>CM031237.1:628938060-630432108 GCA_018340775.1 Taxus wallichiana var. yunnanensis | reverse complement strand
TGTCTAAAAATGGTTTTGAAAATTTCTCGAGGTTATGTTGGCTTCATCAACCCCTAGTTCTACCTTATGAATTTCCCACCATGAGGAAGCCTCATTTGAGAGCTAATAAGCTCCGCAAGCAGTCTTAGTTTCTTCGAGATAAGTTCTTGATGGATAAATACTTCTTCATCTCACTGAGCTAGTTCTTGGTTCCATCACCTAAGGTTATCCCATCAAATTTTGGTGGGATTATCCTCTTAATATAATCTGACATCTCTACTACCAAACGTGCCATTTGGTTTTGAGGTTGGTTTTCAAGATTCACATTCGTAGCATTAGGATCCACTACTTTATTATTTATCACATTGGAATATACAACATTGTTATTTTTTTCAACATTTGGAGGCCCTTGAGATCACTCATTATTTCACTATCACTACCATTATCATTACTCATCACCTAGTGTTCAAGAAACACCATATGATTACACATGTCCTTAAGGACAACTAGTATTTCATATAATTTCTATGTTACAGATGCTTCTCCATCAGTAGGTTGGTGATTAACAATGTTCCCTCTTGTCCTAACCATTTTGTTTTGTTAGACAAGAATTAAGTTCAAGTTAGTGTAGGGACCCAATAAGTCCAAGAGCTGTAACCTTCAACTTTGATACCAAAATGTAACACCTACTTTATCAATGCTCCAAATTAAGGGAATTTTTATTTATATATCCCTTACTAACTTTATGCCTTCACCGATTTAAATACACAACATTTAAATCCAACAACTATTAAAAATTCAATCCATCTCATAACATCAAAACCATGTGCGGTTGTATGGGTCAATTAGATCTACCGGATCCCCCATAGTTCACTCTCCACGAGTGTGTATATAAGGTATTCTATTGGTTTACCTTTAACAAGTATTGTGTAGACACCGAAAAATCACACATTCTACTCTCACACAAATAATCAATTAAATATTACCATTCACATACCATTTTACGGCTCAAGTCCTCCATTCGAGTGGTCAAGCTTATTTTCACATCATTACAACTTCCCTAAACCTAAGTCATTAATCCCATACCCCTTTAATTAATTAATTTACCTCACATTCACTAAAATCATATCACCCATCTCAAAGTTAATTAATTAATTGATTGGATAATTAAATGATTAAATCCACTCACCCGCACACATCATCATGTGGACTCATCCACACTCACTAGTCGTAACTAATTTCAAATAGGAAACCTTCTAAAAATACTACTCTAACCACCTCTAGCTTATCCCTATAACCACTTCTCAATCCTCACTAGTTAGGACTAGTTTAAATTTGGAAACTTGCCAAATTATCCCTACTCTATCCTAACCACTCCTACCCACTTCTAACTCCCACACTTGACCTCTCAAAGTCATCTAGTTATGATTCCCCTAAATCCCCACATCCAAGTTCAAAATGGAAGGTTTATCACCTCATATCTCCCCTAACTTGAATTAGGCTGAAATCATTGGCGATTATCTTGGTCACCGACGATCTATATAAACATGTTTTTGTGCCTCTTTGTGGGGGATTTTGGGAAGGAATTCACAACCATTTGTGACCATCTTGGTGAACCAGAGCACTATCAACTTTTTTCAGTCATCAAGCAATGTTACCAGGCTCTCATCAACACCATTCGACATCTCACACATCCTTTCAAGCATTTTGGAGTTGTTAGAGGGCTCTTTCACCATCCAGGGACATCCACAACCAGTCTTTCATCACCATTTATCATACAAAGGTTTATTTTTATCATCTTTCATTCTATTTTCATCCTGAAATAGTCTAATTAGGTCATTATTTACTTTCTCGTATTTCAATAGATGATTGTTTCATCTTAGACGCTTAGATTATTTCATTTACCAATGTATTAGTATTTTCAGAATCACCTAATTAGCCTAATTGTCTTTCATTCTGTGTTTTTGTCAAACATTAGTAATCATATTTCATTAGGAATTGTTATTAGTTAATGCATGCTTTTGTGTTACTAATCTATGTGCCAAGATGGATTTTGTAGATGGCCATATCAAGTACTAGTCATCCCATTACCAGTATCAATTTGCTACCAATTGTCTGACACCCCTTACACTAGGAGAAGTATGATTTGTTACATGATCTAGAGATGTTTGCAATTCATGCAGCTCCCTTTAATAGGTTAGAAGGAATCTTTGCATCCACCCAACGAATTCATAAAGTAACCGAGGAATTATGGGAGGCATATTATAAGGTCCAGAGGGTCCAAGCCAAGATTGCATTATTTGAGTAAAAATTTGAAGCAATCCTAAAAACGAGAAGAGGTGTAGTCATTTTTACTCTTACCATAAAAGGAAGAAACCCATGCATGTCGGCCTATCACCCAATAGAAACTGAGCACTCACCCAAGGCACGCACGGGTGCCGAGTCTCTCTTTTATGTGAGTCTAGTGGGAAGAATTATCTAAGATTAGTGTAAGAGTATTTAGGAAAGAAGTTGAGACACACAAGAACCATAGGGCTTAGAACAGCCTCTAGATCTTTGCAGTCACTTCAGACCAAGTGCTTTAACAAATCCCAGAACATATACTATAACAGAAAGAAAGATACAACCATTCATTCATATCATGAAAGGAAAGAGAACTCATGTGAATGAAATATCCATTAAACCCATTGATATTCATATTTATTTATAACATGTAACCTTAATATATTCATTGATTCGTTATAGATTATCACAGAGTGTAGAGCTGAGTCTTACGCATCCTTTGGACGTATGTAACTAGGCTAATGAGAAAAAAATACAAATCCATGTTTAGTACATCCTTCCCGAACCGAGAATATCCACTTGTAGCAATTCTGCAAAGCTTCTCTCATTCTCTAACCTACCATTCCTTATGTATATCTCCCGATGATACATCTCTCTCTCGAGTGTATATATCTCTCTCGTATATTTCTCCGTATATCTTTTCCCATGGTAGGAACTTATATTTATCACTTTTTCCTAGGCTACCAAGAATCATCTTGTTGTGCCCTCGGATCCATCACCATGTGTCAAATGTGGTCCTACAGGCGAGAATTTTCCTTCAATCCTGAGCTCTCCATTACATCTTATGATGATCTTCTAGAAGATTCCATCCAGGCATGCTCTTTCCTAGACCAACCTATTTCAAGTGACATCTTATCCACACACACAACCGATCATACTTTTCATGTGTTCTATCTTGGGTGCTCAAATTGGCTAAGTCCCAAACCTCCTTTTGCATGTCACGCACGATATTTGTCTCCTTAAGCCTTTCTCTTGTGCGCTTTTGCCTTATGTGCCATTCTATAACTAGGGTCATGCATGCCTAAGCACCTTCCTACTTGGCAAATATTCTAGAGGCCCAACATCACCCCACACTATGCATGTTCTCTATCCTCGGAAAAATCTTACTTGACCGGGGTGTAAGTTGTCTTATGGAACCCAAAAGTAGACTTATACTTTATAAAATGAATAAGGAGTAAAAGAATAGGGGAAAGAATGAAGAATGGGGGAACATCAACTCAAAAGGTGGGAAAGTCCTTTTGCTGATCTCGCTACATCTTGTTCCATACTTCAACCTTGCCCTTTGCCTTCGGCATCGTGGTCAAAGCATACAAGTGTGTCCCACTTTGTGGCCATAAATATTTTAAAATCTGACTAGTAAATAAATAATTAAAAAATACTATAAAAATTTAAAAAATCAGGTAATTTCGGATGCCCTGCACCTTGGTATTTATAGCCTCTTAAAAATGCATGTTTGGTCATGTTTTGGTTGTGGACATAGTTTCTTTGAAAGTACAAAAACTACAAAAAGTGGGACACAATTATATGCTTTGATGCCCTGGACCATGGTGTTCACTTTGTCAAAGCTTAGGCCAATTCCATGGGCACCGAAAGTGTCCATAGTTTGCTCCAAGTCTTTACCCAAGTCTACAAATTTATCCATTCTCCGGTAATTTAGGGGTATAGTTCCTTCAGTTGGGCCTTAATTGAGCTCCTTAAAGCCTCAATTTCTTCTAATTTCTTTTCTACCTTGGCTAGAACCTTGTCCCTCTCGCCATGTTCCCTTTGTTCTTTTCTGGAACTCTTTAGCTCCGCTTCAAGTGTGGTGACCAAGGATCTCGCCACCTTATCTCCATTCGTGCATGTGTCATATGCGGCTTCTATAGACTAGGCAACAACCTTAATTTCCATGAGTACTTGGCTATACTCAAAAACCATTGCTACTACCTTCAATCAGTCTTCCTCCTTCAAGCGCGTGGCCTTCTTGTATAGATTCTAGTGCCAAGGGTCACCTCTCCATGGTGAGGACATGCATTAGGTCTTCTAGGCATTCCAAGGTTAACACGTACCTCTAAGGGATTAGAGTTAGGTCAAGGTGCTTTAATATGATGGTGCTCTTGATTGAATCCACCTTCTTATAGACTTCCTGCACCTTTACTTTTCGTCCTTTAACTTGTGCCTTAAGCGTACACACCGATTAATTCCTATTGTCTTAAAATTTTGGCCTTCTCCACTAGTTCTTCCTCCTTCTTCCCCAAATTTCCCTCCATTTCTCTTATTTTGTCATTTTGTGTGAATAGCCTAGCCTCGGTCTCGACCGATACTGCATTCAGGGCATTACATATCTTGCTCGTCTCGAAAGTTCCCTGAGCATTTACTAAGGGGTTGTCTCCCTTAGATTCTGGCAACAAGATGAGTACTTTCTAGCAGACTTCAAAGTCTGGCTCATCAATGTGTGAATCGAATGCCCAAGAGAGCATCTTCTTGGTCTTGGGGTATGCATCATCCTTCTCAAAATACCCCATGGCTATAAGCCTTTCAGTGGGTATAGTGCTCTGGAATCGTGCGTGTAACACCTTCCTTGTGTCACCCACGTAGCCCATTACTGTCTGCGGTCTATATCCGAGTTCTCTTGCTCGAGCGAGTGCCTTTGGGGAAGCTTAATTTTAGAGTGGGGCCTTCTAGGATGTCATGTCCCTTTTCAACACTCTCCCCTTCCCTTCCTTAAGCACTATGTACGTGTTGCATTCTAACTCTTGGTGTACTGAGGAATTCGAGCATCCTTTTTGCTTCTCACTCCACTAACTCGTAATCTACTCTTTTGTCGGGGTTATGGCTCCCTGCTCCTTGGCATCCTTCTCATTTTCCTTTGTGTCTTCATTGCCTTCCTTATCTTGTGCACCCTTATGCTGCATAAATAAAAACACTTGCTTCTCCTCTCCACTCTCTTCCTCTCGAGTCATAGACACTAAACACATGTGGCTCCTTGTCCTTTTCGAGCTCTTCTTCCTTGTCACCACCTTCTTCACTCTCATCACCTCCTTCTCCCAAGTACTTCTCCAAGCTATTGGTCACCTCCGAGTCGACTTCTTCATCCACCCTCTGCTTCTTCCGAGAGGTGGCTTCCAATCAGAGACTTAGCCTCCTCTTTTTCCTTTGATGATTCTTTTATGGTGGTGGGTTGTTCGGGTGCCTCTACTTCTAGTGTCTTCTCCTTTCTTGGATACTTATTTCTCCATATGTAGGTGCTTGGCTTGGTGCTTGAAGATGGCATGCTCACTGTCTCGAGCGGTTGGCACACTTGGTGCTCCTTCCTCTTCTTTGCCTCTCTTCTTAGACGTTGGATTCTTCTTCCCCAAGGGGTCTTCGAGTGTGGATATTTCGTTCTCAAAATACACTCCCTTTTTAAAATTTGGCCTTATGTACATGTACACATGCATTGTGGATCCTCCGGTGATGGGAAGTGTTATTGGCCTAGTAGTTTGGATCTTGTGCGATACGTACTTGTCTATGTACACACACTTTCTACTAGGGTAATTCGGGTTCTTCCTCATCTCCTGTGTTCCTTGTCAACCTGCCTAGTTCCAACCTTAGCTTCTTTGATTCTTTAAATTTGTTTACTCCCTCTTAGAATTATTAGGCGGTGAACATGAAAGGAAACTTGCACCAAGGGATCCATGATTCATCAATAAGCTTGAATCTACCCAAGCAATAGTCTTTGGTACACTACAAACTCAGCTTCTCCTTTAGTGGCTGTTGGGAGTTGTTTAGGGATCCTCCATTCCACCGAAATTCATTCTTGAAGTGCGTATACCACTTTTCTAGCCACACTTTATGGGGAACCATCATTGTATCACAAGAATACTTCTCAAACCTCTTCGCAGGTGAAGGGTCTTTAGCTGGGTACTCCCACACAAACTTGACTAAGGCATCTGACACTCTAATTTCTGAAAACACTATGGTTAGCAAGGCATTGCCAAAGATAATCATGTCCCCTTCCTTCACGCACTTAACAATCTCCTCTACAATGTACGTAGATAAGTTGTATATCATCCCCTCAACAATCTTCCTACAGACATGTAGCCAAGGTTTGTTGACCTACATCCATCTTTCTTGGCCATTTAGCTTACTCACCAAATGCACAGGCATCTTCATAACGGGGTCCTTGATATCTGAAATATCATAGTACCATGACCCTTTGTTGCATGCATACTCAGTGGCGGTCTCTTGAATAGCCTCCTTGTTGCCAAGGTCATCTTCTAGGCTATCTCCCTCACATATGAGGCCTGTAAATTGTGAAATCAATTGGGAGTTACGCGCATCTTGCGCGCCCTCAAAAAATGGAAATAGTCTTCATGCACCGAGACATCAATCACTGGTACAAGTAATCGGCTTCCCAAAATAAGGCAACTCATAGAGTTGTAATAGCCCTTCTTTCACCAATTTTACCTTAACGTCATCGTCATATATGCGCAAACCTTTAGGTGTTTGATTTTTGGTGGGGTGTACCAATTCCAATGCCATTTCTTTCTCTATGGTGTTTGTGTGGTGATTGTAGTCACTAACAGGTATGCTTCTCAAGTGGGATTCCCATTCCTTTCCCATCACCACCCCATATGGGTATTAGATCTCTACATACCATTCTTCATTTGTGTCCACTTCGGGTTCTGGTTGTTTCACCTTAGCTTTACCCTTTCCTTTCTTGGGTGCCATGGTCAAGGTATTTTTATTACTCCTACACTCTCTTTGTTACTCGGTTTTCCTCTCCCAACCTTTGATCTCATATCCATGATATAACCCTTCTACACCCATGACCTAGTTTGTCAAACCCTAACTTGGATAAACTCTTCACAAGACAGTGCTTTTTCAACTCCTTTCATGCCCATGTAATTCCTTTACGGTTTGTAGTTTCAAACCGGCTCTTTGCATTTTAATCACACGGATCTTCCACTGGATCAAATCTGAAAACCCTAGTTTATAACACTCACTTATATCTCCAAATCTTCTTTTTCGAAAAGTAAAAATGAGAGTACCCCAACCCTTTATTTATAGTTTTTCCTTTTTTATCATTAAATGCTACTTTACCTACCCCCATACTTTGTTCATTTAATGTATATTTTTCAAACAAAATCTATCTTTAGTGCCTTCACTCACGCGCACATCCTATGCGAAAACTCTTCCAACCTTTTGGCGCATAACCCAACCAACATGATGGAAGAATTTTACACCCACTTAACCTATGCCGAAGGAACTTCTTCTATCCAGATTCTTGCTTTTTCCTACCTTGTGTTTCTTTAACTGTGCTTCCTTTTCCTTTGTACGTGGGATCTACTAGTAGCTTTATCCTGGCACTAACCATTCTATCTTTTCTCTTCATCTACCTCTTTCAACTGGGCTACACAACAAGGCTCTTCAACATAACTTCCTTGGTACTTTAATCATGCGCTTCTTCACTTTTCTCCACCCCACACTTAAATAATGCATGGTTCTCTGTGCACTCACAAATTCTCCAAAAAATAGTAATAAGGTCACCAATACCTAAGGCACAAAACCAAAACAACAACGTGAAAGGGAAACACAAAAGGGAAAATGCATAAAGGAAACTTTTAAACTAATTAGAAAAACTACCTTATTTATAAACACCAAGAAGAATTATTTATAGTAGGGCTTGACCTTACCGCCATTGAAGTGTCTAGGAAACTTCATCCCATCCAAGGCTTATAATCGGCACGTGCCCAAATCAAGGATGTATGATATTGTGTAGGGACCCAACAAATGGACTTTCAACTTTCTAGGATGGTGCAGAAACTTGGAATCATATAGTAACACCATCTACCCAACCTCAAACTTCTTGTTTCTAATATGGTGATCATGCCAAGCCTTTTACTTTGCCTTTTCTACTGTTTGTCCGCATCAAGCAAGTGATCATCTCTCATCTAATTTAATTATCTCATCAATCCTTTCTTTCGGTGCTTGTTCATCAGCTAAACCTCCTGTGCACGCGTTATTCTTAGGGAAGGTAACATAAATTCAACCGGAAAAATGACTTCTGCACCAAACACCAATTGAAAAGGTGTGGCTTTATTTAGTCTTTTATACATAGTCTTGTAAGCCCATAACACTGCTGATACTTTGTCATCCCAATCTTGTCTTCCAACATCACATATTTTGGTCAAGGTATGACTGAGTATTTTTATGTATGCTTCACGGTTCCATTTGCTTATGGGTGGTAGGGTGTAGTCTTATGATGAGCCACCACAAAATCTGATAACAGGATCCTCACGGTCTCATTCAAAAAATGTGTACCCCTATCACTGGTCAAACTCAACAGACATCCATACCTTGTGATAATGTTCTCCCATAAGAACCTTACCATTGTTGCTTCCATGCAATCTTTAGTTGGGGCTACCTCTACCCACCTTGTGAGATAATCTATGTAAGTGATGAAATAATGTGATCCAGTCCCCTATGCATTGCTGCTTGGTGTAATAGGTCATATAAAATCTATCGCCCATTTTTCAAAAGGATCCACACTAGGGATAGGATGTAAAGACATTTCATCTCTCCTTCCTAGTTTGTGAATGCACTGATAGTGGTCACATGCTTTACAATAATCTCTACAAAACCTATATAAGGTTTCCCACCATAATCCTACCATTAATATCTTGCGTACGGTGGCATCACCTGCATAATACCCACCCAAAGTTCCTCCGTGTGCTTTCTCCATAATGGCCAAGTTCTCATGCTCTAATACATACCTGCACAAAACTTCATCTCATCCTAGCTTGTATAAGTCTCCACTAATCAACATGTAGGGTGCGGTGAGTATGGAAAACTAATTCTTTTGCAATGCCTTCATTCCATCTGGAGCCACACCTTCTTTTAAAAATACTGCAATCTCCTCTAAATCTAAGGGTGTGCACTGTAACCTAAACAGTTGGGTGTCTGGAATTTCTTCCTCAATACTTTACACGTCCTCTCCTAAATCAATCCTTGACAGATGATTAGGTCCACAGTTGTTTTTTCTGGGCTTCACTACAACAGTGAATTCAAACTCTTGAAACAACAACACCCATTGACATATTCACCCTTGAAGAATGGGCTTGTTCACTAAATACTTTAATTCCATGTGGTCGGAGTAGAATACAACGGGTATTACCAACAGAATCTGTCTAAACTTGATGAGCATGTAGATAATTGACAATGCCTCACACTCGGTAGTGGTATAATTCTACTCCACTAGTGTTAACTCTTTGCTCACAAAATAGGGAGAATGATCAACAATCCCCTCACCTGGTTGCACAAACACTACTCCAATGGTGGTTCTTGAGGCATCTACATGGACATGGAAGGGCTTGTCCCAAGAGGGAAAACATAAAATAGGTGTGGTAATAAGCCTATCTTTTAATGTATCAAATTCCCTCTATTACACCTCACCCCAATGGAATGTACTCTTGTGTCTAGCCAGATCCTCTAAAGGCACATTGATCTTGGCATATCCCTTAATGAATTTCCTATAATATCCCGTATGCCCAAGGAATCCATGCATTGTGCTCTGGCTAGTAGGTTCCCTTAACCCCACAATAACTGCAACCTTAGCGAGATCTACCAAAGAAACCCTCCTTACATATGATATGCCCCAATAGAGTCCCAAAGGGAGTAGTAAACACACATTTCTTAATGTTGAGGGATATCCTCAACTACCTACACCTCTCAAACATTAATCTCAAGTTGTCACAATGGTCCTTAACTAGACCATATACTATCCAATCATCCAAATAGACCTGAAGAAATTTATGGATGAAGTCCTAGAATGCTTGCACCACTATGCATGAAAAAATAGTAGGCACATTCTTCAACCCAAAGGGCATGACCGTATATGCAAAACTTCCCCACTTGGTGGAAAAATTTGTCTTCTCCTGGTCCTCCTTTGCAATCTAGACTTGGTGGTATCCTGAAAATCCATCCGTAAAGGAATAGATTTCACGCCCAGTGACTCCTTCCAAAATTTATTTAGTGAAGGGGGTCAGAAATGGATCAATGACACAAACTACATTCAATTCCCTATAGTCCACACAAATCCTAACCTATCCATTCTTCTTGATGTTGATTACCATCAGACTTATCCATTCCGATTCTTCCATTTCCTCAATGATCCCAGAAGCTATCATCTTGTCTATCTCCTCCTTAACCCTCACGCATAAATTGGGATTCATTTGGTAGGGACTTTTTCTAACCAGGCATGCACCGTACCTCAGTTTTATCTTCATCTCCCCCAAGGAATGGTGTACACCTTTGAGTTCATGGTACCCACGTGGGAATAAATCCTCAAATTCACGTAGTAGATAAATGATCTTTGATACTTCCTTCTCTGTGCAGTAATCCCCAATAATAGCTTCCTTAGGTTCTTCGTCTAAACCGATGTTAAATTTATTCATCTTTAAAGGCTCATGGTAGGCACGCACACGAGCATCTATACTATCCACTACCTCGCGTGTTCCTATAGAATGGCTAACATCTAAGCTTTCGATTCTTCCCCATCAATCACATATACTAACTTTCCCTTCTCTTTTTCCAAACATGCACGCTCAAGCTGTAACTCTTCTATTTCCTCAACTTCTTCAAAGCCTACCTCCAATCCTAGTTCAGCTAGTAAATCCAATAGCCTATCTTCCATTTCGCACTATCCCCACGATAAGGTGCTTGATACCCTACAAGGCCTTATTAATTGATGGCTTGGTACTCCAATACTCAAAGTTTTAAATAAGGTTAGCTGCGAGCTCTTGCCAATTCCTTGTCTGGTGGCATGTCTTCGAATGGATGTACCATTCACGCGCACAACTCTGTAGTGTAGAATACAACTTGTACACCCAGAGGGATGGTGGCAAAGCTTCTGCACCTTCTCTCTAGACCCGTTCACACTCTTGGATATGGAAAGACGCAAGCTCCTTCCCATGGTAGTCTTTGATGATGGTGGGTACATTACTTCTAGAAAATATGATAGAGAGCAATCCTTACCTTGTGCCACTCTAAAAGGCTTTCCTGATGTGTTGTCCACCAATGAGCTGCTATGCCAAGTAAGACATAACTTAACATCTCCCTTTGTTCCTTCTTATTCTTCCACTGAGCTTCTACCTCCTATAGAAAGATCTCAAGAAAAGATCCTCCTGAATACTTGGGTAGTTCTTTTCCTCCAAGGTGCCTAATAGTGTGCACCTTTGTTACCTTTGTCACTAAACCTCTCAACTTTTGTCCCATTAGTTCATAAGTTCTATTTGCCTAATCATCACAAGCTAGGATGGTGGTATCACTTCTTGATCGAGCATCTTCAAACAAGATAATTTTGTTAGTAGGGTGTACCATCTCATGGTCTTTGATTAAGTGCACATAAATTTTGTCCGAACTTCTTCTCCCAACAGGTTCAATATAGGGTGTTGACTTCCCATCAACCGGGGTATAATGACCCATTCCTCTTTGTTCTCGAAGCTAATGTACCCCTTGTTGAACCAAAGGTCCGCATTGTTTTTGTAACACCAAGGGCACCCAAGTAGTGCTCGAGAAATTGTCTACCTCGACAAGCACTAAGACTTCAAGTCCCCAAGTAAACTTGTCTCCCTGGATAATAATAGTTGCATCCTTCAAGACACCGATGGGAATTGCCTTAGTTTTTTTTTCCATATACGTCACATTCGAAGATGGCTGTAATGTAGGTCTCCTCATCGATGGAATGCATCCAAAGTCAAAACATTAATCTCTATGCCATTTGCAATGAGTCTATTGCCGAGGATCTATCTATCTACAATGCATTCAACGTAATCTCCTTTTCATAGTCGAGGTTTGTGAGGGGGAAGGTTCGTGTACAAGACCTGTCTCTTGTGCTCTTCTCCGGCACGTTGTATCTTCTCTCTCAACTAGGATCCTAGTAAAGGAATGATGTTCTCCTACCTTAGCATTTTACATACCTCCTTGACCTCATCCAAGTCATCCTTTTGCATCTCGACTCTCCTTCCTTGTTCCTCCTTTCTGGATTGCTCCTTTAGAAAATGGATCTCCCCTTGCAAGCTTTGAATAACATCCATGGTGTCCTGATATATCTCCTTCGATGTGCGGGGTCCGGATACTTTCCATGAATGACCTCCTCCCTCATAACTAGGTTTTTATCTTGGTACCTCTCTTGCGCTCATGGCTTCTTCGCCCTTATTACCAAGATAGGCTCCAACCTTCATCACGTGTTACCCAAGGCATCCTTTGTATTTCTTCCTTCTTGATGCTGACCATTGTAGTGTCCTTGTCTTTCAAAGTGTTGTTGATTCATATGCTCAAATAACTCGGGCACTCATACTTATGCTTCTCTCTGCACCATGAGCACCGCAACAAGTCTAGGAACTCACACTTGTAATGTTCTGTAGATTCACGGTTGAAACACGTTTCACATGGGAACTCACTTATTCCTCCATGATTACCTCGTCCACGTAATCCTCCTCAAAAACATATTCCACACGGGCCCCGTCTACGCACTCCTCATAATGGAAATCATCATTTTTGAACCACTTTGGCAATCTTTGGTTTAGCACACCCAAAGATCAATGGCCTCATGAATCTAATCAATGAGCCTACAGTCCTTAGTATCATGGGTTGTGGAGGTACAAATCTTGTAATAACAACATACATTCTTCTTGATTGCATGTTGTAGCAAGGAACATCTACTTGCATCATGGTCCCCATGACAAATCTCATAATCTAATTTCACAGTGCATACATCCTCTAGGGGAAATTATCCTTAACGTGCCCCTCTATTTCACAATTCGTGCACCACAAACCACTACGAGTCTCATGGTGAGTTCACAGATAATTTTTCCAACCATTTGGCCATAGCAGTAATCTAGGCCTCTTGGAATGGACTAACACTAGTATTAATACTACCAAAAGCCTCGGCGCACAAGGAAGCTCCCAATGCTTCACATGGATCTGTAAAATTTTTATGAGACAAGGCCCTTCTAAAAGGGGTGATCAATCCTCCAACAAACCATTGCATATTCTGTGTGAAGGATGAATATCATATGACAATTTAGACAAGAGAGTTTTAAAGTGCACATCATACTCCCGCACACTCTTTGTCATTCCTTGCTAAATCTCCTTTAAAGTGCTAATGCTCTTTCGATCGAACTTATGAATGTGGAACTCGTCAGAATGCATTTTTAAAGTAGTGTAGTCTACCACCATTTGATGATGGTCATACTTTCTATACTAGCTATGCGCATTCCCTTGCGCAGTGTGGTTGTAAATTGACTAGCCTTTCATTTAGGGGTTGTGATACCCTTCCGCACCATAGCAAGTTCACATTTGTGAACATGTTCCATAGAATCCTCAACGCCCTATAATCTAGCAAATGCAGAGACATTTCAAAGAATACTTGAGGAGGTGGTGGGGTCCTTGTCCAAAGCCTTGGTTTCTCTCGGTGTTTCTTCCACCACCGATCCACCAGTCCACGGGTCCTATACCTCTAGAGCCACTAGATCCACCAAAACCACTGGGTCCAATAGGGCTTGTAGGAGTGTGTGCCGAGCATCCCCACGGTCCCACTGTACTTTGCATCGATGGTCTGTGATAGTGCCCCACTACCACTACTTTGTACCGCACCACTCCCTGATGTAAGACCGAAAGTTTGTACACTTTCCCCTTGTCCAAAAAAACCTCTGAATACTAGAATATGTGTAGCTATAGAAGAAGGGAATGTAAAATTGTATGTCCTAGGCATGGATCTGTCACTTCCACTAGTTTCAATTGGATCAATACTTCTTCCATGTTCGGGAAAACCACGCACCAGAGCTCGGTCACTAGGTGGGTTCAGATATGCACCAATGACTCTCCATTCTCCATGTGACAAGCTCTCACTAGAAGCTAAAGGGGTCTCCCTTATGTACTTGCCAAGATGGGGCACCACAAACTACTCAAGTTCCACATCCTCTGCGTGAACCTCAACTCCTTCCCACAATGTATGTCTCCATAAATCTATCACACTAGCAGCCTTGCATCGTCTATAAATCTCCCTTTCATGCACTTTGCTATACTTAAGCCATCTTTCCTCTCTCTCCTTCTCTGTCGTATCATATGTCATCTTCCTCCACCCGAGCTTCCTTACCCAGTGCTAAGAACGGTTTATCCGGCCATTGGGAATGCCTCTAAACTCATGGTAACCATCAATATCTTCATAGCTAGAGGAATAACACGTAGAAACGCTCCTCTAGGTTCTCACAGAAATTCAAACTCAGCAATCTTTGGGCAAGAATACGTAGAAATGGTGTATTCTAGAGTGTAGCTAACTAGTACTCCTCTCCACCAATGATCTACAATAGAGTCCACATCAGATCTGCATCCTGTAACCTCTGGTAGTCTTCTTTGGTCCACATCTATGATCCATAACACCAACTTGATCTAGATGCATAGGTTGAAAGCCATCCATATAACTCTACTGGGAAGCAACAGAAGAATGTCTCGTACAGATCATGGTAGAGGTTCTCTTCTACCCATCTATGTGTATTAAACTCAGGTCCAGTGTTGAATCTCTAAGAAAATTCATCCTTCGTGCTCTTAAACCATGATTCAATATTTTCCAATGTTAACCAATCCATCATTACTCTTTACACAGATCATGATGCATGCTATATCCCACTACAACTTCAAAAAGAGGTCCAGAAATGGAACCAAGATGTAGTCGTTTTTCTCTTACCATAAAAGGAAGAATCCCATGCATGCCGGCCTATCACCCAACGAAACTAAGTGCTCACCTAAGGCACACACGGGTGCCGAGTCTCTCTTTATGTGAGTCTAGTGGGAAGCATTATCTATGATTAGTTTAAGAGTATTTAGGAAATAAGTTGAGACATACAAGAACCATAGGACTCATAAAGGCCTCCAAATTCTTGCAGTCACTTGAGGCCAAGTGCTTTAACAGATCCTAGAACATATACTATAACAGAAAGAAAGATACAACCATTCATTCATATCATGAAAGGAAAGAGAACTCATGTGAATGAAATATCCATTAAACCCATTTATATTCATATTTATTTATAATAGGTAAGCTTAATATATTCATTTATTTATTCTACAAAGTGTCACAGAGTGTAGACGGTAGTCTTGCGTATCACTTTGGATGTATGTACCTAAGCTAATAGAAAGAAAAAATACAACTCCATGCTTAGTACATCCTTCCCGAACTAGAATATCCACTCCCAACAATTCTAGAGAGCTTCTCTCATTCTCTAACTCACCATTCCCTATGTATATCTCCCAATGATACATTTCTCTCGAGTGTGTATATTTTTTTGTATATCTTTTCCCGTGGCAGGCACTTGTATTTATCACTTTCTTGGGCTGCTTTGACTCACCTTACCGCCGCTCCTCGGATCCGTCACCATGTGTCGAATGTGGTCCTCCATGCGAGCATGTTCCTTCAGGCCTGAGCTCTCCATTCCATCTTATGATGATCTTCTAGAAGATTCCATCTAGGCATGCTCTTTCCTGGGCTAACTTATTGCCAGGCTTACATCTTATCCACACGCAACCAATCATGCTTTTCACATGTTCTACCTTGGGTACTCAAATTGGCTAAGTCCCTGACCTCCTTTTGCATGTCACGCATGTTCATTTGTCTCCTTAATCCTTTCTCTTATGTGCTTTTTCCTTGCACACCATTCTATAATTGGGGTCCCATGCGCTAAGTGCCTTCATACTTAGTCAATATTCTAGGGGCCCAACAAGAGGACACCCACATTTCTTCTTAATCCAATATTGAGAGCAACATCAGCCTTCTAGACACTGATTTTGATCTTTCACATCTATACGACATGGAAGAGGAGATCTTTGACTTCTTCATGGAAGATTACATCTCTGAACCTGATTCCTATTTCACCAAAGATGATGATTTTTCCTACTTTGTAGGCTCAAACTTCTTAGAAAACCTTGACACTGACTTAGATTCCAACTTAGGATTCTAACTTGTTGTTTTACATTTCATTACTAGAACTGATGTATGTATTAAGCTAAATAAGTGATAAACAAGTTAATCACATTTTTCCATCTATCATATATTGTACTCCATTTTCTCATCAATAAAGCTTAAGTGTTTTAAAAGTAGGTTGACATCCATGTAAGGAAGTCCCTTGAATTCTAGGAACCTTCCTTTACCAAGCAACCTTCCCACCCTATTTTACTAACTCCATTTTGTGTAAGTTTTTTTATTGCAAGCTTACTTGCAGGGAAAAGAAGTCTAGTTCATTCTTCACAGAGCGTAAAACATCATACACCTATCACACCTCACGGGTACACTAGAAACCCTATCATACTGAGGTTGAGAAAGTTTTACCCACTTGTAATATCATACCTAACCCTTAAGATAAAATTGTCCTCAACATATTGATAATCAAGTGTAGTTCCTAAGTGTTTACCTGAAATTCATTCAATATAATTCCATCCCAGGTATCTCACACCTTAGTTTAGGAAATCGAGTGAATTTGACAGTGTAATCAACATCATACCAACCAAATTTTAAGAGTCATGACTTACATTATTAGTTTTGTGATGACACACTCGTCATCATAAACTTTTCCTTTTATCGTACCATTATCACTCGGTTATTTGTATTTAAATCAATTGGTCAAGACATTTATTGTGTTCAATCATGCAAAAGGTACAAGACCTATCCAATATGCATGGAAGGGCACGTTAGTGCCAACTTAGGGTGTCTAGGGGAAATAAAATGTTTGTGTAATGGCTTGTGTCTTTCTGCTATCATTTCCTTCCCTCTAGCCAACATTAGTTGGTACAGTGAGAGGTGTTCCGGCATCTAGGTTAGACAATTCTTATTCCCTTATGAAATGTAGTTTTAGATTTTATTACAATATTCATAATGATTGGATCTTAATAGGATGACCCATGGTCCCTATGAAAAGGAAACATTCTCATAATGAATCAAATCATTATATGATCAATGAATTCTCACATCCATATTGAGTTGACCAATTAAGAATCATTCATTAAGAACATTGCAACCACATTATTTTTTTAATACAAGTTATTTGGTTTACGAATAATCCCTTTTTCGATGTAACGATAGGTTTATCATGGTGAATCATGTATTTTATAGGAAACTTAGTTTGTAGTATCATAAAAGTTTATGATAACATTTACCATACAAATAGAATGTAAAATTCATTGTTATCTATATTATGATTTAAGTTAACTTACTACATTATCTCGGTGAACATGCATATGTACATAACAATGTTTCCACATATAATACTTAATTTTATTCGCATTATTATTTTCTATGAAGGTACATTACATCGTACACAATTAAATGTTTTCACATTGTTAATTGTATCATAGATACATTTACTTCATTAACTTTTCATACTAATTAACATAAATAACAACTTAATGATGAATCATCGAATAATAATAACATTTTCCACTTCATTTATATAATATCATTATTTTGTAAATCAGCAATAAAAATTATATACTTTAAAGTACAAGTACACATCAACACTATCATTTATGAATAATAATGATTACAAAGTACAATATGATTATCCGAGATAATATTTTCATTATAACAAGCTAATCTTCCTTTCTTACATTAATATAAATACGGAGTATAAATTTTGCTTCCAAAGATCCATAAAAATAATAAAATCAGATCAACTTATTTTTTTATTATTGGCAAATAGTTTTTTGAAAGGGACTATACCCTTGAGTACAACAGAAGGCCTAGGAGCTAGAATAGGAATGAAAACCAGAGAAAAAAGGATCAGAATCCAAGTATGACAATGAAGTCCAAAGTAGCCAAAAAATAGCTACCCAAACAAGACAAAACAACAAAAACGCTGCACAAAAGTAGCAAAGAAACCGTAAAAATACAACAAGAAAACAAACTAGAGCAGCTAAAGCACCAACAACTACTTCTTGGCAGCTTTGTCGATGTTGGTTTTGATGTTCTTCCAAGATCTGAACATTCCCAAAGTTGTCATGTGGGCAACGCGTCGGTCTTATCCACTGATCAACTTATTAAAGCATGTAAACCATGTGTAATTATTCTTTAAACATCCACAAAATATAACTTAATTCCGCCTATCCGTAGGAGAGAGGAGATGGTAAAATGGTCGATTAAAAATTAAGCGGCATGAACTTATCACTCTCATCACCTTTATTTTATATTACATCAGAATGTATACAATAAATTATCTCATTCAATAATCTAAATTAATCTCTTTCATAAAAATTATTATCGTAAATGTATCACTTATATTTCCACAAGAAACAAACAACTTCATTCATAGTTTCATGTTATTAACTAGAAAGGGATAATTCCATTATTATCTAGATAGTTAATTGTCAATGGTCCAATGTTTTAAATATGAATACTTCATCATTTAATTATATTATAATAATCTACATCAGTCCTAAAAAGAGAATAACTTTTAATAATAATATCTTACTTGATCCATATCTAATGATTCTCCTACACAATACCATATTTAGGAGACATCAAAACATTTGATTCAAACTAAGGAAATATATAATAGACTTAATACAAAATTTATAATTAAGTGATAAACAATTATCTTCCTTTAATACTATTTGATATAATAACTACCATAATTAAACCCCAATACAACATATACTACATGAAACTTTAATGTATCCGATGAAGTCATGTTCACGAGGTTAACCAAATTTTTAACAAAATTAATATCATGTTATTCAAATATAATTTCAACGCTTTCCTATTTATTGCAGTCATATAACTTATAGAAATTAGGAAACTATAAGCTTCTATATTTTTATTTAAAATGCACACTAATCAAATTGAATGATTATAGAGTTATTATAATGTTTCCATATTCAATCAATTTAAACACTTAGTACATGTTCAATTTGAAACCCTAGTAAATGATATTTTCCTTTACATCACTCAAAACCTCAAAATAGCTAAAAAAATTTAACGGAAGAAAACCATCAAGAAGTGATAAAAATTCACACCTATTTCAGAAATTTAATCCCCTTTTCCATTTATACTACCCATTTAAAACCACTATTCGAATACTATATTTTCACACAATATAACTAAACAATGATACTAGGATAATGAGTGGAATAAATTAATAGAGTGTCGAACCATCTTACGATAAAATACTCTAGGGTATGTATTTAATATTTTGTCACAATAAAAACAAATCTAATCTTACACTATAGGATAACACTTCCAATTTTTATTACATAACACTCATAACCAAAATAATCCAATACCAAAATGTACTGATATAAGTCATTTTATGTTATAAATCTATTTATAATTCAAGGCATGTCATTATTTCATAATAAAGATGTGGCAATGACACCCAAAAATGGGTAAAATAAAACACGAAAAGAAATTGACCTTGAGAAGGAAAAAAAAACTCATTCTTCCATTTCCCATATTAACACTTAGCAAAAAAATGGAGACCCACATGATTTCTAGATATGATGAATAGAAAGGAGGAAAACATAAATTTCTAAATCCAACATTAGTAGTCCAAGACGCCATTAACAATTTATTATAAAAACTACAAAAATTATTTATTATATGCATTATAAAGTAATAACAACAAAGGAGAGAGAGTTTCACAAGTTCATGCCTAAGAAGAGGGTCTGAAAATTTCTCATTTTTTCCTCACAATTTTCTCGGCCGGTCGAGCAACCAAAATCCTTCCATGACATTTACGAAAGAAAATAATCACAATAAAACTTCCAATACCAAACATTTTGATGTTATCAAAATGGTGGAATAGAACATATTATCCTTCCCGTTTCCATTAATAAATTCCTCTAAAATCTCCAAAATAACAACATGCTAAAAATAAGCCACCTAATACTCCCAAAAAGAGTTAGATTTAAGCCAAAATGGGTTGTTAAAAATTTTCCATATGCAGAGCTCAAAAGAGTGAAAAAAATGACAAAAGAAAAATTGAACCACAATTAACCACAAAAACCTCACAATAGCTTCCTCAATAAGCTTCACAATTCTCCCAAGAACTATAGGGAGAAGTTAATGCCATTAATGCATACAAGTACCACCACCAAAGTTCCATCCAAAATCTCCCATTAAACTTAGCTATCTTACATGGGTCAACCATCGACCAATCAATAACAATAATTAAATTCTAATAAATAGTATTTCCTACGTTGGTCATCAACCCATCTTTGAAACATTAACAAAACCTTATAACCATTCATCTAAATATATGGTTAAAGACCATGGAGATAATATTATATGCCCCAAACATAGTCTCATACCATTAACTTAATCAAACCAATAATTATTTACTTAATAATATAGATATTATCTCAACATAGCCTTACCTTTTATTATACTTGCCTAACAATGAACTATTTAATATTTTTGCAATCATTACCTTCCATTATTGGTTCCAACACAATGATAGAGTTCTAGATGTTTGAAATTATTCATGTATTTCTAAAGTCTCGAGACCATCTATCCAACATGCGGTTAATGATAACATATTACCTTTAGCAGAGCAAACAAGTAAATAGCTTAACCTTTATATTTCCATCCTCAATATAATCTTTTAATGTATCATGATCAATGACTGAGCTAGCATAAAAGGTTAATAAAGGTAATATATACTATTGTAATGCATGTTGCTAATGTCGAATACATATCCAAAGGGTACAATATTTATCATAAACATCATAAAAAAAAAGTCATGTACAAGTTACGGCTAAAATGAAACCATTAACTACAACAAAAATGTAATGAACATTAACATCACAATGTATAAAAATGAATTGTAACACCAAGAAACTTGTATAAGCATGACGAAAAGTGTCACTATGATGTTGCATATATAGATATCTTGTTATACTGAGACTCACAAAGCACCCCTGGATGCAGATCAGGCTTCTAGGTTGATCACTCTAGCATCCAGTGTGATTGCACAACATGGAAACCTCTCTCCAAGTGTGGGACTTGTGAAACTGAGAGAGGAATCTCTAGATTAGAGGTTGGTTCCTCAAACTCCTCTGGTTAGATCTAATGCTTGCACAACTACAGAGGTCCAGATCCTAATCCTACTATAAACTGCAAGGAGACAGGGATAGAAATGCAAAAATTGAAACTAACTAAAGATGGTGATGCACCAAAAGGAGTGAAAGAACATTTTTGGACATAGCAACTTCTTCTTTCACCTCCAGCAAGTGATTGTTTGAAGAATCAGACCTCTCCAAAGATTGTAACAATTTTTACCTCTCTGAGGTTGTAATGCAGTGATTTTGACACTGGAAATGATAATGCAAGCTTTGTGAATGGTTTTCAGTCCTTTGTTTGTATTAGTTGCTTCATTTTAAATCCTAAATTATATCTTATCAACTTTGTGTATGTTTCTATGTTGCAATCTACGGTTTGTGTCTATTTGCATGATAGAAATGTTCCACCACTCCTTTTAGTGCATCACCATCTTTAGTTAGTTTCAATTTTTGCATTTCTATCCTGTCTCCTCGCAGGTTTAGAGTAGGATTAGGATCTCGAACCTCTGTAGTTGTGCAAGCATTAGATCTAGCAGAGGAGTTTGAGGAACCAGCCTCTAATCTAGAGATTCCTCTCTCGTTTCACAAGTCCCACACTGGAGAGAGGTTTCCATGTTGTGCAATCACATTGGATGTTAGAGTGATCAACCTAGAAGCCCGATCTCGCATCCGGGGGTGCTTTGTGAGTCTGCAACAACATTACACATAAGTATACATAACCATATGGTTATGTATATGGATACACAACTTCATATAGGACAACGTAACAAAACTATTCTTTTGTACCCAAATTTTTAACTTCAAAACTCATTTTACGAAAAAAATAGAATGCAAAAGGTGGGGTGTGACATCATCAATATGGTTACATACATTCTAGATATCACATGCTAGGAAAGAACAACATGTAGTTTGAGACCTCTTGAGTAGTGGAAATGTCATTGTTGCATCGAGGTACTCGTAACCTAAATAATTTTTTTTTCATGACTCTGTCACCATCTAAGGTTTTGAAGATTTAATCAGCTACACAATGAGCATCACATAACATTGAAGGTCCAAATTATAGATAGGAGGAAATCGGAAGCAATGTATAGACCCGAAAGTTGCGGGGAGTTGAAAGTGTACACCAAAAAGGGCATATAAAAAGTTCCATGGTAGGGGTATGCTTTAGGCCATACCATACTCTTTGGTCTAGGAATCTATTCAAGACACAATTTCAGTGGAAAATCTTTGTTAGATCATTTCCATTCTTTCCTAGTCATTAGGTGAGCCCAAATCAACATACAATCCATCATATAATCTAATTCTTCTTCTCTTTCTCATTTTTACCTACTTTTTATATTATTTATCATTATTTAGCTTTGTTTAATGATTATTACTTATATTTTGTAATTAGTTTTAGAAATTAATTAATTAAGATTATCTACCATCAACTACTACCTGCTAAATAATTAACCATTCAAGTTAAATCAAGAGTGTAGTCTATGTCCATAGTATAAAATTGAATTTTAACTCAAAAGTAACTATAGCATTTTAACTTGCATAACACGAAAAAAATAGGTGTGAATCATGGAAAGATTACACATGATATATTTGTAAAGGGAAGACATTCCCATTCCTTACTTGCATTTGGAGATTTGGAGATTCTTTTTGTTGAAGGATTGGGGATTATCAATCTCTAATTGTGTCGAGGAGAAACTAGATTATTGGGCGCATGCAACCTAACACCAAATCAAAGGTAGAGAGAGGATAAGATGGGGGTATTAACTCACCTCATGAAGGAAGAAGAGGATGTTCCAAATTCTTTAATAACTCGATATCTTTCCCTCTAATATGAGGAGAGGAAATAATTCTAACGAGGAAATTAGTTTCTTCAATACTTTCCAAAATCCTACAAACCAAACCTTTATAGATGAATCCAGCCCAATGTATAAGTATATAAACATAAGGTATAAAGAGAGTGAGTTCCCCAATGTTCTTTTCGTGTGTCATATTATTGAGTAAGACTATGTAATTTTCTGAAATATAAATGGAGAAGTATATCTATGCCCCCAAAACATATGTATTTTGCAACTAAAATTAAATATTGAAGAAGAAGAGTACAATGTTTCATACCCCTTATGATTGAATCTTAATTGTTTCATCGAGTTTGAGATTGTGCCAATAACCTTTTTCCATGATAGAAAATATGAAATTGTAGAAATTTTTTATTTTTATGCCCTAAGAGAGAAAACGTATGGTATGGTTAGGATCATCTCGCATGGTCTTGATCCTTACGTATGGATTTGGCCCTATGTATTTTATTAGAAAATTCGATATCCGGAGTTGTTTTTGAGTAGTTTTTCCTATGAAAACTTATGGGTAAACCTATGATTCTACATCTAAGTGTATGTAAATATGTATGATAGGTAAAATAGAGGTTCCCAACTGATTTCTTAAATATATGGATCTAATATAAGACTAGCTAGACTATTTAGATACAAAAGTGCTCAATGAGAACTAAATTCATAAATCTAGAGGATAATAGCCCTAGTCTAAGGATAGAGGTTTTTAAGGCCAAAAACTAAGATAAATATATGTAACCTACTATGATTATGAAATAAAGAGGCAAACATATAAGAGGTGGATATATCCAAGGGGCATAGTAATAATAAGACAATGCAAGAAAAACAATACGCCTAATCTAGGTTATAACAATGAACGGCCAACAAAAAAACATGTATATATAAAATAAGAGACTAAAGAGACTTTGAAATACTTACCTTTATCATGTGTGTGACCATTGATGTATAATCCTCCCCAAATAAAACAACACCAAGAGATAATTGATATGGGAGAAGAAGGGGAAATACCAACAAGAAGGTATCCCGTCCTAACTTAGTATGCTAACCCAATTACAAAAGAGAATCTCTAAGACTCCAATTAAGGGAAAATCATGTGCAATTTTTATGTAAGAAATTGATTGTGAAGTAGTACTACTAATTAGATAATATCCAAGCATATATACTTGAAACCTTTTCCCACAAGTGATGGTGTTAGCTATGGGAAATACAAAACATGTTCCATCACCTTTGGGTGATGGTGTCAGACTTAGGGGATCCTAAGGTGAAAGGTATAAAAACATTAGGAGAGGAGGTTAGAAGATAAGTTGGGATAAATAATGAAGGTCATGAGTGGTCAAAAATAAGAATGACACTTAATAAGTAGGTAGGTATATTGGGACAAGCGGATGTAATGAGTGCAAAGTGTGAACAAAGGTAAGAAACAAGGTATGTATAGGGAAACTAAGGCTAACAATGACTCTCTCAAATATTATGATCTATTTAACATGATCAAGTATAATTATACCATAATCTCAATATTTCCCTTAAGAAATCCACTCGGGAGGAGAATGCATCAAAATCCCTACCTAAATATGGTTTAAGTGGAGTGGCTTATTTGGATTTTATTAGAAATCTAAATTGTATTCTATAAAATAAATCAAAAGGAAAACCAAAAATAACATAGGAAACTACTTTTCAAGTATGGCCAAAGGAGGTGTAATCAAATATAAAAGTACATGAAAGTGAAGGTTTAAAATATCGGATGAGGACACTTTTTGAAAATCTAATGACAAACCCAAAATCAAAACAACATTAAAAAATTCCAATTTAATAATAATTATAAACATATTAGAGTTGTTGAATTGGTTAGTGTTATAAGGTCATATGATTCAATTTCTTGAATCTACTAATGAGTATGCATGTGATAATGCTTCTTATTGGGATGGTTATATTTTTATTCCTCACCAAATCCATTTCCCTCCATGTTTTCATTGTCATACCAAATCTCATACTCCTCATATTTATGTTTCCCAACTTGATACTCTTTGTAGACACCTAAAATCCACTTACACGGGTTTAATACTTAAATTGCACTAATTATACCCCTTTCCCATAAATTTATGACACTTCATCAATAAACCACCATATTTCCTCTATTCATATTAATGAATTAGATTTCTCTAAATAATTAACCTTCCTATCACCCAGAATGCCAATTAACAACCTTCCATTAATTAACGTCTGTTTCTACTTGGGATAATTAATTATTATTAATTAATTATACCCGTTACTCTAAAGCAATGAATTCCCGTTAATTAATTACATTTCACTAATTACTTTAAATTCCTATCATTCAGGATGTTGATTAATGAAATTTCGTTAATTGACATCCTCTTTTACTTGGGTTAATTAATTATTGTGGTTAACACACCTATTGTACAAATATATTAATTAGATCTAAGCATAAAAGCAATCAATACATAAATAAAAAAGAAGAAACAATACACAAGATTTAACATGGTTCACCCAATGTGGGCTACGTCCACCAAGAAATAACCAATTTATTATCACAGAAGAAATACAATGAAGATTTTCAATCTTCCAAACCTTCTTGGATGTCCTGTACTTTATTCTCTACAAATTTCTCTTTTTATCTCTAAAGGAAACTTCTCTTGATTCTTAATTGAATTCTACCTTCTAAAACCCTAGCTTTATGCTTATATATGCATCTACAATCTTAGGGCACTTTAGTTATGTAATTACAACCATTAGATTCACTTTACAACTAAAGATAGATCTAATTCCTGCAACTTAATTATAATAGTCATGCACTGGACAACCGATATCGATTAGCCCTAACCAATGTCGGTTCATCCTTGCCTTACCAATAACGGTCCATGGGTTAATGATGATGGTTCTTCAACTGATGCCAATTACTCTATATTCCAATAAGTTTGTAAAATCATGCCACTAAAGCAATTAAGCTCCTTTGCTCAACAAACTCCCACTTGGAGATAAATTTCTACACTGTACCATACAACTCCTTCCTCTGATCCTTTCCTTGGGATTTTTGTCCCTCCTTAAGTCTCAAACTCGAAGACCAACAAAAGTGGAGTGTAGCTCCAACTTCTCCTTTACCAATGGCTTTGTTAGCATATCTACATGGTTTTCCTTTGTATGAATTTTCTCCAACTTCAGTTGCCCATCCTCCAATACATGTCGTATGAAGTGATATCTCAACTGAATGTGTTTCATTATATAATGAAATGTTGAGTTATTTTATAGATGAATCGTAGTTGGAATATCATTGTACAATATGTAATCCTCTTTCTTCTTTCCCAACTCTTCCATGTACCTTATCATCCATATCATCTCCGTACTAGCTTATGTAGCTGCAACATACTCAGCCTCTGTAGTAGACATGGCCACAATGTTTTGCAATCTATAAATATAGATAACTACCATGACACCTACTATGAAAACATATCCATTGGTGCTCCTCCTACCATCCAAATAGCCAACCATGTCTGAATCTACATAGCCATGTAAAGAAGTATCTAACCCTCCATAGAATAATTGCATGTTGAATGTCCCTCTCAAATACATAAGAATCCATTGGACTATTTTCTAATGCTCTTTACTTGGATTAGCCATAAATATACTCACAACTCGACTTCCTTTGCAATGTTCAGTTTGGTACAAACAATAACATACATCAAGTTCCCTACTCTTGAAGCATACTGAGAATCCATGCCATGTACTCAACATCCTCGTGTGATTTAGCACACCGATCTTTTCTCAATTTGAAGTGTCTAGCCATAGGTGTACTTACATGTTTTTAATTTTACCAATTAAACCTTTCTAACACCTTATTGATATAATGATCTGAAAAAATATAACTTCATGTTCTTCTTGTCTTTGTGAATTTGTATGTCAAGGATTGCCTTTGGAGCTCCCAAATCCTTCAATGTAAATGGGTGAGCTATATTTCCCTTAAGCTCACCAATGTACTACATACTAGATCTTGCAATAATCATATCATCCACATAAAGTAACAAAACAATATAGCTCACATTTCCAAGCATCTTGAAATAAACACAATGGTCAAATTCACATTTCAAATAGCCATGCTCATGCATGAAACTATCAAACCTCATATACCATTTCCCCTTAATTTTCTCCTTACCCTTAACTTCATACCCAATCGGTTGATTCATATAAATATCTTCCTCTAAATCACCATGAAGAAATTTTGTCTTGACATAAAGTTTCTCTAAATACAAAGTTAAATGAACTCAATACAATATGAATAAAATACATCTTAAGAATAAGAGAAAAGATTTAACAAAAATCAATACCCACTTTCTATGAAAATCCTTGTACTACAAAACTTACCTTGTATCTCTTTTATCACCCTCTTCTTCCTTGATCCTATAAACCCACTTGTTTTGCAATGCTCTTTTACCTACTGAAAACTTAACCAAATTCCATATTTGATTCTTCTCTAAGGATTGCATCTCTGATCCATTCCATGCACCCATTACTTGTGGGATTTATCGACATTTATTCTTCAAATATTTCTAGCTCACCTATAAGTCAATAATAAATAAGACAAGGAAGCTGAAAATCATTTAGGAGTTCTACTTACACTTTGTGACCTTCTCACTGAGATTTGGGGTGCCGGAGGCTCAATTTTCTCTTCCTGTAGATTTGTATCTACTTCTAATAGTGACTAACGTTGGTAATCTTTTATTGATGCTAGTTTGGCTAATCGCGCTTGATCTGGATCTTTTGTAATTGATCTTGGTATAGGGGACGATGTTAGTTAGGGGTAAACCAATGTCTCGATTCTTGGGTAAACTTTTAGGTGCTAATTTTAAATTTGAGAGTTCATTTTCATCCATAAAATTCTCCACCAGTTCACCTTTGGGTACCAAATCTTAATTCTTGTACATTCTCTTTTCATTCAAATCAGAGTCACGAATCCTAATTATCTTAGAACCTTCTAAATCCAAAAACTGGAATCCGAAATCACTAGAGCCATAACCAATGAAAGTACATCTTTTGAATTTAGCATTCAATTTATTTCTATTTTCCTTATCAATATGCAAAAATCTTATAAGTCAAATAATATTAGAAAAGAAAGATATACCTCTTTTCCAGTCTAAGCTTCTTCTAGTATTCCACCATTCAATGCACTTGAAGGTCCACGGTTAATCAAATAAACCATCGTGTCTATTGCTTCCACCCAAAACTGTAAGGGCAATCCAACATTTATCCTCATGCTTTCTAGCACGTTCCATCATTATCTTATTCATTCTCTCTACAACACCTTTCTCATGTGGTTTTCTAGGAACCATCCTATCTCTACGTATTCCATTTAATAGACAATAATCATTGAAATCCTTGCTGCAGTAGCACAACCACCATTATCGGATATAAGGAACTTTAAATTTGATTTCATTTAATTTTCCATAAGGGATTTCCATATTTTAAAAGTTTCAAAAACATCATATTTACGATTAATCAATTAACCCATACCTTTCTTTTGGCATCATCAATGAAAGTAACATAGCATGGGATCCTCCATGAGACGCTACCTTGGTTGATCCCCTCATATATGAGAGTGTAAGCTCCAATTTATGCTTCTTATTTGTTTCCCCAAATTTGAGAAATATCACTCTCTTCTTCTTTCCAAAAATACAATGCTCATAGAAATCAAGATCTACACATTTCAGATCTGATAACTTACCCTTTTCCTTTAAGATCTGCATTGCCTTTTTACTCATATGGCCTAGCCGATTGTGCCACATGCTAGTATGTGAATCTAAATTAGATATAATAGAAAATTAATCAGTAATACAGGTAGATAAATACAATGATCCTACCTTATTTATGCTTGCTACAATAATATATCCCTTCATAACTTTTCCAAGATTGGTTGTGAGTGAAACCATGCAAACCAGTTCCACACAATTGTCCTACAGAAATTAGATTTCTTTTGAGGCTTGGAACATGACTCACATATTTCAAAATCCATGTATTTCTATTCTATAATTTAAGATAAACTTCACCTCTATGAGTAATAATGCATGGTTCATCATCTTCTAAATAAATATGTCCAAAATTACCCTAAACATAATTTCTAAAATAGCCCTTATTAGGGGTTGTATGGAAAGAAGATCCTGAATGTAAAACCCATGACTCAATTTTACTATCCAAGGAGAGAATTTGGGTATCTTTCATTACCTCTTTTGTAGCAACATTTTCATCTTTACGTTTCTCTAGTACATTCTCTTTATTTTCCTTGAACTAACAATCCTTCTTTACATGACCTTTCTTTCTAAAAATCTAGGAATTTATACCTCTACCTATGGATTTAGATCTGCCATTATTAGACTTTGATTTCCCATTATTCTTGCTCTTGGATATCTCTTTATACCTTCCCCTTATTTCTACATTCAAAGCATTAACAAATTATGATTTTGTTGTACTTTTCTGTGCATTTCTTCATTCAAGATTATACTAACCACATCATCAAACTTTATAACATTAGAAGCAGACATTGTATTATTATTATCCAAAATTCACCCCGGAGTAAATTTTGATAACATGCATTGAATTCTCAAGCCCCAGGAAAATTGATTGATTCAGGGCAAAAAATCATGTTTCTAGGGTCCCCTAAGATTTTTTCTAACTCCCCTGGCTGAAGAAGAAAAGAGCAAGTTCTGAGAAAATGTGAAAAGTTGCAAAAAACAAGCTTGGGCCAGGAAGAATTGTGAAAATTGGCTAAGTCCTAGTCCTCACAAGCAGTCGGGACATTTGGGACGACGTCGGGCGCGAATCGGCCGAAAGGGCACGGGCGATCTCAGAGCAGGCAAAGGAACATCCAGGCCATCGGGACGCATGGGACATGGAAAGCTGGTTGGTGAAGGAGAAGAAAAATTGACTAAGCGCTTTCTGGGACATTTGGGACAAGAAGATGCGAAGGACGAAACCGCTTGGATCGGCCAAAAGGAGAACTTTGCACTAAGCGATTCGGGACATTTGGGCCATGGCACGACGCGAACCGGCTGAATCGGGTGAATCAGAAGAATTTGTCCCAAATAGTCCAGGACAAGTGGGACAAAGGGACGCGGAAGACGTGGATAGTCGACAAAGGCGATACCAATCGATCAGAACACGTGTCACTAGCGAGAATAGAAAGTGGGAAGCCCATTTCGGGCAGATCGGAAGTTTTTGTCCCAGACAGCACTGGGACATCCGGGACAAATGGACGTGGTGGACGCAAAAATCTGGCAGGCCCGAGAACCAATCAAATCATGACACGTGTCACAAGGGAAAAAGTCCAAAAGTCAAAGGGCGAGTTTTGAAGGGTCAGCCCGAGCCAATCAGAAGAGGACACGTGTCCTATGGAGCAAGGAATGCGGAGCTCGGGGAGGAGTTAGAGAATTTGGCAAGAAGTTCACCCAAAAGCTAAAAGTAAAGGTCTGCCCCGCACCCCTGACGACCAATCAATGCATGCCATGTGTCATCCAGGTGGCAGAGTGCAAGAAGAAATTTAAAAATCCGTTTCACCTATTTTGTGCCCTAAATCTTCAGATCTCCATATCTTTTGATCCAGAGCTTAGATTTGCACATTCTTTATATCAACAGAAAGCTTATGAAATTCTCTATGTGATTCTAGGGTTAATCTTGAATTTTGGTGTAGTCTGGAGAGATAAAATTGAGAAACAGCTCTGACACGTGTTCATGGCCAGAAGTGACATTTCAGCGACCAGATTTAATGCAGAATGGGTCGCATTCTCCTGTAATTCGGTCAAAATGATAGGGTATGGGTTTGTAAGGTACCCCATGCCATTTTAATGTATCTACGATCGAAGAGGGATGGGCTCTCATGTTTTTGTACGTTTCTGTCTCCTGGGCTCGACCCATGCAATGTAAAAGCTAGATTTGGCTCATTTCAAAGGAGGAACAATTTTGACATAGCAACTTCTTCTTTCACCTCCAGCAGGTGGTTGATGCAAGAACCAAACCTCTCCAAAAGATTATAACATTTTTACCTCTCTCGAGGTTGTAATGTAGTGATTTGATATCTTTGGAAATGATAATGCAAGCTTTGTGAATGGTTTTCAGTCCTTTGTTTGTATTATTTGCTTCATTTCAGATCTTAAGTTATATCTTATCATCCTGTGTATGTTTCATGTTGTAAATCTTTGGTTTGTGTCTATTTTCTTGACAAAAATGTTTCACCACTCCTTTTGGTGCATCACCATCTTCAGTTAGTTTCAATTTTTGCATTTCTATCCCTGCCCCCTTGCAATTTAGAGTAGGATTAGGATCTGAACCTCTGTAGTTTTGCAAAATATAGATCTAAATCAGAGGAGTTTGAGGAACCAGCCTCTAATCTAGAGATTCCTCTCTCAGTTTCACAAGTCCCCACACTTGGAGAGAGGTTTCCATGTTGTGCAATCACACTGGATGCTAGAGTGATCAACCTAGAAGCCTGATCTGCATCCAGGGGTGTTGTGAGTCTGCAACAACAATTACTATGAGACATTAGCAAGTTATCCAAACTATCGGGAAAGAGCATAATAAAAAAAAACTTTCACTTCATCCTCAAATGGTATACTAACTAATTTTATTTGATTTACAATAGACTGAAATCATTCAATTGACTTGATGTAGATCCTCTTTCTTGCATCTTTACATTAATTTTTTTCATCAAATAAAATTTATTTGAAGCACTAGGTTTTTCATATAGATTTTCTAAATATTTCATTAACTCTACCGTAGATCCTGATTCGGTAATATTCAAATCCACAAATGCTTCCACACTCAATCTTATAAATCGAGAGCCTTTCTATTAAGAATTTTCCATTCTTCATCAGTCATATTTGTAGGTTTTTCCTTCTCGTTGAACGGTAAGTATAAATATTTCTAATACAGATAATCCTCCACTTGCATCTTCCATAATAGATAGTCACGGTTGTCAAATTTATCTACTCTAAATTTTCCTTCTTATCCCATTTCTTTTCTCCCACTCAATCAAAAATCCCTATGTGAGTAAATCTGTCAACACACACAACCATCAAACAAGGATTCTCTAATAGCATTTGTTGGGGTTAGCACATTGATTGTATAGATATATTAATCAAATCTAAGCATAAAAGAAATCAATACAAAAATTAACAAGAAGAAACAATACACAAGGTTTAACGTAGTTCACCCAGTGTGGGCTACGTCCACAAAGAAATAACCAATTTATTATCACCTAGGAAATACAATTAATATTTTCAATATTTGAAACCTTCTTGTATATCATGTACTTTATTCTCTACAAATTTCTCATTTTCTCTATAAAGGAAACTTCTCTTGATTCTCAATTGAATTATACCTTCCAAATCCCTAACTTTATGTTTATATATGCATCTATAATCTTAGGGAAATTTCTCTATGCAATTACAACCATTATATTCACTTTACAACTAAATATATATTTGATTCCCACAACTTAATTATAATAGTCACGTACAGGTAACCGATGTTGGTTACTTAAGCGATGTCGATTATCCCTAGCGATGTCAGTTCCTCCTTCCTTGATCGATCTTGGTCCATGGGTGACTAATGATAGTTCTTCAACCGACGTTGGTTACTATGTATTCCATCAAGTTTGTAAAAGCATGTCAGTGAAGCAATTAACCTCCACAACTCAACATTAATTATTCTTAATTAATTATGACCACTAATCTAGATCAATAAATCACCATTTATTGGACCAATTTCCTCTCTTAAATCCCCCGAATCATACTAATTTTCCTCTAATAATATTCTATAAGCTTATCCCCACTATTAATTAATCACCTTAGATTAATTAAACCCCCTTTCAATTCCCACAAAGTGCACATACTTTATTAAACATACATGGCCTTTGTATTTCCTCTTTGGGGTTTATCCCACATTCATCAATTTGCTAGCCTTTCCTGAACTGAAAGCTATATAAGAAACCCTCCTCCTTACCTTTCTTCTTACACCTCATTCGCAATAGTGAAAACTATAGGAATGTTTATCTTGAGCATTCCTCCATTATTTTGAGCTAGCCTCTTCATCTTGCATTCATCCACTCAAAATTGAGTAATATGGGAAGATCCAAAATGGCCTTATAGCCATTCTTAGTGAGATTCCATTATTAATCCTTGATATCAAGAAACGATCCAATTTGATTGATAAATGATCTATTCAGTTCATGTTTTAGTTAGAAATCTAAAGAGTAGAAATTACTTAGTATGTTAGTTTTATTAATTTCGCCTTTTCATGCATTTGAAGTAGTTTCCATAGCTATTATCTTCATGGTTCTTATTTAATTAGATTTTATTTGGAACTATTAGGTGTTCATTTCCATTCATCTAGACTATTTAATTACACATGAGAAGATATGGTACGTCCGGTGTGAGTTACTTCATTTTCCTTTTCATTTCAATTTGTTGTAGTTAAGTTTCAATTTTGCTTACTAACCCTCTTTTTGAATATATTGACATAACTTGTTTTTCTTAAATTGTTTTGTTGATTTTACATGTATTTAGTCTTCCTTGTAGGTATAAGGCAAGCAAAGTGCTATAAAATTTTGATCTTGATGGGAAAAATACAACAATTCTCCATGTTTTCATGTTTAGATTTTCATTTTTTAACATTCTACATGCTAGTTTTGTAAAATTCTTGAAAATTTTAAATTTTTGAGCATGTAGGTTAGTGTTTGATAGTGTTGAGTCTTATATTTACATATCAAGGATATGGGTTGTAAAAATTGAATATTTGTGAGAAAAAATCAAGATTTCTTCATATTTTCATTTTTAGAGCTTCAGTGTTCATCATTTTGCATGCTAGTTTTGTCAATTTGTTGAAAATGTTAATTTTTTTATCATGAATGTTAATGTTTGATAGCATTGAGTCTTATATTCATATATTAATGATATGGTTTTTTGTCAAAATTGAATCTTGGCTGGAAAAATTTGACCTTTTTGTAGATTAAGCGATGTTTTTTAGACATGTTTTGAGTACATGTTAAGTACATACCCATGAGCATAAGAGTATATGCGTAACCCATCTTTCGAAGGACATAATGTTTACTCTGAACTCAAACGAATTCATTTGTTTTGCGTTGGAAAGATATTGAAGTGAAATATGAAATGAAAACATAAATTTGGGATTTATACTTACATAAAGTGTAGGGTTTTCATTTATTATAAAATTGGTCATTTTCGTTGCATGTTAGATTCACTTTTGATCAACGCCACATATGCTCTTCTCTTGTGCTTTTGAGTGACCTTGAGAATAAGAAATGGATATGATTATGGATATTTTTCTAACACATTTAAATGATTTAATGAATGTTGTTTTTCCATTTTTACTTAGTTAGATCAAAGTTTGTGTATGCTCTTCTCTTGCGCCTTTTGGCGATCTTGAGAATCAAAAGCAACTTTGGTCTTCTTTCTAACATCTTGCAGGTTTTGAAGCTAACTCTTATTTGCAGGATATATTGGATCATGTTTTGTGCTAACTTGTTTAATTAATTTTGATAAATGTTTTGTTTTCACTTGTTAGGATAGAGTTGTGTATGCTCTTCCCTCACACCTTTTTCATCCTTTCAAACACTTCAATAAAATTTATGGTTAAGGAAATAAACAAAATTTTGGTTAAAATGAATTGATTTACATTTTGATTTCAAAATTTATCTCCATTTTCATTATAGTTAGGTTTGTGTGTCGTGTATGCTCTTCCTTCACATATTTTAGGTGATCATGGGACTAAAAACAACACTTGAATCATCTTTTCATGATGTTTTGATATTTTTGGAGAACTAATAATCTTTCACATATAGGACCAAAATACGCTTGTCAAAGAATCGGGATCTAAACAATACGATATAGTTTGTTGCAGTTGCCAAACAATGTACAACCAAGCCACGTTAAGTTCAAAGATGAGGAAAAGCACCACATTTACAACACGCATATTTACGTTTAGGTTAAGTGATATGACTCATTCACTTTAAACTAGGAGAAACTCCCTTTAGTAAAAGCATTAATATAACAAGAGGGATGCTCCTAGGAACCCCAAGGTAGTCCACAGAACCTTGTGGATGAAATGGGAAGTGATCTCGCACACCTAATTATCTAGTATACACATGTAATATTTTAGCATCAAAATTATCTTCACGCCACCCTAGTGAGATATAACTAAATGCATTTATTTCTTATTGTATTGAAGGGGGTAAAGTAAAGTCGAGATACTCCAAGTTTTAGTCGGTATGACTTCCTTAGAAAAATGAGTTCATAGAGATAATTTGTGACATGTAGTTGAGAGAAACAAATAGGAAGCAATTTTGTCTTGGAGACAACTTGACTGTCTCAAAACCAATTTTGTTTCATAGTGCTTTTGTGAAGTAATAAATTTTTCAGATTCAAAACCTTATTTTTCGAACAAGGGTAGAGTCCATAAAATTTCAAACTAAGCGTCATTCATCGGGAAATTTTTGAAGCATTACTTTGTCTTATTTTTCCACTCACCCTAAGGCGAGGCAAAACTATGCCAATGTGAGGCCTAGTATTTTTCAACCTCACTTGTTCTACCCCTTTAATTTCTTATTAATATTTTGGAATAAAAGATAAGCAACATAAGTGTGTTATCAATTTATTGTGTCCACCAATTTTGCACACGTTTTCATTCATCCTTACTTGAATTTGGATGGTAAACGTTGAAAATGTGTTGGTAAATCTTCTCATCTTGATAGCCATTCGAGCTTGATACCTGGTCAATATTATCATTACATTTAGGCTTGATTATTCATTGATTTTCCTTTGAAGTTTTATGTTGCTTGTATTGCATCAATTTTTTTTTTATACTTTTGTCTTGTTTCTCGTAAACTCAACCTAAGTGTCTAGATTATAACATTACACTACGTGCATCTTAATAATTTCTTGGTTTGTTTTCAAACATTACCTCAACCTTGAAAAGTGTTGGCATTACTTTTTCATATTGTGTCACTATTATTTCAATACTAATACCTTACTTTTTCACAAAGCTTTGTTAACATATCTTATTGGTATTGTTATGTTGCTCACATTCATAACTTCCACTTTTTGGGATGTAGGTCTTACTTAGATCTAAAATCATTGTTTAACTAGATTAAATGATTTAATGAAATAGATAGAGGTGGTGGGCTAAGGAGGAGTACATGTTTGTGATGTCACCTGGAGGTTGTGTGCGTGTTGTGATTTCCTGATCCAATGCTGATTACGGGAGCTTCCTTTTGGTTAGGAGGAACTACTTGTGAATACAAAACAATACCACAAGAGGAATATTAAACAATATATGTCAGTGGACTACCTAGCGTGTGCTAGATCCGGGAATCATGATACTTCCAAGATGGTTGTCAATCCACTATTTAATACAATTTAATGCAAGAAATAATGTAAAAAAATAACATCCTATTGTATTTGATATGATTTAGGCATCTCATTCAAATACAATAAGAAAATCTAATCTAATAGGTAGGGTTATGATCAGATCTGGAGGTTAGGTAGGTGGTTTTGAGTTTCTGCAAGTCTGATAGAGGTATGGTAAAAGATTACAAATTATTTTGGGTAGTTTGGGGATGGGTATTAGATTTTTTCTGAGCTGGTTTACAAAACATAGATAACGACTCCGGTTAGGGTATGATCGATGACGTTTTATAAGTGGTGGTGACAGGTTTAGGGGATAATGGTAGAATGTCAAAATGGGTACCTAGGCTCTCTCTGTGTCTACACAAAGAGTTGAGAAGGCCTGTGGTGGGACTTTAGGTAAGGTACCAGGTTTGGGTAAGGTTCTTGAGAGGTTTTTGGGGTGTTAAGGTCAACTTAGTGAATGTCTGTCAAGAGACATAGTCATCAATGTCATTACGGTGACTAGTTACGGTGAAGGAAAACCAACGATGGTCAATGTGACCGGTGTCGGTAGAGAAAAACGGTGGAAATCAATCAAACTTGGTTTTGGAGCTTCTTTTGATTACACAAAGAATGGAAGAGGGATGGCTAGGTTCGTAAAAATGCTAAAAAGGCTCAGGAATTCCTAAGAGTCGGGTGTAGGGAGATAAAATGTAGTGGGTGGTCGGATGGGTGGATTGAAAGGAAGGTGGGAATGGTGGAATGTAAAGGAGAATAAGATCTAGAAAAACAGAGATAAAGAAATTGCAATCTAAGTATAGAATGATGTAGATCAAAACCACTTACTTATATTTGGAGGCCCAAGACGTGGAGGATGGCAATGGTTGATCTATGGCGATGATCGAGTGCCTGACAACACTTCTTGGAATGTTACCGTGAATCCTAATGCCTTCAAATCAGTCCTGGTGTTGGTTGGGGAGCATCTAGATGCTTGAGAAGACTCTGGCCTGTGCTTGCATGTAGATATCTCTCTCTCTCCCAACTTGAAAAATGACCAACCTCCTGAACAAAGTTTCCAAAATGAATGTATGGTAACTAATGATGGTTAGGGTGACTGGAATTGGTTCAAGGTTAACCAAAGTTGGTTAAGGAAGGAAATTATAGGTCTTCCAAAACAGCAAATATTGGCTATCTTTTGGTGATTTTTGCCCATTGCTCTAGGTATAAAATGGTATTTTTCACTCGGATAAGTGGGCATGTTGTTAAAAAAGAATAGGCATCTAATTACAAGGTTATACTAAGTCTTAGTTAGGTAGGGTAAGTAGAGATTGAATCTTAGTTAAAAGAAACATGCTAAGAATAGGTCTATGATGAGGTGTAAATTAATTTAATTAAAGTAATTAAATTAATAAATAAAGTGAGGATGGGTATTAATTCAATTGTAAATAATTAAATTAATATAAATGTGGGGTAAAGGGGTCATGGTTATATGAACATGTTATGTTAACCACTCGAAAGGGGATCAAGGGGAGTGTGACCCAAATTTGGTGTCTACATTTTGCCCCTTTTTGTCATGTAGCTTGTATTGATAAGCGACAGTGACAAAAATAGGAATTGGTTGCCCCAAATATAAGTGAGAGTGAGGTTGCATCAAGTAGGGCTAAAGGTACAATTTCCCCAAGTGTGGGTGGAGATGATTCCCCTTAAACAAGGAACTGATGAGGTATAAGATGAAATTGGTGTGTGGTTTGATAAATGTGGAAGTGATGAAAAGGAAGGTAGGTGGGTATGGTTTTTGCATATTAGGTAAAGGGTAAAGGTTAACTCGGGAAATAGTTTTGGGAAAGGGTCAAATTAGGAAATGGGTAATGGGCCGAGGGTCAAATCAGGTAATAGGTAATGGAAATAAAACACACACACACATATATCTGCGACATGGTACTAGGTTGAAGATCTTGCAAACTATACATCGTCTAGGTTTGATAGGTTTATCCAAACAAGGTTGAAGTGATTTAGGTATCCAAAGTATATGATATGGTATGAAGCACAACTTAGGTCGTGTGTAGGAATGTTTATGTATGTTCTAGTAAACCAAATGTTTGGTCGGGATAAACATCATAACAATATGCAAGGTATGGTTGTTAGGCTAAAAAAACATAGGTAACATCATTGCAAGGTATATCAAGTACATAAGTTTAAAAGATTCCAAAAAGTGGTTCATGTCAAGGTACATGGGTCATTGTATGGGTAAGGCCAAGGTATAGGTAAAGTAACAAATCCTAAATGTGATTAAGGAAAATGTTAGCTAATTTTGGCTTTAACAAACGTGAGTGGCCTTATTGCGCAATACACCTGTAAGTGAATTCGGGTGTCGAGAGAGGTAAGGTATATTATGTAGAGGGTGAGTGGTAGTTAGGACAAGGTTGGTATGTGGTATGTAAGGCCATAGGTGTGGCCCATTGGTGTAGATTGGTGATATATGAGGGCATGGGGCAATGGGTAGGGTTATAGTGAAGACCAAATGGTCATAGGTTGGGTAAGAGATAAGTGCCATCTAACACATGCACATGTATAGATTGCAATAAGGTATCGAGGATGAAGAGTGCGCAAACCTGCATACATTGGTAAAGGTTGATAGGTTTATCCTACAGGGGTGAAGTGATTCAGGTATCCAAAGCATAAGATATGATCAAGAATCACAAAAAGGTTAGGTGCAGGATGTTAGGTATGATCCAGACACCAAACATTATGGGTTGGTTTGGATAAATGGCACAACATTAAGGTAAGGCAAGATCCAGAGGCTAGTCAAAGTAAGTAACATATCACAAGGTAAGACAAGTATAGAAAATTCAAGGGGCATACGGGGTAAAGTGGGGTATGGGTTATAAGGGTAGGTGGAATAAATGGGAGTGACTTGGCATGGGCCAAAGTATGTGCCACTGATAATAAGGTCGGGTGGGAGGTAATGAGGAAATTTAAAGTAGGAAAATGAAGAGGAGAGTCCAAATGGGATGTAGGAAACTTTACCAATATCGGTCATGTGAAACCAATATTGGTGGATTTAAAGCGATAGTGGTCCATGTGAATCAATATCAAGTATACTAGGGCATGACACTCGATGTCGGTTAGGATGGACCGATATCGTTTCCTTGTTGAGGGTTAAAACATAAAACACATGGTAAAAGTGCTCATTTGAGCATTTTTACATGGTGAAAATAGATTTGAAATAAGAATAGTCAAACGAGTGTTGAGGAAAATGAGATTAAGTGTGAATTGAAGTAGATTGGGTGAGAGGTGACTGATTATTGGGAGCGAGGAAGATGGGTCCACATGATCGTGTGGAATGAGTTGATTTACCAGAGGATCATAAGATTGATTTTAGACATGACGGTAGAAGAGGAGGGAGCAATGGAGGTCCATCATTGCAGAGATTGGAGGTGCCATTGAGGAGGAGTTAGGTTCCAACTCGATTGCATATTTTGAATTGAATTTGGTGTTAAAATGAACAAAGGGGGAAAATTTGGAAATGTGGGTAAAATGAACCAATTTGGGTATGGGGAGGGTGGAATGTAGGATAAATAGGGGTAAAAATGAATTGGGGTAAGGTTTGGGTGGTGTTTGGGTGGGTTTAGGTTGTTTTTAGGCCATTTTAGAATTTTAGGGCCACAGGGGTTTGGTTTTGGGGTGGAACTAGGTGACACTAGTTTAGGGTCATTTGATGTTGGTTATGTATTACCAGCCTTAATGGGGAAAACATAAGCGATAACGGTCATAGGGGACTGACATTGGTCAGGGGTGACCGATGGTGGTCATGGGTGACTAACATTAGTCACTGTGAAAAGGTGATGAGGCCAAAATAGGTTAGATGCAGAGAGGGTGAAGATGGGGTAGACAAGAGAGGGTAGGATAAACATATAAAAAATGAAGGCTAGGGTAGATAAACATAGGTAGGGGATAGGTGGGACTTAGGTCATGGTGGGTACAGGGTTCGGGTAAGTGGGAATGGGATAAATAAGTAGTCGGGGATAAAGTAGGAACATGATAAATGTGTATGGGGTAGCAGGGTGTAGAATTATGTTATTGAAAAAATAATAATTTAGGCCCTGACATTGTTGAGTTGGTTGGTTGTAGGAATGACAACAGTTGACGTTGTAGGATATAGTACTACCCTTACTAGGGAGTTGAGGCGTAATGTGATAGAGGAGGAGTGGGCCCACATGTAGGAGGTAGGGTTAATCGAGGTCAGGCGGTATAGACAGATCGATGGGATCCTAGTCTCATGGTCACTCTCATTGATAGATGGGATGCAGCGACCAACACATTCCACCTTCCTACCGGTGAGATGATGATCATGCTAGAGGATTTCTATAGGATTTTATGGCTGCCAATTATTAGGGATCTGGTTTATAGTGTATCTATGAATGGCACATTTTAAATAATGATTGGAGTGTTCAGGGGAGATGGATAGTGAGCTGATCGAGCACAACATGAGCTTGGTGTATGGGGCAATGTATGCCACACACCCACAAGAGACGCAACTAGATGTGTTGATGATGGTAACAATGGAGAGCTATTCACTGCCTGATTTAGAGGGTGGTCATTTTCCCATGGGTGTGATGGGAGTATTACGAGACATGATCAAGGAGTAGGTGTGCTTTACATGGGCACCGATTTATTTGGTACAACTATACAGGGAGTTATGGGGCTATCGAGGATGCACCGATATGGCATGTGTTGTACCTTCCTTTTACATTGTTGGGCCTATGAGCACATTGTGGTAGTGTGGCCACGAGGACTATCGATAGACGCCGGCATCATGGGGGCAAAGGGAAAGATTCAAGTGATGGGTGGTCCCAAGAGGTCGACCATAAGAAAGCAGAGGTGTTATATGATTTAACATATTACAAGCGGGAGCTAGAGGGGCTATATGTGAGAGACATAGTATGGCAGCCTTATGTTTGTTTTCTAGCATTTAGAGGCATTAGGCGAGAGCTACATGGGCTACATCTGTTGTGATGGATACAGGGAGATGTGACAGAAAACATGAGATGATCCCAATAGGTAGAGTGTGTTGGCAGTTTGGACTAGTGCTTTGGATGTGCCGCCGTATTTTCCACAGTATCGGTGGGAGGATGTGGAGAGGCCTTTGTCTCCACCTCGCCCCAAAGAGCCAGAAGGTCAGAAGGATTTACCGGTGCATGGAAAGATAGATGATGTAGGGGTATCTGATGGATACAAATACTAGTGGGCAGTAGAGTTACATGCAACACCACCATGACCAGGAAATCCCTCTTTGGTGATTGTGATAGTGTAGAGATATACACTACGGGGACAAATGATAGCACTGGTAGTACAGTTGATAGAAATACATGTAGAGATATCCACCTTAATGAGGAAGGTGACTATTCTACATGGATAGTTGACTATTACCTAAGCACAAGTACAAGTATAGGTATAGGTCGCTCTTATACAAGATGGAGGATAGATAGCCACCTTGCAGGCATATGTCATAGGGTTACATGGGTAGGTAGCCACATCCTAACCATAGGTGGTGGCTTTAAAGGCTCAAGTGGCAGTAGGGAGACCAACACATGCATCGGGCAGAATCCCATCATAAAGGGGCCGTCATTGGGACATCGTCTTATAGTACAGGTAAGATAAGGACAGGTGGCCTAATGCCGATGGTAGTAGGGAAGAGTGGACAAGTGGCCATGAGGCCGATGGCACCACCTCAGAAAATGTCTATGGTGAGGCTCTCTATTACTAGGATCACCGACAACCACAAGCATTGAGGTCCCGTCCACACCGAATACAGAGTCCAGTAGGAAGGGAGTGAGAGGACTAGATCCTACACTTGTAGTTCTAAGATCATAGAGGGATAGTGAGCCAGAGACAGGGGGTCGGGAGAGAGGCTATCAGTTCATGGAATCTAGACCTAGAAGCGAGGCCAGGTAGGGATTAGACCATGACCCATGCTAGGTGTATAGATGTTGGTAGGTTTGTTGAGCTAGAGGTGAGGAGGACAAGACAGATGAGCGGCATGGATATAACATGGAGTGACGACTAGTCACAAGTTATGATTTGTTAGTCATCTTGTTTATATATATATATCAGCTTGCGTCCTGATGATAGTGATGATGTACATGAGATTTTTTAGATTTTGGTCATATACCGACCTACATGTCGAAGATGGTGACGATTTATCTTAGCATTTGGAGATACTTGTATGTATTTGTATCAGTGTATATATGTATTGATAGATAGACTTTCATTGTTATAGATGATGAGATTTATGGTATGGATGATGTACTTGTGTTTTAATTTCCATTTTTATTTGTGTATGGATGGAAACTAGGTGAATTAGGCATGGTGGAGTCGAGGTCATGTAGGCATGATGGAGTCTAGGTCAGTTAGGCATGATGGAGTCTAGGTCAATTAGGCATGGTGGAGTCTTGGTCAATTAGGCATGGTGGAGTCTAGGTCATGTAGGCATGGTAGAGTCTAGGTCATGTAGGCATGGTGGAGTCTAGGTCATGTAGGCATGGTTGAGTTTAGGTCAGCTAAGCATGGAGATGTTGGAGAAAGACAAATTCTTAAAGTGTAGGTCTCAATGGTCTAATCGTATAGAATAATCAACAAGTAACAAAGAAGGTGAAGGGTAATAGGTGATCAAAAATCCCCTAATTAGAAGAACCATAACAAGTCTACCATACCAAATGTGGGCTTATGAACATAAGACCCTAAAGGAATTGCATGATTGAGTATGCTAAGGGTGAAGAAATTCACATGATCACAAAATTTCATTTTTGTAATGCATCCTTTGAGAAGGTAGGAAATTAGGGTGAAAAGGAAATGAGGTGAAAATGGTTGGTTTTAGCGTAACCTAGTGTGAGATAGTAGGCCTACTTGGCAAGAGACCCAAGATCAAAATAGGAAAGTCCATGACAAAAAGGTTATCTTTTTCTCTTTTTGCTCTTGTTTTTGATAGACTGATCGATGCGAGAAGTCTATGTGGGATGAGTATATTATCTCCTTGAGGTCTTCATGAAGCTGATCGATGCGGGAAGCTTCTAAATATTTTATTTTGTTTTTACAAGGATAGTCCTTTTTTATGATAGACTATGTGCAGTATGGCTAGCTTTGTATAGTTGTCCTTCGAGGGAGCAGTCTATTTATAACGATGAGATAGAGATAAGAGATGTCCCTTTTGAGGGAGTCATCTCTTTTTGGAATTTTTACTCAAGGAGTTGAATCCCATTTTTCTTTTTAAATTATTTTTCTTTTGGATGTTTAAGTCATGGACAAGACTATAGAGGAATATTAGGCTCTTATTTAGAAGACAAAACCATAACACATAGAGGTTAACTATGAAAGAGATGGTTTCAAGTGATGAATGACCATGGAATTCCATATTGAAAAAGAAAAAAAGCATCCATGAAAATCATGCCATGAGTAGATCTGTGGTACTCATATCAAAGATAAGGCTAAAAGGTGATGGGTAATAACATGATTCTTGTTTAGTAGTTAACACCAAGAATAGGTAATATGAAAGGTGAAGGGTGCTCAATGGATGAGCTTAAAATATACTGAGAAGGTGATATAGGACTTGATTCAATAATATAACGGTCAAAGATGTAAGGAATTGAGGGGTTCTAGTTTGGGTTTACCTTTAAGTTAAGACAAACGATAAACACTTGATCCATAGGTATGAGTAATGATATAGGGTCCAATTTTTCCCATTTAATTTTCTCTTCTTTAGTTACATGTTGATTTTCCTTCAAGATGAGGTCACCTACTTGGAAGGTTTTGTCATGGATGCATTTTTCATAGGCACATTTGATACGTTTTTGGTATATTTGGAGATGATCAAGAGCATTAAGACGACATTCATCTAATAACTCAAGTTGTGCCAAACAGTCCTAGGAAAGTCATCATTGTTGAGCATGTGTTGGAGTGAGATACAAAGATATGGAATCTGGACTTTTAGAGAAAAGAAAACCTTGGTACCGTAGACTAGAGAGAAAGGTGTGGCAGTAGTTGAGGTGTGAATACTAGTACGGTAAGCCCACAAGGTGAAAGGAATGTGCGTATGCAAATCCTTTCTTGTATCGTCAACTACTTTCATAAGAATTTTGTTCAAGGTTTCATTGGTTGATTCTACTTGTTCATTTTTTTTTTGTAGTAAGGTGAAGAGAAACTGAGTTTAATGCTAAAGGAGTCATAGAGTTTTCATAGTGTTTTGTTTTTGAACTGTTTTCTATTATTAGTGATGAGACAGTGAGGAATACCAAACCAAAATATGATTTGATGATTGATGAATTCACATATTTTCTTGTATTTTGTAGAAATAAGAGGTATGGCTTCAACCCATTTAGTATAATATTCAGTAGTAGTTATAGTCCATTGATGGTGTTGTGAAGAATGAGTTTTGATCTCTCCGACAAGATCTAAAACCCATTAAGAGAAATGTCAAAGTCTCGTGTGACCTGTAAGGCATAACTAGGTGTGTGATTAAGATTAGTATGATGTTGGAATTTTACACAACGTTTTACATAGTAACAACAATCACGGTTGATGGTGGGCCAATAATAGCCCAAGAGAAGGATGTGTTTAGCGATAGCTAGGCCACTCAAGTGACCTCCACAAATTCGTTGTGAACTTCCTTGATGGTATAGGTAATATTTTAGAACTTTTAAGGAATCACAAGTGGATACCATGAAATCCAAATTTATAAATAAGGTATCCCATGATGACATAATGAAAAACACCTTTGATAAAGGTGTGTCGCCCATTACAAGTAAGGTTGGGAGGTAGAATCATCAAGGAAAGGTATTCTACAAACCGCTTATACCAAAGGTCACATGGGTTAGGTATAATGGTTATGATGAGGTTAACATCTTGAAATGGATAGGAAGGTGATTTCATCCTTTGTATTGTGACAAATATTTTCAATTCGAAAGGCGGGGAGGGAATCTAAGAAGCAAGGTAGGAAATGGTGTCCACAAATTTGTTTGTGGAACGTGGAGTGGTTTGAAGTTCATAATGTAAAAGATAGCCAAAAGTATGTCTACATGATGTTTATACTTTTAAGTATTTCATTATGACATTAGTATATACCATTAAATTTCTTTACAACCAATTAAGAGTCGCCAAAGATATTAATTGATTTGACAACTGAGGCAATGGCGGTTTGAAGGCCTAATATGAGTGCTTCATACTTAGCAATATTGTTAGTATAATAAAAATATAGTTTGAAAGAGATATGCATAGGTTCACTATCAAGAGAAATGAGGATAACTCCTACACCACCCCCACGCTGATATTTGGAACTGTCAAAGAATAGGTTCATTTGGAAAATGGTATCGTCCAAAGATAGGGTAGAAATGGATTCATCTGGGAAATCAAAGTTAGAAGATTGATTTCTAGAGAGGGGTGCGTCTGCAAGTTGGTCAGTGATAGTTTGACCTTTGATAGATTTTTTATGGATGAATTTGATGTTGAGGTCTGCGAGAAGCATTAGCCAACACAAAACATGTTGATGTTGGTAGGGCTTAACATACATGTAATGTAAGGGGTCACTATTGGTGACGACAAAGTTTTTTGATTGAGTAGGTAATGAAGAAGTTTAGTAGTGACAAAAACCAAGGATAAGAAGAGTTTTTCGGTGTGGGTGTACTTGGTTTTGTAGTCCATAAGTGTACAACTTGTATAATAGACCGCCTATTCCATGTGGTGTTTGTCACAATGAGTGAGCATGGCACCTAAGGAATGATTAGTAGCAGAAATGTACAAGTAAAATGGTTGGTCCTCCTTAGGAGGAATGAGAATTGGTGGTTGGAGAAGGTATTGTTTTAAGGCATCAAAGGATTTGTGGCATTCATCATCCCACATTAAGGAGATATTAATTTTAAGGAGATGGTGAAATGGTTGGCAGCAGTCGGAAAGTTGCAAAATAAAATGACGAATAGATTACAACTTACCTTGCAAACTTTGCATTTGGCGAAGATTAGTAGGTAGAGGCATTTTGAGAATAGCCTTTATTTTAGCAAGGTCGACTTCTATGCCATGCAAAGAAATGATAAAACCAAGGAGCTTTCCTAAGAGAACAACAAAGACACACTTATTTGGTTGAAGGTGAACACAATATTTGATGAGATGGTCAAAAATGACCTTCAAGACTGTAAGGTGTTCGGCCCAATGTTTTTATTTGGAAAGAAGGTCATCTACATAATATTCCAATATATGATGCATGATGTCATGAAATATATAGGTCATAGGTGTTGATATGTAGCACCAACATTTTTAAGGCCAAAGGGCATAACATGATAGCAGAAGGTCCCCAAGGAGTGATGAAGGCAGTTTTTTGTTGATCTTTTAGGGTGAGTAATATTTGGTTATAACCCGAGAAACCATCCATGAGTGATAACATCTCATGACCAGCGGTAAGATCAACTAGTTGGTCAATACTAGGTAGAGGAAAGTTTTATTTGGGGTAAGATAAGTTGAGGTTGCAGAAATCCATGCAAATGTAGAGTCCTCTTATTACTTTTGTGAGAGGAATAATGTTAGAAATCCATTGGGGACAGTCAATGGGTTGGATGAAGGAAACAAAGAGAAGGCACTGGAGTTCTTCTTTGATGAGAAGGGTGATGCGAGGATGCATTTTATGTAGCTTTTGTTTCATGGGTTTGGTTTTAGGGATGGTGATGATATTATGGACCAAAATGTTTGGAACAATACCGGGAATATCAACATAAGACCAGCCAAAAGCATTGCTATGATCCCACAGAAAGAAGTAAAATCTTCTTGTTTAACAACATCTAAAGATTGGCCTATCTTTCAAATGTGTGGGTCATCTTGATGTTACTATTGACTTTGATGGTCGATTCATTTAACATGGTTTGCATCTTAGAAGGAAATGACCGGTGAATATAAGAATATTTGGTACTAAGGTAGGTGAGGATAGACTCATCATCTGACATTGAATGACATAATTGATGGTGTATCGTTATCAATCATGTCAAGATATAGGAAGAGAATAGAAGAGGAGCTTTTCCATCACATTGATAAGTCAAAGGTCCAAGGAAATGGTGTTTACAAAAAAAAGTTAGGAGGAATGGATTATGGATCCATAGACTCCGTGGTGAAGGTGGTGACACGGGTGAACGATGTGGAGAAGGTATGGCATCCTCAATGAGGTTGTGGTAGGCCTTCTTAGAGGATAGTTCGGCAAAGCCAATACCGGTGCGGTCTTTGTGTTTACTGGTGGCACATAGGATGATGGTATGACAACCTTTTTGTAAAAACTAATTCCAAAGCCTTTCCATGCACAACGGTGAAGGGAAGTGTGAGTGAAGTAGAGGTTGGTGAGAGATTGGAGGTCAGATGAAAATGGTCACGTTTGGGATGGTGGTTCAGGTGAATAGGTGGAATTATCAAGTCCCCTATATGTTAAGTTGGTACAAAGGTTGGGAGGACCATTAGGGAAGACCTCGCCTATGCAATGGTCATACTAAGGATGTCGGCATAGGTTATCATGCTCTTGTGGAGTAAGGAATGCATTTATATTATAGAGGAAGTATTCCCTAGAGTGATACATTTAAAAACACTTTTAAGGGATCGATAGTAGATATGTGGGTATCGGGAATAGATGAATTACTAGGGAATTAGGAAGAAGAAGAATTGGTTTGTTGGGGAATAGAAGGGCTAACGTATGGGTTGGCTATACAGAAATGGCAGCAAAGTGGGAATAGAAGAGGTAGGTGCGGGTGAGGTAGTGGCAACATTGGTGGATGGGGTTGTGGGTGAAGGAGAAGTGGTAGTGGTGGTAGATGCCTTAACTGGTACAAGGACATCATTAGGTTGGTACAACATGTTACAGGTTTTGAATGGTGATGGGTCAACTGGGATGGTGTAGTTATGTCGTTCATGCTTAAAGTTTACACAACAAAGTGTAAATTTGAAAGAACACAACCCATAACGTGAATCCAAGGTCAACCAAGCAAAAGTTATATTTGGAACATTCCCTCTAATACGTAGAACAATTTCAAGACAATACGGGGGGACCATGCAAACATGGAGAATGATGGTACCAAGGGTGGAAGTGATGGCATCATTGAAGGAGCACAACATAACTAGGTTATTATGCATGTAATTGGCGGTATGTGCATTTGGTTGTACGTATGGGAGGAGATGATGTTGATGTTGGTGCCACCATCAATCATAACATGTCATATGCATATATTATTGATATAGACAAAGATGAAAAGGGCAGGATCAAGGTCGTCTAATTAGAGAGGTACAATTTCATCATCAAAAAAGATGAGAGTAGCCACTTGGTGAGTAGGTGGAGGTGTAGAGGAAGGGGATGAGTTGGTGAGAGAGGCTAGATGATGAGGGGTAATAATGGAGGCCATGGGTGTAGGGTCATTAGGTAAAACCTCAATGGATTAGAGGACCTCCATGAGGCCTGTCGGTGAGATTCAGAGGTTTGGACGAGGTCATACAAAGACATTTTTAAAGGGGATTGGTGTAATTTTTTTATCATTTAAAGATGGGAAACCCTATCAAAAATAGGGCATGCGGGACCTTGAAATGGTGATTTTGGGTGCAAGTGCGATCAAGTATGTTAGGAATAGAATTACTAGATGGGATGGTTGCTTTTTCTTTCCCTTTGTCTTTTTGGGCGCAAGTGGAAACTTGGATCATGTTAATCTAAGGGAAAGAGGTGGATGGAGAAGGTATGTCATGAGTATCATAACAACATGATAGACAATATCCTAATGCAGGGTAAGAACCTTATGAAATAAGTAGGAACATTAGAATTTAGGCGGTGGTTTGTCCAACTCTCGAATATGGACCATGTTGATATCGAATGTTGGAGGTGGAGATGCAGGAGTCTAAATAGGTAGTGGATGAGGATTTTTGATGATTAGTGAAGGTGGAATAAATTCCTCATCTAGAAGATCATCGTCATCATAATTTGCTTAGGGGGCATAATTGGGGAAGAACGGTTTTAGAGCCTTATAACTCTCTACATCATGTCTTGAAACACGATGGTAGGAACAAATTTTAGTTTCATCAAACCCTTTTGGTTTGGGTTTGAGGGGTTGTAAGGTCTAAGAGATGGTAATGTGATGACCAAAGTCTTATAAGAGGTTGGCTAAAATATTGGCGTATGACCCTGCCAATGGATCACAATGGGAAGTGAGTGTGGGTTTGGGTAAAGGTGTGGATGATTGTGGTGGAAGAGGTGTTATAGGAGGTGGAATAGGTTTGACCATTGGTTTGGTAGGTGGTATTGTCTTAGGTTTTGATGGTACTTATTTGGGTAAGGATGTGGTAGATGAACTAGTAATGGAAGGTGTTGTTGGTTTAACTACCTGTTGGAGGGTAGTGGGTTCTTTTCCTTGGATTGCACCTTCTTGGGTAAAGGTGAGGTGGGAGTACATGATGTAGAAGGGAAAGAAGATGGTGGAAGAGGATGGGTTATCCATGGGGATAATGGAGGTGTGGTGAAAGTGGTTGGTAGAGGCTGGGTGGAAGGTATGGGCTGAAGAGAAGAAAGTTTCATAGGTAGTGATGAAGTTATGGTAGCTGGTGGGGGTATAGGTGGTAAGAAAGATACGAGTGATGGTGGGGGTGTTTGTTGTGCAGGTAACTTGGGTATAACAAAATATCGTGATGAAGAAGCAAGTTTCTTCACTTTTGATTTGCCTCGGGTAGGGGGTTATTTGGCCAAGGTTGATGGGTGAGGTCCTAGGATGGATGGAAGGGGTGAAGGTGACAAAGGTGTGGTGGGTGAGACTAGTGTATGTGGCCTAGAAGGTTGGGTCTTCCTTTTAGGTGTAAAATAATTTTGGTGTGGGTTTTGGAAGACATGGCTAAATCTAATTTGACAGGTGGATGGGAAAGGATTGACGTTAGAAAGACACCCAAGGTAGTGATGGGTCTAGATATGCACAAAGATATAGGTGTTGGTAGGTTCCCAGGACCTACGAATGGTTTTAGTCATGGGTAAAGGTTAGGATGTAGGCAAGGGTGACAAAGAAGAAGTCGTTTCAATAGGCATAGTCATGGTTTATTGGGTTTTGTGAAATACCTTTGGATAAATCGTGATGGTATCTATAAGTGACATTTGCATTTTGGTTTAAAAGGGGAGCTAAATGTGTCCCCAAAGCATGGAATTATCAACATAATCCAAGGAGTCGACAAGTGTGGAAATGAAACTACTATAAGAGGAGCTGATGTTGATTTAGTTACAATCCATGTAAAGTATGTATCGTGATAAAAATTTGACAACTACCACATTGGTAAATCCATTAGATTTTTAATAATTGTTTTGGAGCTTTGAAGATGAAGAGGTGTCATTTGATTTGAACACGCATTTTGGTTACGCAGCCTAACTTTTCTTCTCTTCAATGGCAAAAATTTAGTTTTCGCACCATGGTAAATGCTTCTTTGAAGGTACAAAAGGTTTATACATACGAGTTGGTGACATGTGTATGACACAAGCTCTAGTGAACAACTCTATAACCCTTCATCGGTGAGAAAAAAAATCTGTGATAGATTCATTGTCATACTATCGTGTCACGTATAGGTCAGTCTTGGTGACTTTTTTGAAGACATTGATTGAGAAGTGGTCCAAGAATGCCTGAGCCACTTAGTTAAAGGAGTAGATGGAATGTTTTGGTAAACCATTATACCAATCTAAGGAGGGTCCTTTCAAGGACATGGGGAATGTCCATATGAGTAAAGCATCATCATGGGAAATTAGATAACACCCATGTTTGAATGACCACAAGTGTTTTGTGGGTCTTCTAACTATTGAAATAGTTGAACTTGGGAATTTCCCAATGTACATGGTATGGGCGAATATGGATTGATGGATGTATAGGCTCATTGGATATTTTTTCACAAGTTAAGGAGTTATGAGAGCCAAAAACTAATGCTTCAAATGTTTGCATATTTTCCATCATTATCCTAATGAGGTCATTTGTGGGTTGTGAGGACTGGACAACTCCTGCAGTAAAGGGAGGTTGATGATGGATGTATGATGTGGATGGAATCCCAATATATGGGGGGGTGATGAGTATGAGAACTGCAAAGGCATAATAGATTTAGGAGGAAGATATCATGAATAAGTGATAGATGAGATTGGGGATTGTTGGTGATGCGTGTAAATGGGTGGGGTAGTTATAATGACTCTTGTGGTAATTAAGGTAGAATCTTGTGGGATGGAAAGAACAAGGTTTTGGAATGGGGTGTGGGTTGTCAACACCATGGGTGGTTGTGATGAAATTGGTACATATGAGGTAAAGGATGTAGATGGGGCCATGCTTAAGGTGGTTAGTGAAGGAATGGTCGACACCATAGGTGGGATATATGTTGTTGGTGCAATAGTTATAGAGGATGTGGGATCTAGTTAAGACACCACATATGGTAAGGTGGATGAAGGCAATGCTAAGATAGCGAGTAGACTGATGTGGAAGTGGGGCGAGAGTAGGAGGAATAGACAGGGAATATTATATACCAACTATCTTGAGAAGTCTCGCGTACATGAGTGGGTGAGATAATATTATATGGAAGCAAGATTCTCGTTAAGGAGTCTTTTAAACTCATCATCGTTGGTATTAATGGTGATGGGATGAGTTAGATCCATAAGTGAGAAGATAGAATGTAGTGACGGGCTAGGTGGAAGTGACTGAAGGTTGGCATGAAACACAAGGACATTGGCTCGATTGAGAGTCAAAACCATGTGAATTAGCGTATACCTAGTAAACCGTACTCTATAAATAACACAAAAAATAGTAGAAATGGAGAAGGATAGATTCTCGAGAGGTGAACTTTGTTGGTGTTTTAATTAAAAATCAAAATAGAGTGACTGAATCCAGTTAGAATAACAAATGAAGGTTACTGATGATAATCGATACCGATTCGTGGGGAAATCCACGTTTTAGCAAATGAGGAAAAAATGATGAAAATGAAATAAGGAAATTGTACTTGATTGTGATATTAGAATTCTGGGGATATGATGATGTCCTGAGAACTTCAAATAGAATAGAAGAGGTGATGAATGTTTTTTTGGGTAAAATGACCAAAAGAGTGGAAACCGATACCATTTAGGTAAACCAATGACGGTAAGATGGAAATCAAAGTGACATTCACTTTGGACCAACTCCGATTCATTGTGAAATTTGAAGAAGTGAAGAAAAATTGGTTTTTGTGAATTGAGTCAGATGGAGTATCAACCCAAAAGTCTAAGGATGATAGTATTAGACCCTAACACACTTAGAAACAATCAAAATACTCCAACTATGATGGTGGAGTGTGAAAGGAAGAGGAAAGTGGAGAATGTAACCTCACAACTCAAAACACAACTCAGGAAAAAGATAAGAAAAAAATATAATCCTATAAGTGAATTTTATGTTTTTAGCTTATGCTATTTAAGACTGACTTGTGAATTCAGAACATATTTTTTTGGTTGGGAAGGTGTCCTATGAAGAGGAAAATTCTAAAGGGTGGTTTTAGGTTATGTTTTGGCAGGGTGGTCCTTTCTCTGATAATGAATGGTCGAAAAACCACTGGGTGCCCACTGTCAATCCTCTGATCGTGTGATCATTGATAGTCTCTTCCAGGTAAGGTGTTGTTTAAGAAGATGTGTAAATTTATATTTGTGTAGTTTGGAAAAGAGAGAGAGAAGAGAAAGTGCTTCTACGATTCAATTATGTCAACCATAAGCTAGGTATCACTTTCAGCATATAAGTTGCCCTCAATTTTTAATGTGAGCTAAAATGTAGCATACAAGGATGAAATGCAACAGATTTTAGAACCAAAATTGACAATTATATTTGATGTAGCAAATGATGAATAGGTCAAGAATGTGCTCTTTCACTACTATGCAAATACAGGAAGAAAGAAATGATTTGTTTTAAACACTAAATAACAATTGTCATTTAGACAATTAGAAGAAAATAATGTTACTAGGGAGAAGATTAAATGTGTATTTTTCAAAAAGAAAGAGACACACAAGATTTACCTATATGAAGAAAATGCAATGAACCTAAGAGAGGGTCCCACTGGGTGTGCAAAAATGTTTCACCGAATTCTTAACAGATTTAATGAAACAGATAGAGGTGATGGGCCAAGGAGGAATACCTATTTGTGATGTCGGTTGGAGGTTGTTCACTCGTTCTAATGTCCTAATCCAATTCGATTGTGGAAGATTCCTTTTGGCTAGGAGGAACTACCTGTAAATGCAAAACAAGACCACAAGAGGAATATTAAACAATATATGTCAGTGGACTACCTAGCATGTGCTAGATCCAGAAGTGTGATACTTCCTAGATGGTTGTCAATCCACTATTTAATACAATTTAATGCAAGAAATAACATAAAAAAATAACATCCTACTATAGTTGATATGATTTAGGCATCTCATTCAAATACAATAAGAAAATATAATCTAATAGGAAGGGTTATGATCAGATCTGGAGGTTGGGTAGGTGGTTTTGAGTTTCTGCAGTCTAACAGAGGTTTGGTAAAAGGTTACAAATGATTCTGGGTAGTTTGGGGATGGGTATTAGCTTATTTTCTGAGATAGGTTACTAGACACAAAGACCAACAATAGTTAGGGTATGACCGGCGATGGTTTAGAAGTGACTAATGATGGTTTAGGGTGGATAATGGTAGAACATCAAAATGGGTACCCAGGATCTCTTTGTGTCTACACAGAGAGTTGAGAAGGCCTGTGGTGGGACTTTAGGTAAGGTACCAGGTTTGGGTAAGGTTCTAAGAGGTTTTTGGGGTGTTAAGGTCAACTTAGTGAATGTATGTCAGGAGACACGAGTGGCGACGTCGTCACCTGGTGACTGATTTTGGTGAAGGGAAAACCGATGACAGTCTAGGTGACCATTATCGGTAGAGGCAGAATGGTGGAAATCAATAAAACTTGGTTTTGGAGCTTCTCTATGATTGCACAGAGAATGGAAGAGGGATGGCTAGGTTCGTAAAAATGCTAAAAAGGATTAGGAATGCCTAAGATTCAAGTGTAGGGAGATAAAATGTAGTGGGTGGTCGAATGGGTGGATTGACAAGAAGGTGGGAATGGTGGAATGCAAAGGAGAATAAGATCTGACAAATGGAGATAAAGAAATTACAATCTAAGTAAGTATAGAATGATGCAGATCAAAACCACTTACTTGTATTTGCAGGCCTAGTTGGTGGAGGATAACAATGGTTGATCTATGAAATTGGTGATCATTGCTATGACAGCACTTCCCGGAATGTTACCATGAATGCTAATTCCTTCAGATCATTCCTAGTGCTAGCTAGGAGGCGTCTGGATACTTGAGAAGACTCTAGTTCATGATTTCATGCAGATATCTCTCTCTCCAAACTTGAAAAATGACCAACCTCCTGAAAAAGGTTTCCAAAATGAATATATGGTAACTGATGATGGTTAGGGTGACTGGCATTGGTTTAGGGTTAACCGACATCGGTTAAGGCGGGAAATCCTAGGTTTTCCAAAATAGCAGATCTTGGCTATCTTTTGGTGAGTTTTTCCCATTAATCTAGGTCTAAAATTGTATTTTGTGCTTAGATAAGTGGGCATGTTGTTAGAGAAAGAATAGGCATCTAATGTTAGGGTTAGACTAAGTCTCAGTTAGTTAGGGTAAGTAGAGATTGAATCTTAGTTAAAAGAAACATGCTAAGAATAGGTCTATGATGAGGTGTAAATTAATTTAATTAAAGTAATTAAATTAATAAATAAAGTGAGGATGGGTATTAATTCAATTGTAAATAATTAAATTAATATAAATGTGGGGTAAAGGGGTCATGGTTATATGAAAATGTTATGTTAACCGCTCGAAAGGGGATTAATGGGAGTATGACCCAAATATTGTGTCTACACTCGCTTATAGTATACTTTGATCGGGAATCACATCAACTCGATCGTTAATACTTACACCTTGTTTATCTTAAACTTGACATAAGTTTTGATAGTGTGTTGATCATTTTATGTCAAACTATGATTGAAACACATAGGGAGTAGTTCCTTGTTAATTGATTTGTTTACTAAAACTTGTGTGATTATTCCTCATGATTAGCTATCTTCAAAACTTGTTTTCTAGGAAAATCCTTTGATCCATTGATTCACCATTGTTGACATTATTTTACGACCTTGAAAATTGTCACACATGATACTTAGGTTTTGGTCTCTTTTGGTCATTCAAATGTGCACCCGTGTCTCGAGATATAGAAGAGCTAAGCTATTTGAGACCACAATGGAACTATCCCCAAGTTATGGGACCTTGCACACTTGGGATGGTTCTACAGAGAAGGTTGGTTCCTCTACCTACCTGTAATGCTATTGATAATCCTAATGCTGAAACCAAATCCTAGACTAAACATTCCAAGGGACTAGGGATAGAAGGATATGCAGAAAATAGAAATCCTAAGATAAGGAAGGTAATAGTGTCGGGGAAAGGGTTGATATCTCTCCATGAGTGGTGAAGGAAATAGAAAGGGCATGAGAGAAGAGGACAATCACCAGTGCCATAGATCAACATGCAAGCTCAGCCTTCCAAATCACATAACACATAAACATGGGGAGTGCAAGAAAGAGTACGCACAATATGCCAAAAATGCAAACAAAGAGGTGAGATGTAATGAAAATGAGAAATAGAAAACAAGATTTCCACAAAACATGATTTTATTTCTTAAGGGACATGCAATCATTTACATTCACATCAAGAGGTAAGAATACATTGTAGAGACCATGCAAAGGTCTAAGATTCATGGGAAGTTGGCCACCATTTTGGCATTGTTCCGTTACAACAAAGAGGGATCCTTTTTACAAAGAATAACTCTATTATTTATAGAATAAGAAAGAGAGAAGAGAAGGAGAAAAGGAAGGAAACTCAGATTCAAATATTTGACCACCAACATAATTGATAAATTCTGCAAAACTACCTATAGGGCTATTAGTTGCACTTCCCGTGTTTTTTGGTTTTCTAGAAGAAGGAAGAAGGAAAGATCCGATGAAATCTGGTGGTTAAGGTCTATTATATGTGTGCATTTATGATCACAAAGACATTTCCCTATTTTTTATCTACCAAATCCTACCTAAATCTAATTTTATATAGTCTATAGTGTAGAGTGTGTTAGTAGCTCTCTAACAAGTCTAGATGCACGTTGATCGGGGATCTATAGTAGAAGATAAAACTACCGGAATATGTCATATCCATATGGGCATGAAAGACATGTGGCGCGTGTGGATTCACTTTGAAGAAATTGGCCAACTTTTCATTTGATTTGTCGTTTATGACACGTGTCATTCATTAGCTAGATGTCATGATTCGGTGCTCTATTAGCACACTTTTATAGGTTACGTGTTGTACACTCAAGTCTCATATATGACGTGGTATAGTGGTTGGCAGAGAAGAAGGTGCAAGATACATAAGCAAAAGGTAGGCACAAAAATGAGAAAAGGAGGGAAGGTACACATGGAGGTGCGTGCGTAGGAGGTATAGGAGAATAATTGCAAGGAACAAGTATGGAGAAGGAGCTTGAGCATTCAACTAAAGAATGGAACACAACGACAAAAAGAAAAGGGGGTGCATGAAGGAGTGCAAGGTAAAGAGGATGTGAAAGGCATACAAGCGTGAAGAAATATGATGGACTTAGCCATTTTGGAAGGAAAGTATGCGGCGGTGCACGATAGGATGGGAAAGAAAGTGAATGTGTAGGAGGAAAGCACAAAGGGGAAATGGAAGGAGATATCAAAATGCAAAAAGAAGAGGAAAAAAATCAATAAGGAAGCAAGACATGTGTGGTGTGCAAAATAAATATTGCCAAAAAAATTATGCTAAGGGAGCAAGCTTGAGTATAAGCAACCTGAAATGTGAAACATCAGAGTCAGAATGAAAATATAAGTTATCCAAATAACTCAGAGATTTATTTGGATAACAATTTTCTAACTTTCAAAGACCATCTACCTACTAGATGAAGATACCAGTAGCCTTAGAAGTCTATTTGGCATGGATTCAAGTGCTAAAATTTAAGATCTTATCTGTAACTTGAAGAACATCCCTGAAGTCACTTACAACATTGTCTAAACTCTAAACCGAATGTTGCTCTAATATGAAAATACTATGAATTGGATTGATGAGGGTGAAATATATACATTGATTGTTGGAATTTCCTCTACCAAAATTTAACTTTCATCTTAGGAGGCAACAAAAGGGGGCACATGGGTACAACAGAAAGGAAAGGCACTATAGGGAGCACACTTAAACAAAAGAACAACACTATGTACAAAAGTTAAAAATCATACATATCCTAAAGAGAGCATGAAGAGTGTGCATGAGCACTTTTTAAGCGAAAGAAAACCTAAACTAACCTACTCTAACCAGAGGTAAGAGGCGCTCAAGTAAAACGTACAACAGACAAGGAGAAGTATCTACCCTTCCTCATAAATTGTGAACATGTAATTGATTTGGCACTGAACATGGTCGAAACAATAGTGAAAAAAATATTATAGATGGTGTTTCACCCTCCTTAAAGTATCAACAAACAAAACATATACCTCCCGAATTTGTTCTACAATTGGATCGGGAGGCCTGCTACTTGACCTTTGGTACACTTTCGAAGTTCTACATCATGCTCTAAAATGAACATGACATGTGTCAACTCTGTTGTTGGCTCTAGACTAGCAGATATCTTATTAGGCACGAACCGATCCTTTTGATTTTACCATTACTTTAAAGCTCAATCCCATAGGTTGGATTTTATTTCAAAATCTCCTTCGAAGGTGACTTCTTGTAGGATGGGTCACGTAAAGTTGGGGCATGCATGTTTCTACCTCTACAAGCAACCTGGTCTCCTTAAGAACTACACCCTCTAGAACTATCTGATTTTATTTTGAAATAGGCATTTGTATGATTTCCTCTTTATAGTTAGATTCTCATGAGTCAAGACATTTTTCAATTTTTCTACAGTAGTCGAACATGATGACATTGATTGGGAAAGGTGCATTAGCAGGGGGTTGTTCATTTATGGTACAACTAGGCAGAGGGTACTTGAAAGGAAATGGGAGGATAGGCGTAGAAGGCATGGAAGGCATATGCGCAAGAGGAGTGGAAGCACTTTTAGGAGGGGTGTTGAAAGAGAAATGAAGATGAGAGGATGGAGGAGGGGAATTATCAATGGGGGTAGTGCGCAAGAAGTTGGGGACATGCACAATAGGTAGAGATGATGTAAGTTAGCACGGAGGAGTGGGAGGGTAATAAGATGGTAGTATAGGCTTGCTCCATTGACAAGGTTTCTACATGCTAGATTTTTGAGCCTTGATTTCTTCCTCCCACTCTTTAATCTCAAGTAGCATCTTAGTGATAAAGTGCAGCTTCTGTTGGGTGTTAAACTAGCCTGGTACAGGGTTGACCCATGGACAAGAGACCTTATAGCCAACTTTAACTACATTTATGGAGCACTTTAATTTGAGTTGCATCATGTCCATCTCCATCTTTTTCACCTACCTCTCAAAATCAGATTTTTCCAAGGATTTTCTACCATCATCTGCATAAACATGTTCTTCATAGACATTTTGGTTAGAAAAAGTGGGTTATATGCATATTCAGGATGACAAGGATCATAAAATGGATTTGGAGGAGGAATTCAGAACTGTGGGGATGGAGAAAAATAACTTTTTTCTACAAATGAGAATTCCATGAAGGGAAATAATTCATGATTGCATAACTTCAAAAAGAGGAAGGTGGAATAATGGAAGAAGGAAAAATGAATGAAAGAAGGAGGGGAGACTGGTCTATAAATGAAATAATGGGTGTGTTTGAATCAATGGAGTCACTAGATGTGTTGAAATATTCCTCCAAAGGATGGATCTCAACAAAACACATCAAATTTGTTGAGATGAAGATGTAAATCTCTTCACTCTAGTCCCACTAGGCATGCCAAAAATTGTTGGTTGTTCAAACATGCACCCTCATCTCAAATCCGGAAGATCCAAGTTGTTTGAGACCACAATAGAACCATACCCAAGTTGTGGGACCTTGCATGCTTAGGATGGATCTGGAGAAGGCCAGTTCCTCTACCTACCTCTAACTCTACTGCTACTCCTAATGCTAAAAGTAAATCATAGACTAAACATGTAAGGGACCAGCGATAGAAGGATATGTAGAAAGGGGAAATACTAAGCTAAGGAAGGTGATAGTGCAATGGAAAGGTTTGATCTCTCTCCACAAGAGGTGAAGGAAATAGAGAGGGCATGGGAGAAGAGGGCAGATAGTGTGTGCCAAAGATCAAAACACAATATCAACCTTCCAAAGTGTGTGCAACACATTAACATGAGGACTATAAGTGGGAGTACACAAAACATGCTAGAAAGCATAAACAAAGAGACGCACAAGTCATTTACATTCACGACATGAGGTGAGAATACATTTCGAGACCATGCCAAGGTCAAATACTGTGGGAATTCGGTCACCATTTTTGCGTGGTGTCATTACAACAAAGAGGGATCCTTTTTTATAAATCATAACTTTGTTATTTATAGAAGAACAATGAGAGAAGAGAAGGAGAAAAAGGAGGGAAGCTCATATTCAAATCTACAACCACCAACAACAAGTGATAAATACTTGTAAAACATCCTACAAGGCTATCAGATGCACTTCCCCATGTCTATTTGACATGTACAAGAAGGAAGAAGGAAAGATCTAAAGAAATTTAGTGGTTCAGGTCTATTAGATGTGTGTATTGATGATCAGAAAGATGTTTCCCTATTTTATGCCTACCAAATCCTACCTAAATCTTATTTTTAATAGTCCAACGTGTAGCTTGCTTTAGCATCTCTCTGAAAATTCTAAGTGCATGTCAATCAAGGCTCAGTAGCATAATATATGGCTATCAGAAGATGTCAGATCCATTTGGGCATGTGAGACATGTGGTACACATAGATTGATGAATAAATTGGCCAATTGTTCATCTAATTTTTCATTTCTGCCACGTGTCATTCATTGGTTGGTTATCAAGATTTGGTTCCCTATTGACACTCTTTAATAGGTTAAATTTTTCACACTCAATTCTTATTGATGACATGGCACGATGGAGCTTAGAAGAATGCACAAGGTGCGAGAATCAAAATGTAGGTACATGAATGGGAAATAGAGGAAGGCACATGCAGAGGTGCATGCATAGGAGGAATAGGAGAATACTTTCCGAGGAAAAGTATGGGAGAAGGCGAAGCAAGCATGCAATTGAATAAGGGTGCATGGCGGCGAGAAAGAAAAGGGGGTGTGTAAAGGTGTACAAGGAAAATAGGAAGTGTAAGGTGCATAAGTGTGAATACATGTGAGGGACTTAGCCATTTTTGAAGGCAAGTCTACATAGGTCTACACAAGGAGTGCGCACAATATAGGAAAGAAAGCAAGTGCGCAGGAAGAAAGATTAAAGGGTAAATGGAAGGAGATAATAGAATTCAAAGAGAAGGGGAACATAAGCAATAAGGAAGTAAGGCACGCGGGGAACACGAGAAGAACTACAACCAAGAAATTTTTTCTAAGAGAGTAAACTTGAGTGTGCACAACCTGAAATGTGAAACATCAGAGTCAGAATGAAAATATAAGTTATCCAAATAACTAGGAGAGTTAGTTGGATAAAAGTATCCTTGAACACATTAAACAAAACCTTTGTATCCTTTGTGTTGTTAAATGTTGATAAATCATTTTGATACTTATGCTTCCAAACTTTTTATCCAAACCTTGTTGGATCATCAAAATTTTGTCAATCATAATGTCGATTTTCTTTGTAAAATCACACAAGCATCCCCATATATGTCAAATTTATAGTTGGTTGTCATTATGCTACTCGAATCAATATGGAACCCTTTTCACTTTGAATTTTTTTGATCATACTATCTAGGTCTTGGCATTTATACCTAAACAATGCCAACAATGACTTACTATCACATGATTCATAAAAATTCTCATAATTGGTGGTGTGATCATAATCTAAACTATTCTTCTGATTTCCCATAGTCTCCTAATTCCTATGATCCAAACTACTATTTTGATTCCTCTTATTCTTTTGTAGATTTGGACCCTAATTACTATTCTTATTCCTCTAATTTGAATCCTAAGTTACAGTCCTCTTTTTCTTCATAGGACCCTCATTATCTATCACGAAAACCACATCTTCTTTCTTTGAAGATCCGTGTGACTCCAAGTCCATCCAATCAAACACCTAATTTGACTATTGATTCGTGGTCCTCCCTTTCTCTGTAGGACTTATTTTATTAGTCACCTTAATGAAGTCTTCCTCCTTTGAATATTCATGTGACTCAAAGTCCTTATAGTCAATCATCCAAGTTGACTCCTATGTCGCGATCTATGGAGTTTTGGATATGAAATCCTCTTATCCTTCCTCCATGACTTCATCTTCAAGGGCAACCTATGCCAACCAATTCTAAATACACATCTTCTTATAAATCCATATCTTCTTTAAAATCCACATCTTCATCAAAATCTAAATCAATTTCTTCTCTTGGGTCATCTTCTTCTATATATCAAAATCTAATTCCTCTTTGGCCCTTGAGTCATTTTGATCATTCCTTATTCTATCTTCCTCAATCCTCTAAAAATATTTTTTCCATGGAAAATAATTCAAAAGAAGTGATGTGATAAGATATATTTTCGAATTAGTATCCAATATATTTGTGGACACAATAAGGTCAAACATTATCTTTATCCACATCATCAAACATCTTCTAAATCTTCCACACTTTTTGTACCTCTTTCTTCCAATCCACCTATTAACGTAGAACAAAAAAATCCATACCAATCGATTTATTTCAAAATTAAGAAGTGATCAGATAATTCATGGGGCTACATGATGACATTCTTATAGAGGATTGTGAGAAAGGATTCTCTTTAGACCTCGATGCATTCACGTATTATGGGGGAGAAGTTGATTCCTTTTGTCAGGAAATAGAGGAAGATCCTAGGATCATCAAAATTGATCCTCCTCTTACACCTCCATCTTCACATTCTTCATTGCATAATGAACTACCTGATTCTAGCATAGATCCATGGCCCATCTTCTCATTTCCCAATCATTCTTTACACATCAATATTCCTCAATCACAATCACACCTTGGGTCACCTCTTGGTAGCTCATCATATTCTTCTATGTGTGGGTCACCTCTTGGTATCTCAACATATTATTCTCTATGTGGGTAACCTTTTGGTAGCTCATCATCTTCTTCTATGTGTGGGTCACCTCTTGGTAGCTCATCATCTTCTTCTATGTGTGGGCCACCTCCTAGTAGCTCATCATATTCTTTTGTATGTGGGATACCTCCTGGTAGCCCTTCATCTTCTATGTGTGGTTCTCCGCTAAGTAGCCCATCATCTTTTATTCTTGGGTCATGTCCCTGGTAGGCCATCATTGTCTATACTTGGGTCACCTCCTGGTAACCCATTATCTTCTATTCTTAGACCATATCCTAATAGTCTACCATTTTTTGTTTATGGGACACCTTTGGGTAGTCCTTCATCTTCTATCTATGAGACACCTCCTGGTATCCCATTATCTTCTATACTTGGGCCATGCCCTCGTAGCCCCCCTTTGTCTTCTATTTTTGGTTCACCTCTAGGTAGCCCTTGTTCTTCCATCTTGGGGCCACATCCTAGTAGCCTTCCATCTTCTATTTGTGGCTCACCTCCTGGTAGCCCATCCTCTTCAATTCTTGGACCATATCCTCCTCATTCATCATATCATCCTTATATAAATAATAGTGGAAAGCCCACCATCATCTCTACCATTCTTATCATCAATCATAAATTTCCACTTTCTTCTCCCACTTCTCGGAATAAAAAAATTCATACATTAGCTTATAATAAACCCAAATAGTTTCTTCATCATGCTCAATTCAAACATTCCACGAGCTCCAAAGCTCCCAACAAATAAAAAAATCATAAACTTCAAAATCAAATGTGATTCAAGAATGCACACCAATGCAACCATCAAGTATGGTGCAAAGTGCATAAACCTATGGATAAGGAACTCAAGATCCCACAAAAATACATGTTGAAATATAATTCACAATCACTTATCAAATATGATCTCACTATGGTCATCAAGATTGGAGATAATATCACTCTTGATAAACAAAAAATCTTAGTCTCTGCCTTACCTAGGAAATCACAACCATCATTATTGGATCTTATCATGTATATTGACATTGTTGTTCCTAACTTCCCAAAAATCAAAAAAATCATAAAACGGCTCAAAAATACAAAAAAATGAGAAAACATTAAAACATTACAAAAAAATGAAAGGTAGAAAGATGAAACATTGAAATTAGGTATTTCATACACATGGATGTTCTTTCCTCCATTTCTTTCCATTCCTTTGTAGATTATCCACCACTTCATACCTTTAGTGATATATTTTTGTCTACTCACGCTCATTTTGCAACATTTATCCCTATAGTATTTGTTTGAGCTTGGTTTTCATCACTTTGCTAAATTAAAAACTCGACCTCTTAGAGATCTGTTAAACTTATGTTAGAGTAGGTATTTACCTTAGCTCATGTTCACCTAGGTCATTTATTACCTTTATTGTATTTATCCTCACCCACTTATGTGTGTGGATATTTCTTTTATCTTATTTAGATATTAGGAGATATTATCTAGTTGTTAGGTATAGTTCTTTCCTTGATCTATGGTATTGACTAGATCCTTGATGTCTAGTTCTCTCCTAAATCTATGGTCTTGACTAGTTCTTTGATGACCAGTTATTTCCTTGATTTATGGCTTAATCTACGACCTTGACTGGTTATTAGATTGTTATTCCTTTCCTATTTAAGCAAGGTCCATTCTCAATGTATTACATTGAGTTCCATAATAATATATGATATTGCTTCTCATTTGTTTACAAAGGTTTTATGTAAAGTTATTCTGGTGAATTGATTTCATCTTATTGATTGTGGTGTTTGATTAGCATCTGTGTTCTTGGCTTGGTACGATCTGGTTATCGTTCCTTTCAACTTATATATCTAGTAAAATTGTTGCGAAGACTTTTTGGGGGTATTTTTTGACATTATCCAATTTCATCATCACAATCACTTTCAGGTCCTTCCATCAAGCCATCAGTGGTTCTTAATCCCTCATCAAAAAAATGAAGAGAGATGAAATAATTTTCAGGAAGTAAAAGCAAAAGAATCAAGCCAAAATAAAAAATAAAAAATCTATTTGATATATAACTCTCTTGGGGTATTTCCAATAATATCTATCAGGGTGATAGACACATGGTAGTAGTAGAGAAATGTTTCTATTAGAATAAAATACATCTCTGTGGGGCTATAGATGCCCGCATAGAAGCGAATCAATATATGTCTCTCTTTCCACCCTCTATTCATAAATCAACTTTTAAAATAAATCATTCCTACACATTGGCTAGTTTATCCTTATTTGTTTTATATCAAGTATGCACTATGAGAGGTAATAAATTTCCACTTGCATACACTAGATCTTGATGAGTAAACAAGATTAGTATGTTACGAAGTGTCTTTTTTTTTTTACCTTGTTCAAACTCTTGCTTTAGTACATGTATTGTCTCATGATTTGCACCTTTGGATAATCAATTGTTCATCACGAGGCTTCTAGCTACATTTTCCATATCCTTCCATAACATTCATTGTTATTATATTTCATTCCAAATGTCTATGTGTATAATTTTTCCTTTTTGCTATGTTTGAGGGAAAATTTATTCTTTCTTGTGATAAAGAATCTTCCACTCCTCTGTCTATCATGTGTTTCTTGGCCACCACACCTTTGGGGCATGCTTTCTCCTCCCAACACTTCAATGGTTTAGGTTCATCATAATTATTGAACGTATTTATATTTTCTTTGATTTGGCCTATCTCGCTTATTGTATATATGAACAAGATTCACCCTTGTATATTCCCATCTCAAGATGGGGGTATCTTTGCATTTTCACCTTCTTGTAGAGACGCGTGACATTCTACCCATGTACATTCTATCTACCGAAGGGCATCCACATTTCTTCATTTTCCTATACATAGCTTTGGAAAAAATTTAAAATACCAAAACATTCAAATATGTTAGCTGAAAAAAAATCAAAAAATTCAAATATGTTTCAAAACACAAAAATCCATAAATATTCATAAAATTTCTCCAAAAACAAAACCCAAAAATTGTTAAATTCATTTTTTTCAAAAATTGGTAAAAATTATGCATGTAGTGAAGCCTGTGTCAAACAAATGGTACTTAATCATTACCTTTCTTTCTCTTTTCACAATAACTCGTGAATCATTTGCATCTTCCCCATTAACAAAGTTGGTTTTCTTGTAATGTCTATATGCCTTTGGCACAACAAGTTGTTGGGTATTGTATCGACTTAGTGCATGAATGTTTTTCATAGGACCCCTGTGTCCTCCATTATTCCCCTCACATGTATCCTTTCTTTGAGCATGATATTTAACCCTTGTCATTAAACACAAACATTCAAGAACTGAAGCTTGATAACAATTTTTTTTTGCAACCTGTCTTGAATGTTGTTTGTTTGAGTATGTGTGTTTGTACTTGTTTCCTGTCAAAGTTAGCTTGTTTACGTTCTTATATTACATTAAACTTTGTATGTTTCATGGAGTTAGTTTTTTAACAATGAACAATTGTTCATATTATAGATTTTCAGGTCATTATACACTTTTTGTATGCTTACATTTTTAATAAGGATCGATGATGTAGATCACTAGCAATATGATGAAATAAAGTTGTTTTGAGAAAACACTAGATGAAAGTTATTTCAATCTCCCTTCCTCATCATTTTTCTTCATTATCATTTTCTTCTATCAACATTATCCTTCCAACTCACTTGGGGAAATAGGGATCATCTTTTATCCCCCTCCCCCTTATTCTTCTATCCATTTCCTTCATCTTTTCGATCGTCAATCGACCTCTTTCATCACCCCATCGACACTCGAGGGGGCATCCTTCACTCTACTAATTTTTCTTCCACTCCTTCAAAAATTTACTTGTATGTACTTGTCTACTATCTTTGAAGTGGTGTCACTTACGCCACCCCAAAGAGGGAAAATGTAGACACCTAAAATCTGCTTACACAATTTTAATACTTAAATTACACTAACTATTCCTCTTTCCCATAAATTGACAACACTTCATCAATAAAACACCATCTTTCCTCTATTTCGTTAATTAATTACATTTCACTAATTAATTAACCTTCCTATCACTCAAGATGTCAATTAATGACCTTAGGTAATTGACGCGTCATTTCTACTTGGGATAATTAATTATTATTATTTAATTATGATTGCTACTCTAAAGAAATGGATTAATGTTAATTAATCACATATCACTAATTAGTTAACCTTTCTATCATTCGGGATGTTGATTAACAACTTTTTGTTAATTAACGTCCGCTTCTACTGGGTTAATTAATTAATATTAATTAATTATGATCAATAATATAGATCAATAAATCACCATTTCTTGGACTAATATCCTCTCTTAAATCCCACAAATCACACTATTTTTCCTCTAGTAATATTTTATAAGATTACCCCACTATTAATTAATCACCTTAGATTAATTAAACTCCCCTTCAATTTCGACAAATTATAGATATTGTATTAAACATACATGGCCTTTGTATTTCCTCTTTGGGGTTTATCCCACATTCATCAATTTGATAGCCTTTCTTGAACTAGAAAGCTATATAAGAAACCCTCCTCCTTACCTTTCTTCTTACACCTTACATGCATTAGTCTAAACTATATGCATTTTGATCTTGAGCATTCCTCCATTAGTTTGAGCTAGCCTCTTCATCTTGCATTCATCCACTCAAAATTGAGTAATATGGGAAGATCCAAAATGGCCTTGTAGCCATTCTTGGTGAGATTCCATTCTCAATCCTTGAGATCAAGAAAAAATCCACTTTGATTTCTAAATGATCTATTTAGGTTCATGTTTTAGTTAGCAATCTAAAGAGTAGAAATGACTTAGTATGTTAGTTTGATTTATTTCAAGTTTTCATGCATTTGAAGAAGTTAGTTTCCATAAGCTCTTATCTTGATGGTTCTTGTTTAATTATCTTTTCTTTAGAACTATTAGGTGTTAGTTTCAATTCATATAGCATAGTTAATTACACATGAGCACACTCTTCATCACTACTATCAAACATGTCAGCTTTACCTTCCAAGTTTTTTTGGTTTCAATAATTCCCATCATAAATAAATAAATTATTACATTTGTAAACAAACAAATATGCATATGTAATTTTTGGAGAGTGGTAGCTCTAGGCCTCTTACATTTTTTTCTATCAACCTAAAAAAATTAGTGTTATCCAATTTACACACCTAAAAAAATTAGACAACTCAAAAACCTAAACTTGGGTAATTAGATGGAGAGTCAATGAAGAAGCTGGAGAAAATAGCCAAAAATCAAGAAAAAGTGGAAAAGGAGGCATTCTTAAAAATGTAGTCAAAGCGTCAAGTAAAAATGCAGTCATGCATTAGTAAAAATATAGTCAGGCATCTACAAAAATGTAGCTAGGTGTCAGCAAAATATGTAACCTCTTTGCATGACATAGTCGCTGACACTGGATGTAGTCGAATGACAATACCAAAAATAATGTACCTAGTCGAGAATAAAATGTCTATGTAACCAAACAATCAGTAAGATGTAAACTCCAGACAATGTAACTAGGAGACTATAGGTTAATGCACTAAGAATGGTTAGGTGAGGGTAGGTGTAATTAAATAATGCAGTACAGTGTAGCTCAATGACCAACATTAATGAGATATGGTGTCCATGTCTTCTCTGAAAGAAAAGTACCCTTGGGAAATGGATTTGTATGGTTTCCCATACCTCTTTTCCAAGAATTAATGTAGGTTTTTAGCTAGTGGGAGAAAAACTTGAGTTTCCCTCTTTATATAATGTAAAATCCCCTCAATTCAAAGCGGGGATGTTCTAAAATGTAAAGGAAATCCATCGAAATTGTTCCATAACTTTTGTGAGTTGCAAACTTTAAATTTGAGAATTCTATAAATAATGATTTCCATATTTCTACTTTGTAATGGATTTTTCATCCTTTTGAGCAATAAAATTCATATTTTTTTGGCTTTTCATCCCTAGATTTTTTTAAATTGCATTTCTTGCCTTCCTTACATTTGTAGGTATATTTTGCATAACTTTTTTCTTCTTACAGGAATCAAATCTATTGTGCTCCATGAAAATAGATATTTGAATGTTGTTTTGGACTATGGCACTTCTATCTACCCTCTCCTACTTTGTTTTCTTCCTATTTTCACTCACTAGGAATATCTCCACCCCTATTTTTGGTGTTATCACCTCCCTTAGTTTAGGATTTAAATTTCATGCATCTCCCTCTCTCCCTGGTCCCTTGGAATTTTAGGTTAGTGTTAGGTAGTTGCATTTCCCTTTATGGGAATTGTCATAATGTTAGGAATAGGTAGAGGAAGATGGACTTCTCTAGAGGTATGTCTTAGTTTGAGTCCCAAAATTTGAAGACAACCCCATGTTTTCTCAAGCCGCATGTTAATATGATTTGGGATAGGTGCATATTTGAGAACCAACAATTTTTGGCATGCCCGGTGGGATAGTGTAAAAAAATTATCTTCATTATTATTGAGTCTTAGTGTGTGACTCAGTAATTTCCATCATTTTGAAGATTATTTCTACACATCTGGTTACTCTAAGAATAAAATAAATTGGTTCCATTAGTGTTAGTACTCGGGTTCATGAGAAGAATTTAGGAAAGGTATAGAAGCGTAAAAGAAGGAACTTTTGAGTACTTGCAATTGTCACGGGAAGATGAATAAGAAGAAGAGAAGCTCCAAGGTTGTCGTAATCTCCGAATATATCTCTTTCCACCACCTCTTGGTATAAATTTATTTCAGTCCACTAGAGTTCTCAAACTCATTATTATGAGAGCATAAAATCAACCATTTGTTAGTTTTCATGGTAGTAGTCCTCTTGCTCTTAATGCCTAGAATCCCATTTCAAAATTTTCACTTAAGAGTATTCCTTTCTTCACTGGGGAGAATCATACCACTCTAGTTGACCATATTCAAGACATTTCCAATTTTTATATTTTAAAAATTAGTGAACAAGATGTGGTTATTAGGCTATTAACCTCTTCATTCAAGGGAAGAGATTTGAAATGGTTCAGGAGTCTAGTAATGGGGGTCAATCACTAATTGGAATTAGATGGAAATAGCACTTTGCAATCCATTTGGAGAAAAGGAAGTCAACCTCTCCTTTCTTGAACAGTTGATAACCATAAAGAGGGCTCCCAATGAGCTCATGAAAGACTTCAATTTCAAATTTCAAAAAATTTAGAGAGAATTCCAACCCTTGTAAGACCAATTTTACTATCTAAGATATTTAAATTCTAATATTTCTATCATGATTGAATATATGAGGGTGAAACATTCACAAGGGCCTTTGCATTAACCATTAGGGCTGAAAATTGTCGATCCAATCTGGAAAGTTATCTCCTTGACTACCCATGCCCTTGTATCCTAAATTACCTCAAGTTACCCACCTTCTATTTCTCCTATTATTTAGAAACATTCCAACCTACTACCTCTAAATCTTACTCTCCCGAACAAAAAGGAGAGTGAATACATGAAATCCTTAATTAGAAATTTGTCTAATAAATTTATATCTTTGGAGAAGCAACAATCTCAGTCCTATAGAAAATTTTCCAATCGGTGAAGGCTTCAACCTAAGGATTTAATCAAGGTTATCAGCCATACAAGAATCAATGAAAAAATCAAAGGTATGGAAAGAATCAACAAAATAATAGGAGGAAATCTAAAAATTACTCTCTTCCACTTCTAACAATTGATCCTATTCAACAAGCCTAGTTTTTATATCTAGTAAAGCACTTGGTCCCTCTTGAAAAATAATGTGAATCAAGAGATTGGATGTTGTTTCTCATGTAATCAACTACATAGTTTATATGGTTATGTATATGCATTACACGATCGAGACTCTCATGACTCAATGTTCTTCTAACCAATAAAATCCATTAGTAGAAACATCCAATCCTAATGTGGAGGGAGTTCAAGAGGTTAACCAAGACACAAACCTCATGTTTTTAGAGCTGAATATTTCGTATGGTAATTCAAGAAGGGGAAGTTCTAATAGACCTCACATTAATGTTGCTTTGATAATACGAGGTATAAGAAAATAATGTTAGAATCTTAACTTGCATCCTCTTATAATCAGGGAAATGCTATCAACAAGGATAAATAGTTTACAAATGATAAAAATATAGTACTGAGGCTCTTATCAAGGAAATTGCTCCTTAACCAAAGGTGCCTATTTCAGCCTCGCAAGAGATAAGAAAGGAGAATCATCTACTATAATTGTGTAAATCTCTGGGCATCCCTTTAAATATTGTGGAGAAAATGAGGAGGAATAATTTTAATGTGACAATGTAGAATGCTTTGGCTATCCCATCACAAAAGGACCTCCTATGTGAAGCTCTCAAGTAGCTTCCCTAGTTGAACCAATGATTCAAAACACATGTTGTGGTCAGTATTTTCCAAGAAAAGGAGAAGGAAATAAGTTAAGACCCCGCCATTTTACATGTAATTAATTATGGATAAACATTTGGTGCATAATTATATGATTGACTTAGGGGATAATACCTCTGTTATGCCAAAGAAAACTATTGATGCCTTAGCTCTTAAATGTATTGCTATTTATAAAGGAGTTATGTAACTTGATGGGTCAATTGTTGGTGTATTAGGAGTGATTAAAGATCTGTAGTTAACACTTCATGATTTTCCTATCCTAACTATAATTGATTAACTAAAATTAGGAATATAAGGATAGTTAATCTAATCTAGAAAAATATGTAAATGTAGTAAACAAATATAGAAATAACCCAAGCAACTAATCTAATGAAAGTAAAAATACTAATATGCAAGAGAAGTATGGAAAATACTTAGGATATGATTCGAGGCATATCTAAACTATGTTACATAGGTGATTTGAGAAATATAAAGTAGGAATGAATGTGCAAAGGCCCTAAAAAGGATGGATTTTAGCTATCTAACCTGATTTGAGTACTCCTCCTCAGGCACTGCAGTGCTTTGGTTTTCCAAATGGGTTCCTTGGTCTTTGTAAAATATCCAAAACTGATTTTCACATGTTTAGTAGGTGGTCTGAAACCCTCATTGTGTGTTGTAACAAATCCCTTGCATTATGCTAGATGTCTCTAATAATCTAAGATGTAGAGAAGTTCTTCCAAAAGACCAAAATAAGTATGAAAACAATTAAAAAAGAAGAATAAAAATGAATGGGTAAGAATGACCTCAATTACCACAATAGTGGGCTTACTAATGAGCATTGCACTACATTTAGGGCCCAAATGTAGTTCGGCATGTTTGTGTGTGCATAATGTGCCCTAGGTTCTCTTGTGTCAGTCACACTTTGTGAAGTAGCAAGCAATAACTATATGTATAAAATGTAATAGAATGTGTGTATGGAATAGAATAGAATCCCTCCCCCTATGCTTGTGTGGTGCAGATGAACCATCTTTGTCCTTGTGACGGAGCTAATGGATGTAAATGATCTCCTAATGGATGCAAATCTAGGTGGATGATCCCTTGACTAGTCCTTGGTCCCTCATTACGGTATCATAAATTTATATTTATAGGTTTCTCTTGATCTAATTTTGTAATTAACCCCAAAAAGGCTGAGCACCAAAAGATAAGAATTTAAAATAGATAGAAAGATCCCAAAAGTTGGAAAGTTTTAAAGGATTAGGTGCCTCGGTGGGACCAAGGCACCAAGGGCCCCCATTTTTAGCTTGACCGCATGATTTCTAGCCTTACCACCCTAGTCAAGGCTAAATTATGGAAGATGAAAGAAACATATTAGGAATGTGGGTGTAAAAGATCAATAATAAATAAATAAAATAAGAGAAGATGGAAAAAAAGACAGAGGTTAATTATTAGTTTTTACTCAAGAACCTTCTAAATAGTTGTATGAGACTAGGACTAAATAATGCCTAATGTGCATTATTTTGTGTCTACAATAACCCATGACATATTAGTGATTGACTTTCCCCGATGTTTACCCTTTTCTTGTCAAAAGACATCACAACCAAAGTAGGTGGTTATTTATCTTGATTGGACCTACTTTTTTCATACAAGATGAACCTACTTTTTTCTATCATGTTGAGTGTTTTAATCTAACTCCTCTCCAATCTAATTATCTTATATAAGATAAGAATGAAAATGAGATAGTTATAGAAGAGCTACCCATTCCTACTTTTCTTGATCTCATATTAGATGAGTGGTATAAATGATATCAATGGGATCCTTATGATGAAATTTTGAAAATGGGTCTTGGTACATACTGCATTCTTGAAGAAGGGTCTGCTTTACCTGCAATAATCAAGAATGAAAAGGATGATGCTTTGGGATGGTGGAAAATGTTATTTGATGGTTCTAGAAGAAGAAATGGAGATGGGGCTGGTGTTGTGCTGATTTCTCTAATGGATGAGAAATTATTCTTTCCCATAGATTGCATTTTACATGTTCCAATAATGTGGCAGAATATGAAGCATTGGTGCACAATTTGTTGATTGCTTATAAAGGAAGATAAAGGCCTTACATATTTTTGGAGATATGGAATTGATGATTCATCAGATAAGAGGGAATTGTACCACAAAGAATAAGTTACTCAAATATTATAGTCATAGAGTTTGGGACCTTTTGGATACCTTTGATTATATCAACCTATAAGTGGTGCCAATGAAATTAAACTAAGAAGCAAATCAATATGGAAACCCTTGGTTCATAATTTTAACTGCTAAATATATGGCTATTGGAAATGTGCAACATATAAAGGTGGCATTCATACCTTCTATTCTGGAAAATGAAACCAAGTAGATATTATTTGATGATGATGAAAAAATTGTGTTGCTTATCAAGAATGAGGCTTAATTTTCTTCAAGTAAACAATCTGATTTTCATGATATTTATGGTAAAAAAATTATTTAGCTGAACTCAAATAAATTGCCAAAGGGACTGGTCACCTTGGAGCATATTTTTAGCATGGATGATGAATTCAAAGGGTATCAAAATAATATAGCAGCAAAGAAAGAGGATTTTCAATTAGTCACAATTACACAAGGCAAGGAGCTTTTTCGAGAAAGGTATGTGATAATAATGAGAAGCAAGCTTTCATTTCCTTGTGTCAAAAATTTAGTGATGTGTTTTCATGGGATTATGAAGATCTAAAGGGATTTAATCTAGATATTGTGTAACATTCCATATATCTTGATCCCAATGTCAAGCCAATTAGGAAAAATAAAAGTCTAGTTAACCCTAAAATAGAGCCCCTCATGAGGAAGGATTTATCCAAAATCATTGAGGAAAAATAATTTTTCCAATCAAGTACTCTACATGGGTGGCCAATCTTGTCCTAGTTAGAAATAAGAATGGGGAAATCAGACTTTGTGTTGATTTTGATATTTAAACAAGGCTTTCCAAAGGACCACTACCTTTACCTTTAATGGAGCTGATTTTACAAAGCTGTTGTAGGAGATGAAAGGTTTATAATGTTGGAAAGGTATTCATGTTTCAATAAAATTAAGGTTAGGGAAGAAGATCAATTTAATACTACATTTACAACCAAGTGGGGCACATATTCCTATCAAAAATGCCTTTTGGTTTATCAAATGTAGGTGCCACATTTCAGAGAGAAATGGACATTGCTTTCAAAGGTTATATTAATGAGTTCATTCTTGTGTACTTAGATGATATTACTATCTTCTCAAAGTAGAGAAAGGATCATATTAATCACTTGGAGAAGGTATTTGAGAGATGTAGGGAATTTGGGGTGTCTCTTAACCCCAAAAAGTGTAATTTTACAGTCCCTAGGGGTAATCTTTTGGGGCATATAGTTTTCCAAGGATGGAATTTCTATTGATCCAAAAAGAATTTCAGCCATCCTTTTCTCTCTCTCTTTTCCAACTCATAAAAACCCTTACAATCATTTCTTGGAAAGATTAATTTTATTAGGATATTTATTCCTAATTTTGTAGGATTAGTCAAGCCTATCACTTTGATGTTAAAGAACGATTTAGATTTAGAATGGAAAACTAAAGGAAAGAAAAAATTTCCAAGATCAAATAGGAAATTTCTCAAGATCCTACACTTTTCAATCCTAACTATGGTAAGGATTTTATTTTGTATGCATATGGAGCTGATGTTAGTATTGTTGTTGTTTTGACACAACAAAATGATGAAGGTATGGAAAAACCAATGGCCTTATTCAGTCAAACATTGAAGGACTATGAATTGAAATATAGTCACATTGAAAAGCAATTTTTCACCATCATGAGAGCTCTAAATAAATTCAAAAGCATGTTCTCCACCTTCATATCAAAGTTTTGGTCTCACATTCTAGTGTGAGAGACTTCATTATGGGGGTAGATATCAATGAGAAGAGAGCTGGATGGGTCACTAAAATAATGGAGTATGATGTGACTATTAAGGTAAAAACTTGTAAGAGGGAGAGAACTTTCTGAAAAAACTACATTGAATGCTCAAGATAATCAAGATAATTCCTTCGTGAATGAAGAACTTTCATATGATGTTTAAATTCAATAGGATGAAGGAGATGCAACCAATAGCCACAGTTGGATGAGTGATATGATCACCTTTCTATCTACCGGTGTATACCCTCTTGGTCTAAGTAAATCAAAATGAAGACATCTAAGGCTGTAATTCATTCCCTATGCACTAGTGGATGGCATTTTATTGAAAGGAAATTTTTTTGGAATTAAGGGTAAAAGGAGGGTTTTAGAAGGTCCCCCAACCTTGTACAAAAAATCCCCAAAGGCTAGATATAACAGTTAATAACATAAAACGGAGATACCCTTAGGAGATTCCAAAAAAAGAAAAGGACAGCAAAAAGGAAGATACAAAAGAACATCAAATGAGCTTCTTGAGCTCGGCAACAACATTTTTTGCACTAGGGGAACTAGAATCTTCAGCAATATTTTCTTCCAGAGTGATGAGATCCGCGCACTCCTTGGTGATAACTTCCTAGTAGAGTCCGTGAAATCCTCCTGTTAGTGCAATGTCACAAAGCACTCCGGATGTTGATCGGGCTTCTAGGTTGATCACTTTAGCATCCAGTGTGATTGCACAACATGGAAACCTCTCTCCAAGTGTGGGACTTGTGAAACTAAGAGAGGAATCTCCATATTAGAGGCTGGTTCCTCACACTCCTCTGATTAGATCTAATTCTTACACAACTACAGAGGTTCAGATCCTAATCCTACTCTAAATTGCAAGGAGACAGGGATAAAAGTGCAAAAATTGAAACTAACTAAAGATGGTGATGCACCAAAAAGGAGTGGTAAGTATTTTTGTCATGTAAATAGACACAAACCAAATATTGCAACATAAAACATACACAGGCTGATAAGATATAATTTAGGATCTGAAATGAAGCAAATAATACAAACAAAGGACTGAAACCCATTCACAAAGCTTGCATTATCATTTCCAATGTCAAAACCACTGCATTACAACCTCAGAGAGGTAGAAAACCTGTTACAATCTTTGAAGAGGTCTAATTCTTACAACAATCACTTGTTGGAGGTGAAAGAAGAAGATTGCTATGCCCAAAAATGTTCCACCCTTTAGAAATGAGCCAAATCTGGCTTTTACATTGCATGGGTCGAGCCCAGGAGAGAGAAAATGTACAAAATGTGGGAACCCATTCCTCATTGACTGAAAATGCATTAAAATGGCATGGGGGACCTTACAAACCCATACCCTATCATTTTTGACCGAATTGGAGGAGAATGCGACCCATTCTGCATTAAATTTGGTCATTTGAAAACGTCACTTCTAGCCATGAATGTGCGTCGAGCCGTTCCTTAACTTTCTCTCTCTAGACTAAACCAAAATTCAAGATTGACCCTAGAATCATGTAGATAATTTTATAATCTTTCCAATGATATAAAGAACGTGTAAAACCGAGCTTTGGATCGAAAGATATGGCGATCTGAAGATTTAGGGCACAAAACAGAGGCAAAAATGGGTTTTTGAATTTTTTTCCCGCACTCCGCCACTGGACGACACGTGTCGGATGCTTTGATTGGATGAACAATTTTCTCTCCTTCCCTTACCCGTGGGTTTTCCTTGAAAGTTTTGACTTTTTGTAATTTTGGAAAGTTTCCCCATTTTTCCCCGTGTCCCCGCCACTCGGGACACGTGGCATGATCTGGTTGGAGGACAGGGCGTGGGGTCATCCTTTACCTTTTAGTTTTTTGTCAAAAACTTTTTCCAAATTCTCTAATTCCTCCCCAAGCTCCACACTCCCCTTCTCCTTAGGACACGTGTCCTCTTTTTATTGGCTCGGGCCAACGCTTCAAACCTTGCCCTTTGAAATTTTGGATGTTTTCCCTTGTGACACGTGGCGTTTCCTAATTCGTCCGTAGGCCTACCGGCTTTTCACGTCCACCGCGTCCTTTTGTCCCGGATGTCCCAAACTGTCTGGGACAAAAACTTCCGATCCACCCGATTCGGGCTTCTCTATCCCTCTTTGAGGCGAAGACACATGGCATGATTTGATTGGCTCTCGGCTCCTTCGGCTCTCCGCGTCCCACACGTCCCTTTGTCCCAACTATCCCAGTGTGAAAGTTCTCTGTTCGGCCGATCCGGGTGGTTCGCATCCTCGTGGTCCAGATGCCCTAGCCTATTCTGCACAACAGTTAGTTGATTTTTCTTTTACCTTTGACCGGTTCCCCCTTTCGCGTCCCGCGCATCCCCACGGCCCGGATGTCCCAAACTATTTGGACCGCCTAGAGGCTTTTGGCCGGTTCGCGCCCCAACGTCCCAACTATCCCAAGGGCCGCCTGGACCAGGACTTAGCCAATTTTCATGATTTTTTCTGGCCCAAGCTTGTTTTTTGCAAATTTTTCCCTTTTTTAGAACTTGCTCCTTTCTTCTTGGATAGGAGAGTTAGAAAAAATCCGAGGGGACCCTAGAAACATGATTTTTTTCCTTGAATCAATCTATCTACCTGGGACTTGAGTATTCTGATGCATGTTATCAATTTTACCCTAGGGGTGAAAATTGGATAACAATTTGGTGACTCAGCGGGGTTACCTGCCTGCTAGGTAGAAGATACCAGTTGCCTGAAGCAGTCCATTGGGCATGGAGTCATCAAATATTCTGCTTAGAACCCCAACTGACTCAGAATGTGTAAGGAGGAAGATGGAATATCACCTGATGGAAGCAAGGACTATAAAACATCTCCATGGATAGCAAGCTGTGCCAAAGCACTTAGGGAAAACAAAACTAACCTACAGCAAAACAATGTGCACAAGCACTTGGAGGAATGAAAATCTAATCTAATATTTACAAGGTGATAAATTTCCCTCTAGAATCAACGCTTGAGATAGATTCCATTGACTAGAATCTGTAGTTATTCACCATCCAATGGGGCCAATTGGAAAGCATTGTTGTTCTTGCACTTCGTGACCATGTATGGGCCACTCCAAATGGCATAAAATTTTGAATGCCTTCCCGGTTTTGCTCTATCCACATCCCATTTCAACACTAGATCTCCAACCTGAAAAGATCTATCCTTGGCCTTCCTATCAAGGGTCTTTTTGATCAAAGCTTGATCCTTTTCCATTGCTTGGGATGCCGATTTTGATCTCTGCAGCTCCATCAACTCGCATACCTCACCTCCATGGGCTCAAACTCTAGCAACTCCACTGCTTCATGAGTTCCAATGTTGGCAACTCAGTGACATGGGCAAGATTACCTCTCTTTCATAGACAAGTTTGAATGGAGAGTTACCCGTGGATCTTTTGGGAGTTATCCTATCAGCCCATAAGGCTGATTTCGATTGGGTATGCCAAGACCTCTTATTCTTGTCAAGAGTCCTCCTAATAATCCTCAACAAGTTCTTGTTTGTAGACTCGGCCAGGCCATTACCTTGAGGGTAATAGTTTGATGAGGTTCTTAGGTAAATACCATTCTTGACAGCCCACTCAGTCACCTTAGATCCAATGAATGCCAATGCATTATCTAGAGATTATTGTAGCAGGTACACCAAATCTGGTTGTTATCCCCTCATAAAAGTCTAAGATGCTAGACTCATTTGCCTCTTTGAGTGCTACTGCTTCTGTCCATTTGGTGAAGTAGTTTGTGGCTGTCAAAATCCATTTGTGCCCTTGGCTTGAATTGGGATTAATGACTCCAATGAAGTCCAAACCCCATTGCATGAATGGCTGGTCAACTGAGATTGGATGTAATGGAAGGGCAGCAAGTCTCTCTTTTCCTGTGAAGAATGCACAATTCTTACACCTCTTGATCCATGCATAGCAATCACTGAAGATTTTGGGCCAATAATAACCAGCCTTCATGATTTTTAGAGCTGTCACTCTTGGTGCAAAATGGCCACCAGCTGGTCCACCATGGAACTCTTCCAACACTCTTTGAATCTGATTTGTGCTAATGCATCTCAGCAACACTCCATTCACATCTTTCTTGAACAAAACTCCATCAACAATGGCATACGGGATAGCTCGCAATTTGAAGTGTCTCCTTTGGGTATTTTTCATCTCCGAAGGGCATAGGCTGTGCCTAGAAGTGTATAATGCCTTGGGTCCAACAAGGAGTGGGGGAAACATTGTCTTCTTCTTGATTGCCATTTGGAATTCTCGGCTGTCCTAGACTATCAAAACAGCCTCTTCTTCATTGCATACTTCTTTTTGGTTCCCCAAAACCAGCTGCTCACACAATCCTTTCCCTCTTACTAGCTTGGTGATCCCGATCTCAATTTCATACTCCGTGACACGGGTGATCCAACCTACCCTTTTCTCATTCAAATCCTTGTTGAGGAGGAAGTCCTTGACTCCAGCATGTGAGACCAGCAAGCTGGACCTTATTGTTTGAGATTAAATTCTTGAATTTCTTCAAGCTTCGATTATTGCAAGTATATGCTTCTTAATAAAAGAGTACCTCACCTCATAGTCATCTAGGCTCTAGCCAAGAAGGCAATTGGCTACTCATCATTATCCTTGTTCTCGCTATACCAAAATGGTAGAAATAGTGTCATTACCTCCAAATGCATAGAGGATGAAATCCTTGGAGAAGTCCGGGTTGATGAGAGTTGGTGCTTGAGAGATGGATTCTTTGATTGCTTCAAAACTCTCCTTGCCTTCAGCTGTCCACTTGAAAGCCATGCTCTTCTTTAACATTTTGGTGATGGGCTTGACAAGGGTGTAAAGTCCGGGACAAACCTCCGAACAAAGTTTATCCTCCCAAGAAACTCAAGGGCTTTCTTGTGGCTTGGCAATGGTAGTGCTCTTATGGCTTCAACCCTCTCGGATCAATTGCTAATCCTTTTTTGGAGACAATATGGCCAAGGAGCTTTCCTTCGTGTGTAAGAAAGATGCACTTCTTAGGATTCAAAGACACTCTAAATCTCCTGCACCTCATGAAGACTTGCCTCAAATGATAGAGGTGGTCTATGCATTTTTGGAAAAAATAGTGATATCATCAAGGTAAATCAGCACCACATTGTTAATCAAACCTTTGAATGCCATGTCCATTGCCCCTTTGGAAGGTAGCACAGCGTTGGACAGCCCAAATGGCATTTTCCGTATGCAAAAGTTCCCATTTGGTTGTGAAGGCTGTCTTGAACTGGTCTTCTTCCTTCACCATAATCTGATTGTAGCCTGAGTAGCCATCAAGTAGTGAAAACCTCTCGGAGCCAGCCACAACTTGCAAGATTTGATCCATGGAAGGGAGTGGGTAATGGTCCTTGAGAGAGGCTCTATTCAAGTCTCTCGAAGTCAACACACGGCCTGATCTCTCCACTCTTCTTTCGATTGGAACTAAGTTGGCAACCCAACTAGAATGCTTGATTGGGAATATTATCCTTGACTCAATCAGCTTGTCCAATTCTTTCCTCATGAGAGGCTCCATGTGTGGATTGAGTGGTATTTGTTTCTACCGACACGCTTAGTATTTGAATCTAATTCAATGGTATGCTGAGCTAAGTTGGGATTGAAACCTTTCAAGTCTTCATAGCTCCAAGAAAACATGTCAGGTAACTCTTGACACAGTTGTATGAACTCATACCTTTCTTGTTCAGTTGTCATCCTTCCAATTTGCAATGGTTTGTTCTCTTCTACCAAGATGGATACTGAATCCTCTCTCTTGACCTGAATGTTTGCTTTCTCCTTTCTAAAATGATCATTAGGGTTAAAAATGGACTCCAAAGTGATAAGTCCCTTGGGCAGCTTGTTAGTTCTCAGCTGTACTACCTGGTCACCATACTGCTATTCCAATCTCTCTTTATTCTTAGCTGAGAACTCAGCTTCTTCTTACAAGAAATGGATGATTTGCTGGTCATTTTCAAACACTTGCCAACTGACATTGTTATCTAGCACTAAAGGCCTCACAATCATGTGGATGTTTGGCTGTACCTTTTCTCATTGAATGCTTTCCACAATGTCAAAGGCTGCCCCTACCGCTGGAATCACTGCCAGCTTGATTCTCTTTCCTAGGAATGGATTTGATGCCAAAACCCTCAAAATCTTTCATGAGGTCCCACCCCGTTCTTGTAGCACTGAGTAGATCATTCTTGGCAGCATGTTGTCCCTTGACCTGATTCACAATCAATTCATTGTCCCCAAAGACTTGTAAGTTCTTTATTCTCTTGATTGCCCAATGCATCCCTTGCACTAAGGCTTCATATTCAACAAGATGTTATTGGAGAATGTAAACTAAAATCTGAAAGCTGAATAGTATTTTATTCCTTGAGGTGAAACAAGCATAGCTCCACCTCCTTCACCTTGTCTACTCCTTAATCCATCAAAAAATAGCTGCCATACCTCATTGTCATCTTTGTGGTTTGGCTTGATGATGCTAGGAATAGGCTGATTTTCTTCGTGTATGCTGATAGACCCTAGCTCAGATTCTTCCACTTCCTTATAAGGATCAAATTCATGTATCTTGTTTTCCCATTCATCAAGAGTTAGATCTAGGATGCTTCCAACCTTAGTGTCAGCTTCATCAGTGCTTGGGTGATCTTCTTGATCAAATGCTAAGCAATTGGCATTAATCTGACTTGGAGTGTAAGGCTCAATATGGAAGTTTGCAATAGGTTCAGACCTGATTGTGGCTTTGGTTCCATACCTCATTCTGAATAGCATGTGTGACCAATCAGCAGACAAATATCCCCCAATCTTGGCTATGAAGTCCCTTGACAAGCATAGGGCAAAGAGTGGTGGAAGGTCTATGACTGATACATCTTGTAAAACAACAACATTTGGACATGCATGCAAGGTAAGACTCAAGTTTCTAATCACTCCAACTGTTGCTACTGCTGTCCCATCTAGCTGCACTACCCCTTTGGATGTTGTTTCATACTGGAGCCCTAGCTGATCAGCTATTTGTTTAGGCATTACCGAGCTACTTTCCCGGAGTCTATTATGCAATTGTGCACTAGCTGATTTCTAATTATCAATGAAATATAGAAAGGAGGGGGCTTCAACATTTTACCTTATTGTCCTCCATGATTTCCCTCAGGCTAGGCAACATTTGTAAGCACTTTGTCTTGCATCTGAACTTGCTGATTCTACGTTGGCTAGTCCTTCATGGCAGCTTGCAGCAGATCTCTTTGGCCTGGGATGGATAGGGATTCCCACATTGATATATTGACGTTTGTCTTCTTCATCTGATCAATGATACTGAAAGGAGATGAAGTATCCATCTGTTGTCCCTTGGTTTGCACATTCACTCCTTGCATGTGGGCAGTAACAACTGGTATTTGAGTTGGCCTAGGGGCTATTCTTGGCTGCCCTTGTGCATTTATAACCGGATTTTGTTTGCCAACCACTTGTGGAACCATGGAAGGTTGTGGATTGGTTGGGGCTAATGGCTGTTCTTCACCCAAACTCCTTCTTTTTGACCTTGTGTTGGCTACAACACCTTGAGACACTGCTTGGTTCATGCCACAAAAATCCTCTGCCTGCCAATTCACCAATGTGGTGTCATTTGGGGCTGATTGCTGTTGGAATGTTTCTTGTTGTTGGTTGTTTCCTTGACTACCCTCACCCTCCACACCAGTAGTTGTCACCATCAATGCTTGATTCAAAGCACCATTGAAGCACATGGATTGGTTATGAGGCTCATTGCATGGAAAACACCAGTCATACTCCTGAGCAATGTTGTTTTGTGTTGGCACCAATGCCTTAGAGGCAGATATGGCATTTGGATTATAGGGCTGAAATGGTCTATTGGCAGGAGGCCTTGTTTGATTCATATTTGCAGCTGGGTTAGGTGGCCTTTGTGGTTGGTATGGCTGCCTATTAGGCTGAGCTTGGGGTTGATAAGAAGGTCTAAAACCTTGGGCTTGTTGCCTCTTGAGAGTAACCAGCTCATTGCCTAGGTTTTGTAATTGCTTCATGACTTCTTGAAGCTCATTTGGGGCACTTGGAGATGAAGTGGAAGCTTCATTTGAACTCTGATTTCTAGGAGTGGGAGAAGGAGCCAAATTAGGTGCTTGATTGGTGTTTGGACTCTCTAAACTTGGAAACAAAGTGGCATGGGAGGTCTAGGGGCAAGTTTGCCAGCTTGGATCAAACAATTTTCAGCCCTAATGGAAATGCTATAAGCCATAGGGATAGTTATGCCTCCCATGGACTGAATTAACATAGAAATATCAGAATTTAGAGCTTTCAGATAGTAGAGAAAAGCACCTTCGCTCATTGTTGGCCTGACCGCCACTTTGGAATTATCTCCCAAGTCTTTTAAAATCTGAAGTTGAAGTCGGTCAACTACTCATTATGAGCTCTCTTGATGGTTGTCAGCTGCTCCAAAAGAGACAAGTTGTCTCCCTTTTCTCCAAATTACTCATGAAGTGCTATACATAGCTGATTCCAATTTGTGATAGAACCAGCTCCAAGGCTTCTAAACCATTGCAATGCTTTACCCTTGAATGAAGAGATGTAACTTTGACCACTTGCATTTCATTAATTTCATGAATTGCACAAAGGTTAGCAATATCTTTAACATGATCACCTAGAGTAGTCTGATTTTCTCCAGTGAAGTAGGGAATGTTCTTCAAGGCTGCAATAGGAATTGGATGTTGTGCATTGAGGGCAAGTGGGTTGCTACCTGTGAAGTTGATGTAGGGGTTTTTTTGTGCCGTTCTAATTGGTCTTAAAACCCTTGTTGACTAAATGAAAGGCCTACCAGGTGGAGGAGTTGAGAGAGTTCTATTTAGTGGAGATGGAGACCTTTGAATCCTTCTTCCTCTTTTCCTTCTTCTTGGAGATAATTGCAGGTATTCAAATAGCACTTCTTCTTCTCCAACTCTTGACCTTGTGGTGACTCTTCTCATGAGTTTTCAGGCCTACACTGCTGAAACCAGTTGATTCTTCCCCTTGGAGTTGCCAGATATGCAAATAATAGCTCTTTTCAAGCAAGAAAATTGCAGCAGATGCACATCAACTTTGCTGCAATAAAAATGAGACCTCTAGTGTCCCACCGGCGTGCCAAAACTGTTAGTGCAATGTCACAAAGCACCCCTGGATGTTGATCAGGCTTCTAGGTTGATCACTCTAGCATCCAGTGTGATTGCACAACATGGAAACCTCTCTCCAAGTGTGGGACTTGTGAAACTAAGAGAGGAATCTCCATATTAGAGGCTGGTTCCTCGGACTCCTCCCGATTAGATCTAATGCTTGCACAACTACAGAGGTTTAGATCTTAATCCTACTCTAAATTGCAAGGAGACAGGGATAGAAGTGCAAAAATTGAAACTAACTAAAGATGGTGATGCACCAAAAGGAGTGGTGAATATTTTTGTCATGCAAATAGACACAAACCAAAGATTTTAACATAAAACATACACAGGCTGATAAGATATAATTTAGGATCTGAAATGAAGCAAATAATACAAACAGAGGACTGAAACCCATTCACAAAGCTTGCATTATCATTTCCAATGTCAAAACCACTGCATTACAACCTCAGAGAGGTAGAAAACCTGTTACAGTCTTTGAAGAGGTCTGATTCTTGTAACAATCACTTGCTGGAGGTGAAAGAAGAAGATTGCTATGCCCAAAAGTGTTCCACCCTTTAGAAATGAGCCAAATATGGCTTTTACATTACATGGGTCGAGCCCAGGAGAGAGAAAACGTACAAAACGTGGGAGCCCATTCCTCATTGACTGTAAATGCATTAAAACGGCATGGGGGACCTTACAAACCCATACCCTATCATTTTTGACCGAATTGGAGGAGAATGCGACCCATTCTGCATTAAATTTGGTCGCTGAAATGTCACTTCTGGCCATGAACACGCGTCAGAGCCGTTTCTTAACTTTCTCTCTCCAGACTAAACCAAAATTCAAGATTGACCCTAGAATCATGTAGAGAATTTTATAATCTTTCCAATGATATAAAGAACGTGCAAATCTGAGCTCTGGATCGAAAGATATGGCGATCTGAAGATTTAGGGCACAAAACAGGCAAAAATGGGTTTTTGAAATTTTTTCTTGTGCTCCGCCACCTGGATGACACGTGTCGGACGCTGATTGGATGAAAAATTATCTCTCCTTTCCTTACCCGTGGGTTTTCCTTGAAAGTTTTGACTTTTTGTAATTTTGGAAAGTTTCCCCATTTTTTCTCGCGTCCCCGCCACTTGGGACACATGGCATGATCTAGTTGGAGGACAGGGGCGCAGGGTCATCCTTTGCCTTTTAGTTTTTTGGCCAAAAATTTTACCAAATTCTCTAATTCCTCCCCAAGCTCCACACTTCCCTTCTCCTTAGGACATGTGTCCTCTTTTTATTGGCTCGGGCCAACGCTTCAAACCTTTCCCTTTGAAATTTTGGACGTTTTCCCTTGTGACACGTGGCATTTCCTGATTCATCCGCGGGCCTGCCGGCTTTTCGCGTCCACCGCGTCCTTTTGTCCTAGATGTCCCAAACTGTCTGGGACAAAACTTCTGATCCGCCTGATTCGGGCTTCTCTGTCCCTCTTTGAGGTGAAGACACGTGGCGTGATTTGATTGGCTCTCGGCTCCTTCGGCTCTCCGCGTCCCACGCGTCCCTTTGTCCCAACTGTCCCAGTGTGAAAGTTCTTTGTTTCGGCTGATCCAGGCAGTTCGCGTCCTTCGCGTCCTCGTGGCCCAGATGTCCCAGCTTGTTCTACACAACAGTTAGTCAATTTTTCTTTTACCTTCAGCCGGTTTGCCCTTTCGCGTCCCGCGCGTCCCCACGGCCGGATGTCCCAAACTGTTTGGACCGCCTGGAGGCTTTTCGGCCGGTTCGTGCCCCGACGTCCCAACTGTCCCAAGGGCCGCTGGACCAGGACTTAGCCAATTTTCATGATTTTTTCTAGCCCAAGCTTGTTTTTTGTAACTTTTTCCCCCTTTTTTAGAACTTGCTCCTTTCTTCTTGGATAGGAGAGTTAGAAAAAATCCAAGGGGACCCTAGAAACATGATTTTTTGCCTTGAATCAATCTATCTTCCTGGGACATGAGTATTCTAATGCATGTTATCAATTTTACCCTGGGGGTGAAAATTGGATAACACCTCCCGTGCCCTCGGTGGTAGTGAAGGCACGTTAAAGCTTGTCTAAGATAGAGGAGACAATTTCAATTTTGTGTTCATCCCGAGGAGTCAACAACTATAGGCTCAGCAGGATTCTCATCCATAAATGGAGGTGACTTTAGGGAGTTAGCGTGAGTAGCACTGTCAGTGGAATCGAGTCTTCCCCAACATTTTGGGCGCTAGTGTTATCAACCTGCAAGTTCATCTTCATCTGCTCCAAACCATGGGAGTCTGGGTAAAGCTTGGCGAGGCCCAGTAAGTCCTCAGCAAGAGACTCATTGGGGCTGGAAACAGGGGAGAGCGCCTTGTTACTCAAATCAACATCTTCTAAAAAAGACAAGATTGATCAAGTGGGTGCAAGGGGAAAAGGGGGAAAGAGGGGTTAGCAATAGCCTGAGAGGAGCCAAGGATAGCGATATCGAGTCGAGTCGAGGAGATGTGGAGGTGGCGATGGTGATGAGATGAGCGGTGGGAGATGGGGGGGAGGCGAGGGAAGGGGATGAAGAGCGAGGCGCCGACCTAACTTGAGGGGAAAGCAGACGAGCTCGAATGTGAGGCAAGTAGAAGTGAATAGAAAATACATAAACCCTGATGCAGGATGGCTGCATCTCTGTTGTGTGCTAATTGAACAGAGTGCTCTAGGGATTGGAAGAGGAACATAGCCAAATTGATCCTTTTACCCCAGCGCAGATGAGAGAGGATGAACAGATGGGGGCCAAAGATTAGCCGGTATCTGCCGTCAATCATGAAATATCTCATGATGACTTCTGCAAGTCTGTCCCATGGGGGAGGAAGCGATTCACGGGTATACCCCGAGAGGTTCTTCACCAGTCTTTCTCCGGAGCTATGAAATCCTAGATTTCAGCTTGGAGCGAGCGTTTGGTGTAGATGTCTCCAGCAGCCGGAAGACCAGTAGCATCAGCAATACCATTCGTTGATATGGTGAAGGTAGTTTTGCCAATCTGGACTCTCATTTTTTTAGAGCTATAAACTTTTGCACTCAAGGAAAATCAATAAGGTTTATGTGAGAAGATGGAAGCAAAAACAAAGGCACAAATTGATTTCGGAAAGAGTTTATTCTTCTTAGTTCTCTAGTTTTTGATACATAAAGTGAATATCTTCATTATATGTGGTTTGTTCAATTCTAAATGGGTCTTTGGAAAATTTTCTTAACTTTTTTGACCTTATGTTCTTCCAATAAAATCAAACAGCTATTATTTTTCTTCTTTGGATGTTGAGTTGTTCGGTTGAATAAAACATTAGTATTCTCTACCGCTTGCTACTTCCTTCAAATAAATTACATGAATATCTGATTTTTATGGGTTTGGTGAATTCACATGACTGAAGGGTTTGAAGAAAATAACCCGTGAATCTTTGAGGGTTTCAAACCTGGGTTCTTCAGTGAAAACGTATGGTTATACCTTGTGTTTAACATGTGTAGAATTTTTTTCTGTAATGTGGTTTTGGGTTATGAAAAAATTATCTATTGAAGTTTTGTGGATATTCTAGATTTGAACTCATTCAATGAAATGATGATATTTTTTTCTTTATTATGTTATGAATTGTAGAGAATGGATAATAATAAAGAATTATTTATCTTTAAGTTGGGTTTTATTGGAAAGTTGAATAAACTTTTTGGAGGAATTTCAAACATGTTTATCTTTCAATGGAAATGTATGGTTGTAGGGTTTGAGGAAAATAAATTGTGAATTTTATGGGTTTTTAACCTATACTCATCAATAAATTCATACAACCGTTTTGCATTGGTTGTGATTGTGTTGCTAATGGGTAATAAACTTGTATTCTTACCATATATCGTAAATGCGGTAGTTTTCATTTTGGAGATTGGATTGATATTTTTGGGATTCAAACTTAGGTTCTTTAAGAAATCATATGGTTGTTCTTTGTGTACAATATGAAAATAAATATTTATCGTGATGTGGGTTTTGTTAATAGTGTTGAGTTAATTTGTGAATGGTTCTATGAATTTTTGAGAATGTTGAGTTCCTTCAAAGAAATTTGCATAAATTTGTTTCTTCTTGGCCTTATATTCTATTTCAAATTGATAGATAAATACTTTGTGAATGATAGCATTGGCTGATTAAAACCTAGAGCGGCTAAAGCTATAATTTGGTGATGGATTCTAGTATTTTAAATATGTGCAAGTGGTTGATGTTGATTTATTGTTACAACGAATAATTAGTTTATTGGTACTCATTTCTTGGAAAGAAAATTAGTTACATGTATATTTTCATTTCAAGTTATGAAATAAAAATGAATGTTATACATTGGCATGAAACAAATTAAAATAAATAGAGTCTGTAGTTCTTGCATATTGTATAGATGCTTTAACCTTTTGCAGGACATTTGGAAAATGATAATAAAATAAAATAAAAGCTGACGGTTTAGTTGGGTAAGATTATTTCTTGTCTTTTTTTAATTTATACCGAGATCCTGATGAATCGCAAGGTTTGATCATTTGATCCATACCTTTTTCATTTTATACATTTATTTCTTTATTATATTCAAATAATTTAAAACTGCTTTTCAGAAAATTTTATAAGTGTAAAATACATGGGGAAACTCAGTAAAATTTTTGTTTAATTCTATACTTACTCATTTTTTATGGATTAAAATTATGTGGATTAATTTTTAAGGAATGAGATTCATTCTACCTTAAGTATTTTGCAAATCAGATTTAATTTTTCCTAAATCAAGGTTAGATTAAATTTGTTGATTGGTTGATTCAAGCATTGTGCAAAGGTAGTGGTTCCGACCAATATCGGGAACCCAAAACCCCCACCATTCACATCATTTTTATGGAAGAAGAGGGGATGTGTGTATGCAACATGTTCCTTCCGAAAACTTCACATATATACCCATACACTTCTTTCATCACTAACTATGGGATTCTTTGGAGGGATTCTAGCTCTGTATCTTATGTGGAAACATTACCCTTGCATTTATAGTTATAATAAATTTGAGATCATTAATATACTTTATTTGTCAAAAAAATAGCTGGGGGAGTAGATTAACTTCTTGTTAGTTCTTTGAATTGACATCCCCAAACCAATAGTGTTGTAGGTTTTTTGATAATGCATGGAAATCCTATCACCGAATTGTGAAGAATGACTTTAAACTCAATGATTTTATTATGGATCTTTGATCATATTTTACTTGTAATTTATTGATATATAACCTTATCTTGGATAATATTTCCTTTTTACTAGTCAGTTTGTGGATAAGACTTGTAATATATAAATGTGTTGGCTGATTTCTATATGTCTAAATACACTGTCATGTTATGGGATTTAGTAACTAAATGGTATGTTGATAAAGTTAAGGTTTCTCCTATTGAGCTATCATATGCTTAGAATGGGTATGGTTTATGATAATAAAGTGGTACCTCATAACTATTTGACTCTCCATTATAATAAAGAGGTTATTATGGGCAAAGAAAAATATTATTAAGTGAGTTATAAAATTGTTTTGGGAAGGGTGAAAATGCATGATGATAGTCTTAACTTTAAAAAGATTAAAATCTGATTTTGGGTAACATAATGGTCCAATCTATAGTGTTATGCATTAAGTAAATGATTGAAAGTAATCTTTGGTCAAGAATTTATAAGACTAGTTCAATAATAGGTATGAAGGCATCTAAAGGAAGTATGATATAAGTCTTGTAAATCAATTTATTACCTTGTAAGATGTAAAGGATATTTAAAAGAACTTATCTTCCTTCATTAAGAAAAGAAATGAATTTCCTAAGTTGAGATTATCTCTAGCTTTAAACAAGATGTGAGATATAGTCATAATAAAGTATAGATATGACTTTGTTTAATGGATAATGAATCAAGATATACTAAATCATGACATTGTAAGGTTAATAAGATCCGGTTGTAGACACCCAAAATTGGGTCGCAACCCTCTAAACCACCTTCGATTAATTAATTTAATATTATTCCCCACCATGCCCACTTGCACACATTTTAATTAATTTAATTATCATAATTAAGTTAATTATCTAACTCACCTAGCCACCTCACTTATCCACCTCACCCTTTCCACCTCACCCTAGACCCATTCTAAACCTATTAATTACCCTAGACCAAGTCCCCACTTATCCTAACCAACTAGGACTCTTTCCAACCCTAACTATTCATGACCTATTAATCCTCTAACTAATTCCACACTCTAATTTATGCCATTCAACACTCTAGACCTAGACTAAGCCAAAGACCATGCCAAATTTGGGAGAAAACCCCTATTTTTGGAAAATTAGACCAATTATCCTTAACCGACATTAGTCATCTTTCGGTTGGTGTTGATTCCCTAACCACCATCAGTGACCCTTAAATAAGAGTTTATAACTCTTTGCATGGGTTATCCAATTCATTCATTCACTTAAGCTTTGGCATTCTAACTCTCAAGCACTCAAGATACTAGACGATAAACCAGATCCCATCAGATCTCCACCAACATCTAGTCATCTCATCCATAGCTTCAGATCATCACAACAAAGAACACAAGATCCATTCTGTGGAACTACACACATTCCCATATCTCCCACAAATGCTCATCAATCATCAACCACCTTTAGATCTATAGGTTACCAGATAAGTAATTCATTCTTATTTGTTAAGATTTTGTTTTGATCTTAAGTCTTTCATTTATGCCTTCCATCTAATCCTTCTCTATTCTCGAATACCACCTTTCACCTGTTTACCACCTATTCCATCAACCTAAACCATTTCACCCATCCTAACACCTCTACCACCCTTGTTGAGCCTTAACAAAAATCATATCATCCTTCCCAAACCCCCTCAACTCTCTCGTGTAATCACAAAGAGACCTAAAACACCCATTTTTAATATTCCCACTATATTGTCCCTACCGACATTGGTCATCCAACCGAAGTCGGTCATTTTCCAATATGTGCATCGGTCACCTAGCCGATACTCATCTCTATGATTGGTAAAAAGAAATTTATAATAGTGAGCTCATAACTTTCATAAAACAACCTAGAATCACCTAAAACCTTACCCAGACCTTACCCAACACCTCATTGACCTTTCCCAACAAGAACCACAACTCGCCTAGTACTAGATTAGTTTGTATTTTAAGTAATTTTCTTAATCTAGAGTATTGATAATGTTTTGAGACACCTAAATCAAAGTGTCATCAATAAGACATTTAGTTCTCACAATTATTTTCATTAATTTAATAGAAGCGGTGGATTGACAACCATCTATGGATCGACAACCATCTAGGAAGTATCACACTTCTCGAAACTAAAATTTGATAGGCAATCCACTATCATATATTGTTTAACTATCTCTTGTGGTATTGTTGTGATTTATAGGTAGTTCCTCCTAGCCAAAAGGAATCTCTCACATTCATTTTGATCAAATTCAATAACTCACGCAAGATTTTCCTGAATATTCATAGGTATTCCTCCTACGCCCATTACCCTTATCTATTTTATCACATTACTTTGAGGTGAAACATTTTTGCATGCCCTGTGATGGAACCCCTTTTGTGGGTTCTTTGCATTTCTTCATATAGGGAATTGTGTGTTTCTTTCTTTTCTAAAAAGTTCACATTAAATTTCTCTCTGGTCAATATTCTCTTCTTCTACTTGTCTAAAGGAAATTCATGATTTGGTGTTTAAAAATAATTCTTCTTACTTTCTTTTGCACCTGCATTTAGTGAAAGATCATCCTCTTGACCTATTCTCTATTTGCTACATCCAATTTCACTTTCGATTTGGGCTTTAAAATATCTGCATTTCATCATTCATATGTTGCATTAGATCACCTAATTTTATTTACAATATATAGACTAGAGGTCATGACCAGTTGATGATGAGCGGGAATTAATCATAGCTCACACTTTGTGCACACACACCCCTGTCTAAATCACTTGAACAATTTACTCACATCTTAAAAATATTCCTTCCCAAAAATTTCCATCAACAACTAACAATTGGATTGGCGGTGGATCTAGCTAGTGTTCTATCCAATCATCATATCAAAGTTGGACATCGCATACTGTGAAGTATATATTGGGGGAACTTAGCCAAAATACACCTGAAACCATCCATATCTTTGGTTATAGGTCACCCTCATTGACCAAAAACTATATTCTACTCATGGTTAGTTTTAAATGGCATAATCCACATAACATTAAAATATGAAGCATAGGATTGATGTGTTTTTGTTAGATTTTCTTGTTAGAATTGTGTTTTGAGGAGTGAGTTCATTTATTCTTATTTTCCTTATCCTTCATGCCCCACTATCATAAATGGTGTGTTCCGGTTCATTATGGTTGTGTTAGGACTCATCACTACAATACTCAGTTCCTGGGTTGGTGTTTTCATTTGACTTAATAACCTAAAATTCAATTTTCATCATCTTCTCAAACTCCACAAGAACCAACATTAGTCCAAGAAACGAAATTGGTTGCCTCTTCACACCAACATCAGTTGACTAATCGACATTAGTTCCCTATTATTTTGGTTATTTCTCCCAAAATAGTATTCAATTCACATCTAGATATTTTATGTGACTTATTTTGGTCATTTATCACATTTCTAAGTATTTGTTACCATCAATAGAGTTTGGATCCACCCGACATAGATTATTCATCTATAGATTTATAAATCTGCCATTTATTCATAGTAATTGACATCAGTCTAGTGACCGACATCAACTAACCCATTCTCTACGACACCAGTTACCCTATTGACGTCGGTCTCTATGTTTTGATTTTTCTATCAAAACAATGACCAATTTTCATTTTCTATATTTCTTCTATCTTCTTTTCCTATGTTTCTGCACCATCTATAGAGCTCAAACCACCTATCCTACCACTATTCACATGTTTTTGAATCGTAAATAGGTCAATACCCTAGTCTTTCATGCTATTCATCAACCACTACCTCCTAGTCCTTCACCACCTTCTGTTTCTTCACCCATGGACGTCACTTCATTTATCTCTATATCTACAGGTGAAAAGGAGTTTACAAAACACCTTAATCATAATCTTGCATCCTTGTAGTATTATCTTTCTCATTCCTCCACCTATGACTCATTAGGACAACCCTTATATGGGATTCCTAACTCCATTCTTCCTACCTTTTCCCCACTTTCGTATCGGCCCCACAATTGTAGCATTACCCGCTTCCACCTTACTACCTTTCATTTCTTAGATCACTCTCATATATTTGATATTTTTGTAGCTATGAAATCTATTACACCTTCGATGTCCACCTCACCATCATCTATGAATATTAGTGTAGAGATTCCCACATCAATAGTCATTATTACGTCACAACCTCCTATTGCATCAACCTTTTCACAAATTTTGGTCATGTTTATACCGTTATCTTTCGCCTATCACTACAAGGTTCTCTACATAGGTCCCTCCCACCTATACCTTATCTCAGCCACCATAGGTCACCTATGCTTACTATTCAGGTATACGTCATCATCATCTACCAAGTAATTATATCCCCTTCACATTTTGCTTACTCGGTACCCCCATATATTGGCATACCCTCTATGTCCTACTCAGTGTATCTACCTCCTTATACCAAAAGAGGTGCACCTCAATATAATTCAACCATGGATTTGATAAAAATGATGATGGATAAGATGCAGACCCTAGAAGAATCTATTTTTGGCTCCTGTAAGGATTTGAATTATGAGAAAAAAAATTATGAGACTATTCATCCATCCATACCCATTTATTCTTATCCCCCACATTGGGAGATGTCAAGGTTTAATAGATTTAATAACAAGGAGGATCTGTAATAGCATTTATGATCTTTTAAACACATATGTTATCGATTGTATCGTGATGATGCCTTGCTTCTTCAAATTTTCCTAATGTTCTTTACAGGACCTGCCTTAGACTAGTATAGTGCTTTATCTAGGAACTCTATCTTTCCATTCAATCAATTAGCCAGACATTTCTCGATCATTTCTCCATCAACATCACTAAAAAGGTCACCATGACTAATTTGTATTCGATTTTCCGAGACGAAGAAAAATCTATCATAGATTTTTTTGCATGTGGGTGGAACCTTACTAATCATCTCACCTTTCAACTTCCACAAACCGAACTAATACATTTATTCACTAGGGATTGTGCCAAGAACGCCTCTCCAAATATCCAAGTTCAAACCTTTGGAATGTTTGATGAGGCATTTACCATGGATTGAAAGTTAGAAATATATGCTATCGAAGAGAAGAAATTACAATTGTGCTATAAGAGAACTCCATTCAAATCAAATGACTAATTTTATTCTTCCAAACCATAAACAAATAATTCAAAACTCAAAGGATCTACTAATGTAGTGGTCCTGCAAGCTAGTCCATCTCATCCATCTAACCAACCAAAACCGTGTTCTACTCTTTCTCTTATTTAGAACTTTCAATACAGGCATGAACAATGACGATATACTCCCATAAGATAACCTTACTCCTCAGTTTTCGAAAAGATTATAAACTCAAGAGCCATAAATTTTCCACCCGTCAAACCACATACTTGTGTTTTGAACCTTCCCATCATGTTCCTGGATGGTATAAGGAGAAACGTTACTTCAATTATTATCTTTGTGTCAAAGGTCATAGTTACGGTAATTGCAAAATGTTTAAAAATATCATCCAAGAAATGTTATATAACAAAGATCTTGTCTTGGATAACCCCAATACACTGGCTAACCAAAACCTCCACATCTTTAAGAATCCATTTCCAAATCATACTCCATCATCTAACCAAGCCGGTGAAACCTTAACCAATGATACCAATGTCGAGAGGTGCATGCCATTTTTAATATCATACCAACCCCTTCTACTCAATTTCATCTCATCGCATCAATTGAGGAATCCTTGCATGAGTTATTCCTCTCATGAAGGATTCCACATCATCCTCTTGACTACCCACCAGAGGAGTTGACCTTATCTAACATTTCATCTATTGATTATCCCCTTTCACCTATCCCTTCATCTAAGGAGGCATCTACCCCACTTGTCTCTCTATCTATCAAGAAACTTACATAGCTCACTCTTATACCCATGGAGGAGCCCATCTTACCCTTTTATTCATCAATTGAAGAGTCTACACCATTCACCTTTCCCCTTCCTCTTCCCATAGAAGATTCAATTTTAGCATGTCTTCCTATTAGCGACAACTCCCCAATAGATTTTAAGGACCCTATTTATTTGATATCATCTCTTCTACCCATAGAGTATGAAGCCAACCATTTCCATGTCTCATATATGTTATATTTATTTACAAGGATTACTACTAAATCATCATCATCCCCCTCCACTTCTACACCATTCTCCCGTTTGGTCGATCGCTTGGATTATGTCAACTACTCCACACTTGGGGGACACCTTCAACTTCCCATATAAACTCAAATGTAAATGTTGTCAACAAATACTTCAATGATTTATCCTAAAGTGTTCAAAACAACTAAATCCATCGCACTTGAGCTAGTTATAGTAGCCTCTTCTACATCATCCTCACCTACACCCAAACCTTTACCGTTACCCCAAAAACCACCTGTATCCTAACCTCTACCTACACCCATACCTTCACTGTGTAAGAACTTATAACTACATTGTGGGTTGGCTGACACTGAGTCTATTCCATCCTCCCGTGAAGATCGATTTAGCCACCTGTTCTCAAACTATCACCACGCCTATACCCCAACCTAAGAGGAAGACCTAACCTCTTAGGCCTTGTAACCTAGTTTCTCTCACTTTTCCTCTTTCACCTTAACCACTTCTATCCATCAACCTTGGTCAAGTAACCTCCTACCCAATTCAAAAATAAACTGAAGTAACCTATATCCTTATCGCAACCTCCCATTCCACCCAATCCTTCCACATTACCTATGCCTACTTCACTACACATGCCTTTACCTTCCTTCAACTTACACTTTCTATATTTCCTCCTACTAATATCTTCAACGCACCTCCATTTTCATCATGGTTGACCCATCCACTTCCCTCTTCTTCATTCCCTTCTACTTCATGCAATACCCCACCACCTTTACCCAAGAAGGTGCAACCCAATCCAAACTCCACACTACCTACCAAAAAGGTAGTTAAACCTAATCAACCCCTATCTCCACCTCTAGTACCACCTATTCAACAAAATCCACCCACACCTCCATCCAAATCAACTCCACTTCCAACAACACCCCTTCCAAAGAATTCACTCAAACCTCCATCCAAACCTATTCTCACTTCTCATTGCAATCCCTTGGGAATGTCTTACGCTAACATCCTTGCTCTAATATTAGAAACTTCCATCATTACATTCTCACCTCTCAAGGCCTTATGACCCACTCAAACCTAAACTAGAAGGGTTTGATGATACCAATATTTTTACCTATCATCATGTGCCAGGACATGATGTTGAAAATTGTAAGGCCCTTAAAAATATTCTTCTTCAATTGTGTTCTCTGAAGAGCTCTTTGATGAAGATGACCTTTTGGATAAAGATCCCATTTCACCTTCTCCTACCACCACACATCCTCACCCCATATCTATTAAGTGACCTTCACATCGACCTCCACAACCTTTTTTTCCTCCTCCAACCTTTGAGATCAATATGGTCCGTATTAGGGAACTAGACCAACCCCCTCTAAAATTTCAGTGCTCCGTACTCATTTCACAAGGCTCTTATCCCACACTAGGTTTTTGTCCCTCTTGTTGTTATACCTTTCATGACACATCTCCCTCTTTTCCTCAAATAAATATAGTTTGAGTTACCACTAGAGCACAAAAACACAAAAGAAAACAGATGATAGGAAACCCATCCACTACACCTCTACCCAACATTCCATCTAAAACTTCACCCAAATTAGCCATTCATGGGCCAACATATCCCATTTTTTATGGAGTCACACATCGTACCATGATCAAACAACTTCACCAATCCCCCTCAAAAATTTTTTGTACGATATCATCCAAACCTATGAGTCTCATTGTCGAGGCCCTCATCAAGGTCCTACAATCTATTAAGCTTCCACCTAATGATCCCACAAGTGTTGACACCATTATTACCCCACATCATATGGCTTCCCTAAATACTCCACCTCCATCATCTAATCTTGTTACCTTTCATCAAGTCTCTGTTGTTAGTTTCTCTGACGAAGAGATTGTTCCTCTCCGCCTAATGATCTTGACCTTGCACTCTTCATTTCTACCTACATTGCTAGTACACATGTTGGATGTGTTATGATTAATGGAGGTTATAGTATCAACATCATTTCTTCCCATGCGTATAAGGAAATGTGCATCCATGTCGATTACATGCATAATAACTCAGTTATGATACATTAATTTAATGATGTCATGACTTCCACCATTGGCATCATCATCCTCCACATTCGCATGGGCCCTCGTACCATTCCTAAATTATTATATGTTCTAGACAGGGAATTCTAATACAACCTACTACTTGGCTGACCTTAGATTCATGTCATGGGTTGTGTACCTTTTAGCTAACAAAAATGTTTAAAATTTGAACATGAAGGGAACAACTACACCATTTCTGAAGATCCTTCACCATTCACCAGTTAAGGTATCTACCACTACTACCAATTTTTCTTTAGTCATTATCCCATCTACCACCACTAGGATTTCTTCTTCAACCGCTACCTCATCGACCACTTCTACTGCTACACCTTCCACAACCAACTCCTCTATTCCCACCACTACTACAGCTTCCACAACTAGCCCATCCACCAAACAATCTACTTCAAAAACACCAAATGTTTCCCCTTCCCGGGATTCTAGTGATTCTTCCATTCTTGCTAACGAGATACCTACTTCCGATCCTTTAATAGGTATTTTTCAATGCCTCATCGACCACTTCTAATGTTGCACCTTCCATAACATCAACACCTTCCTTACTCCTCAAGAATATGGAATCCTCCATCAATACCCACATTACAACCATTGTGTAGGTGAGGTATTTTCATAACGTCTACCTCACCTTCATACTAACTTTACATATGGTGGACTTGGCGCTTCTTCATATACTCCTAAACCACCTACCCAAAATTTTCCATTCTCATTAGATTTTCAATACCTCACCAATGGCCACTTGGCTCAAAATTTTCTTCATCGATGTGCTCGGAAAGGCTTTTTCTTTAGTATTTACAAACAATGTTATCACACAATCATACCTTGCACCACTCAGAAACATAAAGACTGCAATGATCTTGGATTTTCTAAGGAACCTTCTTCTTAGAAGGCCTGTATTGACCTTGTAGAGGATATTACACCTTCCCCACCTCAATCACCTACTACACCACCTTCCCCCATGGAGTCTATGGATCTAGAATCCAATACTCCTAACTTTTTTTTCGTAAATACCATTTCCCTGGGACCTTTGGCCTATCAACATGATGGTGGGGATTTTTCTTCCCTTCCCTTCTTATATCCTGACATGATCAATGATGGCAAACCTTCTACAAACATCATTCAATGTCAGGATGATGATTCTATTCTAACCTATCGAGGTGCTAAGGATTCTTACATTCACCAATCATTACCTTCTAAGATATAAACCATGTTGAATGAATCGACCATAGAGATTAAAATTCACACTTAGGATGATCCTAAAATTCTAAAGATATGCTAGTCTTTAGATCCCTTTGAATAAGAAGCCTTTACCTCTATTATTTGAGATCATACCAATGATTTTTCTTAGTATTACACTCGATATGCCTTGTATTTACCCTAATATCATGGTCCACATTATCCTAACTATTGCTGATGTTAAACCTATGAAACAAAAGCTACGAAAAATGCATCCCCACATTACCTTCTTGTGAAATAAGAACTCCAAAGCCTCCTTTATGTTTCTTTTATCCTACCCATTGACTATCCCCAATGCATTTCTAACATCATTCTTGTCACCAAATCCACAAGTGGGACTCTACATGTATACGGATTTACGCAACCTTAACCTTGCTTTCCCCAAGGATGACTTTCCTCTTCCTAGTATTGACCAAATTGTTGATCTTACCGCCATCCATAAGATGTTATCACTCAAGGACATGTTTTCGGGCTATAATTAAATATTACTTGCTCCTGAAGATTAACATAAAACCACCTTCATCACCCCTTAGGGGACCTTATATTATCATGTAATGCCCTTTAGCCTTAAAAATTCCAGTTCCACATATCATCGTGTTATGAACTATATCTTCCAAGACATCATGCATTTCATATTATAAGATTATGTCGATGAACTTCTTGCCAAGTCTAAAAGTCCTGCCAAACACCACCCAGTTCTCAAAATAATCTTTGATCGTCTCATAAAATACTTTATCTACCTTCAACTAAATAAGTGTGTCTTTTTCATTCTGTCAAGAAAACTCCTTGGTTTTATTTTCTCTTTGTGGGATATCAAATTCCATCCTATAAAAATCAAATCTATTCTTGAGATGCCTTGACCTACTAAACTTTAGAAGCTTTGTAGGTTCAGTAAGGTAACTTGCAATCTATTCAATGTTTTATTTCCCTATTTTCGACCGGTGTCATCCTTTTCTTCATCTTCTTAAAAAGGATGTTTCTTTCAATTGGGATGATGAGTGCCATAAATATTTTGAAGCATTAAAGGAATACCTTCTTCAACCACTGTGCTTGTCCTGAATAAGGATGAAAAAACTTTTACCTCTACATTTCTACCAATGATCATTCCTTGGGTTCCAAGCTCACTCATCATGACGAGAAACACATGGAACAAGAGGTTTATTACATAAGTCATATGATTTTATATTATGATACTCAATATACTCATGCCAAAAACATTTCGTAGCCCTAGTCTTCGTCACCACCAAAGTTCGCCACTACCTACTCAACCACAAAATTTTTGTTGTCACAAACACTGACCCCTTGCATTACATGTATGCAAAACCTTACCAACACAAAAATGTCACATGTTGATAATGTTCCTTACATACCTCGACCTTGAATCAATCCATCAAAATTCCGTTAAGGGACAAACCATTTCGGATCATCTTATCGAAGCACCTCTTTCTGGAAATCAATCTTCCAACTTTGATTTTCTTGATGATTCCATTATTACCTCTCTCTTGACAACACCGTTTATCGATGACTATATTCTTTAATGGTTCTAAATGTTAACATGGTGCTGGTATAGGGGTTATCCTCATTCTTCTTGTCGGTGAGCCTATTCCTTTATCTTTCAAACTTGAATTTGATTGTACCAATAACATGGCTAAATATGAAATAATCGTGTTAGGTCTCCAAACTACCATTGCTCTAGATGTTAAGACCATTAATATATTTGACAATTATCAAGTATTTCTCAATAAAATAAATGGTTTATACTAGTTTCATAATGAAATTATCCAAAATTATAAGCATCGTGTCAATATTCTTTTGACTACCTTTAATAATTACGACATTCAAACTATTCCATGATCCACTAAAAATTTGCAAATATAATGGCTTTCCGACCTCAAAAATACCCGACTCGCCTTCGAATCTAAAATATTTGTTACAATACAATGGTTGTAGTCACCATGTTATTTATTCTAAGACATTAATTTTGTAGGATGAATTGAAACCAACCCACGTGACATTTGGTATAAGCAGTACACTGATTACTTTTCCCAATAAATTATACCTCTAGATCTCACTCGTAATAGTAAGAAAACCTTCCTCCAAAATTTCTCTTGTTAAATCATCATAGGCATTCTTCTTTACAAGTTTGGTTTTGACAAGTATGCTCTTACGATGCCTCAATAATTCTGAAATTCCATACACCATTATAGAAATCCATGATGGGATTTATGGTGGACATTGTAGTGGTAACATTGTTTCTAAACGTATTCTTCTCCTTGGCTATTATTGAAAAACCCTTAACCAAGATTGTTATGACTATGTCAAACATTGTGTGAAGTGTCATCAACATGCTAACCTTCTCCACACCCCAATTCACACCTTACAAGTTGTCCAGATAATTTTGTCCCTTCTCTCAAAGGGGTTTGGATCTCGTCAGAGAGATTAACCCTCATTCTTCTCAATGTCATCAATGAATCATCACAATAGCCTAATATTACACTAAACGGGTGGAATCCATACCTGTCATTTCAACCAAAGCCAAGAAAATATGTGATTTTATCAATCATCACATCATTTTTCATTTTGGTGTCCATCATCACCTCATCACTTTGGAAATGGTAGAAAATTAAAAACAAGACTCTATGTAAAATCGTGATAAATTTTGTATTCAACTTCGTATTTATTTGCCTTATTATCCTCAAAAATGGTCAAACTGAATATACTAACAAAACCCTCCAAAAAATATCATTAAATTCATCGATGATATTGTTAAGGATTGGCATGCACACATTCCTTTTGCTTTATGGGATAATCGCACCAGCAAGATCAGTAACTCTCAACTGCCGCCTTCTCTTTGGTCTATGGTGCAAAGGCCATCCTATCTCTCGAATTCCAAATTCCATATTTTCGTATCTCACTTAAAGACATGCTAAATGAAGAAGGCTTTATCCAAGACCATTTGGCATAACTTGAGCTTCTAGATGAACCCCGTTTAAATGCTCTAGATCACCTTCAAATCTACCAAAAACATATCAAACATGCCTATGAAAATCGTGTCCATGAATGAGCCTTCAAGGTCGGTGACCTTATCTTGAAGTAAAATCAACATGTAACCAACACCGAGAAAATTAAACAAGTATTTTTTCTCCTAATTGGGTTGGACCCTATATCATCACTCATAACAATAGATCGGGGCTTATCATTTATCTTCTCTCAAAGGTAAAACCAAACTTGAACCCCTTAATTCCTTGCATCTTTGACCATTTTATTGTTGAATCAAGTACTACATCACCTTTTGTCTCTTACATGCTTGTCCCTTGAGTGAACATTTACCTTCTATATACCTCTTTTAAGGAGCAACGACTACACAAGAATTGTGTGATTTTCCATCACCATTTAGTCTTACCTTTAATATGAGTACCACAACTCTACTCATGGATAATTTTTGTACTTTTTAGGATGGAATCCCATGGTTATTTTTCACTTACAAACTCTCTTTCATAGTTAACCTCTACATGATATGGTTTTTCCTCCATAAAAGAATCCTATAATCCTTTATAGTCTTTTTCATGACGTAAAAGTCTAAAAAGAAAAAAAAAAGAAAAAAATAATATATGGGATATTCAAATTTGACTCCTTGAGTCAAACTTCTTGTAAATAGATGAATCCCTCAAAAAGGACATCTATCTTTCTATCTTGTTGTTATAAATAGATTTCTCCCATGAAGGACAACTATAAAAAGCTAGCCCTATTATAAATAGTCTATCAAAAGAGGACTATTTCTATATATATATTCTGAAGCTTCTTGCATCAATGAGCTTCATGAAGACCTCAAGGAGATATTCTATTCATCCCACATATACTTCCCACATAAACCAGATCTATCAAACAAAAGAAAAAAGAAAATACAAAAATAATCAAGAAAAATAAAAATTTTGGTCATGGACTTGCCTATTATGGTTTTGGGTATCTTGCAATGGAGCATGCTATCTCACAACAAGGTTATGCTAGAAAAACAACCACACCTCACCTTCCTTCATTTTTCTTCATATACCTACTTAAGGGACATGGCGCACATGTGACACTTTTTGATCATGCAACTTCTTTCACCCTTAGAAATTTCAATTTTGCAATACCTTTATGGTCTTAAGTTGATAAACCTATCCATGGTATGCTCATTATGGTCTTTACCACTTATGGAGCATCTTCACATCTTCTATCATTTTCCCTTTAATTACTTATTGAATATTCTAAACAAGACAAAACCTTCGACACTTAGTTGTTGGGATTTCTTCTTTGTTTTTTTCACCTACCTTTACATTCATCATCTACTTCCATCAACTCATCTTACACATTCTATCTTACCTAGATGACTTAGACATAAAAAGTCCTAATCAACCTAGATAGAACCATGCCTAACTTACCTTGCCCATTGAACCATACATAAAATCACCAGCCTACTCATCTACTTCATCTTATTATTCCCTATCCTAAGGGAGAACTACATCAATCCGAGGCCCCTTTCATAAGGGCTATGTAAGCAACACTCTTAGGGCATGTGGCCATTTGAGGTTAGCTCATCCACTGTTTTCCCCTCATAATTTCTCTGTTAAACAAAACTTAGGTAGTTAGTTTCCATCAAAATAATAATTTGAAAGTTAACTCAAAAACAAAACCTTACATAAATCATATACATTGTCATTTAGTTTCCATACTAGGGGCATATTTTTCCTATACTCGTGGCCTTACCTACGACCTTGCCTATAAAAACTTGAACCCACCTATTTGATACTCAAATGTTTTTACTCTATATACCTTGCAATGATGCTACTCATGTTATTTAGCCTTCCAAACTTGCATTAACTTATGACGTGATGTTTATCTTGACCATAAAAAACCTATTGGTGATTTAGAACCCACCTAATTCCCATTCATGCACCTAGCCACGTTGTATTTTCAAGACCATGTACTATACTTTGTATACTTGGATGACATCAACCTTATTTGGATAAACTATCGACCTTTGATGATGTAGATTTTGTGAGCTCTTCAACCTAATGCCTTGTCACATTCTATATGTGTGTGTTTATTTATAATCCCTCGCTTTATTACTGCACTCCAAAATAACCATTTCCTATACCCAAACCTTACCTTATTTTTCTTCTTCACCTACCATTTTATCAAACTCATCACCGATTCAACCTGCTCCTTCATCAGATCTAAGTTTGAGGGGATCACATCAACCCATACCTGGGGCAACCACTCCTATTTTTTTCAACATCGCTTATCAATACAAGCTACATGACAAAAAGGGGAAAATGTAGACACCCAAAATTAGGTCACAACCCTCTAAACCACCTTTGATTAATTAATTTAATATTATTCCCCCACCATGCCCACTTGCACACATTTTAATTAATTTAATTATCACAATTAAGTTAATTATCTAACTCACCTAGCCACCTCACTTATCCACCTCACCCTAGACCCATTCTAAACCTATTAATTTCCTTAGACCAAGTCCCCACTTATCCTAACCAACTAGGACTCTTTCCAACCCTAACTATTCATGACCTATTAATCCTCTAACTAATTCCACACTCTAATTTACGCCATTCAACACTCCAAACTGGACTAAGCCAAAGACCACACCAAATTTGGGAGAAAAACCCTATTTTTTTCAAATTAGACCAATTCTCCTTAACTAACGCTAGTTATCCCTTAGCCGATGTCGGTTCCATAATCACCATCAATTACCCTTAAATGAGAGTTTCTAACTCTTTACATGGGTTATCTAATTCATTCATTCACTCAAGCTTTGGCATTCTAACTCGAGCACTCAAGCTACCAAACAACAAACCAGAGCCCATCAAATCTCAACCAACATCTAGTTATCTCATCCATAGCTTTTGATCATCCTAGTATAGCACATAGGCTCTAATTCTATGATATTGGACACATTCTGTATCTCCCATGAATGCTCATCAATCATCAACCACCTTCAGATCTACAAGTTACCAGATAAGTAATTCATTCTTATTTGTTAAGATTTTATTTTTATCTTAAATCTTTCATTTACGCCTTCCATCTAATTCTTCGTGTCCCAAATACCACCATTCACCTATTTATCACCTATCCCATTAACCTAAGCCATTTCATTGGTCCTAGCACCTCTACGACCCTTTTGAGCCTTAACAAAAATCATATCATCCTTCCCAAACCCCCTCAACTCTCTATGCAATCACAGAAAGACATAAAATACCCATTCTTAATATTTCTCCTATCGACACCGACCACCGAAGGCGGCATCGGTCATTTTCTAGTACCGGCATCGGTCACCTAGCCGATCTTGGTCTTTATGATGGTGGTAATTTTTTTTTATAGCAATGAGCTCATTAATTTCACCAAACAACCCATAATCATCAAAAACCTTTCCCAAACCTTACTCAACACCTCAGTGACCTTTCCCAACTAGAACCACACCTTTCCTTATAGTAGATTAGTTTGTATTTTCAGTACTTTTCTTAATCTAATGTATTGATAACATTTTGAGACACCTAAATCAAAGTGTTAGCAATAAGACCTTTACTTATTTCATTTATTTTCATTAATTTTATAGAATAATGGATTGACATGCATCTAGGAAGTATCACACTTCCCAAAAATAGCATTTTCTAGGCAGTCGACTATCATTTACTGTTTAACTTTCTCTTATGGTCTTGTTGTGCTTTACAAGTAGTTAATCCTAGCCAAAAGGAATCTCTCAAATTAAGTCTGATCAAATTCAATAATGTGTGTAATCTTCTCCCAGATATTCATAGGTATACCTCCTACGCCCATTACCCTTATCTGTTTTATCACATTTATTTGAGGTGAAACAATGGTGGAATCTTGACTAGGGATCTAACATACCTTTTCTATAGAAAGGCTAGAACGTATGGATAGGGTAGAAAAGTGATAATCACTTCGGGATCTTATCCATCTATCCAAATTAATTAGATGTGTAAACTATATTTCACTAAGTAATTGGATAATCCATGAAGATCATGAACCCTTATAGGTAACCAATAACAAACATTGGGGTTCCTTGTACTTATGAAGTTGAACCCATTAGGTATTCAAAAAAGTCTTAATAGGTTCACCTACATAAGTTTAATAAATCTAGATAACTGTGATGAGACATTTGTGAGGTGATGGGAAGAAAATTTTAGATGCTATGTGCACACGTCTATACTAAGCATACATAGTACAACTAAAAATTTGGCCAAAGTAATGTGCTTGCTGGGTACATTGTCTAATCACTGTGATTCCTCAAATCTCAAAGTGTAGGATACCAGATGGAGTTTTACTAAATAAAACCATTGGTATACACTAGAGGATCAAACATATGTTCTCACTACCATAGTGCGAGTACAAAAAGTGAGGCTAATAACGTTAAGGGTAATCATGGAGATCATGGATAATTAACCCTTACATGTGCACAAAGTTTATCAACATATTCGAGGATGGATTAATTTATTAAGACATGTTGCATAAGCTAGATTTAACTAGTTACTTGATTTAATTATGCAGGGGAATGTCTACTTGCTGATAATTTAATATGACTTGTTGCATTAACTAGCTTTAGCTAGTTATCTAATTTAAATATGTAGAGGAATGTCTATTTGTTGTTAGAAGAAAAAAAATTCCTACTAATTTGGGTGTCAAATTTTAGGTTGTTACATTTGGTATCGAGCTGAAGGTGTAACACCTCTAGTATGTACCTATTTATTATGACTTCGCCATAGAAGGTTCAAACATTGACATGTGATTTTGTCTTAAGACGGTGTATTCTTATGACTTAAGAAATCATGTTTGCAGTAAATAAGAAGTTATCTATTGGGAATAAGTACATTCTGTCATGCTTTTTATTAATTGAAAATAAAGCAATCCATCTCTTTTGTGCAAAATAAATTCACTACTTGGGATTAAGAATTTGAGTTTTAATTTTCATAATTTATGGGGATTCAAACAACATTACCTTGGATCAATTCCATTGATCCAAGGTATGCTTATAATTTCATATCTTGTTGTCATGATGTCCAATTGGACAGATGGAAGGTTTTAGGACCTTGAATGTGCAAAGGCTATGTACGATCCTCTCCATGGATCTCTACTTCGTATTTGAATTGAGTAATAATTTGGTTCCTCTTTTCTACTTTGGTATGATGAAGTTTTCATAAAGGACATGGGACCTATTTACTCTATGTTCCTTAAATTTGGAACCTTATCCTAAAAAGGGTAATCTAACCTAAGTTACTAAGTTTATTTTCTTGTAGGTGATTAATTAACCTAAGACTAAAGACTTACCTATGGACCTATGTTGGTTCCTAAATTAATGTTTAACCTAACTAAGGGAATGGATAACCTAAGGGGGCTATGAAATGACATGGGGAAAGGGGTAAGTGGGAGGCAGCGAATCTAAGGAATTAAAGGCAATTTATTAAGTCCTTATCTCTTTTTGTAGCCAAATTTGGCAAAGGCAAGTTGGAAATTTAGATGGGTGAGTTGGCATTTTCACCAAAGTTTTGAATGCATGTTTTTGTTTGAAATAAGTCTATGCCAAAATTGGAGATGGCAGTGGTGGGAAGGTAGGAAGGACTGACAGTCCTACTCTGCATTTAATATTTTGAAACTGGTGAAACCACCTAGGAAGAAGTTAGTGGGTTTTGGTTTTGTTGATTCATTTAGTTTTGGAGCTAGAGCTCTACATGTGGTTTTTTTTGTTCTTCAAACTTCCAGTTTGATTTTTGCATGCAATATGGTTATGCATGATTTTCTTCTTCTTGCATGGCATGGAGGGAAAGAGTTGGCATTGTGAAGCTATAAGGAGGAGTTAGAGGAAGTTTTTGTGTTGTTTTTCATTTCGAAAGAAGGATTGAGGCTCTTCTTGGATACTTTTGTGAATCAGTAAAGGTGAAGCACTATCAGGCATGATAGGCTCTATCCATTAAGTTTTATGCTTTTACTTAAATGTTCATAAAAACAACTCTGCTCTTTGGAATAATCTAGTTATTGTTTTGTTGGTAAGATTATTTTGCTTGTGGTCTTTGTGTTGTTTTTGGAATTCTTTATCATCCCTGTTTAGATGATGGAAAGTATGATCTGGGTTTTCAGTTTTCTTGTTTGGATAGCCGAGGTTTTGCTTTAAATATTTCTGCATGGGATTGAAAACATATCCAGAAATCTGCATGTGATCATAGTATAACTATTTAAACTTGTTGATGTTTTTGGTTGCTTAAACTTGGAAGTTTGGGTCTTATCGTAGGAAACTGTTGGAATGAATGGTTGTCATTATGATCTTGCAAAAATTCTTCATGGATATTGATTAATGACTACTCATAATGTTTCCTTTTTGGATATTGAATGAAGACCTCAAAATTATGACTATGCCTTGAATCTTATCATTGTCTGTGATTTCATGATTGTTTGTTTTGTGTGTATCCTTCCTATTGCAAACTTTCTAACCCTTATTGTGGGTTTCACTGGAAATTGTTTTAACCTCTTCATGGACTTGTTTAAGCTCTTTATGTTTTTATTTTAAGGCCTGTAATAATATACTTCTATTAATCTCTTTAATTGATTATTTATTTACATGGAGTCTCGATTTTTAAATCCCGTAGGGGAAATCATATTTTATGTTCTACTCATTTTATTCTTTTGGTAACCTATGAAATTGTGGCATTGGTGCTAAGAGGGGAAAAATTTCTTGGGTATTGGTTAACTATATATTGGTTATTGTTGTTACCTTGAACTTCTTGATAGCTCTATTGACATTGAGTTGATGTATTGTATTAGCATGTTTCTTAGACCTTGGGCCATCAAACTTGGTTTCAGTTCCTTCAGATCTTAAGAAATGTTTTCTTCATGAATATGGAATGATGGCTCCTATTTTGGTTAAATCGTATTGTATACTTCTTTTCCTATACAAATCGAGTTAGGAAGACTATTCAAACTTACCCTTCTATTAATCTCTTCCTTTCCTCTCAGTGTCTTTTGGGAAATGATTTACTTGTTATCTTGCAGAAATCAAGACTATTTATGTCATCTCCTTGAATGATGAAAGGTAATGGAATGTGGTTTCTCTTCGTTTCTTTTTATTCTTTTAGTTTTTGGTTATTCATTCAATTCAAACCCAAATTTAAATCTCTGTTTGGGATTTTTGGTTTGAAACATTTGATAAATGACCTTTTTCATTATAGGTTCTTGGTTTCTTAAGGTTCTCTTTTAATCATACAAAGATTTGTGGGGTAGTAATCTCTCCCCCTCTCCTTCCTTTAATCTTCTTTCAGCTTAGAACTTGGTAAATATGTTGTCCCTCTCGGGTCTATTACGTTTATGTAACTTCTTGACTATTTGATGGGATTGAATGCATAATGTTTTAGGATAGTTTATCGAAGTTAAAATATTTGGGATGGTTTATTGTGTTTGGCTGGAAACATTTGGATGGATTAATGAGTTGGTCTAAAGTATAAACTTGACCATTCTACTTACTTAAGGTTATGATAGCAATGGGGTATCTTTTTGAGATTGGAGTGTAACTCTTTTTCTTGTTGAAAGTAACGTTACCTCTTTATGAGGTCTGATTTAGCTTGTTCTATTTTTACTTGAATTGGTTCCTAGTTCTAAGTTTGAGTATTAGGATACTCTAATCAGGGACACTTAAAATGTTACGATGATTGGGGTTATCCTAACTTATTTCTTATGATATTTAAGTTCAATTGTTGGCAACTCAAACTTTAGGATGAAATTAGGTTAATGAAATATTGAGATGGAAGGTAATGTTTGTAAATGATCTATTGTTGAGCTATGCCTAAAAGATAGATAGGATAGTTACCTTCTTCTGTTAAATAGGTTTAACTGAGATAGGAAATATGAAAATAAATGTATAAAAGTAGTAGTGAGATTTTGATGAAATGTTACTTATCTGAACTTATTGTTTAAATTATTTTGATAAAAATAAAATAGGATGGAAGGTTGAAGTTGTTATATCTCATGACCTAACCTTGATTTTGATTTGAAGTATATCTTTTTCTCTATCTTTTATTAGAGTTTGTATCTCCTTTTGGCTAAGTCTTTCTGAATTGCTTTAGGACTGTTTCATAACAACAAAGTTCTTTTTATGAAATAGTTAGCTAAAAGCACATCGTTTTAATGATTTAGTGTTTATCATGCTCAGTTTAATGAACTGACCTGTGCTAGCAATTTTGCAGATGGACTTCGTAAATGATGAAAGGAGAAAGATATTTAGAAAGTTACATTTGTTTATCAAAGAGACTAAATCTTTATTTTGTTGAGATATGGTTTCATTACTGAAATGTACTTGATGGAAAAGAAAGTTGTATTTGAATTGATTAAGTATGGTTGTTTGATATTTTGTAATATCTGCAATGTTGGACTTACAAATGTATAACTTCTCCTTGTTGAATAAAAGGTGTGTGAAACTTGTTTGTACATGATGTAATTCCTTTTGGCATATAGTGAATGGAAATGATAAGTATTACTCTATTTTATAGACTGTAACATACTTTTATGGTTTGGAATAGAATAAATAGAGATCTGAGGTGTAGTTGGAATACCTTCTCTAGTGAAGATGTAACTTATAAAGTTGACAATCTTACACAAATATTCAATCATATCATTAGGACTATATTTAAATCAAATGATTGTATGAGAATTAAAATTTGATTATAAGTTATAATGTACAATGGGATTAAATGGACATTAACCCTCAATAAGGGAAAGGAAAGACAACTCCCATGAAATGAATCATAGTCTTGACTTAAGACCTTTTGGAAATGAATCTTGATTGTACCCAATAGATAGTTGAAGGTGTGATTTCTCTTGTAGACTTCCTTAACCAAAATAGGAATGTCGGAAAAGAAAAATAAAGGGAATAGACTTCATTTCTATGAAGTCTAATATAAAAAGGACTTTCTCAGAACTTATAAAAGCTAGGGTGTATTAAGTAAGTAAATAAACAACACTTTCATGAGTGTTGGGCCTGTTATGTAAAACATAATTCAGAATGTTAATAGTATTAAAGCATAACATGTGAATTGGACAAGAAGCAGATTTATCTACATACCTATCTCTATGGAAATTTTAACTTGGAACCCTAATGGTTAAGGAACCTAGTTGTTCAAGTAGGGTTGTTGTAATTAATCTGTAGTGAGGAAATTAATAAGATATAACCTTATTTCTAAGGTATGTTTATCCAGATGAGGAAAAATCAGTTGGATGTTGACACATGCAAATTATAACATAGTACCTTCATGATGACAAGGGTCTTTACGAGGATACTATGTTGCAGTTGACATGTCTCAACACCCTTCAGAGTTTGTTCAACTAGACTAACATAAATTTTGACTTGATCACAGTTCTTCCCTAGGTAGAGATAGGGGCATGATCTAGTGTCGGGGTCAACTCATGTTGACTTAGGATAAATAGACACACCCAATTGACATAATTCGATTGAGTATGTCTATGTACCCTTAGTCACCGTAAGTAGTCCTCCACACTAGGCCATGTTGTTAACCTTGGCTAGGGTTAAAATTTGAATGATTGGACTAAAAGAAGTCAGTGAAGACCAATATATATAAAATGCAGACCAAGTATGGTGAAGGACATATTCCATTTGAAAAGTATGTTGTCTAGGAATATAAACATGAACAATATTTTAAAAATCTTTGGCCAATGTATTGAAAGTTGTTGGTTGCATTTTACTATGTCACCTAGTTTAAGAAGCAGGATTTCATATGAGTATCGGTAACAAATATTTGGATAGGCCTCTTAAACATAATACTTGATACCCCTAAAAGGGTAAAAGAACCAAGTATGCGTAGTATACACATTATAAAGTTAACATGAGATATTGGTATGATTTTGAGTCATGAAATGAGAGATTAGTGTTTCCTCGAGTCATTTATAACTACATATGGTTTTCTATTATGAGATAGATTGGCTTTGGAATGTGTGTTCTAAATTATATTAATTTAGAACAGAGAACATTATACAAAAAAATCCTTTGTTTCTAATGTCATAAAACGAGAATGTTACGAGAAGGTTCGCAACTCTTCGACTTATTGGGTTTTTATGCTTCTTGAATTTGATTTTTATTAACAAAATAAAATGAATGTGAGAAGGATGTACCATGGAGAATGAACCTAACCAAACTATAATTTAAGTTCAATGGTAAGTAAGTTAGGTAATACTCTAATAGTACTTCATAACACATGGTCGAGTGTGAAAATGATCAGTTTTATGTTGAACAATTTGAACTGAATGATGACAATCAGTAAGGGAGTTGTTTGATTGTTGAAGTATCAAGATGACAGATTTTGGAACATGAATCCAACATGAAATAAAAAACCGCATAGGGTAGGTGAAGTGGATAGGAGAGGACTATTTTCGTAGCAGTAGTGACTGGAAAGGCCAAATAGGCTAGAATGAAATCTACAATAAATGTTGACTCAAAAAGAGTAAAAGTAAAACAAGAGCATTGGCTCATCTTCACCATTTACTTTTAGGAAGAAAGGTATGTGGGAGAGCCTGAGATTCTCAAGGGTCTGTAATCTTGATTGAAGAGAAATAAAGTAGACTAATTGTATTGAATGATCTTTTAATATATAGATTTCTTGATCATTGTGACCTGCGATTCTTGTAATTTGCATTAGAATCTCAATGTGTTGTATGGATTTAATGATGATTCCCTGTTATATTGTCCAAGGAATGCATTGAAAGACTATTGGTAAGGTTTTTCATACACTCTCTTATCTTGATATGATGATCAAAGACTTTGTTTGGTGAGTAGAGTGGACTCCTGACTGATATGAAGGTAAGTTAGATGATGAAAGTATGTGCTTAGGTAAATGTTATCTATTTTTTACCCCCTGGTAAAATAGACAACTCGGGAGGATGGGTTGAGAACTGGACAGTGATTCATGAATCAATATGGAATGATACATATGGTTTTTAAAGTTTGGAAGCATTGCAAATGATTCAAGGAATTTTTAGAGGTCTTGGGGCCATCCATCAAAAGTAGGTTTTGGGGCCTTAAGGAGTTTGCAGCATGAAAGAGGACCTGAGATTCAACAAAAGATTCTGATATTGTGTCAGGAATTATAAGTCCAAAAAGTTCCTATGGAAGTAATTTTTCATGCCCTACATGGTGGAAAAGATGAGACATCTTGAAGCATCATACACTTCCCAAGGTAGTTCATTCTTCTAGCACACAACCAGTAATCCCAAGAAGTAAGGATAATTTTCAAGGTGATAAATTAAAATTGGATCTTGAGACCACCTCCATTGGATTCAATGGGTTGTTTCCATGCGAAATCATATACAATTTCACCTGAAAAATCATCCAAGAGCTCAAATTATTGCTTTCGGAAGTTGGCCTCCCGGGGTTAGTCAGATAGGTTGGACGGTTGGGGTTAGACACCTAGGGGTTGGTCGGATGGGGGTTAGATTCCTAAGGGTTTTTCAGGTGACATATTTTGATGCGTATGATCAGTTTTTACTCTGTCCCACCCGTCACACTTGCACAACAACCAAGTTGGATGGTATGGCCAGGTTGGACGGGTCATGGGGTTAGATGCTTGGGGGTTGGTCGGCTTGGGGTTGGATGCCTAGGGGTTGATCGGGTCACATTTTTGACACATAAGATCAGTTTTTGATTCCCGTCACACTCATCACACTTTCATGACACACAGGTTGGATGGTACGACTAGGTTGGGAGGGTCACATGGTTGGGTGGCTCACAAGTACCAACAACTCAACAATTAAATTTTAATGCAGTATGGTGCCCATGTATTCATCTGATAGAAGTACCCTTGGGAAGTGAATTTGTATGGGTGCCCATACCTCTTTAATGAGGGTGGGATAAAATTTTCTATAAAAATAGTTCAAACCCCTCATTTTTAAGGGAGACATTCTGGGAGCTGGGGAAACTCTTGCAAAATTTTCCCTCGACTCCACTTGAGTTGTAAGCCTTCTCCTGTACCTAGAAAGCATATTTATGCCTCTGAGAATTAATGTAATGGTCTGTGCACCTTATAGAGCAATAAAATCATGTTTTTTTGTTTCTCTTGTGCCTCTCCATTTCGTGTTTGTTTTTTGTGCATGTATTTCACACTTGCAGGTGAAAGATGTTGTGTTTCATGGAGTACATATGGAAAATGGAGTTTGGGTCTGTGTCACTATTGTTTTGACCTCTCCTAGCTCTATTTTTTCTCTTCTTCCTCCCTCAACAGAGTATCTCACCCCCTTTTTCTTGTGTTATCACCTCGTTAGTGTAGGATTTCCCATTTCACACACTTTCTCTCTCCTTGTCTCTTTGGCATTATTAGGATAGTTATAGTTAGGCATCTTTTTTGCATTAGCATTAGGTAGAGGAATTTTTCCTTCTTCGGAGGATAATATCAAGTTTACAAGTCCCACACTTTAGATATGGTTGCATGTTATGCAGATTACACCGAATGCCCCATTCAAAATTAGGCCATTTCGGGGTGTTGTAATTTTGCATTAATAGTTTTGGCACACTCGGTGGGACAGGTTTGAAGCACCTTACCACTTTATTTCATCAAGTTGATGTGTTCTTGGTGAGATTCAACCTTTGGAGGCACATGCAAAGCACATCTAGTGACTCCATCTAGTCAAAAACCCATTCTCTAAGTTACAGAATTTCCTTCCATCCATTTCCACCCTTTCTTCTTTCCACATCTTTCATTTTCTACCATTCATGAAGTTGTGCAGTCATGGATTCATTCCCATCTTGGAATTCACACTTGTAGCAACAATAGTGTAGTCCACCTCTAATGTATTTCTCAACTCCTCTAGATCAACATTATGAAAAAATTCAGAACCATTATGCCTACCCATATGACCAATGCCAAAATCAGTTTGGCTATGGAGCCTATAAGGAACAAGGGTATGCATATAATGACAACCATCAAATGGAGAACGCTGATCTACTAGAGAAGATTCAAAGGATGGAGGATGACATGGTTCAGTTAAGGGCTACAACAAAAGGGAGGGAACTAAAAATTAGTTGTAGGGCATCTTGTCCATGGGAAGGCCCTTTTCCAACACAACGCTTTTCCAAGACACTACAGTCTATAGGAGAAGCTTGAATTTATGGTTGAAATGCTACCTCAACTTGCACAGTGGACCGAGGAGATAGAGGCCTACGAACTTGGTGTTAGGAAACCTTGTCAATGGGTAAATCCTACACCATCATCTAGTAATTTTCTCTCCATTCCCCAAGCAACACCATCTCAACTTGAGATTCAATTTCCAAGCTTCCCATCCACTGCTTCTATTGTGGAATCCTTTTCTCCATCTTCTAGTCTCCCATCCCATCTTAATTTCTCTACCCTTCTCCCTTCCAAACCCAATTCCCCTCCACAAGAACTAGAAGGAAATACCTTCCCTCCCACCACCTCAAGCAATGCAAGCACCAGTTGTGATCCAAACCACCCCTCCTCATGCATTCCCAAGCCCATGTTGGGAAGCAACCCAAAAGACCAGTCAAGGAGAACAAAAAAGAAAAGAGGAACCCAACAGAGAAGAAATGATAGAAAATATGAAGAGTTGGGCTATCAAGTTTGGAATAAAGAAGATCCCCTTGATGGTCAAGCCTTCAAAGGAGGTTAGGGTTGAAGTACCAATGGTAGATGCTTCAGTTACATCTACAACACAAGTGAGGGAAGAAGTAGCTACTCTAAATCCAAAAGAGGAGGATTGCATTATGGTTGTGGAGGAGAACCATATAGTTTTGAGGCTTTAAACATAAAAATGGCCATAGAAGAACCTTCAGTTCTTCCTCCCACTTCAAACCCTTCAAGATATAATTTTGAAGAAGAGTTTGAGATTTTGAACTTCACATTTGAAGATGAGGGTAACCATGGTGAGAAATTCATAGATCAAGAGGACACCGTGGAGGAGGTTGAGTACATCTAGCAGCACAAAAAAGAGGCAGATTATCTATATGATTTGGAGGAGTACCTAGATAGAGAGGAGCTTGCAGAGATTACCACCTTCATTACCTCATCATTCATTCTCCAACATCAAGGGCCCGCTACCATGGGGGAGAGCATTCAATTACAACAGCTTGCACTTCATAACAACCCTCGAAACCAAGGTTGAAGGATCCAAATCTTCCATGTTCTCGATAAGAGGAGGAAGGGAATAAAGATGACATGAATTATACATCAGTCATTAAGGTAGAGGATAAGCTACTTGTAGAAGCAATGAAAAGAAAAATCAACATGTAAGAAACCTCTTTTTTTAGGAAGGTCTACAGGAAGACTCCATTTTTGGAGTTAAATTTTAGAGCAATGAGCACATCCATGGGATCAAACCATGCCCAATCAGGTACTTGGCTTCATTGGAGCTAAGGGAGAAGCAAAAACCGGTCATGTCCATTTCAGGGCATGAGGATGTTATACAAAGCACCAAGGGTCACCATCAATGCCTCCAGGAGTCCAAGGTCAATCAACTTAAGGAGGTATTTTTATTGATGTTGATACTTTGGTTATTTGGGTGGAGGACCAACCTCTTTTCGGTTTTTCACTCATTATAACATACATGATCAACACCAAATCATATACATGGCTACCTATTTTAAGAAAGGGAAGTTACTTCTCCCTGCCTATTGCAGGATTTGTTTGAGTTCCCTTTTCCTTTGGTTAGTGTAGAGTAGGTAGGTTTTCTTTTAGAAGAAATTTTAGTATTCATAAGAACTGTATACAAGTACAGTTGTTGAATACAAAGATTCAACCAAGGTTCAAAACTTCAATAAGTTCCAACATAGTCCAAAACAAACACAAGGTCCCAATAAAGCTAAAACAAATTTTGAGCTTCAATACAAGTTTAGAACCCCTACGGAGCTCCACTTCCAGCTCACAAAACACAAGTCTAAACAAAGATTCAGAACCCAACAAGCAACAAGCCCATTCAATCAACATTAGTCTCAAATGATAGAAATAAAGTTTCAATACAAATTCAGACTTCAAGTACAAGTTACAGAGTTTCAATACAATTCACATGAAAACCTCTAACAACCAGTACAGAGAAAGTTCCCAAAAACTACCAATAATAGCAAAGGATTCACATTCCAAAACCCACATAATTTTCAAGAATACATGCAAGTAAATAACCAGATACATCATGCAAATATAAATTTCTAGTGAGCAGAATTGTTTTAATGAATCATTTAGAGGAAAGCAAGTAATCTTAATGGGTAGAGCCTATCATGCCTGATAGTGCCTCTACCGATTCGAAGAAGACTTCCAGCCGAGTTTCCAACACCTCTTCTTTTCCAAGCAAGATCAAACAACCATAATATTTTTCCACAATTCCACTTATACATTCCTCGAACCTGAAAATAGCTCAGAGAATTCAAAAATAGCCACTAAGTGGAGATCAAACTACTGGTTCAAAGAACCAGATAGCTCCATGCAGAGCAAAAATTAGGAAGCATGCAAAACAAAACAACCCCAAACAAATCTGCTAGCATGCCTTCCAAGATGGTTTGCTCACCAAAAATGAGGCGATTAATGACATTAATTTGCATATTCCCACTTCTCTCTCTTTTCCACCACCATCCAAAGTTGGTGAGACCAAATCAGATTTCCACATGCATTTCCAAACTTAGTGATGCCTCCACATAGGTTCCTCTAAACTTTCACTAGCCCCTACCAAACTGGCAGTACTTACATGCATTTAAAACCAAATCAAAATCAAATCTCATTAAAAGCTTAGGAACCGCCGCTTAGTTCCCCACTTGCCAATGACCCATAGGTTCCCTTTCATATCCCATTAGTTTAGGATAGATAGAATTTTCTTAGGTTAGATCTTAGGTTATTTTAAAATATATAACCTTAGGATATAACCCACAATTAAATAGATTGCCACCCTAGGTTAGGTCTTAGCTTAACCAAATAGTATAGGCAATTGATTAGAAATAACTTTACTTCCCTTAGATTATTTCCTTCATACTAACTTAGTGTTAACAACTTAGGTTAGGATGTCATCCCACGTAAAGTGGTGTAGAAAGAGTTAGGTAGAATTTACCCGAGTCTCGAATCTATTAGGATAGACCTTATAGATATAGGACACATTAAAATATCTATTTCTCAAGAATCCGTAAGTAGGTTTCCCCTAATGCCATTAAGCATTCTGTAAGGGTCAATCAAGAAGAGATGAGCACAACATAAAACAAAATGTAGGCACAGTCTTTCGAGATAGTAAAGAATTTGCAACAAACACAAGTTCAGTCCGTTAAGTATCTTAATCAATGAATGTCAGTTTTTTCATTCAGTTTAGATAAGAAGATTTAAAACATACCTTGGATCAATGGAATTGATCCAAGGATGAGTCCAATTGCAAAGGATAAGTTTGTAACCATTCAAACCGGATTATAACTTTCTCATAAGAAGTGAAATAGATTGTTGTAAGAAATAGCATACCAGCCCTACTATCAAAGAGCAGAAATGATTTATCCATATCAACCATGATCTTCAGTAGTCAAAAGAACACATCTTTATCAATAAAATCACATGTCAACACTTGAAATGCAAAGGAGGAATATAACGATTGTCAATGGTTTTACAATGATGAAGTCTCTAACGAGAAGAGTGGGAAACTAACACCTTGATATGATTTTTGACAAGAATACTTTTGAATTTATTGAGCACGTGCATAATGATGAAGACATGCTTCTCTATGTGACTATATCTTAATTCATAATCATTCAAGATTGTCCGGCTAAAGTAATCCAAAGATTGGTTAATCTAACCCTAGTTCATTTTCTTGTGTTTGGAAAACAACAATACTCGTATCGAGTGCCATAAGCATTTTTGGTGGGAAAATTTGTCTTGTGGACAAATTGGTGGGTTTCAAGCCAATGTTATGGGAATATAAGTCCCTCTACTTGAATGGCACATCTTCGTAGGTGCATGCATAAAAGGTGGATTTCAATGGTGGTCTTTTGACCTAGAGATCCAATAGGGGCACTCCACCGACCCTGTGGCAAAGCTAGCAAGGTCTCACTAGAGAAGAAAATTTGTCTTGGAAAGGGGAAGGGGAGTGGAAATGGAGGTAGGAGAAAACTAATATTGTGAGTAGAATATCAGATGCCGACACACATTAATTAGAAATTTCATTTATATGCATAATTAGTTAGAAAAAAAAAAATTGTAGGAGAAGCTATAAGACCGAATAAAATTCATTGGTTGCAAGGTACTAATCAATCCCTCAATCAAAAAGGTGAAAATTCCTTCTTTTATTATTGAAGCTAAAGTAGAGTTTGTACAAAGCTTTGAGAATAGAGGAAATTCTAAGGAGAAGGGAAAATAGAAGAAGTATGGCATTTTTGTCTTTTTCATGTACAAAGCACTTTGGTCTTTTTGAAATCACTCACCAGCCCTCTAAAATGACTCTGAGGAGCCATTATATCCTTTGCCAAAATAGTTACAACTTTAAAAATCATTTATGCCTCTTAAAATTCCTCAATTTCGAAGAAAATGCTCATGGCAAGTTAAAAACCAGATCTTGCAACATGAATGTTATATTTGATTTTCTAGTTTTAATACAGACCGTTTGATTTTCTCTTATAACTTTGAAATCGGGTCATCCATGTGGTAGGAAGAGATTAGAGCATATACATGGGAAATCCCTTTGTGTTTTGTGATTTTTTAGAGATTTGGAAATTTGGAACAAATTGGCCCACACCCCCGCTTTGACTTTTCAACTTAGGCACGTGGCACATTTTCATTGGAAATGGGGTCACGGTCCTTTTCTCAACATTTTAACTTTTTTTGGAAAAAGGCTCAAAAACTCAAATTCCTCTGCCAACCCACTACTCTAATTGAACTCTTGACACATGGCATCCTCTAATTAGAAATGGGGTCATGACCCTTTTCTCAATATTTAAACCTTTTTGAGAAAAGGCTCAAAACTCAAATTTCTCCATCATTCCGCTCTCCCGCTTTGAATTTTCAACTGGCAGTTCGAGACCTTGGCGGAGCCGTGGATAATTTTATAACTTTTACTTCACTTTTGGGAATTTGGTTAAATTTCAAAAAGTGCCCCGATGGCCCGCTCGTACACTTTGACTTTTCAACGACGGGCTTCACCTTTGACTTTTTCCTTGCGGGCTCAAATTTTGACTTTTACCTTTACTTTGATCAATTGCAGGTCACTTTTTAAATTTTCACCTTTTTTACAAAGAGGATCGAAAACACAAATTTCTCTGCTGACCTACTTCTAATTAGGTATGTCCGTGCACCCATGGATGATGGGGCTAAAATTTGACAGAAAGAAAATGCCCATCGTTCCCGATGTAGGAAAAATACACAGAGGAAGAGAACTTCATCATTTTGAGTCCAATTTTTGAATTTTCTTTGTGAGCCAAAGGCATGGAGGAAAAATAATGACTTGATGACCCATGCCATAGAACAAGTGAACAATTTAGATCAAAAAAGGATATTGTAAAGAGGATATTGCATGCATAGACCAAGAGTTAGAGAATTTCTAAAAATGAGCAAAACAAAGATTTAAATAGCACTAAGGCATGGATTTTTCTATCTTAAAACTTTCAACTTGGCTTTAATACTTTAGGATGGTGAGATCTTTAAATTTTCAATTTATCTTGGAAAATGAAAAGTAGTTTTTAGGAGACAACAACTGGCTCTAGCTTGGGGACATGGGATGGACTGAGCATGATGAAGACATGTTATGAGGTTCTAGAATTTCAATTTTTAAACCATATAACGTTGACAGTTGCCTTATCCATTGGGCCATGAAAATTCATGTACAATTCTCGAGAAATAATGGAAGAAGGAGGAAACACACAAGCCAAACACACACACAACAAAAACTAAACAAAACCACATAATAGAAAAGGAAAAAACACACCTACAAAATCACCTATGGTACAAGGTGGGGGATAACCCACTTTCACCGATGATATAGTTTCAAGTATTTATTGCTTCGAGAAAATTACAATGGTGTTCCATCCAAGTAAAAGAGGAGAAAAACATTCTCACCACAAACTCCATGAATTTGGAATGGGCCCACCATAATGAATAAAACTTTTCATGGCTACCCTTTGGTTCTCTTCTCTTTTCCCATAGTAGGACAAAATCACCAACTTTGAAATTCCTTGCTTTGGTCTTCTTGTCAAAAAAATTCTTCACTTTCAATCGATCTTTGCTTAATTCTATCCATCGGTTGGCATCTTCTTGTGAATGGAGTCTTTGTATTGACCATCTTCTATTTCTTGTAGCAACTTGAGAGCTGGCATCTCAATTGTGAGGGGAATATCTACCTCAACTCCATACAACATTTGGAAAGGTGACATACCTATTGCCTTCTTAGGAGTGATCCTATCGGCCCACAATGCATCATATAACTTCTTGTGCCAGTTCCTTTGATTCTCATCTACCAGCTTGCAAACAATGGTCACAATGTTCTTGTTGCTTGACTCAGCTTGCCCATTTCCCTATGGGTAGTAGTTAGAAGAGTGAGATAGGGAGATTCCAAATCCATAACAAAACTCTGTGAGCTCCTTGGAAGAGAAATAGGTGGCATTGTCTACAAAAAAATTTGTGGTATTCTAAAACGAACAATGATATTCTCCTTGATGAAGTTACAGACTATTTTAGAGCTGGCTTGCTTGGTTGGGATGGCTTCCACCCATTTAGTGAATTAATTAGTTGTGGTGAGTACATAATTATGCCTTGTACTATAATGAAGATTCATAACACCAATACAATCTAGTCCCCATTGCTGAAATGGTTCTTCAATCATCACAGGCCTAAGTGGTAATGCAGCTAGTTGTGGCTTTCCAACAAATTTTGGAATGCTTTTATTTGGAAACCCAATCTTGAGTATATGCAAATATGGAGGGCCAATAATATCTCCTCTCGAGGATCTTATGTGCGGTGACCATTGTTGAGAAATGTCCACCACAAGCTTGATCATGATATACCCCGAGAAGCTTTTCTTATTGCTCCTTTCTACACACCTAAGGAAACAACCATCTAGGCCTCTCTTGTAAAGTGCATGATTCCATATCAAAAACTTGACTGCCTTTATCTTAAGTTTCCTTCTTTTTTTATAATCAAGATGAGGAGGGAATTCTCCATAAGTGAGGTAGTAATAAATGTCAAAGCATACCACTCATCAAGTAGTGGTGACAAAGAGCGCCCGTGGACTGTCTCTTGAACAGGTTGAGAAAACACCATATTTATCTCCTTTCTGAGCCTTGAGAGCTTCATCTTCAGCAATCAGCTGGCACAAACCATTTCCTCTTACCAGATTAGAGGGCCTAATCTCCAAGTCATACTCTTGCGTCTTTGCAATCCAACTTCCTCTCTTAGCCTCGTGGATCTTGTTGCGTCAACATGGACTTGATTGCACTTCCAAGAACCATCAAAAATTTATGGGAATTGAAAATGTAGAATCTAAAAATTTTAACATCTTTAACCACTACATAGACATGTTTCTCCAATTGGTGTACTTTAGCTCATGATTTTTCAAAGGACAGATCATGAAAGAAATGGGTGCTTCCAAACCTTTGTCATTTTTTTGAATAAGGATAGCAGAGAGTGTATGTTATGATGCATAGCAATACATGATGAACTCCTTGTTGAAATTTGGAGATACAAGAGTTGGAGCTTTGGTAATGGCTTTCTTGATCTCCTCAAATGTTGCTTTTCCTTCCTTATTACACTTGAAACCAGCTTCAGGCTTCATCATGGAATTTATATGCTTAGTCAGTTTAGAAAACTCGGTGCACAAAATCATTAAGGAAGTTTACCTTTCCAAAGAATGAATGAACTCCTTTTTGTTGGTTAGTAAGGATACTATTTAGATAGCTCGATCCTCTCGGGATCAATGTGTGCTCCATGTTTATTTACAATGTTTCCCAACAACTTACCTTTTGTGACTCAAAAATGTACTTCTTTGGATTTAGAGAAATGTCATGTCTCCTACACCTTGGAAGGACTTGCTCCAAATGACAGATATGATCTCCCCTCCTCTTTGAAAAAACTGTGAGATCATCAAGGTAAATGACAATGCAATGTTTCAAATCTTTGAAGGCCAAGTCCATTGCTCTCTTGAAAGTGGCTCCATTATTAGTCAAGCCAAAAGGCATTCTGCTGTAGGCAAAATTGCCCCAAGGTGTTGTGAAGGTTGTTTTGTTGCAATCCTTCTTCGCCACCTTGATTTGGTTGTACCTTGAGAATCCATCAAGCAAAGAGAGCATTTCAAATCTAGTGACTACTTGTAAAATATGATTCATGATTGGAAGAGGGTAGTTGTCCTTGAGATATGCCTGATTTAGATTTTAGAAGTCTACACAAATCCTTACTTCCCCATTCTTCTTCCTTACTGGCACAATGTTAGCCACCCATGTTGAATGGTGGATGGGGAAGATGATTCTAGCATTGAGCATCTTTGTCACCTCTTCTTTGATAACATCGGTAATATTTGGATTATAGGGCCTTTGTTTTTTCTTGAAGGGCTTAGCTCCTTACTTCAAAGGAATGGAGTGATGCATTTCCTTTGGCTGAAAATATTTGAGTTCATCATAGAAATAGGCCAAGACATCTAAGTACTTTTTAGCAGAGAAATAAACTTTCTCTTTTCTTCCGATGAGTAGCATTTACAAATGTTAACCATCCTTGGATTATCTGAAGTGCTAATGTTTTCTTGATCAAAATCAGATGGACACCGAGAAGACTATTTTCTTTCTCTTGGATGAACCTGTCATGCTTGTCAAAGAGGTCTTCCAAAGAAACTAGGCCTTTGGGGATTTTGTTTCCTTTCAGTTTGATTACTCCCTCTTCATCGATTCCCTCAATTCCTTCCTTCTCTTATTTGGGGACTGATTCATGGTGTGGGTTTTCACTTCCTTCAAAGAAAATATTATTAAAGTTATCCATTTGTTCTAAGAAGGCTAGGATTTGATTTTCATCATTGAAGACTTGCCAGTGATTTGCATTATCTGGTACGCTAGGTTTGAACACCATCTCAATGGTCACTTTATCCTTGCCAAAAGAAGGATGAGGTGTCACTAAGGAAGCTGACACTGCTAGAGAATCATCCTTTTCATTCTACTCCCTAGGGATAGCTTCAATGGAGAATGCATCAAAGGATTCAATGCAGTCCCACACTCTATTTCTATAGTGCCTGAGTCTGGGGTTTTTCACCTAATATTGTTGGCAGACCTGCTTTACCACAACCTCTACATCACCTTTGCATCTCAACTTCTTGATTCCCATGTCCTCTGCTATATTCATGCCTAAGATTAATGCTTCATACTCTGTTGTATTATTTGTATTGTCAAATTACAGCTTGTAGGAAAAAGGATATACCTCATTGGAGGGAGAGTATAATACTACACCAGCTCCTAAACCTACTGGAATGACTGCCATCAAACTCCATTGTCTAGATTCGGTCTTCTTCTTCCTCCATGAGAAGTGGCAAGTCCTCTTCCTTATGTGATGTAAGGAGGTAATTTCCAAGCCCACAATCTTGAAAAAGGATATCAGCTCTTGGATCATCATACTTCCTTACTGTGAACTTCATTTTTATAACTGGCAAGTAAATTCTTCATTTCTCCTTTCATTGGGATAGTTGCAGATGACCAATCCATTTTTATTTCTCCACCTAGATCTTTGCAAAAACTTCTACTCAATAGCATACCAAAAGATGTTGGGATGTCTACCACCAAAATGGTCAGGAGTATCTTCTTGTTAGGGTAATCAGCTAGTGCAACCTGAGCATCCTTAATCCTTCCTACCAATGGAATTTTTTAGATTCCATTGAGTAGCATGTGCCATTTACCTAGGTCAAAGTGAGGCCAAGAGAATTTGCAAATTTTGTTGGCATCACATTATCTAAGGCTCCAGAATCTATAATGTAATTGTTCAGCTGGAAACCTTTGATGAGAAGTGATAGGTAAAAAGTCTCAACTTTGTTGGTGGTGGAGGCACTAAGGGCTAGCATGTTTTGAGAATATGGTGTGGATGGTGTGGGAAGTAAGCCTTTAGAATTAGAGATTGGGGATGTAGAGTTACCACCCCGTACTACCTTGATGAATCTGTCAAATTGGGTAGGATGTGTTTGTAGGTATTCAATTTCAGAGAGCTGGACTTTGGTTTTGCTAGCATGCTCTACAAAGTCAAATGAAGTTATGGTAGATGAGGAAGAGGTTCCAGTAGTGGATGAGGAATTAAATGGCAGATGCATCATTAATTTTGGTGTTGGGTTATCCTTTTCAAATGTAGCAATTGGCTTAGAAGGAGATTGGGGTGTAGCCTTTGATTGAAATTTAGATGTTCTTGTAGAACCAACATTTAGAAGACAATTGCTCTTAACTTACTTGGCACAATAGTGTGATCCTTGAAAAATGGTGAATCTGATTTCTCTCTAGCTGATTCCATGGAAGGTGGTAATGGTGATCCCCTACTGATGATCTTGTTTAGTGGAGGCTTCAGAGAGCTATCTTCTTTGTTCTTACTAATCTCGATTCTGAATTGTTGAGGCTGAAACACCATTCTTGGATTGTGCACGAGTGAAAATAACACATGAAAAACTTGGATCTTCTTCATCACCTTACTCCTCATCAACAACATAATTAATCAGGCCATTGTGCATGCTAACCTCTTCAATTTCAAGATAGTTTTCATAGTCATCCATGATTTTTTTAGTTTCCTCAATGTATCTGCTCCTTCGATTCCCTAGTGTCATAGATGGCATTAATCGGTGGTGCTTCAAGAGAAATCCTATGAGGAGGTGGATCAATTATTGGTCTATCAGGAAGGATTTTGTCTCCATAGAGCATTCCTCATTGTGATTTGTGACAACTGCTTCTTCAAAGCAACTAGGTCATTTTCCATTTTTTGGAACATTAGATCAGTGGTGACTGAATTTGAACTCTAACCTTTTTGCTTCCCATTTGGTCCTTTCTATTTCTTCAAGTTGAGCCCTTATCTCCTCTTCAACTCTTGCCTCTCTTTCAAGCTCTTCAAATGTGGGATCAATTTGTCCTCCTTGCCTCAGTTGTTGGGTGTATCTTCTATCAGCCAGCTTGAAATTTTATGCTCTTCTCTAGGGTGCTGGAATTTGTCTCTGCCTTTCCAATTTGATAGCACGTTCCTCTTCCAAGTCCAGAATCCTTATGGAAATGAAGTATTGATTGACACTTTGTCTATTATGCCAAATAGCTTCTCTCATATCAGAAGCAATGTCTTCTTGGATGTGAAAGAGTAAATCAGGTCTCTCAACAGGAGGATTTCCTAGAATAGCCATGATTTACATCCATGTAGTTTGTGTGATTATTCAATCTCCAAAAATTTTCTTCTAGAATCTTTTTTTGTATTTTATGACCCTAAGGTCATTTTTAGGTGCAGATGCTATAAAATCTACCCCACGATGGGCGCCAAAAATTGTTGGTGAGAAAATTTGTCTTGTGAAAAAATTGGTGGGTTTCAAGCCAATGCTATGGGAATATAAGTCCCTCTACTTGAATGGTGCAAGCTTCCGTAGATGCATGCATAAAAGGTGGATTTCAATGGTGGCCTTCACCGAGAGATCCAACGGGGCACTCCACTAACCCCGTGGCAAAGCTAGAAATATCTCACTAGAGAAGAAACTTTGTCCCGGAAGGGGAAGGGGAGTGGAAATAGAGGTAGGAGAAAACTAATTTTGTGAGTATAATATCATATGCCCACACACATTAATTAGAAATTTCATTTACATGCATTTATAGTTAGAAAAAAAACAAATCCACAGGAGAAGCTATAAGACTAAATAAAATTCATTAGTCGCAGTGGTACCAATATATACCTCAATCAAAAAGGTGAAAATTCCTTCTTTTATTATTGAAGCTAAAGAAGAGTTTGTAAAGAGATTTGAGAATAGATGAAATTCTAAGGAGAAGGGAAAATAGAAGAAGTATGGCATTTTTCTCTTTTTTAGGTACAGAGCACTCTGGTCTTTTTTAAATCAATCGCCAGCCCTCTAGAATGGCTTTGAGTAGACATTATATCCTTTTCCAAAACATTTACAACTTTAGAAATAATTTATGCCTCTTTAAATTCCTCCATTGCGAAGAAAATTCTCATGGCAAAGTTAAAATCAGATCTTGTCACGTGAACGTTACATTTGATTTGCGGTTTAAATCTGATCGCATTTGATTTTCTCTTATAAATTTGAAATCAGGGCATCCACATGGTAGGAAGAGATTGGAGTGGATACGGGGGAAAGCCCTTTACATTTTACGAGTCTTTAGAGATTTGACAATTTGGAACAAATTGGCCTACACCCCGCTTTGACTTTTCAACTTAGGCATGTGGTATGTTTTTATTGGAAATGGGGTTGTGGCCCTTTTCTCAACATTTTAACCTTTTTTGGAAAAAGGCTCAAAAAATCAAATTCTTCCGCTGACCCACTGCTCTGATTGAACTATTGACATGTGGCATCCTTTGATTAGAAATGGGGTTATGGCCCTTTTCTCAACATTTTAACCTTTTTTGGAAAAAGGCTCAAAAACTCAAATTTCTTCGTCGTTCCACTCTCCCGCATTGACTTTTCAATGGCAGGCCCAAGACCTTGGTGGAGCCGTGGATAATTTTAGAACTGTTACTTCACTTTTAGGAATTTTTTTGAATTTCCAAACGTGCCCCGATGGCCCACTCATTCACTTTGATTTTTCAATAGCGGGCTTCACCTTTGACTTTTTCCCTACGGGCTCAAAATTTGACTTTTACCTTTATAGCCTGATCAGGGCTACAGTGTCACTTTTTAACTTTTCACCTTTTTTACAAAGAGGCTCAAAAACACAAATTTCTTTGCCAACCCACTTCCAATTAGGTATTTCCACGTACCCATGGATGATGGGGCCAAAATTTGACAAGGAAGAAAATGCCCATCATTCCCAACTATGGGAAAAATACACAAAGGAAGAGAACTTCATCATTTTGAGTCCAATTTTTGAATTTCCTTCATAAGCCAAAGGCATGGAGGAAAAAAATGATTTGATGACCCAGGCCATAGAACAAGCAAACAATTTTGATCAAAAAGGAGATTGTAAAGAGGATATTACGTGCACAAACCGGGAGATGGAGAATTTCTCAAAACAAGCAAAATAGAGATTTAAACAACACTAGGGCACGAATTTTGCTATTTCTTCAAACTTTCAACTTGGCTTAAATACTTTAGGAGGGCGAGAGCTCGAAATTTCAAATTTAACTTGGAAAATGAAAATCAGTTTTCGGGAGAAAATAAGTATAAAGGATGAATTCTTTTGAATAATCCGAGTTGATGAGTGTTGGTGTGCAAGAAATATCTTTCTTAATTCTATTGAAACTTTCTCTTCCTTTTATTATCCATCTGAAATTCATGTCCTTCTTGAGCATCGTGGTCATTTTCCTTACCAGTCCTACAAAATTAAGAATAAAGTGCCTAACGAATTTGATTTTTCGAAGGAAGGACCTGAAAGGCCTTTTTGTGCACGCTGGTAGGGAAAGAGCCAAGATGGCTGAAATGAGCTCGGGATCAATTTTGATGCCACCCTTTGAAACCACATGGCCCAAGAGCTTACCCCGTACCACAACAAAATTGCACTTCTTGGGGTTAAGAGACACCCATACTTTTTCATCTCTCGAGACATTCTCTAGGTGCACCATATGATCTATGCTTTGTTTCGAGAATATTGTTATGTCATCAAGATAAACCAAGATGAACTGATTGATGTAAACTTTGAAGGTAATATACATGGCATGCTAGAAGATTGTGCTTGTGTTTGACAGACCAAAGGGAATTTTTGGTACGCATATTTTCCCTACTTGGTTGTAACACTGCTTTGTTTTGAATTAATCCTCTCCCTTTACCAAGACTTGATTCAAGCCTCAATATCCATCAAACATTGAAAATCCTTGCACACCAACCATAGTCTATAGAATCTTCTACATTAAAGGGAAAGGATAATGATCCTTTAGAGATACCTTACTAAAATCCTTGAAATCAACATAGATTATAATTTCACCACTCTTCTTGCACAATAGAACTAAATTCATGACGCAAGTAGATTACTTGATGGGAAAAATGATTTTTACCTCAATGAGTCTAGATAATTCCTTTCTCATGAGGGGATCTATCTTTGGATTGAATTATCTCTTCTTCGTTCGACAAGCTTGATACCTGTATCAAGATCAATGGAGTGTTGAGCAATACTTAGTTCAAAACCTTTTAGGTCGTCATACTCCCATGAAAATATATCACTGAACTTTTGAAAAAGAGAGATGAAGGCTTGATTTTCATCATGCGTGTAATCCTTGCTGAGCAACAACTCCTTTCCATGCACATAGTGATGGGGATCGAGTATTCTTGCGTAGGGTGCATATACTTTTCTTCACCCTTGAACTCGTCATTAGGGCCAGACATTTTTTCTAAGGTGACTATCCCTTTAGGAAACTTGTTTGTCTTTAGCTTGTATTACTTGGTCACCATAGTTGTCATGCAAGTCAGCTTGCATGCTTGATGAGAAATCAACTTCATTTTGGATGAACTGGATGATCTGCACATCACTGTCAAACACTTGCCAGCTGGTATTGTTGTCTAGAATGGATGGCCTGATCACCATCTTAATGTGTTGAGTGTTTCTTTTGACAAAGTCCTTAGCATGAGAGAATTGTGAACCAAGATTAACCATTTGGTCAACCTCCTTGTTCACTTTTTATGGCACCACCTATAGGTTTAAAGCATCAAATCTCTCAAGGAGGTCCCAAACTCTATGTTTATAAGATTTGAGAAGATTTTTCTTTGTTAAGCACTTGTTGGTAACTTGATGGATAACCAACTTTGTATCCCCAAATATTTGCAGTGCCTTAATTTTCTTCTTTTCAGCAATCAGTAGACCATGCACCAATGCCTCATATTCTACCACATTGTTAGAACATGTAAACTATAGCCTATGTGTGAAGAATAATTTCTCATCCCTAGGGAAATGAGAACCACTCCTACTCCCGTGCCATTTCTACTTCTAGAACCATCAAAATATAACTTCCATAGACTAGGTTCAACTTGATCTTTCTTGAGCACATGTAGAAACATAGTTTCTTCTTCAAGAATGTAGTAAGTACCAAGCCCAGTTTCATAAGCTTCCAGTTCTTTAGTATATGGATCAAATTTATGGTGCCTCTCTACCCATTCATCAAGTACTAGGTCAGGAATAGAGGGTGGAAGAGGTTGCTCTTCAGGAACTAAAGCTTGTTCTTGGATTAGACAATTGGCTTGGAGAGGGGATGGGACATATGGCTCTACATGATAGGAAAATATAGGCTCAAATTGTATGGTAAACTGGGTACCATACCTTGTCTTGAGTAACATATGAGACCAATTAGAAGACAAGTAACCACCCACTTGAGTCATGAAATCTCTTGACAGACATAGAGCAAACAAAGGAGGTAAGTCAATGATTAACACATCTTGAGTAATTGTTAAACTTGGACATGCATGAAGGGTCAACTCAAGATCCTTAATGAATCCTAAGGTAATGACAGTTGAGCTGTCGAGTTGCAGGACTCCTTTAGACAAGGGGCTATACCTAAGACCTAGGACATCAACTATCTTCTTAGGAATAACAGAGGTACTAGCACCCAAGTCTATCATGTAATTATGGAAAAGATGTTTACCTATGATGAAGGACATATAAAAGGGTGGGGTTTTGACAGCCTTAATTTTTTTTTCTCATTTTCTTGGCAGATGTTGATATAAGCGTGTGACTTCTATATGGTTGGATCTGTGTGCGAGTGTTGTTCCAAATATTCATGTAACGAATCCTACTGAGATGGAATAGTCTCAACATCCCACATTGTGAAATTTATATTTGTCTTCTTCATTTGGTCAACAATGTTGAATAGAGGACCCGTTGACTTGTGCATTTGAGAAAAAAATCCCTTTTTGACTATTCAAGTGAGGAAGCAATATTTTTAGCTGAAGTAGGAGCTTGACCTATCAATGGAGGGGCACATGCCACTTCAGGAGCCTTATACGGGGCATATTATGTATGGACTTGTGTGCTCTTAGTACTAGATGCCTTGTCTACTTCTTCTTACTCTTGAGGGTTGGTTTGCATTGTTGGGAGTGTGAATTGTGTTTTGGAATCCAACATTCTCTTTTTATATGTTGTGTTTTTTATAACTTGGGCGCGTGGTCTACTTGTATAATATGTTGTTTGGTTGATTGCAATGAATTCTTCAGCACCAAAGAACATAAAATTTTCCTCTCGAGGAGCTTCTGGTCTTCCTTGGTTTCCTGCCTCAGAGGCACTAGTTGAAGGCTTGCAAGTTGAAGCATTACGAATCATGTAGGTTTGGGCATGTGCAGGATTCACATAGTGATATTGACTATGAGGCATATTGCAAGGGATGCACCATTCTAACTCTTGTGCCAAATTGTTTTATACTAGAATGAATGCCTAACTTGTACAAGGTACTAGAAGAGATGGCATGGGAGGAATAAATTTCAAGGGAATATGTGTGTTAGCATGTCATCTATCATTTTGTTGGCTAGGTGTGCAACTTTGGTTTCCATATGTATTCTCGCCAAGGCTAATTGTTTTGGCTATGTGCCTGATTATAATTGCCTCTATAGGCTTGTACCTGTTATTTTTCTAATGATATGAATTTGTTTGATAAATTTATGATCAGAGCCTTTAATTCTTCATCCTCCTTTTGTTATGCTGGGGAGTAGGAAGTAGATGCATCTAGTTGTGTGCCTTATTCAGAATAAGAATAAGGGCCACAAAAGGTTGAGAGCTGTAAAATTTTTTGGGAACAAGGGCATAGGTGGTCTAGGAGCTATCTTTCCCACCTAAATAAGACTATTTTCTGCCCTTATTGCAATACTATAAGCAATTGGTAAGGTCCTACCTCCCATGGATTGAATCATGACTAAGATATTGTTGTTCAACACCTTTAGATAATATAGAAAAGTGTGTTGGGTTATAGGTCTTACCACAAGAGGGATTTTGTCCCAAGTCTTCTAAAATCTGATGTTGAAATCAATCATATGCTCGTTGGGCACCCTTCTTATTGTTGTTAATTGCTCCACCAGAGATAGGTGATCTGACTTATCTTTAAAGTAATTGCAATGAGTTATTCTCAGCTCATCCCAAGTGGTAATATATCTGAGTCTCAAGCTTCAGTAGCACTGAAGCACTTTACCTTCAAAAGAGGTTGCAAATAGCCTAACTTCTACATCATTGTGTGTGAACAAATAGAGTGAACACATGTTTACTACATCCTGGATATGCTCCTAAGGGGTGACTTGATTCTCACTAGTAAATTATGGAATACTTTTAAGCGTGGCATTTGGCATGCCATTTTACATGGATAGCACCAAGGGACTCCCTCCTGTGAAGTTAGCAAAGTTCCTTAGTGGAGAACATGGTTGATGTGTCATCGCAAGGCACGCAGGTTGTTTATTTTGAGGAGGAGTTGAATGGGTGTGGTGCTCATGATGGAGAAGTGCATGCGAGACTTTTTTGAATGGACCCTTCTTGGGGATAGCTAGAGGTACTTGAAAGAATATTTAGTTACCACATTCTTTATTGTATGGACTCTTCTCATGAAAGGCACTCAAGAATACTAAAATAGAGATCTGGGAATGTTTGGGAGTCGTCAAATTTGCTTAAATAAACCTCCAAAGGCTAAAACACTAATTCCACACACCAAAACTTAGCAATATGAAATTTAAGCTTTCATTTCTAGTCCCACTAGGAGTGCCAGAAATTGTTGGTCTTCAAACTTGCACCCCCTTCTCGGATATGAAAGAGCACAACTATTTGAGATCACAATGTAACCATCTCCAAGTTGTTAGACCTTGCGCACTTGAGATGGATCTCTAGAGAAGGTTGGTTCCTCTATCTATTTCTACTACTACTGCTACTCCTAGTGCCGAAAGGGGAAACTAAGATGATAAATGTAAAGGGATCAAGGATTGAAGGATTACATGAAAATAAACTACACTAAAAAGGTGATAGCACTAGAAAAATAGGGATGAACACTATATATTTTGAGAGGGAATGAAAATGGGATGTGTGAAAGGAGGCTAGGCACGAGTAGCACAATTGAAAATGCATTTACCAGATCATTCTCATGGAACAAAACTAAATAAGGAACTGCAACGGATGTGAAGTGGCACAACAAACACACAATACAAAAGAAAATGAAAGAATAAGGAATTAAAACATGTTAGCACAAAGAGTAGTCACAAAATGATGCTTCTATTACTTCAAGAAATACACAAAGCTATTACAATGGTGAAAGAGGTCGATATCCACATGCATGAGCCAGATCTAGAGATCTACAACTCACAATACAGAAAGATATGAAGTCGTTAGAAAAATGTGTAAGGATTCTAAGTATCCAACATTAATAATGAGCCCAGCTCTTACATTTATAGATGAATTTATGGAAGGAGAAGAGGAGAGAAAACCCAAATTTGAAACACAACCACCAAAAAGAAGCATTCAATGCCTGCAAATCCACCTACAAATCTTTTGAATTCATTTATCTAGGTCTGTTTGGCATGTTGGAGAATGAAGGAGGGCATATCGGATCAAATAGGTTGGTTGAAGAAATGTAATCTATTCATTAATGCCCCAAAATATGTTTTCCCATTTCTCACCTACTTGAGTACACCAAAATTTGAATTTGAATGTCTAGACAAAGTGGTGATGTCGAAGCTCTCTAACAATTCTAGGCGCATGTTGATTGAAGCTATGTAGTAAAATATATGGCTATCAAAGGATTTTAGAGCCATATGTGCATGCAAGACATGTGGTGTGCATGAACTAGCTGAAGTATGGCCAACTATGCAAAATTCTTATCATTTTTTCCATGTGTCACTAATTTCTTTCAATGATTTGGCACCATGTTGGCACTCTTTTGATGGTTACATGTGACACACTCAAGCATGTCTAAAGATGATCTGGTACAAATGCTCACAAAGGAGGGTGTGAGGGAAGGGCGCGCAGAAGAAAATAGAGGAAGACATAGAGAAACGTGTATGGGGAAATGAGGCAAACTGGTGAGAAGAGAACTCATGGTTAAGGTGTAACCATTACAAGATGATGGGCTTGACGCATGAGATACAAGGACTTAGCTGATTGAAGCACGTGTAAGGTGTGCACGTAGGGAAAAAGGCTTCCGAGTAGAAGGTAAATGTGTAGAAGACGCGTGTAAGGGGAAGATGGAATGAAGAGGAAGAAGCAAAGGAAAAGAAGGTGAAGTGCGCAAGGGCATGTGAGGAAAATAAGGGAATGTGCCAAGGGAACTCGAGCGTGTAAAATACTGCAATGAAGAGCTTAGATCCAAAATATGTATACAAGGTATCCAAATCACTAGGAGATTTATTTGGATAAAAATGCTCTTCTTGAATTAGTAGATAAGATAGAGTGTCTAGATCAGGAAAATTAGTCTCATTCTAATATTTAAAATTAAGAATAGAGATATAGTTTCTTAAATTTTCATGAATGTTAATCTGAATTATAAAGTACAAAATCTTATCTTGAAATAATTCAAAATTACAACCATCTAATTGAGCTTTAATGTTCTTAATTTTAGCTAAATAATTGACTATTTTATCATCACATTTCATAGGAGTTTTAAACAATTCCATAATTATCTTAATTATATTTGACATGCGATTGCCTTCATGCATGGTTTCTAATTTTTTCATGCATCTATAGGTGAGTCCATATGACCTATATGCATAAAAAATTCATCTTTTATGCTTTACAAAATGATGGACAGAGCTTCATGTGATCTCTAAGAAAAGTATCTAAGCTTTTCAGGGGTTTCCTATCTTTGAGTGGGTCATGTCTCCACACCAATCATAAGATCCCATAGCTTCCTAGCCATAAAATAGGATTTTAATCAAATTCTCCAAATGCTATAATTCATTCCATTTAATAGTTGAGACTTATCTAACAAAAACTAGTAGGGATAGCCATTTTTAATTTGCAAACAACATTGGCAAAGAATTCAGCTAAAAATTTTAATCAAAGAAGCCAAACAAAGACAAGAGACTAGCTTGGATCTTTTTATTAGATATATACTCTCAAGTAGATTAGCAAAAAATAGAAAAACATGTCGTAGAGAAAAATATCTAAGCTAATCAAATTTGGAATATGTGATACAAGGAACTCGAGAAAACCCGCGAACACAGACTTGAGGAAAAAAATGGAATAAATAAAATTAGAAAACCCATGGTACAAAGGAGATTTGAAACCCATAGTATAAATAACATTTAAAAATATATGGCATAAATAAACTTTGAAAATTATGAAATGATAAATTTTAAAAACTTGTGGTACAAAAAGATTTAAAGAATACCTCATATAATTTGTGGATGTGAAGTCTTAAAAAGTTAAATTAAAGACTTTTGGGTCCAAAAATAGAGTTGAAAAAAATGGGATGAAAATACAATGACACGGGTGAAAAAACAAGGAAAAATAAAATGTGAAGGAATTTGGACGTGTTCTATTTGTTCAAAATCGACAGAGACTGACAAATTCTTAGTCAAACAATGCCACTTTTCAACAATCTAGTGATTGACAAAAGACACTTGGAAGCTTTCTGCCAAAATTTAAATAGATGGCTTCGAGCGGACTTAAAGTATCTGGAATAATCCAAAAATAAATCAATCTTGGGTCCAAAATTTAAAGATAGATGTCACAATCTTAGTTGCTAATGCCAAAGTAAAGGATGACACCCTGAAAGACAAATTTTGACACTTGCAAAGACTGACACGACAAAAAATTGAAATAAATGTCAAAATTCAATTGATTCACTCTTCGCAGTTCTATAAAAAAACTAAGGCAATGCTTGGACACATGTGGAGCCTTCTAAATGGCTCACTCTTTGCAAGTCTAAAAACACAAACAGATGGTTAAATATTATTATATAAGACACGCCAAGAAAATAAAACTAACAAATGCAACATATGATGACACACGGATCAATCTTATTGGATTAAATTTTACAAATGTCAGAAGAAAACAACCACAAAAATGATAGAGTGAAATAAAAATTTACTTGGAGAAATCTGATTGGCTTAGATTTCATAGAAAATAGAGGAAATATAATCCAAGTTTAACAAAACAAAAATGTGGAAATTCCTTGTTGGCTCGGATTTAGTGAATGACAATCAAATAAACAATAAGACTAACAACTTGAAGCAAGATGGAGTTTTCTTATTGGCTTGGGATTCACCAAAAGAAAATAATGAAAATACACATCCATATGGATAAAAATGATTGGCTTGAGCTTTGAAGTCAACAAAACTTCATAGAAAAGAAAAAAACTAATAAAAGATGACACATCGAAGCTAGTTGGAAATAAATGATTGGATCGAGATTCAAAAAAGTAGATCTAGAAAAACAAGAATAATAATAAAGTTGGGGTGGATTTAAACACTCGAAATAACTAGATCTAAGGATATCCTTTCGGATCCATAGATAAAAATAGCTCTAACGGCTATACATAGTACAAAAAACTTAAAATAAGCTTGTAGATGATGGATTTAAACTAAACATAACTTAAACGAGGTACGAAACAAAGAAACAAACATACAATTTCTCAAACATGATCTAAATAGCCATTTAGCCAATATATAAAATAAATAAGGTAGGAATCCGAATTTTAAACCTTGTTAGCTTGAAGACGATTGTGAGCAACTATGAATTCACATATTTGTAAATAAACTTCAAGCTTCTTCAACTTAGAAAATTAAAAAACTCCCTAATCAATCCCGCACTTGCATAATTGCCACTCTAATACCATGTCAAGATTCATAAGGAATGAGTAATAGAATGATCATAAATCCATAACATAATTTACCTAATATTATAGATTATGAAGTGGGGAATACATAATGTAGTAATAAGAGTTAGAGAAAATAACAAGAATAAAAGAGATAGAAGACACCAAATTTAAGTGGAGTAACTCAAGGAAAAACCCACCGTAATAAAACATTTTCTATATTAATAAACTTGAATATAATTTTTACCTAGCACTTCCACTTCACTCCTTGGTCTCTCTTAGAACAGAACTACTAAGCGATTTCTTTCTATACAATGCAATAATAATCATAATTACCAACCAACTGATCTTTGGTATCAATACCAATGTATATGTTGGTTTATTAGCAATCCTAAGATGGATTTATGTGAGTTAGTATCTCTATTCATTAGTTTCTCTATTCTACACTTAAATGTGGAAGACCATCATAATAAAGTTTAATACATAAAATTTAAGATAATGTGGGGCGTATACCATTGTGGTAGATATCCCACTTGACATTACTACCCCAAAAATATGTAGAGAAAGGGAAGTGAGAAAATAGTTTATGCTTTGTGACATTGAAACAAAGTCTCACATAGAATAGAAATACAAAATTTGGTGGCATTTTTCAATTCCATGGAACCAAATGAAAAACCGCTTGATAGGAAAATTAAAGTTAAAATGGATAAGGTCGAAAACTATGAAACACTATCCTAGTATTCTACAGTTTCCTAAATCATAGTGTGATGTGGGTTAGTTATTTCATGGATGAAAGTAACATAGCCATGGGTTTGGTGCCGCATGGAAAAAACTATTATCCAAATAACTCTCCTAGTTATTTGGGTAACCAATATACATATCCTAGCTCTCGGTTCCTCATTAAAGGTTACGCATGTTCAAGCTCAATTGGTATATTCCCTTGTTTGAAGTTTCCCATTAGTGCCCCTTCTTTTCCTTACACACCCTTGTGCACTTTCTTTTCTCTCCTTCCATTTTATTTTTCCTCTTTATTCCACTCCTCCTTGCGCCCACCTTCTACACATTCACTTTCTTCCTAAGAAGCTTCTTCACCCTGCGCATGTCTCAGTCTTGCTTCAATTAACTAAGTCCCTAGCCCTCTCACACACCATGCCCATCACTTTGTAATGGTTACACCTTCACCATGTGTTCTTTGCTCACTTGTTTTCCTCTTTTCCTAGTGTGTTGTGTGCGTGCCCTCTCGCGCATTCCTCTATTTTCTTTTGTGTTCCCTTTCCTCGCACCCTCCTTTGTGCCCTTATGTGCTAGGTTATCTTCTGGCATGCTTAAGTGTGCCACGTGTAACAAGTCAAAATGCACCAATGTTAAGAATTTATATGTTAGTGTGAACATTAATATTATGTGTGTATTTGTAATATATGAGTTCTGATATAAATAACTCATATAATGTTGTAATAGTTTAATTATATTGGTGAGTTGTGAGAATAACTCACGTAGCTAAAGTTGTGTGAGAGAATAAAGGGATGCTAGAAATATATTAGGAGATAAGTTTGAGAGATTCATGGAGAGAGATATGAGGGATTGAAGATGAGTGTTGACTCCACCATTGTAGGAGATCAAACATTATAAAATGTAACCTCTATCAATGAATAAGATGTCTTGAATGAAATACAATATCTCTGGTTTTATTATTTTACTATGTAATGTTTTATTTTTTATTGATTAAATCATCCATGTTTTCTAGAGCCAACAGGGCATTGAATCCTTGCAACAAATTAGTGAGTGACATGCGGTAGAAACAACAAATATTTTCACAAAGCTTGACCATCATTTCAGCTAATCCACGCATGCCACGTGTTTTGCATGCACTAACAACTCTAACATCTTCCGACATTCATATATTTTTCTACAGAGCTCAAATCCATGCATGTCTAGACTTTTCAGAGAGATGCTAACATCATCTATAGTGCTAGATATTTAAATTCAAATTTTGGCAGATTTGGTAGGTGAGAAAGGGGAAAATGTCTCTCTAAGCATTGATGAGTAGATCTGATTGCTCCAACCACCCAATTTGATATGATCCGCTCTCCTTCCTCCTTCAACACACCAAAAAATCTTTCCAAAGCATATTTCATAGATCCCCATGTGGATTTGTAGGAATTGAATGCTTTTTGTTGGTGGTTGCATTTCAAATTCAATTTTTACCTCCTTCTCTTCTCCTTCTATAGAGTCATCTATAAATGTAAGAGCTAGGATCATTTGTTATGTTAAACACTCTAGATCCTTAACGCATTTTTCTAAGGGCTCCATACTTTCTATATTTTGAGTTGCGGACCTCTAGATATGGATCTTACATGTAGATATCAACCTCCTTCATCATTGTAACAACTTTGTGCATTTCTAGAATTAATAGAAACATATTTTTGTGACTACTCTATGACCTAACATGTTTGCATTCGTTCTTGCCTTTTATTTTTTTGCGTTTTTTGCTGGTTGTGCCATTTCATATCCCTTATAACTCTTTATTTAGTTGAGTTCCATAAGGACGATCCGGTAAATATGTGTTGAGCTATACTACTCGTGTGTAGCCTCCTCTCATGCATTTCCTTTCATTATCACTCGTAATGATAGTGTTCATTCATCTTTTCTAGTGCTATCACCTTTTAGTGTAGTTTGTTTCATGTTATCTTTATATCCATGGTCCCTTGGTGTTATTAGCTTAGTTTTCCCTTCCAGCACTAGGAGTAATAGTAACAGTAGAAATAGGTAGAGGAACCATCCTTCTCTAGAGATCTGTCCCAAGCACACAAGGTCCCACAATTTGGGGACGGTTCCATTGTGGTCTCAAACACCTTGACCCTTCTAAGATGTGAGATGTGGGTGCATGTTTGAGCAACCAATAGTTTCTGGCATGCTCGGTGGGACCAACATTGAAATCTCAAATTTCATATCTCTAATTTCTAGTGTGTGGAATTAGTATTTTAGCCTTTGGAGGCTCATTTCAACACATTTGATGACTCCCAACATTTTCAGATCTCTATTTTAATAGTCCTGAGTAACTTTAATGAAAAGAGTGCATAAAAGAAAAAGTGCAGTAGATGAAGATTATTTTGAGTACCTCTAGCTATCCTTGAGGAGAATCTTCTCTAGAAATTCCATGCGCGCATCTCCATCTCATATGCGCCATGCCCATTCAACTCCTCCAAAAAAACATACAAATCACGCACCGCAATGGAATTTCAAAACCTCCTCCACCGAGAAACTTTTCAAACTTTAATCGAAGAAGACCCTTTGTTCGGATGTGCAACATAATATGCCAAATGGTGTGCTTCAAAGTATTCCATAATTTACTAGTGAGAATCAAGTCACCCCAGAACATATCCAGGATATAGAAAATGTGTGTTCACTCTATCTGATCACACATGATGATGTATCAGTTAGGCGACTTGTAGCCTCTTTCAAAGGTAAAGTGCTCCAATGGTACTAAGGCACGAGGCTTAGATCTATCACAACTTGGGATGATTTGGGAAAAATCTTTGCAATTAATTTGAAGATAATTCAGATCACCTATCTCTAGTGGAGCAATTGACAACAACAAGGAGGGTGCCCAAAGTGAGTAGATGATTTCAACATAAGATTTCAGAAGAATTGAGACAAAATCCCTCTTGTGGTAAGACCTACAGCCCAACATGTGTTCTTGTATTATCTCGAAGGCACTTAACAATGATATTTTAGTGATGATCCAATCCATGGGAGGTAGGACCTTACCAGCTACTTATAGTATTGCAGTAAGGGAAGAAAATAGTCTTATTGAGGAAGAAAATATAGCTCCTAGACTACCTATGCCCTTGTTCCAGTAAATGTCACAAACACCCCACCTTTGGTTACCCCTATTCCTATTCCCGACCAAAGAATGTAACTGATTGCCTCAACATCCTACTCTCGAGCGTACTAGAGGTAAGATGAAGAGTTGAATGCCTTGATTAGAAAATTATCAAAGGAAGTCATATCATTAGAAAAGCAATAGGCACAAGCCTATAGAGGTAATTCTAATCAGGCGCATGGCCAAAGCAATCATCCTTGGTAGAATCAATATGGAAATTAAAAATACACACCCTTTAGCATAATGATAGATGGCATCCCAATGCACATCTATCCTTACAAGTTGTTCCTCCCATGCCTTCTCTTTTAGCACCCAGGACAAGCCGTGTGCTTTCTCTAGTTCAAAACAATTTGACGCAAGAGTCAGAATGGTGCTTCCCTTGTAACATGCCTCATATTCAATATCATTATGCCAATGTTATGCATACCCAAGCCTTCATGATCTAGAATGTTTCATCTTGTGAGCCTTCAACAAGTTCCCTGAAATAGAAAACAAAGAAAGGATAGAAGCTCCTCCAGAGACCAACTTGATGTTATTTTGTGTTGAGGACTTCTATAAAATCAACCAAGGTGCAGAGGATAAAAACAGAGCATGTGCCCAAGTTGCGAACAACATAAGATACTAGAAAAGAACATTATAGTCAAGCACATAGGTCCCACTCCCAACATCACAAATAGATCCTCATAAGAAGAAAGATGTAGCAAAGGCATCCTATAGTAAGAGCACTCAAGTCCCTATATGAGAAATCTCGTGTAGAGATCCTTCTAAAGCTAAAATGCACCCCCTCCTTTTGTAGGTCAAGCCTTTGCTCTAGCTAAACTTTAGGCTTCCACCCCTGAAAATTCAATAAGGGATGTTGTTCCTTAAATGCATAAGATAGGGGCCTTCCATTTAGCATTGTTGACTAGATGAAGAAGAAAAACATAAAATTCATAATGTGGGATGCCCTAACCATTCCATCTCAGCAGGATTTTTGCTTGAAGCTCTATCAAAATCCCGTGCACTAATCCAACTATGCAAAAGCCACATGCTTCTATAAATGTTTGACAAGAAGAGGAGAAACAAGTAAGTAAATTTTTTAAAACCCCACCCTTATATATGTCCTTGATCATAGGAAAACACCTAGTGCATAATTTCATGATTGACTCAGGTGCTAGTACTTTTGTTATGCCTAAAAAAATAGTTGATGTCTTAGGTCTGAAATATATCCCCTTGTCTAAAGGAGTCCTGCAACTTGATGGCTCAACTTTCACCACCTTAGGAGTCATTAAGGATCTTGAGTTAACCCTCCATGCATGTCTAAGCCTAACAATAACTCAAGATGTGTCAATCATTGACCTACCTCATTTTTTTCCCTATGTCTATCAAGAGACTTTACTACTAAAGTGGGTGGTTACTTGTCTTCTTATTGGTCTCATATGTTACTCAAGACAAGGTATGGTACCTAGTTTACCATACAAGCTGAGCCTATATTTTCCTATCATGTAGAGTCATATGTCCCATCCCCTCTCCAAGCCAACTATTTAATCGAAGAACAAGCTTGATTCGTGAAGAGCACTCTATTCCACCCTTTGTTCTGACCTAATACTTAATGAATGGGTGGAGAGGTACCATAAATTTGATCCATATACTAAATAATGAGAAGTCTATGAAATTGGGCTTGGTACTTACTAAATTCTTCAAGAAAAAGCTATAATTGTCGCATGTTCTCAAGAAAAAAAAAAGTTGAGCAAGGTCTGTGGAAGTTATACTTTGATGGATCTAGAATCGAAATGGCATAGGAGTAGGAGTGGTTCTTATTTCCCCAAAGGATGAGAAATTATTCTTCACACATAGGCTACAGTTTACATGTTCTAAAAATGTGGCAGAGTATGAAGCATTGTTCCTTGGCTTGCTCATTCTTTCGAAAAGAAGAAAATTAAAACACTACAGATCTTTGGGGACACAAAATTGGTTATCCACCAAGTTACCAACAAATTCTAGACAAAGAATAAGCTTCTCAAAGCTTATAAGCATAGATTTTGGGACCTCCTTGAGAGATTTGATGCTCTAAATCTATAGGTGGTGCCATGTAAAATGAACAAGGAAGTTGACCAAATGGTCACGTTGGGTTCATAGTTCTTTCTTGCTGAGGATTTTATCAAAGGAAACACTCAACACGTTAAGATGGTGATTAGACCATCCATTCTAGATGACAACACCAGTTGGTATTTGTTTTACAATGACGTGTAGATCATCAAGTTCATCCAAATGAACCCAAATTTTCATTAGGTATGTAAGCTGACTTGCAAAACAACTATGGTGACCAAGTGATACAGTTGAAGACAAATAAGTTGCCTAAAGGGCTGGTCACCTTAGAGAAAATGTTTAGCCTTGATGATGAGTTCAAAGGTGAAGAAAGATACATGTGTGCCACACAAGAAGACTATTCCCTAGGCATTATTTAAGTGCAAAAGGGAGTTTTTCTCGGTAAAGCTTGCATGCATGAAGAAAATTAGGCCTTTATCTCTCTCTGTCAAAAATATAGTGATATCTTCTCGTGGGAGTATGAATACCTCAAAGGTTTTGATCCAAGTGTTGCTCAACACTCCATTGACCTTGATCCTAGTATCAATATCATTAGAAAAAGTGGCGGCCAGTCAATCCAAAGATAGAGCCCCTCATGAGAAAGGAATTATCCAAAATCATTGAGGTAAAAACTTATTTTTCGTATCAAATACTATATCCGGGTCACAAATCGGGTGCCAAGTCTTGCAAGAAGAATGGTGAAATAATAATTTTTGTTGATTTCAGAGATTTGAATAAGACATCTCTAAAGGATCATTATCCTTTGCCTTCATTGGAGCATATTTTGTAGACTATGGTTAGCGAGCGAGAGATTCTCCATGTTAGATGGATATTCAAGTTTCAATCAAATCCTAGTCAAGGAAGAGGATAAATTCAAAATATCATTTACAACCAAGTGGGGAAAATATGCATATCAGAAAATGCCCTTTGGTTTTCCAAACATGAGTGAAACATTTTAGTGTGTCATGGATATCACCTTCAAAGGTTACACAAATGAGTTTATCCTAGTTTACCTTGATGACATAAAAGTCTTCTCAAAGCAGAGTGTGGATCATATGGTGCACCTAGAGAAAGTATTTGAGATATGTAGAAATTTTGGGGTGTCTCTTAACCCTAAGAAGTGTAATTTTGTGGTGGAACAAGGAAAGCTCTTGGGCCATGTGGTTTTAGAGGATGGTATCACAATTGATCATGAGCACATTTCAGCCATCCTAGCTCTTTCACTACAGTGGCACAAAAAGGCCTTACAATCCTGCCTTGGAAAAATCAAATTCATTAGGTGTTTTATCCCTAACTTTATAGGACTGGTTCATCCCATCACCTTGATTCTAAGGAAGGACACAACTTTCAGATGGACAATAGAAGGAAGAGAAAGCTTCAACAAAATCAAGAAAGAAATTACTTTCACACCAACACTCATCAATCTGGATTACTCAAAGGATTTAATCCTTTATGCTTATGGCACTAATATGGGTATTGATGTTATCGACACAAGAAAATGAAGAAGGGATGGAACAACCAGTCACTTTCTTCATCCAGACGCTAAAGGATTATGAACTAAACTATAGTCACACAGAGAAGCAGGTCTTCACAATCATGTGTGCGCTCAATAAATTCAAGAGTATGCTCACCACCAATCATATCAAGGTGTTAATCTCCACTCTTTTTTTTAGAGACTTCATCATGGGGCAAAAACTAGTGAGAAAAGAACACGATGGGTAACCAAAATCATGGAATATGATATGACTGTCAAGGCAACAAAGCTTGTAAGAGGTAGCTCACTTTGTACGTAGATTGTTGAGGATGTGCATAGTGAGCTTGAGGCTTCATTATTTCTTAATGAAGACCTCTACATACATGCGTAACTTGAGCGAGAATACTGCACCCGGTGCACATGACTAGATGAAGGACATGATCACATTCCTTTCCAAGGGCACATACCCTCCTAGTCTAAATAAACCAAAGAGAAGACATATAAGGTTAAAATCTACCCCTATGTTTTGATTGATGGAATTATCTTCAAAAAGAATCTTGATGGCATGTTGTTAAGATGTATCAATGATGCAATGATCGAAAACGTGCTAGTAGAATTTCATGATGGATTCTCTGGTGGACACTTCTCTCCGCCAAAACTAGAACAACGAAATCATAATGGTAGGTATCATTTATCCTACCCTTTTTGTAGATACACATAGATGGGTCATGAAATACAAGGAGTACGCTTTCTTTGTAGGTAAGAAAATATTGGCAACACTTCCCTTTCAACCAATGGTAGATCAGCCTTTTGCGCAATGGGGTCTCGACTTCATAGGCATGATCAATCTGCCCTTAAGCACTAGACATAAGTGGGTGTTGATAGCTACATATTACTTCACCAGATGGACAGAGGCTGTTGAGATCAAGGAATCAACAGAGTCAGTCATCCTTGAGTTTCTTGAAGTTATAGTCATAAGGTTTGATATTCCTTAAACCATTATCTTTGGTAATGCAAAATACTTCGTTGGTACTAAAATCACTGATTGGGCTCTAAATATGGGCATTTATTTGAAACCCTCTTCCAACTATTACCCCTAAGGAAATGGTCTGGTAGAGTCAACAAACAAGAACCTGATTAGAGTTATAAAGCGCACAATGAACATCATCTAAAGACAATGGCATACAAAATTCTCACGTGTGCTTTGGGAAGATAAATTCACATTCAAAAAGGCAATAGGAACTTTTCCTTATAAGCTTGTCTATGGAAAGGAGGCTACCCTTCCTTTCACACTAGAGTTGAACTCATTAGCACTTGCCCAACAACTAGAATTTAAAGGCATAGACCAGAGAGAAATTAGAATGGCAGAGATGGTTGATGTTGAATAACTTAGGAATTCTTCCATGATCAAGCTATAACAACGTCGACAAGAAAAAAGAAATGGTTTGACAGAAAGGCTAAGCCTCAAGATTTCAAATTTGGGGACTTGGTTTTAAAATGGGATGCTGATAGAGCTAAACCAGGGCACCACTCAAAGTTTTATGTACTTTGAATGGTCCATACATCCTCCATTCCCGCAAGGAGGATAACTCTTTCAAATTGACTCATCTTGATGGAGGTGCGCTACAAATCCTAGTAAATGGGATCTATCTCAAACCCTTCCATTGAGTTTTCTTGCATCATGTTGTATATATTAGAGTAGTTTTAATTCCTCCAAGTGTGTTGCGTGCACATTATTTGTTTGTACATAGTTATTTCTTCTTGTGTGCTTCTTACACACACTTTTCCATTGCTTCAAGAATATAAAGCTTATCTCAATAGTTGCAAGATTCAGAATAGAGTCAAGAAATGATCTTCAAGTGACTACAAGGGCAATTTCATGATTGCATAAGCAGACTCCATGCCCAATGGATGCTTTAGGCTACTAAAATTATTCATCTAGCAGGAAGATGGCCCCGAAAGTCACCAAAACTGTTATCTAAATAACTCTCCTAGTTATTTGGGTAAGTGGTATACATATCCTAGATCTCAGTTCCTCATTAAAGGATGTGTGCACTCAAGCTCGGTTGGCATATTCCCTCGTTGTAGTTTCCCCTTAGCACCCATTTTTTCCTTGTGTACCCTTGCATGCTTTCTATTCTCTTCTTCTATTTTCCTTTTCCTCTTTGTTCCACTCCTCCTCGCACCTACCTTTTGTGCATTCACTTTCTTCTTAAGTAGTTGGTTCACCTTACATGCAACTCGTAATTACTTCAATTAGCTAAGTCCCTGGCCCTCTCGCATGTTGTACCCCATCACTTTGTAATGGTTGCACATTCACCATACATTCTATGCTCGTTTGTTTTCCTCTTTTCCGGTGTGTCACACACTTGACCTTCTCGTGCCTTCCTTTGTTTTATTCCGCACGCCATTTCCTTGGGCCCTCCTTTGTGCCCTTTTGTGCTAGGTTATCTTTTGAAATTCTTAAGTGTGTCATGCACAACTACCAATGTGCACCAATAGGGTGCTGAATCCTTGCAATAAATCATTGAGTGACATGTGGTAGAAATGAAAATATTTACACAGTTGGCCATCATTTCAGCCAATCCGTGTGTGTCATGTGTTTTGTGTATGCTGAAAACTCGACATCTTTTGAAAACCATATCTTTTTCTACAGATCTTAGATTAGTGCACGATTGGACTTGACAAATAGCTATTGACATTAGCTATAGTATTAGGTATTCAAATTCAAGTTTTGGTAGGTCTAGTAGGTGTGAAAGGGGAAAACATTTCTCCGAGCATTGATGAGAAGATCGATTGCTTGAACCACCCAATTTGATATGATCTTCTCTCCTTCCTTCTTCAACATGCCAAAAAGCTTGGGGAAGTGTATTTCACATATCTCTAGGTGGATTTGTAGGCATTGAATGCTTCTTGTTGGTGGTTATGTTTCAAATTTTATTTTTCCCTCCTTCTCTTCTCCTTCTATAGATTCATCTATAAATGTAAGAGCTAGGCTCATTTGTTATGTCGACACTCTGGATCCTTACATATTTTTCTAAGGACTCCATAATTTATGTATTTTGAGTTACATACCTCTAGATCTGGCTCTTGCATGTGGATATCAGCATCCTTCATCATTGTAATAGCTTTGTGCATTTTTGGAAGTAATAGAAGCATCGTTTTGTGACTACTCTCTATCCTAATGTTTTTGTATTCCTTTCTCTTGCCTTTTCTTTTTGTGTTGTGTGCTGGTTGTCTCATTTCACGTCCCATGTAGATCTTTATTTAGTTGTGTTCCATGAGGATGATCTAGTAAATACGTGTTAATCTCGTGTTACTCGAACCAGACTTCCTCTCACACATTTACTTTCCTTCTTGCTTAGAATAGATAGTGTTCATCCCTCTTTTTCTGGTGTTATCACATTTTAGTGTAGTTCCTTTCATGTAATCTTTCTATCGCAAGTCCCTTGGCATTAGTAGCTTAGTTTTCCCTTCCGTAACTAGGAGTAACAGTAGAAGTATAAATAGGTAGAGGAACTGGCCTTCTCATGAGATCATCGTCCTAAGCATGCAAGGTCCCATAACTTGGAGATGATTACATTGTGGTCTTAGACACCTCATCCCTTCCAATATCTCGAGATGTGGGTGCATATTTGAGAAACCAACAAAAAAAAAAGAAAGTCCTTCGTGGCATGGGAGGAGTGCTTGATGGTGGAGTGTAGAAAAACTCAAGCACCACCAAGTGAAGGAAGCTCCACTTGTCACTTAGGAAACATGGAAGCCATGCTAAACCAAGGGTTGAATAAAATATGTAGGAAACCATCAAAACATCAAACTTTCTTGGAAGGTATCAAAGCCACACATGTTTTTAAACCAAATGACCAATGACCTCAACCAGTAGAATTTATTAAAGTATGGTGTCCTCCTGCATGGTTTTATAACATGTGATAAAATCAAGGTACCATGTTGTGGTTTTTATATTTCTCTTAATGGAACCCATGTTTGTACTATCAGTTTATCCAATAAAGAAAAATGACGCCCATGCTTTCCTAACACATTTTTAAGAGATTGGTACTCTGGCATGGTGGTCCTTGACAATGCTGCCCCAGATTTACACAGGAAATAACACACAATAATATTACATTTCTATTATGTATGCACAAAATGTTTGGCTAATATATAGCCAATATAATAGAAGAACTACTTCCTAGAAAATAGGAATTCAACAAACAACTTACCCGTTTATAATTTTACGGTTACATAACAAAACTCTATAATAATATATTGTTGAAACAATATATTATAATAATATGAGTTGTAATACCAACTCAATTACATCACATAATTATAATCTAACTTTAATAATAATGTGAGCACTAATAATATGAAATCCTAACATTCCCCCCCTTAGTGCGAACATGGGAGAAAAACAATTGCACTTCTTGCAGCGTGTCACCCATGCGTGCTCATGATCTAGATGGTTTTTCAGGACAGCCAACAACCTCAACATGGATGGTTTTATAGGACAGCCAACAACCTCAACATGGATGGTTTTATAGGACAGCCAACAACCTCAACATGGATGGTTTTATAGGACAGCCAACAACCTCAGGGATGGTTTTACAGGACAACCAACAACCTCAATATCATGATGTTGCTTTTCCTTGTGCTTTCATCTATCCACTATGCTTTTCCTTCAGGGAATTATGTAGGAAACACTACTCACTGATAACAAATATGAAAAGAGAAAATGGAACATTGAGACCATGTTCCCCCCCTCAATGTGAACATTTCACTTATTCAAGCCATAACAGAACACTGAAAAAGAATCATGCTGCACACATCAACTACAACTCTAAAATAAAAAAAAACTCACACACACACTATCACCACAGCTTCATGCAGCCCCATCATTGGTGACTGACGAGAGGTCGTTGAATGACCTCTAGCCTCCTATGCCTCCATCCTCCAGTGGATGCATTCTTTTCAAAAGAGAAAGTATTCTTCACTATCTTGAGCAGCAACTTCTCTATCATGTGAATGGTGGGATCCTGCTTCCTAATCACTTTCTTCTTCTCTATTTTCAGAAATGAAAGCTTTATTATTCAATTTACCATCCAACATATCCCTAGCTCGTTGTTTACAAAACATTATTCCATGTCCAAACACATTACAATAGTGACAAAGAAGCCTTTTCTTTGGATCCTGGGAGGTTGAACCTTGCTTGAAAGAATGATTGTATCTCTTTTTAAAATATTTACCATGTGTTCCATATAACACTTTTTCTTGTTTCAATTTTATTTGTTTTATTTTCGTCCTCTATCAAAGAAGAAATCAAGTCTTCCAGACTTGGATTGATTTTTCTCAAAATGAAGACCATATTAGAATAGCTAGGAGGCATACTATTAAGTAAAACTACTTTTACATCATCATCAGGAACATCTACTTTGATTCCAGCTAAAATTTAATACATAATGAAACTAACTTATATGTTCCATCATGTTATCACCTTCCTCCATTTTGAGTCCGAACGACTTTTGTTTTAGTGCTTCTGTTGCGCTTTCGCTTGTGATCCAAATAGTTTGTTTAGTGTTGTCCAAATTGTGTTTGAGGATTTTGATAAATCTATATGATGAAAACACGCATCGATAACCCCAATCTAATGATCACTATAGATTTTTGATCTTTGATGTCCCATATTGCCGCTTCATCAACATCTTTTTGTTTTTTTGCTTTTTCATCCACAATCTCCCACAAATCTTTGTTGATTAATAACAACTAAGTTTTCACCTGCCATGTGTAAAAATATTTTCCTTCAAATTTTTCCATTCAATTCAACTTAGCCATGTTAAAAATAATGGATGTCAGTTTCAACCGAAAATGCGTCCAGGAAGAAAATATGAACACTATTTTAAAAAGTAATAAACCGAGATTAATTTTTAAATGAAAATTCCTATAACAATAACCATGAGGAATAACTAATGACTCATACAATGAAGGAACCAAAATTATTACAAATATTAACGCCACTGCTCCAACGAAGCATCTTGAATGCAAAAACATGTGCAAAGGTTTCATTGAATAAAATTTGTGACGCTCCAGATTGATATGGTGGAGATTTGATAGCCACGTCAATATATAGCAAACTGGTGCATGAGCAGCGAGATCATTATGCATGTATTTTCCATGACATGCACTTCCTATCCTTCACAAACTTGTATGAAACAATCAATCACACCAATTCTTTGATAGGATAGAAAAATATTGATAGGCAAGCTTGAATTGAAATCTTGGTCGTTTACTTTGGAATATTAAAAACATGGGCCAATCTTTGCCAAGCAAACAATAAGTGAACAAATCTGCATACTAAACCTACCAAATCTAATTGATAGATGTCTCAAATGGATATAGCTCTATGATATTAGAATTGATCCACACGATCTCGTGTTAAAAGGAATCCGCACAGGGTACTTCACAATGGCTGACCAAGAACAATAAATGATAACTTCCAAATAGCACGATTAGATAGATCCACCCATAACTTGTTTTATGGACGATTGGGTGTGATGACTGATGAGCATGTCATCAAGAAGTGATCTGATCTCACTTAACACTACGTTGGTCTTACTACACAAAAATATTGTCAATCAAATTGAATCACATGAACCAGGCACGTCCTTCATTCCTCTCGACCCATCAACAGGACTACTATAGAATTAAATGGATATCCATGAATCCACAATGGATTATTGATCTTGTCAAACAGAAGATGTAAAATTTGGTGATGAGTACGGAGCAGGTTATATGATGCAAAGGAATGAAAAAATTATATTGTGCACTAATAATTTCCAAAAATAGGCAGTTTTCTTTATAGTAATCCAACCCATACGAGTCAGAGAGTGAAAGAGAATAACAGTCACATGCATGTGTTATACAATACTCTATATGATTTGGTAAAGAAGATACTTGTTGTAGACATGTAATTACATACACCTATTCAAATGACACCACCAATGGATTTACAAACAACATGCACAATATTGTTTGATGACTAATGTACAACCCAAAAATAAACATCTATAGAGAAATGACCATATTGAATGTCACTCACATACCAAATGACAATGCTGCCCTAGATTTACACAGAAATAACACACAATAATATTATATCTCTATATCCAGCACAACATGTTTGGCTAATATATAGCCAATATAATAGAAGAACTACTTCCTAAAGAATAGGAAGTCAACAAACAACTTACATGTTTATAATTTTATGGGTACAACAAAATTCTATAATAATATATTGTTGAAACAATATATTATAATAATATGAGTTGTAATACCAACTCAATTACATCACATAATTAAAATCCAACTTTAATAATAATGTGAGCACTAATAATATGAAATCCTAACATCCTTTCTTATTTCTTCTCTTTCTCTTTCTCTCTTTCATGAGTTATATAAGTGTTATTTCTTGCATACATTGTAATGGTTCTCATCCCATTTTCTTCCTTATCATTTTTTCAGGATTTTATCTATAGAACTTAAAAAAATTGCTTTCAACCTCTGCAACTCACAAATGGATATTTTCTTTCCTTGAATTTATATGTAAATTGTAAAGGATCAATTAATGCATGTGTTGTTTCTTCATTTCCTTCAAATACTCTATGTTTGGCATGAATATCTCCTCCTCCTTTCATATTTTTTATTTTTTCATTGCTCACATTAGAACTCGTGCATCCTCATGATCTTCATCTTGTGAACTTACATTTGTGTCACTTGGAATAGGAGAAGTTCCACCTTTTTTCTAGTGTTATCACCACCCCTTCAAGCATAGGATTTTATTTTTCATCTCTTTCCTTCCCACTCCCTCCTTGGTTCTTTGGATGTGTTAAAACATGATTATTTTAGAGGTATTTTAGTGTTAGGATTAGGAGTAGGTTTTGTTCCACAAATTCTCCTAGTCCAAAAAATAGAGGAAGATGGACTTCTCAGAGGTATATCTCATGTTGCACCTCCCACATTGGAAGACATTCCCATGTTGCCCAAAAAAAATTATTTTCATGAATAATTATTCAAAGGGTATAATTTTGGTGAAAATAATTACTCCTCATTAAATTATGTTGATAATATTGTAATTATTTTGTTAAAAGTGCAGGATAAATAATAAATTACTCAATTAAATAAATATCTACCACATTAATAAAATGCAAATTAATATAGTCTAGGTATACATGGAATTAATAGAAATTACTAAACGATGAAAATACATAAAAAGTAAATATATAAGAGTAAAAACACATTAAAACTCAACACAAAATTTATAGTTGGGAAACCTCATGGTAAAAATCCCACAGTCAAAAATCATTTCCTTTATTGAGAAATATTTTTTTGCCCAACACTTCCACTTGCCTCCTCGGGTCCCACAAAATATTCCACCTTTACACAAATTCAATAATTTGTAATACAATGAAATCTCATAATGAGATCATCTTATTAAAAAGGTTGGGTTATTTGGTTTCACCCAATTATATTGTTTTGCTCTTACTTTTTATATTAATTTAATTAAAAATAAATGTGATATTAAGTAAAGTGGGTACCGAAACATAAACTTATAATAATAAGCTTAATAATAATGGTTTATAATAAAACATTAAAACGATGTAAAGTGGTGGCCCACCTAAAGGGTGTACCGCTTTAATATTATGACCCCAACACTCTCCATTAATGTTAAGTGGGGAAACATGCTAGATTATGTTTTTCTACAAGATTTACAATCAATAAATCATCAACAACAATTTAGGCTAGTATGTAAACAAAGGAAATCATATAGACGTTCCCACACAAAACATTTCCAGGACACATGCTTTACATTTGAAGGCTTGCATAAGATTATGGATCATTTTATAAAATAAATATCTCACATAACTAATGCCTCTTACAAGTAAAATCACATGTTGTGATTATTTAAAGAATCACATAGCGATATTTTACAAAATAGAAGAAGTATAGGAAGTTTACAAAATGATGTTAAGAGGTGGCATTTTCATGCACATTCCCCTCAAGGAAACTCTAAAATTCGACAAGATGTAGACAAAAATCATGAACTTCCTACTATTTACTATACCGCCAAGTATGTTTTTTATATATGGATCTTGTGTAAGAAAAGTATTAACTAATGACTCACTTCATAGTCCATTTGATTGTGTTGTTTTTTTCTGTTGTTTTTATCTTGCACAATTTCCACGCATATACTCGAGATTTTGTCGAGTCATAGGGATCCATGTCTCTCAGTCTTTGCACATTTTTCATCAAATATCTCTCGGACACTAGTGCCTAAGACTAGACACTAGCTCCCAAGTGCTCTTGTCCATCCTAGGTGCCTGTGTACTCTTTGTTTTTATCTTAGTTTTGACATTTGAGGTCAGTATTTTCATTTTCCCCACTCATATCCTAAGGTACAAGTTGGTATATCAGGTCATTAGTATCGAAATTCAGGTAAGAGATACCTATAAAAAAACAACATACATACCATTATAATGGGTAGAAGTTTCTATCAAGGGTTATCTATCTACATATCAAAGGGACTTCATCTTTGGCTTATTACTCTGCATACACACTGCATAGGAAGGGAAGTTCATTCTATTCCATCCACACATTTTCATGCTATCTAGCTACCACTCATTATCTTGGCATCATTAGAACGAGGAAACCTAGGAGCACTATTACACACACAATCACATAGAACTACATTAGGTCTAAGATGTAGTGTAGTACCCGATCTTAAGTTCACTAGCTAATGTGATTGAGGACAGTCTGACCCCCATTTTGTATATTTCATTTTTAGGATTTGATGTCTTTTTTAGGGTTTTGTAGGAGGTTATTTATGTTGCAGATTTATAGGTACTCCAATAGTCACCTGTGTGAATTTCAGGTGATTATTGGTGAAGAATTGTGAAACCCTAGTGACAGTGTTAGAACCAAATCCCAAGATTTTTGCAAGATATGACACCCACTGGAGGTATAGCGCACCCACAGTGCCCCTGCTCCTATCCAAGCACTCATGTCTAGGAGTTTTGAGTAACTATGTATTTTGTGAGCAGAATTATGATGAATTTTGTTTATAGTCTATCGCATTCTCTAGTTTAGATACACTTCGAGATAAGTGAAATCAAGGTAAGTTCCATATCTCTTCTATTTGCTTTCATAAATAAATCAAATAAATTTCCTAGCATATGTATTTCATTGTATATCAATTGTAGTAGTCATTACTTTCAGATTTAATAAAATAAATTCATATTTTATTGAATCATTTTGGTGAACCCATAGCTTATAATTCCTTCCCTAGGATCCACTAAAACCCTAATGGCTAAGAATAGATCTTCTCCTCCTAGGAAAGATGTACCTCATGTGAGTGTTAACCCTATTTATGATGAAGAAACTATAGCTGAACTTAGCACTCTCTATCACAATATTGTTCTTTTAGATGATACTCAAAGGCAATTGTTGGCTAATGAATGTGATATTGATACTAGTTTTGATCAATATGAGTATGATCAGTCCATTTGTTAGCATTATTTCTAATCCCATGCAAGTTTTTCACATTTTAGACCTTGTTATGCAGTAAGCCATACTCCACCCTCTTCTATTTTTGTTGAGACTCTAGATGATGCTATTATCCATTTTATGCTTAGTCTTGATGATGATACTTCAGATAAAAAACATGATGAAAATATATATGTGCATGATGTTGTTTCTAATACTAGTCAAGGATGATTCTATAGTTGCATCTCATACTCCTTGCATTTCTGAAAAATGTCTCCAATGATTGTAATGATACATCTCATACTAGTTCTCCTCCTACTTCATTATATGTTGATGATATGCTTAATGAAATCCTTTCCTCCGAATATTTGTCTAATATTGATGATGCACATGCTAGTAACGATTCTACTTCTTTGCATACTTTTGTTGAATGTGAATTCTCTACTCCACTTTCATATTCTTCTAAGATTGTATCTAGTAACATGCATGTTGATTCATCTCCTTCTATTACTTCATCTCCTAATAACTCTTCCAATGTTATTCCTACTATTTCTATCGATGTTCTTTGTTCTTCACCACCTATTACTTCTTTGACACCTACATCTATTGTGCCTTTAACATCGACATCTTCCACTTATTCTATTAACATCCCTATGATCACTCATAATGGAAATATTTAACCACTCAATACACCATTCACATCTTCTACCATTCCTTCACATGACATCTTATCACTCATGCATGTTGTTGGCCACTTACAATCTCAGGTCCAATCTCTCACACTTGAAAGCAAGGCCTATTATGCTTCTATTGATAATAATTATTTACATGGAAATCTTATTCCAAAAAATATTCAAAATTCAGCATTTCCTAAGGATTTCATTATGCCTACATTTTCATGCTTTGATGGTACTAACAATCCATATTTACATCTCAAGCATTATCGTCTAGCTATGGCTTCATACTCCAATGATAGATTATTGCTAAAATAATTGCCATAGTCTTACTAATGATGCTCTTCAATGGTACACACATCTACTCTTTGGATCTATTAGTACCTATTGTGAGATGTGTTGGAAAAATAATTTGTTGATTGGGAAAATTAGTGAGTTCTCACCAATAGTGCATGAGAATGAGTCCCTCTTCTTGAATGGGGCAGCTCCATTTATTGAAAATAAGGAAATGAAAACAATCTAAACTAATTTTCGGGGTGGCCCAAAGACTAGAGATCACACAGGAATACTTCCCTAAACCTGTGGCAATTGCTTGTATTCGATACAAGAGAATAAAATTGCTTAGTGAGGGAGATAGGAAAGGAAACTAAGAAAAGGATTTCAACCAACAAATAGCATAAAAATTGCATTAAAATCAGAACATTTCACTTGTAATCAATTATAAGAAACCATTTACAAAGAAAGAGGAACAATCAACAAGAAACAAAAAGTCTTATTGCATCATGTTGCACAATTTACAATGCTCATGGAGTACAAGTTGAGATGGAGATAGAACAATAGTAGATAGGGAATAGAAGAAATGGAGGCACTTGATTCTAGAAAGATAGTGAGAGATAACAAACAAGCATTAACCATCCTCTTGAAATGAGGGTGTCATTCATATTTATAGTGCTAAGATTTTCCTTTCATCTCCCTTGCATGACCTTTCAACTTTCCTTGTGATGTCGTTGACCTTTCGGAGTTCTTGTCATGACCTTGAATGTTCCTTTATCATGTAACGACCTTGAGAACCGAGGTCCAATTTTTTTCTAACTCCCATTATTCCCGTTATTAAATTGATATGTTGATTTCTCACATAATCAAATCATAAAATTATACAAACAAATCATATGTGCTAAACATATTGATAAAAATCAGCGTTGAGTCCAAAGGACATTTCATTATTTTCAATATCTCAGTACAATCTTATAAGTTACATGCAATGGCAAAGAGCCTCATAAGCTTATATAATATACTGATTATTCCAATAGTACATCAAGTACAATTTATTCCATAACTAAAATATAAAAGTAACTAATCAAGATCTGAAATCAGCTTGAATCCCTTCAGATTCTTTCCTTTCCCTTATCTCCAGAATGGCCTGTATTTTCCACAAAGGGTCAGCTCAAACTGAACTGGCAAGGATTTCCATTTTCATATATGTAGTATTCTACAAATGAAAACGTATTCAGAATATACAGTCATGCATCAGCATACTAATTCATTCATTATTATAATAATGATTTCAAAAAGCATGTATACATGCACGAACTAACCAAGTTCAGAATATCTTTCAAGAGTGGTGTCTTTAACCATCTTACATGAAAATGCATAAAACTTACCTCACGTAAGGCTGATTACATAATGCATTTCATAATATTATTTCATGCCAAATCAAATCAACATACCAATTGTTTGAAGAAATGTCACATATAGGCTCCATGTAAAAAGGAGAAGGCATGATAAGCAATTGTCAAAGCTTCAACATGAACTTCACTTTACAATTCTTACAATGAACTTTATGCCAAATCAGATCAGCAACATAACATAATTTCCAAGAGGAACAAAAGATCCTTTATACCCAAGAATGCATGCCAACCATATGACAAAATGTCATATAATGAACTTCACATATATCCAAGGAATGCATACCAATTGTATGAAAAAATTTCATGTCATGAACTTCACTTCACAAGCTCAGAATGAACAATATGCCAAATCAGATCAGCAACATAATGCATTTTCAACAAGCACAACAAATCCTTTTATACTCAAAGAATGCATGAGATCCGTATGACCAAATGTCATAATATAAACTTCCAATATAATCCAAGAATGCATTTCAGCAGCATGACAAAGTGTCATAAAATAATTTCACATAAATTCCAATGAATCCAATCCAGCAGCATAATAAAATGCCATAAAATAACTTCACATAAATTCAAATGAATTTGTTCCAGCAGTATAATAAAATGCCATAAAGATATTCACTTCAATTCCAATGAATTCATTTTAGCAGCAAACACTGCAGCAAATAGAACAACAATCAAAAGATTACATAACAACTGTTTGACGTAATGCCACAACACATGATTCTTTAAATATTCTAGCCAAATGATTGCACACTAATCATTTGACAAAATGCAGCGTATTAACAGCAAATAAAACAACAATCAAAAGATTGCATATCAACTGTTTGACGTAATGCCACAACACATGATTCTTTAAATATTCTATCCAAATGATTGCACACTAATCATTTGACAAAATTTCATAGCAAAACATTCTTTCAAATGCTATGCAAATGATTGCACATTAACCATTTGACAAAATGCAAGCGTCTTACTAGTAGCAAACACGCAATAAAGAAAACAACAATCGACAAGTAACTGGAGCATAGAAATCACCCCAAAGCATTGTGTTTTGACAGCTAGTGTTACAGCTAAATAACACATCAAATATTAACTACACACAGTAAGGAATTACACAAAACTTGGCATTATAATGCATAACGCCTGCGGAGACCACTCTCTCTAGTGGTCAGTAAGTGCCTTCTCATTAAAAGCACACTCCAAAGTTTGCCCATATATATCATGTCACTATTCAAAATTCCTTCCTCCTTCGAGAGAAATTTGAAAGGATTCGAAAAAAATTTCTATGGCAAGGCATGGAAGAAAAGTTGATTTCACCTTGTGGCACTCGGGATAAAGTCACCCCAAAATCTAGGGAGGGTGGGAATAAAAATATTGAGAAAATGAATGAGGCACTCATTGCTAAGATGGGCTGGAGATTGCTTTTTGAGAAACAACCCTGGATTGATGTTATTAAAACAAAATACTTGAATCAGCAAGCTGTTTACTCCTATCTGCATGATGAGCAACTCCCCAATGGTTCCATTTTTTGGAATAATCTGGTTAAGAGTAGAAACTTCATTAAGAAGGGAAGCAAATGGAAAGTTGGGGATGGCAGCGACATAAACTTCTGGGAGGATAAGCTGGTCAATGATAATCTCTTGGAGAGATTTGGGAGTGCTAAGGACAACCTTATAAGAAAGTATGGAACTAAAGTCAAGGACTACATTGATGGAAATGGCACCAACAAGAATTGGAAAAGACTTACTATGGAGCGTATTGAACTGAAACAAATTATCTCCTCCCTCCAAGACCTTTTAGATCTCTTCCCTTTGTGTCAGTTGGATTCCAAGGATGAGCTGATCGGAGCAATTCACATGATGGTAAATACTCACCAAATCTGGTTATATGGTCTTTTCCATGATAACCAATCGATTTTAAGCTGGAACTTGATCACGGATGCCGAGTTAACCCCAAAATAAATTTTTTCTTTGGCTGGCCATCGAGGCAAAATTCTCACTCGACAATTTGATGAAAAGAGGATTTATCATTCCCAATTGGTGCCACCTTTGTAGGAATAACTATGAAGACATTAGCCATCTGTTCATACATTGTGATTATGCCTTTAGAGCTTGGAACTTTGTCCTTTCCAAATTTGAAGCTCTCGGGTGATGCCTTGGGAGGATCTTATTCAGCTATGGAATCAATGGAACCCACCATTCGGACATTGTGCTATCAAAAGAATCGGAAATTAGCCATCCCGCATTTAATTTGGAGGATACGGAAGGATAGAAATAATATCGTTTTTAGAAATAAGAAGCGAGAATTTTAAATTCCTACTTGGCAAGATCTCCCAAGGCATCAAAGAGGACATGGCCGATTTAAACCTCCCAAGAACAATTGTTACCACGAAAATGAAAAGCACATCTTATCAAATTGGCGAGATCGGATATTGGAGCAACCCCGGGAATAGTGTGGATAGATCTTTGGTTAAATGGCATCCCCCTGAATCCAATTGGTTCAAGCTGAACTTTGATGGAGCCTCTAAGGGGAACCCTGGAACAACAGCTGGAGGAGGAGCAATACGGGACCATAAAGGTAATTTGATTGCTGCATATGCTGGAAAAATGGGAATCCAAACCAATCATTTTGCAGAAGCTTTATCTGCTCTCTGGGGTTTGAGAGTTGCACGGGCCCAAAATATCCAGAACCTCATTGTTGAAGGGGACTCCCTTAATATTATTAAACTGCTTAATCAGTCCTCTTCTCCTAGCTGGAATATCAAAGATTTTATCTCTGAATCCATAAGCATCAGTCATACCTTCAACAGTATCAGAATCATACATACTTACAGGGAGGGAAACAAGCTGGCGGATGCATTGGCCAATTATGGCATTAATATAAATTTCACTATTTGGGATAATGATAGTATCCCTAATCAGCTTCACAACAGCATACATGCGGACCTTCACACGCAAACAATCTCTAGAGATATGCCTTAATCTTTGGAGGAAATCCATAAATTCTTCCACATGTGCTGTTTTAATTTATTTGGCGTGGCAAATGATATCTACTTCAAATGATAGCAAGATTTTGTTTAGGAACTTCAAGTGGAGTTGTCTAAATTTAAAAACAGGTGCACACGGGAGGTACAATAGCTGTTGATATTCGGATGCCAAGCTCCGCGAAAACCGAAGATAACTACAAGGTGAAAGCTGACAGGGAAAGGGTTTTCACGCGCGACTCCACGCAGGCTCAGATCGGCAATCATACAGCCGTTCGTGGGAGGACCAACGGCTACAGTTCCCATTTTTATGCGACCCGCAACAGTGAGAAACGAACCACTCTCAACGCCCAAAGGTATTCTGAAAATTGTTGTAACCAGCACATCATTGTGAAGATGGGAGGGCCTCCCTGCCAGATTGAGCCGTGCGCGGACCCTGACTGGAAAGAAAACACTGAGCTCTGGAACATTCTTAGCATCGGCGGATTCACCAACTTTGTGGAAAGAGTGCAAGGACATGATCAAAGCATCTCTGTTCGCTTTGCCAAGGAGTGGAATGAGAGGACGGTCGACTATGGAGGGCAGAAAATTCTTATTAATGAGGAACTCATAGCCGAAGCGACTGGCCTCAGCTTGGAAGGATACCGCTTCTTCAACAAGAGGGTTATCAAAGAGGTTGAAGAGAGAAGATTTGTGGAGGAGGAGGAGAAGCTTATATTCAACACCGCGGGTCTGCTTGTTAACTCAATTCCATCTCCGTATGATGAAGTCACCCGCATGATGATTCGCTTCATATCCTTAGAAGGCAGGTTTGTTACTGTCCCTGCCAAGCACCTTGTCTTTTTGAATCACTTTCGTAGGAGTAGGTTGGTTTGCTTCCCTCACTATCTGTTAAACTCTCTTGAGCGCTCCATTTTGGAGTTCCAGAAGCATTCCGGGCGGTTCCCTTACACCAAGGGCTTATTTTGCTTATTCACAAGCACTGCCTTATTAAATTCCCCGGTCTCCCTTCCTCTCCCGGCCCGGCTTTGTTGGGCTCCGCTGCTGCCAGTCCTGTCTCCCCTGCTGCCCCTGCTGCTGCTGCCGCCTTCAGTGCTGCTACCCCCTTGCCGGCTGCTCATGCTTCTCCTTCTTTTCCTCCTGTTGCTGCCCCTGCCACCCACCCTGTCTCTACCTCTAAACGTGTCACCAGGGCTTCTAGGAGACTCAACCTTGAGTCTACTGCTGAGGGGGATGAACCTTTGGAAGACATTGCTCGTGATCTGCTGAACATTAGTAGTGCCAGTCCCCAGGCGGCACCAACGGATAACCCTTCTAGGAGATTGGAGGCCTTAGAGGCTGAGCTTAAATTGCTGAAGGATGAGGTCAAAAACCTTGCTAAGCAAAAAGGCAAAAAAAGCATTGAGGGGGAAGGGAGCATTGGCAATAGCCAGATTGATGACATATACAAAAAACTGACCTCCTTAGACTCCCACCTAGGGAAGATGAAGACTAGGCATGAGTATAATATTGCAGCCTTCAGGGCCATCGAGGAGTTCATCGAAGGTCATGCAAGAAGTGTTTCACATCTTAGCGGTGTCCCGGCTACACTTTGGGGCAATGAGAAAGAGAGCAAAAGAACCAGAGAGGAGCTCGATAAGATGGATGCTGCTCATATGACCACGTTGGGCATGTATCATGCTTGGAAAAGAGTAAAGATGAGTATTGATCAAGCGGCCAAGAAGTAGTCCCGACTACTTTTGCTGGTCCTTATTGTTTTTATTACTGCTTCTTGGCTGTAGGCTTGCTGTTTTTTTGCCGTTGTTTTCTTTGTTAAGTCTCGTTTGTGTAAAGTTTGGGCTTCGATGTTCTTTCTTTGTAACTTTTGTGCTTTCTTCTGACTTCTCTGCTCCTCTCTCTTATTCCGGCTTTTAGGCCTTCTTTTGTACACAAGGGTATAGTCCCTTTCAAAAAACTATTTACCAATATTAAAAAAAAAGCAACGCCACTGCAGCAATAATTTAATTAAAAAAACAGCACTTCCAGCAGCTGTTACAGCAGCAAATAAATCAATAAAGAAAACAACACTTCCAAAGTATTATTGCAGCAAATAACGCAACTTATAACAGCTGAAGCAAATCAACGAATCAACAAAAATGCAGCCTAGAGACCAGTCCAGAACCCATAGAAAAATGTCAAGAAATCTTCTCTCAACACCCAAGTAAATAACCTTATTTAATTTCAGATATCAAGTAAGGATTAAAAACAAAATCACTGGCTCTCATACTTGAGAGATCTAAAATCTATATTATCCATAATAAACTAAACACATTTTCCAAATACCCATAAAGGATTGATTTGAAATTATTAATACCCACAAAAGATAATCCAGATTTCTCATTACCCAGAAGAGGAATAAACTGAATATGCATTTATTTGTAAAATATTGCATAGACAAAAACAAGAAACCCTTGCCTGAAAGATTCGAGATGAAGAAGACCAAAAACCCTTTGTGATTTCCTCTTTCCTTCTCTATTTTTCTTCCTCCAGCTTCTTAGCTCCACACCACACAAAATAAAACTCCAAAACCTTATTTATTTTTCTAGAAAATTTCTCCCCAACATTGCTGCAATAAAGAATGGAAAGATCCCAAAATACAGGCCCAAAATCAGCTCCAGATGGCCGTAAAACTTCCATGAAATCCTCCAAAAAAATTTGACATGGTCTCTCCTCTACTTCCTCCTCTCTTCATGCCATGCTAAATGGTAAAAATCAAAACCTAACTCTCCTTTATTCCATGGATTCCAAAATCCATTTAAACATAATTAAACTTCAAAAATGCCTCCACTTAGCTTTTAGGCTAAGTTTAATTTTATTTATTTATTTTAAATGAAACTATGTGCCACATTCCAAAAGGAATAATTAACACATAAGTTAATGCCAAAATAACTCATAAGTCAAATTCCATAAAAAATATCATTTTAATCAAGCATCATTTAAATGCCAAGCTCATTAACCAAGCAAATTAAAATGTCATGCATTTATTACGGTTGAGTCAAAAACATCTAGATAATCTTTTGACACTCGGTTATGTTGCTAACATACCATCATAAATTAGGCTTAGGCTAGATCACGTAACCTATATCTTAGGTTAGTTAGGCTAGCAAATGATATTAAATAATATCACACTGGAAGCTACCAAAACATTGTCACCGAATCAAAAGGGTGAGTGCTAACTCACGGAAGAGTGGGCACTTGTGCGTATACTCACATGTGTATGCACACAACTATGCTAGCTTATATAAATAAGTATATATGCTCGCATACCTATGATCATACCCATATGGGTATATGGATGAATGTCCATTCCTTTGTGTTGTATACTCATACCTTTGATGAATGACTAACGAAAACACAAACAGAAACCAAGAAGAAACAACCAAATAGATTATTATTGATATTGAGTTCCAAAAGTCGGGATGTTACATCCTCCCCCCCTTAACAAGGGTAATGTCCCGATTACCGAGACTTAAAAAGAAATGGAAAGTTCTTTCTTACATACTCTGCATCTTCCCAAGTGGCACTTCTTTCACTTAGGTTGTCCCATTGGACCAAAACTTGTTGGATATCTCTATTTCGCAACTTAATGCTTCACTGCGATAATATCCTTACCGGCTCAAGCTGAAAATTTAGCTTATCATCTACTTGCAAGTTCTACCAAGTTAGCACATGTGACGGATCATGCACATATTTTCTCAAAAGTGAGACATGAAATACGTCATGAATTTTAGAAAGTGAAGGAGGCAATGCTAGCCTGTAGGCTACAACACTAATTTTCTCTAAAATTTCAAATGGACCAACAAATCTGGGTGCAATTTTAGATGCCTTTCCAAACTTAATTGAACTTTTATGAGGTTTCACCCTCAAAAACACTTTTTCACCCACCTGAAATTCTTTTTCAGTCCTTTTCTTATCAGCATAACTCTTTTGTCTATCACTTGTAGCCTTTAATTTTTGTCTTATAACAATCATTTATTGATCATATTCTTTTAAAACATCAGGACCTATGGTTACCCGATTTTCAAGGCCTTCCCACCCCAAGGGTGTTCTACATTTCCTGCCATATAAAGCTTCAAAAGGAGCCATTTGCAAAGAAGTATGATAAGTATTATTATAAGCAAATTCAACTAAGTGCAGAAAATATTCCCACTTGTTTTGTTGGTCCATAACATACATTCTTAGCATGTCTTCTAATACCTGATTTACTCTTTTAGTTTTCCCATCTATTTCAGGATGATAAGAAGAACTAAAATGCAACTTTGTGCCAAAAGCAGCTGCCAGAGTTTGCCAAAACCGAGATGTAAACAAAGTATCTCTATCAGTAATAATCAGTTCAGGAACTCCATGTAATCTTACAACTTCCTTCACAAATCTATCAGCAAGTACAGGTGCATCATCTGTTAGATTACCAGGAATAAAATGAGCAACCTTTGTTAGCTTGTCAACAACAACTAAGATAGTATCATGCCTCTTTTTAGATTTTGGCAAACCAGAAATAAAATCCATAGTTATAGTTGCCCATTTGTCTTTTGGAATGTCATGGGGAAAAAGCTTACCACCGGGATGGCAATGATCAACTTTCACCTTTTGACATTCTAAACATTTAGAAACAAATATAGCCACATCCTTTTTCATACCAGGCCAAAAATAAAATTGTTTCAATTCATGAGTCATTTTAGTGACCCCGGGATGTGCAAAATGAGGAGCTTGATGCACTTCTTGCATCAGAATAGTTCTGAAATTTCCTTCAAAAGGTACATAAATTCTACCTTGGAACCTTAGAAGACCATCTAAGTCCAAGGAGTACCCAAGCATACTTGTTATCCACTATTTCTTGCAACATATTTTCAGTCATTTCCTGACAGAAAGTATCTATTTTCTCTCTGTTGTTGTAACAATAGCTGATCCTTTAGCAAAAATTTTATTCTAGAAACAGCAGCAAAGTGGACTCTACGGCTGAGTGCATCAGCTACTCGATTCTCTTTACCTTTGACATACTTTATGTCCATATCATAGTCACTAATCAATTCCAGCCATCTCCTTTGTCGGGCATTCAAGTTGTCTTGAGTAAACAGATGCTCCAGAATTTTATGATCTGTTCTAAGTTTGAATGGCTTACCCAACAAGAAATGTCTCCATTTCTTAAGAGCATGAACTACTGCAGCCAACTCTAAGTCATGTGGGGGATAGTTCATTTCATTAGGCTTTAATTTTCATGACTCATAAGCCACTACCTTTCCTTCTTGAGTTATTACACCCCCTAAACCATCTAGGGATGCATCAGTCTAGACCTCAAAAGGGTTGTTTGGATCTGGAACCAGCAAGATAGGTCTTTGTAGTGAGAGCATGTTTCAACTTTAAAAAGGATTCCTCACACCTAGCAGTCCATTCAAAACGTTTACCCTTTCGCTGTAGCGATGTGATAGGATGGGCTATTCGTGAAAATTCATTCACGAACCTTCTATAGTACCCAGCCAAACCCATGAAACTTTGGACTTCTGTCACATTTTTAGGAGCTGGCCATTCTTCAATAGCTTTAATCTTGGATGGATCCACAAAAATACCATCCTTAGAAATGATATGTCCTAAGTAGTGCACTTTATCTTTATAAAATTCACACTTAGACAGTTTTGCATATAATTTGTGGTCCCTGAGTCTTTGTAGAACCATTCTTAAATGTTTCTCATGTTCTTTCTCATCTATAGAATAAATTAAAATGTCATCCAGGAAGACTAATACAAACTTATCCAGAAAATCTCTAAAAACACTATTCATTAGGTTCATAAAAGCAGCCGGTGCATTGGTCAAACCAAAAGGCATAACCGTGAATTCATAGTGTCCATATCTTGTACGGAAAGTTGTTTTATGCAAATCTTCCTCTTTGATTCTAAGTTGATGGTAACCAGACCTTAAGTCAATCTTAGAAAATATAGCTGCCCCTTTCATTTGATCAAATAAATCATCTATCCTAGGAAGCGGATATTTATTCTTAATGGTAACCTTGTTGAGCATGTGGTAATCAATACACAACCTTAATGTACCATCTTTCTTTTTAACAAAGACCACTGGTGCTCCCCAAGGGGACACACTTGGCCTAATCATTCCTTGCTCAAGAAGTTCTTGCAGTTGGACTTTTAGCTCTTGTAAGTCCACAGTATTCATTCGGTAAGGTGCTTTAGAGGCAGGGGCTGAACCTGGCATGATATCTATTGAAAAATCAAACTCTCTTTTTGGGGGAAGACCTGGCAATTCCTTGGGAAAAACATCTCTAAAATCATTTAATACTGGATAATCATGAAAACTAGGTTCCTTCACCTCAGAAGACTCTTCCATGTGTAAGGAAAATAAGAGACATCCCTTACGGACTGCTCTTTTCAACTGTAAGGCAGAAAGAGTGGGTAAAAACTTGTTGTTTTTTATACCAAACAGAACTTGTTCAAAGCCAAAATCATCAAAACAATGTATTCTTTTGTCAAAACAATCAATCTGAGCTTTATGGTCTTGCAACCAATCCATGCCGATAATCATATCATAAGATCCCAATGGAACAACATGCAGATTTAATCTAGTTTTAAACATCCCTAGATCAACTTCTATTTGATCTAAATATTCAGAAATCTGCACTTTTTTACCCGTCCCAAATTCTACTTGCCATTTTTCTTTCATAGGAACAGTTTTCAGATTTAGCTTTTGCACTATTCTAGGAGACACAAAGCAATCAGATGCTCCAGAATCAAATAGAACAGAAATTTCAGCATCAAAGATTTTACCTCTAGTCTCAATAGGGGTTGCTTGGTGCTCAGCCTTGTGGTTATCTACCGCTGCGTAGACCTGGTGGCTTGTTGTCTTGCTTGCAAGGAATTCTAGGCAATCTCTTTGGTAATGGTTCTTACCACATGTCCAACAACCTTGTTGAGGTTCTTTGTTTGCCACTGGAACCTTGTTGGCTCCTGTAGCAGGTGTGTATCTATTGCCACCAGCCTGCTGATTATTTTGTTGTTTAATGGGAGGCCTTGGCCCTCCCGGTTATTATTTCCATGAAACTTTCCATTGTTCTTGCCATTAAAAGTAGTCCTTTTGAAATCAGGTTTCCGGTAAGGTCCAGAAGAGGAAATAATAGTCTTCTTACTATTTGTTTCCTTCTCTTTCATTTCTTGGCGGTATTTTAATCGAGATTGCTCTTTTTCTTCCACCCTGTAGGCTGCACTAACTACTTGTGCAAGACTCTTAGGGTTGACCATATTTACGTCTTTCTAGATAACCTCTCTCAAACCCAGTTTGAACTTGGTTACCTTGGACTCTTCATCCTTCATATAGTCCACATGATGGATCAGATCTAAAAACTGAGCTTCATACTCAGCTACAGTCATGTTATTTTGTTTCAAACTATGAAACTCAGTTTGCTTCCTTTCTCGGTGATTATCCAAGACATATCTATTTGAATTTCTTCTCAAATTTTTCCCAAGTAATGGTAGAATCCACATAACCCTTAACTTGCTTCAAATGAGCCCACCACAAGACAACATGCTCTTCAAGGTGGTAAACTACAATACGGGCCTTGGTATTGGAGTTGCAATCATGCAACCCAAAGTATTGTTGTAAGTTAAACAACCAAGCCTCAACTTTATCACCCAAGTCAGTGGATAACCCTTTGAATCTAGGAATAGGCACTTTCTTCAATTCCTTGAGGAAGGGATCTATTACTCTATTCCCTATGGGTAAATCTTCATGAGCATGCAGCTGGTTGTTCAAGTCTCCCAGGTTTACCTCATGTTGGTCATGTCTTACATGATTACCCCCTAGGCCATTATTTTGCTCTAGGTTCCTCTCGTGAGCTGTCAATCTATCTTGCAAAGTGTTGACAGTCCTGAGAATTTCATTTAGGACTTCTTCAGTGGGGTTGAGGACAGGGTTGATGTTTCCACCAACTCCTCTACCTGTACCTCTTCCAACTCCTCCCCTTTGGCCACCACGACCTTGGTTTGGATTATTCACACCACCACTGCTCCGAGTTCTTACCATTGTTCCTAGTAAGTAAAAAGAGAAGTATTAGATAACGTTCCTAGAGGCCTAAGTGTTATACAACCTTGGCTCTGATACCAAGTGTAAGGACCTCGAGAACCGAGGTCCAATTTTTTTTCTAACTCCCATTATTCCCGTTATTAAATTGATATGTTGATTTCTCACATAATCAAATCATAAAATTATACAAACAAATCATATGTGCTAAACATATTGCTAAAAATCAGCGTTGAGTCCAAAGGACATTTCATTATTTTCAATATCTCAGTACAATCTTATAAGTTACATGCAATGGAAAAGAGCCTCATAAGCTTATATAATATACTGATTATTCCAGCAGTACATCAAGTACAATTTATTCCATAACTGAAATATAAAAGTAACTAATCAAGATCTAAAATCAGCTTGAATCCCTTCAGATTCTTTCCTTTCCCTTATCTCTAGAATGGCTTGTATTTTCCACAAAGGGGTCAACTCAAACTGAACTAGCAAGGATTTCCATTTTCATATATGTAGTATTCTACAAATGAAAATGTATTCAGAATATACAGTCATGCATCAACATACTAATTCATTCATTATTATAATAATGATTTCAAAAAGCATGTATACATGCATGAACTAACCAAGTTTAGAATATCTTTCAAGAGTGGTGTCTTTAACCATCTTACATGAAAATGCATAAAACTTACCTCACGTAAGGCTGATTACATAATGCATTTCATAATATTATTTCATGCCAAATCAAATCAGCATACCAACTGTTTGAAGAAATGTCACATATAGGCTCCATGTAAAAAGGAGAAGGCATGATAAGCAATTGTCAAAGCTTCAACATGAACTTCACTTTACAATTCTTACAATGAACTTTATGCCAAATCAGATCAGCAACATAACATAATTTCCAAGAGGAACAAAATATCCTTTATACCCAAGAATGCATGCCAACCATATGAAAAAATTTCATATAATGAACTTCACATATATCCAAGGAATGCATACCAATTGTATGACAAAATTTCATGTCATGAACTTCACTTCACAAGCTCAAAATGAACAATATGCCAAATCAGATCAGCAACATAATGCATTTTCAACAAGCACAACAAATCCTTTTATACTCAAAGAATGCATGAGATCCGTATGACCAAATGTCATAATATAAACTTCCAATATAATCCAAGAATGCATTTCAGCAGCATGACAAAGTGTCATAAAATAATTTCACATAAATTCCAATGAATCCAATCCAACAGCATAATAAAATGCCATAAAATAACTTCACATAAATTCAAATGAATTTGTTCCAGCAGTATAATAAAATGTCATAAAGATATTCACTTCAATTCCAACGAATTCATTTTATAAAGACAAACATTGCAGCAAATAGAACAACAATCAAAATATTACATAACAACTGTTTGACGTAATGCCACAACACATGATTCTTTAAATATTCTAGCCAAATGATTGCACACTAATCATTTGACAAAATGCAGCGTATTAAAGACAAATAAAACAACAATCAAAAGATTGCATATCAACTGTTTGACGTAATGCCACAACACATGATTCTTTAAATATTCTATCCAAATGATTGCACACTAATCATTTGACAAAATGTCATAGCAAAACATTCTTTCAAATGCTATGCAAATGATTGCACATTAACCATTTGACAAAATGCAGCGTACTAGCAGCAAACACTGCAGTAAAGAAAACAACAATCTGACAGCAACCTGGAGCATAGAAATCACCCCAAAGCACTGTGTTTTGACAGCTAGTGTTACAGCTAAATAACACATCAAATATTAACTACACATAGTAAGGAATTACCCAAAACTTGGCATTATAACAGCCAACGCTGCAGCAATAATTTAATTAAAAAAACAGCACTTCCAGCAGCTATTACAGTAGCAAATAAATCAATAAAGAAAACAACACTTCCAGCAACTGTTACACAGCAAATAACGCAACTTATAACAGCTGAAGCAAATCAACGAATCAACAAAATGCAGCCTAGAGACCAGTCCAGAACCCATATAAAAATGTCAAGAAATCTTCTCTCAACACCCAAGTAAATAACCTTATTTAATTTTAGATATCAAGTAAGGATTAAAAACAAAATCACTGGCTCTCATACTTGAGAGATCTGAAATTTATATTATCCATAATAAATTAAACACATTTTCCAAATACCTATAAAGGATTGATTTGAAATTATTAATACCCACAAAACATAATCCAGATTTCTCGTTACCCAGAAGAGGAATAAACTTAATATGCATTTATTTGTAAAATATTGCATAGACAAAAACAAGAAACCCTTTCTGAAAGATTTGAGATGAAGAAGACCAAAAACCCTTTGTGATTTCCTCTTTCCTTCTCTATTTTTCTTCCTCCAGCTTCTTAGCTCCACACCACACAAAATAAAACTCCAAAACCTTATTTATTTTTATAGAAAATTTCTCCCCAACATTGCTGCAATAAAGAATGGAAAGATCCCAAAATACAGGCCCAAAATTAGCTCCAGATGGCCGTAAAACTTCCATGAAATCCTCCATTTTTTTGACATGGTCTCTCCTCTACTTCCTCCTCTCTTCACGCCATGCTAAATGGTAAAAATCAAAACCTAACTCTCCTTTATTCCATGGATTCCAAAATCCATTTAAACATAATTAAACTTCAAAAATGCCTCCACTTAGCTTTTAGGCTAAGTTTAATTTTATTTATTTATTTTAAATGAAACTATGTGCCACATTTCAAAAGGAATAATTAACACATAAGTTAATGCCAAAATAACTCATAAGTCGAATTCCATAAAAAATATCATTTTAATCAAGCATCATTTAAATGCCAAGCTCATTAACCAAGCAAATTAAAATGTCATGCATTTATTACGGTTGAGTCAAAAACATCTAGATAATCTTTTGACACTCGGTTATGTTGCTAACATACCATCATAAATTAGGCTTAGGCTAGATCACGTAACCTATATCTTAGGTTAGTTAGGCTAGTAAATGATATTAAATAATATCACACCGGAAGCTACCAAAATGTTGTCACCGAATCAAAAGGGTGAGTGCTAACTCATGGAAGAGTGGGCACTTGTGCGTATACTCACATGTGTATGCACACAACTATGCTAGCTTATATAAATAATTATATATGCTCGCATACCTATGATCATACCCATATGGGTATATGGACGAATGTCCATTCGTTTTTCTTTGTATACTCATACCCTTGATGAATGACTAACGAAAAATAGACAAAAACCAAGAAGAAACAACCAAACAGATTATTATTGATATCGAGTTCCAAAAGTCGGGATGTTACACATCACCTATGATGTTTCATCTTCCTACGACTTATGATCACATCATCTCCATGTTGCGTAAAATATCCTTGATGCATGACATCATTTTTGTGCCACCAAAAAATCCCCTATATGTATGACATCATCTTCTTGGCCTTACGACCTTTGATTGGTTCAAAAAAATATATTCTTGAAAAAATGACCTCATTTTCCATGTCGCATGACAACATCTTATCCCTCTATTGCATGCTTAGCATTCGACTTCCTATCATACGAAAACATTTCACTTTCTTGTCGCACATCAACATTTCCATTGTTGCCTAGGTTTCCATGTTATACATAAAAAAATTCTTGTTATCATGCATCGAAATCCCTATTTTCACGCATCAAAAATCCTTCATGTCACACGTCAATATTTCTTGTTATACGTGTCTCAAGTCTTCGAACGCTTGAAAATCACTTTCGGGTGACAACAATTTCTTTTCGGGCATAAAAAAATTCATTTTCAGGCATCAAGAGTTTGACGTTGGGCATAAAGAGTTGGTTTTGGCATGCATCAACAAATTCTTCTTTTTGTGCGTCAACAATGGGTTGTTGTCCCGTGTCGTGATTAGCGAGTTTCACTTTGAACTTGTTTTTGCCATTTCAAGAGCAATTTTCAACAAAAATAGGTCATCCAATATATGAATCTTTATGAAAAAGGGCCAACAAATCCAACGAAAAACATATAAGTAATGAAAATTAATTCTTATTCCTCTTTTACCCATATTTTCACATTTCCCTCAAGGTGCATGTTGATAGACTAAGTGATAGGAAGAGTTTATGATCACCAAAAATAACACATCATATGGGTCATGAAGATAATTAAATATAATTTCATTTGAGATTTATTTAGGCTCTCAAATCTTCACGAGGCTCCTAAAACTCTTCAAACAAGTTACAACTTGTACAAGGACCTTTGTGTCACATTGTCAGACAAGTTTTCACCTCTCAATGTTCCCAAAACCTTTCCTTGATGATTTCAACATGAAGTAGGACCTTTTATCTCTCCAATTCCTAAGATATGAGCTTCGAATATTCATGATGATCCCAAAACTCTTCAAACAAGGTGACTATTATTTTCAATACATGTAATTCCCAATACCCTGCTCCCAACAACGTTGTTTCACATAAGTTGTTCCTGAACATTGAGTTTCTTCTAGAACCTTCCTAAACTTTCCCAGATGATCACGCAAATATTTCACACACATCTTGGAAGAATTATATCTTCTTGTACATCCCTGAGAGGTGCTCTACATGTGTAGGAAATCTAAAATTACACCTTTTAGGCCTCCATGAGAAAATCCTTTAATGTGAATCATAATAAGATTATGAATTATTCCCATGAGATCACCTAGCACATGAAACAACTTTTAAAATCTAGTTATCATGTCCCTCTCAGCCATGATGGGGTTTATATAGTCAGAGATTGGCTGGAGGGAAGGTTCACATTACCGGTTCAGAGATTTTTTGAGTGTAGGCTTGATTGTCATGACAAAAATTTCAAATTTTTATGCTATACGTTTATTATAACAATAGTTGGCTCTAGCTTGGGGAATTGTCTTGGATTGAACAAAGTGAAGATGGGGCAAGTAGGAATCCCAAAATATCAAGACACTAAGAGGACCAGTGCCTTATCTGTTGGGCTATAGGAGTCATTGCAAAACAAGGGTGGATACAAAAAAACCTTCTTTATTGAACACAACACAAGAAAAAAAAGAATAAATAATAGAAAGGAAAAAAAAACACAAATGGAAATATAAAATTGATATTCACGTATGGTACATGCGGGGGATAAACCACTTTCAATGAAGTATTTTTTTCTTTGCAAGCTACCTTTGAATGGGTAACATTGATGTTTTACAAATCCATTGATAGGTTTAAGGAAGTAGCGTCCTTTTCTCGACTTCTTATGAGATCTAATTACTCTCATAAATTCCTTTATGTTTTGGATGAGTGATACTACATGATCCTTTTGATGCTTGGATATTTTTGCACAAATTCTATCCATTTTAGATTGTGAATCATCTTTCGTGTTCACCTGCATTGCTGAATTCTTGCTTATCATTTTTCTTTTCCCCAAGATTGAATTCTGATTGGGTTTTTGTAAAGCTCTAAGTTCTCCTCTTTCCCATATTCATACTTATTGGTAAAATTTTCATGAGAAGCATTGAGTTCATCTTTTTGTTCTACTTCAATATGGGATGAAGGAGAAAACATAGTCTCATACCTATCTTGTATGGCCATAGCATGAGTTAAGAGGTCAAGACTTAGCTCATGATCTTTTGTACCTTCCACAACTTTAAAAATTTCTTGCAAGGATTCCTTTTTCAAAATTATCGAGAGCTCACCACCACATTCATTTGAAGAATATTTATTTTGGAACTCGATGAAATAGTTTGGATAAATTGATCCATCATCCCAAGGTTCATTGAACTTCACTGCTTCTTTAGTATGAGAGACTTCATCATCAAATGACTTGAGGACCTTTGTTTCAATATTTTCCTCATAATAAGAATATTTCTCTTCAAATGGAAAAGAGAAAACTTCATTTTCATTAACACATCCATCAATAATTATCTCAGGAGGGAAATTAGATTTCTTACCTTGATAGAATTCATCATGACAAATTTGTTAATTGGTTGAGAAATCAACACTAGATTCATATTTATCTTGTAATTCCTTAGCTTGCATTAGGAGTTCAAAGATGAGTTGAGGATCTTATGTCTTTTTTGCATCTCTAAGCAATTCTGCACAAACTATTCTTTCAAACTTTTTAAAGGCTCATCAAGAGTTTATCTTTCTTCTTCTATAATGACATGGTTAAGAGAATATCCATCTTTGAATGGGAGTGAGAACACCTCCTCAACATGGGTAAACACATTGACTGATTTTTTGGCTCTGAATTCATCAATGATTAACTTTTCTCCTTTATAACTTACACCATTTGGTAATTCCAGGCTACCCTCCTGCAACTCAAAATTTATTGTAACATCTTTGACAAAACTATTACTTTGATTACTTTCCCTCTTGACATTACAAATGTTGACATGTGATTTGTCTTAGGAAGGTGTACTCTTATGACTTTTTGAAATCATGTTTGCAATGGATAAATTATTATTGTGAAGAGGTTCACTTTGTTGTGATTTCTGCTTACTTGAAAATGAGGCCATTCACCTTTTTGTACAACTTTAATTCATTTTTAAAAATAGGGATTATGAGCTTGTGTTGTTATTTTCTAAACTCATTTTGTGTTGATAGCAAAACCTTGGATCAATTCCATTGATCCAAGGTATGCTTCAGTTCTCCTTACGATTAGTCTGGTTGACTTAAAGATTACGAAATGGAAGGTTAAGTGAGACTCGAGTCTTTTTTTGTTTATAAAATTGAAGGACCATGCTTTAGGTTTCCTTTCTTAGAACCTAGGACCTATTAATAAACTATTAATGTGAATACCTTAACCTGATATGGAAATTTTCTATACTATTTGGATTTTAACCTAAGGTAATAAGACCTACCTAGGAACTAAGGTTGATAATCTAACCTAAACTATTACTAACCTAAGGGATACATAAGGACTATTTGGCAAGTGGTAAGGGTGGTGGCATTGGTTTTCAAGGCATTAATGAGAATTTATTTTTGGTTTAATGACTTTTTAAGCTATCAATTTTGGCGGAGGCATGGGGAGTTAGGGGATGCCTAGTTGGCATCACCACTAAATGGAAATTACATGTAAATTTTGAATTGATGGTTCGCCAAACTTAGATAGTAGTGGTGAGGAGATATAGGAGGGAAAAATGACAATCCTTCACATTGATTGGTCTTGGTTATGGCAAAGAAACTACCTAGGAGAAAGGCATGGCGGATTTGTTAAAGCTAGTTTGATTTTTGGTTCATTTCAATTTTTTCTCTGCATGGGGTTTTCAATTCTTTGAACCAGCAGTTCTATTTTTGATCTTTCTATATTTTTGGCATACTTGAGCTATTTTTGGATCCTTTGGAAGTATATGAAGAAGAAAAAATGTTGGAGTAGTTGACATCGGTTAGAAAAAGAAGATATTATCGAGGCCCGGCTCGAAATATTTTACTGAATCGATAAGAATATCTATTAAGAATGATAGGCTCTACCCATTAAGTTGTTCTACTTTTTCCTATGTGTTTTCATTAAAACAACTCTGCTCTTGGGGAACAATGTGTGTTTATGTGATGTTAATCTTGATTTCGTGCTTGTATTTTTCACTGAATACTCCTGCTTGAATTCACTATTTGAGGAAATATTATCTGGGTTTGTTCCTTATTGGATAAATGAGTGAATCGTGCTTTAACCATTGTTTGAACTGGAATGTTGACAAATTTTTCTGAACTTTTGTTGATTGTGCAAAAATGGAATAGAGGGGTTCACTATTTGATAAAGATAGGAGTTGGGTTTGTTTCTTTTATTGGGTGAAATTTTGAAACATGTTACCTTCTGTTGAGCTCGAGATGATTTCAAATCTTATTACATCTGTTTAAACTATGCTAAAATAGATAGTCTGATTCAATGTTTTGGGAGTCATTTTTGGTTGGAAAACAAGTGTAACATGTTCTTCTTTTGCTAAGTTTGAGATGATTTGATTCTGGGAACTCCTGTGGGACTGTTCTGAAGTTATATAGTAGAATTCACTGCTATGGAAGAATTATGTTTTGGGTTTTAGTTCTCCCTTGTTTGAAATTTGATTAAGTCATGTTATCTTCGCTTGAAATTATATGACATCGATTTTTGCTTTCTTCCGTAAGTTATGAGAAGATTTTTTGATGACTTATCGATTCTAGGTATGAAAAAATCACCTTGTTCCAATCTGTCTAATAGTAGGGTTGATAGTTACCCTTTTGTCGTGATTCCGGAAAGGCTTATCGAATCTTATGTATATTTTTTAAATAATATTTCTAGCTACAAGAATTACCTTATCGGTTCATCTTGTTGGATTTAATATATCCTTACATTTAAATTCGATATATAGATGATCTTTTGTAGGAATGGGATATCTAAGTTGAATTATGGATTAGTTCAAGTATTGACTATCTTAAGGAAATGGGTTGAACGTTTTCGGTTTTAGTCTTCTCCTTTTGGGCTCGACTTCAAGCACTTGACTTGGGGTCATGTCACTTTTTTTTCCTTATGGTTGAATCTGGGTTGGGTTCTTTCCTTCTTGAACCTGTTACATGTTCCATTAATTCTTGTGAAGTAGGGGATCTGGGTTGGCTTGATTGTAAGTTCAATTGTCAAATCTGTATTCGTTTATCTTCATTTTTATGTGTGATGACACTTGAAAAGAAATCAGGATTGCATAAGGATGACTTAATTCAACGTTTCTCGGTCTCTCTTTGTTTGGGAAAATTAGAGAAGTTATAGGCTGATGTTGTTAAAGTTTGGAAAGAATTTAATGTTCATTGTTGTTATTCTTCTATTTCTTAGGGAATTATTTTTAAAAGAAGGCATTTGATTAACCATTTGTAGTTGTAGCTTCTATGCTACAGTGGTTGTTCTCATTGTATGATGGGAAAACTTCACTTTCATTTTCTGAATTCCTTGTTTTAGTCATATATATCGATCCAGTATCGACTAGTTATTCGTGTTACAATGGTTGTTAGAGTGAATGTTTCTTGGATTGGATCTGTCTCAGTTCTTTAATTCTGGTTTGTATTCCTCTTCTTAGGAAGGAATAATGAGATCCTATCTCATCCTTTTTGTTGACATCCTTTTCCTCTTTTCTGAGTTAAGGTATTCACTAAACTATCCTCTTTGAATTCTGAAACACATATAGGTTGTTTCTTTTCCCTCTTGTCATTCATTCTCTCTTCGATATTACTCTTGTGTAAGGAGCTGACCTGCTCGGTTGTATTAGTTTAAAGGAAATTGCATATTAGGTAGTTAGAGGATAAATCTTTATCTTACTCTCCTTGACTAATGTTTTGATAGGGATATATCTATGGTGATGTGTGACCGATTCCAAGTGCATGTAAATGAAAAATATCCTTTATCAAACCCATTGATGCTTAACCCAAACTTAGGCTAGAGTTTGACTTTGAATATGAGTGTAGTATCTTAAATAGGAAAATCTTACTTTAAGATGTTGATGGTTCATCCTAAATTTTTTCCTAAATATTGAATGAGCCTTGCCTTAAATATTTTATGATGGAGTAAGTAATGTTGAGTATTGTGAATCATTTCTTCTAAAAAGTTCTATTTTTATGAACTATTAGAGTTAGTATATTTCTTTGTTTTAGATATAATGAATAAGGATATGAACTATAAATATCTATAGTAGAAATGTGGTAAGTAATTTGGATGGAATATTACTTATCTGATATAATTCTTTATGAAATCATTGGCTGAACATTGTTTTGATTACACCAAGATCTCTACTTAATGATAATATGGCTTAACACTTTGTTCTTCCTTTCATGACTATTATTTCTTTATGATGTATCTTTCTGTAATGCTTTAACTATTTCTTAAAAGCATAGTTCTTTTTATGAAATAGTTAGTTGAAAGCACATCATTTTAATGCTTAGTGCTTATCATGCTCAGTTCAATGAACTGACCCATGCTAGCAATTTTTGTAGATGGACTTCGTAAGTGATAAAAGGAGACAAGTTATTTTATGATGTTACTTTTGTTTACCTAAAGACTAGAACTTTTATGAGGAAATATGATTCATTATTGAAATGTATTTATAAGAGGAAAAGTTTTCTGATTAATGGATCGTATTGATACTATTTGACATTAAAGATGTCTGAAATGTTTGGACTTGTAAAGTATGTATTCCACTTAGATGAATGGAAAAGATTGTGGGTTTATTATTACTTGATGTGCCATTCTCTTTGTACATTATGTGAAGGGAATTGTAATATTATATTTATCCTCTCATGTTCATATCTATAGGGTACCCTTTAAGTTGACTTAAAATGAATTAGGTGGTAAGGAATTAGATACACTATCCCTTTATTTATAATGCAACTTAACAAGTTGGAATTCATGGTGACCATTTAACTAAATCACTATGGTTTATTAAAATGATGATAATGAAAGTACAAATTCATTATTATATGTTGAATAATGTAAGGGGTTGTAATGAACCTTGATTCTTGATAAGAAAGAGGTAGAAAACTATTCTAAAATGATAATTTTAACTATTTTAGAATCATTTGAGTTAAACCTAATATCATCCGAAAAGAGGAATATGAACTACCTATTGACCAATAGCTTTAAGGTATAAGAAAATTGAAAGGTAAACATGAACATTTAATATGTAGACTTCATCTCAATGAAGTCTAATATAAAGGATCCTAATTCGGAACTAAAACAAGCTAAGAATGGTTGAGTAAAATAAGTGAACCATATTGTTTAATTTTTTCTTCTGTTTTATTAAAATGAATCCTAAAGTAGGAATTTAATGATAAAAAAAGGTAATCTTGATGTTTCCGCAAAGAAATTAAAACTCAACGATGGTTGACAATCTTAGGGGTTAATGAAACTAGGTATTTAAGCTGCAATACAATACCTTTGTGATGACTTGGGTCTTCATGAGGATACTATGTTGTAATTGACATGTTGCAACACCCTTCAAATTTGAATCACCTAGACTTACATAACTCAAACTTGTCCTTAGTTATACCCTAGGTTAGGTTAGAAGCATGATTTAGTGGCAGGGACATCTTGACGACTTAGGATAACTAGAAACACGTGATTGACTTATGTTGATCGAGCATGTTTATGTATCCTTAGCCCTCGGGAGTGGTCCTCTACACTAAATAATGTTGGTACTCTTGGTTAGTGTAAAACCGGAACAATTGTACCGACTAAAGACCATTCTAGATAACAGATGAAGTGGGGTGAAGGATGTATTTTTTATGAGTATTTCATCTAGGAATATTAATATGAACATTATGTTGGAAATATTTGGCCAAAGTATCGCAAACTCTTTTGGTTGCGTTGTCCTATGTCACCTAGTTTAAGAAGTGAGATTTTAGATTCATATTGGTAACAAATAATTAGAAAGACCTCTTAAACAGAACACTTAATACCCAGAAAAGGGTAAGAGAACCAAGTATACCTAGTATATAATTCAATGAGTTAACATGAGAGATCGGTGTTTCACCGTGTCATGAAATGAGATATCGATGTTTTACCGAATCATTACGGCTGCATATGGTTATGTATTATGAGATTGATTGGTAGGGAATATGTGTTCTAAATTATGATTATTTATAATAGAGAACATTAAACAAAAAAATGCATTGTTTCTAAATTCTTAAAATGAGAATGTTACATCTTGGTATCATAGATGAAGGTTGTAGCTCTTGGACCTATTTTGTCCATAATCTGATAAAACTTAAATTTTCTTGTTAACAGAAAATGGTTAGAACAAGATGAAATGTTGCAAATAACCCACCACTAGGTGGATAAGTAACTACTGCCCAAAACCTCGATGAGATCCTTGTTTCCCTATTGGACACAAAATATCATTTAGTTGTACTTGAACAAAAAGTAATGGGCAATGAGGAGGAGGAAGAAGATGTTGGTAATAAAAATCAGCCACCTCTTGTGGACAACAATAATATTGGAAATTTAGGCATTGATAACAATAATGCAGCCAATGCTAATGCTAATGCGCCGATCAGTCTAAAAATAAAAAGGTAAGGTTGGTAGCTGAACTCGCTAATGATATAAAAAGGATAATTCCACCCAAGTTTGATGGCACTACATTAGGAGATGGAACTGAGAATTGGCTCAATGAAATGGAGAAGTACTTTACAATAAGGAACTTCTCAGAGGAAACAAAGGCAATATGGGGAGCTTATCAGCTTTCCCATGAAGCATCTTCATGGTGGGACAATTGTAAGGCTAAGCTAAACATTGATGAAACAAATATTACTTGGGATCAATTTAAAAGTTATTTTAGGCAACGATGGCTGCCAAAACTTTATTATGATCAGAAAATGACTAAATTTTAGAACTTATCCCAAGGAAAATTAATTGTAATAGAGTATTGGGAGAGGTTTACTAAACTTCTTAAGTATGTACCTCAATATCAAACTAATGAGAAGTTTAGGATACAAAAATTTATCATGGGATTAAATCCCATTATAGGTGGTGAAGTGGATGTTCACATCCCAACCACTATGGAAGGGGTAGTTGAAAAATCCATAAGGTAGGAATAGAAATTGAAAGCAATCTATACCCATAAGGAGGAAATTAGAAAGAAAATTTTCAACTCTTCTTTTTGTCTTACACCAAAAAAGGGCCATGGAAGAATTTTGGTATGAAAAATAAATTTGTAATTGAAAACAACAAGAAGACAACAACAAATAAACCTACTGCTAATGTGTGAAATAACTTTGTCAAGAGCAATAATAATGCATGAAGTCCTATGGGGGTCAGAATGATAACTTTAAGGCTAGAAATAAATTTGAGCCTAAAAAGGGACCTGTAGGAGGCTACTACAATTGTGGAAAGGATCATTACACAAATCAATGTCCTTTGAAGAAGGATGACCGTAATCAACAGCACAAGATACACGCTGCAGTAGTTGACAAACAGGATGAAAAACAAGTCACACCCATAGAAGTTCTAGGTAAGTTATTTGGTATACATGTGACTATACTTTTTGATACTGGAGCTACTAAATGTTTCATTTCTACTAAATTAGCATCTAAATTAAAAAGAAAATATGGAAAAATGGATAATTCATGGGTTGTACATTATGGTAATAATGTTGTTTTCACAATTAGTATGTGTCTTTTTAGAGCAGTCCTTGACTTACCAAGTTTTTCCACTAAAGTTGACCTTTATGTTGCTCCTTTGGGGTCTTATGATGTAATCATAGGTGTTAATTGGCTAGTTGAGCATAAGGCAAAGGTTGACTATTTTGAGAAACATATTAGTTGTTTGGATGATCTATAGAAAACAACAGACATTCAGGGTGTAAAACGTGAGATTTTAGTTAGGAAATTGTCAGCTATGCAACTTAAAAAGGCCAAAAACAAAGGTTACACTTTGTATGTAGTAAAAATTTCTGAAACAACCGAAGAAAGTAGTGACTTCATGGAAATATATCTATTGTTATGAAATTTCAGTGATGTGTTTCTAGAAGAGTTACCTGGTCTTCCACCCAAATGGGAGTTTGACTTCACAATTGAGATCAAACGGGAACCGAACCTATTTCCAAGGAACCTTATAGAATGACTACCATTGAGTTGATAGAACTTAAGGCACAGTTACAATAACTTTTTCTAAGGGTTTAATAAGACCGAGTGTCTCACCTTGGGGAGCACTAGTAATATTTATGAAAAAGAAAGATGGAACACTTAGATTGTGCATCGATTATAGGATGTTAAACAAAGCAATAATTAAGAACAAATATCCACTTCCTAGAATTGATGATATGTTTGATCAGATGCGTGGTGCATTAGTGTATTATAAGATAGATCTTTGATCTAGATATCATCAGTTACGAATAAAGGATGAGGATATTAAAAAACAACTTTAGAATAAGGTATGGAAATTATGAATTCACAGTTTTACCATTTGGATTAATGAATGCACTTGAAGCTTTTGTGAATTTAATGAATAATATTTTTCAAGAATACTTGGAAAAATTTGTGCTTGTATTCTTGGATGATATTCTCATATACTCTAAAATCATCGAAGAACATCATGAGCATTTGAAAGTAGTTCTGGAAATATTGAGAAAGAGAAGGTTATATGGTAAGTTATCCAAATGTTCTTTCTATGATACTGAGAAAATATGGAATAGCGGTAGATCCCTCAAAAATTGTTGCAATAACTGAGTGGCCTGCACCAAAGAATGTACATGAAGTTATAATCTTCATGGGTCTTGTTGGTTACTATAGGAAGTTTGTTAAAGACTTATCTAAGGTTGTTGCACCAATAAATTCATTACAGAAGAAGGATAATAAATTTGTATGGAATGAAAAATGTGAATCTACATTTAAGACTCTAAAGGATCAGTTAACTTCAGCACCTATTTTGGTTGTACCTAATCCTAATGGAGACTTCACTGTTGTAACAGATGCATTCGGGGAAGGTCTCAGAGGTATTTTGTTACAAAAGGATCATATTATAGCTTATGAAAGTAGAAAACTCAAGTTACATGAAATAAATTATGCCCCTCATGACCTAGAGCTTGTTTCCATTGTTCATGCACTTCAGGTATGGAGGCATTATCTTCTTGGTAGACCTTTTGAACTAAAAATCATCATCTTGGGTTGAAGTATATTTTTACTCAGCCAAATCTAAATGCAAGATAGTGAAGATGGTTAGAATTTATATCTCAATATGATTTTGACATAGGTTATATTAAAGGCAAAGAAAATAGAGTTATATATGCTCTAAGTTGTAGAAAGCACATTTATTCTCTTATAATGTTGAGAACTTAGTTTAAAGATGAAGTAAAAAGTGTCATGGAATCTGATTCTTATTTTCAGCAAGTAAAAACAACACTTACTGCAGATCCAAATGATGTGAGATATAAAGTTTTTCACTTTGATAATGAAGGAATCATGCGGTTTGAAAATAGGGTATACATACCCTTGTCAAATGAGTTAAGAAAGAAATTGTTAACTGAATTTTATAATTCACCTTTTTCTGGACACCCTGGCATTACAAAAAAGCTTGCTGATATAAAACAACAATATTTTTGGAAAGGGATTAAGAAGGATATTATATAATTTTTGACACACTTTCGCTTAGAGTGTCAACATGTTAAAGCTAAACATATGCATCTAGCTAGGTTATCGTATCCTCACAACATACCGCAATATAAACAGAAATTAATAAGCATGGATTTTGTTCAAGGGTTGTCTATGTCAAGAAATAAACATGATGTTATTCTATTGGTTGTTGATAAACTAACAAAGGTAGCTCATTTTACTATTGGTAATCTTAAGGATGATTCACCTGTTTTAGCAAAAATATTCGTGCATGAAATTTTTAGATTATATGGAGTACCTAAGTTGATCATATCTAATAGAGACCCAAGGATGACATATAGATTTTGGAAAACACTTAATACAACCCTAGGAACTAAGCTAAATTTCAGTTCTTCTTACCACCCGGAAATGGATGGACAGACTGAAAGAGTTAATCAGGTTTTAGAAGATATGTTACGAATGTATTGCATGGATCAATAGTATAAATGGGAAGAGTACCTTTCATTAGTTGAGTTTGCTTATAATAACATGTATCAAACCTCTCTAAAAATGGCACCTTTCAAAGGATTATATGGAAGGAAATGTATAACTCTGTTAGCTAGGAAAGCATAGAGGATAAAGAGGTGATTGGGCTGAAATCCTTACGAAAATGGAACAATAAGTTAGAATGATTCGTGAATGCTTGAAAGAAGAAATAGATAGAAAAAGAGTTATACAAACTTAAAGAGGGTTGATAAGAAGTTTGAACTTGGTGAGAAGGTCTTTCTTCAGGTTAAACTGAAAAATATCTCTATAACTTTTGGCAAGGCTGCCAAGTTATCACCTCATTATGTGGGACCCTTTGAAATTGTTGAAGTAATCAACCCTATAGCTTATCATTTATCTTTACCTCCTGCTTTATCATGAATGCATGATGTTTTCCATATTTCTTTTCTTAAGAAATATATTTCAGATTTATCACATGTGTTAAATTGGAATTCCTTATAGTTCTGAGACCCATGAATAATCATGGTTAAACCCATTCAAGTGTTGGAAACTCGCCAATTGCACTTAAGAAATCATGAAACCAATGTAAGGTCTAGTGGGATCAGTTTAATGAAGAAAGTGTAACTGGGTAAATCTTGAAGATATAAAAACTGTTTTTCCATACTTGTTTGAACAAAATTGATTTTTTTGATTGATAAAAAAATTTATTTTATTCATGTTATGTATATAAATCTGCCAATCTCGGATAAATACTACTGTATTAAAAAAGGACAACTACTTTAATGCTGATTATGAAATTTGAAAATCCAGTTTTGTTATGAACATATGAATGGAAGTATAATAATTTGATTGTCCTAGATGCAAATTGTTTGACTAAGTTAATCATCGGGATGATGATTCTTTTTAGGAGGGAAGTATGTAACATCTTTGAAAAAACTATTATTGTGATTACTTTCCCTCTTGACATTGCAAATGTTGACATGTGATTTGTCTTAGGAAGGTGTACTCTTATGAATTTTGAAATCATGTTTGCAATGGATAAATTATTACTATGAAGAGGTTCACTTTTTTGTGATTTTTGCTTACTTGAAAATGAGGCCATTCATCTTTTTGTACAACTTTAATTCATTTAAAAATGGATTATGAGTTTGTGTTGTTGTCTAAACTCATCTTGTGTTGACAAAAAAACCTTGGATCAATTCCATTGATCCAAGGTATGCTTCAATTCTCCTTACCTAATTCATTTGGTTGACTTGGCATTTTGAAATGGAAGGTGAAGTGAGACTAAGTCTTGTTTTGTTTATAAATTTGAAGGACCCTACTTCAGGTGTCCTTTCTTAGCATCCTGCTAAAATTAATAGGCATGGTTATTCTTAAAAATGCTAAATAGCGTAAGAGAACCTAGGATGTATTACTAAACTATTAAGGTAAATACCTTAACCTAAGATGGAAATGTTCTATACTATTTGGATTTTAACCTAAGGTAATAAGACCTACCTAGGAACTAAGGTTGATAATCTAACCTAAACTATTACTAACCTAAGGGGTACCTATGGACTACTTGGTAAGTGGTAAGGGTGGTGTCGAGTTTTCAAGGCATTAATGAGAATTTATTTTTGTTTTAATGAATTTTGAACGCTAGTTTTGGTGGAGGCATGGGGAGTTAGGGGATGCCTAGTTGGCATCACCACTAAATGGAAATTACATGAAAATTTTGAATTGAAGGTTCGCCAAACTTGGATGGTGGTGGCGAGGAGAGATAGGATGGAAAATTGATAGTCCTTCGAATTAATTGGTCTCAGTTATGGAAAAGAAACCACCTAGGAGAAAGGCATAGTGGATTTTTAAAGGTTGTTTGATCTTTGGTTCATTTCGATTTTTTCTCTACATGGGGTTTTTCGATTCTTCAAACCAACAGTTCTATTTTTGATCTTGCTGTATTTTTGGCATACTTGAACTATTTTTGGATCCTGTGGAAGTATATATGAAGAAGAAGAAAAAAGCTTGGAGTGGTTGACGTCGGTTAGAAAAAGAATAGTTTGTGGAGGCTCGATTGGAAATATTCTACAAATCGATAAGAAGCTCTATCAAGCATGATAGGATCTACCCATTAAGTTGTTCTAAATTTTTCTATGTGTTTTCATTAAAACAACTCTACTCTTAGGGAACAATGGGTGTTTATGTGATGTCAATCTTTCTTTCGTGCTTTAATTTTTCACTAAATATACTGCTTGAATTCATTGTTTAAGGAAATATTATTTGGATTTATTCCTTATTGGATAAATGAGTGAATTGTTCTTTAACCATTGTTTGAACTGGAATGTTGAAAAAAATTGAACTTCACATTGACTATGCAAAAATGGAATAGAGAGGTTCATTGTTTGATAAAGATAGGAGATGGGTTTGTTTCTTTTATTGGGTGAAAGTTTGAAACATGTTACCTTCTATTGAGCTTGAGATGATTTCAAATCTTATTACATCTATTCGAACTATGTTAAAATAAATAGTTTGATTCAATGTTTTGGGAGTCATTTTTGGTTGGAAAACAAGTGTAACATGTTCTTCTTTTGCTGAGTTTGAGATGATTTGATTCTGGGAACTCCTGTGGGACTGTTCTGAAGTTAGATAGTAGAAGTCACTGCTATGGAAGAAGTATGTTTCGGGTTTTGGTTCTCCTTGTTTGAAATTTGATTAAATCATGTTAGCTTCTGCTTGAACTTATATGACATCGATTTTTTTCTTTCCCCTGTAAGTTGTGAGAATATTTGTTGATGACTTATCTGATTCTAGGTCTGAATAAATCTTATTGTTATAATCTGTCTGATAGTCGGGTTGATAGTTACCCTATTGTCATGATTTTGGAAAGGCTTATCGAATTTTTATGCATCTTTTCTGAAATGATATTTTAGGATATAGGAATTACCTTATCGATTCATCTTGTTGGATTTTTAAATTGAGTAACAGGTTGTATTAAACTCAATCAACCAATTACATAGGAAAGAGATGGAATACTTATAAGCATTGTACAACTAAATAAAAAAAAACTAAGTTGCACTGTTGAAACCATATTCCAGATCGCATAAGCTTCCACTATTACATCCAGGAAGCATAAATGAATAATTACAATTATATTGTTAAAACAATATAACCACACTCGTATGCAGACATAAAGACAATTAGATGGTTATGAAGAAATATAACCATATAACAACATTATTTAATTAATAACATTAATTATATAATGCATAATTAATTAATCTAACATTCCCCCCTTAATTGTGCATTATCTCAAGAGATGAGGAGAGGAACTCTCTGAACAACTCAAACTTGTCACGTGCAAGTGACTTTGTGAAGATATATGGCCGTTGTTTAGCTGTTGGACAAAATTGAAGCTAGATTTTGTGCTTTAACACATGTTCACATATGAAATTAACATGTACCTTAATGTGCTTTGTTCTCTTGTGAAAAAATGGATTGCAAAAAATTTTGAGAACACCTTCATTGTCAACATACATCGTGGTCAGTTTGTCTTGTGGTATTCCAAGTACTTCCAATATGCGACATAGCCAAATTACTTCATGAGATAGCTTCTCTTGTAGAATGATACTCAAATTCTATGGAAGAGTGAGAAACAAAGTGTTGTTTCTTGTTTCCCCATGATATTGGTCCAAATCCCATAAAAAGTACAAATCCTGAAGTGGATTTTCTATCATCAATATTTCTGCATGATTTGAATCGAAAATCGACACGAAGAAGTTGTCATTCATCTTATATTCTAGACCAAGATCCATTGATCATTTGAGATATCTCAAGATGCACCTTGTTTCTTTCAATTACACCTTGTGGGTTCCCACATGAACTTGGATAGATAGCTTACTACAAAGTTGATATCTAGTCTAGTGTAAGTCGTAAATGAAAATCCCAATCAATCGGCGATAGAGAGTGACACTTACCTCAAAAGATGGATCTGAATGAGATAATCTGTAATTTGTCCCCCGTAGGTGTAGCAATTGGTGTGAAATCCATCATATTGAATCTCTTGAGCATTGTCTTGGTATATTTCATCTGAGAAACAAAAATTTGATTCTCTTTCTGCCATACTTCTAATCCAAGACAATAATGCATTAGCCCGAGATCAATCATGTCGAATGATCGATTAAGATCTTTATTCATTGCATCGATCATCCTCACTGAACTACCAGTGATGACTAAATTGTCAACATAGACAATGACAATCACAATATCCCCACCTTGTTTTTAACGTAAAGATTGGGATCCTATGGATTTCTAACAAATCCAAGTTGTACAAGATGCTCATTAATCTTGATGTAATATGTCCGGGGTGCTGTTTGAGGCCATACAGAAATTTCCTAAGTCTCGCATACCTTTTCTTCTTTTCCGGTATACATATCCCTCAAGGTTGAGTCATGTAGAATTCTTCTTATAAATATCCATTTAGGAAGGCACTTTTTACGTCCATCTGATGGACTTTCCATCCAAATTGAGCAGCTAGAGAAAAGATCATCCTAATCATTTTGATCTTAGCTATGGGAGAAAATGTATCCTCATAGTCAATGCCTTATTTTTGTGCATACCCCTTTGCTAAAATTCTTGCTTTATACTTGTCAAATTTCCCATCTTCTTTGTACTTTGCTTTAAATATCCATCTCGCATCCAATCGGTTTCTTCCTGGTGGAAGATCGATAAGCTTCCAAGTGTTATTTTTCATCACTGATTGATATTCAAAGTCCATGGCATCTTTCCAAGATTTTGACTATAGGGATTCCTAGGACTGTAGAGGGCTCATCGATTCAATAACTCTACTCATCAAAGAAAATTTAACTTCTTCTCTTACTTTATTGCAATTCTATGGTCTAGGGGTAGATGTATCTAGTAGAGCATCCATTCTTACATCTCGTAATGTGATAGTACACCATTTAGGCATACGCTAAACTATTCCCATGGGTTGTGGTTCTATCTGATTAACACCATCATCCCCATCGTCACTTTCATCATCTGAGGGAACATCAGCTTCAATTTTTACAACTGGTGAAAAATCTACATTTGGTGAGTCTGGAGGAGGAGACTCTGCTTCCTTCTTCTCAAAAAACTCAACATCTCTGCTGGTGTAGACTTTTCTGGTCTTTGAATCCATCAATCTATACCCAAGAGTCTCTTCACTTGTACCCAATGAAGATGAGTTTATGTGACTTCATGTCTAATTTATTTCTATTCTGTTTGGGTATGTGCATGCTTTCTTTACACCCAAATACTCTAAGGTGTGTAATAGATGGTTTCCTCTTTGACCATGCTTCTTGTGGTGTTACTCCTTCAAGAGAAACTGTGGGAACTCTGTTCAACAAATACACTGTTTTCTTTTTTGCTTCTACCTAGAATGTCTTTGCAAGTCCATAATCATCGATCATGCATTAGACCATTTCCATGATAGTATGATTTCTTCTCTCAACAACACCATTTTGTTACGGTGTGTGTGGAGGAGGCATTTTTCGATGAATCCCATGAGTTTGTAGGTAGTCTTTGAACTCATTATTGGTGAATTCCCCCTCAATCTGAGTGGAGAGTTATGATGTGATAACCAGTTTCGTTCTCGACTGCTACTTTGAACTTTTTGAAAGTTTCAAAAGCTTCAATTTTCTTGCAAAGACAAAAAATCCACATTTTCCTTAAATATTCATCAACACAAAGCATGAAGTACTGGAATCCATAATGACTTGGTTGCATTAGACCACAAAGATCGGTATGAACTAGGTCAAGTTTTCTATGAGATCAAAATGTACTCTTCTGGAACGAAGCTTTGTGTTGTTTTCCTACTAGGCAATGAGGACACTTATCTGTATCCTTCTGAAGAGATGGTAGCCCATGTACCATATTATGTCGGCGAAGTGTCTCGAGATACTTGAAACTTACATGACCAAGTCTCGATGCCACAACTGTGTTGAGGTGGAGTTCTTAGCCACAAGTGCTTGATCATCTTTGTGAACAAAATCAAGTTGGAACATGTGTCCCACATTGGAGGATTTTGCAACTATTTTCGAGCCTTTTGATTTGTCTCAAATCAAACATGTTTTCTTGCCAAAATGACTATCAAAGTCAATTTTTAGGTTGTGATTAGGGATTTAACTGACTAAAAGAAAATTCTTTGTCAACCCATGGACATATAAGACATATGATAGTATATAATTGTGTGAACTAAGGGGTAGAGAAATTTCCCTAATCCCCTCGAATCTGTATATGAAGAATCATCTCCAAACAAAACATGATTTTTGATGGCGTGTCCTTCATTGAAGTAAACTAGTCTCTCGTGGCTGGTCATGTGTCAAGTGGCTCCTGAATCAAAATTAAAAGAATCACTAGATGACGTGGATGGTTCACTTCATCGAGAAGTGTACAAGAAGTCTTCATTATCGAATGTTTTTCTTGCCACAGCAATATTTCTTTGATAATGGGGTCTTCCTTTCAAGTTCCCCTTTTTCTTCCAATGATTGTTGTTAGAATTTCCCTTGTAAGATTGTTGTTGTGGAGGTCTAGAGTTGATTTTGAACCTTTCTTGTAAGTATTATACCAACAATCTTTTAATTCATGTCCTCTTTTACAAATTGGCAGGTGTTTCTTCTATTGTATGTCCCCTTGATGCTGATTTTGATTTTGGGAATTTTGATAGGAATTAGGTTTTCGTTTACCTTTTCCTTTCCATTTTTGATGGGAAGAAATTTCCTTCTCCTCTTCATCATCCTTATTATGTATGGCTTCCTCTTGTTGTAGTAAGTTTACCAATTTTTCAAAACTAATGGTCGTATCTGACAAGTTTAGTGTTGTAACAAAAATGTGGTAAGAAGAGGGGAGTGTTCACAGAAAAATGGGAATGAGAGCATCATCTAAGAATGCTTCTCCAGGGCTAGAAGTGAAGCCCTCAATTGTGCAACTCTTCTTAAGAAAGCTTCAATTTTATCATTCTATTTGAACTTTAGTGTATGTAATCGACTCTGCAAATTCAAAAGTATAAAATTCTTGTTTTTGGATTCATACACTGTGTGTAATTTATCCCACACTTCTTTGGTTATTTTGGCATATCGAATGTGGGTTACACATCATTGGACACTCCAAAAAGATGATGAGCTTGGCCTTCGATCTACTTTATCAAACGTCCACTATTGTGTTGTATCGTAGTTGATCCGGTTAGAGTATCATTCACAAAGAAGCGGATCTCTTCAAACTCAAGTTGTGTCTTGATTTTTTTCTTACATGTAGCATAGTTGTTTCCTCTGAGTAGTTTTGAATCTGGAAGAAAAAATTTTGGGGCATTGGTGCCCATTTTGTAGAAAACACTGACAGGGATTGGCTCTTATCAATCCAGATATAAGGTCTCCCAATCTATATACCTTAAGTCTGATATACCAAACCTTTCTAGATATGCACCCTTTCGATATACCCAACGATGCGTGGAAGAAGCTCGCCCTTTCTATATACCCAGTGGTACGTGAAAGAGGTGTTAACGTACGTGAAATAATTCAATACGTGGTACCAAGACAATACTGAAAGGGGTTTGTGTGATTATTAACACCGACTCAAAGAAATATCCTCATACGCATGCGTAACTTCACTATATACTTGGATAATTTCGTGATCGGGATTTATGTTGTGCAATCATTCACAGATAGATGGGATGGCTCATAGTGTGTGCATTATGACCTTATTACTCCCCGTTGATTTAAAGGGTCAATGCCCAAACGACATTGTTGCAGCTATATTAGGCATTAAGTGTAGTAGTAATCGTGATGGCTTTACCCGTAAGTGCTTCCCAGAGGCACTTTGTATATACTGAATGCTACGAATGAGATTTAGGATCTCATGAGTGTTACTGAGAACCAATTCTTTTACTTTTATTGTATTACAATTTTCTACCGATTTTCGAGTAGTTACAATATTTACGGTTGACTATGGCAACTTGCAAATTAGTACAATATGATCAAGCATGCAATTACATTCAAATATTTCTAAAAAATTGAATGGCGAGGTAATTTTGTTTTTTTTTTACGGACCCTAGTTGCCTTAGGAGCCCAATACAACCCACTACGCCAAATAATTGTAAAAATATAGCTAAAAATGCAATTTCAAGATAGGCCTCCTTTTGTAAAAAATGCTCGGAATGAAAAAATAGGCTTAATAGGGGAAAAAAAAAATTACCCTAAATTACGGTTTTTCTCACTAAATATTTAGTGACTGTTTAGTTATAACTAACAAGTTTAGTGAAGGTTTTTCTACTAAATCCTTCTCCAAGTTTGGTGGTTTCACTAAATTTCCTCCAAATTTCAAAATTGAAAAACTTGTGGTTTTGGTGTGATTCGAACCATGCACCTCACACTTCTAAGTCTTTTCCTCTATCCACATAGGCTCTATGAGTGCTTGGTGTATGAGACTAAGCAAATCTTATTTAAAGAAGATGAATTTTGAACTCACCTTTTGAAAAATGCAACTTGGCTGGTGTTCCACGTGATTTGCATGCATGGGAGGAGGATTAGGTCTTTGCTGCGTAGAAACCGGATCTCCTTTGCAAAAATACAAACGCAGTTTATATTATTTGTCTCAACCACTTCCCACACCTTATTTTATTTGGTTGAAATAGATTTGATTGAATCACTTTATTCTCCACCGTGATTTTTTATCTCTTTTCTTTGATTTTTGTGCAGGTCTGCATGGAGGAATCTCTTCACGGTTTGTTGTGATCTGACCAATAATTCTTTGTGTGTGGTTGCAGGGGTTGGTTGATGATTGAAGCCATGACCACTGTGTTGTTTGTGTTGTAGGTCTGCTTGGCATGAGGGAAGCTCGGGAGGAGTAGATCAGGCTCGGTTGTGTTGGTAGGAGCTCATCCTCAACTCATTCAACGTTGAAACCACTTAAAATCCAATGCAACTGAGCATGTAATCTTGGTCATTGTTAACGTGGTTGTTCTCCCCCTAATGCACAAAGAACACAAATCGAAATCTACCTAATTCAACTCGGTCAAAAGCTATCAACTCGGTCTGTAACAAAACTTGATCGGTGTTCAATGCAACTTGGTGGGAGCTTGGTCCTCCAAATTTGATGGATTGTTATTTTAGCAGAACCCAAAAGGCTTCTCTAATAATAGAGATAAAACCCCTAATGGGGTAAAAAATAATTTTATTGTTTTAAAAATATATATACTGAAAATGATCAGCTTTCCAAGGAGAAAATTTTCCTAGTGCAGTGCACCAAGGAAAAAAATTGCTTTACATTTACCTAGAATTCTCACAAGAGGTTGTGAGTTAGCAGGGCGTTTTGGGAAGATGCAGGATGAAACAATGGCTCTCTGTTGATGTAGATTTCTTCTCCGTGAATTCTCCTTCTTTTGCAACCTTCTCCAACCTTTCCAGGAGCTTCAATATGCTCTGGTACCAAATGTAGATTGAGAAACAGGAGCAGAAGCTTGATAATTGTATTAAACTCAATCAACCATTTACATAGGAAAGAGCTGTAATACTTATAGGCATCGTACAGCTGAATAAAAACAAGAAACTAAGTTACACAGGTGCAACCATATTCCAGATTACATAAGCTTCCAATATTACATCCGGGAAGCATAAATGAATAATTACAATTATATTGTTAAAACAATATAACCACACCCGTATGTAGACATAAAGACAATTAGATGGTTATGAAGAAAAATAACCATATAAAAACATTATTTAATTAATAACATTAATTATATAATGCATAATTAATTAACTTAACAGGATTTACTAGATCCTAACATTTAAATTTGATATATAGAAGATACTATAGGAATGGGATATCTAAGTTGAATTATGGATTAGTTCAGTCTTGACTATCTTAAGGAAATGGGTTGGAACATTTTTGGTTTTACTCTTCTCCTTTTGGCTCAACTTCGAGCACCTGACTTGGGGTCATGTCACTTTTTTTGTTTTTCCTTGTGGTTGAATCTGGGTTGGGTTCTTTCCTTCTTGAACCTGTAGCTTGTTCCATTGATTCTTGTGAAGTAGGGGATTTGGGTTGGCTTGATTGTAAGTTGCGACTATCAAATATTGTATTTGTTTATCTTCATTTTTATGTGTGTTGACAATTGAAAAGAAATAAAGATTTCATAAGGATTACTTACTTCAATGCTACTTTGTCTCTCTTTGTTTGGGAAAAATAGATAACTTCTAGGCTGATGTTGTTAAAGTTTAGAAAGAAGTTAATGTTCTATTGTTTTAATTCTTATGTTGCTTAGGGAACTGTTTTTAAAAGAAGGAATTTGATTAACCATTTTCAGTTGTAGCCTCTATGCTACAATGGGTTTTCTCATTGTATGATGGAAAAACTTCACTTTCGGTTTCTAACTTCCTTGTTTCATTCATTTTATATTGATCCAGATTATCAAGTAGTTATTCATGTTACAATGGTTGTTAGAGTGAATGTTTCTTGGATTGGATTTGTCTTGGTTCTTTAATTCTTGTTTGTATTCCTCTTCTTAGGAAGGAATAATGAGATCCTATCTCATCCTTGTTTGTTGACATCCTTTTCCTCTTTTCTGAGTTAAAGTATTCACTAAACTGTCCTCTTCAAATTCTAAAGCAGATATAGGTTGTTTCCTTTCCCTCTTGTCATTCATTCTCTCTTCAATATTACTCCTGTGTAAGGAGATAACATGCTCGGTTGTATTAGTTTGAATGAAATTTAAGAGTGGGTAGTTGGAGGATAAATATTTTTCTTCTCCTTGACTAATTTTTTGATAGCGATCTAATTATGGTGACTAATTTTTTGATAGGGATCTAGTTATGGTGATGTGTGACTGATTCCAGTGCATGTAAATGAAAAATATCCTTTATCAAAGCTGTTTATGCTTAACCCAAACTTAGGTTAGTTTCGGCTCTAAATATGGATTTAGTATCTTAAATAGGAAGCTCTTACTTTAAGATGTTGATGGTTCATCCTAAATTTTGTCTTAAAGATTGAATGAGCTTTGCCTTAGATATTTTAGGATGGAGTAAGTAATGTTGAGTATTGTGGATCATTGCTTCTTAAAAATAATTCTATTTTTATGAACTATTAGAGTTAGTATCTTTCTTTGATTTGGATAGAATGAATCAAGAGATGAACTATAAATATCTATAGTAGAAATGTGGTAAGTAATTTGGATGGAATATTACTTATCTGATATAATTATTTATGAAATCATTGGCTGAACATTGTTTTGATTACACCAAGATCTCTACTTAATGATAATATGGCTTAACAATTTGTTCTTCCTTTCATGATTGTTATTTCTTTATGATGTATCTTTCTGTAATGATTTAACTATTTCTTAAAAGTAGAGTTCTTTTTATGAAACAATTAGTTGAAATCACATCATTTTAATGCTTAGTGCTTATCATGCTCAGTTCAATGAACTGACCCGTGCTAGCAATTTTGTAGATGGACTTCGTAAGTGATAAAAGGAGACAAGTTTTTTTATGATGTTACTTTTGTTTACGTAAAGACTAGAAATTTTATGAGGAAATATGATTCATTATTGAAATGTATTTGTAAGAGGAAAATTTGTATTTCTTAATTGAGCTTATTGATACTATTTGACATTAAAGATGTCTGAAATGTTTGGACTTGTAAAGTATGTATTCCACTTAGATGAATGGAAAATATTGTGGGTTTATTAGTACTTGATGTGCCATTATCTTTGTACATTATGTGAAGGAATTGTAGTATTATCTTTATTCTCTCATATTCATATATGTAGGGTACCCTTTAAGTTGACTTAAAATGAGTTAGGTGGTAATGGAATTAGATACACTATCCCTTTATTTAAAATGTAACTTATCAAGTTGGCATACATGGCTAATCATTTAACTAAATCACTATGGTTTATTAAATGATGATAATGAAAGTACAAATTTATTATGATATATTGAATAATGTAAGGGGTTATAATGAACCCTAATTCTTAATAAGAAAGAGGTAGAGAACTATTCTCGAAATGATAATCTCAATTGTTTTAGAATCCTTTGAGTTAAACCTAATGTCTTCGGAAAAGAGGAATATGAACTACCTCTTGACCAATAACTTTAAGGTATAAGACAAATTAAAGATAAACGTGAACATTTAATAAGTAGACTTCATCTCAATAAAGTCTAATATAAAGGAACGCAATTTGGAACTTAAACAAGCTAAGAATGGTTGAGATAAATAAGTGAACCATATTGTGTAATTGTTATTTCTATTTTATTAAACTGAATCCTAAAGTAGAAATTTAATGATAAAAAGGCGATCTTGATGTTTCCACAAAGAAATTAAAACTCATTGATGGTTGAAAATCTTAGGTGTTAATGAAACTAGGGATTAAACATGGTTGTTGTAATTAGACCTTAATTTTAGAAAATAATTAAGTTATTAACTTCTTCGTGGATATGTACATCCAGATGGGATGACTCAGATGGATGTTAGCACATGCCAACTGAAGTACAGTACCTTCATGAAGACTTAGGTATTTTCAAGGATACTAAGCTGCAATTGACATGTTGTAACACCCTTCAGAGATGAATCACCTAGAGCTACATAACTTGGACTTTTCCTTAGTTATACCCTAGGTTAGGTCAGAAGCATGATTTAGTGTCGGGGACATCTCAACAACTTAGGATAACTATACACAAATGATTGAATTAGGTCGATCGATTATTTCTATGTATCCTTAGACCTCGCGAGTAGTCCTTTACACTAAACGATGTTGCTACCCTTGGTTAGGGTAAAACCTGGAACAAGTGGACTGACAAGAGTCAGTAAAGACCATTCTAGATAATAGATGAAGTGGGGTGAAGGATGTATTCCATTTGATGAGTATTCCATCTAGGAATAGTAATATGAACAATATGTTGGAAATATTTGGCCAAAGTATCGCAAGTTGTTGGTTGCATTGTCCTATGTCACCTAGTTTAAGAAGTGAGATTTTAGATGAATATTGGTAACAAATATTCAGAAAGGCCTCTTAAATAGAACACTTAATACCCAGAAAAGGGTAAGAAAACCAAGTATACCTATTATATAATTCAATGAGTTAAAATGAGAGATCGGTGTTTCACCGAGTCATGAAATGAGAGATCGATGTTTTACCGAGTCATTACAGTTGCATATGGTTATCTATTATGAGATTGATTGGCATGGAATGTGTGTTCTAAATTATGATTATTTAGAATAGAGAAAATTAAGAAAAAAATACCTTGTTTCTAAAGTCTTAAAATGAGAATGTTACATTTATCCACTCTCCTTCATACTCAATACCCCATCAGAAAGGAATGCTTGGTCCTATCAAGATAGGAATTTCATCCTCCTCTTCAGAAGTTATAAAGTAGTTCCCATGTCCATTGTCTTGATAAATAATGTTGGCTCTAGTATCTTCCAATTTTTGCACTGTATACTTCATTTTTCTTGTCAGCAACAACTTTTTCATTTTTCCTTTGACTGGAATATTTGCTAAAGACCAATCCATCAAGATTTCTACTCCCAAATCTTTGCAGAAGCTTCAACTTGAAAACATCATGTATGAGGCCCGAATGTTTTCTACTAGGATATTCAATAACACTTTCTTGTTAGGGAAATTAGCTAAATTACTTATTAATAAAAATCACAATACCCTTGATTGCTAGTGATATGTGTGTGAGGAAATCAATGTAATTTTCATAACACGAGATTATCCTTTAGTGTGTTTCGCTACAAGTAGAATAATCCTCTCGAGAAATCTGGATTCTTATTCCTTATCCTAATGCTAAACTACTCCTAATGGAGAAAATACACCTATCTAAATATACCCTAAGAATGCCAAGGACATAGAGAGAGAAAGTGCATAAAAAGGGAAATCATACACTAAAGGGGGTGGCGATAGCACCAAGAAAGAGTGAAACAATATAAGTCAGTGAAAAATAGGGAGAAAATAAGGCAAGAGAGGGCAGGTGGAGGCACCACATTCTAAGTTAGTATTTAATTCCATATATTCACAAAGCACAACAATTTAAACGTCCTGCAAAGAGATATAAACATGCACAATACACCTAAAAATATAATGGAAGGAAATCAATGTAATATAACCCAAATTAGGGAAAGAAAAGTCACAAAACACCAATTTTATTGCTCAAAAACATGCACAATCCATTACAATATAAGCACAAGGTAAAATCCTTTACAATAAGCCCAAATTTGAGGCCTTTAGCTCACAATAGCTCTGGAACAATTTTGATAGAGTTCCTTTTCTTTTCAAAAAGTTTATGCGGAATCGATGGGTTTGAGTCCATTATACATGAAATTATACCACCAACCCTCATTAAATCCCTAAAAGTAGTTAAAAACCTCAACTACCGTAATTAAAGTGGTGTTTAAACTATCTTTTCACCCACCTACCATGTTCTTCTTCCCAGGACTCATGAGTCATCTAATATGTGACCCATCCAACCTCACCATACCACCACCCAAATGTCCAACCTCATGACTCATCTAACCATGTGTCACCTGATGTAAACCATCCAACCTTGGGGGTTGGGCATCATCTAACTATGTAGGTTGTACATCCTCGTGGCTACCGACCAACCTGGGTCACCATCTTTACATTGTGGCCAATCTAACCTGAGGGGATTAGACACCATCCAACCTTGATGTACAACACTTACCTAACCAACCCTAATGTCTCACCCTATTCCATCCAACCCGAGGGGCTTAAATGTTATTTAACTTATACATGTACCTATACACATTGACTAACCTAGCAAATCAACACCGATCTTGTCACCGCACCGCCACAACAATGTCGGCCGACCAACCCGATCGATGAACCCATCTGTCCAACCTAGTGTGTCACCCATACGCTTCATCACCCATCTAACTAGGTTACTTGACCAACCTAATTGGCCATCCTAGTGTGTCTCCGATCAGCCATCTAACCACTATCCCAACCTAGCCGACCAACCTAGGCGTCCAACCTAATAAACTTTTCCAATCTCAAAATGAGCCCGACCACCAACTTGAACATTTATCATGGTGAGCCACCTCACCGAGAGTAAATATCAAATCATCCCAGCCAAAACATGGGATTCCTTTCTCTTTGATGTGTTTGAACTTGAGTCATCCGTACATCCTATAATTTGAATGGCTAAGTCCATTTATAATGAATTATCCAAATTAACTGAGGGGTAAATTTGGGATAACAATGCAACTTCTCTAGGAAATCTTCCTAGATGAAGATACCATTAGACTTAAATCATACATTGGGCATGAAGTCAAGCCTACCTTGAATAAACTCGGGACTCATGTGTACTTAGCATCCAAACTAAAACTATCTTGGCCTGCTCTTAAAGCTCCTTTTGGGATTTTGGATAAAACTTGTGAATTACTCCCAAAATTGAAAATATGACCAAGGAAAAGGCACAAAGAATTATGGACCTATAATCGATATTTTGGGGATGAATAGATGCACTTTTGAAAGCTACCCCAAAATCTAATTTTCCTCATAAGCATGTCATGGCTGAAATGCTTTGAAGATAGGAATGCTCCTACTTTTTATTTTCTAATGCAAGAGGAGGCATATGGGCTCAACCTTAGCTGATTTAGAGAGACATGAGAGATGAAACATTGAAAATTGTCCCTCAATTTGATTTAGTTTCTTTGTATTTGGATTTAGTTGAAGATAACAACTATCATTTCGTGTAACTTTGAACCCCTTTCTACGACACATATCTTTACTTGAAAAATGGTGAAATGTGCAAGAGAAACTACCACACGAAACTATGTGCACAACACTAAGATCATACATACTCGAGTGGAGTATGTAGAGTGTGTACAAGCACTTTTTCTACAGAAAGAAAACCTACCTACCCTACTATAACCAAACTAGGAAATGCTAAACAAATCATGTAATAGGAAGGGAGTAATAACTTCCATTCTTTACAAAATGTGGCCATGTCATTAATTTTACAATGTACATGGCATGTAATAAGATTTGACAATCATTTAACACCCTTGCCCAAATATCAACAAACAAGACAATTACCTCCTTTCACTTATACGCATTGGGTAAATTGAAAATCATCCTCACACTCTAAAATGAGCATGGTGGTGTGGATTCTCCTTGGCTCTAGTGAAGCTAAGTACCTTATTGAGCATGGTCTAATCTGTTGCATGTGACCAATGCTCTCATTTACAACTCCAAGAATGGAGTCTTCCTATAGATCTTCCTAAAAAGGGGTTGTTTGTACATTGATTTTTACTTTTTATTGCTTTCATGAAAAGATGATTTTCTACCTTGATGACTAATTTGGAAGTGGTGTAATCCTTGCTTCCATCTCCTTCCTTGAGCACATGGAACTCCTCCTCAACATGCAACTTATTGGGATTACTTGCAGATCTCGATGGACTCATTTCAGGCTACTATAACTGTTGAAGTTTGTTTCCCACTTGGTAGTTCCTCCTCCCCGGTTGAAGACCATGATTATCTACACATTTTTTCAGCTTAATCCAATATGAATTTTGAAAAGTAAAAATCCTCTAGTTGCTTCTCTTGAGGGTTATCTTGGGTAGTGAGGTCTTATTGAATGTCCTCCTCCATCATAGCTTCATTGACAAAGCTCGATTCGACAAATGAGATCAAGAAACTCTCAATGATGTATTCCTCATTCAAGGACTTTGGACTTGACTTAGTCTCCCATGTGTACTATTCTTCTTTCTTATTTGGAGCCATTTTTTCTCTCCTACCGATCCTGTAGCGGTGAGAGATCAAAACCTCTGAAAAAGCAGAGTGCCCTCATGGGCACTACATTACAAAGCACATGGACTGCTAGTTATCTTCTCGCTTCTCCTTGCTTTATTACTATCATGAATCGGATCAACATTCACCACCTATTCTTCTCCAACCTTAGCCTCCTCTAAAGGCTTGACCGGGGAAGGGGATTTTATTGATCCCAAATATTAGAGCCAAGATCACCAATATTTTTATCATTTCTTCCTTTCTCGGCTCTTCTTCTAGCTTCTCTTCTTTACTTTTTTTTGGGTATCTTCCTGCATGGACTGGGGAAACAAGGGGAGGGGTGGGTTGGGTTATATCTAGTGTTTTCTTTATTTTTGTGGAGGGTGGTGGTATTAAATTTTTATCTTGTGGAGGGAGCTTGGGTTTAGAATGGAAATGGGTAGAAAAACTAAGATGAGATGGAAGACTAGAAAATGGAGAAGTGGAATCCACAATGGGGGCAATAGGTGAGAATATTAGAAATTGGATCTCGGGATGAGATGGTTATTCTTGGAAAATTGGGAGAGGGATGTGGAATGGAAATTCTAAATTTTCCCATTAACATGTAAAATATTCAACATCCTTAACCCATTCTTCAAGTTGGGGAAGCATATCAATTACATAGCCAAACTTTTCCTGTGGTTTGAAATAGCTTGGACGAAGGCCTTTCCATGGAAACGAGGACCCTAAGGTGGAAGATATCCTCCAAAATCTGCATATCTTTGATCTTCACTAGCTCCATAGTTTGGTGGATGACCAGATGATCAAAGCATCCTTCTCATATGGGTATGCATACTATTGATCTTCATTGTAGTATGGATTTGGAGGTGGTTGATAGTACCCTGAGAATATGTGTTGCAAATGTGGAGGGATGTATAAATGGTGTCATTGCTTTGTTGTAATATAGAATTCCATAAGGGGAATGAAGTCATGATTGCACAACTTCATGGATGGAAGAAAGTGGAAAGATGTGGAAGGAAAATTAATGGAAATGGATGGAAAGAGGGAAGGTATGCAACTGAGATCGAGGGTTCTTTACCAAACAGAGTCACTAGATGTGTTTGAGCATGTGCATCTAAATGCTAAAATTATAACAAGAACACATCAACTAGCTGAAATGAAGTCCACTCTAGATTTTGAACTATACACCTGCAAAATATATTCTAACTAAGATATATAGTGGAACACTTGTGAAATGTAGATATTTCACTGTTTGTCATAAGACCGGCATGCCAAAAAATGTTAATGCAAAAATAAAACACCCCTGATTACTAATTATTTATGTGTGAGGCAATTAGTGTAACCTACATAATAAGGGATTATCCTTCAGTGTGAGGCATTGCAAGCAGGATAATCCTCCATAGAAATCTGGTTTCTTATTCCTAATCCTAATGCTAAACTACTCCTAATACGTAAAAGACACCTATCTAAATTTACCCTAATAATGCCAAGGAGACAGGAGAGAGAAAGTACAAAGAAAGGGAAATCCTACACTAAAAGGGGTGGTGAAAGCACCAAGAAAGGGTGAAATAATGTAAGTGAGTGAAAAATAGTGAGAAAAAGAGAGGTTAGGTGGAGGCACCCGAGTATAAAACAATATTTAATTTCCTATATTCACAAAGGACAACAAATTTAAGGTCCTGTAAAGAGCTATAAACATGCACAATATACCTACAAACATAATGGAAGGAAAAAGATGAAATATAACCCAAATTAGGGAAAGAAAATCCACAAAACACAAATTTTATTGCTCATAAACATGCACAATCCATTACAATATAGGCACAAGGAAAAATCTTTTACAATAAGCCCAAATTCGAGGGCTTTAGCTCACAATAGCTCTAGAATAATTTTGACATAGTTCCTTTTCTTTTTAGAAAGTCACTATAAAAATGAGAGGTTTAAGTCCATTATATAGGAAAATTTTCCACCAACCCTCATTAAATCCCTGACAGGTAGTTGAACAACCTCAACTATCACAATTAAACTGGTGGTTAAACTCTCTTTTCACCCACCTACTACCTTCATCTCCCCGGGACTCGTGATCCATCCAATATGTGATCCATCCAACCTCACCATACCAACACCTAGGCATCCAACCTCATGACCTGGTCTAACCATATATCACCCGACTTTGACTGTCCAACGCTAGGGGTTGGGCACCATCCAATTATGAAAGTTGTACATCCTTGTGGTTGCCAACCAACATGAGTCACCATCTCTACATTGTGGGTCATCCAACCTGAGGGGGTTAGACGTCATCCAATCTCACCATACAATTCTTACCCGACCAACCCTAATGTCTCACCCTATACTATCTAACTCGTTGGGGTTATATGTCATTCAAATTATCCATATCTTTGCACTTTCCGAACAACCTAGTCGACAAACCCTTGAGCTCATCACCACACTACCCACAACAGTCATCCAACCAACTTGGACAATCAACCCATCCTTCCAACCTAGTGTGTCACAAGTATGCTTTGTCACCACTCTAACTAGGTGACCCAACCAACCCAACCGGCCATCCTAGTGTGTCACTTAACCACCAGGTCATCTAACCACCATCCAACCCAATTGAATAACCTTGGTGTCCAACCTATTGAACTTTTCCAATCTCACAAGGAGCTTAACTATCAAATCTAATATTCAACATAGTGATCACATTGGTCAAGCTGAAACATGGGTTGCATTTATCTTTCGATGGTGTTGAACTTGACAATTGTCTATACATCCCGAATTTGAATCTCTAAGTCTATTTATAAGGAATTATCCAAATTAACCTAGGGGTAAATTTGGGATAACAATATCTGGGCATCCTTTAATCTCCCCACAAGTAGGTTTTCTTTACTTTCCATAGAATAACACTAAACTTTAGCCTATTTTAGAGTCAAACCAATGGCATTAGGTACTTTTATTGGCATTATATTTTCATAAGAACTTGAGTGTATGATATAATTGTTCAATTACTAGCCTCCAACAAGAAGGGAAAACTAGAATGGTTCAATTTTCTTGATCTTAGCTACACTTAGGCCTAGCATGTTTTGAGATGATAGGGAAGGAGGAGTTGGTAGTAACCCTTTAGAAGAGATCGTGATAGAATTGGGTTTTGGGTTACTACCTATTAGACCCTAAAAGTAATGTTGTCTCCAAATCACGCACTTTCGAATGGCTTGAAATGAGTCACGTCATTTGGTGTGATTGTGACACATGGGATCACCTCTCAAGCTATGGGACTTGGGCTCAAGGTGAACCTCTGGAGAAGGCCAACTTCCTGTTCCTAAACTAAACACAACACTACTTCTGATGTAAGAAAGATGGCTAACTAGTCCTATGCTATCATTTCATGGGATTTAGGGAAGAAGAATACAAGGAAATAAAAATTATTCTAGAAGTGGTGATGCACCAAGAAAAGGGATATTTAACTTTTAAAACGGTCAATTTGAGTATGATGATTGCACCGTTAGCCACCTTCACCTATTACAACTTGGAAAGGATATAAAATATCACAGACTAGAAGCACACGTTCCTTTGTTAAACCTTAAACATACAGAGGGATTAGCTTTGATGTGATACACAAATAATTTATCAAAGGGATAATCACAAGCACATGTCCAGTATTCACTTAAATGATAATAATAATGCAACTCTTGATCAACAGAAGGAAAATATTTTCTCACAACTGATAGGAAGTAATCACACTATTATTTTCTCAATATGAAACAGATAATCTAAAATAAAGGTAAATTAATCAAATAATGCTAAGGAATCACATTCACAAGGCATGTAATGATTAATCATTCAACACAATAAAACAAATTTTCAAGTGTAAGGAATAAATTTGAATATAATTAAAAGGTTTCAACAAAACTCTGGAAGCACTCTTCCAAGCTTGAAGAGCAACTTTTCCTCCAAATCTCTCCAAAATATGTATATCTAAATAATGGAAGCACTCCACTATTTATAAGTTCCTAGGTTGAGCCATTACAGCTAGGCCTTTAACTAACATTTAACTAAAAATAGTAATGTCATTAATAAGAGGGAATAGGCTCCCATAAAAATAGAAAATTTGTTGCAGAAGGTTGACCAAGTCAACCCCAGTAACTTTGACCATTTCTAGAGCTTGAACCTGTCCTTTCATGGCCACTCAGCTTTGGCCTAGTTCATCTTCATCTCTTTTCTCTACAATATTTTGTTGTCCTTCCTCCCATATGGCCATTTGGTGTCTGTACTCAAAGAAACACTTGACAATACCCTGAGTTTCTTCATCTCCAGGTCCACACGCATAGTGATTCACTACATCCGTTGTTTCGATCTCTTTCGTGATCCTAGCGGAAACCTTCAAAGCTTACTTACGACTTTCTTTAGTCTCCCTATGAAGTTCTGACATAGAACCAGTCGATCAATGGAGTCACTATTGAAAGTATTTGTAACATCGTTGTCCCGCTTCACTAAATCTTTGAAATTTTCTTTAATCTGGTCCTTAGGAAGAGCATCGATGTTCTCATTGAAAAACTTGCAGTGGGAATTATCAAACTCTTTAGAGATATCATTGAGGGCATCTGTAATTTCTACTCGCTTTTCCTCTAATTTTTGATCAGATCTTGTAACACTTGACACCAGAATTCCATAGCTTTTTGATATTCAAACAATTTAGAGGCATCATCAATCACCTCTTCCTACAGAAGTAAATCGGAATCTTCTTCTCTAATGTCATTCCATGTTGCCAAAGTTAAATTTAAATTATTATTATCTTCGGAGAGATATTCATCCATCTTAGCAATGGTGGCTTTCACAATCTGTAAATCAGTATAAATCTCTATAGCTTCCTTAATCAGAGGATTGGCCTCCTGTAAGATCCTTTCCATCCATCCATTCACTGTTCTCCCTTTCTGGCCTAGCTTCTCAAGCTCATGATAAGAGATGTCATTGATTGTAGATGAAACTATCATGGCCGTAGTAGTTGAGATGTCAGTGGATGGAGTGGGCTGAGTTACTCTATGTAGCAAGTGTAGTGAGCTACTCAACCTTGGCCTTAAGCTCATCCTTGGTGGCCTTATCTTTGTCATATTTCTCCAAAAGGGCCCCAAGAGTAGTGTGTACATCCTTCTTGGCTCCTTCATGAGTAGCCTTCCCCAATGAGAACTTTGAGATCTCAGTAGTATCTTTGATGTGTTGGTTTCTTTAGTTTTCCCTCAATAGGGGTAGCCACTTCGATCATGCACTCTCGATGGATTAACCATTAGAATTGATACGGTTCTCGGTCTCTTGGCCTGTCTTTTTGGCATGGACTCCAATATACTGAGATCTATCACATCTCCCAGAGGAACCTTTTTCTTTTGCTTAGGAGTCTGTCTAAATAGCCACTATGGTATGGCTAGAGCTGAGGAAGACAAAGTAGCAGATCCGATACCTGAAGTACCAGTTAGGGCAAGATCACTAGAAATGCTAGCTGATATCTGAGCAGAGGTGGTAATGATGGAAGGTGTGGGAGTGAGGAAATCCATAGGAATTGACAAGGAAATGTTGGGGGTTGAGATCAAAGAAAATGGGAGTGTCAAAGGAAGTGAGGAGGAAATGGGTGACCCAATATTTTCCCCAGCTAATAAAACTAGAAGTGACAAAAATACTTGGGCCATAGAAGGAGATGGGAAAGAGGAAATGGTGGACATAGTGAATCACTATGCATGTGGACCTAGAGATGAAGAAACTTAGGGTATTGTCAAGCGTTTCTTCGAGTACAGACACTAAATGGCCATATGGGAGGAAGGACAACAAAATCTTGTAGAGAAAAGAGATGAAGATGAACCAGGCCAAAGCTGAGTGGCCATGAAAGGACAGGTTCAAGCTCTGGAAATGGTCAAAGTTGCAAGGTTGACTTGGTCAACCTTTTGTAACAAATTTACTATTTTTATGGGAGCATGTTCCCTCTTATTAATGACATTACTATTTTTAGTTAAATGTTAGTTAAAGGCCTAGTTGTAATGGCTCAGCCTAGGAACTTATAAATAGTGGAGTGCTTCCATTATTTAGATATACATATTTTGGAGAGATTTGGAGAAAAGTTTCTCTTCAAGCTTGGAAGAGTGCTTCCAGAGTTTTGTTGAAACCTTTTAATTATATTCAAAGTTATTCCTTGCACTTGAAAATCTATTTTATTGTGTTGAATGATTAATCATTACATGCCTTGTGAATGTGATTCCTTAGCATTATTTGATTAATTTACCTTTATTTCAGATTATCTATTTCATATTGAGAAAAGAATAGTGTGATTACTTCCTATCAGTTGTGAGAAAATATTTTCCTTCTGTTGATCAAGAGTTGCATTATTATTATCATTTAAGTGAATACTAGACATGTGCTTGTGATTATCCCTTTGATAAATTATCTATGTATCACATCAAAGTTGATCCCTCTATTGTGTATGTTTAAGGTTTAACAGAGGAACGTGTGCTTCTAGTCTGTGATATTTTATATCCTTTCCAAGTTGCAATAGGTGAAGGTGGCTAATGGTGCAATCATCATACCCACATTAACCCTTCCAAAAGTTAAATACCCCTTTTCTTGGTGCATCACCACTTCTAGAATAATTTTTATTTCCTTGTATTCTTCTTCCCTAAATCCCATGAAATGATAGCATAGGACTAGTTAGCCATATTTCTTACATCAAAATAGGGTTGTGTATATTTTAGGAACAGGAAGCTGGCATTCTCTGGAGGTTCACCTCTAGCCAAAGTCCCACAACTTGAGATGTGATCCCATGTGTCCCAATCACACCGAATGACGTGACTCATTTCAGGCCATTCAGGGCATGCAATGATTTGGAGAAACATTAACTAAGTACCTAAGGTGCAAAGGCACGCAAATAAGTAATTTTGGGGGAGGCACAAAGGATCGCACTATCAAAGAATGGAGTAGGGATTTAGTAATTTTCGGACAAGAGGAAATAGATGTGCATATGGAGTGAATGGAAAAGTAACCAGATACAAATGTGGATAATCTATGGAGACTTACAATTCAAAAAAAGGATATTCCAGGGAATCATTATGGTTATCATGAGAGGATAACGAGCCAAGGTTATTAAGTATTAAGCTGGTACAAGCATGCTATAAAAACTCGATTGAGGGAAATTCATGGCGACATCGACATATTCCTAGGTAGTGGTAGAGAAATCATAAGGAGATTCCTACAAGATTTCACAGATGATGATGGATGGTTAGGATAATATTCCTTCTATTACTTGATATAGAGGGTCCTTTGTAGATAAGGATAGATGTATGAAGAGAGATAGGAAAATATAGTATGTGTGGAAAGAGATATGTAATGGCGAGCTTTGTCATGTAAAGAAAGCTCTACTAGTATGGACATTAAAAGAAAAACAATGGAACTCTCTTGATGTAATCTTGGCTACCATATTTTGGCTTATGAATATAATGAAGTAATTTTGTAACACTTTTGTAATGGATCTTGATCTATGTATTTTCCTTAGTGTTCATGTGTGTGTTATGGGTTTTTCTACATGATGTTCATGGGTTGATTCTAATTTCCTTTAGTTGATCATGTTAATCCATTTTCACAATGCATTTAGGCTAGGAGTTAGTGTTTACATCTTGAGTTCCATGAATGAATGCACTTGTTTTTGGTTATATTACATCCTTGTTTTAAGAAGAAACATTCTCATGAGGCTCATATAAGGGAGGGACTCGGAGCTCGGAGCATCACATGTGAGCTTCTAGGATAAGGCTGGATGATATGCCGGTGCGCTTGGGATTGTTTGTTGAATAGGTGGTGACAATAGAGACTACATTTTGTTTCGTTGTTGGGACCTCTTTTCTAAGCTATTATGAGAATGATGTTTTATGACATAGTGATTGACCTTAGATAGTATCGAAGCATGGCTTAAAATCACAGAGGATTAGTTTTCTCAGATATTTAGTACTGGACCTGAGTTTAATGCACGTAAATGGGTAGAAGAACATATGTATCATGAGTTGTATGAGACATTTTTTGCTTTCTAAAGGATTTGTATGAATGGCTTTTAGCGTATGCATATAGATCAAGTTGGTACTATAGATCTCGCGTGTGGACCCAAGATGAGTATTAGAGCCTGCATGATACTGATATGGCTTGGACATGTGTTGTTGATCATTGGTGGAGTAGAGTGTTGATAATTTATACCTTGAAGTATGTGATTTCTACATATTCCTATCCATAGATTGCTAAGTTTGAGTTTTTGAGAGATCCAAGAGGATCATTCTTATGTGTTATACCCTTAGCTATAAATATCCTGATCATTACATTGAGTTTGGAAGCATTTCCTATAGATGGCTAAGGTCTTCGAGCCTTTGGGTGAGGAAGCTAGGGTGGAGGAAGATGGCAGACCTTATGGCTAAAAAGGAGAGGGAAGAGAGACAACTCAAGTATAATGAAGCTCATGAGAGGGAGTTAGATAGACAACTTGAAGTTAAGGAAAGATGGATTTATGGAGGTAGACGTTGTAAGAAGGAATTGAGGTTCATGCGCAGAGGACATGGATCCTGAGAAGTCTATGCTACCCCATCTTTGTAAGCGCGGGAGAGAGACCCATATAGCTTCTAATAAGAGCTCATCACTTGGAGAAAGGAGATCTATCGGCACACATCTAAATTTGCCTAGTGACCAACCCCTAGTGCTTAGTTTTCCAAATCTAGAAATAAGTATTACTAACCTAATTGGTATTGGTGGAAGTGACCGATCAACACCTAGGAGGTATAACTTTTCATTTGGCACATCTATGGATGCACAATCATTTCTTGTGTTTGGAGGTATATTATCTAGAGAAGAATTTGGGAAAAATTGGGTACTCAAATCTTGGGCATCATGTCTAGAATTGGTGTGGGACACACATTTGGTAGCAGATGCAATATCACAGACTATTTGTGCATAGTTTAGTGTGATAATGGGGACACAAGGCATGACCACTTTAGGACCCTTTCCAACCATGAGAGGAGGATCTAGTGCATCTGGTGGAATAGGAACTAGTGGACCAAGTGGACTGGTGGATCTATAGGATTTGGTGGTAGAGGAAATGTCAGAGGGAATCAATGTTCTAGATCATGTAGACAAGGGCCTCAACCACCTTAGCAAGTATTTTTGAAATGTCTTTGCATCTACCAGATTACAAAGGTGTTGAGGATGTTACAAAACATGTACACACATGTGGTCTATTATGACACGTGAAAAGGAACACTACCCCCGAATGGAGGCAAGTCAGTCCGCAATAATGTTGCAAGGATGTGCATATAGTTGGTACCATAAGTATGACCCCCACCAAAAAGTGGTAGATTATACTGCACTGCATAATGCCTTCTTAGGTAATATTCATGTTCCTAAGTTTGAAGAGAAGATTATTAACGTGTTGAAATAAATTCAACAAGGTATGGAAAAGAGTGTGTAGGAATATGATTTGTGTTTTAAGACTCTTTTGTCAAAAATGTCATATGATATTCACCCTTCTCAACATGCTCAATGTTTTTTTGGAGGGTTAATAACACCTTTTAGGAGATCACTTTCACACAAGACTTTCATAGACCCGTGCGAGGCCTTGGAGGTTACCCTACGTGATGAGGTTGTTGGAAGCGTGGATACAAGTGTTAGCCCTTTTCTTGAATCTAAAATTTTTGAAATGGTAAAAAAAATTGGAGAATCTATCTACGAACTTGGCGCATAAGACTCACATTGGCCTATGGTGCAGAAATTTTGAGGTAGAGGGGAATATAAAGGATTTTTTTCCTCGAGAGATCGGTACGCGCCATGATGGTAGATTGTGAGATTTACCACAGAGATCATGATGCAAGTAGGTTTCCGCTACTGCAGCATGTGATCCATAAGAATGTGTCCTATTATTACAAGATTGACACCTCCACTACTCATGACACTAAGGATTGTAGATTGATTGACCAGATACATGATGCCATTGATATTGGTGTATGCTGACCGACATTTCAAATAATTCCAAGGATGATGGTTGTCACTATGAAGGGCGTGCAGATGGAGGAGCTCGTGGAAGATTCTTTCACAGAGGTGGAAGAAGTGAGTTCCCACATGGAACTTGTTACAACTATGGGTCTACAGAGCACTATAAGCATGAATGCTCTGATATGTTACAATGCAATTTTTGTGGAAAGAAGCAAAAGTATGAGGAGTTCCCATAGTTATTTGAACACATGAGCCAACAACAGTGGAAGAATAAAGTTGTAGGAATGGTGAGCATGAAAATGCTGACTCACAATGGATGTCAAAGGTGGCATGTGAGTCAAAGTTTGATCCTATCTTGGTGACGATGTGATCTCAAGATGCATGCACCAAGGAAATACTAAAGCAAAGGTCACTGGTTACTAGAGAAGAGGTGGTGCATGGGAAGTATCTAGACCTTACTCATCAGAAAGAGGTTTATCAGGAGACCATGGATGTAATTTGAAGCCTACAAGGAGAGATATAGTGCCTAAGCGAGCGATCACGGTAGTCGGAATGTGAGCAAAGGAAAGAACAACGATGATCCATAGAAGGATTTTGATGAGGTTAGGGAAGTATACGAAATTCCTAGGTAGTAGAATATCATTCCTTTGCTAGGGGAATGGCTATGGGAGAAAGTACCACATGCCGAGGAGAGCACGAGTGATAGGTCCTACACGCTAACCTTCCCCCTAACACCATTGATTATGATAAGGATATTATCTTGAATGTAGTAGTAGACGGATGACTCCTAAGTAATTTTATGATAGATACAGGTATGGAAGTTAATTTTCTTACCTTGGATGTCTAGAATCAAATGAGAAGACTCCCATTACATCCATCTTCAAATGTGTTGTATATGGCTAACAAGACAAAGGAGATTCACATTGGTGTCTTGAAGGACATTTCTATCACTACCCAAGGGGCGAAATTCACTAGAGACTTGAATTCTTGGTGCTAGCTCGGTGGACAACTTTTCAACATTACTTGGGTGCCCCTGGTGTTATAATAACAATGTTTACCTACGGTTCAATAAAGGTACATAAGTTTTGAAAACAAGGAAGAACAAGTTATTATGCCTCTAATTGATGGGAATCCAAAGACCTTATCTTTGAGCCCTTGGGAGAATAAGTCCTTGATAGAATCTATGTGCACACCTGTCGGGGACCTTGAGGTGAGTAATCCTCTAGAAGGAATTATTCAGTTCGAAGATGCTCAATCTATGAGTGATACAACTAGTGTAGCTTGTGAAAATTAGGTACAAGAGACTTATGAGTTGATTGGAAGGCGATTGAGAGGCTCCTTTATAAGAGTGACAAGGGCATGCCCACTTAGGTGCCTGAGTGGGAAGGAGTTACCAAGCTAGACTTGGGATGACAACCCTGATGTTTTCCTATGAGCCACGAAAGCTCAATGGAGATGTGGGATCGAAGGAAGGAGCATGTTTGTCTACACTTTCCGTGGAACTGTAACACGTTGGTGGATGGTACATCAAGACAATCTTCTAGGGTGACGCGAGTTCAGGATTGTGCTCTCTATTACATTCTTTAGGATCAATGTGCCAACTAAACTTTGTGTCTATGATGGGAAAAAATATGCCTCGAAAATTTCTAGGAGTGTGAGAGTATCTAGGTGGAAGGCACGAGAGGCTTTACCTTATTCCCTCTCGGTGCACAAGTTTTATTCCACACTACAAGGTTGTGCATGTGCATGGTACATTTATTTAGAGTTATGCCGTCAGATAGGGAACTGATAGGAGTTAACAAATGACTTGATTCAAACCTTTGAATATCAAATTGCTAAGCCCTTGGTGAATGAGGCGCTATAGGTTGTTAAGAGCCTAACTATGGGAGACAGTGCCATGGTAGAGGATAGAATATTGGAATTATTTTGTGAACTGGCTTAGAAGCGCACTCTGATGAGGGAGAATTAGACGAGATACAACTTGAGCATGCTTACATGGAGAAAGAGAAGTGAAAGATGGTCTATGTGATAGATGAGGAAGTGGAGAACTTAGATGTTAACCATACTATGGGTATGTGCTACGTAATCGATAGTCTTGATGAGAAAGCACATGCCTTCCATGAACCCCTCGAACAAATAAGGTTAACATTGGCTCATAAATGGAACCTAAGGATACTACTATTGGTGACTATTAGTCGAAAAGGAGGTTTCAAAGATAATTGATCTGTTGTGAAAGTGTTAGGACTTATTTCTACGTGAGTACCATGAGCTTAAAGGATTTCACAACTCATCGGGGAAAATGAAAATCAATTTAAAGGAAGTGTCATCCAATTTTTGGCCCCTAGGGAAAAATTGGACAACAGGGGCCTATCAGAACTTAGGACCAGAAAATATTCTCACTAAAGAATTTTTGGTGGCAGGCATAATTTTGGTGTTTAGGAAGCATTTTTAATGTTTTGGGGAGATTTACAATTTTTAGAAGACATTTTCATCTCCTGGAAATGAGGAGCTCGGGAGGTGACACAATGAGCTCAAGGCATGAAAAAAGCCCAAAATTCATAGTGTGGAGGTATGTGAACTCCAGAAACTCCTCATGGTGCTGTGGAATGGCTCACAATGTAGATAAGGGTAACTTGGTTACATATAGCACTAGGATCAGTGGGAACTTAGAACACCGAGTTGAAATCATGAACTTGGTAGATGGGCGAGTTAAAATCTAGGCAAGAAAATGAGAAGGCCAACTAAGCCATGGCACAATAAGGGGTGAGCTCATAGTAGATCATGCTAAGGCTAAGGCAACTCAATCAAATTGTTCTCTTAATCTTGATACGATCTCACTCAGGAATTCATTGAAGCACCTATAAGAGATTGGAAGGTTGAGCTCATGGAATAAACAATGAGTAGCAAAGTTTGAGTTTGAATATTTGAATATTAGATCCGAATTGAGTTTGAAGGTTTAGACGGAACATAAGTGATATTTTAAGTTTGGCATATCAGGTCGGCTTGGGAGAATCGAGCTAGATCATTGAGGGGATGACCAAAAATACACAAGTTCAGGCATGGCCAAGCCATTCAACATCTTGATAGAATGGGAATGTTTTAGAACTAGTCAGTGTGAGTTAAGGGATGGCTCAACATTGAGTGAAGAGCATGTTAAATTTGGGTAAAACACAACTCAGAAAGAATTGTAATCATAGCTAGCTATTTATCGGGCTCATCAGATGGATGCGTAGTTACTCGGGTGGAGCTCGTTTGGGGTTGCAGAGAATGGAACCGAGTCGAGCTATTAGCTAATCGTGGGAAAGATTCTTGGTAAATCCAAGTCTATATTCTTAGCTTGGCATGAAGCTATTTGGTAGGAGCAACTCGAGGTCAGTCAAGTTCATGCATTATTTCAGAAATTCAGGTTCACAGGGAGCTCTAGGAATGTGTCGTGGTGATAAAGAAGGCTGAGCAACATCTTAGCAAGTTCGCAGAAGACATCGAGACTGATTTTGCAAAGGGCAAGCTCATCAGTGAAGGAAGCTCATAGTGCATGGAGCTCGAGCATTGTTCAAGTGAAGGATTCACATCGTCACATCAAAGGGATGGCTACCAAGCTCATGAAGAAATATCAATGCTCACCATGGAATTAGACTCGGTGAAGTGAATGAAACGTGAACCCTCGAGATGAAAAGGAGTAGCAGCTCAATATATCAAGCTAAGGGTTTAAGCTCATGGGTATTATGGAAGATAGCTGAAGTATACGACATGATAGGGAATAACTCATATGGGGTGAGCCTATTAGGAACGTTCATGTCATTAAGACCCTGACAGGATATATCACTGTAGAAAGGAATTTTGGGCTTGTGAGGACAAGGAAATGAAGAGGTTCACAATTAGCTCCATGTATAGCTCGGCTAGGCGTAGGGATGGTTGAGTTGATGCGTTCATAGGAGCTTAATGGTCAAACAAATGGCTCAGTTCAGTACATATCGTAGTCTCAAGTTTTCAACACGAAGCCTTAGTCTATTAAAAGGCGTGAACACAGGTTGGAGGCTCATTGAGGAAGAGTGCCTCAGGTCCTCAGGTCAGACCACGACATGGAAAAATACAAAGCACCAACAGAGGATCTCGGACGGGCTTGAATACTAATTCGGCGGTGGGCAATATGAACCAAGGCTTGGATGTAAATCATTAAAGGAAGATGGGTATTGCTAAGAGTTCATGCTTGGGCTCATGCCACAAGTTGGAGGATCACTTTCTCGGATCGATCTAGTCACTGAGACGTTGAACTGAGCCGAGTTACAGTTAACACAGGAAAGAGAGACTAGGGTAATCTTGAAAGTGAGCCAATGTTCGTTGAGACACGAGTTTGGAGGCCTTCTATCAGGTGGTCAGAAATGAAAGAGAGATCAAGATTGGACTCATGAAGCAAGTGCATATGCAGTCGGAAGAATGGGTAGTTTATTTCAGGCATAGCCTTTCGGGCTTTCAGATGTTTTGGGTTCGGAACTCACCCACCGAGTTGACAAAAATAATCTGGAGGATTCCAAAGCCCGAAAGCCCAAAACTTTGAAATTCAAAGTTTCAGGTTTTCGGGATTCGAAATTCCATGCCTTCGGGAATCGGGATTCTTAAGGCGGTAGGATCTTGGTAAGAGGTATTTTTGTTTCCAAAATCCAAATTTGAGCAATGACCGAGGCATACGATGAGTCAAATGTTGAGCCATTAGAGTGGTTGATGATTAATGCAAATGTGGGAGTGTGGTCTATGAGTCGAGTCATTGGTGTTGGTGAGGTCAAGGTGTCATCCAATATAGATACGTGGAGAATAAATGCGTTGGGTGTCGGAGGCATTATATGGCGAGTCAGGTGAGTCTGATCCTAACAAATAAAATGACGAACGAGCTATTTTTGGAACCCAATGTGGTCACGGAGGCCGTTAGGAGACTTTTGGCCACGAAATTCAAGGGATACTTGATCAATGCCACTCGTGCAAAATGAACAACTCGGTAGTTAGGGAAGTTGTTTGTGAGTAAATACATGGGCGCAGGGGTGTTTTCTAGTTCGGTGTGAAAAATATAATATTGACCAAGAAAAACAAGGATCATGGGAATCGAGGAAACCTGATCAATACAAAACATCCGATGTGGCATTTATCTCGTTAGAATGAATGTGAAGCACCGAGGTGAATACAAGATAAGTCATTTTCATGTTCGTGAGTTATCAACACGTAAACCAAAGAACTCGGTCATTAATGAAAAGTGAGGCATCTTGCTAAGCAAATCATGGGCGGGTAAATGTGAGGGCGGTGAGTTGGTAAAGGGCGAGCCATTTTTCTAAACCTCCTAAGAGATCTCCTACATGCGAGAACCAATCCAAAAGGGTTTCACCAAGAGCACAAGGTGCTTCGAGAAAAATTATTGAAATATTATATTTTAATCAAATGGAGAAAATGGATATTTGAATTTATTTGAGCATTACGAAGACATTATCAAAGAGCTAATGGAATGTAACTCTGGAGGCCCTAAAAACTAACTTTTCACTCAACAAGCCATAACTTTCTTCCTGGTTACTCAATTTTTATGAAATTACAATCATTGGAATCAGGAGAATGAGAGCTACGTAATGGAGTCACCAGAAGATGAGTTTTTGGAAGTGTTTATTTCGAAAATTACAGGTTTTAATCGTTCCTTGAGTGGTGCCTTGAAAGGTGGAGTTGCAATTAATGAGGCAAACATGGCCAACAACATTGATTAATTACTTCCTAAATTCTGGCCTAGATTCTAGGGTTTCTCCTTCTTTCTCTAAACAACTCAGCAATTTTTCTATAAATTTAAAAGGGGTGCTTATTCCAAAAGGAGTTAGACACTTTCAAAGCTTCTCAACTCTTCACAAGCTAAGATATTGTGAATTTGTAGGCTCTCAAGTCTTTCTTCTCAAATTGTAACAACAACCTATGTGTTTTCCTTGATGTAATGATGCACTGTGAAAGCACTTGAAGTAATGAAAATTATGTTTTGTGATCAATTATATGTCCTTTCATGATTTTGTTGCTTCTATTTTCATCTCTCATGTTTGCAGGTTAACTATGAAACCAAGGTTTCTTTTGCAAGTTTTGGAGGTCATTGTGCTTATCAAGGAGTTAAGTACTGTATGTAAATTGGGTTTGTAATGCATTTTCATTCTTCCTCATGATCATCTCTTTTCATTGGTGTTGGTGCCATTTTTGAGCTTACACAATTTTTCCCTAAATTTTCCTTCATTGCGTGCTCTGAAACATTTTCTCTCAAATTGGTGGTCTACAACTTTTCCCTCCAGTGGTTGAAATGCTCAAAAACTTGTTGTTTTGCCCCAATTTGAAAGAAATATGCATGTGTGCCCTGTTTTGTGCCCTAATTTTTCCAAAATATGTGGGCTCTGCCATTTTTCCTTTTTGCCCGATCGTGGAAGTTTAAAATTGATCAATTTGCACTTGTATGCCATTGAAAATCCAATTCCATGATAAAAAAGCTTTGAAAACATGTTTCAGTTGGTTAAATTTTGAGAAATTTTTCATCCTTAGCGAAAAAATTGAATTCTAGGGCATCCCTGGCATTTTCTGTGTTTTGACGGTCAGACGGGCGTCATTTGCTTGTCAATTTCTTCTTTATCATTCATCAGCAATGTGGCTTGTTCTAATTGGTGAGGGATGGTGGAAAATTGTTTTAACTTATCACTTTTTGCTTTTTTGGCAAAAGGGTGAATTTGGTCCCATGGCTCCACTTTACTCTGATTGGTTCTAATGTTGCTGACATGTCCTCTTTTGATTGGATGAGAAGCAGCGGGTCTTTTTGTGCCTTAAGGCATTTTGGAAAAAGAGTTAAAGTGCAAAGAAAATGCCTAGGGCCCACAACGAATCAGAATGGAACACGTGGTGGCTTTAGAGCCAAGGACGGAATTGCAGGTGGTCGGGTTCTTTTGAAGTTTTTTGACTTTATTTGGTTAAAATATTAAAGTCACAAAACAATCCAGAACTCCACAATGAATCACAGGTGGACACGTGTCATGTTTGCATCAGAGGTGGAACTTCGGCCTCAAGGAAAAATTGAGATTTTTCCCATTTTTGGCATAAAGGCATAAAATTAAAAGGAGGAACGCAAGCCTGCGGCGAATCAACAATCACCACATGTCGGGATAGAATCAAAGTGTGCAGGAGTGCGGAGGAAATGGTGAAAATTTTCCTTTATGGAAAATGTTGTTAAAATATAAATAAGAGCGCTGCCCCATAGCCAATCAGGTGAGGACACGTGTCCTACGGGAGGGCGGAGCCATGGAGGAAAAATGGAAAATTTTCCTTTTTCCAAAAAGAGGCAAAATGTTTAAAATTGAGCCACGACTCCGTATCCAGTCATATTGCGCCATGTGTCAGGCCCAAATCTCAATGGCGGAGCGATAGAGGAAATTGAGAAATTTTGCAAATTTCCAAAAAAGGTGGAAATGTGTAGAATCGGTCTGCGATTCCAATGGGACCCACATTAGGACACGTGTCAAGCTCATTTTCAAAGGGCAGAGGCGGAGAAAAATGTCAAATTTTTACATTTTTCTAAAAGTGTTAAAATGTCAAAAAGTGATCCCAAGCCTATTCCCAATCACATTGTGACACATGGAGGGCGTAGATTAAAAGTTGAATTTCAAATCAATGGTAACTATGCATCGTTTTTTGCTCTGCCACCATTTTTGCCCTAGAACGCTCTAGGAAGTTTGGAGATGTTTTTTTGCATCAATTTTCATCAAATTTTTGACAAATACATGTCGTTTGTACGTGCAAGGACCAATGCAATCGGTTTTGAGGATCAATTTGAAGATCAGAGATGTTTTTGAAATGAATTTTTGCCCTAACCCATCCAAAAATGTGAAATATCAGATCCAAAAGTTGCAGAGTCAATTTTGGAGGGATAAGGATGAAATAATGAAAGGAAGGGGGTCTGTATGCTTTGAAGATGGAAAACGTGCCTCTACAATGGATAATGATGCCAATTTTGCAATGACTCATCTCTTTTTGAGACAACTGGCAACTTTTTGGACGTGTTTTGTTAAACGTCCCTATCTGCGAATCATGATGAATTTTTGTAACAAATTTGATCCTTTGGCATATTATTTTCTTGGGAAAGAAGGTTCGAAGGAGATTGAATGTTATATATTACATGAATTTGTCATGCAAAAAGGTTGGAAGAGTTTCAAAAGCCTTGAAAACCAAAAATTTCATGGGAAAATATGGGAAAAAGCCCATTCTCTCGAGTGACCATTTGAGAAACTCGTGTAACTCTCTCTATATCATATTTTAAATCATGTTAAGTTGGTTGCATATGTATAGCCATTAACAAGCTCGAGATTGTTTTCAAAACATTCCCTTCTTCGATAAATCGATCATTTTTGAGTTATTATGTGTTGTCTTTGGGAAAAATCATGAATGCTCATATTTTAGAATGCATTTCAAATTTATGTTTCTTGTTTCTTATTGCAGTTTTGTGTTTAAAATCTCTCTTGATCATGCATGGTCTCATTTCTTGTGATAGTTTAGTGGCATTTGCAATCTCACATTCATAAGAGCTTTCATATGATAAAGAGATAAACAAATTTAAAATCACTTTACCTTCCTTGACTTCAGAGATTGTTTGTAAACCTTTGGGTGCACCTTAGGTCATGATTAAATAGTGATTGCTAAATGCTTCATTGGTTCATTCTAACTCAAGATTTTGTGATAGATGATCAAAGATTGTGTGGAAAAGTGCAGATCTGGGCCTCCATTTGATGCACATATCCTGGTTGAAGGGATGATTAACCATTTTGATACTTTCTATTGTTAAGTTTCTCCATATTTTGCTGAAATCCTCAAAGAGTCTGGCGAACCTTGGTTTGTCTTATCTAAACTCCCACCCAAAAAATCATTCAAAAAAACTAATCCTACCTTGTTTTACCCCTGTTTTCACCTATATACCCATACAGGATCAAAATCCATTTGCTAAAGTATGTAGAACAGATTAGGATTTCAAAATGTCTTCAGTAACCCTTGCCTTGCATTGAAAGTATCTCTGTAATATGGAAGTGACAACTTGTGAAAGTCAGATTTGGAGTGTTGATCGTATTTTCCCAAGGCCTTTTCATACTATTTGCACAAATTGAGGGATATATTCATCTCCTTCACCATTTGAGGGTTACAAAATAGGTCCTCTTACCTTGGTTGAAAGGCACAACCTAAAACATTTAGGACAAGATCAAGTCCTATTTGAGTTTTATCCATCTCTCCACAAATTTGAGTGTCAATTAGATCATATCCTTGGCTACAAAATGACACACACCATGATCCATCTATCTTCAAGCTTCATGCCATATCTTTGATGTTGCTCAAACCGAAAACCGAGAACAAATTTAGGTACCAACAATTGGCAAGCGAGAATTTTGTCTAGCAAAACCCTTTCTTAATGAATCACCACTTGAGTATAGGTTTTATTTTCTTGCAAATCTCTCTCCTAATCCCTCTAAATGTTAGCATAGGTCTAGTTAGCCATTTATCTTGCATTAGGAGTAGTGTAGTGCTTAGTTTAGGAAGAGGAATCCAGCCTTCTCCGGAGGTTCACCTTGAGCCCAAGTCCCACAACTTGAGAGGTGATCCCATGTTTCCCAATCACACCGAATGTTGTGTTCATTTTCAGGCCATTCGGGGGTGTAGTGATTTGGCGACAACAGGTTTTGGCATGCCTGGATGGACAATTAGCACATCTTTAATAGGTGTGTGTATTTGTATTCAATTCATTTCATTATTTTTTGTTCTCTTAGTGAAATTTCAGCCTTAGGAGTTATTCCCAAGCACAACTAGCTACTCCATTGGTCAAAGTACCCTACTCTATGTTTTTCATACCTTCAAGTTTATCCATTTTCATCTAGTTTATTTCAACATATTATCATTTTTCTCCCATTCATGAAGTTGTGAAATCATGGCCTCGTTTCCACAGTTGAGTTCCCACTTGCACCAGCAACAACACTTTCCATATTCAAGTTATTTTAATCCACCTCCAGCTCCATTTTATGATGAGAATCAACAACATGCATATCTCTATGAGCAGAGCCATGGCCAGTTTGATGGTTCACTTAACTATGCATCTTTTCAAGAGCAGGAGCATGTAGATGATGGAGGCTATCCTACAAATGAAGATGTAAAGTTATAACTTAAGATTCAAATAATGGAGGCATGCATGGTACAATCTAGAGCCACAACTCAAATAAAGGCATTCAAGATTGGCTTCAAGGTAGCCTGTCCATGGGTTGGCCCTATGCCAAGTTTTTATGACCTGCAGGAAAATATTGGTTTCATGACTGAATTACTACCTCAACTTGAAGGTTGGATCGAAGAGATAGAGGCTTATGAGTTCAATGCAAGGAATCCTTGTCAATGGGTAAGTCCTACACCACCACCTCAGAATCCTCTTTCCACTTCCCAGTTAATGTCATTTCAGTCTAAACCTCAAATTCCAAGTTTTTCACCAATTGCCCATGCTAAGAATTCCATTCCTTCATTTCCTATATTTCCATCCCATCATGAATCTTTTGTTCCTCGCCTTTCCAAAGTTCCTTCCTTTTTGCAAAGGCCACCAAGACAAGAGGGTGAATCTCTTCCACTTCCTCAAATGGTGAGTAAATCAGTTGAATCCTAATTCGTCCCTCGTCTTGTAGTCCCAAACCCATTTTGGGAGCAGCATCATAAAGAAATGAGCAAAAAGGAGGAGTATATGGTTGAGGAGACTAGCAAAGGAAATCATACAGAGAATCTGAGGGAATGGGCTACAAAACTTAACATGAAGAAAAATTCGTTCCTTACTAAACCTTCTACCAAAGTTGAGGCTCACAAAAAAGTGGAACAAACTTGTCTTGTACTAGAAACAAATCTAGAGTTGAATGAGGAAGAACAACAATATAACTATTAAGAATGCAATATTCATATTGGCTCCATATCTTCAGAGGATGTTGAATCACCGCAAGTGGAACAACCAGTTATAGAAAAGTAAGATCAAACTCTAAATCCACCAGAAGAAGAGCATGTGCAAGTCAAAGAAGAAAAATTTTCAAGTGTACGAGATAGTTCTAGTGAATGCAATGATCCTAATTTCCATGCATGTCAAGAACTAATAGCACTTCTAGATAGTGGTAGTACCTTTCCAAGGTCATAATTAGATGTTATGATCATCCACAAAGAGATTTACGAGACCAAGGTAGATTCAGAGGTCATGGATGTAGATGAAACCATGTAGAGGATTTCTAATCCTTTTCCTTCTTTACCTTCTCAAAAATCTGATTTTTTAGATGAATTTGATCTTTCTAATTTCATGTTTGAAAATGAAGAATATCAAGGTGAAGGAGTTTCTAGTTTGGAGGATACTCAAATTGAGGAGGAACCTTTGATATAGTCAGAGAATGAAGAAGCATATTATCTATCAGATTTGGAAGAATGTTTTGATGGACAAGAGCCTATGGAACTTGACAAAAATTTATTTCGTCACTTCTTTTCCAAAGCAAAGTGTTGAGTGTTGTGGAGGGACATTCTCAAGAACAACTCATTATTCATAACTTTCCTTTGGAATAAGAATTGGAGGAATTGAGTCTTCCATATCCCTCATCACACATAAAGGAGGAACACACAAGAGAAGCTTGGACCAATCTAGAAGCATTGAACAAAGATTATGTCATGGAGAGCTTTTTGTTTTCAGTTACGGAACCTATTTTGGTTAATAAGTCTGTGATAGAGGAAAGTATTCTTGAAGATTTTTATTCCTATAGAAAATGCAAAACTGCAATTTGGGGGTCTGAATTTTCAAATTCCATGTCGAATGAGGGAGATGTCACTACGATACCATCCATCTAGGTGAAAGATCAGTTATTTATAAATGGGAAACAAGAGGGAAATCAGGTCATGAATAACCATCTTTTTCAAAGATGTCTTCAGCTAGACCTTCTTGTTAAAGTTGAAGTTCAGAGACAACAGGAATATTCAATGTGTTAGACCATGTCCCATTAAGTACCTAGATTCATCAAATCCCGAAGAGATGCCAGAACCAGTCACATTCATTTTAAAAGGTGCGGATGAGTTTCAGAATTCTGAGGATCAGTTCCAATGCCTTGATAGGAAAAATGTAGAGCAACGAAAAGAAGAATTATTTCTCTTTCTAGTTGATGCCTTGGTGGACCAAGTGGAGAATTCAACTTGTTTCAAATTTTCATTCTCATTCTTAGCCAAGTCCATTTTCAAATCATTTACATGGAAATCCATTATGAGGAAAGGGAGCTATTTTGTACAACTAGTTTCAGGGTTTTTTTAACTCACATGTTCCTCCAGTTAGTGTAGAGTAGGAATAGGTTTGCTTTCAGCAAAATAAGTGCATTGCACACCCTGCATGTTTCAATTGAGGCATGTATGGTTTTCAGTTTCAGTGTGTTTTTTCCATTATCACTTTTGTGTTGTTTCGCACACTATTTCATTATTGGAGGTTTTTATGGAAGAGAAAAGTTTTAGGTTTCATAGAAGGTTTCAAGATATCCCCAATTCCTCAGTTGCTTCATTCAAAGTTTTGCAGTATGTTCTAGACACCAAGTGTTCATCAGATTTAGTATACTTCATGCTTAGCATTCCAGGGAGGTCCAAGATCGGAAATGTTCAAGGGAATCAATAGATTCAATGTGTTTTGCATTTGCAAGATTATGTTCCAATCCAAGTTCATTTATTATACTTCATTTTGTGGTAGTCATTATAAGTTTGGGATTTTAGGATGTGACAATGTTTGGGTAATTAGAGAACATGAGTTTTATGGTTTAGCATTAGGTTTTAGAATGACAGTTATCACTCCATGCCTAAAAAATATACAAGGCTACTAGAATAATGCTTAGCAAGAAAGCATCCCTAAGAGTTCGCTAAAAATGTTATCTAATTTTTGGCCCCCTGGGAAAAATTGGACAACAAGGGCCTATCAGACCTTAGGACCATAAAAGACTCTCATTGAAGATTTTTTGTGGCAGGCACAATTTTCGTGTTTAAGAAGCATTTTTAATGCTTCGGGGAGATTTACAACTTTTAGAAGAAATTTTAATCTCCGAAAATGAGGAACTCGAGACGTGACACAGTGAGCTAAATTCATGAAAAGAATCCCATAATTCATAGTGTGGAGGTATGTTAACTCGTAAAAAAATCTACATGGTGTTGTGGAATGGCTCATAGTATAGTTAACAGTAACTCAGTTGCATGTAGCACTAGGATTGGTGAGAACTTAAAACACCGAGTTGAAATCATGAACTCAGTGGACAGACAAGTTTAAATCTAGGAAAGAAAATGAGAAGGCCAACTAATCCATGACACAAGAAGGGGTGAGCTCATAGTAGATCAAGCTAAGGAAAAGGAAACTCAATCAAATTATTCTCATAAGGTCGATACGAGCTCATTCGCAAACTCAACGAAGCACCTATCAAATTTTGGAAGGTCGAGCTCATGGAATAAACTACGGGTAGCTTGGGTACTCAAACTGAATGGTTGAATATTAGAGATGAATTGAGTTTGAAGGTTTAGATGGAACATAGCTGATAGTTTAAGTTTGGTATACCTGTGCCAGCTTGGGAGAATTGAGCTAGATCATTGAGGGGATGACCAAAAATACACAAGTTCAGGCATGGCCAAGCCATTTGGCATCTTAATATAATGGGAATGTTTTAGAACCGGTCAACACAAGTTAAGGGATGGCTCAACATTGAGTGAAGAGCATGTTAAATATGGGTAAAACATAGCTTGGAAAGAATTGTAATCATAGCTAGCTATTTATTGGGCTCATCGAGATGGATGCACGATTTCTCGGTGGAGCTCATTTGGGGTTCAGAGATAATGGAACCAAGTCGAGCTATTAGCTAATCATGGGAAAGATGTTTCAGTAAATCCAAGTCTATATTCCTAGCCTAGTAGGAGAAACTTGAGCTCGGTCAAGTTTTTGTAGTATTTCAGAAATTGGGTTCACAGGAGCTCTAGGGAAAGTGTCGTGGTGATAAAGAAGGCTGAGAAACATCTTAGAAAGTTCATAGAAGACATCGAGAATAGTTTTGAAAAGGGTAAGCTCATCGGTGAAGGAAGCTCATAGTGCATGGAGCTCGAGCATTGTTCAAGTGAAGGATTCACATCGTCACATCAAAGGGATGTCTACGAGGATGGGGCTCGCATTCTCATAAATAAATATGGATGCTCACCGTAGAAGTAGACTCAGTGAATCAAATAAAATGTGAAACCACAAGATGAAAAGGAGGAGTAGCTCAATATATCGAGATAAGGGTTTAAGCTCATCTTAGTCTTATGGAAGATAGCCAAGATCTACGACATGATAGGGAATAACTTGTATGGGGTGAGCCGATCACGAACATTGGTGTCATCAAGACCCGACCAGATATATCACTACAGAAAGGAATTTTTCACTTACGAGGACAATGTAGTGAAGAGGTTTGTGATTAGCTCCATGTATAGCTCGGCTAGGTTTAGCTCGTCATATGGATGGTCATGTTGATGCGTTCATAAGAGCTTAGTGCTCAAATGAATGGCTTGGTTTAGTACATATTGTAGTCTCATGTTTTCAACATGAAGCCTTATTCTGTTAAAAGGTATGAACACAGGTCGGGGGCTCATTGAGGAAGAGTGCCTCAGGTCCTCAGGTTAGACCACGACATGGAAAAAATATAAAGCGCCAACATAGGATCTCAGCCGGGCTTGAATACTAATTCGAAATGGGAATTATGAACCGAGGCTTAGATTTAAATTAGTAAATGAGGATGTGTATTGCTAAGAGTTTGAGCTTGGGCTCATGCCACAGGTTGGAGGATCACTTGCTTGGATCGATCCAATCACCGAGATGTTGAACTGAGCCAAGTTATAGTTAGCACGGGAAAGAGACACTAGGGTAATCTCTAAAGTGAGGCAGTTTTGTTGATACACGAGGTTAGAGGCCTTCTATCCATTGGCTAGAAATGAATGAGAGATCAAAATTGGACTCGTGATGAAATTACATGTGTAGTCAGAAGAATGGGTATTTTATTTCAGGTATAGCCTTTCGGGATTTCATATGTTTTGGGTTCGAACTCACCTTTTGAGTTGAAAAAAATAAGCTGGAGGATTATGAAGCCTTAAAGCCCACAAATCTAAATTTTGGAGTTTCAAGTTTTTGGGATTCAAAATTATATGCCTTCAGGGTTTGGGATTCTCAAGGCGGTAGGAGCTTGGTAAGTGGGATTTTCAGTTTCTGAAATTCAAAGTTGAGTAATGACCGAGGCATGTGATGAGTCAAATGCCAATCCATTGGAGTGGTTAATGATTAATGCAAATGTGGGAGTCTGGTCTATATGTCAATTCATTAGTGTTGGTGAGGTCAAAGTGCCATCCAATATAGATACGTGACTTGTAAATGTGAAGGTGGTCAGAGGCATTAAATGGCAAGTTAGTTGATTCATTAGGAAGTTGGTGAGATTTATATGAAGGAGCCTAACAAATAAAATCCCGAATGAGCTATTTTCAGAACCCAATGTGGTCACGAAGGTGGTTAGGAGGTTGTTGGCCATGAAATTCAAGGGAGACTTGATCAATGCCACTCATGGAAAATGAACAACTTGGTGGTTAGGGAAGTTTTTTGTGAGTGAATACATGGGTGTTGGGGTGTTTTCCAGTTTGGTGTGTAAAATGTAATGCTGACCAAGACATAACAAGGATCATGGGAATTGATGAATCCTGATCAATACAAAACCTTTGATGTACCATTTGGGTCATTAGAATGAACATGAAGCACCAAGGTGAATACAAGATAAGCCATTTTCATGTTCAGAGTGATCAACACGTAGAGCAAAAACTTAGTCATCAATGAAAAGTGAGACATCCTGCTAAGAAAATCATGGGTGGGTAAATCAGAGGGTGGTGAGTTGGTGAAGGGCGACCCATTTTTCTAAACCTCCTAAGATCTCTCCTACATGTGAGAACCAATCCAAAAGTGTTTCACCAAGGGCACAAGGTGCATCGAGAAAAAATAATAAAATATTATATTTTAATCAAATGGAGAAAATGGATATTTGAATTTATTAGAGCATTACAAAGACATTATCAGAAAGCTATTGGAATGTAACCCAAGAGGCCCTAAAACTGACTTTTCGTTTAAAGAAACCATAAATTTCTTCCTTACCCAATTTTTACGAAATTATAGTTGTTGGAATCAGGAGAACAAGAGATACGCAATGGAATCACTAGAAGATGAATTTTTGCAAGTGTTTATTTCGAAAATTACAGGTTTTCCTCATTCTATGAGTGGTGCCTCGAAAGGTGAAGCTATAATTAATGAGCCAAATATGGCCAACAACATTGATTAATTACTTCCTACATTCTAGCCTAGATTCGTAGCATTTAATGCTAATTTGTTGAGGAATTGGAATGGATAATCCCAATGGTCATTAGCATTAAAAATGATGGGAGGATAAGAATCCATGTTGATTACACATATTTGAATGCGATATGTGTAATTTATCCCTTTCCCACTCCTTTCATCAAAGAGATCCTCGAGGGAGTAGCCGGGCGCGAGATCTATTCTTTCATAGATGGATTCTCGGGGTATCATCAATTTAGAATTGAAAATGAGGACCAAGAAAAGACAAAATTTTGCTTGAGTGCGGAAGCTTTCCCTACACATTCATACCTTTTGGACTCAAGAATGCACTGCATTGTTTTCATGCATAGTGGTCCAAGCATTTCAGGATTTTATCCATAAGTTCCTTCATGTCTCCATTGATTTTGGACAATGTATGGACTAGTGAAATACCATTGTGACAATTTGTGGTTAATGTTTGAGAGATGCTGGTAGTTGTGCATATCCCTCAACATCAAAAATGTCTCTTCATGACTCGTTTGGAACATTGTTGGGGCATATCATATGTAAGGAAGGTTTCTAGTAGATCCTAAGAAATTTACCATTATTGTGGGATTGGGGGAACGTACCAACTAGAGCATAGTGTGTGGATTCCTTGGACCTATGGTGTATTACAGAAAATTTATTAAAGGGTATGCCAAAATCATCGCGCCATTGGGGGAATTGTTGAAGCATAGATGTACATTCCATTAGGTTAAGGCACAACAAATTGCATTTGACACATTAAAGAATAAACTAATTATTTTACCCATATTACGCTTTCCCTCTTGGGATAAGACATTCCATGTACATGTTGATGCTTCAAGAATGTCGATTGGGGAAATCTTAGCACAACCTGGAGAAGGAATTGTTGACCACCATTTGTGTTTTGCTAGTAGAAAGTTGACACTAGCAGAAAAGAACTATACTACTACTGAGCATGAAGAATTGTCAATGATCTACGTGCTACAAAATTTTAGGCAATATCTATTGGAAACACCCTTCATATTCTACACGGACCACATGGCATTGAATTACTTTGTGAACAAGCCTATTTTACAAGGGTGCATATGTCGGAAGGTCCTATTGTTTCAAGAGTTTGAGTTTATAGTTATGAAACCAAGAAAGAGTAACTTGGGGCCTGACCACTTATCAAGGATTGAATCAGGGGAGGATGCATTGAGAATTAAGGATATAATGTCAGATACACAACTATTTAGATTGTAGCACACACCATCTAACTTGGAAGATATTATTGTGTTTCTCAAAATGGGTGTGCACTGGAGGGAATGAAGAACTTAGAGAGGAAGAAGTTAGCCATACATTCCACACGTTGCATGCTAATTAGTGGAGAATTATAAAAACTAGGCCACGATGAGGTTTTGCCTTTGGTGTGTGTTAGAACATGAGCATGTTGCAATCATTGAGGAAGGCCATGATGGGATTGTAGGAGGAAACTATGCATGGAATGCCACTACATGAAGATCCTTTTGGCAAGGCTTTGGTGGGAAAGAATCTATCAGGATCATATTGATTTTTGTAAGGCCTGTGACCATTTCCAGTGCCTTGGAAAACCAGGAATAAGAGATGAGATGCCCTTACGACCGATAGCTAGCGCATAACCATTTGAGAAGTGGGCCATTGATTTTGTAGGTCTGATTTCACACTGCCACGTAAAGGACCGGTTCGTAATATATCATTTCTTGTGCTGATTACTTAACAAGATGGGTGGAGGCAACGCCTACAAAGGATTACACGAAACCACAACAACAAGATTTCTATAGGAAAACATAATCAATGATTATGGGTTTCCTTTGAGCACGACTAGTGACAGAGAGGCACACACTTTTTAAATGATATGTTCTAGGATTTTGTTATTAGAGTTCATGGTAGCCCATAACAAGACCACCTCATATCATCCCCAAGCTAATGGAACCATTGAAGCACTTAACAAGATATCTTGAGTCACACACCGAAAAAAAATTGTGATGTGGGAAAATGGGATTGGGATGAAAAAATTTCATCCATACTATGGGTGTATAGGACAACCTACAAGAGATTTAATAAGGACACACCATTCCAATTTCTTTGTTTAGCGGAAGTCGTTTTTACCAATAGTGTTTATGCTACTGTTCCTATGTATTGTGCATGCAAGAGGATTAAATGATGAGTAAGCACTATAGGAGCATATGGATAAGTTAATGGATTTGGACGAAAGGTAGTCACTTTCTAGGTGGATTCAGAAGATTGAATAGGTATGATAAAAATCATGGCATGATCACCATATTAAAAAAACAATTCGAGGTTCGGCAGATGGTCTTGCTTTATGACTCCAAATTTTTGTGCCATCCTAGAAAATAGAAATTCCATTAGTTAGGACTATACAATCATCTCATACATTCTCGATTGAGGTGCATGCCAGTTACAAGCACTAGATGGGACGAGGTTATCAAGTTACTTCAATGGGAGTAGGCTAAAGCCCTACTATAAATAAGGCTTCTATGTAGTTAGAAATAAGGTAGTTTTTCCAATTAGTTTAGATTTATTTTAGTCTTTTGTTTGTTTCCTTTGTCATCATTTTCAGTTTTGTGTTGTGCGTTGGTGTGTTGGTAGCTAATTGCATTATAAGAGGTTCTATGCGTAGAGGACCACGAATAAATTTTTGTGTGCGGTGAGGTAGCGAGAGATTTTGAACATAGATGCCAACAACTTCAATAGTGGATTTTTGGAGAATTAATGTGAAGATAGAAGAACAAGCAATGTAATGGCTAAAATGCATAAATTTGTGCGGTTATGAAGGTGGGTTAAAATATTAGAAGACCAAAAGAAGGGAAGGATCACACAGTATGACATAAGATAGGAAACATTATAGGGAACTACTTAGTAGACAATGCAGAGGTTATGTACTTATGCACGAGAGATGCATGCGAAGGAGGTCCGTGATGATCTAAGTAGTATGAAGGTTATAATTTGTGAAGCGCGAGAGGAAGTTGCGGAAGTTGCTTTAAGTGAAGTAAAGTTTTGTATTAAAAAATGACATAAGGACACATGGTTAGAGGAACTCTAAGGCATCGGTAAAGTATAAATAAGAGATAAGGATAGTCATTTCAACTACCTTGCCTTAGAGAATTTATTTTGTGCTCCCGAGATTGAAGTGCAATGAGGATTTTTGAAGAAGAGTGACGTAAATTACTATCAATAACTAGTGGACTTATGTAAAGCTATAGTAAAATTTTTGACATAACATGGAGAAGAATACAATAGAGATGGAAGGAGGTGACGTGAAAGAGAATCGGGGAAGTTATCGAGTTAGGGAAGTTGAAAGAGAGGAACATAACACCTAGGGCACAAAAAAAATTGAGAGAGAGATGGTACTAAAGAAGGTTCAAACAAAGCAACTAGTAGTGGAAAAGGAGGACCCCATAGATTTATACTCAAAGATGTAGTACCTTCCTAGAGTTATTAAGGCCGAAAAATGGAGATCAAATCTATATAAATGTAAGATCAGTGAGTACAACCACAGAACAAACAACAATGAAAAGATGATGCAAGTAGACCTTATGTGGACACTTCGACGGTGGATGAGCTTGGAAATACCGAGGTTGAAGACTCAGTGAAACAAGTGTTGCATAAGAGTGGGGTTTTGTAGTTATAGGAGCTTCCATTCTTTTCAAAACCCACTCCACTTTTAGGTGGTTAATGTCACGATCTTATGAAGATTTCTTCTACTTCTCCAGAAGAAGAATGAGGATCACAGACCAATTGATTCGAATGGTTACGGGAATGTGGAACACTGGAGAAGATATGGTGCTTGATTTATGTGCCATGGCCAAGATTGAAGAGTTGGTGAAAAATTTGAATGAAGGGAAAGGGGGAGGGCATAGGTAATTGCAGATCTCCCAGACCCAACATTGAGATTTTCCTCCCGACTTATTAGCTATAAATTAGGCACATCATAAAGGTGGACAAACATTAATTGGAGGTTCCTATACATGGCCTACAGGGTATCCAAGAGGGCACACTACAAATTTTCCCAATTCATTGTAAATGACATCATCAAAGAGGTACGGGTATAGAATGAGGTAGGAGAAAAGATCACTTGGGGCTCCATATTGTTATTTATCATGTTTTGGTAGATTGGTGTCCTGACACATCAAATGAGATCATGTGGGTTCACTAGCACTTTGTGGATGCATCCCCATCAGTACATTTTGCAAAGTTCACCTGTGATGGGACCATCTCGAGTACTTACAAGGCACAAGTCAATAAATGGTTCAAGTGTTTACATCGGGATTTTGAGAACGAGTGGTGCATCCCCACGAGTTACCACAAGTTGTTGGGGACAAGGTAAAATTTTCCATTACCCAACATTTCTATCTAGCAAAGTTTATGATGGCCAAAGGAGAGATGGGGCTATGGTGCAAACTACCCTTCATGTTCATAGCTAGATTTATGAAATGTGCCATCAACCGGATAAGGACATGAAAAATTTAATTTTTGATGTAGACAAGGTGGATCTTGATGTCCACATGTTATGCTACATACAAGTATGGCACTCACTTGCCCATGTTGAGGTTTTGAAGAAGTCGTATTTCTCGGACTTACACCCACAAGTCAGCATTACTATCAAGGGGTATGTCCATCAAAGTTTTTCGTGCAGATGTGCCCCAAAACACAGGGAAGGATTGAAGTGGAGGTTACAAAATATCCCTTTCCAAAGCCATGGGAGATGTCAATCCCACCCATGAAAGTAGTAATATAAGAAGAAGAAGAACAAGAAGGGAAGTTAGACACTTCAAGGAAGAGGAAGTACTACACACGATGGAATAGTAGCAAGGGCACCAACACTTTAGAATAGGGTGGTGCCAACACCTCATTACTAGGGCATGAGGAAGAGGAAGAAGAGAAGGAAGAGCCGAGGAAAAGAAACAAAATACACATGACGCATCAAGCCCCATAACAAGCTCGGAGGAAGGAGAGGAAGAAGACCCCACCAATTTCAAAGAAGAATTAGAAGAAGAGTTGGAGGGGTAGGAGGATGAGGTAAAGGCCATAGATGTAGGAAAAGCATGGGAAGAAGGAAAGGAGAATTTGGTAGGGGTTGAGAAGAGTCTGACGCGTGAAGCCGCTACACCACGTAACACAAGCCCAATGGGAGATAAGGTGTACTCCTTTACTATAAAGGAGAATAATGGATTCATCCCTGGGGCGAAGAAGAAAATATCCAAGTGTAAGGATACGAGGAAGAAGTGGACACCCATGTCCTCACACATGGACTTCATGGATGACCCCATGAAGGTATTGCGGCTAATATTTTAGTCCACCCTCCCACAAGAGAAGTTTCATGGTTGGGATTTAATGGATCAAGATGGGGGTGTCTCTAGGACCAAAAGGATGCTTAGCTAGAGCATGCATTGCATGGTGAGGAACTTGAGTTAGAGGTCAATGATCATGTGATTGAGACTGTTCACTTGAAGAATAAGGGAGAGGATTCATATAAAGTGGTGGATCCTAACCACCTAGTAGATAAGCGGCGTGCAATGCATTGTAAAAGGTGTCATCGAAGTAATTCGACATAGTCCTGGATACATGGGCCACTATTTGGATGTTGATCACTGAAATAAAGAGTAAGGAGAAGGAAATAGATAGGTTGCATTAGGGGTTAAGGGGAGATCGGACATGGACAAAGGAGGCATACGACCGAACTAGCACCCTCGTGCGAGAACATTCTAGGGAAATTTCTTACGTTGGTAAGTAAGCTGTGCTAGGACCAACTATGGGCATGAGATGAAGTACATTGAGGACCTGATGGGGATGTTACTCATTAACATCAAGGATGGTATGGGCCCCACAACTACCGAACTTGCAAAGGAGAAATAAGAAAACAAGGTCGCAATTGAATCTCGGATCACAAAGTTGGAATATTTTCTCTCCTAACTCAAGGAGGTGAATATATTGGCAGATAGGGGCTTCAATAGCTGTAGAAAATGTAATCTAATCATCGAAGCATGGGTGATAGAGGAATAGGAAACCCTCAAAGTGTTACATGAGACCATCCCCACCAACAAGGTAAAAACGCACAGTTGGTCATTAACACCAAAACCTAGAAGGATAAGATCAAGACAAAGTGTGAAAAGATGGATTTCAGAGTCGGTGAACTCCAAGACTCCATCACTGAATGAATGGATGAGTTTTAAGGTGTTTGTGTGGAGCTAGGAGTGGACATTAACATGTTAAGGTGAAAAGTTGAATAAATCAACCAAGACTAGGTACCAAATATCTTGGGTGAAGTGCCATGTAAGGCCTTATCATAATTGAAGCCCCGTTAAAAATTAAAGGATGAGATAGATGCGAGTTCCCCAAACTCCTCCAATTGGTCACATAACATCCCCCCATTCCTCAAATTCTTTATTTAATTTCTCTCTCAACCTCTATTCTTTATTCTTTTGAAGTATTTAAGTTAACATAAATATTTGTTTGGGAAGCGCAGAGGTTTTCCGGGATGACAACCAATTTATTATGGGGTTATGTTGGACCCCTAAAAGTAACTAAGGCATGAATCCTTGTGGCACACAAAAAAAAGGTGCGAAGGCATGCATAGAAGTAATTCATAGGGAGGAATGAAGGCTCATGTCATGGTAAAATGGAGTAGGGACTTAGTAAGTTTTAGACAACAGAAAAATATGCCCATAGAGAGTAAATGAGAAAAGAAAACAAATATAGATGTGGATATGCTATGGAGACTTGTGAGTGAGGAAAAGGATATTATAGGGCATCATTACGGTTATCATGAATAGGATAAGTATTTGAGGTTGTTAAGTATTAGCTAACACATACATGCTAAAGACACTTGATTGAGGGAAACACATGGAGACATTTGGCATATTCCTAGGTAGTGGTAGAGAAATCATAAGAAGATTCTTGGAGGATTTCACAGATGATGATGGATGGTTATGAGAAGATTCCTTCGATTCTTGATATAGAGGTTCCTTGGTAGATAAGGATAGATGGATAGAGAGAGATAGGAAGATAGAGTATGTGTGGAAAGATATATGTAATGGTGAGCTTTGTGATGTAAATAAATCTCTACTAGTATGGACATTAAAAGGAAAACAATGTAACTCTCTTGATGTAATCTTGGCTACCATATTTTGGGTTATGAATATAATGAAGTAATTCTCGTAACACTTTTGTAATGGATCTTGATCTATGTATTTTTCCTTAGTGTTCATGTGTGTGTTACTGGTTTTTGTTCATGTTGTTCATGGATTGATTCTACTTTCCTTTAGTTGATCATGTTAATCCATGTTTACAATGCATTTAGGATAGGAGTTAGTGTTTACAAATTGAATTCCATGAACGAATGCACTTGTTTCTAGTAATATTACATCCTGGTGTTAAGAAGGAATGTTCTCATGAGGCTCACATAAGGGAGGGAATCGGCACCTACACATGCCTCGGATGATCTTCTAGGATAAGGCTAGATGATATGCCAACGTGCTTGGGATTAGTTATTGAAATAGGTAGTGATAATAAAGACTATACTACCTTTGATAAATCAAACTAGTTTATCAAACTATTATGGATGGGTCTGCAAATATTCAGACTCGAGATATTTGGACCTTAGACCTTTTGACATGATCTATGATATCAAAAGAGGATGAAGCAAATGTATTTGAGGTGGTGGAAGCTTTGGAAGAAGATACTACTTTGGGAGCAGGGGTTATTTTAGAAGAAGAGGTATATTTGGAAGATACTGTAGGATTATTAGGTACCTAAGAAGTTTTGCTTGACACATTTAACATTTTTGAAGTAACATTAGAAACCTTAGAAGAATATTATTTAAAGTAGAGACTTAGGAGACTTACTTGTTTCATCGGTGGTCCTCTTGGCTGCCACAAGGTCTGGTTTTTCTTTAGCAGAGTCCATACAAGGAGGAAGTGTAACTCCTTTGTTGATTATTTTATTAGATAGAGTCACCACAAGAGAATCTGCATCTTTCTTCTTCTTAGGAGTAGCAACAAAAGAAATTTTCTTTTTTGATTGAGAACAAGTGAAAACCACGCAAGAGAAACTTGGTGCATCACCTTCTTCACTTTCATCTCCGGATGAGTACTCGAAATACCCAATATCAACATCATTGAATTCTTCAATTCCAAGCCCATATTCTTCTTCATCATCATCATCTTGTTCAGGAATCTAATGGTCATCATCACCATATGTATCACAAGCTACATTGATAGGGGAAGCCTATAGAGAAAGTATTTGAGGTGGTGGGCTGATCCTTTGTTTATTTGGAAAGTTCTTCTTAGGTGCCTCTTTACTCACAGAAACTTGAGCCAATTTTTTCTTGAGAGACAAGACATCATCAACTAGTTTCTAAACTACTGAATATGTGGGACTTGTGTTTTAGCTTTGGCCTTTCTCCTTACTTGGATCTTTTTAATTTTTCCGACATGATCAGATCATCTTCCACTTCAATTGCAAGCTTTTGTGCTTCATCCAAATCCATTGGTTGAGTTCTTCTTAGCATATAACTCACCTCAAGAAGTTGGGCATTTGTGAAAAAACTTAGCTTGTTGTCCTTAGTAGGTTGGGCCACTTCAAGAATCTTGTGAAGCATCCTATTGAATTTCTCCATGAACTCCCTCATTGGTTCAAAGGGTTCTTTCTTCAATTGAGACCATTGGACCAAAAGTGCATGAGAATCCTCTATAGGTTTGAATCTTGTTTCAAACTTGGTCTTCATGTCATTCTAGTTAGTTATATACCTGATAGGAAAGTGGTAGAGTCAATATGTTGTTGCATCTTGCAAAGATTCTACAAAAGGTGGATGGATACATCTTCATATCCAAATCCTAGTACTCTACAAGCCGTGATGAAGGTTATGATATGGTCATCTGGATGCTGCTTCCCATCACCATGGAACTTAGGAAAATTATTTCTTAACCCCCTAGGAAGGTCATGTAGAGGTGGGGTGAGAGCTAAGGTAGATGTATTTAGTCCACATGGAAATGGTGCTTGTTGATTCATTGGTGGTTCTTCTTTGACTTCTTTTTCTTCTTCTTAAAATCATTCAAGAATGACTTCGATCGTTTCATGAAATTCTTTAGAAATATCCTCTTGTGGAGGAACGTAGTTTAAAGGTTCAACTATAACTCCATCATCATGGGACTCAAAATAATAAGTGTGGTCAATTTGTGGGGAGTACATTTGACCTATTCTTCTTGCAATTTGACTAATAGGAAGTCTGAAATCAGCTTGTAATTGTTCCTCAAAATTGGGATCAGACACACCACTAGCTATTGAATATCTTGTATACCTTCTGTCAACCATCTTGAATGTGTAATTCAGACAAGATTCCTCTAGGCTCTCCTCTGTTGGTTCTAAACTTGTCTCACTCTTTCCAAGGCTTCTACATGTTCTTCTTCAAAATCTAGAACTCTTGTAGTAATGAAGTAATGAGTGAATCTTTCTCTATTGTGCCAAATGGTTTCCCTCAAATATGATGTAATATCTTCTTGTATATGGAATAAAATATCATGGTGGAGGACATAAGGCTCAATGAATTTTCAAATTCCAATTTTTTTATTTTTTGAATATATAATTTTTTTTTGGATTTTGTGGAATCAAATTGGGTGCAGATATGCTAAATCTGCCCCACGGTGGGTGCTAAATTTGTTGGTGAAATAATTTTTCGAGTGGGAAAATTAGTGAGTTCTCACCAACAATGCATGGGACTGAGTCCCTCTACTTGAATGGGGAAGCTCCATTTATTGAAAACAAGGAAATGAAAACAATCTAAACTAATTTTTAGGGTGGCCCGAAGACCGAAGATCACACAGAATACTTCCCTAAACCTGTGGCAATTTCTTGTATTCGATATAAGAGAATAAAATTGCTTAGTAAGGGAGATAAGAAAGGAAAATGAGAAAAGGATTTCAACCAAAAAATATCATAGAAGAGTTTGTTGCATCAAAATCAGAACATTTCACTTGCAATCAATCAAAAGAAACCATTTGCAAAGAAAGAGGAACAATAAAAAAGAAACAAAAATTCTTATTGCATCATGTTACACAATTTACAATGCTCTTGGAGTACAAGTTGAGATGGAGATAGAACAATAGTAGATAGGGAACAAAAGAAATGGAGGCACTTGCTTCTAGAAATATAGTGAGAGCTAGCAAACAAGCATTAACCATCCTCTTGAAATGAGGGTGCCATTCATATTTATAGTGCCAAGGCGGCCTTTCATCTCCCCCGCACAACCTTTCGTGCTCTGTTCACAAACTTTGATGTTCCTTCATCACATGTGACCTTTCATCTTCCTACATCTTCTGATCACATCATCTCTAGGTTGCTCAAAATCCTTGATGCATGACATCATTTTCCATGCCACCAAAAATCCCCTTTGTGCATGACATCATCTTCTTGATGCACACCTTTATCCGGGTCACAAAAAAATTTGTGAAAAATGACCTCGTTTTCCATGTCTCATGACAACATCTTGACCCTCTTGTCACACGTCACCATTTGACTTCCTATCGCACATCACCATTTGACTTCTGTCACATGAGAACATTTAACTTTCTTGTCGCGCATCAACATTTTTGATGTCACCTAGGTTTCCATGTCACACGTCAAAACCTCATTATTGTAAAGCGCCAAAAATATTTTCTCGTCGGCATCATAAATCCTTACTGTCACGCGTCAAAAATTCTTGTTGTCAGGCATCAGCAATCCTTGTTGTTGTGCATCTCAAGTCTTCCAGACACATGAAAATCACTATCGGGTGACAAAAATTTCTTGTCGAGAATCAAAAATTCATTGTCGAGGCATCAATAGTTTTCTATCGGGCATCAAGATTTGTTTTGTTGTCTTGCATTAACAAATTCTTCTTGTCGTCATCAATAATGGGTTGGTGTAGCGCGTTAACAGTTGGTAGTTTCATTTAAAACTTGTTTTCACCATTTTAAGAGTAATGTTCAACAAAAATAGGACATGTAATATACGAATCTTTATCAAAAAGGGCCAATGAAGCCAATGATAATATATGGTAGTCTTGAAAATTAATTATTCATCATATTTTACCCACATTTTCACTTTTCTCTTGAGGTTCTTGCAGAGATAGACTGAGTGATAGGAAGAGTTTATGATCACCACAAACTAACAAATCATATGGGTCATGAAGAGAATTAAATATAATTTTATTTGAGATTTGGTTAGGCTCTTAAATATTCATGAGGCTCCTTAAAATCTTCAAACAAGTTACAACTTATGCCGGGCCTTTAAGTCACATCATCAGACACGTTTTGACCTCTCGATTTTCCCCAAACCTTTCCTTGATGATTTTAACATGAAGTAGGACATTTTATCTTTGTAATTCTTGAGACATGAGCTTGTAAATCTTCACGAGGCTTCTAAAAATCTTTTAATAAGGTGACTAAATTTTTCAAGATGTGCATTTCCCAATACCCTGCTCCCAACGACCTAGTTTCACATAAATTTTTCGTAAACACTAATTTTATTATAGAACCTTCCTAAAATCCTTGGATGATCATGCAACTCTTTCACACATGACTTGGAGGTATCATATCTTCTTGGGAAATCTTGAGGAAATTCTCTATAGGTGCAAGAACTCGAATATCTTTAGGCCTACATAAGCAACTCCTTTCAGGTGAATCATAATAAGATTATGAATTGTTCCCACAATATTACCTGCACATGAAAAATACTTTAAAAATATAGTTAGCACATCCATCTTGGCCATGATGGGGTTTACATAGTCAAAGATTGGCTAGAGGGAAGGTTCACATTACCTAGTTTAGGGATTTTTTGAGTGTGGGATTTATGTTCATGGTAAATTTTTTTTTGTTTTTTTTTATGCTAGACATTTAATATGATAATAAGATGGAAGAGGCCTTCCTTCAACACTTTATACTTAACAATGGCCCTAGAGTCACACGTGATTTCTTACCCAGCTTACATTAGGGAAAAAAAAACCTATTATTGATTACGTTTTATGTTTCAATGCTTGCATGCATTAGTTAGTCTTTTGTCCCAATGATTTAGAAAACTAATTCATTTTTTTCATGGATTTTTTCTGATTTAAAGAAAGACTTGTAATATGATACATGTGAATCATTCACACTCTTATGTTATAAATTAATTTATCTAGAACAAGATTTCATTACTACACATGTTATAGATCCTCTTCCTAGATCTGCCAATGCTGCATCACCTAGTTTTTCCTCTTCCATCTATTCAATGTCCTCCTAGGTATCCTTATCCTCTACCCCTGCAAGAAAATTCATTCTTATCCATTAAATAAGTTTCCTTCATCTCCTCCACCACATCAGTCTCTACCTAAGACTTCTCCATCTCCTCCATGGGAGCCATTACACTTTTCTCATGATGCTAGGCCTCATGATGTGTTACGTGCTTTTCTTGATAAGTGCTTGATTCTCTTACCTTCTAATCAACATCATCCACCTCATCACTTACAATGGAAATGTGATCAACCTTATTGTAACTATCATCGCATCAATGGCCATCATGAAAATGACTGTTGTGCCCTTCATGATTAATTACAACAATTAGAAGACAAGGGTGTCATTGCCTTTGGCCCTCACTCTCATGAGCATTCTATGTTTCCAATTCCATGCAAACATGCATCTAGTTCAATTCACTTATCTCCTACACCTGCTCCTAAGGTCACTATTCATCTACCACCATAGGTTATTATTCATGTGTGATCTCCATCCTATCCATCAACCGTTACACTCTCTCATCATCCGCGCAATGCTCCTACTACGGATTGGCTACCTAATCTATCAACATCTATATTTTCCACCACTTTGCATCACCCATCATTGGAACCATCTCATCTAGCATTCAATTCAGTTCATACACTCATGCTACTTACACTCCACATGCTTCCACCACTCCATGTTTTCTTGGTCTTTGGTAGGTGATTTTCTCACATTACCCCTGACCCCCATGATGCACTCATGTTCTTATGATTATTACATGATTGTTTAGGGATATGTTACAATAAGAACCTCGTTACATCTTTGCGCTACACATTATATCAATATATCTATCTAGTGTACACTACTATATCACTTCTCAATGATACACTCATGTTTTATAGTTCATATGTGACTGTTGAGGGGTCTTCTACAAATGAACCTCATCCTACACACACACACTGGGGGCATCGCTCTTTCCCCCTCTTCATCTTACATACAATATCATACAACGTTATACATCTTTTTCAAAACATCTCACAATTCATTCATTTTATTTATCATCTTATACATCATTTACATCTATTCCCATTGAAAGGAATGATAACCAGATCATGCCAAGCCAAGAACATAGATGCTAATCAAACATCACGATCAATAAGATGAAAGCAATTCACCAGAATAACTTTACATAAACCTTTGCAAACAAATGAGCAGTAATATCATATATTATTATGGAACTCAATGAAATACAATGAGAATGGGCCTTGCTTATATAGGCAAGGAATAACAATCTAAGAACTAGTCAAGGTCGTAGATCAAGCCATAAATCATGGAAAGAATTAGTCATCAAAGAACTAGTCAAGTCCATAGATTTATGAGAGAACTAGACATCAAGGATCTAGTCAATACCATAGATCTAGGAAAGAACTATTTGATACCATAGATCAAGGAAATAACTATACCTAACAACTAGATAATATCTCCTAATATCTAAATAAGATAAAAGAAATATCCACACACATAAGTGGGTGAGGATAAATACAATAAAGTTAAATAAAGTACCTAGGTTAAAATTAGCTAAGGTAAATACCTATTCTAACACCCATTACATACTATCTAGCTGCAATCATACATATAATCAAATTATCACAACATTACTCATCATCATCTATATCAAAAATCATTTACGCTATGCAAATCAAACATCACACATCCACATACGAACATCAATCATAGTAGCACACATCCATAAACACTAATACAACATGAATATGCCATTCGTCCACACACACACACATCGATCTAAATCATAAGTTACAAAAATACCAACACTTAGGCAAGCCCTCATACATCACTACACAACATAAATCATCATCATTATATACAACTTTGAGAGATCTAGAACTAGAGGCTTCACTACTCGTTCTATGCCGTTGGTCGTGGCCCCTATATATCTTTACCTTCCTACATAATAAAGTCAGTTCAATGGAGTTCTTTGCAAAATGATCTTGTAGCTCAATAAACCTCATAAATACATCCTGTGATAGGGGACCTTGACCCATATCCTCTCTAGCTCATTGTGTCTCCTCTCATGCCTCATCCATCTTGCTTAATAACACGATACAAGTTGTTATCATTATTTCACTTTGAATCAAACATATAAGCATTCTCACCTATAGTGGAATCCATCGGCTCTAGCACATCCCACTCATAATATGATAACAATAACCCTAGTAATATAATCAAGTGGTGATCATCACAGAACTCTAGTGAATGAATACCTCTCGCACAACGGAAAACAAAAACACAACATCACTACATCATATACATGTAAAACAACCTACCAATAACATCAACAAGTATCAATTTTCACATTTACAATGCTATAGGCTCAACCCTAGCCTTTTGGGTTGCCAAGACCTAGAAGTAGGACTCGGGTGTCCTAGAATGAAGCACTAGCACCCATTCCTAGGAGCTAGTGTCACGAAGGTCATTAGCACCTTCGCCACTCTTGCCCAGGTCAAAAATGAAAAGAAAATTCAAAACAAAAATTTCACAACAATTCGTGTAAATAACTAATTTCAACATAATTTTTGAAAAAAACACACTTACTAGCTCAATTATCATACATGATGCCACAACTATCACCACCATCTCAAATCAACTCAATCGCGGTGCTCTCACTTGCAACATCTTCACACACCTAGAGCTCAAAATCACACTCATGTAATGATCAAATGAAATACCTATTCACCTTTTCCTATTACTATTTATAGTAACTCTCAATTACCTACCTTGCTATAGTCATTATTTATGCTCATTCTCCTAACTAATATACATCACACAATTTTCATCATATCTTGAGAATTACTACTCGATTCTTGTTCTATTTGTTCCATTATTTTTAGAAATCCACCTACTATCATATCGTACACATTCCATAAACACTATATTCACACTTGACATAGATTCAACTCATTATACACTCAATTTTATGACATCTACTATATTACACTTCAATCACAATTACGTCAACACACATCTACTTTCGGCTCAATGTTTGTTCTCATCATCACTCTCCCTTTCACCAAAAGGGGCATACAATGGGGTCATCCTATAATTGGCCTCACACTGTTACATGATCATTTTACATTTCTAATTCATCATTATCAAAAATTTCTCGTACATCATGCGACATTTCACACAATTCCCCCTAATGACCTTATCGGGGCAATAAGCACAAAATATATCCATGAGTAGTCAATCAAACACAATCAAATATCAAATCCAAATATTCTATTTACATCAATCAATCCACAAAAACATATCACACTTCTCCCAGATGACCTAACTTGGGAGTTACATCATCACTTTCCCAGATGACCTAACATGGGAAGTTATCTCCACATTTTCTATCACAAGATGAAATCCATATCACACATATTGTGGCACCCTTGGAGTGGGGGTGATGAGACATCATTACCTTTCCACTATGTTGGTGCTCAATTTAATCTCACCCGTTTGTTCAAAATATATCATTCCACATGGTTTGAAGTATTCTATCTCCCTATATGGATGCTTGAAAGGTTTCTCCTTCATTTAGATTCTGTTAGTCTTTTTCCTTGGGTCATGGATCACATTAAGTCTTGGTATTATTTACAGTCTTCTCTCCATGGGGAAATTTTTATTTTTGGGCATCTTCCACGATTGTGTCTCCTTTGTAAATCTTGTCCCAACATCCATGGATATGTGGTCTTTTCTAATTGGATGCAACACGACGGGTCTATTTGGTGAACTTATCACTTTTGTCATAATTGTAAAAAATGCCAAATTGGTCCCACGGCCTCGATAGTTTCTAATTGGCTATTCAAACAATATGAAGCAGCAAGGAAAATTTCTTACTTTGACCCCGAAGATGGACATGTGGTGGTTTGAAAAGTCAAAGGTAGAGAGGTGGATTGTCAGAGCATTTTAAATATTTTTTCCTTTTTGTGAAAAGCAGAAAAGTTATAAAATGATCCGCAACTCCGTGGGGACAAATTAATGTCACATGTTTGAGTCAGCATTGAAAATTCAAAGTGGGGAGGTGGGTCCTGGAGCACTTTAGAGTTTTTAAGCTGTTTTGAAATGAAGTAAAAGTATAAAAGTGAGCCGCGACTCCACTGGGGCCCACATCAAAAGTTAAAAGTGGAGAGGTGGGTCGTTGGGGCATTTTGAGATTCTCAAGCCCACTTCAACTCAAATATTTTCCACATGGAGGGCCCACACTCATTTGAGGTTCGCCTCTAGGTCTTACCTTTGGAGTTGTGCTAAGGAGACACATGGAGGCTTCGATGGCTCCTCTCTATACTTAGAATTCTCAACCGCGGAAGAAACTTTCTTAAGCCCATGACACATGGAGGGCCCGCACCTGTTTGGGGACCTGCCTCTGAATTTTACTTTTGAAAGCGTGTCGGAGAGACACGTGGAGGCTTCCGCTAGATCTTCCCATACTTAGACTTTTTCAAGCATCTGATGCAACTTTCTCGGGCCCTAAGCACGTGACACCTTCCACTGGTTCTTAAAATTTTTCAACAACTTTTTTAGTCGAGACATGTGGGGAGCTCGTGCTTGTTTAGGGTCTCGATTTTGGGCACCATATCAAAAGTATGCCAAAGAGACACGTTGTGGCTTCACTAGCTCCTCTTTATACCGAGAATTTTTCAAAGGTGGGAAAATTTCTTGGGCCCAGGGCACATGGAGAGCCTACACTGGTTTGAGGTCCAACCTCTAGACTTCATCATTGAAGTTGTTTCAAACAGACACGTGGAGAGTTCACGCTTGTTTGGGGTCTCTGATTTTGGGCACCATATCAAAAGTGCACTAAAGAGACACGTGTAGGATTCTGCTAGCTCCTCTTTATACTGAGACTTTTTCAATGGCCGAGGAAACTTCCTTAGGTCTAGCACATGTGGAGAGCCTGCGCTTGTTTGAGGTCTCGCTTCTAAAATCCATATTTAAAGTTGCACTTAAAAGAAATGTGGAAGCTTCCACTAAACCTTCCAATACTCTGTCTTTTTAGAAACCAGTGTAACTCTCTAGGGTTCTGAACATGTAGAGGGCTCGTGCTCATTTGGGAACCTGCCTCTGGACTTTACCTTTGCAGTTGCGCCAAGGAGACACATGGAGGTTTCCGCTGGCACCTCTTTGTACTTAGTGACTCGAGAATCATAGCACATATATATGTGGTATAATCCATGTGAGGGAACTCATTTTGAAGAGGCATGAATGCAGGTATCCATGTAGGGGCACTCATTTCTCAAGGTGTATTCTCAAAGGTAAAAAGGATTGTTTGTCATATAAAGCCATATGGAGCCACCCGAGAATTATTAAAAAGGGGATTTCTTACACAACATGATAAAAGGATGATTAAAAGGATTGTTAAAAATTATGACATGGCATCCCAGTCATAGTTGAGGGACTGAGAAACATGACCAGTTCATGATTTATCCACCTGGCAATAGAAAGCAAGATATTTTCAAGGGAATAAACATGATTAAACTAGTATGTTGTAAAGTGGAATATTCTCTTGCAGATGTAGAATTTTGGGGGGAAAATTTGGGATGAGTGAGAGAGTGAAATTGTATAAATGCAATGAGAATACTCTTGCAAAAGGTCAGGGGTTAATTTTTTGAGAAAATTTGAGAAAAAACCATTTTCCGAGAGACCGTCGAAACCTGTTTATTTCCTGTGTTTTAGATTTAATCACATCAAGATGGTTGCAAGTGTACAACCATCAACAAGATCTGAGATTGTTAAAGAAAATATCCCCTCCAGATGAATCTAATGAACCTTGAAATGAATTTTTGTTGATCATAAACATTATTGTTTTTGTCTCATTTCAGAATGTTTTCAAGTAGTTTTTCTTGTTCTTGTTACAATTTTATGTTGAAATCCCTCTAAATCACAGAAGATCTCATATGTGTGTTAGTATTGTGGAATTTGTAATTTCATTTTCAGAAGAAATTTCATCTTGTGATGCAAATAATTAATTTAAAATCACTTTAATTTCATTATGTAGATAAAGATTGTTTATAAGCCTATGGGTGTATCTTAGGCATGATGAATCAGGGACTGTCAATGTTTAATTGAGTCTTTAGCATGAGCCTTTGTGTTAAATTATTGAAGAGTGTATGAAACCGTGCATCTCTGGGCCTCCATTGATACACACCTTACGGTGAAGGAATATTTTGGCTATTTTGAAGCATTATGTTTGTGAGTGTTCCAATATTTGTAAAGGCTCTAAAAGATCTCGGTATAATCAGTTTTATCTTACTTAACTTCCCACCATAAACTTCTCAAATGATAAATCCTACATGACCTACCCCTATTTGTACTATGTATCCACAAATGAACAAATTCCACCGCCAAAATATGCATAGAAAATCATGATTCAATTATTGTCTTTAGTAACCCAAACCTTGTTCAGAAACATCTCCACTCTCTAATGTGACAACTCGTGAGAGTTGAACTATGTTGTATTGATCATATTTTCTCAAGGTTATCATTAACATTGTGAAAAGAAGGATCTCTTGATATCCTTGTTGTCCACTCAAAATAAAAGTCGTGAAATTGAAAAAATCTGCAATTTTGGGTCATTTTGTATGTTTTTCGGGCCTGTTGGACATTTTTGTCCCGCATGTCCCAGGTTCAAAAGTGCATTTGTTCCTCGATCGGCCGATTTCCCGAAGTTGTTCCATTTTCGGGCCCGTCGGAACTTTTCGTCCCAAATGTCCCAAAGTTAATCGGGCAAGTTGTTCCATTTTCGGCCGAAACACCCGAACCGCGTACTTCGCACTTTCATGTCCCAAATGTCCCAAGTCAAATTGTGCAAGTTGTTCCATTTTCGGCCGATTCACAGAACGCGTACTTCGCGCATTTTCGTCCCAAATGTCCCAAACTTTTCCGGACCCATTGTAACCTTTTCGGCCGATCCACCCAAATCGCGTACTTCGCGCACTCATGTCCCGCGTGTCCCAAAAGGCATTTGTGCGTCTTTTCCCCGCTTCGCCCGAATCGGCCGAGCCGCGTGTTTCGCGCATTCGCGTCTCACATGTCCCTAATGAACCAAGTGCCATTCGTGCTAGTTTTTGCCGCTCTACCCGAATATCCGGCTTATTTAAATTGGTGGGTATGTATTAAATGCGCATTCATGGCCTTTCTCTCTCCTAAATGGCTATATAACGAGCAAACCCCCTTTGCATTTTTCACATTGTTTCCATGCTATCCTTGCTCGAACCCTTGCAATCTAATTCCCTGCGCGTGTATCCCTTTTCTCTGTAATTCCTTCCCGAGTTTAGGTTGCGGCTCTGTTACTATCAATATGAAGATCAAATTCCAGGGACAGGAACAAATTTCACCACTAGAATCTGCCGTTCCCAATATTGGGGACAGTGAAGCTCGGCATCTTGACTTCGGTGATTTTTGGGCGAGGGTGGCAGATGCAAACCCTACACCAATGGCACAAATGATTCACGATAGCGGTTTGGCTTTTGCTGGAGGTTTCCCGATCTCGGTACAGTGCGCTGATACTGTGCTTTCGTGTGGAGCTCACTTCGACCCTGATTCGAGTGAATTAACCAATATACACGGGGAACTCATCACCAAGGTGGACGCTGCCGCCATTAGTACCGCACTGAGAATCCCAGAGATGGATAATGCCATAGTCGTTTCCGGGATCAAGCACAGGCTCTGTTCAATCAAGACAAGCGATAAATACAAGGCACGGGTGGCGAAGTCCTGGCTGAAGAACCCTAAGAAGGGAGCCTCTCGCTTTGTCAAAACTCTTTTAAGGTAGATTTTAATGAAGAATTGTCTGACTTTATAATTCTACTGGCTCGGGTTATGGGTTTGCCCTCTACCAACGAATTTCACTTCTGGATGTGCCCGCTCATCAGCATGGTGTGCGAGGGAACGCAAAATATCAACTGGGCAGAGATCATCAACATGAATTTGGCAGAGCAGCTGTCCAATGTACAACAAACGAAGAAGTTCTACATGACTTCTTACCTGATGTATACCCTGGCAGCGTCACGGCAATGGTTTGGTTTTTCCTACATTGACGCTCACAAAGATGATCCCTATATATGCCTACTGCCGCAGTTCACCCAGAGACCAGCAATCGTAATTTCAGAAGGGTAAATGATGCTTTCACCATGTACGTGGTCAGGCTGCTCGAAGGTGATACTGCTAGGAGATTTTCTGATGAAGCCATGAATCTGATATCACGCTACGGTGCTTATTTCATACAATTCAGAAAATTCTCCTATATCAGGCTTGCCGGCTATGAGAGCACCCCTCTGAGGCTTCCCATGTTCTGCAATGATAAGATGGCTTTGATTGAAGTATGCAGGCAATTAGACAAACTACACAGAACCTGCAGAGACAAGAAGATTTCCGGTTTGCACTTTCCCATCTCTTTGGGAAATTACACTTGTAAAACAGCCCTGGGCACTGAGAACATAGAGAGCCCTGGTCCCTATCACCGTTCATTTCTTCAAGCCAAGAACCTGCTTCGACTTGAAGAAGTTCATTGAACAGAACATCAAGATAATCTACCATCATAGGGCAGATACAGAAGACTACTGGGCTGACTGTGCAGATGATTTTGAGGCCAGGAGAAGGCATTGTGGCAGGTTCTCCCTGTAATTGATCCAAGAACTCGGCTTGTACCAAGTTCCTGAAGGACTCCAGGATGAAAATTCTGATCTATACTCATATGAGTATGATAGTGTGATTAAGCACACCCCCTTGGAGGACTTGGATTGGAACAGGAAAGAAAAGATGATGACGGGTGAGATCCTTGCTCCAGTCTTAGTCAGGACTAAGGTCTGGTTTGACAGGAAAGTTCGAGAGCTCAGAAGGCACTCAGGAGAATCCTCTTCCAAGGATGTTTCAACACCAAGGAGAGAGGCATCGATTCCCAGGTCAGAAACACCAGTGCAAACCCCACCTGCCTCATCAACACAAGGACCTGCAGCTTCCACTCCTTCTTCATCCACTCAAGTGTACCAGAAGAAACTCAAGGAGGTTAAGAAGGAGCCTATGGAAAATGACCTCAAAGAAAGCAGGTAGAAGTGCCTATGGGACTGGAGAACATCATTGTTCTCAGTGAAAGTGAAGAAAGTGAAATGCCAACCCCTGAATGCTCACGAAGGACCCAGTGATAAGGAAAAGAGGTCAGAGCTTTGAGCTTCCAAGTGCTTATTGATTCTTCTACGCAATTGCCTCAAGTGCCCTACTCACATCTCAACTTGAGACCACAGCTGCGCAGACCTTGAGTGTCATGAGCTCTCTGTCTCTCGGCCCTCTTGCCCCTCCTGCTGATTCCTCTTCCTCTTTTGCATGGGTTGACCTCTTGTTGATAGTAGAAGAGGAAATCTTCCTCTCGGAGCTCGGGGCCAAATTTTGATGTTGTCGTAAGCCTTGTTGGGCACCACTCCTTCTCGTGCCAAGAAAGCCAGAACCACCTCCAGAATAGTGTCTGATGCTCAAGGTCAGCAATTCCTGGAGATTGCTAAGCCTACAGTGGACAAGTCAGAGCAGGACTTGCAGGCATCTGACTTAGAGCTCTCGAGAATTCCAATGGGAGAGTCTACCCCTGAAGGTGAGATTCTGACCTCCAGAGAAAGCTTGATCACAAGAGTCATTGGGAGGGTAGAGAAAGGGCAGCAAACTATTGAACAGTTGGAAGAACAGGCCCAAATTCTCACAGGTTTCATCAAGTCTCTTTTGTCTAAGGACAAAGTTTTGGACCCTACTCCGTTGACCACTCTTCCACCACCTGTAATTTTGAGCCAAGATGAAGTACAGAGTATCAAAGACATGCACAAGTATTCTGTCTATGGTAGAGCTATGGAAGCCATGGTGGATGATATGCTTGTTGCAGGGTTGAACTTCATCGATGAAGCTTTCAAACTCCATGGAAAAGTGAACAATTTGCAACAGAAGCTCTCCTCTACTATTGGGATCATGGATAAAGAGCTCAAACTCTGGAGCAGTTGCATAGTAGACCTCCGCCTTATGGGACAGACAGATGAGAACATCTTACTGGCGAATAAGGTTTTTGATGATGCAAAGGATAATCTGTCAAAATCCTGGGTTTACAGCGTGGAGTGGAAGATCAAAGTCTTGGAGGAGGCTTTGGGAGAACTGAAGAACAGCTGGCAGAAGGGTGAAGCTTTCAAGACACTGGTTGTCTCTGCTTTCAAAGACATACATTGTCATCTTCAGGATGAAACTTCTGGTGTTCCCCTTTCCTTGCAAGAAATCAAAGCTCAATTCAGAGCTTTTGTCAAAGATAATTTGTTCAAGGAAAGCTCCATCTCCAAAGAGAAAATGAAGGAGATCTGCTCTCTTCAATCTACCATTGAAGAAGCAAATAAAGATTATCATACTCATGTCGAGTTTGATAAAGAGATGGAGAAGTGTCTTGGATTTTGGACTCAGTCTACGGCCAACACGTCAGTCCCTCGTGGCAGAGACATAGCTGAGGCGTTGAAGAAATTCAGGCAGTGGATTTTGAAGTCAGTGGGTCCCTCCCGATGGCTTGAGCCACTGTCTTCTTCTCCTTATTCTTTTCTCTTCTTCCCTTTCTTTTTCCGTTTTCTTTGTAAAAAGTTGAGGTATTGCGGTTGGCAGTCCTTAACTATTCTTGGTTAAAAGAAGCGGTTACGAAGAGTAACTGATTTGTAAGCTATATAATGGCCTCTCTACGCCATTCTGAAAAGGAGGAGGAAGAACTTGGTTTATTTTCTGAAAGTGTAAATAGATCATAAAGAAATCAATACAGAAGGACTTTCCATTCTTTGTCTATCTAATCTCTGTTATCTCTAAGCTTTCATTTAATTTTGTGAAGATCATTTGTCTCTAGTTTGTTAGTCTTGCCGATTGCATACTCTTCGACTTTGCGAGCATGGTGATCTTGTATAACCAAGAAGGAACTTTGTGTCCTTGATTAACGAATCGTGTTACGTTAAGAAACTTTGTGTTAAGCGGATGTTATTTACAGAACTTTGTGTCTTTAAATTCCATCTTATTTATACGATACGAATGATCTTGTTTTCAATTCACTGTAACTTTGCATACATAAAGAATTACTCTGTTATCTATAATTCTGCATGTTGCCTTTCTGCTCATTCTCGCACTCTCATTCCTCAGTCCTTTTGTAATTGATGATCTTTATAAAAGACACTTTCGTAATATCCAAGTTTAACCAGAAAATCATATTTTGTATATTTGTAAATAAGTTTGTTTCTGAATAAGGGAACCTCTCCCATTAAAGAGGAGGGACTTCTTGTCCCCTGACTGTTGCTCTTCGTAAAGTCCTATTTGACGACCAACATTTTTTGGCGACTCCGCTGGGGAAAATCATATTCCAGTTCTGTAATTTTTGATCATCTTTTGATCTGGTGACTCCGCGTTTTACTCGAGGGAGGAGGGCCCTTGGTATTGAAGATTCTCAGTTTCAGCTTTTGGAGCAGCAGGGTTTTCCTTTCCCTTCGACAACAAATAGAAGAACTCGTTCAATAAGCACCCCACCTATTGAAGATAGAAATCCTACGGGTGGTGTTCCTTCAGAGCCTGCTAGTCCTAATCTTCGAGCTTTGATTCTTGCTGGTGTTGCAGTTCCTCTCCAATCCATTTTTCCAAGAATGGCGGTACCATTGCCCTGGGGTCATCGTGTCGGGCCCCTTGCTCTTCCTCGGCCTTTACATGAGTTACCCGAGAGGTATAGGAAGAATTTCCTAAATTCAAAGGCGATGGCAAAGTGCATCCTGATGAACACATCGCAGCCTTCATAGTTGCATGTGGAGTCCTAGGAGTTGAACATGAAGACATCTCGTGAGACTATTCGTTGAGACCTTACAAGATAATCTTTGTTGATTGGTTCTATCACCTTTAATTTGGCACTATCACTTGGGACACCATGAGAACTAGGTTTGAAAACCGTTTCAACCAGCGAGAAGATGTGCATGCCTTGCTAGCTCAAATCTCTCAGATAAAGAAAGATTCACAAGAGCCCATGAGAGAATTTGTGGCCCGATTCAACAGGCTAATTAATAAAATTACGGTAAATACTCGACCTGTTGATCAAATCCAAAAATGTTTCTTCCTAAATGCCCAAAACACTGAAGTTAGCTATGCGGCTGAGAAGGGCTAATCTCATGACATTGGTGGAGGATCAAACTCTTCTTTGTTAGTGTCGAGGATGATCTGATCATGTCAGGGAAGTTGAGGAGAGACCCTTCCAAATCTAAGTCTGTTGCTTCCTCCTCCTCCACCCCTGGACCTAATACTGATCCATTAGTTCAAAAACTTGTGAATGATCTCATTCTATAAAGAAACAATTGGCTCAGCATGCTCCTTATGCGGATGTTCCAAGGAGGAATTTCCAGCCCAGAAATCATTTTCCTGCCTCTCAAACAAGATTAGCACTCGAAGGACCTCCTGTTAAAGTCCCTGTCAATGCGACCTGTGAAGTGGAAGAACCAGATGATGATGAGGATAATGAAGCTTGCGAGGAGTTTGTGGAAGAAGTTGATGATGAAGCAGATGAACTTGAGGGATCTCGAGTAAATTTCTTCACCACTGAGGGCATTGATGATGGAGATGACTATGATGAAGTGGTAGCAGACATGAATAGCGAATCATTTGCTGTCATGACTCGAGAAGCGAGACAAATCGGAGGGAGAAGGTGACTGCACGGCCCATCAAGAAATCTAAGGAGCAGTCGGCAACTATTCCCGTAATTGCAAAAAGAGGATCTCCTATCCCTACTTCGTCTACACCAAAGGTGAGTCCTATCAATCCTACTACTAAAGTTGCTTCTTCTTTTTCTCCTAAAGTTGATAAGCCTAGGATTTCAAATGATGATGGCCCGTCCACTTCTAGGTCTTTTGATATTATTGATCATCTGAAAAAGACTAAGGTTCAAATCTCAGAGGCTGAGTATTATCAAACCCATCCCAAAGCTTTTGCCAAAATGATTCAATTTGTTAATTCCCATTCCAAAACCACCTCTAAAGGCCTTTTGCCTACTCCTTCTTCTGCACCACAGCCTAGTCTGGTAGCCGTTGTCACCTCGCCTAATGACAAAATCAAGCCTTTTTATGTAACACTTCTTATAGCTGGCCATAGGCTCAGTAATTGTGTCATAGATTCCGGAGCCTCAGATAATGTGATGCCTGCTAAAGTAGCTCATGCTTTAGGCTTGACCCTCACACGCACTTATGGATCTTGTTACTCCATGGAGAGTAAAGAAGTGCCCCTGGTCGGAAGAATTAAAGATGCACAAGTGGCTTTTGCTGCTTTGCCTGAAAAGAGAGTTTTGGCTACCATCTTAGTTGCAGATATTCCTCCTTCATACGGGATGTTGCTAAGTAGGAACTTCTGTAAGGATGTGGGTGGAGAAATCCAAATGGACTGGTCACATGCACTCGTACCTGTCAATGGACAAATGAAGAAATTGCTGCCTGAGAAGCAGTCTGAGTATATTGTGCAGAAAACGGATGATCCTAAAGCACAAATACTCTATGAGGATATGGGTCATGGTAACTACATGATTATGTCTCCTGATGAAATCCAACTCCCAAAGTGTCTCCTAAAGATCCTAATGGTGTTTGGATTTTAGAGTTTGATGGAAGTTGTTCCTCAGCTGGTTCTGGAGCTGGTGTCCTACTGGTGTCACCTGAAGGAAGCCTACATCCTTTTTCATTTAAGTTGCAGTTCGAAAATACTAATAATACAGCAGAGTATGAGGCTCTCATTCTTGGACTGCAAGTGGCCAAAGAACAAGGTGTAAAGAATCTTCTGGCTCGTGGTGATGCAGAATTGATTGTAAAGCAAGTCAGAAGCCTTTTTCAAGTAAAAAATGGAAGGTTGAAACATTACCGGAACCAGGTTTGGGATTCCATTGAATTTCTTGATGCTTTCTCCATTGAGGCAATACCTAGGGAGAAGAACAGCAGGGCTGATTCACTAGCAGTCTCAGGGTCACTACTGATTCCTCATCCTGACTTCTCTCAGGATAAGTTCACCATTGAGATGGTCCATCGGCCTAGTGTACCTGATAATACCAATAACTGGCAAGTTTTCAATGATGATCAACACTTGCTTTCCTTCCGGAACTCAAGGGTAATTTGAACACATTTGTATTTTGAAGGAAGTGACAACCTACCTCGTGAAAGTGTGCCCTTTGACAAGCGGTCGCCCGAGGAGAAAAGCGGATCGGGATGGATGCATCAATCTCAAAGGAAACAAGATTCCTAAAGGGTTGGTGAGTTTAGAGGAACTATTTGATAAACATGATAGGTATGTGAAGTCTAGAGCTTCCGTGGGACCTCAGCAATCAGCTGAACATGACAAGATTAATATTGGGAGTTCTACTGACCCTAAGCTAGTGAATATTGGAAAATGTTGCACAAGAGATGAGAGGAGAAAAGAAATTGATCTTTTAAAGAGGTATAAGGATGTTCTTGCTTATTCTTATGAAGATTTGAAAGCTTTCAAACCAAAAGATATGCAGCACTCTATTCCTCTTAAGCCTGGAATTAAGCCTTTCAAGCAGAAACAGAGGCAATACAACCCCAAAATAGCTGACACCATCTTTCAGGAAATACAGAAGTTGTTGAAGGCTAAAATCATTTTTCCCATTCACCATTCAACATGGATTGCAAATATTGTGCCTGTTAGGAAGAAAAATGGTGAGATCCGCATCTGTGTTGATTTCAGGAACCTGAATCAGGCTTCTTTGAAAGATAATTATCCTTTGCCTATGATGGATCAGGTCTTGCAAGCAGTAACAGGATCTGAAATGTTATCTATGCTTGATGGATTCTCGGGATATAATCAGGTAGAGGTTGATACTGCTAGATCAACACAAAACAACTTTCACTACTCCTTGGGGTACCTTTGCTTACAAGAGAATGCCTTTTGGGCTTATTAATGCTGGTGCCACTTTTCAGAGAGCTATGGATCTGGCTTTTGGAAGTTTGAAAGGGAAGTGTATTGTCATATACCTTGATGACTTGTGGTGTTTTCTAAAACAAGGCGGATCATTTTGATCACTAGAGAGTTTACTGCTAAGATGCGAGAGCATGGGATTTCTTTGAATCCTAAAAAATCTATCTTTTGTGTCACGAGAGGAAAATTATTAGGGCACATTTTCCAAAGATGGTATTAAGATTGATCTGAGCAGTACAAGCTATCAACAAATTCCTCTCCCAACCAGCAAAAAGGGCGTGCACTCCTTCTTTGGTAAGATCAATTTTTTAAGAAGATTCATCCCTGATTTTGCAGAGTTAACTTTGAATATTTCTCAGATGATGAAAGGGAAACAAACATTTGGTTGGTCTTCTGAAGGAAAGGAATCCTTTGAAGGTATCAAGAGAGCTATCGCTAAAACTCCTGTTTTAGCCTATCCTGATTTCAGCAAAGATTTTATTATCTATTGCTATGCCACAGATAATACCTTAGCTATTGTTTTGACTCAAGAAGACTCTAATGAGCATGAGCTCCCAATTGCGTTCATGAGCTATATTCTGAAAGATCATGAGTTGAAATACACCATGATGGAGAAACATGCTTTTGCAGTGGTTAAAGCTGTCAAGCAGTTTCGCTTTTACATCCTCAACTCTCATTCCATGGTGTTGGTCCCAGATACAACTGTTAAGTCAATTCTCACACAGCAAGAATTTGGATCGAGAGAGGGCCGGGTTCTAAGGTCAAGAGTATGACATTGACATCAAACCGACCAAGCTGGTTCGTGGAAAAGGCCTTTGTGAGCTCATTGCTGAAGGAGCTAAACATGAGTTGCTGGAGGAGAAAGTTGACCTTCCTACCGTTCTTTTTCTTAGCTCGGTTGATGAATGGTATCTTTGACATCGCCCATTTTCTCACCTATGGGAATGCCCCTCTCATTTAAGCTTGCCAAAAAAAGAGGAGTACATTAAATTGAGGTCGGTCTGATATGTATTGTGGGAAAACGCCTTGTTCAAGCGTGGGTTAGATGGGAGATTTTTGAAGTGTGTGGACAAGGAACAAGCCAGAGAAAGTTGCTCTCAGCTTTTCATGATCAGGCATGTGGAGGGCACTATTCATCAATAGTTACTGACTCATAAGATACTCGTGGAGGATATTACTGGCCTTCCTTGTTCAGAGATGCATCCAAGTGGGTTGATAAATGTGAGGCTTGTCAGACCTTCGTGGGAAGACCCAAATTGGCCTCTTTGCCTCTTAAGCCAGTTGTAATTGAAGAACCTTTTCAACAGTGGGGTTTGGACTTCATTGGAACACTTAATCCTGCTTCTAGTGCTGGTCATACTCATGTACTAACTACCACGGACTATTTCACCAAATGGGTGGAAGCTATTCCAGTTAAGAGTACTACTTCTGAAGTGGTGTGCAGCTTCATCAAAGAGAACATCTTGGTAAGGTATGGTGTACCTAATAAGATTGTAACAGATAATGCTTCGAATTTCTCTTCAACTGAGATAATGGATTTCTGCTATGGGTATGGCATTTCTTTGGCTCACTCTTCAGATTACTATCCTCAAGGAAATGGGCAAGCAGAATCCACTAACAAAAATCTGGTGACTATTATAAGGAAGTTAGTAAATGAGTCTCAACGAAACTGGCACAAGAAGCTCTATGATGCTCTTTGGGCAGATAGGATTACACCAAAGAGAGCTATTGGAATGTCTCCTTTTCAAGTGGTATATGGAGTAGAAGCTCAATTGCCAGTAACAGTGGAACTGCCAGCCTTGCACCTAATGAAGGCCATTGAAGATACTAGTTTCAGAGATGCTTTGGATAAGAGAATTATGTACCTGCACAAACTGAATGAGGACAGATTGGTGGTTGCTGATAGGATATCTATTCACCAGCAGAAGGTAAAGGTCCTGTTTGATAAGAAAGCTAGGTTCAGAGATTTCCAAGTTGGAGACACCGTGTTGTTATGGGATAAAAGGCATGAACCTCGTGGCAGCCATGGAAAGTTTGATTCCCTTTGGCTCGGACCTTTCAAGATCAGACACTTTGCTGGTAAGAATTCTTTCTACCTTGATTACATGGATGGTTCTCCTCTCCCACTTCCTTATAGTGGGCAGTATCTCAAGTTGTTCAAGTCTAGGTGATTAGGAAGTCCTTTGTACATTCTGTACAGACGTTTTTGCTTTTCTTTCTTTTTGTTTTGGTGTGTTGTCCTCTGTATTGGTCTACTTTTTGACTCCGTTGCCCAATGGATAAGGTACTGGTCTGCTTCCCCGAGTTTGTCTAAGTTCTTGCCTTGTCTCATTCCTTGAATTTATGCCAAGTCATCCCCAGAAGGAGCCAGCTGTTGTCCACTCAAAATTCCCTGCTCTTAAAAAGTGAATTTTCAAAATTTTGAGTTTAAGTGTCTTCTCTGTTGTTTTGAAATTGTTAAAAGTCGTGAAATTGAAAAAATCTGCATTTTGGGTCATTTTGTATGTTTTTCGGGCCTGTCGGACATTTTTGTCCCGCATGTCCCAAGTTCAAAAGTGCGTTCTATTCCCCGATCGGCCGATTTCCCGAAGTTGTTCCATTTTCGGGCCCGTCGGAACTTTTCGTCCCAAATGTCCCAAAGTTAATCGGGCAAGTTGTTCCATTTTCAGCTGAAACACCCGAACCGCGTACTTCGCACTTTCATGTCCCAAATGTCCCAAGTCAAATTGTGCAAGTTGTTCCATTTTCGGCCGATTCGCCCGAACCGCGTACTTCGCGCATTTTCGTCCCAAATGTCCCAAACTTTTCGGACCCATTGTAACCTTTTCGCCCGATCCACCCAAATCGCGTACTTCGCGCACTCATGTCCCGCGTGTCCCAAAAGGCATTTGTGCGTCTTTTCCCGCTTCGCCTGAATCGGCCGAGCCGCGTGTTTCGCGCATTCGCGTCTCACATGTCCCTAATGAACCAAGTGCCATTCGTGCTAGTTTTTGCCGCTCTACCCGAATATCCGGCTTATTTAAATTGGTGGGTATGTATTAAATGCGCATTCATGGCCTTTCTCTCTCCTAAACGGCTATATAACGAGCAAACCCCCTTTGCATTTTTCACATTGTTTCCATGTTATCCTTGCTCGAACCCTTGCAACCTAATTCCCTGTGCGTGTATCCCTTTTCTCTGTAATTCCTTCCGAGTTTAGGTTGCGGCTCATTACTATCAATATGAAGATCAAATTCTGGGGACAGGAACAAATTTCGCCACTAGAATCTGCCGTTCCCAATATTGGGGACAGTGAAGCTCGGCATCTTGACTTCGGGATTTTGGGCGAGGGTGGCGGATCTGACCCTACACCTGATGGCACAAATGATTCACGATAGCGGTTTGGCTTTTGCTGGAGGTTTCCCGATCTCGGTACAGTGTGCGATCTTTGTGCTTTCGTGCGGAGCTCACTTGACCACGATTGAGTGAATTAACCAATATATACGGGAACTCATTGCAAGCTAGAGCTGGCCATTTGCCGCCATTAGTACATGCCTTGAGAATCCGAGATGGATAATGCCATAGTCGTTTCCGGGATCAAGCACAGGCTCTGTTCAATCAAGACAGTGACAAATACAAGGCGCGGGTGGCGAAGTCTGGTGAAGAACCCTAAGAAGGAGCCTCTACACTGTCAAAACTCTTTTCGGGCAGATTTTAATGAAGAATTGTCGACTTTATAATTCTCTTGGCTCGGGTTATGGGTTTGCCCTCTACCAGATGAATTTCACTTACGGATGTGCCCGCTCATCGGCATGGTGTGCGAGGAACGCAAAATATCAAGCTCAGGCGAGAGATCATCGGCATGAATTTGGCGAGAGCAGTTGTCGATATACAGCAAACGAAGAAGTTCTACATGACTTCTTACGATGTATATCTTGGCGGCGTCACGGCAATGGTTTGGTTTTCCTACATTGACGCTCACAAAGATGATCCTATATATGCCTCTACTGCATGATTCACCACTAGAGACCATGCAATCGTAATTTCGGAAGGGTAAATGATGCTTTCACCATGTACATGGTGGTCGAATTTTGCTCGAAGGTGATCTTTGCTTTGGGAGATTTTTACGATGAAGCCATGAATCTGATATCACGCTACGGTGCTTATTTCATACAATTCAGAAAATTCTCCTATATCAGGCTTGCCGGCTATGAGAGCACCCCTCTGAGGCTTCCCATGTTCTGTAATGATAAGATGGCTTTGATTGAAGTATGCAGGCAATTAGACAAAGCTGCACTGAGAACTGCGAGAGACAAGAAGATTTCTGGTTTGCACTTTCCCATCTCTTTGGGAAATTACACTTGTAAAACAGCCCTGGATGCCTCAGAACATAGAGAGAGCCCTGGTCCTATCACCGTTCATTTCTTCAAGCCAAGAACCTGCTTGACTTGAAGAAGTTCATTGAACAGAACATCAAGATAATCTACCATCATAGGGCAGATACTGAGAAGACTCTTTGGGGTGTTATGCGAGATGATTTTGAGGCTAGGAGAAGGCACTGTGGCAGGTTCTCCCTGCAATTGATCCAAGAACTCGGCTTGTACCAAGTTCCTGAAGGACTCCAGGATGACAATTCTGATCTATACTCATATGAGTATGACAGTGTGATTAAGCACACCCCCTTGGAGGACTTGGATTGGAACAGGAAAGAAAAAGATGATCTGGCTGAGATCCTTGCTCCAGTCTTAGTCAGGACTAAGGTCTGGTTTGACAGGAAAGTTTGAGAGCTCAGAAGGCACTCAGGAGAATCCTCTTCCAAGGATGTTTCAACACCAAGGAGAGAGGCATCGATTCCCAGGTCAGAAACACCAGTGCAAACCCCACCTGCCTCATCAATACAAGGACCTGCAGCTTCCACTCCTTCTTCATCCACTCAAGTGTACCAGAAGAAACTCAAGGAGGTTAAGAAGGAGCCTGTGGAAAATGATCCTCAAAGAAAGTAGGTAGAAGTGCCTATGGGACCGGAGAACATCATTGTTCTCAGTGAAAGTGAAGAGAGTGAAGTGCCAGCCCCTGCAAATGCTCACGAAGTCCCAGTGAGATAAAGAAAAGAAGTCGAGCCTTGAACTTCCAAGTGCTTATTGATTCTTTACGCAATTGCCTCAGTGCGCCCACTCACATCTCAACTTGAGACCATAGCTGTGCAGACCTTGAGTGTCATGAGCTCTCTGTCTCTTGGCCCTCTTGCCCCTCCTGCTGATTCCTCTTCCTCTTTTGCATGGGTTCAACCTCTTGTTGACAGTAGAAAGAGGAAATCTTCCTCTCGGAGCTCAGGGCCAAATTTTGATGCTGTCGCAGCCTTGTTGGGCACCACTCCTTCTCGTGCCAAGAAAGCCAGAACCACCTCCAGAATAGTGTCTGATGCTCAAGGTCAGCAATTCCTGGAGATTGCTAAGCCTACAGTGGACAAGTCAGAGCAGGACTTGCAGGCATCTGACTTAGAGCTCTCGAGAATTCCAATGGGAGAGTCTACCCCTGAAGGTGAGATTCACAACCTCCAGGAAACAGTCACAAGAGTCATTGGGAGGGTAGAGAAAGGGCAGCAAACTATTGAACAGTTGGAAGAACAGGCCCAAATTCTCACAGGTTTCATCAAGTCTCTTTTGTCTAAGGACAAAGTTTTGGACCCTACTCGTTGACCACTCTTCCACCACTTGTAATTTTGAGCCAAGATGAAGTGCAGAGTATCAAAGACATGCACAAGTATTCCATCTATGGCAAGAGCTATGGAAGCCATGGTGGATGATATGCTTGTTGCAGGGTTGAACTTCATCGATGAAGCTTTCAAACTCCATGGAAAAGTGAACAATTTGCAACAGAAGCTCTCCTCTACTATTGGGATCATGGATAAAGAGCTCAAACTCTGGAGCAGTTGCATAGTAGACCTCCGCCTTATGGGATAGACAGATGAGAACATCTTACTGGCGAATAAGGTTTTTGATGATGCAAAGGATAATCTGTCAAAATCTTGGGTTTACAGCGTGGAGTGGAAGATCAAAGTCTTGGAGGAGGCTTTGGGAGAACTGAAGAACAGCTGGCAGAAGGGTGAAGCTTTCAAGACACTGGTTGTCTCTGCTTTCAAAGACATACATTTTCATCTTCAGGATGAAACTTCTGGTGTTCCCCTTTCCTTGCAAGAAATCAAAGCTCAATTCAGAGCTTTTGTCAAAGATAATTTGTTCAAGGAAAGCTCCATCTCCAAAGAGAAAATGAAGGAGATTTGCTCTCTTCAATCTGCCATTGAAGAAGCAAATAAAGATTATCATACTCATGTCGAGTTTGATAAAGAGATGGAGAAGTGTCTTGGATTTTGGACTCAGTCTACGGCCAACACGTCAGTCCCTCGTGGCAGAGACATAGCTGAGGCGTTAAAGAAATTCAGGCAGCGGATTTTGAAGTCAGTGGGTCCCTCCCAGTAACCGGCCACCTGTCTTCTTCTCCTTATTCTTTTCTCTTCTTCCCTTTCTTTTTCCGTTTTCTTTGTAAAAAGTTGAGGTATTGCGGTTGGCAGTCCTTAACTATTCTTGGTTAAAAGAAGCGGTTACGAAGAGTAACTGATTTGTAAGCTATATAATGGCCTCTCTACGCCATTCGGAGGAGGAAGAACTTGGTTTATTTTCTAAAAGTGTAAATAGATCATAAAGAAATCAATACAGAAGGACTTTCCATTCTTTGTCTATCTGATCTCTGTTATCTCTAAGCTTTCATTTAAATTTTGTGAAGATCATTTGTCTCCAGTTTGTTAGTCTTGCCGATTGCATACTCTTGACTTTGCGAAGCATGGTGATCTTGTATAACCAAGAAGGAACTTTGTGTCCTTGATTAACGAATCTGTGTTACGTTAAGAAACTTTGTGTTCTAGCAGATGTTATTTACAGAACTTTGTGTCTTTAAATTCCATCTTATTTATACGATACGAATGATCTTGTTTTCAATTCACTGTAACTTCGCATACATAAAGAATTACTCTGTTATCTATAATTCTGCATGTTGCCTTTCTGCTCATTCTCGCACTCTCATTCCTCAGTCCTTTTGTAATTGATGATCTTTATAAAAGACACTTTCGTAATATCCAAGTTTAACCAGAAAATCATATTTTGTATATTTGTAAATAAGTTTGTTTGAATAAGGAACCTCTCCCATTAAGAGGAGGGACTTTATTAAGATTTGTAGAAATTAAGCATTAATAGACACTTGGCAAGTTACTTATAGTGCATCGCACAACTAAGGTTAAAATCCTTAGTGGCAAGTCTATGTTGAATTGAAATTTTGATGATTACCAGTGTCTTAACGTATGTTAAGTGAAATTTTTCATCGATATTTGTAAAGCTAGAGGGAAGAAGGTCTTTCTTCACCAAGGATCCTCCTATAAGTTTATTTCTAGAACTAGGAAAGACAAATTTAGAAGGAAAACAAGTCTGGAAAGTTATTGGAAACCAAGAATCAAGAAAGGATATATCAATTTTGAAAGGTGATCATTCTATCATTGAATATTATGATACGTCTTCAAGTGATTTTGAAACAAGTAATATTTATATAAATTTGATTTTTCCAACTGGAGTGGGGCCATCATTTGTGTTTGAAAAGCATGCCTCTCAATTTTCCCCTATTTCTTCCAAGGTTGATAGGGTTTTCCAAGAAACTAAGTCATTAGAGGATATTTACTTTGAGAGTTATACTCCTATGCCCCTAGATACCCCTCGTCCCTTATCATTTTGATTCTCCTACAAGATCACCTCCTCAAGGCAATATGGCCCAACCTCCACCTAGACCTCCTTTTGTTGTCAACACTTTTAGACCTATAGATTTTAGAGGTATGGATGGATATCCTAATATGGTGCCACAAGATGTCAGAAATAGGTTGCCAAAATTTCAAGGGAATAATGCCATCACTGGTGACCACCATTTAAGACTCTTTGTCAATATGATGGAAGATTTTGAAATTGAGTTTGAAGACGTGTATGTGAAGTTTTTATTCATACTCTTGAGGAAGATGCATGTGAATGGTACAAGGCTTTACCTAGATAATTCAATAGATTCATGGAATGAGATGAAAAATGCCTTTAGATTGTAATATGGGGATAAGATAGATCCCAGGTTCCTTTATCTGAATTTGAAAATATAAATAAAAATCCAAATGAATATGTCCACGATTTCAATACTTGTTTCAATAAGACCTTGAATAGACTACCTAGAATCCTAAGGCCAAGTGATGAGTCCTATTTGATTAAGTATTTTGATGCTTTTGATAAAATGGTTGCTTATTACTTGAGAGATAAGAACCCGAGAACATTGAGGCATGATTTCACCATGGCCTTACAAATAGAAAATAATATTAAGGAAGTTGCAAGCCTCCTAAGAGGGAAGGTATTAAGTTGATCAATCCTGAAAAGCCTCAATAAAAAAAATATGTGGATCTCGGAAGAGGTTACAAATACTTTGGCTAGAGCGATTATAGAAATATCCTATAAACTGGCCATAGTAGAAAAAGGGATAGGACAAAGTTCCTAGGGTCTACACAAGCCACACGGTCAAGAGAGATTTGGAAATCATCCCAGAGGTGATCATAGATTAGATGACAGAGGAAAAGGGCCCATGGGGTTAGGAAATAAACAAAATCAACCACGAGAAAATAGATTGGTTCCGATCCTTTGTATTGCGTGGGTTGCTACTTCTTGTGGAGGAGGCCAATGTTATCAAGTGGTGTGATAGGTGTTTCTTACCACACTCCCCATGTGATGTAGATCAGTAAGTTGAGGAAGAAGATGATAATGAGATGTATGATGATATGTGCATGATGGAGATCCCTGTGAACTCACAATAGGGGGCAACCTCAACTAAATTGATAAGTGCCAGAACTACTGAAGATTTCTAGGATTGTGTCCACTAGGTATTGCCTCTTCCTCCCATTAATACTTTTGAAATTGATATGGTGCAAGAATTTGATCTTTCTAATCATGATTTTGAATACTTAAGGGCCTTGATGATTAAAAAGTATGATGGAGGGATCCCTTCTGAAGAGGACATGCAACTGTTGATGAATGCAGTAGTTGCTCAGGAGAAATAATATAACACCAGAAGTAAGGTTGTTAAGCGGGCGACAAACCAAGCCATAAGTTCCAGTTCTTATAGTATCTGAAGGAAACCACTAAAAAGATACATCTAAGCAAATGACTAATTACCCCAAATAAAAAGGCACTCTTGACCATGCCTAGACTATGAAAACTCCCATACTATCAAAAGAAGTTGCGAATCTCCCTACTAATACTGCCCTACTCAAATATATTCCTTGTGACATAGCCCGAATATTAAGCCAGATCAAAGTCATTTTTCCCATTGTTGAATTACATAGAATTCCTGAGCATAGGAAAAGGGTATTTGAGTCTTTGGGATGTAAGGAAGAGAAAATTACCCAAGGCAAGTGTGAAAAATATTGAGGTTGCTTCTATTATTGCAGAATAAAAAATACCACAGGTATTAGAGGAACTAGGAGAATCACCTGAGGTGTATTTTGGGAGCTTCTCTAGTTGAATCTCATCTTAATGTGGATCCATTTTTTACCACTTTGATTATTAAAGATAGGCTGGTATATGACTGCATGTTTGATTCAAGAGCCTCATGTAATGTAATGCCTCTTGAGGTCATGAATGAGTTAAATATCAAGGTAACAAAAACTTTTGGGAAATGTAATGCTATGGATTCAAGAGAAGTGCCAGTAGTTGGGTATGTCAAGGGATTAGTAGTGTAGTTGGCAGCTTTTCTAGGAAAGTTCTTAACCATGAATGTGGTTATTGTGGACTGTCCTGCCAAATGGGGGATGTTATTATCCAGAAAGTGGGCAGCTAGTGTGGGTGGAAGTGTGCAAATGGACATGTCATACACAACCATACCAATTGAGGGGAACCTTGTGAAGTTATACGGTGAGAAGAAAATGTTATATCTCATTGAGGACCCTAACAATGCTTCTTATGAAGTATTGTATACAGACATCGATGTCGACAACTTTGTGGGTTATGCTGATTTTAAGGAGCATAAAATTGATGAGTGCAAGTATCCTGAGTAGATTGGTTCTCCCTGGACTTTGATGTTTGATGGGGTTTGTTCTAGATCTGGTAAAGGCACAAAGGATAAACCTAGGAGAATACGGCTAGGCAATAACTTGGATAGAGAAGAAAAACAAGCATATGTCGTTAAAAAAGTATCAAGACTTCTTGGCTTGGTCATACTCAGAATGGAAGGCACTTGAAAAATTTCCTTGACTGATTTCTCAGAATCAAGGCATGCATCATTGTATAGTGTACAATCTTTTAGTTCTTTTTCATTTCTACGTTTTTCTATTTTTGTTCATCTCAATCTTTGGTATTTGGTTCTTGTTGGTTTCTTGATTTGTTCGTGGGAGGTTGAAAATTGTTTTCGATTTGTAATATTTTTCTTGACTTCGTTGTCAATGGATTTTGGAACATGGTTTGTTGTTCCTGCGGCACTCGCAAGGAGTGCCCATCCCTGAGTCGTAGCCGATGTTGGTGCTCAATTTAATCTTTCCCATTTGTAAAAATTTCTTAGTGCACATGGTTTGAAGTATTATCTGTCTCCCTGTATGGATGCATGAAATATTTCTCCTTCATTTAGATGTCTTTGTCAGTATTTTCCTTGGGTCATGGATCACATTGATTCTTGGTATTATTTACAGTCTTCTCTTCGGGGAAAATTTTTGTTGTTGGGTGTCTTCCACGACTGTGTCTCCTTTGTAAATCTTGTCCCAACATCCATGGATACGTGGTATTTTCTAATTGGATGCGGCATGATGGGTCTATTTGGTGAACTTGTCACTTTTGTCACAATTGTAAAAAATGCCAAATTGGTCCCATGGCCCTAATAGTTTCTAATGTGTTATTCAAAAAATATGAAGTAGAAGGAAAATTTCTTATTTTGACCCCAAAGATGGACACGTGGTGGTTTGAAAAGTCAAAGGTGGAGAGGCAGATTGTTAGAGAATTTTAAAGATTTTTTCCTTTTTGTGAAAAGGAGCAAAGTTATAAAATGATCCACGACTCTGTGGGGGACAAATTAATGTCACATGTTTGAGTCAGCATTGAAAAGTCAAAGTGGAAAGGGGGTCACTGGAGCACTTTGGAGTTTTTAAGCTTTGTTTTGAAATGAAGTAAAAGTATAAAAGTGAGCCATGACTCCATTGGGGCCCACATCAAAAGTTAAAATTGGAGAGGTGGGTCACTCAGGTCATTTTGAGATTCTCAGGCCCACTTCAACTCAAATATTTTCCACGTGGAGAGCCCGCGCTCATTTGAGGTGCCCGCTCCGGTCTTACCTTTGGAGTTGTGCCAAGGAGACACATGGAGGCTTCTAATGGCTCCTCTCTATACTTAGAATTCTCAACGGCTGAAGAAAATTTCTTAAGTCCAGGACACGTGGAGGGCACATGCTTGTTTGGGGACCCGCCCCTAAATTTTACTTTTGAAAGTGCACTAGAGAGACATGTGGAGGCTTCCACTGGATCTTCCCATACTTAAAATTTTCAAGTGTCCAATGTAACTTTCTCGGACCCTAGGCATGTGGCACCTTCCACTTTGGTTCTTAAAATTTTTCAACAACTTTTCAGTGAGACACATGGAGTTCAGCGCTTGTTTGGGGTCTCCACTTTTGGACACCATATCAAAAGTATGTTGAAGAGACACGTGGAGGCTTCCACTGGGTCCTCTTTATACTAAGAATTTTTCAAAGGCCAAGGAAACTTTCTTGGGCCTAGGGCACATTGAGATCTTGCGCTTGTTTGAGGTCCCGCCTCTAGAATTCATCTTTGAAGTTACACTGAACAAACACTTGGAGAGCTCGCACTTGTTTGGGGTCTCGCTTTGGGCACCATATCAAAATTACACCAGAAGAGACACATGGAGGATTCTGCTGGCTCCTCTTTATACTGAGAATTTTTCAATGGCTAAGGAAAATTTCTTGGGCCCAAGGCACGTGAAGAGCTTACGCTCGTTTGAGGTCTCACCTCTAAAATCCATCTTTGAAGTTACATTGAGCAGGACATCTAGAAGCTTCCTTTTGGACCTTCCTGTACTTTGACTTTTCAGCAATTTGGAGTAACTCTCTAAGGTTCGAACACGTGGAGGGCCTGTGCTTGTTTTCGAACCTACCTCTGGACTTCACCTTTGCAATTGTGCCAAGGAGATACATGGAGGTTTCCGCTGGCTCCTCTTACACTTGGTGACTCGGACTACGCAACACAAATATGTGGTATAATCCATGCGAGGGAACTCATTTTTGAGAGGCAAAAATGTAGGTATCCATGAGAGGGCACTCGTTTCTCAAGGTGTATTATCAAAGGTAAAAAGGATTTCTTTTCGAGATCAAGCCATATGGAGACACCTGAGAATGATTAAAAAGGGATTTCTTACATGACATAATAAAAGAATGATTAAAAACACTAAAAATTATGACATGGCATCCCGGTCATAGTTGAGGACTAAGAAACGTGATCGATTCAGGATTTATGCACCTAAACGAAGCAAGATATTTTCAAGGTAATAAACATGATTAAACGGTATGTTGTAAAGTGGAATATTATCTTGAATATGTAGACTTTTGGTTGGAAATTTGGGATGAGTGAGAGAGTGAAATTGTATAAATGCAATGAGAAGAATCTTACAAAAGGTTGAGGGTTAATTTTTCTAAGAAAGTTTGAGAAAAACCATTTTCTTGAGAGACCGTCTGAGAAACCTATTTATTTTCCTGTGTTTTAGATTTAATCACGTCAAGATGGTTGTAAGTGTACAACGACTAACAAGCTCTGAGATTATTCAAGAAACTCTCTCTTGTTGATGAATCTAATGAACTTTGAAATGAATTTGTGTTGATCATGAGCATTATTGTGTCTGTCTCATTTTAGAATGTTTTCAAGTAGTTTTTCTTGTTCTTGTTCCAATCTTATGTTGAAATCCCTCTGAATCACACAAGATCTCATCTGTGTGCTATTATTTTGGCATTAGCAATTTCATTATGAGAAGACCTTTCATCTGGTAATGAAATAAACAATTTAAAATCACTTTACTTTCACTATGTTGATAAATATTATTTTTAATCCTATGAGTGTATCTTAGGCGTGATGAATCAAGGAATTTCAACATTTAATTGAGTATTTAGCATGATCCTTTATGTTTAATTCTTGAAGAGTGTATGAAATTGTGCATCTCGGGCCTCCATTGATACACACCTTCTGTTTGAAGAAATATTTTGGCTATTTTGAAGCATTATGTTTGTGAGTGTTCCAATATTTGTAAAGGCTCTCAAAGATCTGGTATAATCAACTTTATCTTTCTTAACTTCCCACCAAAAACCTCTCAAATGATAAATCCTACATGACCTAACCCTATTTGTACTATGTATCCACAAATGAACAAATTCCTCACGCCAAAATATGAGAGACAATCGGGATTAAATTATTGTCTTTAGTAACCCGAACCTTGTTCAAGAAACATCTCCACTCTCTAGTGTGACAACTCATGAGAGTTAGATTGTGTTGTATTGATCATATTTTCTCAAGGTTCTCATTAACATTGTGCAGAGAAGGATATCTTGATATCCTTCACCAATAAGATTAACATAACGGGTTCTCTCGCCATGGTTAAAGGCACAACCTAAAGTAGTGAGGGTAGATCAAACCCTCAATGAGGTGCTATCCATTTCTCCAATGCCTGAGTGACAAAGAGTCAGCTGAATCCCCTCCTCGGCTACAAAATGACTCATATCATGATTCATCTATCTCTAAGCATCCTGTAAATTTTGTGATGTTACTCAGCCCTCACGGGAGAATCAATTTGGATACCAACACACTACTTCTCCTATATGGGTTATTCACATTTGATCAAAAAGTATCGAAATGAACAAATTTGGTCTTTTCCATTTGCAACAGCTAGAACTTTTGAGGATGTAGTTAAAGTTGGAGGGTAAAACTATACCTCTCTCCCTACACTCTTCCTTTGGTGGTAGGATACCCAAATCCTCATTTTTCACACACAAAATTGGTTTGGGAATTGATCACTCCCTACCCCAATAAATCTCCATCAACGATAATATCAAAATCTCCAATCACTCAAAATCAAAATCATCAATCTTGCTTGGGCTCCTCATCATGGTTTGTTGTCTCTCTTGACATAGCATCGGTCGAAGCACTTATCCATGGTTCACCATGCTATATGTTCTTATTTTATGCATACTTCTACAACATCTACATATACTTCCACAACAAGGCTTCTCCAGACTCTTCTCGGGTATGTTCCTTACTTCCTTTACACTACTTGAATTTCATTCAAATAGCATAAAGGGGGAAAATATAGACATAAAATCTCACATGTACTAGTATTTACTATACCGCCAAGTATGTTATTTTATATATAGATCTTACATAAGAAAAGTATTCACTAATGACTCACTTCCTAGTCCATTCGCTTGTGTTGTTTGTTTATTTTTTTATCTTGCACAATTATCACTTGTGTACCCAACTTTGGTTAGGTCACGGGGATCCCTATCTCTCAGTCTTTACACATTTGTCATTAGTTTTCTCTAAAAACTAGCACCCAGAACTCCTATCTATCTTTGGCGTATGTGTCCTATTTGTTTTTTTATCTTATTTTTGACATCTGAGGTCATTATTTTTAGTTTTCTCACTCATATCCTAAGGTATTAGTCAAGTATGTTGGGTCATTAGTATCCAAATTCAAGTAAAAGACCCTATATAAACACAACATGCATACCATTGTAATGAAAATCAATTTATATCAAGGGCTATCTATACGTATATTAATGGGATTTAATCTTGGGCTTATTACTCTACATACACACTTTGTATAAAAAGGGAAGTTAATTCTATTCCATCCACACATTTAAATTTTATCTAGCTACTTACTGTTATCTTGGTGTCATTAGTGCGGGAGGCCTAGGAGCACTATTACACACACAATCACTTTAAAATACATTGGGTATGACATGTAGGGAAATGCTCGATCTTAAGTTCACTAGTTGACAGTTGAGGACAGTCTAACCCCTCATTTCACATCTTTATTTTTTAAGATTTTATGTCTTTTTTAGGGTTTTTCAAGAGGTTATTTGTAATACAGATTTTTAGGTACTCCTGCAGTTAAAGTGTGACTTTCAGGTGATCAATGGCGAACAAGTGTGAAAACCTAACAATAATGTCGTAACCAGATCCCAAGATTTTTCGCATGCTATGATGCCCACTAGAGGTATATGGTGCTCGTAGGTGCCTCTGCTCCTATCCGGATGCCATGTGTCTAGGAGTTTTGAGTACCTTTACATTTTTGATTGGAATTGTGATGGCCTATGTTTTTGTTCTATTGCATTCTCTAGTATAAACGTACTTGGGATAAGCGAAACCAAGGTAAGTGCCCTATCTCTTGCATTTTATTTTATAAATAAATCAAATAAATTTCCTAGCATCTGTATTTCATTGTATATCATTTGTAGTAGTCATTCTTTTAGATTTAATGAAATAAATTCAAAATTTATTGAATCACAAGGCTCGAAACTTAGAACTTCACAACACACAATGAATTTTGTTGGTCGAAAATGCATCGCGTGGGACGGATCTATGGATAGACGAGCCAACGGTGTGCAGGGCTTAGCCCCTCTTTGAGACAGCAAAGCGAAACTGGTTTATTGCTACTTCTACTAGCAGGAACCTATGCAAGTCTCACAGATTCTGCCTTCAGGGGTTGGGATCTCATCCCAGTAGAGTGTTCTAGGCTGCGAAGAGAAAGGAACAAAAGAAGGAGAAGAGAAAGAACAGATCCGAAGGAAGAAAAGAAATGAGTTCCAAAGCGGAAGGGTCAGAAAATCTATGCTTTGGGCTTGGTAAAATGAGCCAAACCTACTTTGGCATAAATAAACAAAGCAATCTTGATAAACAAATGACGGAAAAGTAGATATGAATTCAGCATTAAACACATACGGATCTAACGTAAGAAAGACCTTATGCATAACACTGACTATTGAGCACAAAGTCGAATAATTGTATTCTTGTTCTTTTACATTCTGAAAGCTCAAAGTCTTTCTCTCTTCACTTCTATTTCTATCGAAAAATGTTCACCCCACTTGAATACCACAAGTATCCTTGTATTTATAGAAGATGAGAGAGAGAAGAAGACAAAAAGGAGCCAACCACTTATCTACAAGATATTTACAAAATATCTAAAGTCATGTTGACTTTTACATTTTTGAGTGGATGACATCATCCCATGATGCAACATGGATGATGTCATCGTTGGCATCAACATACTTGAGATATTGCGAAAAGAAAGTCGGAGAATAGCGAGAGGAAGAAGAAGAAGAAGAAGAAGAAGCTAGTCATCATCATCGTCCTGCGGGCCGAAAAAAGTCGCTTGCACGATCTTGCTCGGGAGATGAGATGTGGGCCGGCGCGGTATTCCAAGAACTTGTTGATCATTGACCGAACTGATCTGTGATGGATCCTTGTGCGATCATCGGTGCTTCGCCCAAGTTTCCGCTCTTCTACAAGCTTTTCGGGAAGTTTGGAATAATCTTTCACCGCCTCAATCGGGAAAGCGAGTGAAGTCCTGCAAGCTAGCGAGGTTATTGATGGATTCGGTATCAAAGCGTGACTTAAAGGCCTGTTCCTTGAGAAGCTAACTCCTTGAAAACCCGGATAGTATCATCGGCCGTTCTTAAGGTGAGGAAGGAGTGAGCAACCTGGTTTCATGGATAAAACAATTTTCTCCATTTGATACATCGCATCAGGGGCCTCTTCCTTCACCTTATCTATTTTTTCTAACACAAACTCGAGCTGATCTATCAGTAGTCCAAAGTGGACATAGTCTTGTTGAGGGTCCTTGGGTGACCAGAATACTCGAATTTGACCAAATCTTGGTGAACAGTCGAACATACATTGGAAGGCCTCGTGTTGGAGTCTAGCGTTTTCTAACTCTTCGATATCGGAATTTGCTAATGCTTGGAGCTCCTTATTCGCCTTTTGATGTTCGAGAGATAAGTTGATATATTCGGCGATTACCTTTTATTATCTTTGAGAATCGGCTTCTCAGCGAAGCAGCCATGCCCTGCTCACCGATCTTTGAATATTCATTGATCTTGTCTTGAGTGAGCAGCTCAGGAGTCTCGGCGGCAGTTGTGGGAGGTGCACTTCCCATCTTACGTAAGGCACAGGCGAGTATTTATTCTGTTCTTTTGAGCCTTTTCTCTTCCTTAGCTTCTTGAAGCTTTTCACAAAGTGCATCAATCGCGGAACGAGCTTCCCCCTGGAGACTTTCAGAGGACGTCCCCATCGTGACTTGGGTCACTGTGAAATCTGCTGGAGACAGATCTGCTTTCTCTTTGGTGGGATCGGGGTAAGCTATTTCCAGGACTCTCTCACCTGCAGCGCTCTTTGAGAAGCGTGTAACCGGCTTGTGCTTCTTTGCTCCTTTAGCCGGAATAATTGAAAAGTCCATCGGAGCGATGGGGACTTTCCTCTTTGGTAGCTCATTTCTTGAGAGATCAGCTGGTCCTATTGAAGAAGGACCGAGAGACGAGAGGGAGGCGGCAGCGGTAGAAGAGGGGAAGAACGTGGAGACACGCGGCGGTGGCATTGAAAGAATAGCCGAGGAAGTGTCCACGGGAGGAAGGGAAACCGGGGCTGCAGAAGACAAAGGAAGGGAAGGGAGCCCGGAAAGGAGAGAAGAAATGGAAGGAGACAAATCAGCAAGAGAGGAGAAGATGGATGAAGAAGCAGGGGAAAGGGTAGAAGAAGGGGAGAGGACACTGACCAAAGGAGTGGTTGCTTGACACCTGAGGAAGGGGAGGAAGAGAAGAAGAAGGGACAGAAGGAACCTCCGTAGTTGTAGCAACGCCGACATCCTGAGTGGATGGGCCTTCGGGAACATCCTCCATGAACTCCTCTTCCAAAGTTATGACTTGTTCAGGCTCCGAGGGAAGAGGACTTTCAGGGGCTTCCTCTGGTGGTGCTTGATTCACCTATTGCACCCTTGCCTTTTATTTGCTTCTTTGATCTTGGGCGCATTACCCAATGGAGAAGTTATAAAATCTCGCCGAGGTAGATCAATCCATTCATACGGCACTGGAGCTCCGTTCTCGCATGGTTTCTTTGACCCTCTCCTCGATTATCGAGGAGCCTTGCTTCTATCAATGGCCGGGAAGGGCCAATTGTCTCCATCTGTGTTATTATACACCTTGTCTACTTCATCTTCCGAAGTTTGGAAGCCTTTGGGGACGATGGCCACTCCATAATGAATAATTTCTGCCAATGCTAAGCGGGAGTGATCCTGTCTCCTGAGTGCCACCTCATGGATGACGTCAATGTAAATGTCCTCAATTTGAGGGACATGGATAGGATCAAGCTTAGCCCTTGGCAAGCAGCTTCTTGGGTCGAATGTAGGCCTTGCCGGGAAATCATGCTTTAGATTGAGCAATTCTAGCTCGGCAAACATCTCCTTCGCCTTGTGATAGCTGGAACAAGTGTATCGGCCTACCGTGAGGGGGAAAGGAGTTCCACCCTTCTTTCTCTTCTGGCACTTCTCATGATATGTGACCAGCTGCCTTGACAATTCCAATAGAACCAGCTTTGGTCCAGCATACCTTGGCAACCTAGTGGGCTCGCCCAAGAAGTTAACCGCCCTCAGATAGGTGAATGTGGGAAATTGGGTGAACAAGGCCCCCCACTTTTCCACAGCAGAAACAGTATTCTTAATTGTGCGGCCATGAGTCAACTTTGGTCGCAGCATGCATATAATATGGTAGAAGAAAGCATCATTGATTTTTGAAAAGTGTTGGATGCTATTCTCCAGCTTCAGCTCTGGGTAGTATTCATATATCTTGGCACGAGGCCAAGTTCCACGCCAGTGCAGCCACTGGATAGTCCCTTTCGAGACGCTGCGGCATACACTACGTAGGAGTTCATATGAAACACTCTGTTGTGGCAAAGCAATGTTAAATTGCTCGAAATAATGGCTGCTTATTATTTCCCATGAAGCGCGATCGGGCAAATTTTTGTTCATCGTTTCAGTACGCAGCATCCATTTATGGAAGTAGTGGGCGTCTGAAAGCCGAAGACTCTGCTCGGGAAAGTGATGGTGTCATCTTTGAGTTCTTCGGAGAAGTCGCTTCGGTGGATAGTCTGGGGCCACCGGGTCACTACCTTCTTATTTTTGAGGTAGACTTCATTCATTAACTGCATGCATAGGTCCTCATTGTCCTCCCAAGTCTTGATACATTCTTCTTGGGTAACGGCCACGAAGCTTCGGTGATGAGGGATGCCAAGAATCTTTTCAAAATGGCGAGCGGTGAGGTCAATGACCACCTCCCCCTTACTATTTTCGACACACCTGGTGTCCTTGTTGTAAGATTGGGCAACCACCATTATGAACTCATTATCAATAGCGCTGACTGGAATCCCACCGGCGAAATGTAGAGCACTACCCATCAATTTATCCATCCAGGGGCTTCTTGATACTTTCTGAGTTCTCACCCAGAATTCGTCCATGTCAATGTGGCCTAGTTCAGAATCTCTGACATCCATATTGCATTCCGCCTGAGATTCGGGCATTCTAACCCTTTGGTACTTATACTTCATTTCTTCCTCTGTTAGCTTAGCTTTTCCTCTTGGTTTGGCGGGTCTCTTGCTTGAGGTAGACATGTGTTCTTGAGCTTATCGATGATGCACGCACGTAGGAGGAGTGAAACCCAATCCAAGAAGCTTGAATTAGTCATTTGATTTTCAATGGGAACGCTAGCAGAAGAAAGAGTTAGAATTTTTAAGGCTCGGGGTGCAGGGCGCATGGAAAATGTATATAACAGGCTGAATAGACAAGGCGCATAGGAAAAGGACGTAACAGAGATAAAATTGGCGCCAAAGGCGCATGGCGCATGGATGAAGCAGACTGCATTTTATAGAATGGCGCACAGGAAATGCATGTTACATTGAGGTTTGGTGCGCCCTTTGGCGCATGGGCAGATTGTGCGACATGGAAAAAAAGGCGCGCCAAAGGTATATGGCGCGGCGCATGGGGGAGCGACACAACATCATGTACTTGCAACGGAAGGTGCGCCCGCGCCTTGGAGGCTTTACGCTTGCGCAGATATCTCTCGCTTTGCATGGAAGCTGGGCGCGCCCTTTAGCGCATAGAAGAGGGATGCAACAGGGGTAAAAGATGCGCCAAAGGGATATAAGAAGGCGCGGGTTCTGAGTGCGTTACAGGCCGAAAGGGTGCGCTTAGGGGCGCATGATTCACAAGCTGCTGACATCTTTGGGTAGGCCAGAAGCGCGGCTATCCTCTAAGGTGCAACATGACGCTTGACGACAGCGCGCCATGGGAAAACCAAAAACTCTCTAAACATTTAAGCATCATTCATTCTAACACCAAGCCTAATCAAACCAACTTCCCTTATAAACTGGAAATGAGGGACAGAAGGAAGAAGTTGGTTTAAGCGGGATAGGGGAAGAAACAGTCCAATGCAAAACGACATTTAAAAAACGGGCCATCAAACGAAAACCAGACCGAACACACCAAAGCACGAAAATGAAAAAGAGGATGAACCTCTTACCTTTGAATGTATAAAGACGGTTGGAAGCGGGCCCGAGAGAGCAAAAATGACAGCAGGAGCGGTGACACACCAGAGCAATCACGTGCTTTGAAAAAAGAACAATGAAAATGACATGGCGCGCTTTTTGTTATATATAACAAAACTTTGTCATAAATCGCCACCCACTTTTGAAAAGAAAAGCGCGCGAAAAGCATTTGCTTAACGAGAGGAAAGCATCGCCCTTTGGCGCATGGAAATGTAACACAACGAGGAGAATGGAGTGCGACCTTGGCGCATCAAGCGTGTTGTCGACATGAATTATTATGCGCCCTTGGCGCACAAAGCTTGATGATGTATGAGGAAAGCACATGCGCCCTTTAGCGCATGGAAAAGAGCGCGACAAATGATATGTCAACATCGGCGCATGCGCCTCGCGCGCTTATAAATAAGGCTTAACATGCTTTGGCGCACCAAAGACGTGTTGACATGGGAAACCATGCGCGAAAGGCTTTTGAAGGCGCACCAAAATGTGGTATTACGGTGAAAATCCATGCGCCTAGCCAAAAGGCTCAAAAAGACTAAGTTCGAAAGCTAGATTTCTGAGAAGGAATTTTAAATCGTTTCGAACGCGAGGGATCCCTATCGAGATCAAGACAAAAATTTTCGGTATGGTTATCGGTAAAATTGCCCTTGTCAATTTTACGGGATAACAGCTGGCTCCTCCTGGGGACTATCCTTGAGTAAACTCAGGGGTAGAGAATCCCAGATCACATGTGCCTATCCATTGGGTACGGAGTCAAAAACAAGGGGGACCAGAGGGAGAACAAAGGAAACACACAACAAACGAAAGCAAACACGCGACGAAAGCAAACACACAACCAAAATAAACTGTACAAAGAAGAGAGCAAGCTCTACTTCCTGAAGATCTTGAGATGTTGCCCGCTGTAAGGAAGCGGGAGTTCAGCTCCATCCAGATACGAGAGATAGAAACTATTCTCTCCATTAAGTTGCTTGATTTTGAAGGGTCCTCTCCATAAGGAGTCAAACTTTCCATGCATACCCTTTGGCTCTCTTCGCTTGTCCCAGAGAAGGACAAGATCTCCCACTTCAAAATTTCTCTGCTTGGCCTTCTTGTCGAAAAGCTTCTTCACTTGATTCTGATGTTCAGTGATCCTGTCGACCACCTTCACTCTCTTTTCTTCAAGTTCTGCCAGATACATAATTCTCTTTTCTAGAGAACTCTGAAAAGTTTCATCTTCGATTGCTCGTGCCAAGCGTAGAGCAGGAAGTTCCGCGGAAATGGGGAGTTCGGCATCAGTGCCATATAACACTTGAAAAGGTGACATGCCGAGAGACCTCTTGGGAGTAATACGGTCCGCCCACAAAGCGTCGTACAAAGACTTGTGCCACATCCGCTGATTTTCATCTACTAATTTCCGTATAATGGTCACTAGGTTCTTATTGCTGGATTCCGCCTGACCATTTCCTTGCGGGTAGTAATCCGAAGCATGGGCTAAAGTTATTCCATATTCATAACAAAAACTAATAACTTCTCGGGAGGAGAAGTTAGAAGCATTATCAGCAACGATTTTGTTCGGGATGCCGAACCTGACAATGATATTTTCCTTGATAAAACTGCAAACCACCTCAGAAGTGGCATGCTTAACTGGTATGGCTTCCACCCACTTGGTGAAGTAATCAGTTGCTGTAAGGACGTAGCTATGTCCGGCACTCGATTGGGGATTGAGTGCGCCAATAAAATCGATTCCCCACTGCTTGAATGGCTCATTGATAATAACCGGCCTTAGGGGAAAGGCAGCCAATTTGGGCTTACCAACAAACTGCTGGCAAGGCTCGCATTTCGCTACCCAGGTAGCTGCATCTTGAAAGAGCGTCGGCCAGTAGTACCTGGCTCGAATGATCTTATGTGCCGTCACGGAAGAAGAGAAATGGCCTCCACAAGCCGAATTGTGAAAACTCTCCAGCAGTTTTACTTGCTGGGGCTTGTCAACACATCGCAGAAAGATACCATCTATCCCACGCTTATATAAACCGTCATCCCAGATGACATACTTGGCCGCTCTGAGCTTTATAGCACGCTTCTCCTTTGCATTCAGGTGCACTGGGCATTCGCCATAGGTGAGGAAGAAAGCGATGTCGGAGTACCATTCGTCACAAGTTGCCACAAACAAAACCAGAGGTAGAGAAACAGGCTCCTCCAGAGGGCTTTGCGCTTCGTTGGTGCAATCTCTTTTCTCTCTAGGGCTATCTGAGTCTTTGTTTTCAGCCATTAGCTGACACAGGCCCTTGCCTCTTACCAGCTTGGTGGGTTTGATATCCAGGTCATATTCCTGGACCTTTGCAATCCAATTCCCTCTCAAGCTTCCCAACTCTTGTTGAGTTAGAATTGATTTCACCGCTGTGTCGGGAACCAGCACCACTGTATGCGAGTTCAGAATGTAATACCTGAAACTCTTCACCGCTTTAACGACGGCAAAGGCGTGCTTTTCCAATTGAGTCATTTTCAACTCGTGAGGCTTGAGAGGAGAACTCATGAATGCGATTGGAGATTCAATATCCTCCGAGTTCCTTTGCATCAGGATTGCAGAAACAGTGTGTTCGGATGCATAGCTGTACATAATGAAGTTCTTGGAGAAATCCGGACATACCAAGACCGGTGCATGAGCAACAGAAGTTTTTATCTCCCCAAACGATCTTTTCCCTTCTTCACTCCATCTGAAAGTTGGTGTTCCCTTCATCATGTTCAAAATGTGGCGAGTCTTCTCAGCAAAGTCAGGGACAAAACGCCTAAGAAAATTCACCTTTCCGAAGAAAGAATGAACACCGGTCTTGCTTGTGGGCAGAGTAAGGCTCTGAATAGCCTTGACTCTTTCGGCATCAATCTTGGTTCCTTCTTTGCTAACCACATGGCCTAGCAATTTCCCTTCCGTGACCCCGAAAACAGACTTTTTTGGGTTAAGGGAAATTCCGTGTTCTCGGCATCTGGCCAATACCTGTTCCAAATGATCATAATGATCACTTCGTCGTTTGGAGAACACGGTTAAGTCATCTAGATAAACTACAATGACCTTTCCCATCATGCCTTTGAAAGCAAAGTCCATGGCTCGCTGAAAAGTGGCACCAGCGTTGGTTAGGCCGAAAGGCATCCTGCTATAGGCAAACGTACCCCACGGAGTAGTGAATCTTTGTTTTGAATTGATCTTCAGGCGAGACTTCAATCTGATTATAGCCCGAAAAACCATCAAGCATAGACAGCATTTCTGATCCAGTCACCGCTTGCAGAACTTGATCCATTATGGGAAGAGGGTAGTTGTCTTTCAGCGAAAGCTTGATTAAGTTTCGGAAGTCTGTGAGATCGTATTTCACCGTTTTCTTGCGTCCGGCACAATGTTCGCCACCCAAGTGCTGTGATGGATAGGGAAGATGATTCTTGCGTCCAGCATCTTCTGAATTTCGGCTTGAATAGTGCCCGAAATCTTGGGATTATAATGCCTTTGCTTCTGACGGAAGGCTTTGGCATCTTCTTTTAGCGGTATATCATGCTGAACGTCCTTTGGCTTGAAGGACTTTAAATCGGCATAGGACCATGCCAATACATCCATATATCTTTTCAGCAACTTGACAAACTTTCGCTTTTCTTCTGGCGTGCAACATTTCCCGATGTTCACGAATTGCGGATGTGCCTCAGAACCTATATTGACCGGTTCTGTCTCTGGAGATGAGCCAGGATCATCCCGCCTCTTCTTTTTTACAAAACGGTCGTGCCTGTCAAACAAGCGTTCCAGAGAAACCAAGCCCTTTGGAATTTTATTTCCTTTGAGCTGACATATGCCATCGTTCTCTTTTGATTCATGATTTTGGCCGTTGATTGATTCACGGCACGTAGAGGTGGATCCTTCAAAATACAACTCATCAAAATTTTCTGATTTTTCTAGAAAGGCAATAAGGTGATTATCATCGTTGAATACCTGCCAATCTTGAGAGTTATGCAGCACGCTTGACAGGCGGAAAACCACTTGATGGTGTATTTGTTCGTTTCAAGCCGGGTGCGGGAGCATGAGAGATCTTTGAAGCTTGACCAACGAATCAGCCATGTCATTTTGGGCCCTTGGAATGGCCTCTATTGAAAAAGCGTCAAATTCCTCAATGCTGTCCCATACCGAATTACGGTAGTGCCTGAGCCTTTCATTTTTCACTTGATAAATCCTTTTGACCTGATTTACAACTAGCTCGGCATCACCTTGGACTTTCAGATTTTTTATTCCTCTTTCCTTTGCAGCTTGCATACCGAGTAACAGAGATTCGTACTCAGCAGTATTATTAGTGTTGAAAAACTGCAATTTGAAAGAAAGGGGAATTACCTCCTCCTCGGGAGATATCAGCACAACTCCAGCGCCACATCCACTAGTCGCGCAGCTGCCATCAAATTGCAAGGTCCAGATCTTATTACAATCCTTTTCCTGAACAAAAACGTCCTTTGTCTCCGCCTCGGTGGATAAGAAGTAGTTCCCCATCCCTGATGATTCGAAAAGAATTTGGGCTTTGGGGTCTTCAGAGCTAGTGACCAAGTATTTCTTTTGGGATTCCGGCTCCAAAGTTTGCATTACGCCTTTGACTGGAATTCTAGCTTTGGACCAGTCCATGTGAATCTCTCCACCAACTTCGCTGCAAAAACTCCTTCCTAGCAGAATTCCATAGGCTGCTGGGATGTCAGCAACAAGGACTGTCATTTTTACTCTTTTATCCGGGAAGGCTGCGAACGCGAATTGTGCGTCCTTGATTTGGCCAACCAACGGAACTTGCTTGGTCTCCAATGAATAGCATCTGCCGAATGGTTTGGTAAGAGTGAGGCCCAAAGCATGGGCAACTTTTGCCGGCATGACGTTATCAGAGGCTCCGGAATCAATAATGCAATTGCTCAACTTATGGCCATTGATCAGGAGGGAGAGATAGAAAGGTTCTATCTTGCCAGATGCGGATGTCGAAGCAACATTTATGTGGGATTCAGGAGGAGTAGAAAGGATTCCTTTCAGGGAAACCGGTTTGGCTATAACAGCTTGACTTTGGATATACTTAGTCAATCTTACAAGCTGTTCGGGGTTTGACTGAAGATACTCAGCTTCAGACATTTGAATCTTGGTCTTCTTTGCATGATCTATTATATCAAACGCGGCCAAGGGTTGCGTTGGTGAGGGAATGAGTCCTTCACTTCGCGGTGGTGGAATAGGATTACTGATCTTAGTAGGAACTTGAGGGGGCTGACTTGGAGGAGAGATGGGCGGAAAAGACTTCTTAGCAAAAGACTTAACAGGGAATTGAGTAGGAAGAGGATTACCTCTTCTAGCAATGGTTGGAGGTGCGTTTGACGCGACCTTCTCCTTTTGTACGTGGGCAGCGACTTCCGCCTCTTTTCCTTGCGAGCGGGTGAAAACAGCATATGATTGTCCGCTCGCGTAGCCCTGAGTACTCTCTTCTTCGTCAGATTCATCCTCGTCAAATTCCATGTACCCAATAGTAGAGTCGCCAGTCGGTTCACCGACCTCTTGATCATCTTCGCCTTGGAGCGAAGGTTCTTCATAGTACTGCTCTTCTTCCTCTTCAATTTCGGCCAAAGCATTGACTGGAGGAGCTTCAAGCGCCAACCGTGGAGCAGCTGTAGGCAAGCGCGGCCTTTGTGAAGCGTTGTTAGGAACAAAATTCTCGCGGGATATCCGTCGACGAGGCCCAGGAGAGGCACTGGGCAGTTTGCTTCTTTAGTGCAAGCAAATCATTTGCCATTTTTTGGAATGCTGGATCAGACGAAGTGATAGGCGAAGGGCCCAAAGACTTAGGCTTAGCTGATTCTTTTCTTAACTCGCCAGATATTATCAAATTGTCTTCTATACGGATGGCAGCAGCCTGAGCGAGAGGCAAAGTAGCTACTCGCTCTTGAAGGAGCAAGAAGCTGACTTTTGAGCTCATGGCGTTTACGAAGAAGCACTTCTGATTCTCCGGCGTTGGAAGCATGGCAGGAGGAACACGGTTGATTAGCGCATTGAACCGGGCGACAAAATCGCGCATGGTCTCATTTGCCTCCTTCTTCAGATGAGTGATTCGTGACAATAGAGTAAATGCATCCTCTGAAGGTTTATACCTGTCTTCAAAAGCGTCCCGCAAAGTTGCCCAACTAGTGATGGATCCGGCCGGCAAATGCTGAAACCATTCAGCTGCAGGTCCTTGTAGAGTTTCCAGAAAAGAGGCGAACTGACACGTCTTCGTGGGTTACGTCCAATATACTGCATGACATAATGAAAGCAGAAATGTGGGAATCCGTGCTTTGATTTCCGCTCCCGTCGAATTTAGGAAAATTCTTTCGATTTCCGTGAGGGAGTGCGTGAGCTGGATGTGGTAAAGCCAACGGACCCATAGCGTTTCCCCATGGTACCGCCATCTGAAAAGCCGGAAAGAGAACGCGAGCCGGAAGTGTAGTTCCGCTGAGTAGTAAAGCACTACAAAGGGATGTAGATGCTTCTGGTAACAGACCTTTTCTTTGTGAAGGTGAGACACTCTGGATGGCCAGCTGCATTGAGCTGAGCTTAATTTGAAAAGCGTGCGGTGTTACGCTGAAATTGTGCCTCTGAAGCAGATCGAAAGTAGGATCAGCTTCTCCTCGGGCTCTCCTGCTGCGCGTAAAAGGTTCACTCGCCAGTGTACCTTTCAGATCTGCAATATTACAGCGCAGATTTAAACTTTATTTTTGGGTGTGCTTGCTGATTTTCTGGTTTTTCTGACAAAAACCAGCAGCATGCACTTTTCTGGATATTAAAAATTTTCCTCTTCAGAAACCGATCGCGGTTAAATGACAGATGAAAATGAGGATAAGATGGTGGGGAAGATAGTAAGCTGATTTTCGGATCTGATTTGGACTTTTTCAGAGGGTTTCAAATTTTTTAGGAAATAATCAAAACTCAGATTTACGGAAAAATAATAATTTCTGTAAAAACTCAGCGAACTAAAGATATGTAAAAGGCCCAGATCTATGACTTTCAGAAGAAAATTTTTCGATTTGGGCACTTTTGCAAATTTTTGGATCTTCAACAAAAAGCTCAGATTCTGGTAGCGGCAACCTCCTCGATTTTCTGATTTTTATCTTACTACCAAAGCATAGATCAGCGGATCATGCATTCGTTCCCAGTAGTCGCCAAAAACTGTTGGTCCGAAAATCTGTCGCGTGGACAGATCTATGGATAGACGAGCCAACAGTGTGCAGGGCTTAGCCCCTCTTTGAGGCAATGCGGCTGGTTTATTGCTTATTTCTACTAGCAGGAACCTATGCAAGTCTCACAGATTCTGCCTTCAGGGGTTGGGATCTCATCCCAGTAGAGTGTTCTAGGCTGCGAAGAGAAAGGAACAAAAGAAGGAGAAGAGAAAGAACAGATCCGAAGGAAGAAAAGAAATGAGTTCCAAAGCGGAAGGGTCAGAAAATCTATGCTTTGGGCTTGGTAGTAAGCAGAGCCAAACCTACGGCATAAATAAACAAAGCAATGCGATAAACAAATGACGGAAAAGTAGATATGAATTGCAGATTAAACACATACAGATCTAACGTAAGAAAGACCTTATGCATAACACAGCTATTGAGCACAAAGTCTGAATAATTGTATTACTGTTCTTTTCTGTTACAAGAAAGCTCAAAGTCTTTCTCTCTTCACTTCTATTTCTATCTGAAAAATGTTCACCCCTGAATACCACAAGTATCCTTGTATTTATAGAAGATGAGAGAGAGAGAGAAGACAAAAAGGAGCCAACCACTTATCTACAAGATATTTACAAAATATCTAAAGTCATGTTGACTTTTACATTTTTGAGTGGATGACATCATCCCATGATGCAACATGGATGATGTCATCGTTGGCATCAACATACTTGAGATATTGCGAAAAGAAAGTCGGAGAATAGCGAGAGGAAGAAGAAGAAGAAGAAGAAGAAGCTAGTCATCATCATCGTCCTGCGGCCGAAAAGGGGTCGCCTGCTTCTGATGCTGCTCAGGAGATGAGATGTGGAACTGAGCGCGGTATTCCAAGAACTTGTTGATCATTGACCCGGCGATCTGTGATGGATCCTTGTGCGATCGATTACTTCGCAAGTTTCCCGCTCTTCTACAAGCTTTTCGGGAAGTTTGGAATAATCTTTCACCGCCTCAATCAGGAAACCGATGAAGTCCCTGCAAGCTAGCAGGTTATTGATGGATTCGGTATCAAACGTGACTTCCGGCCCTGTTCCTTGAGAAGCTAACTCCTTGAAAACCCGGATAGTATCATCAGCCGTTCTTAAGGTGAGGGAAGGAGTGAGCAACCCTGGTTTCATGGATAAAACAATTTTCTCCATTTGATACATCGCATCCAGGGCCTCTTCCTTCACCTTATCTATTTTTTCTAACACAAACTCGAGCTGATCTATCCGATAGTCCAAAGTGGACATAGTCTTGTTGAGGGTCCTTGGGTGACCGAATACTCCGAATTTGACCAAATCTTGGTGAGCAGTCGAACATCATTGGAAGGCCTCGTGTTGGAGTCTAGCGTTTTCTAACTCTTCGATATCGGAATTTGCTAATGCTTGGAGCTCCTTATTCGCCTTTTCAATGTTCAGAGATAAGTTGATATATTCGGCGATTACCTTTTCGCTATCTTTGAGAATCTGGCTTCTCCAAGCAGAAACAGCCATGCCCTGCTCACCGATCTTTGAATATTCATTGATCTTGTCTTGACTGAGCAGCTCAGGAGTCTCGGCGGCAGTTGTGGGAGGTGCACTTCCCATCTTCTGTAAGGCCTGAAGCAGGTATTTATTCTGTTCTTTCAGCAGCCTTTTCTCTTCCTTAGCTTCTTGAAGCTTTTCACAAAGTGCATCAATCGCGGAACGAGCTTCCCCCTGGAGACTTTCAGAGGACGTCCCCATCGTGACTTGGGTCACTGTGAAATCTGCTGGAGACAGATCTGCTTTCTCTTTGGTGGGATCGGGGTAAGCTATTTCCAGGACTCTCTCACCTGCAGCGCTCTTTGAGAAGCGTGTAACCGGCTTGTGCTTCTTTGCCCCTTTAGCCGGAATAATTGAAAAGTCCATCGGGCGATGGGGACTTTCCTCTTTGGTGGCTCATTTCTTGAGAGATCAAGCTGGTCTATTGAAGAAGGACCGAGAGGAGAGGGGGAGCAGCAACGGTAGAAAAGGGGAAGAACGTGGAGACACGCGGCGGTGGCATTGAAAGAATAGCCGAGGAAGTGTCCACGGGAGGAAGGGAAGGGAGCCCGGAAAGGAGAGAAGAAATGGAAGGAGACAAATCAGCAAGAGAGGAGAAGATGGATGAAGAAGCAGGGGAAAGGGTAGAAGAAGGGGGAGAGGACACAACCAAAGGAGTGGTTGCTGACACCTGAGGAAGGGGAGGAAGAGAAGAAGAAGGGACAGAAGGAACCTCCGTAGTTGTAGCAACGCCGACATCCTGAGTGGATGGGCCTTCGGGAACATCCTCCATGAACTCCTCTTCCAAAGTTATGACTTGTTCGGAGCTCAGGAAGAGGACTTTCAGGGGCTTCCTCCTGACTGGTGCTTGATTCACCTATTGCACCCTTGCCTTTTAGCTGCTTCTTTGATCTTGGAGGCGCATTACCCAATGGAGAAGTTATAAAATCTACGCCGAGGTAGATCAATCCATTCATACGGCACCAGAGCTCCGTTCTCCGCATGGTTTCTTTGACCCTCTCCTCAATTGTCTGAGGAGCCTTGCTTCTATCAATGGCCGGGAAGGGCCAATTGTCTCCATCTGTGTTATTATACACCTTGTCTACTTCATCTTCCGAAGTTTGGAAGCCTTTGGGGACGATGGCCACTCCATAATGAATAATTTCTGGCAATGCTAAGCGGGAGTGATCCAGTCTCCTGAGTGCCACCTCATGGATGACGTCAATGTAAATGTCCTCAATTTGAGGGACATGGATAGGATCAAGCTTAGCCCTTGGCAAGCAGCCTCTTGGGTCGAATGTAGGCCTTGCTGAGAAATCATGCTTTAGATTGAGCAATTCTAGCTCGGCAAACATCTCCTTCGCCTTGTGATAGCTGGAACAAGTGTATCGGCCTACCGTGAGGGGGAAAGGAGTTCCACCCTTCTTTCTCTTCTGGCACTTCTCATGATATGTGACCAGCTGCCTTGACAATTCCAATAGAACCAGCTTTGGTCCAGCATACCTTGGCAACCTAGTGGGCTCGCCCAAGAAGTTAACCGCCCTCAGATAGGTGAATGTGGGAAATTGGGTGAACAAGGCCCCCCACTTTTCCACAGCAGAAACAGTATTCTTAATTGTGCGGCCATGAGTCAACTTTGGTCGCAGCATGCATATAATATGGTAGAAGAAAGCATCATTGATTTTTGAAAAGTGTTGGATGCTATTCTCCAGCTTCAGCTCTGGGTAGTATTCATATATCTTGGCCTGAGGCCAAGTTCCACTTCGGTGCAGCCCTGGATAGTCCCTTTCAGACGCTGCAGCATACACTACGTAGGAGTTCATATGAAACACTCCTGTTGTGGCAAACTGTTGTAGCTGCTCAGAAATGGCGCTGCTTATTATTTCCCCCCAGCAGAAGCGCTGATCGGGCAAATTTTTGTTCATCGTTTCCAGTACATGGCATCCATTTATGGAAGTAGTGGGCGTCGAAAGCCGAAGACTCTGCTCAGGAAAGTGATGGTGTCACTGAGTTCTTCGGAGAAGTCGCTTCGGTGGATAGTCTGGGGCCACCGGGTCACTACCTTCTTATTTTTGAGGTAGACTTCATTCATTAACTGCATGCATAGGTCCTCATTGTCCTCCCAAGTCTTGATACATTCTTCTTGGGTAGCAGCCCACGAAGCTTCGGTGATGAGGATGCGAGAATCTTTTCAAAATGGCGAGCGGTGAGGTCAATGACCACCTCCCCCTTACTATTTTCGACACACCTGGTGTCCTTGTTGTAAGATTGGGCAACCACCATTATGAACTCATTATCAATAGCGCTGACTGGAATCCCACCGGCGAAATGTAGAGCACTACCCATCAATTTATCCATCCAGGGGCTTCTTGATACTTTCTGAGTTCTCACCCAGAATTCGTCCATGTCAATGTGGCCTAGTTCAGAATCTCTGACATCCATATTGCATTCCGCCTGAGATTCGGGCATTCTAACCCTTTGGTACTTATACTTCATTTCTTCCTCTGTTAGCTTAGCTTTTCCTCTTGGTTTGGCGGGTCTCTTGCTTGAGGTAGACATGTGTTCTTCAAGGCTTATCTGATGATCTGCACGTAGGAGGAGTGAAACCCAATCCAAGAAGCTTGAATTAGTCATTTGATTTTCAATAGGAGCAGCTGAGAAGAAAGAGTTAGAATTTTTAAGGCTCGGGGTGCGGGCGCATGGAAAATGTATATAACAATTTGAATAGACAAGGCGCATAGGAAAAGGACGTAACAGAGATAAAATTGGCGCCAAAGGCGCATGGCGCATGGATGAAGCAGACTGCATTTTATAGAATGGCGCACAGGAAATGCATGTTACATTGAGGTTTGGTGCGCCCTTTGGCGCATGGGCAGATTGTGCGACATGGAAAAAAGGCGCGCCAAAGGTATATGGCGCGGCGCATGGGGGAGCGACACAACATCATGTACTTGCAACGGAAGGTGCGCCCGCGCCTTGGAGGCTTTACGCTTGCGCAGATATCTCTCGCTTTGCATGGAAGCTGGGCGCGCCCTTTAGCGCATAGAAGAGGGATGCAACAGGGGTAAAAGATGCGCCAAAGGGATATAAGAAGGCGCGGGTTCTGAGTGCGTTACAGGCCGAAAGGGTGCGCTTAGGGGCGCATGATTCACAAGCTGAGCATCTTTGGGTAGACCGCCGAGGGGCGCGGTTTATCTAAGGTGCAACATGACGTGTGACGAGCCATAGGAAAACCAAAAACTCTCTAAACATTTAAGCATCATTCATTCTAACACCAAGCCTAATCAAACCAACTTCCCTTATAAACTGGAAATGAGGGACAGAAGGAAGAAGTTGGTTTAAGCGGGATAGGGGAAGAAACAGTCCAATGCAAAACGACATTTAAAAAACGGGCCATCAAACGAAAACCAGACCGAACACACCAAAGCACGAAAATGAAAAAGAGGATGAACCTCTTACCTTTGAATGTATAAAGACGGTTGGAAAGCGGGCCCAGAGAGCAAATGACAACGACAGAGCAGAGCTGACACACCCAGAGCAATCACGTGCTTTGAAAAAAGAACAATGAAAATGACATGGCGCGCACTGTTATATATAACAAAACTTTGTCATAAATGCGCCACCCACTTTTGAAAAGCGCAGCAGCAAGCCGAGAGAGAAAGCATGCGCCCTTTGGCGCATGGAAGTAACTGACAACAGGAGAATGGGTGCGACCTTGGCGCATCAAACGTGTTGTCGACATGAATTATTATGCGCCCTTGGGCGCACAAAGCTTGATATGTAACAAAGGAAAGCACATGCGCCCTTTAGCGCATGGAAAAAGAAGCGCGACAAATGATATGTCAACATCGGCGCATGCGCCTCGGCGCTTACTAAATAAGGCTTAACATGCTTTGGCGCACCAAAAGACGTGTTGACATAGGAAACCATGCGCCAAAGGCTTTTTGAAGGCGCACCAAAATGTGGTGTTACGGTGAAAATCCATGCGCCTAGCCAAAAAAGGCTCAAAAAGACTAAGTTCGAAAGCTAGATTTCTGAGAAGGAATTTTAAATCGTTTGACGCGAGGATCCTATCGAGGGATCAAGACAAAATTTTCGGTATGGTTATCGTAAAATTGCCTTGTCAATTTTACGGGATAACAAATTTGTGAAATTCTGCAGCGTAGCTTGATCTTTGATAAGACAAAACTTTAAATCAATATCACCATTTAGGACTTTCTCTCTAACTAATTACATATCTATGTCTATATGATTTTTTCTCTAATATTAAATTAGATTGTTCAAAAGAGAAATTTAACTCTGGTTGTCACATAGAAGAAGGTTTCTTTTAGTGCCCATATGGACTTCACCCAATAGTCTTTTCAGCCACATGACTTCTTTTGCTTCTTTCATGGCACTTCTATACTCTTATTTGGTAGAAGAGATAAATTTTTGGTTGCTTTTTGCTACTCCAAGTGATGACACATGTTCCAAAATTTAAAACATATCTATAAGTATATTTTCTATCTATAATATCACCGACATTGTTAGAATAAAAACAACTAAATAATTTTATATCATTACTATAAGAATAATACAAATCATAATTAATTATTCCTTTAATATATTTTAAGATTCGTTTAGCTATTTTCGAATCAATTTCATAATAATCATGTATTAATCTAGAAATAACTCCTACTACATATGAAATATATGACCTAGTAATAGTCAAATAAATTAAACTACCAACTAGCTATATATACAAAGTAGGATTAAATTTATTCCAAGTAGGTTTTGGCTATAATTTAACATGAACTTCGTAGTAGTAACAACAAGGTTCTAGTCAATCTTTGTTAAATCTTGTAAGTAAGTTAGTATCATACAATGATTTAGATGCAACAATAGATTTATGATATTGACATATAATCATGCCTAAAAATGATTTAAGAGACCTAATTCAGTCATGTCAATATGTTATCTTAATCTTTCTTCTATTCTAATAATTAAATTCTTATCATTACTAGTAATAAAAATATCATCAACATATAAAATAATAATGATAATATTATTATTTTCAGATTTGAAAAACACATGATTATCACGATTATAATTTTTTGAAACCAAGATCTTGAAAGAAGTTGTATATATTAGCATACCAAGCTCTAGGAGCTTGTTTAAGACCATATGTTGATTTTTAAGTTTACACACATATAATTCCTTACTAGGTATTTCCTTACTAAGTTCTTCAAAATATGTAGGTTGACACATGTAGATTTCTTCTTTTAGGTCACCATTTAGGAAATAATTTTTAACATTCATTTTGTGAATCTCCCACCCATGTTGAGTAGCTAATACTAGGATAATCTTAATAGTTCTCATTTTGGCTGCAAGAGTAAAGTTTTCAATGTATTTGATACTAGGTTTCTAAGTGAACCCACAATATAATAATCTTGCCTTGAAATTTTTATTTCTCCTATGGAGTTATACTTAAATTTATACAACCACATAGATGCTACAGTGTTACTTTTAGAATGATGAGGAACCCAAACTGGTTTCCTAGTGTTATTTTAAATTAGGGATTTGTATTCAACTTTCATAGCTTCGATCCATATTTCATCTTGATTGAATTCTTTGAAATATTATGGTTAAAGCTCATATAGGGTCATCACGACATGATAAGTATGATGATTCTAGGTTATTTTTCTAAAGCTATCGGGATGAGAGTTATTACCTAGATATTGAGCACATTTACGAAGTCTAGAATGTGACATATTTTGTAATTAATACCCCTCAATATCCATATCCATCATATCTGTAGAAGGATATTAATCCTCTTGGACTTCTAGTTCTATGTTATTGAGAGAAGGATTACCAAACTTTAGGATTTTTTTCCTTAGGTGAAATAGAGGAGGTCACTAAATGGTTTCTCTAGAACATGTACATATGTATTTTCTACAATCTCATTTTTGAATGGATCATATACTCTTAATCCTTTTTGTAAGACCTTCATATATAAAAATGATAAAAAAGTAAGAGGTAAGATCAAGTTTCTTCTATTTAACTTTCAAAATAAAGAGGGAAGTAGGACTACCAAATATCTTCAAATGAGAGATATCAGGTTTTTGTTTCATCCATACTTCATGAGGTGTAGTTTGATATAAGGATTTAGTAAGGACCCTATTTAGAATGTGGACAAAAATGTTCATGGATTCTTCCCATAGAAATTTAGGCACATTTGACACATGAATCATTTTCCTATCCATTTTTATTATGGTTATATATTTTCTTTATGTGATCTTGTTTTGTTGTGGGTAATAGGGAGTTGTCAACTCATGCTAAATCATGCACGACATAAAAAACTCATCAATTTTTTTAATAACATAGGTACCTCCATTATAAATTATAATCCTTTTAATTTTCAGATTAGTCATGTTTTCAACTAAAGTCTTAAACTCTTGACATTTTAAATAAGACATGAAATTTTTTCTTAATGTAGTATAACTAGATAATCCTAGAAAAATCATAAATAAAGATTCGCAACATACAAGGATCCACCAAGAGAGGGTACTTGAGTGAAACTATAACATCACTATGAATAAAATCTAATAACATAGAATAATTCAGCTCACGATGTCTGTGAAATTGTTCAACATGTTTCTTACCACTCAACCAACTTTCACAAGTTTTATGGTTGGATTTCATTTTATGGAGACTTATCATTAGGTTTAGATGAGACATTTTATACATACTTCTAAAATTCACATGTCTTAGTATTTCATGCCAAAGTTGAAGATCATTTTTAGAAGTAGAAGAAAAACAAGTTTTAGAAACAAATCCGTCATTTATGTAAAAACCATTTTACGTATTCCATAAGAAATAATATTACTAAGCCCATTTTTCACATACCATTTATTTTGTAATAACACAATTTCAGGATTTTATTTAGTTAATTGTGAGAAAGATAAAAGGTTTTTTTTTAACTTAGGAACAAATAAAACATTCTTAATTGTTCCATATTTCAATTTTACATTAACACAAATTTCAGATCGAATGATAGAATTGTCTCCTAGATATATATTTTCCTAGCATTCTACAACATCTATGAGGATTTCATGAATGCAATTCAAGTTCATAAGGGCACCACTATCTAGGATCCATTCATTTTCATTCAAAGTCAAGAGTGTAATATAAAAGGCAATAGTTTGCTCAACATTATTTTCTTGGTTTTGAGTTTGATTTTGATTCAAGTTTTGATATTGATTCTTATTTTTATCATTCAAGTTCTTATTTTTATAATTGTTATCATATTTATTTATTTTTTCATAATAATTAGCCCCTTTATGATCAAATTTCCTATAGTTATTACACATGACATTGAACTTCACCTTGAAATTTTGACTGTTATTGACATTATTAGTGTTAGGATTAGTTTTAAATTTTTATTTGAAGCTCAATTTTTGGTTTGAATTACTTGTTATTTTGATTTTGAAAGGGTTTATGATTGTGTGAGAACAATGCTTGAGAGGAATTCTCTTTTGAATCAAATTTTCCCATGAATTTTTATTCCTGAATTAAGAGAGATGATAGGGTATCCAGATCAGGTAAATTAGTCTCATTTTGGTATTTAGAGTTCAAAATTGAGATATAGTTTTGAATTTTTCATGAATGTTAATTTGTATGATAAAATATAGTAATTTATCTTGAAATAGTTCATAATTTCATCCATAAAATGTTGATTGGATAAATAATTAACTATATTTTCATCCCCTTTATGGGAGTTATAAATAGTTCCCTGATGAGTTTAATTATTTTCGAGAGGAGGCTGCCCTTGTGCATTGTTTGTAGTTTTTAGGCGTCAAAAGAGAGTCCATGTGTCCCATGTATAATAAGAATTCATCTTTTATGATTTGCAATAGGATTGACATGGCTTCCTGGGATCTTTAGGAGAAAGTAGTTAGGTTTTTTGGGATTTTCTTGTCTTTCGGTGGGTTGCTTTTCCACAATGATGATGACATTCCACAGTTTTCTTTCCATGAAAATGTATTTCAACCTAACCCACCAAATGCTATAGTTTGTTCCATTTAGTACTTGGGATTTATACATTGAAACATTGGCCATTTTGGCCATTTTAAATGATAAATATGAACAACTACGACACTAATTAAAGTGCAAGAAATTAACTTAAATTTTTAATTACTTGAAAACTAGTTTTTGCACTAAAAATAATTATTTATTTAATTTTATTGACAAAACAATAAACTTAATTAAACTCAAAATAAAGCCTTAGTTTTTCAAATACATTTAGGTAATCTAGAAAACTAAATGTTTTTTCTTTTGTTTTTAAAAAAACTTAATAAAAATTCAATTATATATATATATATATATATATATATCTAAAGGAAAAATAGACTAATTTTTTTCAAATCAATATTTTAGCTAAATAAAAAAGAGAGGATTAGGAGTCAAACTCCATACCTCTTAGTTTTCATGAACCTTTCTTAGCCAATAGAAGTATTTATCTCTATGAGTTAGTTAATGAGTTCACTTAGTTTTATCTTCTAATGTTTAAATTATACAACAATAAAAAATAAAACAATGAAATAAAATTTATAGCCTTATTTTATTTCATATACAAGAGACAAGATTAAAAAATTACTTTTTAATTGTTTGTACTTTTAAATAAGAAAAGACGAAATCCCAAAAAAATTAGGGTTTTGGTTCTATTAACATTTTTATGAATCTTTTTTGAGTTCATATTTCTTGTTTGTTTTTTCAAGAGTGTTTATGGAAAAGGACAGTAAATCAGGTTTTTTTCCAGTTCATATAAGCATTTTTAAGATAAATCAGGTCATTTTTAAAATTTATTCATCTTTGTAAATCAATTTTATATAGATCGATTCATAAATATACAAGATGTTTTTAGGTTTATAAAGGTATTTTTATTTTCTACATATTTCCTATAAATTTCTCTATTTTATACAGTGACTAGGTGATTATGAGGGCAATTTGAAATTATTCAGTCGTATTAGAGTTTTTGTATTTTTATTTGGAGGCCGCATTTGAGTTTTCTTTAGGCCCCCATCTCTATGGTGGGCATCATTTCATTCAAGTACCTTTTTAATTAATTTAATCAAACAATAAATTCCATTAAGTGCGGTGGGGACTTGACACATAAACTTATAATAATAAGTTTTATAGTAAAACATTAAAAGAGTGTAAAGTGGTGGCCCATGTAAATGGTGTCCCCAATAAATATTATCACCCCATTATTTGTAGATGATAACTTGCAAAAATTATATTTTAATCCTATTGATGACGAAGAGTTTATGTTTCATCCTCTATTTATCTCCACTAGTCCTACATATTATCGACTCAAATACACTACATTTGACACTTTTGCTTCTCGCTACCATGGCTTCTCAAGATACATATATTATAACTAGCTCTTATCCTTTATAACATTCTATTAATACACCGATCCCATTAAGTTGTTGGTTTTCTCACTATTATGGCACATTTGACACCCCATATGATTTATTATATATCTTTTTGTACCTTGATTTACTTAATTTACCATCTACATGGAAACGATATGTTACTAGGTTATCTTAGTTATCCGGTAACTCCTTTTTTTGAATATCACATCATATATGGACATGACACAAATCACTTTGTAAATATTTCATTGTTAACATTACTCCGTTGAAGGTTGATGGGGTTATCATAGTAATTATGATAGTATTCCTATACTTTAAATGCTCATATTAACTTGATATAGTTACCTCCAACAAATGATCACATATTCATATTTCCATAGACATGCGTATTATTTATGTACAATCCCGGACACATGCTACAACTAGTCCTGGATACTAGAACACAAATTACTCCTCTTGAGGATCTTACTCCCTTAGATCTTATTGAATTTGACCTTGAAAAATATGATATCCTTGATGAAATATAGCCCTCTTCATGAGTCTTTTATTAGGTAGTTATGGTGATGCCCATTTTCTTATACATAGTTATTTTAAAAACACTACAAAAACATTAAAATAATCACATAATACAAAAACATTCAAATATGAGAAAAATACAAATTCAAGACATGTTTTAATTTGATTAGCTAGCTCATTACTTGTAACATTTTTATTATCACATTGATTTGATAGATAACATATCTATTCTTTACACACATGTTCACTTGGTATATTGGAATCGATGCATGATACTTATAAATTATTAGATGATGATAGTAGTGGGATTGGTTCCTTACACTACTCTTTTAGGGGCATCCCTCCACATTATACACATTCTTTTTTATTATATGTTACTTTACACCTTCCTCATCATTCTTAATTACATACATTGTTTATTATTACCTATAGGGTTAACATGAAGAATACACATGTCTTGTGAAATATTATCCTATCATACTATTTCTCTTGTCACTATTACTATGTTTTATACTTGTTTAATACACTATTATTAGTACTTGTTTATATGGATTTCTTCCTTTCTTTTTAACTACATAATTTTACGTGTTTATCTTACATGATTACAATACAATGAATCTTTACTTGATATGACCTAATTTCCTTACTCATCTTGTGACAACATGATTGTCCCATGTTTGTGGCTCTATGCCTATATTGTGTGTATGCACTTTTTATTCTAAATATGGAACAATGTGCCTCCTACTATGATTATCTTATGACATGTGGGATGTTCCATGTTTCTAGATCTGTGTCTACATATGAATTGTTTATATACTCTATAGCTTATTTGTATTTACACTACTATTATACTATTACTTTTGACATACTTGTTATTATGTTTCTACACTTTTCCTACTATGGAATAGGACATGATTGATACTTTTATCTCGTTGATTCTATTTTATTTACACATGTATTCTTGCATGTTGCATGTTGCATGTTACATTTTATCCATGCCATGGTTTCCACCATACAAAAACTATTTTTCTAAGTATAGGTTCTTATATGTGGCCACAATTATATCCTTTTATTTGATCCTACATAAATTATTAGGCGTATGGTATATGTGTGACACTCGTTAAAACAACCCACTTGAGACCCATGAACAACCTAGGTTTAGTTAGAAAATTATGGAATAATTTTTTTAAGTGTTAACGACCAAAGTCTCAAGGAAAATTAAATTCAACTGATAACTTTTCCCATTATAATAATTACTAATTCCACAATATAAAGCAACAAGTGTAATAAGCCTACACCTAGCTCAAAACTCCTTAGGGATTAATTTAATCACTGACTATAATGAAATTTTAGCCAAATATTCTCTGATTAAAATTTTAGGGTTAAGGGACCAAAACAATTAAATACCCAAGGTATTTAATTCCACAAGATCTAAATCAAGAGCAAGGTTTAATTACAGTGGGGAAAGGAAAACATATTTAAAATCATAAGAGTAAAGTCTTACTTACCCACTCCCAGAACTCGGTTAAGAGTGTCTACAACCAAGTTACGAGACAACATTTGTCACTAACAGGTTCCAAAACAATTCTAGTTTACTAGAACATAATTTTCTCTTATTAACAATTATTAGAGGTCACAAGGTCCAAAATCTAGGGTTAGAAGTTTTCAACTAGGTTCAGGGGGTAATTTATTACCATACCCACTCTCTAACAAGATTATATTTTAAACTTTATTTTTCTCACACTTAACACCTTCAAAATTTTCCTAAATCATTCCCATTGGATAGGAAATTTCCTCACCTTTCCAATGATATAAAGAAGTCCTCCTAACTCCTCATAAAACTCAAGTTATGGGATGATGGGCCTTGGGGTGAAACTTTTCCCCAAGAACGAGCATGCGGGCCCAAGGATGAAAATTTTCCAAAAGGGACAGCGTGTCGAGTGGGGAAAAATACACTTTTTCAGGTTGGCGGGTTGCGGGGAGATGTTTTGAAAATTTTCCCTCGCGGGGTGAAAAACTAGTTTGCGCCCACGCTGCCATTGTCTTGCCTTGGGGACACGTGTTAAGCTCCAAGGAAAGGTAGAGAAAAAGTGAGGGAAGGGCGGGGTAGTGGAGGATTTTGAGGAAATTCACTAAGGGGGAGTAGGGATAAGTGGCACGCGTGGGCCCGTGTGTCATGGAATGGATTTCTAAGGCAGGGCAAGAGTTCGGAGCCACGGAGGAGTTTGAGGAATTTTTCCAAAGGGGAAAAGAGGTAAGTTCCAAAAAAATCCCTACACATCCACTGAGCCACATGGTAGCATCCTATTGGCTGAGGGTTGGCGGGGATGCGGGAAAATTTACAAAATTTTTCCAAAAACTAATTTGCGAAAAGATAAGTTAGAAAAGTTCCGCCCCTCCACCGTGCCATGTGGCAGCCTTTGATTGGCTACGTGCCATCGGGCTAGTGGGGAAAATGTTAAAATTTTTAGCAAGTCCCAAGGGAAAAATTCGGGCCGCGGGCCCACCAAGGAAATTTTTCCCAAAATTTTAATGCCAGTGAAGAAAACTTCAGAAGGCCATAAATTTTGATAGAAAGCTCGGTTTTGGGAAAACAAGGACTTTCGAAAATATCTCGACGCCCTCTTTGCACAAGAATCATTAATTTTAGATTTTGATAAAGTTTAAGGGGTCAATTTCATGAAAACATTCTGTAGGCTTTTTAAAAGTAACTAGTAAATTTTAACTTATAAAATTTTGTTCAATTTGATCTCCTCCTTCACTCAACATGCCAAACAGACATGGAGAATTATTCTGAGAAGGATTTTAGGATGTATTGAAAGGAAATTTTTCTCAATTAATTTCCAATTCAAATTTTCCAACATTTGACAGAAAAAGACTACAAAATAACTGTGAAAGGTTTGGGCCCGATTTTGCAATGTTTTAAATGATTTCCTTAAGTGTTTTTATCAAAATGAGTTCATTGATATTATAGCATGCTAAATTTTAATGTTTCAATGTTGATTATTGTTTGCAAGTTTGAACTGTACATTTTATATAAGTTATTTGTCAGTTTTAAATTTACAACAAAGATCAATTTCTAAGGGATCTGTTTATCATTTTTCATCATGCAAGTATGGAATTTTATTCTAATCCTATTCAAATCCATTTATTTGATTCAATAAACCAATTACTAACTAAAATGCAAAGTTTGATTTCCAATTCTATCATATTTTCAAAATAACAAAGTAATACATTCCTTCATACGTATTCCTTTCTTCCATTTTCCAACCAGGGATTTCAAATACAGAATTTAAATATAACAATGCCATTCTGAATAAGGTAAGACAACTTCCATTAATCCAATGAATCTTTTACAACTCCTTTCATATATATATTTTCAAAATACAACATATAGAATACATGTCTTTCTTTTCTAATAACAGAACAAAGTATATAAATCTATCACATTTCAAATTTATAACTTTCATAGCTCAATACAAATATCTTTCCATTACAAGACATTTACAATTTCATCCACTTCAAAGTGGGAAAGGTTACAAAAGATTTTATTTCACAAGGTACTGGAAAACTGTATTTTCCTTTCCTCTAGAACAACAACATGCAAGTTCCTTTTCCTTCTAATTTGATCACAACAAAAGTGGTGGAAAGATAACACTCTCCATCTAACCAAGACATCCAATGAAGAGGATAAGCCATCCTTCTTCATTGGCCCCCGAGCCCCAACCACAATGCAATAAGAAATGTATTTCAACACATGGCAACAACAGGCTTCCACAAACACACAACATTCTTTCAACATGCACATTTCAAATTAAAAACACAATCCATATCAAAATAGTAGTTTTGCAACTGCATTGAAACATCACACAAAACTCAAGCTTCATCATGCAAGCCAAAGGAGCAAGAACTATGGGGGAAGCTGTTTATGCCTCCCAATGGGAATTAGGCATCCACCTATAACAAACCACCAATATAATTCATCACACATATCCTTATGCCCCCAAAATCCCTCCTTATGCCCCCACATAATTTTCCTTATGCCCCCACAAAGTAAGAAATGCAAGCTATTTCTTTTCCATGGTGGATCCCAAACCCAAACTCCCTCCATAAGAATTCTGATGCCACTGACATTCCCTTATGCCCCCACATGGATTCCCCATAGCCTTCTCCTACGTCATTCCTATGGAAATCTACCCAAAAAACCAATAAACACACAAAACATTCACCATTCATACACACACCAAAATAAATAATAGCATAAAAGAAGAGCTAATCTCCTACCTCTCCATGGTAGATTTGTTCCAAAACAACAAGCTTTCAATGTCAAAATACAGTCCCAAAATCAGCAACCAACAAGCATGCAAGTTCTCCAATCTCCTTCCAAAAGCAAGAGCTCCAATCAAGAAAATTCGCCCCAAGGAAGCATGTAAAATGTTTCAACAACCCCAAAAACAAAGCAAGGAGTTCAAATTTTATAGAAGAGGGAAGAGAAGAGGATGAGGTGGATCCATGAAGGATGCCACAACACACATCCTCAACTCCAACAACAAATTTCAAATTTCATTCTCCAATGCATAATTAAGAGGTGGGTGAATAATATGACAAATAAACTTACACACTCCAAAAACCCACACCCCAAATAAATGAATTTAATAAAATGTAAGAAGAGTGTAATTAAAACATGCAACTTGATTTTAAAAATGTATTATAAGATTCTAAACTCAACCCTCCAACCATAGGTATGGTTGGTAAATAAAATTAAGAGGTATGGGACAAGTTTTACTTGTCCCACAAGCCTCCAAAAATAGCCTCCAAAGACAAATTCGAATTTCCAAGGAGGTGGAGTGTTTCATACTCCAAAATCTGACTTACACATACTTACACATCACTTACACATACGACAATGTTTAATACAAAAATCCAACAACTTCTATTATGACTTTCTTATATCCCAAATTTGATTTATTTATTAACTTTTAACCATATGTTTTCTCATATTAATCTACAACAATTTAATTAAATAAAAGAAAGGGGCACATCACTAATAAAATACGTACAAACAATAATAAAAAGGAACCACATTAATAAAAATACACAAAACACCTTGGTCACATTCAAGGTAATCCCCCCATAGGAATCCCTAACAAAACAACACACACACAGAAAACATATTTCCATGGTGACCTTGTTGAATTCACCTAGAATTCTATTGTGGTTGGTCTCCAATCCCTCAATGTTTGTTGTGATATTTTTAACCTGTAAAACACAAATACCTCCTTCAGCCTTGTGGCCATATCAGAACATCCAACATGATATAAATAAAATCACAAAATCATCTATTCATATGAATCACAACAACATCAAGGCAATCAACAATATCGCTTACAATTTATATCCACAACTATATCATCATCATATAATGTCCATTTTCTAGGTCTACTCACAATATCCAAAATCACATGTCCGAACAACATTCAAAATATATCCATGTCAAATATTATATCATCCTCCACATATGAAGTGTCTCTAATAATCATCATGCATCATTACTAAATCAAAATCAACAATAACCCATGGTCCAACATCTAACATCATACTAAATCAAAACCATAATAATGTCCATAATGTAATATACGTATCAAGATCAGTATCAAAAGGTGTCGAAAGGAAGTGAGAACTACAACATGGGTACATTCTTTTGATCTCCATGCTCAAATTATTTATTACTTCCTCAAAAGAAGGGGATTTCATTGGGTTATTCATATAATTACATACACATTAAAAAATATAGAAACAAATTTTTACAGGGTTTAGATCCTCAAAAAAGGTCATAGATATTGAAATGTGGTAGAATTCAAACAAATTTAAAATTGTACAATATAATCAAACTATGGTATGGTCTTGACCATTTTCCTACATTCCCATACAAAGGGAAAATTTGATGCATTTTTCAATTTCTATAGATTCTTTCAGCTATATAGAGGATTTTTGCATAGTTACAAATACCAATTACATAGTTTATATAAAGTTATAGGGGCACGAGTGTTAGGTAAAACTTAGTTTTATGGTAATTTTCATCATTTTACATTTACCATAGTTACCATAGGTGACTAGTTAGTCACTTAGGTAATTAGGTGGTTTGTATTTAGTTGTATGGTTAAATTATTATAGCCATTATATTTGTTTTATATTCAAGTTGGTTTGTTTTTGATGTATTGTTACACCCATATAACTATTTATTTGTAATATTCGCTATACAATACATACGTACATACATACATACATACATACATACATATACATATAATTATTGGTTTAGTTTATGCATGGAGAAAAGGAGCATTGGAATGGTCTTAACTTCCAGATTTTGGGGTGGTAGAAGGGAAGTAGAAAATTATATAAAGCCAGCCATAAATCCTGTAGAGTCACTTCTACTTGATCAATCAATTCCGAATTCAGTGATTTCAACTACTCTAAACGATCTCTCAAATTGGGCAAGACTCTCTAGTTTATGGCCTGTTGAGCCCCTAAGGAGACTAGGCACCTAAGGTACAAAAGGTTTTATCACACTCTAGTGAGGTGCAAAGGCCTACACGGAAGTAACTTTGGGGAAAACACATACGTTCACGCCTAGGTAGAACAAGATCAGGACTTAGCCATATTTTAGACCAAGGTCAAAGTTGCAATAAGGGACACATGGAGATGCGACCAGATCTGATTGTGGATAAGGCTAGAGCATTGAGACTTGCGCAGCGAAGGAAGGAATATTCGGGATATGGTTATGATGATAGGATTAGGAGTGTAAAGTGGATTTAATTACGATTAGTTGGAACTTGCATGCTTAAGATACTTAAGTATGATAAGATAAGATGACATTTAGCGGGAAGTTCACTCTATGTGATAAGTAGATGGTAAAGAAAAGATTCCTTTAAGTCCCTTGTTATGGATTGATTTGCACGGCAAGAGAGAGATGCATGAGAGAATGGATGGTTAGAGCGAGTGCATAATGTGTGAAGGAAGTATACGAAATAACGTAGAGGGGGCTAGGAGAGATATGTGGGATCATTGTTGTAACTTCTGTAATGGATCCATCATAGGAAAATATTGAAACTATGTTGATGTATCTGGTCCATTTATGGAACTCTTGATGTATTTGGCTACTATAAACATTTGTGAATTAATATATGATGGATTGTTCTAAATATTTATGTTCATGGGTTCAAATCCTAGTGTTCTTCATATTTCTCATGGTTCTAGATCTAATTCCTCTATGTTGATATAATGTTTTCATTCATACTATGGTGCATCGGTGTTTGGATCTAACTTATTTATTTCTATTATAGAAAGTTTATATGTATGTTTGTTCATTATCCCTCCATTAAGGGTGATCATTATTCCAAAGCTCACATAAAGGAGGGGCTTGGTGCCTATGTGCACCTCGGTGAGCACCCAATTCGGGATGGGTGATATACCGACACATTTGGGAGTTAAAGGGTTAGGAAAAGTGACTACATCTTGGTTCTATTGTCGAGACTTCTTTTGAAGTTGTTGCAATAATGGTGTGTGATGCTAGAACACTTGACCTTGGACAATGTAGAAAATTGGCATAAGAACACAGAGGATGAGTTTGCATAGAGATTCAACACTAGACCTGAGTTTGATTCACATGCATGGGTGGAGGAGCATTTGTATCATGAGATGTATGATAAATTATTTTTCTACCTTCTAGTATAACTATATGGATGGTTGTCGGCATATGCACCAAGGAAGACTTGGTACTATCAACCTCATGTTTAGACCCAATAAGACTATCAGCGGTTTCATGATGTTAATTTGATCTAGACTTGTGTTGTTGATCATTGGTGGAGTGTTATGTTGACTAGATACACATTAGAATACGCGGTGTCTACTTATTCTTTCCCGAGAGGTTGTTGTTTTCAATTTCTTATGAGAATCGAGAGGTTCTTTCTTACGTACTATTCCATTAGCCATTAAGATCCTAAACATCACCCGAGTTTAGAAGCATTTTTATGGATATCTAAACTCCCACTAGGTGCAAGGCACGAGAATGCAGTATGGTAAGAGATGGTGGATCCTATGGTAGAAGTGGAAAGAGAGAAGAAATGGATAGAGTATAAAGAATCTTGAGAGAGGGAATTGGAGAGATAGCGTGAGATTACGGGAGTGATGGTTGAATGGAGAAATAAGTTGTGAGAAGGATTTGAGGTTCACGTGGAGGACATGGGACCTAAGAAATATATGATACCCCATCTTGGCAAGTGTGGGAGAATAAACCCCTCGGCCTCTGATGAGAGCTCATCATATGAAGAAAGGAGGACCGTAGGTGTGCATCTGAACCCACTTGGTGACCTAGCCCTTGTGCTCGTTTCCCAACTTCGAGACCAATATTTCTAGTTTGGTTGGTGTTGGTGAGAGAGTAGCATCAGGAAGATATCATTTTTCATTGAATTCATCTATGATCACGCAGACATTTCTTATGTTTGGAGGGATTCTATATGGAGCATCGTTTTGATAAGGTGTGGGCACACAGAGTGCAAGAATAATGTCTAGAAGTAGTTCAACTTGACATAATCTCGAAGCTCGGTTTATTAAAATGGTGAGAACACGAGTAGCACTATTTCAAGCTCTTTTCCTACTATAGAAGGAGGATCCAGAGGATCTAGGGGATCTAGAGGATCGGTGTTAGTGGAACTAGTGGATCTGGTGGTGGAGGAAACATAGGAGGAATTCAAAGTTCTTGATCTAGTGGACAAGGACCTGTAACCCTATCAGCAAGTATTTTATGAGATGTCTCTTCATTTTCCTAATTATAAAGGTGTTGAGGATGCTGCGAGTATGTAATCAAGTGTGAACTTCTATTGTGTGACAAAGGGGATCACTACCCCGGAGAAGAAGGCAAGCCGGTTTGTAACTACGATGCAAGGGTTTGCACATATCGGTACCGGAAGTATGACCCAGATCAGATGCTAGTGGATTATAAAATGTTGCATGATGCCTTCTTGGAAGAGTTTCATATTCTTGAATTTTAGCAAAATAACATCAACACGCTTAAATAGATTCAACGGGGTATGGCGAGAGAGTGTGTGGGTGTATTATGTGTGCTTTAATAATCTCTTATCAAAGATATCTTATGATATTCACCCCTCACAACATGCTTAGTGGTTTCTTTGAGGATTGATAAAAATTTCAGACAAATAATTTCACATAATACTTTCACGAGATCTACGCAAGGCGCTAGAGGCTTATTTGTGTGCTAAATCCATCGGAAGCATTGATATCTTGGGGTAAGTCCCTTTTTGGAGGCACATATTACTTCCATGGAAAAATAACTTGAGAATTTATCTACAAATTTATCACATGAGACTCCTAGAGGGATTTGGTGTCTGATTTTGAAGTAGGACACACCAAGAATAGTTTCACTTGAACTTTGGTGCACGCCATAATAGTAGACTGTGAAATCTTTCACGATGATCATGATCTAAGTAGATGCCCTTTGTTACAATGCGTGCTTTGCTAGAATGTGTCTTTCTATTGTAAAATTTGTACCTCTACTACTCATGACACTAAGGAGTATTGGTGGATAGACCATATTCATGATGTAATTGATATTAGTGTGCGTCGGACCAACATTGTGAGTAGTTCTAAGAACAAGGGGTGTCGGCATGAAGGGCATGAAGATGGGGGAGGAAGAGGAATAAGCTTTCATGGAGGATTTAAAAGACATAGTGGCCACAGCGAAGGAAGGTGTGAATTTCCCCCATGGAACTTGTTTCAATTATGGATCTACGGATCACTACAAACATGAATACCTAGATTTGTTGCAATGTTAATGGTGCACAAAGAAACACAAGTATGAGGAGTGACCTTACTTCTATAATCACATGAGCTAGAACTAGAATAAGGACATGGGCATGATAATGGTTAGTGTAAAGTAAGTTGAATATTTGGTCATGCCTACGGTAGCATCTAACCCCGACTTGAAGCTGTATTAGTAATTACATGTGTTGAAGCTACATGCGCTAGAGGCATACCAAAGGAAATATCTCTCATTACAAGAGAAGAGGTATTGCATGGAAATAACCTTGATTTGACTTATTAGAAGGAGGTTTACCAGGAGAATATGGAGTGTATTAAGAGTTTTTAATAAGATATCCGAGTGCTTGAAAGAGTAGTCATGGAAGTTGGAACAAGAAAAGAATGTTGAGATCCCTCATAATGATGTTGATGATTTCAAAGAGGTATGTAAGATGTTGCACTAGGAGAATATCATTCCCCTGTTAGGAGAATGGTTGAGAGAAAAGGATCTTGTGCACTATATGCGAGCACAATCGACAAATATTGCATGCTAATTTTCCCCCTCATAGTCTTGATTATGATAAGGAGATCATGTTGAATGTAGTAGTTGATGGATGGATTTTGAGTAACATATTAATTGACACAGTGTAGAGGTTAATGTTCTTACTTTGGATGCATGGAATTAGATGGGGAGACCACCATTATAGCCATCTTCAAATTTTTGTACATGGTAAATAGAACTAAAGCTACACCCATCGGAGTCTTGAAGGATGCTTCCATAACCATTCAAGGGGCCAATTTCACTGGGACTTTGAAGTCTTAGTGCTTTCCAAGGTAGATAATTTCCCAGCATTACTCGGATGCCCTTGGTGTTATGCAAATAATGTTGATCTGCGCTTCAACAAGGGATACATCAGCTTTGAGAACAAAAAAGAGTGCATTATTATTCCACTAATAGATGATAGGTCTATGACTTATGTAGAACCCTTAGGTGAAGAGGACTTCAACAAAATTTATGTGCACACCATAAGAGATCTAGAGGTTCTTGAGCCATTAAGAGAAGGAGACATTTAGTGGGATGATGCTCATTCCTTAAGTGATATGACTAATGTTACATGTGATAATTGGACGCATGGGACTTATGAGTTGATTGGGAGAGAATTGAAGGGAAGTGTGACTCATGTTGTTAAGGCATGTTCGAGTTAGGAACTGGGAGGAGGATGATTACCAAGTTACACCGGAGAAGGTAACCCTCATGTATTTTTACACGCTATCAAAGTACAATGGACATGTTCTGTGGAGCAGAGGAATATGCTTGTTTATACCGGTGTGGTATAGTAGCGTCTTTGGTGGACAACCCATCTGGATAATATTATGGAGTGACATGAAGTAAGAATTGCATTCTTTGTTATATTTCTCCAGTGTAATGCACCTTAAAATATACATGACTATCATGGGAAGGAATTAGCCTTATACCATGTTCAAGCATGTGAGAAGACTGGATGGAAGGCTCAAAAGCTTTACCCCCTTCACTCTGGGTGCATAATTTCTATTCCACCTTTCGGGGTTTTGCATGCACATGTTATATCCATTCGGAGTTACATCATCATACATGAAATGGGAAAGATTGACGGCATGTATTATTTAGAAATTTGAGTATCTATCTTCTAACCCACGAGTGAAGGAATCCTTGCAGGGTAGTCAAGCACCTTACTCAAGGAGATAGTGTCAAAGTTGAGGAACTCATTCTAGATTTGGTAGGGGAGCTTGAATTGTAGGCGTGCATCAAGGGAGAAGAAGAAGCGATGAAGTATAATTTGAGTGTGCCTGCTGGAAAAGAGAAAGAAAAGATGGTGTACCTAATAAATGATGAGGAAGTCAAGAACTTATATGTTTATCATACGAGAGGGTATGTGAAATGTATTGGATAGTGCGGATGAGAAGGTGTGCGCCTACTATGAGCCATTGAAAACAAATAAGGTCAACATTGGCACGAAAACTAGACACACCAAGAGGTCACAAAGATAATTGAGTTGATGCGTGATTTCCGGATTTGTTCCCACTCGAGATACCATGAATTAAAGGCGTTCATCCCTCATTGGGAGAGATGTGGATTAATTTGAAGGAAGGTGTGTGCCCAATTAGTAAGAGACCTATAGGATGAATCCTAATATTCTCTTTAAGGTTAAAGAAGAAATCGAAAAATGTTGGAATCTGGGATCATTGAGGCTATTGAAGAGTCTAAATGGGTTAGCCCAATGGTGATTAGTATCAAGAAGGATGGGAGGATAAGGATATGTGTGGAATACATATATTTGAATGCTGCATGTGTGATAAATCCTTTTCCAATGCCTTTTACTGAAGAAATCTTGGAAGGTGTAGCTGGGCGTGAGATCTACTCTTTCACAGATGGATTCTTAGGATATCACCAGGTAAGGATTGCTATATAATACCAAGAGAAGACTAATTTCACCACGTAATGGGGAATTTTTTATTATACAATTAAGCCCTTTGGAATTAAGAATGCACCTGCCCTATTTTCACGCATCGTGGTGCAAGCATTTCAAGACTTATTCATAAGTTTCTACAATTCTACCTGGATGATTAGACACTATGTGGATTGGTGAAATATCATTGTGATGTGACTTAAGACTGATGTTTGAGAGATGCGAGATAGTTAAGTATCTCTCTCAACATTAATAAATGTGTTTTTTCTACTCCTTTTGGTACATTACTAAGTGATATCATTTGTAAGGAAGGCTTATCAATAGATCTAACCAAAGTTGTTATCTTAGGTTTAGAGGACCCTAGTAATCAAAGTGTAGTACATGGTTTCTTGGGGCATATGGGTTACCATAGGAAATTCATCAAGGGGTATGCCAGGATCGTCGTGCCTTTAGAATAATTATTAAGGCATAAAGGAAGGTTTCATTGGGATGAGGCACAACATATGGATTTTGATACATTGAAGGAGAAGCTTACTACTACACCCATTTTGTGCTTTCCCTCTTGGGAAAAGACCTTTCACGTGTATGTGGATGCTTCTGTATGGAAATTGGAGCAATTCTAGAACAACCTAGAGAAGGGATTGTTGATCACCCCTTATGTTTTACAAGTAGAAATTTAACTCCAGCTGAGAAAAATTACACAATAATAGAGCGCAAAGCATTGTCTATGATTTATGTGCTGCATAAGTTTAGGAAGTACTTGTTGGCTACTCCATTTATATTTTACAAAGATCACATGACACTTAAGTATTTGGTGAACAAGCCTTTTTACAAGGGCGCATATACTGGTGGATCTTGCTATTTCATGAATTCTACTTTTTGGTGTTAGTCAAACCCAGGAAGTGTAATTCAAGACCTGAACATATTTCTAGAATTAATTCAGGTGACGATGCATAGAGCATTGAAGACACCATGTCGGATGCACAATTTCTTAGATTAAAGCGTGTGCCCTCGACCTTGAGGATATTGTTATCTTTTTACGAACATGTGTTGCACCTTGTGAGAATCAAGAGATAGAAAGGAACAACTTGCCATTCACCTCATGCCTTACATGTTGATAGGTGTATATCTCTAAAAATTTGGCTAGGATGAGGTTTTGTGCCAAAGTGTGTACTAAAGCATGAGTGTGTGTGGATTATGGAGGAAACTCATGGAGGGATTGTTTATGGACATTATACAAGTCAAGCCAACACGCGTAATATTTTTATCCTAACATGATCGACACATTACAAACAAGAAGATGGAAGTTGGACAAATGGTACTTCGTATGATTCTAAGTTTTTACGCCACCCTGGAAAATTCCAAGTGAATTGGTTGGGACCATATATTGTGACTTATATAATTGACTCGGGAAATTTATAGTTATAAGCTTTGGATGAAACACGATTTCCTAGTTTCTTTAACGAGGAGTAGGTTGAAGCCCTACTATAAATAAATCTTCTTGGTGTTTGTAATAAGGCGGTGTTAGCAATTAGCTTAGGATATAATTTAATACATTTTCCTTTATATGTGTTTCCTTTCATCATCTCTATTATTTTTCTTTTAAATTTGGTGTTGTGTCACACGTCAACGCACCAATTTCTAATTACATTATAAGTGATTCCATGCACAGAGGACCGCACATAAATTTAGTGTGGGGTGGATTGGCGTATAAATTCAGAAATTAGTGGTACGTTTCTAAGAAGGTTGGTTTGATCAAAAAATCATCCTGGAATGATTGGCACAAAGGAAGATGAATGATTTATGCGGTATATAAGGTGTTTGGATTTTTTCTATAATAGAGGTGTTTTGAGAAAAGTTGAGTGGATGAAGGACCACATAGGAGAGAAACAAAGATCGTGCATTATAACATGAGGTAGGTGGTAACATGAGAAATTACTTAGTAGATGGTGCAAAGGTTAATTAATTCAAAGTGTAGTAGGGCATGCGGAGGAATTATGTGGTAGGGAAGTAATGGTAGCATGCTAGAAGGTTATGACCGTAGCGGGCTATGTAGAGTTGCGGAAGTTCATTCAAGTGGAAAAAGGTACTTTATTAAAAATTAGCATTAAGACACATGGGTCGGAGGGACATTGAGGTCTTGAAAAATTATAAATAGGGGGTGAGGGTATTCATTCTAACTACCTTTCCTTTGATTATTTTTTTGGTCCCGAGTGATTGAAGTGCAACGAAGGTGTGATAAAGATGTGACATACTTTCCATGAGCCGGTGGCATTATGTGAACCGTAATACGATCTTGTAGAGTAGCAAGGGGAAAAGAAAAAAGTAGGCCGAAGGGGTGGTGTGAAATTAAAGATACTTAAGTTAACAATCTCGGGTAGATAAGGAGGATTCAAAAACACCTAGGGCATGGATTAAAGAAGAAGAAGATGGCAATCGAAGAAGGAAAAAACCAAGAAAGCGATGGTGGAGAAAGAGGAACCTTTTGAGGTATACTTAGAAATACAATACCCCCTGGTGTGATTAAGGTAGACAAGTGGAGTGTGAAGTTTAATAGGTGTAAAATTAATGAATTCAACCATAGGACAAATGAACATGACAAGTTGATGTGGGTGGATCTAGAAAAATACGTTCTAGGGTTAGATGAGCTTGAAAACCCTAAGGTGGACGACTCGGTGCAACGGGAGTTGTAGAAGGCTGGGTATTATAGCTTTGGGAGCTTCCCTTCTTCTCTAAACCTGCCTCTCTCTTTCGATGGTTGATGTCATGGGTGCACGAAGACTTCTACTTTGCGAGGAAAAGAATGGGACTTAAGAGCCAATTGATTGGAAGAGTAACGAGGCATGTGAAACACTTTGGTGAAGACATGGCGCTTAATTTATGTGCAAGTACAAAAATTAAGGAATTAAAAAATTAGTTGAACCATGAGAAGGGGGAAGTTCCCATGTTATCTCGGACCTTGGTGACCCGACATTAAGGATCATATCTTGACTCATTAGTCTGTAAATTATGCGCATCGAATGGTGGACATATATAAATAAGAGATTCTTGTATATTGCATACATGGTATCTAAATGGGCGTACTACAAATTCGTGTAATGTTTTGTGAATAATATCATTAAGGATGTGTGGGTGCAGAATAAGGTTGGAGAAAATATCACGTGGGGATCAAAACCACTGTTGATTGTATTTTGGGAAATTGGTGTCCTTGATGGGCCAGATTGAAATGTGTGGTTTTACCTACCAAGTACATTCATCTCATGTAGTGCAATTTTCACAGTTCACTTACGATGGCACCATTTCAAACACCTACAAGGCCCAGATGAACAATTGTTATAAAAGAATACATGAAACTTTTGAGAATGAATGACACATCCCACATGAGTTTCCACAAGTTGTTGGGGACCATGTGAAGTTTGCAGTTACGTAACACTTCAACTTGGAAAAATTCATGACAGATAAAGGAGAAATGGGGCTGTGGTGCAAGCTCCCATTTTCATTGATTGCTAAATGCATGAAGTTTTCCATCAATCGCTTAAAGGATGCATAGAATCGACCTTCAATCCGACAAAGTGGAGGCTGATGTTCACACCCTTCACGCAACCTATAAATATGATACAAGGCCAATGTACATTGAAACCTTGGAGCCATATTTCTTGGATCTTCATCCGCATATCAATGTTACTATTAAGGGCTTCATCCATTAAGTTGTAATGCCCTGCCTCAGGACACAGGAAAACCATTACCGAATATAACCAAAATTTTAGGTAATTTAATTTTTTTTAAAGTGAAACTAAAATAATACTAATGTTTGATTCACTATTTCCGTTAAATAATGACAATATATTAATTTAATTATACACTAGCCTAATAACTACTTAATTATTTTATTCTATTAAGTTCATTAGGGTCACAAATAGAAGTCTTCACCCCTTTATAACTAAATTAGTTCCCCCTTTTAATTAGTTTTCTCACACACCCCTCTTTAATTTATTTCCCCATTCCCATAAAATATTCATGACTTAAAGAGTGTAGGGTTAAATGTGAGCCCTAGGATGGATCAAATCTTGACCCTAGATTTGAGTTTTACCCTAAAGTTGCCCTAAACATCTCTATGTTTTCTTTCCCTATCTATTCCTCTTCTCATTTTGTTTTGTGATGCCATTGAATATACAAAGTTATGGAGGAGCTCAAGGAAGAGGTGGAATTCATGGGGTTTCTCTCTTGATGAGAAGGATCTTGATAATATTTCCTTATTATTTATTTTGTATACAAATTTGCACTTATATCTCCTTAGATTAGGCATTTCTTCCATAGCCGCAAGTCATTTTAGTTACTTTTTTATTGTAGAGGTATAATTTCTTGATCTTATATATATATATATATATATATATATATATATAACAAAACATAATAATATTATGGAATAAAACAAATATATCGATACCACGACATCGGAAGATGCTAATGGCGCCCTAGTAGGAGAACTGCTGGTGGCACATTTGGAGAGGAAAAATAGAGTGGAGGGGGAAGTGGTGATCCACGTGGAAGGGGAGAGGAAAGGGATGGCGTAGAAGGGAAGGGGCCGTGGAGGATTGGAGCAAAGTGATAGAGAAAGGCTACAACGACCTACGAGAGGGAGGGGAAGTGGTGGTAGGGCTTTTCGCGAAGGGGGTTAGTGGGAAGAATGATGGTATGGTGGGAGGTTAGCGTTTGTATGCAGGTTTGGGGAGTGGTTCGACCCTCCCCATGTTTTCCTCGCTAATTTTTGCAATGCACACCAAAATGATGCACTCCCACCAAAATTTGTTTTTTTGTTTTTAATTTTTTTTTTGTTTTAATAAAAGTTTAATAGTTTATCTTGTATGTATGTATGTATGTATGTATGTATGTATGTATGTATGTATGTATGTATGTATGTATGTATGTATGTATGTATGTATGTATGTATGTATGTATGTATGTATGTATGTATGTATGTATGTATGTATGTATATATATATATATATATATATATGTAATACGATAAATTTTATATTACAAATAAGACAAAATGCATAATTTATTATAAAAATATACTAACACCTCCCATTATAATATATAATCATATTGATATATATAAATAATGTGAAAATTTAACTATACTAAATATACATGTAAATATATTTATATTACCTACAATCTTAAACTATTTCAAATATAAAATTTAATAGATCATGCTTAGGTATGGTTGTGACATATGAACTGCATTATTACTTTTCAACATGCCTATATTTAGACGATTTACTAGAGAATGAGATAAAAGATTTTAGCAAGATTTTTCAATGATGAAAGAGGCTTGGAATTAAGTTCATGACTTAATGAAGGAGGTGTAGATTAATATTTGGTTTCCTACTACAATCATTGTTAAGTTTCACATGGGAAAGGAAGAAAAATTGAATTTATTTCATTGTATAATACTACCAAAAATTGCAAGAAAATATCTATTTTAAGAATGATAATATAACCATTTAAAATAAATCCTCAAGCTCCATGTAACACTAACTTTCCTTCAAATGTAATAACTAAATAAATATTGCAGATTTCTACAAGAGGGAGATTCCAACAAGGAAGAAATCACATTTTCTTTTAGTGCTAGTAACATCACAATATTTTTATTTTGTAAAAAAAAATATATCCAATAAACAAACTCTCCTTTCAAAATGGAGCTACAACAAATTCATATTAAAGGAATATTCTATTACAAGATTTCATTTTAAGGGAAACATCTATTTTACAATATTTCCTTTACAAGGAGCTTAAGTTCACAATTTACATCATGATTCCAAAACACTTAAAATACATAAGAAATCAACATAACAAGTTTTCCTTCCAAGATTGAAGGAAGGTTACACCTACAAAAGTGACACTAATTTACAAGTGATTCCAAATCCCAAAGAGGATACTTCACAAGACAAAGAACTTTCCAAATGGCCACATTCATGAGATTACAATGAGAGTAATGTTCACCAAAAATGGGAGAAAATAATGAAGAACCATGGTGACAAGAATCTCCAAACATCTTCCACATTTGAGATCCAACCTTGAATGTTTTTCCAAGAGACCAACACCAAGAGAAGGCTTGTTTTATCACCCAACCTTTAGGCATCATTACATGCCTTTCCAAGGTTAGAAGACATGCTAGCCTCCCCCAAGTCTCTGGGAGAGAGGACTAGCTTCCAAAAACTTTGCACAAGATTAAGGGAGATAATACAAAATTATTTTCACATATAAGAAAAGACAAATACTTAGAAAACACCAGATTTTGTAAAGAAGAAAAGGAGGAGAAACCATGTTCTACCTCCAAAATGGGGAAGATAAGAAAGAGATTTCCAAGTGCCAAAAGTGTAGTCCAACATTGGATGCACACAAAAATAATCTCCACAACCTCCTTATTCCTCAAAAGTCATCAAACCCTCCTTATTTCTCCACCCATTCACCAAAATCCTTCTTGGGAGGATTTTCAAACCCAATGGGTTTCCTCTCCAAGAATGGGGAAGGGGGTTCAAACCATATGAACCACCTTCCCCACCTCAAACCATAGGTTTGAGAGGAAAAAAAAATCCCTCTCTTCCCCCAAAAACTCCAAAATCCATCATGCCATATGATGGATGGAGAAAAAATAAAACAACAAGCATAATCAACAAATAGCCACACACAAAAAGTAACACACATTTTAAACAAAACAAGACTAAGATCTAACATAATATAAAACATAAAATGAGCTCAAGGAGCCTACCTCCAAAAGCTCTCCAACACTCTAACTTTCCACTTCTTTATCCAAGCAAGCTCTAGCTCCCAAAATCCACAAGCCTCCAAGCCAAAGCCCCGGCCCCCAAAAAAAAGTTCTCTTCTTTCCCCATGAGGGAGAATTTGAAGAGAAGCCAAAAAATTCCTCACAAATGAGGGGGTGACATGTGTCACCCCTCTCTTCCCTCAAGGTCAAAGATTCTCAAAATAAAAGAGAGAAAAGATAAAATAGCTTTTAACACTCTTCTCCCAAATTACCCAAAATGAAAAACAAAACAAACTTGTGCAACTTTTAACAAACACACATACCAATCCATCTTACATGGATGGTGACCAAAGAGAGGAAAAATGGGAGGGAAAATCCCTCTATGCCTTGAAATTAAGCCCCTACCTATTAGGTAGGGTCCAAGGGCCTATTTTCATGTTAAGTGAACTCCCAAACTTAAAAGGGGTCACTTAAAATGCCTAAAATAGCCAAATTTCGGGTTTGGCACATTTGGGCACAAGTGTAGAGGATGTGGGGCCCACCCAAGGGTTCACATGTGACCCTAATCCCCTCTAATTAAATACACCATTACCCAAACACAAAACTTAATGCAAGTGGGGACCATTAAGTCCCCAAATCAAGTTTACAAAGTAAACTAAACATCCTAAACAAGATTAATATTACATGACATACTACATTACAAATGAGGGTCACTCATGGTGCCCAAAATAATGAAAGCTAATACTAAGGCCTCATACAATAAACATGGTTAGGACTTAGCCCCATGGGCCACTTGTGTAAAATTGTGTAGCTGCCCTGAATCCCATGTTCTCCTGTGACTGTCACCTGCACACTCATTGCACACATTAAACGCACATGTCCGATACAATGTAAATCAACTACTCAATAAGTGATCAATGAATTCTATGCTAGCATATCATCATCTTGGAATCAAAAATGTGACAACATGCATAATTATACACAATTTACCATGAGTTAGCCATAACGATAAATAAAAGTGACATACATCCATAAAATCCAAACATGCAACTAAACTGAGTATCCATCATATATAAATAAGGTCCAAACAACATCATATTAGTTAGTATCCGTAACATCATAAGATAAGGTGTCAACATAGTAATCAAGTCAAATTGGCGCTATATGCCCAAATCTCCATACATGTCTAAGGAGGTCAAATATCCTAACATAATGTCCAAAATATATCAAATCCCTGTCAAAACATGTCTATGAGTAAAGAGAACAACAAATAACTGAGGCTATAAAAATGTGGGCACTACATAAGTGTTTGTGTAGCTGCACCCTAAGATGTAGGGAGGAGTTGAAGTAGACGTTACAGAATCCACTTTTCTAAGGCCACAGAGGCACCAATCCCACCCATGAGAGTGCTCCAAGAAGAAGGAAGTGAGGAAAAGCTAGACACTTCCTAAAAGAGGAAGTATTATACACACTAGAATAATAGTGGGGGCATAGGTACATCACAAAGTAGGGAACCAATGAGGCTACACAATCATAGCACGAGGACGTTAAACAATCACAAGGGGAAGAGCCGAAGCAGAAAAATTACAAGCATGCAATGTCTCTAGTTTTGTGATTGAGGAGAGGCTCGAAAAATATTACACAAAGATTCGGGAGGAACTCGAGGCATTACTCAAGGAGGAGGATAAGAGAAGGGATGAGGTGGATACAAAGTCAATGAATGATGCATGCACCAAGGAGAAAGCACTTTCAGTAGAGGATCCTGTGAAGCCGACAATGCCGGGGCTTCACCTATCCAACCCACTAGCCCGAAAGAGAAAAGAAAATGAGACTCTTTTTTTATCAAGGAGGATAAAGGGTTCACCGTAGAGACAAAAACCCCATGGAAACAATGCTCAAAGAGAAAGGTAGAGAGGAAGAAGTAGACACTTATGACCCCTCACATGTACTTTGTGGATAATCCTACAAAGGTGTTGTGCGCATGATTCCAGAGAAACCTTTCTCTTGAGAAGCTACATGGTTGGGATCTTTTGGACCAAGTCTGGGGTGTACCAAAGACGAAGAAGAAGATAAGATGGAATCTTCATTATCATGCAAAAGATCCCAAATTCAAGGTCAAAAATCATATGGTCAAGACCATTCACTTAAAAGAAAAAGAAGAAGAAAGGAGAAACCTATAAGGTTTTCAACCAAGCCACCTCACCGATGAGCAAGCATGTAACATTCTACAAAAGTTGTCTTCAAAGGTCTGTAAGGTGAATTTTTGATGTGGGGACAACTATTTAGAATTAGGTCATAGCTAAGAAGGAAAAGGAAATGGAGATAAAGAGGCTTCACCATGGGTTGAGGGCTGAGAAGGCATGGACCAAGGGATCATATGATCGAGATGGCGCCTTGGTTATGAAGGTCTGGGATAATATCCGGCGTACTGGTAAGCCAAGCCGGGATAGATTATAATGATGAAATGGAGTGCCTAGAAGACTTAGTGGGGATTTTTCCGACAAACATCAAGGATGACATGGGACCTACATCTAAGGAGCTCGCTAAGGAGAGGGAAATAAACAAGATTTATGTGGAGGCCCATATTACTAAGTTGGAGGATTTTCTCACCCAACTCAAGGAAGAAAATATATTAGCAGACATGGGTTTCGATAGTTTTGAAATTGCAAGAAAATTATTGACGTGCGGGTAATAGATGAAGAGTTCATCTTCAAGGCCTTCCAGAGAAGGTCCCGATGAATAAAATTGAGTGTTTCCAGCTAGTAGAATGCGATACCACACTACATAAGGACAAGATAAAAACCAAGCATGAGAAATTGGAATTTTGGATTGGCAAACTCCAAGATTCTATCATAGAACATCTAGATGAATTCGAGGGAGTTTGCGTGGCGCCGGTGGTAGTCATAGGGAAAATAAGGGGAAATTTGAAGAGATTACACCAAACCAAGTGCCCGACATAGTAGGGGAGGTACTTGAGAAAATATTTAGCATAGTTTAAAGCATGGAAGAAATTGAAGGGCGCGATAGATGCGGAATTCCCTGAACTCTTCCAATTATTCGTCTAGAATTTCATGTCATGCATGATTTTTGCCTTAGCTGATTTTTGGATTGATGGTATTTTGTTCAGAAAATGCAAAAGATTTCTATAGCAGAAATCAAACAAGTTTGGGATAATCATGATCCCCTAAGGAGACTAGGAACCTAAGGCACAATTTTTTTGTCATGCGTCAATGAGGCCCAAAGGCTCACACCGAAGTAACTTTGGGGAAAATGCGTAGGTTTGCGCCTAGGTAGAATAGGCTTAGGAATTAGCCATATTTTGGACCACGCTCAAAGTTACAATAAGGGACATGTTGAGATGAGGCCTGATCCGATTGCAAATAAGGCTTGAACATGGAGACTTGCTTTACCCAAGGAAGGAATATTCTAGGATATAGTTACTATGGGAGGTGTAAAGTGGAGTTAGTTATGGTTACCTAGCACTTGCATGCTGAATATACTTGAGTATGGTAAGACATGATGACATTTGGCAAAGCGGCTCACTCTAAGTGATGAGTAGGAAGTAAAGAGAAGATTCCTTCGAGTCCCTTATTATAAATTGATTTTACAGTAAAAGAGAGAGGCATGAGATAAAGAGGAGTGCGTAATGTGTGAAGGAATTTGTGCAAGAATGTAGATGGGGCTAGGAGATATGTGTGATCACTATTGTAACTTCTTTAATGGAGCCATCATAGGAAAATACTAAAACTTTGTGATGTATTTGGTCCATTTATGGAACTCTTGATGTATTTGGCTATTGTAAACATTTTTGAATCGATATATGATGGATTTTCTTGAATATCTATGTTCCGGGTTCAAATCCTAGTGTTCAAGTATAGAAATATGGTTATTCCCAATGGAAGTGGTATTAAAAAGCTGATTCTCTATCCTCCCGCTCAACCATTGGATGATGAAGATAAGATAATTTGTGTTGAAGAACCGAGAATCATATCGAGATCTATACAATAGCTCATAATGGTAGAGAATTACTATACCATTGAAGGACAAGAAGAATATTTTCTATCTAATTTCTTACGAATAACTATAGAAGAAACAAAGAAGTGGATGATAGACTAAGGTGATTAAAATTCCCCTTAAACAAAGTTCTACCATAGTAAATCACCATGGATATACTAGGTAAGTATTTTATTCATCATCAACTTCTTCCCCATGACTGCATACTGAATTCTATTAGGAGTAACACATATTCAATGATTTATATCTCCAAATAAATAGAAATAACACTAGGAAAATCACTTAATTTCAATAATTTGTTGCATAGACAACAAGAGAAATTGTTGATTTCTCTTCTACAAAAACATAAAACATCATTTTTATGGGATTATGGTGATATGCATGGAATTCATCCTAGGATTTACACACACAAGATTTATATCAAAGAAATTTGTAAACCAATCAGGAAGCCACAAAGGATAATGAACCCAATAGTAAGGGAGATTGTAAAAGGAGAATTGAAGAAGTTATTGGATGCTAGATTTATATACCCAATATCAAACAGTTAGTGGGTATCACCTCTTGTCATTGTGCTAAATAATAATGGAAAATGGATAATCTACGTAGGTTATAGAGAGTTGAATTTAGCAACATCGAAAGATCATTTTCTATTTCCTTTCATTGATCAAGTACTTAACACTTTGGCTGGTAAGAAATATTTCTTTTCTTGATGGATATAGTGGCTATAATCAAATTCAAATTGCACAGAGGACCAAGAAAAAAATACCTTCACATGCCCATGGGGAACATTTTCTTATTCAGTTCTTCCATTTGGCTTGTGTAATGCACCTGCTACATTCCAGAGGGCAGTCTTGAGCATCTTTTAGATCTAACAAATGACTGCATGGAGGTCTACATGGATGATTTCACAGTACATGCAAGAAATTTTGAGGAAGCTCTACAAACTTTGGATAAATTCTTGAAGAGGTGTAAGGAGAAAAATATATCCTTAAGTAATGAAAAATGCTACATGATGATGTTTGAAGGTATAGTTTTGGGAAACTATATTTCTTTTGATGGAATTCAAGTTGATCCAACAAAGGTATCTATTATAATTAACCTACCAACACCAAAGAAACAAAAATATGTTAGGATATTTCTAGGCCATGTTGGTTATTACAAGATATTCATACAATATTTCAGCAAGATTGTAGTGCCATTGTTTGTATTATTAGGAAAGGATGTTGCCTTTGAGTGGACTGAAAAATGTGAGACTGCATTCCAAACTTTGAAGAAAATGTTAACTATTGCTCTTGTATTAAGAGGACATGATTGGAACCTTCCTTTCCATATCCACACTAATGCATCGAACATACCATTGGAGTTGTATTAGGACAAAAGGATGGAGTTATGAATTATGTAATTTATTATGTTAGCAAGAACTTGTAGCATGCATAACTACTCTAAAAAGAATAGAGAAATATTTTCTAGAAGTTGTATATGATATCAATAAATTCAAGCACTACATCATAGGTTATCTAGTGTTCATTCACATTGACCATGCTATAATCAAATATTTGATAAATAAAACAATAGTAAGAACAAGAATCATTAGAAGGTTGCTCCTTCTACAAGAGTTTGATGTCACATTACTGCACAAGACTAGTAAGGAAAACATGGTAGAAAATTCCCTTTCAAGGATGGATACTAAAGATGAAGAATAGGTAGTTGATAACTCTTTCCTAGATGAGCACATATTTGCTAGTTTTACCAAAACACCTTAGTATGCAGAAATAGGCAACTATTTGGTTTCAAGTAAAACACAACCACACTACTTATACGCTGAGAAGAAATACATAGTTGAAAAGAGTGTATATTTTTCTTGGATAGCTCGATTTCTATTTCATACAAAACATGATCAAATCATAAGGTGTATAGATGGTAAAGAGATATACAATGTCATCATATCATGCCACAGTGAACCTTACAGAGGAAATTTTTCTTCAAAAATAACAACACGAATGTGTTGAAAACTAGTTATTATTGGCCAACATATATAAGGATTCAAAAATATACACCAGGAGATGTGATAAGTGTCAAAGAATGGGTAAGCCTACCAGATCTGATGAAATTCCATTGCAGCCTCAATTGGTCTTGCATCCTTTTGACAAGTGGGGTTTAGACTTCATTGGCCCCATAGATCCTAAATCTCAGTAGGAGTACATCTTGGTATGCAAAAATTATCTAACCAAGTGGATAGAGGTGAAGGAATTACCAAATCAGAAAAGTGAGAAAGTAGTCAAGTTTATCTATGATCACATCTTCACCAGGTATGGAGTTCCAAGAGAAATTGTTATAGATCAAGGTATGCACTTTACTGATGATGTAATTTTTGATAAAGTTAAGGAGTATGAAATCAAGCATAGGAAGTCTACAACATACCATCCCCAATCTAATTTCCAAGTAGAAGTTACAAATAGATAAATAGAGGTCATCTTGAAAAATACTATTTCACTTCACATACAAAATTAGGTAGACATAATTCTAGAGGAAGTATGGTAATTCAACACAAGTGGAAAACAATTAATTTTACACCATTTGAACTCTTGTATGGTAAGACTGTTATTTTTCTAGTTGAATTTGAGCACAAAACACTGAGGATTGCACTTGAGATAGGGATAGATCTCAAAGTAAAATGATTATCCAACTCAATGAGTTGGATGAAATGAGAAGAAAGGTTGTACATAATATAGAGGTAGTGCAGAAGAAAATAATCAAATGGCATGGCAGTACATCAAGAAAAATATTTTCAAGAAGGTGATTGGGTAATCTTATTTGATTCAAAGTACAAGGACCATATGGGAAAACTTGGGACAAGATTGCTAGGCCCGTATAAGATAGATAAACTCTTTCCCAATGGAGTTGTAAAAATCACCACCATAGATCTTGTGAGGTTCAAGCTATTGGTAAATGGTCACAAGGTTGAGGTTGTACAAGAAACCAGTTAATAGAAATACATTCATGCAACACTTTTAAGGAGGTCAAAATAGGATGGAAGTAAGGACATCAGAATTGAAATCAGAAGTTGATCTTGTTAGTTCATCTTCGAAACTCTAGAATATTGAGAAATTTTAGTGGCCTTGGTATATTCAGCTTGCTGACTATTCCAAGGGAAAATAAAAGTGTTTTGATCATCCCTTTTGGTGATCAACAACACTCAGATAATAAGTTTTTTTCATAGAATTTATGTTTTGTAGGGTTTTAATTTTAGATAGTTGTAAGAGTGCATGATATACATCATAAGGAGAGCATGTGATGACTGGAGGTCCACTTGCAACAACATGCACAAGACCCATGTTTTGTTTTCATGTATGAAAGAGATCATGATTACATGAAGAAGATCAAAGATATCTACACATGTGAAATATGGAAAAGAGACAAATGACACCCCAATGGATTGACATTCCATCTCCGGTGTTATCTAGTTTTAGTAAGGAGTGGAAAATATAAATTCAACACACGTATGCAACATCATAGAAACATCTGCAACATTATAGCAAGGTTGCATGCAGCCAAGGCACAAATTCAATAAGCATGCACAATAATCATTCAAAATGAACATTGAGATAAGTGCACTTGACTACCACTTTATTAAAGTATAATTAGAATGATTATTATTAATTCGTATTTATGCCAAGTCATTGAGTATTTACTATATTTAAAACATCGTCATCTTTTATGCCATAATGTGTCCCTCCACATAATCCCACATTGTTAAATCACTTTACTTGACATGTTTTAAGAAGGCATTTTAATCAATGATTTCTCCCATAACCATTTTTCATGTCCTTCGGTCTCAAAGTTTAAAAAATAATCAAAACAACATCACACAACTTAATTGTGTATCTTTTATTTGAAAAATATGTGTGATTATGTGTAGAGACCACAACAAGCTGCATATTCTAAATAGGAGGATATTTTATATGACATGAACCCACTGAGCACTCTTAACTTCTTATCCATCCATGAATTTTACATTATTTTGAATATAATGGGTGGCTAGACTACATAAATCGGTTCTAGGGTTTCAATGAATCAATGGTTGAAGATTTTTCTAAAACATTCAGTGGTGGGGAAGTAAAAGTGAAGGGTTTATCAGTAAGAATCAATGATGACATATTGCAGAGGTAAGTGGACCGCCACACAGGATAATCATTTCCAAAGAAGGATAATTCAGAGGCAACCTCGGAGGGAATTTGTAGATGTTGATGACCAGTTTATCTCAAACATGTAAGGTACAAACAAAACTTATCTTAAAATTTTCTGGGCTGAGGTTTCAAATTATATTATTAATTATTTTACATGTGAGGGAATATATTCTAGGTTGAATACGGTTCACTTTAAATTTTTAAATCACTTAAAGAACAATAGACAAGTGAACGTTCCCAATTTCTTACATGATATATTGAAGAAGATGAGTAGGGAGGTACAAAAGGGTCAATCTGCACTCTCACACCACTTCCTCATCACCATGATAATAAAGCATACCCTATAGAGGGATCATTCATAAATAAGGTGGGATGATTTTTCAATGTCAAGCGATATAAATGATTTTTTCAGAAAGAGGAGTTAGATAGAGAAAGAAAAATGGAGGAATACATGCATTTGGAGAAGGTGCAACCACTGATGGTCAGGTCTGAAGCTAATAAAACTAAAGAAGTTGTAGAATAGTATGAAAATTAGATTTAGAAGAAGGAAATCCAAAGGAGAGTATGAAAAAAGGAAAGGAAAAATTACCTGCACAATGAATCCGAGAGACATGATTAAGGACTACGACATTTAATGAGTTCAAACATGTAGGATGCACTTGAATGAGATGTATCCTGAGCTATAATAGAAATAAATTCATTCTTATCCAAATATCATGTTAACTCTAAGAAGAGTGAATGCATAAATTTTAACTTATATCAAATGTGCAAGTACTTGGCTTTCCATTTTCTATCATCACCCAATCTTCCAATTTCGAATACCGAGTATGGAAAACAAACAAACCACTGAATGAAGTGATACATAATAGAGTTATGAAAATGTTAAGGATAAATGATGGTTACTTCTTCATAGAAGAGGAAGGGACAATGACACCATTTGACTTCAGGCATTTATGCTCTTTTCAGCAGCAGGAAATTGAACCACTTAAATGAGGACATTTAAGAAATTAAGCCTGAGGGTGTGATGAGTCATGTAAATTCCTTTTATAAACACCTCCTCATTTGTACTTTTGTTAATTCAGTGAAGCTATGTTAGTATATTTCTAGATACTACTTAACACTATCATCATAACTTCAAATTATGGCATATATACTAATTAATATAGTTATGACTAATTATCTTTATTTTGTGGTATTTTGAGTATGCATTTATTCTATTGGTTGTAATAAGTTTTGAATGATGATTTTTGATGTCACTCTTATTTGCGAGCAACTTATTATATGGAAAAACCTATACGCAGGAAAGAACGTGTATACAACAAATCATCCACAACAAAAGGTAATCACCTAAATCTAAAAGAGATGTCCATGGTAACCCATCCATAGCCAAAGAAGATCACCTATAACAAAGGAGCCATGATTATGAAGATCTCTAGAAATGTGAAGGATGACAATCTAAGTATGTACGTGTTTTGGAAGAAGTAATTACAAACTGGAACATGAAAACTAAAGATAACTCAACAATAGATCTGACTACTCATTGCAACTCACTGATGAATTTATTGATCAATTAAATACATGATTTTAATAAATTTATGGTTACTTGAGTTATGTATTTGATATTTGGACAACTATTAGTTAGTTTCATTGCATGTGTTTAAACTCTTGTTATTTTGTTTAAGATCTTCCACTTGTTTCATTGAATATCTTTTACTTAGTCTGTTTGAACTCCTAGTTGAACTCTTCTTCTCATGTTTCTTTGTAATTGAGGAGTATAAGAGAAAGATATTAATGCTGGAAATGTATGTAGATCTAGATGGAGAATTAGATAATAGAGGATACATAGATACAAAAGTTTCTTTTCTCCTAAATGTAGTATTCATGCCAATTCAATAAAGAATATGAGTTTTGTTCAGTAGCTTTTAGTTACAAGCCTTAGGAGGGATTAACACCTAGGCAGGGCCCACTTATGGTCTACTAAACCCTTCCATAGTTTTTGTTCCATTTTATTGTATAAGTATCCTAGCAAGTAATTTATCTTCTTATCTGCATTCTAAATTTATAAGCTTTGTTTTTAGTTATAGTGTTAAAATCTATTTTCTTTTAGTTCGAGTTTTGTTTCAAGCATTGTACTTTCATGCATTGTTATTTCAATTATTTTAGTGACAAAATTTCTTTCCACACATCCTAATTTTTTGTAATCGTGTATACAACATTAACATTGTTGAAATTTTGCATCCCTTAAATTGATGATTAAATGAATTTGAATTAGTAAACAACATAGTAATTGTTGCTAGTTAATTTTCACCACCATCTCTTGATGTAGAGATTAGGATCATATGGATTTCTCAAAATTCATGTTGAATAATATGCTTATCAATATCGATGTACCAAGACCGGGGTACTGTTTAAGGCCATATATATATTTGATGATGTTATATACCTTTATTTCTTATCCAGATATGAAAAACCCTCATGTTAATTCATGTAGACTTCCTATATATTTCCATTCAGAAAGGAACTTTTCACATCCATTTAATGGACTTTCTACCCAAATCATGTGCAGCTAGAGAAAAGATCCTCCTTATTGTATTGATCTTAGTTGTGGGAGAAAATGTCTTGTCATAGTTTATGCCTTCATTTCTTTCATACCCCTTTTCTATGAGTATCTCTTTATACTTGTGAGTAGTCCTATTTGTTTTGTACTTTGTTTTGAATATCCATCTACATCTAATGGGATTTTTCCTTGGTGGAAGATAGAAAATATGTTGGGTGTTGTTTTCATCACTAATTGATACTCAACATCCATGACATTTTTCCAAGCTTTTGATTGTAAGGATTCTTGGATAGTAAAGGGATCAAAAAAATCAACAACTCTACTCATCAAAGGACAATTTACCTCTTCACAATATTTGTTATGAGTCCATGGTCCAAAGCTTGATATGTCTAGAGGAACATCCAACTTTGTATTTTGAGTAATTTTTGTATATGATTTGGGCATACATTGTACTATTCTCATGGAATCTAGTCTTGTCTAGTCATCACCATAATCTGAATCATCTCGTTCATCATAAGTAGAAACATATGTTTCTATTTTTACAAATAGTGTTCTATCTACATCAAGTGAGTATTTGGAAGGAGCCTCAACTTCCTTATTCTCAAATAACTCAGCTTATATGATGGTTTAGAATTTCCTCATCTTCAGATCCATCAATCTATACCTAAGATTCTCTTTACTATAGCCAATGACGATGAGTTTCTCGTATTTTATATCCAACTTATTTCTCTTTTGATTGGGTATGTGTATGTTGTTTTTACCCAAATACTCCGAGGTGTGTAATGGATGGCTTATTATTTGAACATGCCTCATGTGGTGTTACTCTGTCTAGATCAAATATGGGAACTCTATTAAGAAAATATACTACATTTTCCACCCTTTGCTTCATCCTAGAATGTCTTCTTGAAGTATTGAATCATCAATCATAAAACACACCATCTCCATGATAGTATAAATCCTTCACTCAACAATGACATTTTCTTGTGGTATGTGTGGAGGAGGCATATGTCGATGAATCCCATGATATTTTAGATATTCTTTGAACTCTTTATAGGTGAATTCACCCTTTCATTTGAGTGGAGAGATCTAATTTTGTAACCATACTTGTTCTCAATAGTCACATTGAGCTTATTGAAGTTATCAAAAGATTCACTTTTGTTATGAATAATTTTTTTATTTTACTTGAATAATCATCAACAAAAAGTATGAAATATTGAAATCCATAATGACTGGGTTGCATTAGACTGAAAATATTAGTGTGAACCAAATAAAGATTACCTAAATATCGATAAGAAATCTTCTCGAGAATGATTCTCTATGTTTTTTTCCTATGAGGTAGTTAAGAAACCTTTTTGTATCCCTTTTTAGAGATGGAAAACCTCTCACCATATTATATCAAGGAAGTGTATTGAGATATCCAAAACCGATGTGACCAATTATTTGATGCCACAACTATGTAGAAGAAGTATTCTTATCCACTAGTGCATTATCATCCCCGTGGAAAAAATAAATCTTGAACATATGTCCCATATTGAAATCTCTTGTAATAAAAAAATTTGAAATCTCTTGTAATAATTTTAAAAATTCTGTTATTTTCTTGAATCAAACATAATTTCTTACTTGAATGACTATCAAAGTCAATATTTCTTTGAAGAAAAATGGAACAAGAGGGGGTGAATCAGTCCTTAAAAATTTAAATCATATTTTAGATTACTCAACCAAACCAAAAATTCACTTATCCAATCATTAATGTGTGCACATAATCAAATATCATAAATGTAATGAGCCATGAAATATAGAATAAAAAAAAACAAATAATATATAAGTGGAAAACCCACTAAAACACAATATTTATATTGATAAGTTTTAAATTTAGTGAGGCACCAACCCCACAAGAATCACCAACCCCTAGTTTAGTAGAGCTACCACCAAACAACACCAACCCCTAATTTTATGAAGCACCAACTCCACAATGAGGATACAACCCCCCAAGATGATCAAGCACCCACTAAACCACCTTATAATGTTTTGATATCTGAATTATTTTTTCCACAACTGATAAATACCAATGATTCAGCTCGCACTTCTTCAAACCCCCATTCATACCCTAGGTGTTAAGTTCCCCACAATATAGATATTTCTTCACCTCTCAAGTCTTAAAAATATTACACACATGATTTCCATAAATATTCAACCTATCACACACTTTATCTTATCTCAATTCATGCTTCAACACCTATAAAAATCTCTCACCTAGGTCACACTTCTTGCACACATCACACACTCTCAACTAGCTCCAAAAAGTACCCAAAACAATGCTTTTATAAGCTCCTTCACATTTCAAATTCAAAATTAAAAAATTTCCTCCTTTTACTTCAAAAATATATCATAAAAACATCCCATATACTTTTCATAATATCTACAAGTGACCCATATGGGTCGGCCTAGCAAAACCCTTTTTCATGCACCAAAAATCACCAAAACCCATGCATTGGAATGCCAAAAATATCCTAACACTAAAATCATACTTTTAATAACCCATAAGTCACCACACATGTTTAAAATAACATTTAAACATCATACATGGTCGAAATTTACATCAACCAATCATATTATTTCATTAAATGGGACCCACCTTCTTATACTTCTCAAAACACTTGTTTCCAGCACCCTTGTGGCCTTGATTCTGAATTAGGGCATCAATATCTATTGAAATCAAATAAAATATGGAATTTGAAAAATTTATGGAAATTTCAAGACCTGTAGAACACTTCTAATAAAGTTATAATTATTGAAACAATAATTGGTTAAAACTACATCAACTTTTGTCTTCACCAAAACATGCTACCCAAAAAGTTGTTTTCAAAAAGCAACTAGTTAACACCCTTCCTGACACTTTCAATACCTCAAAATGGATTCATTGGATGAAAAATTCATCCCTATTAACATTACAGTTGATATAAATCATCATCAAATCCATCTCATTCTCCAATAAACTCAATTCTTGAAGAAAAACTAGTTATGTCCTAGATAGTCAAAAATATTCTTGTCCACAAATTGACTTAGAAACCATAAAAATAATCATCATGAATAAAATATTATATCACTAGAAATATATATTAATTATATTTTCAACACCACTTTAATCATGTCCCGACTCCACCATAATCTCTTGTTATGTCCATGTCACTGAAGACTACTTTTTACTTCATCAAATATGATAGGTTTGACCAGTCAACCTAAATGAAGCATACTTGACCATTTAAATGCATCACCATGACCTTAAAACTATTTTTACATCAAGGAAAAATCACATACATTACACAATAGTAATTTAGTTTTCAAATCCTTTGAAATCCTTGTCCTAAAACAAACTTTTTCAGAAAATGACATGTTTGAGTGGGGTCCACTCATCACCATGACCTCTACCATACCTTTATGTAAATATGAAGGATTAATATACATGTTAAAATCATAATCCATGCACTAGGAATAAATTATGGCCACTTAGGAAGAAAATATCTCAAACCACTTTCAAGCTAGGGTTTCAAACTCATAACAAGTTGTTTACCTTCTTAACATTCGTTCATAAAAATGTGACGATGAAATGAACTCATTATTTTTATGAAATTTTATAAACTAAATTTATAAAAAAATATGAAATAAAAAGTTCCCATGTAAATCACACAATTTAGGGTGAGCATCAGAAGTTCCAATTTGTGCTAGAAATGTACTTGTTCTTGACCCTGTCTCATGAAAAAAACCTCATATCTTATAAAATTCACATCTTCGCAACAGGGAAAATTTTAAGGAACCCCTTAAAAACTTATATAAATAATGGAAAATATGACTGAAAAAAATATTTTCTAGGTTAGTGAATCATCTAAAATCAACGTTTGTGGCATTGGTGAAGCAAATAATATTTTTGAAGAAAATTGTGGATGGAGCGGAGAATGGAGTCTCAACTATTTTTATCACTTTTCAAACCTAACCTAACAAAAATATGATTATGAGAATTGAAAAATAAAGTCCACAATGATACATTTCCAAAAAAATGACTTTGTGCGATTTGGAGCTCTCAGGAGGAAGTTACGGTCATTTGAAGTATTATAGGTTGGAATGAACATGAAGTTGATAAGTTGGGACTATAAAATTATAATTAGTAGTAGGGTGTTCCTTCCTATGTGTTTATTTTCTTGTACTTCTAACATGTCAACCTTGTACTAGTTGAAGGTTTGGGTTCGTTAACTTTAAGAGGGACTCATGGACCCAAAACTCTATTGAATGTGGCTTATTCAATGGACTAGAGTCCACCTAAGCCCATCACTTTGAGGTTTTCTCAAATGGTGAAATGTGTCCAAAGAATGAAACTAAAGGACTAAGAAGTTTCCATGTATTTATTGACAAATATGAGAATTTGTAAATATATTTTCTAAATCGATTATGCGTTGATTTAATAAAAAATATACATTGGGATTGGTGATTTGTTGGCTATTTGCATATGAATAATGATTGTTTGTGGATTTTTGGTTGAAATTTGGTCATTGCCATGGTCATAAAAATAACTAATTTTGTATTCTGAATTCCTACTATTCCCCAAATTACAAATATTCCCCACAAAAATTCTCCATGTTGACAACCTAAAATTTTTCCCACAAAGATAAGTAAACATCGAAAAAACATCTCCAATCATCATAATGTCATGATTACCTCTCAATATTTCCATCCATTGAGACTTTCATAGCTACCCCTTAGGTTTTGCAATGTAAAAGCTAGGGTAAACTGAAAGAACACTATAACTCATCATGAAAGCACTAAAAAAGGTCCAAAAATACCTAATACATCATGGTACACCTACCTACATGCATCCATGAGCTCATATAGCTCCATACCTCAATCTCATACCTCTTAACATCCATACCTACTCCAAATGAGCACCGAAACATGGTCACCAACCTGTATCTGCACCTTGTAACTCATATGAGTTCCCAAGAACTCTCCAAACATGATCTCCATCATGCTAACATGCTTATCAATTAACAAAAAAATCTCCAATTACCATGCAACATCACCTAGGCTAGTTAGGTCACTTGAATGAGCTTTGCTAGAACAAGCCATCCTCACTGAATCATCCTGTGCAACCAAGAACATACCTAAATCTCCATTTCATCATCACTTTTACCATCATATGACCCTACTTCATCACCCAATTCATTATTAATGAGATTTTCATCAATGATAACACCTATGCAACACCATGCCAACAATCTCCCATTTGTCATTGATGGAAAACTACGAACTTTTACCCCTTTTTACATTAATGAGAAAATATACATGTACCTACATGATCTTTTCATTTCTCAACATTTTAGGATCACCTCTCTATTAGAAACACCAACCAAAGGTCTCAATCAAGCTCAAAGAGTTGAAATTCCACTTTGAAAATTTAATTTTTATCCTCTTTTCAAGAATGTACACACAAAACTCCCCTAGAAAAGAATATATACCATCGACTACATTAGGAAAACATTAATAAAGAATCATATTACCTTTATTTGATCTTATTAATCATTTTTCACCTTCTAAGCATGCACAAACAAGACATTTCTCGCCTCAACTTGTTTTAGCTTATATTGTTAGGTAAAACTTAGTGTAAGTAATTTTACATTAGTTGGTTGTGTTTACCGTAGGTAAAATCTTATTTTGTTATATTGTTTATTCGTATGGTTTATTTGTTGAAACTATATTTTGTATTTATTCATTCCCGTATGTATTTTGTTATAGTTGTTTAACAGCTTGGTTGTATGGATATGACTGTGCAATACCTATATATATTGCAGTCATCCATTGCTATGTAATTTTGATGGTTTTGCAGATTAATAAAATTATACAGGCTGCCTCCCTATTTCGGTCCTTCGGGTCCTGTCATTTGGAATCAGAGCAGGAATTTTGAGAGACCTGTATAAAAGGAAGGTGCATAGTGATTGCAGAAGAGGTTGAGGAGCATTGGAGAAGCTTTTGCAAGCAAAGGAGAGCCAGAGTTGCCTCCTGCAACTTCCCAGCCCCATCCCTTGCAATACCACCATCAAATTCTTCAAAACCGCCATTAAATCTATGCAAAACCGTGTATAGTCTTTGCAATTCAAGCACGAGGAGGATAGAATCCGCAAGGAAGAGATTGCAAGCTCAAAGGAGGGGAGAAAATTGATAGAAGTGCTATACACAGTCAAAACCACCTTCATTCACGCAAAACCACCTTCAAAAACTGCTGATCATTTTTCTCTTTGCTGGAAAATTCGCTCAAAACCACGTTTGAGCAAACCGTGGGTTCATAGAGGTAAGGTTTTACAGTTTACAAGTGTTTAAATAAAATGTCTTCACTTTATGTTTAGTTTGACTAGGCCGCCCAAGTGGCTAGCCTATTATTTTGTAAGACACTCTCACTAAAGGAGGTCAAGGGGTCAAATCCCCCCTCTCAAACCTTTTGGCGGGAAGTTTAGCAGAACTGCTAAATTTAGTAGGAAATTCAAATTTAGTTATAACTAACTAAATTTAGCAGAGAAATCCCTAATTTAGGGTAATTTTTTTCTCCCATTCGGCCTGGTTTTTCATTTTGGACATTTTTTGCAAAAGGAGACCCATCTAAAAATTGCATTTTCAGCTTTTTTTTTGCAATTTTTAGCATTTTGGGTCGTATTGGGCTCAGGAGGCCACCAGGACCCGCGAAACAGAAATTTTTTGCCTGCCATTCAAATTGTCCAGTTTTTTGAATGTAAATTGTATACTGTTGCATATTGTACTAATTTGTAGGTTTCCATAGTCAACTACAAACTTTGTAACTGCTCAAAACTGGTAGAATTGTAATAAAAAACAATAAAAAAATTGGTTCTGTAACACTCACGAGATCCTAGATCTCATTCGCAGCGTTCGGTATATACGGTGCCTCTGGGAAGCACTTACAAGTAAAGCCGTCATGACTACTACTGCACTTAACACCTAATATAGCTACAACAACATCATCTGGGCATCGTCCCTATAAATCGAGGGAGTAATAAGGTCACAGTGCACACACTATGAACCATCCCATCCGTCTGTGAACAATTGCACGACATAAATCCGGACTGAGAAATTATCCAAGTATATAGCAAAGTTACGCGTGTGTATGAAGATATTTCTTTGAGCCGGTGTCAATAATCACACAGACCCCATCAGATCTTGTCTTGGTACCACGTATTGAATTATTTCACGTACGTTAATGCCTCTTTCACGCACGCCGGGTATATATAAAGGAGAGCTTCTTCCACATACCGATGGGTATATCAGAAGTGCACGTATATAGAAAGGTTTGGTATATCGGGATCGACGACGGTATATAGATTGGGATACCTAATACCTAGAGTGATAAGAGCCAAACCCCTGTCGAGTGATCTCTGCAAAATGGGCACAATGCCCCCAATTTTTTTCTTCGGATTCACAATTGCTCGAGAGGAAGCAACTATGCTACATGGAAGACAAAAATAAAGACACAACTTGAGTTTGAAGAAATATGGCTGTTGTGGACTGGTACTCTAACCCGATCAACAATGAAACACAACAACAATAGTTTGATAGAGCGAGATCAAAAGCAAAACTCATCATCTTGTTTGGAGTGTCGATGATGTGCAAGCCCACATTCGAGATTCCAAAATAGTAAAAGAAGCGTGGGATAAGTGAGCACAATATATGAGGCCAAGAACAAGAATGTCATACTAAATTTGCGAGTCGATTACATACATTGAAGTTCAAGAAGAATGAGAAAATTGAAGCTTTCCTAAGAAGAGTTGCAGAGTTGAGGGCTTCACTTCTAGCCCTAGGAGAAGAGGTCAAAGATGAATCTCTCATTCCCATTGTTCTGAGAGCTCTCCCTTCTTCTTACCACATTTTTGTCACAACTCTAAACTTGTCAGATACGAAAATTAGTTTTGACAAGCTGGTAAACCTACTACAACAAGAGGAAGCAATGCACAATAAGGATGATGAAGAGGAGTAGGCACTGTCTTCACATCAAAAATGGAAAGGAAAAGGTAAAGGAAAACCTAAATCCTATCAGAAGTCCCAACATTAGAATCAGTATCATGGGGACAATCAACAGAAGAAGGAATGTCCAATATTCAAAAGAGGACACGACTTAAAATATTGTTGGTATAACACTTATAAGAAAGGTTCATCAAGAAACTCGGACCACAACAACAATCTTACAAGGGACATTCTAACAACTATCATGGGAAGAAAAAGGGGAGGCTGGAAAAGAAGACCCCACCAAAGAAGGTAATATTCTTTGAGCAACAAGAACAATTAGACAATGAAGACTTCTTGTTCTTGCTTTCGATCAAGTGAACCATCCATGTCATCTAGTGATGTACGGTATGTTGATTTAGAAGCCACTCGACACATGACCAGCCACAAGTGGTTTATCTCAATGAGGACACACCATCAAAAATCATGTTTCGTTGGGAGATGATTCTTCATATATACTGATTCGGATTGGGAACATCTCTCTACCCCTTGGTTCACGCAAATGCAGACTATTAGATGTCTTATATGTCCCTGGGTTGACAAAGAATCTTCTTTCAGTTAGTCAACTCCTAGATCACAACCTAAAAATTGACTTTGATAGTCAATCCAGCAAGAAAACGTGTTTGATTCGAGATAAATCAAGAGGCTCGAAAATAATTGCAAAAGCCTCCAATGTGGGATGCATGTTCCAACTTGATTTTGTTTATAGAGATGATCAAGCACTTGTGGCTAAAAATTCCACCTCAGCGTAGTTGTGGCATCAGAGATTTGGTCATGTTAGTTTTAAATATCTCGAAACACTTTGCCGGCGTAATATGGTACATGGGCTACCTTCTCTTCAGAAGGATACAGACAAGTGTCCTCACTGCCTAGCAGGAAAACAACACAGGGCTTCATTCCAAAAGAGTACTTTTCGAGCTCATGGTAAACTTGACCTGGTTCATACCGATCTTTGCGGTTTGATGCATCCAAGTCATTCTGGGTTCCAGTACTTCATGCTTTGTGTTGACGACTATTCGAGGAAAATGTGGATTTTTGTCTTTGCAAGAAAAGTGAAGTGTTTGCAACCTTCAAAAAGTTCAAAGTAGCAGTTGAGAAAGAAACTAGTCATCACATCAGAACTCTCCACTCAGATCGAGGGGGAATTCACCAGTGATGAGTTCAGAGACTACCTACAAACTCATGGGATTCGTCGACAAATGCCTCCTCCACACACACCGTAGCAAAATGGTGTTGTTGAGAGAAGAAATTGTACTATCATGGAAATGGTGCGATGCATGATCGATGATTCCGGACTTGCAAAGACATTTTGGGCAGAAGCAGCAAAAACAGCAGTGTATTTGTTGAACAGAGTGCCCACAACTGCTCTTGATGGAATTACACCACAAGAAGCATGGTCAAAAAGGAAACCATCCATTGCACACCTCAGAGTATTTGGGTGCAAAGCAAGCATGCACATACCCAAACAAATAGAAAGAAATTGGACATGAAGTCACAAAAACTCATCTTCATTGGGTACAGTGAAGAGACTCTTGGGTATAGATTGATGGATCCTAAGACCTAGAAAAGTCTACACTAGCAAAGATGTTGAGTTTTTTGAGAAGAAGGAAGCAGAGTCTCCTCCTCCGGACTCGCAAGATGTAGATTTTTCACCTATTGTAAAAATTGAAGCTAATGTTCCCTCAGAAGATGAAAGTGATGATGGGGATGATGGTGTTGATCAAATAGAACCACAACCCATGGGAACAGTTCAACGTATGCCTAAATGGTGTACAAGTACATTACGAGATGCAAGATTGGATGCTCCACCGAGATACATCCACCCCTGGACCACGGACTCATAATAAAGCAAGAGAAGAAGTTAACTTTTCTTTGATGAGTAGAGTTATTGAATTAGATGAGCCCTCTACAGTCCAGGAAGCCCTACAGTCAAAAGCTTGGAAAGATGCCATGGATTCTGAATATCAATCAGTGATGAAGAATAACACTTGGCAGCTTGTTGATCTTCCACCAGGGAAGAAACCCATTGGATGCAGATGGATATTCAAAACTAAGTACAAAGCAGATGGGACAGTGGACAAGTACAAAGTAAGACTTGTAGCAAAGGGGTACACACAAAAGAAGGCATTGACTATGAGGAGACATTTGCTCCCATAGCTAAGATCAAAATGATCATGATGATCTTTGCTCTAGCTACTCAATTTGGATGGAAAGTTCACCAAATGGACGTAAAAATTACCTTCCTAAATGGAGATTTACAAGAAGAAGTCTACATGACTCAACCTGAGGGATATGTTGTACCTGGTCAAGAAACAAAGGTATGCAGACTCAGGAAATCTCTGTATGGCCTCAAACAGGCACCCGGGCATGGTACATCAAGATTGATGAGCATCTCGTACAACATGGATTTGTTATAAATCCATACGATCCCAATCTCTACCTCAAAAATCAAGGGGGGGAGATGGTGATTGTTGTTGTCTATGTCGATGATCTCGTCATCATTGGCAGTTCAGTGAGGATGATTGATGCAATGAAGAAAGATCTTAATCAATCATTCGACATGACCGATCTTGGGCTGATGCACTATTGTCTTGGATTAGAAGTGTGGCAGAAAGAGAATCATATTTTTGTTTCTCAGATGAAATATACCAAGACTACACTCGAGAAGTTTAGGATGATGGATTGCACACTAATTGCTACACCTATGGAGAATAGATTACAGTTATCTCGTTCAGATCCATCTCCTGAAGTAAGTGCCACTCTCTATCGACAGCTGATCGGGAGTCTCATTTACCTGACTTACACTAGACCAGATATCAGCTTTGCGGTAGAAGTTATCTATCCGAGGTTCATGCAAGAACCCAAAGTTTTTCATTGGAAAACAGCAAAGTGCATTTTGATATATCTCAAAGGATCAGTGGATCTTGGTCTAGAATACAATAAAAATGAAAACTTCTTCTTGACTGAATATTCAGATTCAGATCATGTAGGTAACATTGATGATAGAAAATCCACTTCGATTTGTATTCTTTATGGGATCTGGACCAATATCATGGGGAAGTAAGAAACAACACTTTGTTTCTCGCTCTTCCACGTGAAGCTTGAGTATTGTTCTATAGGAGAAGCTGTCTGCGGCGATATGGCTACGTCACATACTGGAAGGACTTGGAGTACCACAGGAGAAACCTACCACCATGTATGTTGACAATGAAGGTGTTCTCAAGCTTGTTCGGAATCCAGTGTTTCATGAGAGAACGAAGCACATTGAGGTACAGGTTCATTTCATCCGAGAACATGTCTTGAAACACAATATACAGCTTCAGTTTTTCCCAACAGCTGAACAATGAGTAGATATCTTCACAAAGTCACTTGCACGTGAAAAGTTTGAGTTGTTCAGAGAGTTCCTCTCCTCATCCCTTGAGGCAATGTAAAATTAAGGGGGGGAATGTTAGGTAAAACTTAGTGTAAGTAATTTTACATTAGTTGGTTGTGTTTACCATAGGTAAAATCTTATTTTGTTATATTGTTTATTCGTATGGTTTATTTGTTGAAACTATATTTTGTATTTATTCATTCCCATATGTATTTTGTTATAGCTGTTTAACAACTTGGTTGTATGGATATGACTGTGCAATACCTATATATATTGCAGTCATCCATTGCTATGTAATTTTGATGGTTTTGTGATTAATAAAATTATACAAAGTTGCCTCCCCTTCGGTCCTTTGGGTCTGTCATATATGAGACCACTATAACATACCAACATATGAAGAATACACCTCAATAACAATGCCAAAAATATTGTACAAGATCGAGATAACGTCCTTACCTTCATCCATGAGCTTGCATAGCTTGACTAGGAAAAAATTTGGCTTGTTACCTACCATTCTTATCTTCAAAAAAACCCAAGGACTCATGTCCCTCAATAGGCATCTCGGTGCATTTAGGACCAACTTTGACATGCTACAACATACCATTAATTATTTGTCTCAACACTCCATCACTCCCCTAGACTCAAGACCACCATCTCAATTAGAATATATCAAAGTAAAGTAACTTACCTTGCAATTTTTCTTAGAAATCAATTTGGATACTTTAACACAGCCCTAAACCATCTTCGTGGGCTTAGACAGGTCACATTTGGGTGAAAAAATGCATTCACGAGTTAAAAATTGCTAGTTAATAGAGATGACATGCATTACATACCTCATATGTCTTTATATTTCCATATCACAATCTAGAATCAATCTCACTTGCTCCCCCGACTTGATTGAGCTCATACACAACTTTATCCACCTAAGCAACATTTGTGAGCACCTTTGTAGAACTATAGCTAACCGACCAAATCCTTGCATTATTATTATTGAATTAAGCATGAATTATAAAACCATATAATATCTTACCCCCATTCCAATGCCTTTATCACACTTAAGAAGTAGTGAAGACACTAAATTACTTGAAAACATCATCATCAAGCTTAAAACAACACCTACATGCCTTTATATATCATCATTGAAACAAAATGACAATTACTAGTCGGTCATAGCTCAGACCTCAAGATACTTGATTGCTTCATCTAAGATAACAATCACTCCTACACCTTAAATATCACCTTGATTGCATCATAGATGAGACTCATACATATGTTTCACTTGAGAAAACCACTTTACAAATACTCTAATAATGTATTCACTAACTCTAAGACACTATATCAAACAACCTTTTCATAGGTTAGGATGACTATATGCCTCAATGAATTCAATTTACCAATGTCAAGAACTATGCTAAGATCATTTCAACACTTAAAAGTAGACATATCACACAATAGTCATAAAAATAAGTATCATACCCTACCTCTTATATAAATTCTTCACATGTATCTTGTCACACTACCATTTTAGCTCACCGAGCTCTTAACTACACTAAATTTAGTAATTTTTAACTTTAATCAAATTTTCATGCCTATGACAAACTTTTAAGAGAATATATATGATTTCATAGTCATCTTTATACACCCATACCTATAGACACTTGCATGTTCTTCCTTTTATACATATTGTAATCCTATAGGTGGACATTTTGCACTGTAGTGGCTCAATACAGATCATAAAGCACCACTTTACCTTTACTGATACTATCTTTTAGATAACATATCAAGATCAATTCATTCTCCTCAGAACACAATCTTAAATCAATTAGACTCATGGAATGCTATTGGAAATATTATAAGTACTTAGAGATTACTTCTAGGCCGTAACACGATAAAGAACTATCCTAATGCTTCAAGAGTACATGAATTGAAAATTATCACACAATTTATTCTTGCAACATCAACTTTCACTAACTCAAAGATATCACATCATTCCACAAGCCCAATAAGCTCAGATAATTCATTAAAATCTCACAATACCTTCTTTATATCATCAAATGCTTACACATAGTTTACTAGCCCATGCAACAATGAGGATCACTAATATTTTCGGTATACAAACATTCATAGAGAAATATTACCTAATGTGAGCACCCATTTGACCATATAAACTCCATCATAAAATTTTAAAGCTCACTCAATAGAGGACACACCTAGTGTAGACACCTAAAATATTCTTACATTTAGCATTTCCTCCCATTCAATCTGATTAATGACACTTCGTTAATTCCCCATTCTTCGCCCCACTCTTGGATGCCCATTTACAACACCTTATTGGTCGTATTCCTCCTATAATTAGCTTATTTTTCTAATATCTCTCTTATTAGCTAAACATTACTCTTTTCGACCATTGAAACCTCCTAGTTCTCTCTAGACCACTTCTATTGGCTTTGTAGGCTATCTATCACCACAATTGGTTATCCAAACCCTCCCAACTCTCAACGAGTCTATAGTCACTTGTTAATAAGTTTAATAGACATAAATACTAGTTAACTAGCCTAAACCAAGCTTATCTACGCCTAAAGTATGTTTATCCTAATCTAACTCGAAAGATATTTTTGAGCTTTAGTCCTACATGCACCCAAATTCCAAACTCTCCCAAGTGGAAAACTATAAATAGAAGGGTCACCCCTCCCTCTCAACCTTACACCTTATTTTCATAACAAAAATCTCTCATATTTGGAGATCTTGGCATTATAAATCATTTGTGATATCTTTAAGCTATAAAAATTTGGATCTTGGCCATACTACATTGTTAAGAGCTCCCCCATCTTGCATCCACCCATTCCAAATATAGTTAGTAAGGGAAGATCTAAAGCTTGGCCATGTAACCAACTTGGAGAGATCTCTTCACTATGTTTGAGAGTAAAAAATATATAATTTGATTGCTTAGAATATAACTATGTTCAATTTCATTAAGCTTTCATGGAGTAGAGAGTAGTATATATGCTAGGGTTTTAATGTTAGTTTCAAAATTATATATGCATAGATAGTTTCTTGTTTAGCTCTAATCTTATGGGGCATGGTTGAGTTTAGTCAAACTTTAGGTTCTTTAACCTCATCCCGTAGATTTTCAAACCTTTTCATTACATACATTTGGCATTCTGGTGGGACAGTAGTCCATCCTCCATTAATTGAGTCATTTTGAAGCTTTTATTTTTAGTTTCTAACTTTTCTTAGTCTCAATATTTTTAGGTTAGTTTCAAGATTTCTAGATTTATTTTTCAAAGTTTTTTTAGATTAGTTCAAGTTTTTATTTCACTAATATTTTTGTATTAATGGCTAAATATTAGGTTTCTTATCTAGTTTAACTAGGATTGTCTTGCCTTTGTGCTCTTTGCATGATTGAAGGAGGTAAAGTGCTGCCGGAATTGAAACAAATTAACAAAATTTTGACATTTTTTGAGATTTGTTTGAAAAATATAATGTTTTTTAGCCACCTATAGGGAAGGGCATGGATACATCTTCCTACTAGCGCAAGCACTTTCTGACTGTCATTTTTTTATAGAGGCACATAGGAACCTAAAGCGTGCGTAGGTACCCTAAAGCTAACGCACATGCCCAAACCATAGCGCATACTCCCAAGCCATGGCGCACATGACATAAATATAGCATATGCACCCAAACCTGTATGCAGGTGTCTCTATAGAGGGGCATGCACATGCATAAAATGACATGCACATGCCCTGAGGGGGCGCAGTATATCTGTTTAATCTGGTTTTGGTTACAACTTTTTAGTGCTCCTTATTTTGATCATATCTTTTGACTTGTTAACCCATTTTTAGAGTTTGAATAGGTGTCAGAAAGAGAATGAAGCATATTTTTTGAGGTAAATTTCTAAACTAATGTAACTTTTCTATAGTTAATTATATCACAAAACACCCAAAAATGCTCCAAAGACCTCCAAAAATGCAAAATACTAAAATCTGTTAAAAATTGCTAAAAATAGATTTCTAGAATTTTATGATTTTCTTGGTTTCTAACTTTTGCAGGGTTCTAATAGTGGTTTATAGGTTTACTCTTCATTAATTTATTTTGTGCTAATTTGTTTTAAAATGTCTTGCATATTCATTTGTGAAATTTTGAAATGTGTATGCTCTTCTCTTGTGCCTTTCTAGGTGATCTTGGGAATTAGAAACGTTTCACCACTTTCTTCATACTTGAAAAATGGTTTAATTAGCTTTCAAAGTTGGTTAAAAGGAACTCCTTTTCACATTGTACTTAGGAATTTTCCATTTATTACAAATTTGAGTGAGATACCTTGTTGCGTATGCTCTTTCCTTGCGTCTTAGGATGATATGGGAAATAAAAAACATTTTATCTCCTTTATATGACATTTTGGAAAATTACTAACCTTGGTATTTAGGACCAAAATCACTTTTCAAAGAAAGGTGTCAAAAAAAAAAAAAAACTTCTAATACATGTGTTTTATGCAGGTTTCCAAATGGTGTGCTACTTAAAATCACATTTAAGATAAGCAAGATAAAAAACACACCACTTTCATCACACTGTATTATAGGTTTCAGAGAAGGGTACGTCCCTATCCGCTTAATTGGAACATAACCCCTTTGGCATAATGCCTTAAGCTAAAAAAATGGGGGTGTTTATAATAACCCTAAAGTAATCCACCATTGAGTAACCTCGTGGATGAAACGGGAAGTTCTCAGCTTACCCACTTGACTAGTTTTTCCTTATGAGTTAGCGTTCTCGATTTTCCACATAAGCGACCCCAAAGTGAGAGTACACATGGATGCATTTATTGCCCTATTGCCCACTATGTTTGAAGGGGGTAAAGTAAATATGAGATAATCCCAATTTAGTCATTGTGACTATTTGGGTAAATCAAGCTTCGCTTAAGACAACTTTGTAACACCTAGTTGAGAGATCTTATTAGGGAGGCCATTTTGTCTTAGAGCCCACTTTGCTAGTCCTTTGTTGCATCGAGCCATCATGAAGTGGCAACTTACTTGGAGTCTGAACCTTGTTTATCGAACAAGGCAAAGAGTCCACTTAAGTTCGATCTAAGTTCTTTTACCATGAAAATTAGATGACGTCTCACTTAGCTTAGCTTCTTTCTCACCTTCAGATGAGGTGAAGCTCTACCCAAGTGGCGCTTAGTTTATTTTTCATCTTTTCGATCTATACCCATGCATTCTCACTTTCCACTTTTGGGGTGAGAAGGAAGCATACCTCGTGCGTCTTATCAAAGATGGTACTCACCACTTTTTTGTCTATTTACGCCCATCCATGTTTGTGAATAGGTTGTTAAACATCTAAAGTGTGTAGGTACATTTTTGTATCTTTGATGATAGTCATTCAATCTTTATTTCAAGATCATCTTCACTGCTTTGAGTTTGGTTCATCATTTATCTCTTCTTGAGTTTTTAATTCTACTTGCATTCTAGTAGCACAATCTAGGTACTTACATCATGTTTTCAATTTCTTGAGAATGTGATATAAGTCCCTTTATTGCACGGTTATGCTACTTGCACGATTAAGAACTTCTTGTTATATTCATTACTTGGTTTCAATTTTGACATCATCTAAGTCTTTTTAAAAGTGTTGATATCACCTTATATATCGTGATGATGTTGTCTTGATACTAACACCTTGCTTTCTTAGTTAATGTATCAGGATAACGTTGTTACATTATATCTAGTCGCGACTTCCACTTTTCAGAGAACTTAGCTTTCATCGGCACTCAAACTAGTTTTAGTATACCTCGTCGAGAGACTGCATCAATATCGCGTTGATACTTAGGCCTTGTTAGAATTCTAACTTGACCTACATATTGATATTGTATTGTCACTATCTGTTTTAGGGTGTAGACTTGGCATAACAACAAATTCGAGTGATCATTACATCTAGGTGTTCATATGAGTGTTCTTTGATAAAACAACTGCATAACATTACATCTAGGACACACTGTGGCATATTTCAAACATCACCTCGGATGACTTGTAAAAATCATACATTTTAGGATTCATGCTAGCTACATACAAACATTGGCTAGTAATGCCTAAAATCACAAAGATGGAAACCAAATCAAATGAACATGACTTAGGAGAAAACCCTTTCGAAACCTTCCCATTTAGCGGAAACAACTTAGCACCTCTCTTTTCTCAAGTCAAGGATGTAGAGCCATTAATTGACCATAGTGGAGAAGAGTCAGACTCTTTCAGAGAGAAAAAAATATTAGACCTAGGTAGATTTGATGAAATCCTATATTATAACAGAGATCAGGTACTTACAAGCATCCTAGAATTAGGAGAAAAACTTCCACATGAACACATAGTAGAAACAAAGGTTCTTAATCACAAACTAGAAGAACGAGCATCACTCTTAGATATAGATAACCCTTTCGACATAGGGTATGCTTCTACTGACAACATCATGCCACTGTTGAAGGAGACCCATCACGACGGCCTTATTACAAAGCTTCACGTAAAGTGAAGGTTGAGCGTAAAGCCTCACCTCCTCCCAAATTCGATGAAGAGGAAGACCCTCTAGTTGAAGAAGAGATCCTTCAAAAACAGATCTTGAAATTGAGCTAGAAATTAGCAAACCTAGGCTCTTCAAGAAGAAACATGTACAAAGAAAAAGATAAAACAAAACTTAGCAAGTTTCACTTTGATCCATACACTGACACTACCTTTAAGGCGGCTAAGCCATAAGCACCAATGTCACCTACTAAAGAACAACTCATTCAGAACAAGTTACAATCGATGAAAGACACACTTACTACCCTACAAGAGGGAAACATGGGCCATAGTAGGAAATACTTGTATGAGGAGTTATTCCCTTACCCATTTGATAAGGACATGCTATGAAAACCCTTCCCAAAGCACTTCACCATTCCAAAATTTGAAAAGTATAAAAGTAAGGGTGATCCTCGGGATCACATCAAATACTTTTATATGGCTTGCCAAGAGGTTGCATATAGTGATAATTTATTGATACGAATCTTTCCCCGTAGTCTAGGGGCATTGGAATCAGAATGGTTCTTTAGCATACCTATTGGATCTATTACAACGTGGTCCCCGCTAGTAGAGAAATTTGTCCAGCATTATTCGTTCAACATGGAAAAAGACATCACAATGGATGACCTCTATAATGCAAAAAAATCCCCATGAAACCTTTGCAAGTTTCTTACAATGATGGCGTGGGTTAGCAAGTCGTTTCCCTTGTGCATTGCAAGAAAAATAACTAGTGAGCATCTTTGTTCCTATCTTAAACTCAAAAATAGCCTTCCATTTACAAATGCACCTGCGGCTCTAACTTTGAGGAAGTCATAGAAAAGGCGGTCAAATTGAGAAAAACTCATTACAAAGGGTATGCTTAAACCATTTGTTAAAGACAAACATGAAGCTAAATCAATGGAAAAATCAAAGTTCTTTAATAAGAACAAGCATGTTGTTGGTGATGGAATTACAGACTCCAAAAGAGTTCAAGCCATGTAGACATGACCACATTTAAAGCTCTCATAAGGACCTAGTCCCAAGGCACCCAATAAATGCACGTTCACGCCATTAACGGAATCCTTATCAGCCATACTAAAGCAGTTAGATAATGTAAAAATGGTGAAATATCTAACTACAATAGTACCATATCCAGAGGATGCCCCAAAACTTGGTTGGTTCAAAGACCATGAGTATTGTGACTTTCATCATGTTAAAGGGCACAAGACATATAGGTGCTTAATACTGCATCATTACATACAATACCTCATTAAAGAGAGTAAAATTGCCAAAGATTCTCCCCTAGATTTAGGACAAGGTCCAAATGAGAAAATGGACATCTAAAAAGAGCCTTTTCCTAATCATACGATAAAAAGAAAAGGAAGCTAGATCACGACAAAACCTCCAACGACTATAGAACTACCACTTATGTTTACCCTACTAATGATAGTCCCTTTGATTCTCTCATAGGATGTATTCACTCCTCTGATGAACATGTCAACACTATCTAGATCTTAGAAAAGAGTTGTGCACAGTAGGGACGAGATGGGCTTGTTTAATCATACCAGATCCCATGCCTATCCCTCAGGAGGGTTAGTATAATTTGATAGATCAGTTAGAGAAAACACTTGCTAGGATATCCATTCTCAATCTCCTCAAAATATCTACTACCCATAAGAACATACTATATAAAACATTACAAAAGTCAGGAGTCTCTATAGATGTAGACCCTACACACCTCCAAGCCATGATTGCACACCTAGACCCTAGTGATCATATTACTTTTGATCACACCATAATCCTCATGAACAACCCAAAACACAACTTTCCCTTATACTTAGAAGTGGTGGTTACTCATCGCAAAATCAAGAGGGTACTTGTGGATGGTGGATCCGGTCTAAACATTTGCACTTTGAAGTTGGTCAAGTAGCTAGGCCATTCAGAAATGGATCTAGGGGCCAAGACTATTACAATCACAAAGATATGATAATGAAGAATGAGAATCAGTGGGTACCATAGTAGTTCCCATTAAATTAGGCCCAAATTTTCATGACAGGATGTCCATTTCCTTGACTTGGACCTTCCATACAACATGCTCCTAGGGTGCCCATGGATCCATGCCATCTAAGATTTCCATTGACTTTTCATCAGTGCATCAAGTTATGTCATGAAGGTCAAGTAGTTACCATTTTGGGTGACCCAGAACCATTCACACATTGTAGGGATTTGCACATCTTCTCTCGTGCGGCATATGGATGTCCTTTGTTGGATTTTGTTATCCCCCTACAAATGAAATCTATTAAGAAACGGGTAGATTCAGAGTCACTCATGCCTTATAATCAAGATTTTCCTTCATTAGTCAACCCATTCTCTTCATGGGAGGAAACGTCGGAAAAATATGGCCTAGGTGAGCCATTCACTCTTAAACAGGCTTTGTTAATATCAGATTTATCAATATATCCCAAAACAAGGGGTATATTATTTTCATTTCAAGAGCACTTGGGAGCAGTGTCCTAAACCCTTAGAAAAGTTTATCTATATAGCGAGTCTCTATCTCGAGGAGAAAATGTTAGAAGATCCTACGAATAGAGTGCCAGAAGGTACCATGGCTTCATGCCATCAAACACCCCAATACATCAAAGGTCACTGCATGATGTTTTTCATGGGATATAGTGGGTTTGGATGTGGCATTAATGCACAAGGCTAGCTAGAGCCTATTCCCATCCCTCATTTTAAGTCAGATAAGCATGGCCTGGGGATAAGGCCTCATAACACTCTACCCTTTGAGATTGATGCCACCTCTTCTGAACGTGAGGACATTTCATCTCATTCTAATAATGACACAAATTCCCAATGTAGCCTCTACGAGGATCTTGCTTCCACTAACCTATTCCCAGATTCAATGGTCCTTACCTTATTCGAATCCATCCCCTTAAATAATTATCAAGTAGCCCTTGTATATCCTGAACTTATAGATTGGGATCAACAACTTCACGTGCCGCTAGACTTCTTTGAAAATGATGAGGCATTTACAGAGTTCATGGGACTCAAGGATTATATTCCATCTGGGGACCACAAGAAAGGATTTGCAATTCAACTAGACACCTATGCATACTTTGGGGAAGAAGCAGAGATGTGTGGACGTTTGAATAAGAAGATGGTAAGTAAGAGTACAACCACTTCCGAGAAACCTGACAAAAAGGATAGACAAAAATCTCACAGTGACAAACTTTTTGAAACACTCATAGATAAACAAAATGAAGAGTCTAAGGATGAAGTAGTTTATCCATTTAAAGATGATAATGAGCTACCGTAGGAGGTCAATCTTACTCTTCCCCTAATCCTACATGGATGGAAGATGCTTCTAAGATGCTTGTTGAGGAAACAATTAGTGTCAACATTGGCTCAGAAGAGCAACCTAGAATGATAAAGTTGGGGGCTTCACTCTCAGCTCAAGAACATAAGATCTTTGTAGAGATCTTAAGGGAATATGTAGATATATTTGCATGGACATACACAAATATGCCTAGGCTGGACCCAGAATTAGTTGTGCACAACCTCGTCATGCACCCGGATGCCAAACCCATCAAGCAAAAGTTGAGAAAGATGCATCCTAAGGTGGCACTCCTTGTCAAAGAAGAATTGGAAAAACTACTAGCTGTTGACTTTATTAAACCTATCGACTATTCAGAGTGGATCTCTAACATAGTCCCTATATAGAAGAAGCCTATCGGCATAAGAATCTACACTTGATTTCGTGACATTAATAAGGCATGTCCTAAGGATGACTTTCCCTACCTAACATTGACATGATAGTTGATTCCATAGCTGGTTATGAAATTTTTTCCTTAATGGATGGATTTTCAGGTTATAACCAGATACAAATTGTAGAAGAAGATCAACATAAAACAACCTTCATCACCCCTTGGGGGAAATTTTGCTATAAAGTCATGCCTTTCAGACTTAAGAATGTTGGGGCCACTTATCAACGAGCAATGACTATCATCTTCCATGATATGATGAATGACATCATGGAAGATTATGTTGATGACATTTTAGCCAAATCCAAGAGCTAGAGAAGAGCACCCGGAGGTGCTTAGGTGTATTTTTAGCACCTCAAAGATTATAAGGTACGCTTGAATCCCAAGAAATGTGTCTTTGGTGTTTTATCAGGAAAACTCTTGGGTTTCATAGTTTCACAGAGAGGGATAGAAGTGGACCCTACTAAGGTCACAACTATTACAAAAATGCCTCCACCTACAACTCTCAAGCAACTAAGGAGTTTACAAGGAAAGATTCAGGAAATTTGTCGCTTCATTTCACAACTTGCGGATAAGTGTCACCCATTTACTCATTTACTAAAGAAAGACATTGCATTCAATTGGGGACCAGATTACTAAAAGGCCTTTTCACTGCTAAAATAGTACTTGTTCAATCGACCTATACTCATGATACCTACCCCGGAAAACCTCTCCTCTTGTACATTTCCGCTACCCAGTTTGCTAGTGGTGCACTGCTTGCCTAATATGATCTGAACCATAAAGAGAGATCAATTTAATATCTCAGTCATACCTTGATTACCTACGAGTTGAATTATCCCCAGATTGAAAAGGCTTGCTTGGCACTTGTCTTTACCTTCCAAAATATTCACCATTACCTCCTAAAAATAAAACCAAGATCATATCCAAAGTTGACCCTCTCAAATACCTTTTATCCAAAATTTCCCTCACAGGCCAAATGGCTAAGTGGATCACTCTCACGAGTGGATTTTATATTGAGTTCGCGAATCAAAATTCCCTAGAAGGAAAGGTATTGGCTGATCGGTTGGCAAAAGTGCCTCTACCGTGTATGAAACCTTTGTGTCTAGATCTTTCAGATGCATCTATGATGTACATTGAAGACTCGTAGAGTGGCGAGTCCATTTTGATGGATCATTGGGAGTGGTACTTATCACTCCCATAGCTGATGTCATATTGAGAGCATTCCGGTTGGGATTTACGTGCACTAATAACATTGCAGAGTATGAGGCACTCATCACTGGCCTCAAGCTAGCTATTACTTAGAACATCAGACAACTACGATTCATTGGAGACTCTCAACTTATCATTAAACAAGTTAATGATGAGTACAAGGTTAAAGATGAGAAACTCATTCCATATAAGAAAATGGTCGAAACTCTAAAGGAGTACTTTACACAAATCATATTTGAGCAAAATCCAAGGTCACATAATAGATTTGTAGATGTTATGGCTACTATTGGGTCTCTCTTACGCATCCCACCTGAGGAGAGTAAAATTCCTTTCTTCATAGAGCATTTACAAATGCTGCATATGATATGCCGAGTCATGTTTGGCATGTGAAGTTGTTGGTCCATTATCCCCTGGTATGATTTAATATTTTGATATCTATAAGATGGCACTTTTCCACCGACATTACTCATTCTAAAAATAAATCCCTTATCCACCACATAGCCTGTTATACCCTCCTAGGAGGAACTATTTATCATTGTGGCTACAACAAAAATCTACTTCGTTGTTTGGATGTTACTGACTTGATCCATGCCATTAAGGAAGTACATGGTGGTATTTGTGGAGTGCGAATCAGTGGCATGGTCTTAGCTAAGAAGTTATTGAGAGTAGGCTATTATTGGCCTACCATGGAATCAAATTTCTGTAACTTTGTAAATAAGTGTGAACTATGCCAAAAATATGGAAACTTAATACATGTGCCAACACAGGCTTTGCAGCCTATTGCAACACCTTGGCCATTCTCTAAATGGGGCCTAGATCTCATAGGGAAGCTCCATCCTTCTTCTTCATATGGCCACACTCACATTATCACTACCACTGAGTATTTTACAAAATGGGTAGAGGATGTCCCTCTTACTTATGTCACCAAAGTGTGCAAATTTCAAAATTCATCATGAACCATCTCATCTGCCATTACGATATCCCTTCACCATTGTCACTGATAATGGTAAATCCTTCAAGAAAAAAATGGTTAAAACCTTGTGTCAACACTTCCATATTCAGCTTAAATGGTCTACCCCCTATTACCCCCAAGGTAATGGACAAGAAGAGGCTACTAATAAAACCCTTGTAAGAATCATGGAGAAAATGGTAAGTAAGACTGGTCGTAATTGGCACTTATAGATACATCCCGCCCTCTGGGCCTATCGAACCTCCATCTGCACTCCTACTGGTGCAACCCCATATTCACTTATCTATGGAACTGAAGCCATCATACCTTTGGAAGTGGAGCTTCCCTCCTTGAGAATATCTCTTAGAGACTATCTTGATAAAGACGAGGACTACAGAGTTGCTCGACTGACAGAGTTGGAACTATTAGATGAAAAGCATATCAAAGCACTCAATCACCTGAAGGTCTATCAAAATAGAGTATCTAGAGGATATAACAAATGCATCATTCATCGGGAATTTGATGTAGGTGATCTAGTCCTAAAGTAAAATCAGAAGAACACCATCAAGGACAGAGAAAAGAAAGGTAAGTTTGAAGCTAACTGACTAGGTCCTTATGTAACAGATTGCTAAGTATGGATCATAAGCCTACAAAATTGTATATTTGGTTAGTGAAGAGATTCCAAAACCTATGAAAGCCATGCATCTCAAGTGGTTATATGCTTAGGCATGAAGATAATATCATATAATAACTAAAAAATAGAAAAACAAAGAAAAAACAAGCAAAAAAATAGAAAATTGAGAAAATATTAAAGAAAAAGCAATTCGTCCACATGTGAAAACCACACAATTATGGCGCAATGGGTAGGTCTTTGAGTGAAAACTAGTTTCCATCTCTCAAGGAGGATCCATCATTCACAAGTTACTCTTGCCTTAGGATGGGTAATTCTCATCACTTTTAGGGTTAGTTTCCCTTGCTAGGTCTAGGAACCCTACCAAGTCTATCTTGCAAAGCTCTGTGATCTAGCTTGTTTTACTCTTGTATCTACGTGAAGGATGTTTCCTTTGTATAATCCCATCCAATGCTAGGGAAACCTTCACATTCAACTTTCTTATACATACGCACATGGCATTTTGCCTTTTGTATATTCCCACATCACACTAGGGGAATCCACGATTCTTTGTTCTTGTACATTGCTTTCGGAACATGACCTTAGAAAATGCAAAAACATTCAGAAAATGGATATGCAAAAATCTAAACATTCAGAAAATATCCCTTCTAGGGATGAAGCTTTTAGTTGGCTTTCAAGATAACCCAAAAACATCAGAAAATATATCAATATTGTCCTGCAAAAACAAAGTAGTGGTTAAATTGCTTTTAGTTATCGGTTTGTATAGTTTTGGTTGTCTATTTAGTTTTGTTAACTTTTTCTTATGTGTTTCTTTACTACACATTTGTTTGTTATCACATCTATCATCTATCATTCATCACATATAACATCATTTACTACATCATATATACAGAAATGCTAAGTATTACATCATGCATGTATGCTAAGCTAATCATCACATATCGTATCATCAATGGGGGCAAGAGGGGTTGCACATGATCACAAATCTATCCCCCACACCAATATCATCTAGTATCATCCCAAGTGCTAGCATCTACCAGAATATCTCATGTACAAGACATTTGATATCATCTATACCATCTTGGGGCATTATTTTCCACCTAGTACTTATCTCTTCACCACTGGGGCATGTTTAAATGTTTCAGGTGTTTCTTGTCTTCTATTTTCATCTATCATCATGATTATTTTTTAATTGTTGTTGGCCCATTTGTCTTCTCACCGGAGCATTTTCTTGCCACCCGACGCCCACTCTCTTTTCCTTGGGGCATTTGCACATACTTTTAGGATATTTCCTATCTCTTAAATTCTTCTGACTGATCAAAAATTTAAAAATTATAAAACCATCCAAAAATCCAAAAAAATCATAAACACTTTGAAAATGGACTAAAATTGGTAATCAACTCATTTGCAGCTGAAATCTGTGTCTCTTGCATGGCACTCATCTCATATCTTGCTAGGAATTTTCATGTGTTTTGAAACAATGACTTGCGGATCACCTTGATCTACAACCATTTACAAAAGCTACGTTGCTTACTTCGTCTGTACTCTGGGGCACTATCGGTTTCCTGGTACTATTTTCGTCATGCACATTACTTTTCAATCAGACTCAAGTGTCCTCCATCCTTTCCCTTGCATGTACAATTTTCTTGGGGCATCATTCCTACCCTTTTCATTTATCAAAACATTTGGGATTGCAGCTTGATAACAAAATATTTGTGCAACTATCTTGAACGTTGTTGGTTTGAGTGTGTGTAATTGTACTTATTTCCCTATTAAATAAGTTTGTTTACTTCCTCATATTGCATTGCATCATGTATGTTGCATGGAGTTAGGCATCTTTCACTTTCTCATATTGCATTGCTTTCTGTATGTTGCATGGAGTTAGTGCTTTTAGTAATGGACATTTGTTCGTATATGGCTTTTCATGTCATACTACACCTTTGTTCATTCTTTGTAATAAAGACCGATGATGAAGATTTTAGCAATATGATGAAAAATAAAGTTGTTTAAAAGGCACTGGATGGATGTTAGCTCATTCCCTCTTCCTCATACTCCTTTTTCTTCTATATCCCCTTTCTTCTTCTTCACATTCTTTTGTTCTCTTTCTATCATCTTTTCGATTGCCGATCAAGTTATTCCATCACCCCATCAACAATCGAGGGGCATATTTCCTTCTAATATTTTTTCTTCTATCCCTTCAAAATTTTATGCTTGTTTATTCTTGTCTACTTTCTTTGAAGTGATGTCACTTACACCACCTCAAAGAGGGGAAAATTTAGACACCTAAAATATGCTTACACTTAGCATTTCCTCCCATTCAACTGATTAATGACACTTCGTTAAATCCCCATTCTTTGCACCACTCTCGGATGCCCATTTACAACACCTTATCAGTTGTATTCCTCCTATAATCAGCTTATTTAGCTAATATCTCTCTTTTTAACTAAAAATTCCTCCTTTTAACCATTCAAAACCTCCCTAGTTCTCTCTAGACCACTTATATTGGCTTCTTAGGCTATCTATCAGTCCACAATTAGTTATTCGGACACTTCCCAACTCTCAATGAGTCTCTAATCACTTTCTAATCAAGTTTAACTAGCCTAAATCCTAGTTAACTAGCCTAAACCTGAACTTATCTAAGGCTAAAGCATGTTTATCCTAATCTAATCTAAAAGTGATTTTTGATATTTAGTCCCACATGCACCCAAATTCCAAACTCTCCAAGTGAAAAACTATAAATAGAAGGGTCACCCTCCCACTCAACCTTACACCTTTTTTTTTTCATAACAAAAATCTCTCATATTTGGAGATCTTGGCATTAGAAATCATTTGTGATATCTTTAAGCTATAAAACATTTGGATCTTGGCCATACTCAATTGTTATGAGCTCCCCATCTTGCATCCATCAATTCCAAATATAGTTAGTAAGGGAATATCTAAAGCTTGGCCATGTAACCAACTTGGAGAGATATCTTCACTATGTTTGAGAGTAAAAAATATATAATTTGATTGCTTAGAATATAACTAGGTTCACTTTCATTAAGCTTTCATGGAGTAGAGAGTAGTATATATGCTAGGGTTTGAATGTTAGTTTCAAATTTATATATGCATAGATAGTTTCTTGTTTAGCTCTAATCTTATGGTGCATGGTTGAGTTTAGTCAAGCTTGAGGTTCTTTAACCTCATCCCATAGCTTTGCAAACCTTTCCATTGCATACACCCAATTTCCAAAATAATCATCCCAAAATAGGTCTTTTTAGTGCAAACATAGTCAACCTAAACTTTGATAGGAAATCACAAGAATAAAATAAACTTTTAGGCATCAAACCTTTTGAATGTTGTAGTTCACTCTGTCTAGATGACGTATACAAGTTTTTAGCACTTGACTCCACCAATTTCACTTTCAAATGCATATTTATCTTCATACCACTAGCAGAACACGTGACAAACCCGGTCAAGGCAGAGAGACCACCAAAATACACAATTTTGATCACACGATCTCAACTAAACCATTAACAATGTAGATACACCTTCTAACTCCCCGAGCACCACTTGACATGATTATAAGACAAAAATGCCATCAAATTACAATATTTCCTTTGGTTATGCCTCATAAACCCTTAAGAACTCTGTAAAAAACTTCACCTTCATAATAATTGATCAATTTCTCATACTTGATATCAATAAAGAATCTCCAAGAACAATTTTTGAACGATTTGTACCCTTAGATACTAATATCACAAGACATAATGACTTAAAAACTAGTGGACATTCCAAGACTACTCATTATGACTACTATATACTATATGAGGAGAATGAATAGACTAATACCATTGATTGTTTTTAACAAATTCGAGACACATACATAACATCACACTCATCATGGACTGATAGACATACTTTATAATTTCCTCTCTAACTCATGAAACACTCACATATACCACATGACCTAGAATTGACATCATGAGGCATCACTATCACAAACTAATATAACACTGTTAAGCTCAAACAAGTTTACTCACTTGATGAATTCCACAATACTCCAAAATTCATAAGACATTACACCAAGAATCTTGAACATAGTGATTCAACTCAGAATTAAAATACATCATCACAATGAAATTTCAATCTTGTAAACACATTCATACCCCATATGAGTCATTGAGACCAAGAAAAATATCACATGAGTGACCATATTAACTTGTCATACCATACATAGGAACATGAAGTTACATACCTTATTAATAAGAGGAGACTCATATCTGACCAAAATAACTCATCCTCACTCCAATGATTCATTTTCACTAATATAACTCCAAGAAGCATAGTGGAGATATATGAACACCATGAAGACCTAAAATAATGTCTTAAAGAGGTCCCAATCCCTCTTAGGTACTTGGAGAACTCCGTCATTGGCTTTCCTCTAATATGAACTCTATGTTTTACCTTTCACTCCATCATTACTAGTTCTTTATGAGACACAAAGGTCTCTTCTAGGTTCTCATACTCTTCCTTGACTATAGTTATGCATTCTTAGACCTTGAAAGCTACCTCCTAGTACACCAAAAAATCGAGCCCTTTGATTACGTCTTGAATAAGCATGAAAAAAACCCTTTCCACATGACCAACCTCATTACAATTGTAACATACTACTGAATTCTTCCTCTTGAGACCTCTATCTTGACTAGGTGGATCATACAAGAAAAATCTAGCAATATGACCTTGTTCATTGCAATTATAACACACCACATTATTAGAAAACTCAATTATATTGTATATCCATGGTTGAATATCTCTAAGATACCTCCTATACTCTTTATCCCTATGAAAAATGCATTAAAATTATAACAATATCCATTAAAATTTCTTTCATACCTTGAGGCATTAGGTTTCCTAATAGGTCTTGGTTTCATTGTCTTTGATGAGAGTCACCTTATTCTCTTCCTTGATGCTAGATTCACCTAATTCCTTGCTTGAAACCATGTCTTCTTTCTTCACTTCCTTTCCTTTAGATTCCTCTTTGAATCCCAAACCAGTTCTATCATCTACTGATATTTGTTTACCAAGTAGATCATCTAGATCATTTGCAATTTTCTCAAACTTCTGAAAGGACATAGTCTTCTTGCTAACCTCTAGTAGCTCAACCCTTAAGAACTCTATATATTCTTAAAATTTTGAACACACACTTTATTTATCTTGCAAACTTGAAACAAGATAATTTACCTTTTCTTCTAGCAATATGATTGACTCATTTTGTTTACTTGACTCATCCATATACTTCTCTTCTATCATTTGCATTTGATTTTCATATTCCTTGACATGTAAACTCATCTTATTTTTCTATTTCTCAGCATGCTTTAACTCCATTTGAATTCCTTAAAAATCATTTGTGACATCCTCATCATATTCACTAGAATAGCTACAATATCCTGATATAAAATCTCCTAATAAAGAAGAACCATCACTAGAAGATATTTTTTCATCATTAGTCATGAACAGTTCCTCATTTCATATATCCTCATAATCTAATTCAGATTCAAAATCTAAAACAAAACTACTAGCATCAGATAATTCATCATAGTCATTTGTATAAAAACTTTTTTTTCCTTCTTATGATTAAAACTTTTCAAGTTATTCTTACCTTTACCAAACTTGTGATTCTTCTTTCTAGGTTCAACCTCATGATCTTCATCATCACCTTCCTTTTGATGCCTATAAGGACACTGCTATCCATATTTTTGTACCCATGTAAAATGGCAAACTTAACAAGTTTGAACGTTGGTGGTTAATCGATGCAACACTTTGAAATTTTGTAGAGTAACTGTATGTACCCAAAAATGTAGGTAATGTACTACCGGAAAGAGGTTACGGAAACCCCAATGATGATTCAGGTCTCTTCGCGAGGTGTTCGGAATCCAAGAAAATCTCGCCAAGTGTATGTTTTCATCCCAAATGCTTTATCTAAGCTGTGTGCTTTGTTCTATCATCTCGCCCCATTTTTTTTGCATTTTGGTCTTAAATGACAGGACTGCCACCCTGCCTAGGTGGTGGTCCCATGACTGCTGCCCAAGATAGGGCGGTGGTCCTATAACTACCACCTTGTGCAGGGTGGCAGTCATGTGTGCATTTTCTAGAACATTCCAATGATCACATCAAATGTAAAATTTTAACTTTCACCCACATTCTTCAACCACTTTAGATTGCATTTATGTTTTAGCCACCTAGAATAGTGTTTTCCCTTTGTTTATAGTAAAAGAGATCAATTTGGACTTACCCTCTGGTAAATGTAAATGCTATAAATAGCCAGCTTGTTTTCAAACAAATGGCCCCTCTCCTTCTGTGTTTGATTATTCAGTTTTCTTGAAATTCTTGCATAAGTTTCAATAGTTTCATATTTTGCATGAGTTATCAGTCTCTCATTTCTATTAGAGATCATTTGATCTTCTTGCTTTCATCTTACTTCATTTATGTCCCATACAATTAGTTTAGCATAAGATAGTTTCTTTTATTAGATTAGAATCCATTTAGAGTTACAGGTTTTGTTTGTCACAAGAGGTAGTTTCAGAATTCTTGGTGTATTTGCATTGTATTCCCACAATAAATCCTGCTAGGAATTGCATAGTCAAGCTCTATTCACTTGCACTATCCCTCTCTTACTTGCATTGTATTCAGTTTATATCCAAAGCTGCCATTGTTCGAGTATCTTCTTCTCTGTTGACACTATCATATACACACTTTTCTGGATTCACAAGAACACGAAGGAATGAAGAGATCACACTGAGGGGACAAAGTCACACACAACTAGATTTACCACTATTCTATAAAATCCAAGTTTGAGCTATCAAAGTTGTAGTTAAAATATATCAAATAGAGTAGTAAATTATTTCATTTTAGTTAAATATCACTTTCGATATTTCTAGGGAAGTTGTGGGGAATGATAGTTTCTAAGAAACTATGATTCATTCTTCACTTCTGAGGTAGGATCAGAAGTCTTTTGATTAAACTAGTTGGTTATTTAAATATTTAGGATAAACTCACAACTGCATAGGAAAATAGCTATACTAGGCTACCTTGCTTGTTTTGATTCGTTATTAGATTAATTGTCCATCTTCTGAATATATTAGAATAGTTGCTCTTTTAATTTTGTTAAAATACTTCATCGAAAATACAAAAATAAAAGAATATATGCATAGTGTAGATACATCTTTCATAATTAGTTTAGTCATTTTAGTTAAAATTAAATCATCTTTGTATGAAAATCACGGGACCTAGAGAGCCTAGAGAATATGTTTTTGAACCGATAGTGCCTCAACCAAATCTCCCCACAACACTAGCTGATATAGATCAAGACCTTAGGATTCAAATTTTTTGAACAACAATAAACCTACGAGTAATTAGTGAACAATTGAGAGAGTTGAATATTGAAGATGACAAGGCATACACATTCTGGTCAAATCAACCCAACTACAAACTACCTTGATAGGACATCCGCATGACTATACAAGAACTCAAAAGAGAACAAATATTTGGTTGCGATCCTTTAGTTCCACAACCCAACATAGGAGACCTCCTCATCAACATAGATACTGGCTTACGTATTCAAGTTGCCAGAACACCCGTAAGGTATTATGAGAAAATCATACAACTTCTAGTTCTAAACATAGAAGCTGAAAAAGCTTACGACTATTGGATAGTCGGAAGAAGAGATTGACTCCTCATATGACCATAGGAGGTCCACCACAACCATGAACTTACAATTGTGATCCACAAGTCCCACAACCCAATGAGACTATTGATCAATCAGACATTGATGTTGGTTTATGCACACTAATATTCAGATCCTCACCACTTCCGCCAGACATCATTACATAGTTCTCTGTATTAAATGTAGCAGCCAATCAGGCTAGGGATTTCTAGACTAGACTAGAGAATCATCCATAAAAATCGGAGGACCCACTACACCTCTCATCACCATTTCTCATGACCTTGTCCGGAAATATACACGAAGCACCTATAGGTCATTTTCCACATATCCAATAGCCAATAAATAGGATCTCGACAGAGCTTGACATTGATTAGAGCCTCCGAGTAGCTATTATATCCAAATGATCCATTACACCAATTCAGGTTAGGAGGGCCTTCTTTTCCTTAGATTCACATATTCCATTATTACGTGTTGAGGATATAAGATTTCCCAACTAGTTTGTCTATATCCACATATATTCCATTCTTACCAGCTATCTCGGCATGCCCGGGAGGTCAGTACAAAGAAGAGCTACTTGTAGATTCTCATGCTCGCATGTCAGTTTTCTATTGTACAAAATTGGTGAACCTGTTTCACCTGATTCTAGATCATTTCTTTGAAGTATTGATGAAACAAATAGGGTAATGGGTGTAGGAGGAATACCTATTCAAATGGTGGTTGATGGGTTATTGCATGTGTATGACTTCCAAATCCACAACTGATTGTGAGAACTTCTTTTTGGCTAGGAGGAACTACCTGTAATAAAAGCAAGACCACCAGAAGGAATTAAACAATATGTGTAGTGAACTTCCTAGCATATGCTAGATCCGGGAAGTGTGATACTTCCTAGATGGCTGTCAGTCCACTATTTTAAACAATTTAATGTTGTAAATAAAGTAAATCCTATTGTAATTCGAAATTATTTAGGTATATCACTTAAAAACAAGAAGAAATAGATCTAATCTAATAGGCTAGGCTATAATAGGATCTAAAGGTCAAGTAATCTTGGTTCTAGGTCTGCGCAGTCGACAAAGGTTTCGTGTAAATCACGGGTGGATGAGGGTGAGGTGAAATTAGGTGGGTAGGTCTCTATTCTAGGGCTGTATGGGAAAATACAAAGACCAATGTCGGTTAAGGGTGACCGATGGTGGTAAGGTGTAATCAGTGTACCGATTCATGTGGAAATCTAGGAATGCCACGAGAACAAGATTTGGGTCTTCTTTATAATTGTACAAAGGATTTTGTTAGTCGGGATGATGTATTGGGTGACTTGGGTAGGGTTTGGTGATATTTTAATAGGTGTATGGAGGTGTAAGGGTTGGAGAAGGTCAATAGGTGGGTAGGTAAACAATAGATGGTAAAATAATGATGAAATGAAATAAACCAGAGAAGTATGACATTATACTTACTTGGATTTTGATTCTAGACACTTGTGAGTGAGGGATGGAGGTGCTGATGAGAGGTTTGAATGCTTCTAGTGATCACCAAATGAAGAGAAGCTTTTACATGGGCTGCATGTACATTCCTCTTAGCTTGCTTAGATCAGATCATGGGTCATTGGATTGGCACATGTACAAGAGAAAATGCTTGATCTCCTTCCTTACATGTGGATTATCACTGGAATTTTCTCTCTGAAGATGTGTTAATGCTCACCAACCTTCTGCCAACATTTTCCAACCTTGAGAATAAGGTTGTTTTGGGGTTAAAAGGGTAACCGATGACGGTTATGGCTTAACCGGCGACGGTTAGGGATAACTGGCATTGGTCAAGATGGGATTTCCTAGGTTTACTAAACTAAGGAGATCCTCTTGATTTCCTCGGATCTCATGTCATTAACCCACGGATTAGACTCGGGAGCTTCTTGTAAGCATACGTAAATGTGGTTAGAGGGAATGTAGGCATTGATTTTTAGGGTTTAGGTAAGTCTTAGGTAGTTATGGAAATTTACTAAGAATAGGTCTTAGGTTGAGTTGGCTTGGTGAGGTGACTAAGTGAATCAGTATGTGTGGATATTATTTAAAATATGATATTTAAATAATAAATATAGTGAGGATAATGCATTAATTTAATTAAATTAATATTAGTGAGGTGAAAGGGGCCATGGCTAGGTGAATGTAATGAAGGGTGTTTATTTGTTGAGGGACCAAAGGGGAGTGTGACCTAATTTTAGTGTCTACAGAACCTAACGTGAAACAAACAACTGTTTCATCTTCTCTACCTCACTAGCCTTCACATCAGCTTCACCAACAAAATTGGTGAACCCGACGTGAATCAAACAACTGTTTCATCTTCTCTACCTCACTAGCCTTCACATCAGCTTCACCAACAAAATTGGTGAACCCAATGTGAAACTAACATTTGTTACCCTTTTATTTTCATTTCTTTCATCCACCTTCACTCTTTCCCATTATTTTGCGGGTATTCATATACCCCCAAAATATGTCAGGATATGACGCATATGGCAGACCTCTCTCAGGTCTCGAAGAAAATTATGGTTAAACAAATAGACAACCGTCACCCTCACTTTCTGCATGGGCTGAAAACTATTCAAGTAATTACTTATCATCACAAAATCCTCCTCAAAGAACTAGCTCTAGTTCTTCATTTTGAATTGAGGAGTTGGATCAGCTTACACAACGCAATAACCAAATCCCTCAGGCTCTAACAATATGATGTTTACTGGAGAGTCCACTTCATCTCCTTGGGTTTTATTCAGACCACAAATTAGTAGACAGTCAGATCCACTCCCATTTTTAGATGAGGAGTATTTAGCATGCTATGCTAGAAGCAAACAATGCTTCCAAAACATGTACCCACCTATAGGAAGTTTGCAAATACAACCCGATACCCTACTCCAAGAAAACACCCCCATTCCTCCACCTATGGGAAATACTCTTGGTGAAGCTTGGCAGGGTAATGATCAATTCATAGCAGGTACCCTTTACAACCTCAAGGTGTACAACAACCACCATTAAGGAAAAACACTATGTCTTCACCAATCGAGGTCATCTCAGCCTTAGTTGAAAAGGTTAGAGGATTAGAACTTTCTCAAGCAAATCAAAATTCACATTTTGAGAAAGCAGAATTCTCAACCCTCCGCATCATCCCAGCCAAGTTGACCTCCTCATAGGAACATGCACATTAGGCATGCCTCCTCAACATTCTTATAACTATCCACAACAAACACCAACTAGAACTGCATTTTCAAATGCCGCTCCAGTTGAAAGTATGATACCTCCGGCTTAGCACCAAACAACCCATACCAGAGAAATGCTCCTCCCTACTTGAATATTTATTCAAAATCACCACAAGGAGACATGTTCTCTTCTCCCTGGGATGTTTACTCAACCACAGGGATTTCCTTATGTCCCTACAAATACATATGCTATGCCATATCAACAAACCATGCCACCCCCACCCCCTCAGCAGGCACCATCAATGGTCGAAGCCTATGTGGTAGGAACTTACTCAGAATATTTGAAAGAGCCCCTAGACTTCACCATATGAAGTGTCATGCTTCCAAGACCTCTTCCCGATTTACCCAAATACAAAGGGGAGGGAGATCCAAATGCGCATATCAAGGCCTATGCCACGACCATATGAGAATTACTCCCTTGGGATGGGGTTGTTACCAAGATATTCCCTAAAACCTTAGAGGGTATTGCCCTTGATTGGTACTATAGAATACCTGAAGCCTCGATACACTCATTCAAACAACTCATGTTAGAGTTTATCAAAGCTTTTGATATGAACAAATTATTGAGAATAGGAATCAGGGAATTCTTGCATATTAAACAAGAGCATAATGAATCTGCTGCTCATTTTATTCAAAGATGGCGTACGGTTCTCTACTCATTAGCAAGTGCTCCAAACATGGATCAGATGGAACTATGTGATTTATTCCTTCATTCCCTCAATAGAGAGATAAAGGAAGAAGTCTAGAAGTTCCCACTAAGAACTTATGATGAAGTACTCGAGAGTTCTCTCCGAATAGATCAAGCAGTAATAGATAGTGGTCGTAAGACATACGAAACAAACAGAAATTAATCATTCCCAATCAAAACACTACTGACCTATCCTAATGTTGGGAATACCAATCAAGGACCCAAAATCCTTAACAAAAACCGTGGGGTTACAACAGATGGAGTAACAGACCAAGTTAAAAGAGAAAACGTTGTAAACATTTCACCACCGTTAACAATCAGTGAAATAACAACTTTACTCCAACAATCAACGCAGTGGATTTTAATCATCCACAAACAATAACAAAAACAAAAAAACAACGAGAAAATCCAAACACAAGGTCCAAATCGAAACCCAACTGGATATCAGAGTCAAAACCAAAGGCAACAACCTCAAAATTTTAACTCTAACAACCAACGACCTTATCAGAACTTCGGACCACAACAAGTTTCAAATCAACAACCTTAAAACTATAATCCCAATTTGTATTGTGGTTTCCACAAGATTCAAGGCCATGATACTAGGACTTGTTGTGACTACAATAAATTCATGTAGCATTTTCCAGAAGACCAAAAAAATCTTTATAGATATGTTCTTAGCAAATTCTATAATACCCATGCCAAACACTTACACAGGGGCAATCTCCCCTCAAAATGCACCACTCAAGATCTTTAATGATCCACTCCCAAATCATTCTAACAATAACAAGTTAGATCCAAGTAGAACAAACAAGGGTGTTATGATAGGAAATAACGATCATGAAGCCTCAACTTCATTAAATCCATCGGTCGCACCCCAATTAGGAACTCGACCGCAAACCAAGATAGTTGGCCTGGTAGAACTAGACACCAAGCTACCCGTAGAAACCATAACAAGAACATGGGATTATTCTTCTCAACCAATTCCAAGTTATCCATTAGAACCAGACAACATTCAACAAACATTGGTAAAACCCATAGGCACTTATGATTTAATTAATGACTTAACAAAGACCTTCTCTCATATTTCCTTCTTGGATTTGTTGAAGAACTCTCCCACCCATAGGGCTTCTCTCTTAGAAGCATTAGGCCTTGGTCATTTAATTAACATAAATCCTCCTCCGAAAATGTAAGTAAACCATGTAGACTTTGATGTCTACCCTCCAGGGCAGCTAGATAGGGATACTGATTTTATATTTGATATAAGCAAAATGCCAACAGACGTTGAAATTGCATGTAGAGGCAACCTAGCTTTACATTTACAAGTATGGGTCTACAATAATTATGTTAAACGTGCAATGATTGATGATGGGGCAGCAATTAACATAGTCCCCTTCACTTTTCTTCAAAATCTAGGATATGGAGAAACAAATTGTTCCACAACACAAAATATGCTAAGAGGTTATGATAGCCTCAAAGCCACTTCAATTGGAACCATAGTTTTACCAATCACCTTAGGACCCAAGATAGTCCTCACCGAATTTTATATTATAGATCAGAAACCAACTATAATATGATCCTCAGTCGACCATGGATACACCACATGAAGGCAATCCCTTCCATGTTATTCCAAGAAATAAGATTTTTGCACTTAGGGAAAATATTTGTGGCACAAGGTGACCCAAAACCCTTCGATATACACCTAGCTGACTTGAAGAAAAGACCAGGCATTCACTCCGAGTTTGAACTCCCAATGAATCAACTTAGCAAACCAATTAATTCAAAACCAGAAGAGAAGTTGATACCTACCACAGAATTAGAAATTACAAATCTAGTTGAGGACATTCCAACACTCAAAAATGAAGCTAACATTGTAGAAACAATATCATTAGGGACCACCACAATTTTTTTGAATTACTAGAGAAAGGTCTACCCATTCTTCTACCATTTGATTATATGGGTATGGGATACACCCTAGGAATTAGTTCCCTTCCATCAGATGAAGTTTGTATGGTAGAAGTAACCGAGGCAGAAGAAATAGACACGACGAATAGCCCAACATCCATTTTCCAAGAAAATATTGGACTCTCCACTTCGATGGAGCTAGATGTCACTTTGGAGTTGGGGCAGGTGTGATCTTCACTTCTCCCAAGGGAAAGATCCTACCTTTTGCCTTTAAATTAAACTTTGAATGTACAAACAATGGGGCTGAGTACAAAGCCCTCCTCCTTGGCCTCATCATAGCCAAAAGAATGGGTGTCGATAACATTAGAGTGCTAGGAGACTCACAACTAGTTGCAAACCAAGTCTCTGAGGTATATGAGACTAGAGCTGAACATTTACAACTCTATAAAATGGTGGTATTAAATCTAAGCAAAGGATTCAACTTCATATCAATTGAAGCAATCCCACGAGAGTAGAACCTTCTCATAGATTCAATAGCAACCTCAGCTTCCTGTTTCACTCCAAACAGTGAGTTGGAAAACACAAGTTTCACGGTATCACTTCGTACTGAACCATTGGTGTGTAAAATACCAAAAAACCCACTCCTAACTCATATAGAAGCTGAGAATGATTTTTCTATCCTAGATCACTTTGATAGTGATAGAGTCACTCTTAAATATCTAAACACCTATGTGGAGCTACATCTCACTCACCACATAGTGGATCTTTCCCTAATACCACATTCCTCTTCCTATTTTGGAAATCCCATGATAGAGTCTCCTCTGCAAAAGTATCTCGATATTTATGAGGTAGAGGATGGAGAAAGTTTGGAACTACCTCCGGCCCCACTTGAATTCGAAGAAGGCAATGCTTCCTTAATTGAAGAAACAATCGACATAAACATTAGAACAGAGGAAGAACCAAAAATTTTGAAGTTGGGATCCTCGTTAACTCCAGAGGAGATAGAAATACACACCCAAATCCTCAAATAACATCAAAATTATTTTATGTTTAACTATAAAGAAATGACAAGAATTACACCACATATTGTAGTACATAATCTTGTCACCAAACCAGACGCAAAGCCAATTAAAAAAAATTCAAGACCAATGAAGCCAAAAGTGGCTCTCATGGTGAAAGAAGAGGTAATGAAACTTCTCCAAGTGGGATTCATCAAACCAGTTGACTATTCACATTGGGTATCTAATATCATCCCTCTTCTCAAAAAGAATGGGAAGATATGAATTTACATAGACCTTCGGGATATTAACAAAGCTTTTCCCAAAGAAGACTTCCGTTACCATCCATTGACGTTATTGTTAATACAACATTGGAAATAGAAGCTGTTGTCCCTCATGGATGGGTTCTCAGGGTATAATCAGATTAAAATATCTGAACAGGATCAAGCCAAGACCACATTTATAACTCCTTAGGGAACTTATTGTTACGTTGTCATGTCATTCGGTCTTAAGAATGCCGGTGCTACATACCAATGGGCAATGACATACATATTCCACGACCTTATTCATAAAATTGTGGAATCCTACATGGATGATTTGTTGGCCAAGGCCAAGAAGCACTGTGATCACCTCGAGGTACTCCGTATCATTCTCTCACGATTGATCAAGTATGGCATCACCTTGAACCCAGAGAAATGTGTATTTGGTGTGACAGGAGGCAAGCTTCTAGGTTACATTATATCCTCACGAGGGATTAATGTTGATCCAGCCAATTTCTAGACTATCCTTGAAATGATTCCACCATCAGATGAGTCTAGTATCAAATCATTTCTTGGGAAAGTAGGTGCAATTTTAAGGTTCATCCCAAATTTAAGTTTTTCTATTCATCCAATCAACAATCTATTAAAGAAAGATTATAGCATTGATTGGACAGAAGAATGCAATGAGGCCTTTGAAGTGGTTAAACACTTCTTGTTGTCTCCTCCCACGCTAATGCTTCCTAGACTAGATCATCCTTTGATCCTGTATTCACGGGCTACTGATGTCTTGTTAGCCTGCATGTTGGCTCAAGAAGATAATGATAAATGAGAACGTGCATTCTATTTCATTAGCCAAACATTACTTGATTATGAAACACATTATACATAGGAAGAGAGAGAATGCCTTGCCATAGTCTTTACAACCAAATGTTTAAGACATTACATGTTAAACTAAGAAACAAGGGTCATTGTAAAGACAAATCATTTACGAACATTCCTCACACAAGGGTCTTTATCTAAAAAGGTTGGATGTTTCATAACTTTAATGGGAGAATTTGAATTAACATTTGTAAACTAGAAATCCGTTAAAGGACAAATCATTGTAGACTGGTTAGCTAACAATCCGTTAGATGGAGGTGATCTAGTAAATCTGGACTTTCCCGATGAGTGCATATACTTTGTCAAAACTAGACCCCCCATCTCTACATGCCCTTGGTACACCGATATCGTCAATTTTATCATGGACCATACGTACCCAGAAGGTGCCACATCACAACAAAGAAGGTGGCTATGCATTATCGCTACTAAATATGTTATCTTAGAACAAGTGCTCTACTGTAAAGCCTTCGATGGAATGCTTTTAAGATGCGTCGACACTGAAGAATCCTAAAAGATTCTTTACAAATCCCACAAGTGGATATGTGGAGGCCACTTTGGTGGTCATGTCAGTGCTTGCAAAATACATCGGATGGGCTATTTCTGGCCCACTCTAGAACATGATGTGGTAGAGTTTGTGCGTAAGTGCCACAAATGCCAAGAATTCTCCCACGAGATTCACATCCCAAAGACAATCTTTGTAATTGATAAAGCAACCCCATGGCCTTTATCCACGTGGGGTCTAGATTTTATAGGGAAATTCTCTCCTCATCAATGGATTACCATAACTTTATAATCACGGCCACGAATATTTTACCAAATGGGTAGAGGCCATGCCTCTCACCACCATGCTAGGTTTTGTAATCGCTAAGTTTATTCGAATCAAATCATTTATAGGTACGGTATCCTATAAGTCATTATATCAGATAATGGCACATCCTTTAAGAATGATGAGGTCTATGAATTATGTAGTAAATTCAAGATAAACCATCATACGGCCTTCCTTTACTACCCTCAAGCCCATGGACAAGCCACAACAACAAACAAAATGTTAAAAGTTATTCTCCTAAAAAAATTTAAGGATAATAAATGGGATTGGCATTTAAAATTATACCCAGCCTTGTGGGCCCATAAAACCTCAATAAAAACACCAATGGGGGCAACCCCTTTCTCATTAGTATTCGGGGTAGAAGCAGTTCTCCCGCTTGAGGTCGAAATACCTAGTCTCTGCATCTCATTACAAGGGATTTCTGGGAGAAGAATCCTATAGAGAGGCACGCCTCTCTCAACTAGAAAGCCTTGATGAGGCTAGGCTGAATGCCGAACAATGGCATGAGCCTATGTTGACCGGATGTGCTGGTAATATAACAAAAAGTCTATGAATGAGAAATATATGAGGGAGATCTAGTTCTATGATTAGACAACCAGTTTGATAAGAAAATCGGCGAAGGAAGGAAGTTCTGGCCCAAGTGGTTGGGCCCATACCGAGTCATGAAAGACTACGGAAATGGTGTGTATCTCTTGTGTACATTAGAAGGCGAGGAGTTCAATGAAATAGTCAATTACTTGCATCTCAAACGGTTTTATGTGTAAGGCATCAACGTCACCATTTATATATTATATCTACCTACATTGCATTAGTCATTTAGTTGTTTCATTTTGTTCACTCGTTTCGTAACTATTGTGGTCAAGGAACTTATTCTTAAGTAATTCATTATAAGCTTATGAAAATATTGGAAAAAGCATTCAAAATCATATCTCTTCAAGTTTTCATAATATCATCAAATAATTCCAAAATCTTTTCATCAAGATTGATTACTAAGGCTCGCATACTTGGTTTTCTCTTTCTTTATACTAGGTGAAGTTGTTCTTACCTATGGTCTATTCTAGAACCTTCTTGGTGTCACATCTATCCGTCTTACGTCTCTTTGAAATAAGGATATTCCAAAATCACATATCAGAAGTGTCAAAATCAAATCAAATAAAAAATACCAAGCAAATATAATATTTTATTTTACACACTTCTTTACCCAACCAATCTTCGGTGATAAGCCCACATCTCTTACTAGTGATGTGAGGTTGGGAAAGGAAAGAAGTGCACTTACTAGCCTATATCCTACCTTTGGTGACAAACCCATGCTTCTTACTAGTGGCATGGGCGGGGTGTGGGGGGTCCATTCACATAAACTAACAAATCTTGGTATTTTAGAAATACAAATCAAATTATATTGAGTGAAAATAAGCATCCAAATTCCAAAGAGATCAAATCCTCAAAACAAGATTTTGTCAACCAGGTTGCCATTTATAAGATGTAAGTCTAGATAAACTGGAAAGTAAGTTGCCTTCTGAGCTTGGTGGTAGTTTTGAGTAGGGTAAGTATGTAGGTCTAAGTTTGGTTCCTGTCACTAGTTTTTCTATCTTTCATCATTTCATTTGGTCAAACTCATACAAATTGTGCCCTTCCCAAATCTTGGTGATGAACCATCACATCTTACTAGTTGCATGGAGTTAGGATTGGGGCAAGTTCATCTCTCTCATCACCTTTGTATGGTCATCACATTTTGCAAATATAAGAAGAAACAATGAACATTTCCCAAAGAAGCCAAAAGTTCAATACTACAATATTTTTACATCATCACATATCAGCATTACAAAAGAAAATAAAGTAAAACATTTTGTTTAGTATTTGTTATCATTTGTCATCCATTGCATACATTTTGAAAAGCATATAAAAACAAATACTCTAAAAACATCTAGTGTACACATGGGAAATGAATCACAAAAATTCTAGACACAAGAAGATCTAGATCTATATATATATATATATATATATATATATATATATATATATATATATATATATATATATGAATCCTGTTTTGTGTACAATGCCATCATGCACTAAGGCATGGTCAAAATGCTCAATGAGCCCGGAAAATACAAAAACACTCGTATAAATATCTGACCAAAAATCACTACAAAAGGCACCATGATCTCTCAATCCCTGTGAGATCCCTCAGAAGGTGAACCACCTCATCTAGGACTCCTACTATGACGATGCTTTGAATGAAATGAGGGCTTGTGATCATGGCTAGTCATTGTGGTCTCACTGTGAGAATGACTCCTCCTCATCAAGCACTCTGCAGTCCTATATCTAGCTTCCTCAGCATGGAGAGAAGTCATGATCTTTTCCGCCTTCCAAATAGGGGCAAACACATCGGTATGTCTACCGGATGCTGAAGGCTCTCCCACATTTGTAGTAAGTTTGTTCCATGTACTATCTAAAGGGAGCAAGTAGGGTGTCCACACACACACGGCGAATAAATTCTTGCCATCCTCAAAGAATACCGCAAATAAAAAGGAGAAATAAACAAGTTAGAAAGTTGTCCATGATAAAAGTAAAAATAAACGAAACAACAAAAGGGAAATATCAACTAAACATTTCTAACTAAAACAAAAATTGAGAAAAGAGTAGTAACTCACTCGGATCTCCAGGCATCCAGGTGGGATCTCTAGAATCCACACCGCCACCGACCCTACCATTGATCGTGGAACCTTCCCCAAATCTGGAAAGAGGTGACATCCTGCTATGGACTCATCATCTCCCTAATGTCCCAAGAAGGAAACTCCTCTGAGATTAGGGTCACCTTCTCTGCACTCTCCTCCACCCTCTCGGCCCTCAAGATGTGTAATGCCTCCTCTTATTATAAAAAAATAAAATATAAATAAATAAAATAAGTAAATAAATTAAAAGGAATTAAAAATAAATAAATAAAAACCCGTGAAACCTAAGGGCGGATTACGGAAAAAATCTTTCCCTTGTTTTGAAAGCGAGCCTACAATGTGTTGGTTTTAGGGTTGGGCGGTTGGTTTGGGGGTGCAGGGATCACGCACAAAACAAGTTTGTTGAAAAGGCCTTGGAAACTTTCAAGAAAATGCAATTGGTACGTGTAAAGCTAGACTCAACACCCTGTTTCCGCATCCTCCTTGCCGTGTTAGATTGTCAAGCGTGGACTTCCATCGAGAGAAGAATGGGAAGAGAGAGTTCGTCAGATGTTGCTGTTGCAAATTTCTTTGGGGGCACCGCCTCATGTTTGACCAAAGAAAAGAACGAGACAGCTGCTCATGGAATATAGTAATGGCAAAGTGTTCAAAAGACACGGGTTCCCTCAAAAGGTAGTCATGCCATTTCAACATGAGAACCATTCGAATAAATGCATGGAAGAAATGTAGTTCCATGGACTGTAATGATTTTGGGATATGCAAAAATGTTTTTGTTGAAAGCTGCAGTGGAACATTTCAAGAAAAATATGGTTGGCGGTGTTTGAAGCCACACCCCACAACCTTTGGCTTGCTATCTCCCTGACCTATGCCAAGATGGGAAAATTAGAACAACACATGGAAATCCATCAAAGCATCATGGAAAGATAATATTTTTAAATTTCTTGTCAGGTGAATAGATAGGCATGTATGCAAAATGTGAAGGCATACAAAATGCATGTGAACTATTCGACAAAATACCTGGAAGATATGTGGTATCTTGGACTGCAATGATAGCAGGATATGCAAAAAAATGGGTCTGTTAAAAAGGCATTTGAATTGTTTGACATAATGCCTCAAAGAAATGCGGTCTCATGGAGTGCCATGATTTGCAGGATCTACACAAAATGGGTATGTTAGATACGAATGCAAAATGTGAAAGCTTTGACAGAGCACATTAACTGTTTGCAAAATACCCCAAAGAGATGTTTTATCATGGAAAACATGATTTGCAGAGTATGCACAACCATGGTTTGTTAGATCTGTATCCCAATTGTGGATTTACAAACAAGTTGGTGCTCATAAATATCAGTTGAGCTTGGATTCATTCATGGAGATATGTGTGCTCATAACCTACTATGGTGGGTGAAAGGAAAATTTCATAACCTTTGCAAGCATCCTAACTCCTTGTGCCGAAATGTGAATCTTAGAGCAAGATTGTTGTGTGGTGGACTTGTTGCTTGTATGTGTTCTAACTAGCTTGGGGCACCTCATACACTGCATCATCGATTAACAGGATTTGTATGAATTGGGTATGTTAAAAAGCTTAGAAACTTTCAAGAAAAACTTAATTTGTTGGAAAAATTCAAGTGATCGGGAAGTTAGTGTGACGTGGTGGAGATTTGATCTAGGCTCGTGAATCAAGTTGTGAAATGTCAAAGCGAGATGCTAAATCAAGCCCGTGGGTTTGATCAATTCTATTCCTTCCAAGCATGGTTCTTCTTCCCTTACCTCTCATAATGCTCATGTTTTAGTTCTCTTTTGCATCTAAATAGAATTTTAAATTATTAGGATTTTTAATATAGTTAAATGTCCCTTTAACTCGTTGCAAAACAATAAATTGTCGTGTTGTAACTATTGAAGTCATTATAACTCGTCTACTTTAAACCATGAACTATCACCCTCACTACGAGATGATTTAAAAAACTCTTACTCATCTTGATCACTCCAATATTGTTTTATCGACTGCATTTAATTTGACTCTCCATTGATAAAGTTGACCATCTCCTTGTTTTAAATAGTTAAATTTTGCATTTTCGAGACTCACTAAGTACCCTTTGAACTCTAGAAACGAGATGTGAAGTTTCATTCATGTACCTTGGCATACGAGGAGTCACCTTGACCTTTGTTTGACCCGAAATGAACATATGACATCCTTTTGATGCTCTTATAGAGCCCTGCTACACTGGTTTACAACAAAGAGAAAGTGTTAAATCTAGAAAGTTGGCTTTCATTTTGAACCACCTTTTGAAACTTGGATGGAGAAATTACTTCCCGTCTTCGCAAACCTCTAGTGTTTATAGTAGACAATTTCATGGAACATTCAATATAGGAAAGTGTACTTTTCAGGATAGTTTGGCGAAGCCCCTTTGTAGGCCTCTGGTCGCAGTTTGATGAGGTCAAACTGGACCAATTTTGTCTTGTCACTCTAGAAAACTTGTCGCCATTTTAAAATGGTTTTCTAGTCCACATCCCTCCAATCAACTCGATGAATTCTCCTTATATAATGGAACTAGTAGGAGATGTCTCGTTGCATGCTCCTCCATTAAACTTCGATTATGGACGTAGTTTTTGGGCCTCGAGCTAACTTTTGTCATTTTAGAACTGGGTGAACTACGACCAAAGTGGCCCCTAAAATTAGCCACCAAACGCAAACCGTTCACTCTTTTTCAATTCCCTCAATTGCTATGAGCTCTTGGTATATCTAGGGACACGTAGAAAGTTGATCCTCATGTGCGTTCTCATCGGAAGATAAATTTTGGAAGCGCTTAGCCTCCGAGCCCATTATGTATGTTTTTGTAGCTACTAAGAAAATGTAAAAATAGAAAGTCATGGACCCTCGTAGGGTTGCCAAACCACCCTGGAAACTTTTAACACATGTAAATAATTTCTTAAAACCCTTTAGTCTATCTATTGTGTGAAATTGAACTTTTGACAAAATGGTGTTTTCTCTCTCTTCCCTTTTCTCTCTCTCTCTCCCGGGTTACAAAGTGAAATGAAATGAAATGCATTGAATACATGTCTCTAAACTCTTTCTCTCACTTGTAAATTTTAATTATTATTATATTTAAACAGGAAAACTCAAAAATGATAATGATGCCTAATTAGGGTGGATGCCATGCTAGCAATTTATCGCTGCTTATCTTGCTCACGTGGTTTTTGTAGGATGAAAGAATGATGACGTAAAGGTGTTGAGTAATTCATTGTTTATTTTGGTATTATATTGAAAGACTTATTATTGGAAATTGGTAGTATGCAAAAGTCGCTAGATTAATAAGTGCTTAAGAAAATGGTATTTCTTTCATGGATGTTATTTTGATCCCAAAATTGTTATGGTAAAAGTGGAATACGAATGTCAAAAGGAATTGAAATTTATACCTTGTAGTGAACTTTCATTATTCTTTTATTGGTTTAATAAATTGGTGTTGTGTTTCTTATCTTGAAAATGTAATAAAAGAACCTAACCACACAATACCAACCCTTGTTCAAAATTTGTATATAACTAACTGTCTATGTTAATCCCTTAGTGTAGAAAACTATGACCCTTCAAAATGAACCTTTACACTCGATGGAACATCCTAGAATAGGAAAATAAGATCTCAAAAAAGGGGTTTAACGTCTTAGTAGGTATGTTGAGTGACATCAACATAAACTAGACATATAGGAGCAACATAGTCAAATAAATCTTCTGCTTCGAAGGAATTTCTTGTGGGATCCAGATGACATCATGGAGCTAGTGAAATAGTGGTTCTACCACTTAAGATTTTGTTAATGAATATATCCTCTTAGCTATATGTATTATCTTTGGCTAGTGACAATATAGTGCTTATTCTCTTATGGAGGGTTTATAGGGTGAATATGTTTTGAATCTTATTCAAATCTATAATAGAGCATAAAGCCCTACGTGGAAATTGGAATTAAACTAAACCCTAGTTGACTAGGATGTTAACTTGTGGTTAGAAAACAATAACCTAACTCCTTGCATACGAAATTAATTTGAAAGATGTTGATTCTAGAGAACCTTAAAATCGAATCTTGTCCCATAATCTCTTGTTATGTCATTCTGCGTGGCATTGAGGAATAAGGAATATTTCTTATGTGAAATCATGAAATGCAGAGACATGGGATATTTGTGAACATAGGTCACTTGGGGTTCATGTGTATTTTATAATGCTTCTAACCATGTACTTCCTTAATATGTTAGACAAGTGCTTTCATAAATCTTTGTTTTGAGACGATGCCAAGAACAAGACCATAGTGCGATGTAAAAGCATGTCATATAAGATGAAAATGAGATTGAGATTAGGATTAAGGTCACTCTTGGAGTCCTTATAACTTAATTTAAACATCTTTATGTGTTTCAAAGAATATGTATTGCCTTGGTGTGACCGAACTTCGAGGAAACAAAAAAATATAAATATAAATGGGAGTCAGTAAGTTATTGAACTTTATTAATTTTGGTAGTGAAATAACTATTTCGTGATCGAAGGATGTTCTGGGGAAAAAGCTATCTCGAATCTGTCTTCCTTAATCCCAAGATTTATCTTGACATCACGTTAGATTCTCTTGTGTAGTAAGAGTAAATTTTAAACATTAAATAAATGTTTGAGAAGCATATTCTTAACATAAGAACAAGATAATTGAGTACTTTATATGTGATTTGTATTGTGCCAAATAAGCAAGTAAGTTATGGAAATTTCCGTGATGCATAAAGGAAGCCAACTTAAAATGGTCGAACTGTAAATTAAATGTGGAATGAACTTAAGATTTTGCAGATGGAAAAAGGAGAAAGCTATCCTTGTATAATAATTTTCTTAGAATGTTAATTGTAACTAAGATGTAATTAAAGAAATGATGTGTTGTGGGATTTTCCATCCTCAAGTCATGGTTCTTGTGGTTGGGTCTCTACTAAAGAACCTTCCATTGGGTAAAGTGTAGCGTCGCACATGAAGCATGCCTATGTTGTTTTTGTGATTTTCGTATGCGAGTTGAGTTTCTATACTTGGAGCCCTTGCTATGTTGTGTGTAGTGAGAAATTTAAGTAAAAACAAAATAATAATAATAATAATAATAAAATTTCATGGTATTTTATTGTTGTATTTGGGTGCTTAAAATGTGGGCACTACATATGGTATCAGAGCGAAGGTTCATGCTCTCGAACCTCTGGGATGGATTGGAGTTGTGATGATTCTGCATGATGGGGATGGTGTTACATGATGGGTTGCATGATGGTGATGGTGTTTCATGATGGTGATAAATATTGGAAGAGTAATGTGTTTTAAGAGTGATGTGATCTATGTCGTAATTGTGATAGTGTGAATGCACATGATGTGTATGTCACTTAGTGTGCATTTGTTATCATGTTGATGTGCTGGGGATGGGAGTATTCTCTCTCCTTCGTGTGGATTCTATGAAGAATTCACGTGTGAATTAATACTTGTGATGAGAGTATTGACTCTCCTTTTCATGGATCCAATGAGGAATTCGGGTGTAATGTAATGTCTTGTTGTTTGTGAATGAAATGTTATTGTGGATTGCCAAGGGTTGAAACATTTTGGCTTTATGTGATATGAAGGTGTATTGAGGTATTACATGACAAAAATTGGTGTAGAGTGAATTGAATCATATTGTGATGTTATCACCATGTTGTTATGAGTCGTGTGTATCACTGTGTTGTATCGCAAAGGGATTATATTTTGTAATGTTAGACAATGTTTTCCTCATACATATAATTTACGTAATATGTGATAGTTCATGTCGTGAGTTAGGGGCATCTCGGTGAGTATGATCCCTAGTGTACAAAGTGATTGCACTTTGGGTGTGGGATGAGGTAATGTGATGTATCGTAACTCGTGAAAGTAATGATTGTGTTATACATACATACATATATATATATATACAACATGCGCAAGATGTTATGGTTGTTGTGTGTGAATTACCATTGTGTTTGTGATGTAGTTATGTGTATGTTGTGGACCTTACACTAGACAACCCTAAGGGGATAAATTGTCAAGAGTGTATGTGTGGAGAGAGGAGGTGTGGACCAGGTTGTCATAATCTTGAGCTGAGTACAAATGAGAAAGTGGAGTCTTATATAGATTGAAAACCCACTTTTATCTGTTTAGTATACTTTGAGCTTGCTCAGTATATTGTGGGTGCGCACCACCTTAGGCTCAACTTATGCAACTAGAGTTCCCTACTCTTTCCTATTGGATTATTCATTGAATAATCCTATGTGATTTTGACTATGTTGATTCTTGTGGGAGTTTGGAGTTATGATTCAGGCAGAGATGATGACAAATACATTATTTGATTTACTCATTTCGGTTACATGTATATTTTCACACAGCCGAGGCTTGATGTCCGAGTGCCAAAGAACTCGATGAGTAAAAGTTTGGTGGTGGTATGAGGCCACCTAGTGATTGTGCTATGCTATTTTCTCATTACATATTTTATTAAGTAAATTAATCTTTCTCTTTTAGCTAGAACCAGCCATTTTCTTGATTGACATGTTCTTATATTTTGGGCATTTATTTGATTGTTGCATTAACGATTTGGATTTTACACTAACCATGGCTAATTAGCCATTTTTTTCTTGGTTTTAAAAATTTCTTTTCTTATTTGAAAGTTTTGTAGCCTACCCCAAGGCTTTTGATTTTGCCACTTGGCATTTGAATGGATTGTTATGCTGGTTCTAATGTCGTAATGTGTTAGATTAGGGTCATCGGATTAACCATGGAGTGGTTGAACCTATGGACCCACTTTTTTATATGGGGGTATGCCCCAAGGAGTTACAGATAACTAGCGGGTTGTTGAACCATGAGTTATTATGTCACTTGGGTTGGGGGTGACGGGGCTCTATGTGCCCAGGGCCATAGGGTGACCCGGCCTCATTAAAAGGAGAAAGGATATGGGCCTCTATGGTTGATTGACCTGTTATTATTTATGGCACCCTATGGTTGGGTGACCTGTTATTCTTTATGGCACTCTATGGTGGAGTGACCTGATATTCTTGATGGGGCTCTATGGTTGAGTGACCCGACTTGGTTCTGGCACTATGTTTCTTCCTCTTGGGAGGTATATGGAGATTATCTGGTGATGCTTTGGGGAGGTATATGGAGTCATATTCTGCTACTTTTGGAGATATCTGGAGTTGTTTCATGATGCCTTGTGATGTGTGGAGATTGGTATAGTGAGTTATGTATACCTGTGTGAGTCTTTTTGACACCTTGTTATGTATGAGGCTTGACTCTCCTCTTGGTTGGTATGGACTATTGGATATTGTCTTGGCACTATGTTGGTGTAGTCATGGATTTTTGGGGCTTGTGATACCCATTGTATATGTATTAACATGTTGATTCTATTTGTTATTCATATGTGTGTACTAGATCTATGTCTAGGACGTAATTGTTGGAAATTATTTGTTATGTGGTCTACTCGTTGTCATTCCATGGTTTGGTGAAACCCTAGTGCTTTGTGGTACGGTCATGAAAGTATGTAAAAGTATGCTTGTGAAAATTTGGTGTTGTGTATGATCCTGGTAGGGTGTTGTGACTATAGTTCATTATGGGAACCCACGGGAATGAATAAACCAAAATTCTATAAAAAATGAAATTTTAAAGGACTTAAATTAAGAATAATGTTAATGGAAAGAAATTAATGAAATAACGAATGAGAGAGAACTACCAATCTTCACAGAACCTTGAAAGTTAAAATTTCTACCTAATGTTCCTAGGGCCACCTCGTAACCATGATTTTGTGTCTAAAATCTTAACCTTAGAGCGTACCTTCGCCACATTCGTCCCTTGTTGCATACCTTTTCTCTTTCTTCATTGTATGTCACATCGAGGATGATGCTTCCTTAAGGGGAGGAGAATGTAAGGGCTCCTCTTATTATAAAAAATAAAATAAATTAAAAGGAATTAAAAATAAATAAATGAAAACCAATGAAACCTAAGGGGTGGATTAGGGCAAAAATATTTCCCTTGTTTTGAAAGCGCAAGCTGCAATGCGTTGGTTTTAGGGTTGGATGGCTAGTTGGGGGCGCAGGATCTACACAAAGCGAGTTTTTGAAAAGGCCTTGGAAACTTTCAAGCAAATGCAATTGGTACATGTAAAGCTAGAATCAACACCCTATTTTAGCATCCTCCCACTGCACCTGATGTCAAGCGTGGACTTCCATCGAAGAGAGAATGGGAAGAGAGAGAGCGCGTCGAGATGTTCTTTGTTGCAAATTTCTTTCGGGGCGCCACCTCATGTTTTACTAAAGAAAAGAATGAGACAGTTGCTCATGGAATATAGTAATGGCAGCATTCGGAAGACATGTGTTCCCTCATAAGGTAGTCACACCATTTCGAATGCGAACCATTCGACTAAATGCATGGAAGAAATGCAATTCCATGGACTGCAATGATTTTGGGATATGCACAAAATGTTTTTGTTGAAATTGTAGTGGAACATTTCAAGAAAAATATGGTTGGTAGGTTTGAAGCCACACCCCACAACCTTTGCTACTATCTCCCCACTGTGCCAAGATGGGAAAATTAGAACAAAGATACATGGACATCCATCAAAGCATCATGGAAAGATAATGTTTTTAAATGTCTTGTCGGGTGCCCAGAGATAGGCATGTATGAAAAATGTGAAGGCATACACAATGCATGTTAATCTGTTTAAAAAATATACGGAAGATATGTGGTCTCTAGACTCGCAATGATAGTAGAATATGCAAAAAAATGGCTGTTAAAAAGGCATTTGAACTATTTGACAAAATGCCTCAAATAAATGCGGTCTCATGGAGTGCCATGATTTGTAGGATCTGCACAAAATGGGTATGTTAGATATGGATGCAAAATGTGAAAGCTTTGACAGAGCACATTAACTGTTTGTAAAATACCCCAGAGAGATGTTTTATCATGGACAACATGATTTGCAGAGTATGCACAACCATGGTTTGTTAGATCTGTATGCAAGTGTGGATTTACAAACAAGTTGGTGCTCATAAAGATCGGTTGAGCTTGGATTCATTCATGGAGATATGCATGCTCATAACCTACTATGGTGGGTGAAATCCAAATTTCATAACCTTTGCAAACATCCTAACTCCTTGTTCCAAAATGTGAATCTTGGAGAAAGATTTTCATGTGGTGGACTTGTTGCTTGTATGCGTTCTAACTAGCTTGGGGTACCTCATACACTGCATCATCGATTAAAAGGATTTGTACGAAGTGGGTATGTTAAAAAGATCATAAACTTTCAAGCAACTACTTATGCTCTTGGAAAAATTCAAGTTATCGGGAAGTTGGTGTGATGTGGTGGAGATTTGATCTAGGCTCGTGAACTGGTTGACGAAGTGTTAGGCGAGATGCTAAACTGAAGCCTGTGGGTTTGACTGACTTCATTCCTTCTAAGCATGGTTCTTCTTCCCTTACCTCTCATAATGCTTGTGTTTTAGTTCTCTTTTGCATCTAAATAGAATTTTAAATTATTAGGATTTTTAATACAGTTAAATGTCCCTTCAACTCATTACAAAACAACAAATTGTCATGTCGTAACTATCGAAGTCATTATAACTCGTCTACTTTAAACCATGAACTATCACCCTCATTGCGAGATGATTTAGAAAACTCTTACTCATCTTGATTGCTCCAATATTGTTTTATTGACTAGATGAATTTGACTCTCCATTGATAAAGTTGACCGTCTCCCTATTTTAAATAGTTAAATTTTGCATTTTCAGAGACTCACTAAGTACCCTTCGTAACTCTAGAAACGAGATGTGAAGTTTCATTCATGTACCTTGGTATACGAGGAGTCACCTTGACCTTTGGTTTGACCCGAAATGAACATATGACATCCTTTTGATGCTCTTATAGGAGCCCTGCTACACTGGTTTACAATAGTAGAAAGCTGTTAAATCTAGAAAGTTGGCTTTCATTTTGAACCACCATTTGAAACCTGGATGGAGAAATTACTTCCCATCTTCGCAAACCTATAGTGTTTATAGTAGACAATTTCATGGAACATTCAATATAAGAAAGTGCACTTTTCAGGATAGTTTGGCGAAGCCCTTTTGTAGGCCTCTGGTTATAGTTTGATGAGGTCAAACTGGACCAATTTTGTCTTGTTGCTCCAGAAAACTTGTCGCCATTTGAAAATGGTTTTCTAGTCCGCGCATGATCTGTGTCGAATCTGGATGAATTCTCCTTATATAAGGGAACTAGTAGGAGATGTCTCGTGCGTTCTCCTCCATCGAGCACTCAGTTATGGACATGGTTTTCTGGGCCCTGTTATAAAAAATGTTCCCCCTGCACATTTTGTGGCTAACTCCCTTCATTCTTCCCTCTCTTGTGCCTCGGTTAGAATTTTTTTCTTTTCGAGCACTCAAGACCTTCTAAAAATGGCACCATTGGAAAGAGATTTTTCTCGGCTTTCCAGAAAGGTAAAGTTTTCCTCCTAACTCCATGTATTTTTAGGTTATGGCTCGGTGGAGTTTTGTGGGAAATTTTCCAAGGAAAATCCCAAGCCAATAATATGAGGCCACGTGTCCTCGGGAGTGATAGAGGGTGGAGGTAAACTTGGAAATTTTACCAAGTGTTTGGCAAAGTTTCAAAAGGAATTTTTTCACCCCGAAGGCCCGCCGATGAATGGATGCCGCCATGTGTCCAAGGGGAAGAAATTAGAAAATTTCCTAAGTATCGCGCCATGAAAAAATCTCCAGAAAGGGCCCAGGAAAATCAAATCACGCCATGTGTCCTAGGACCAGCGGACCACGGAGGGAGACTTAAAAATTTGGTGAAGTGTTTTGGTTAGGTCAAAGGAGAAATATTGGCCCGTCGGCCCGCCAACTAGTCGAGCATGCCACGTGTGTGCCGTTGCATCGAGGGTCAGGGGTGGGAAAAAATTCTTTATTTTCCACCCAAATGAAAAAATCAAAAGGGAAAAGTTAATTCCGTCCCCAAGGCCCGCGTCCAATAAGATTGTGCCATGTGTCCTAAGGCATTGAGAGTGAAACGGGGAGAAATTGGGAATTTTTCCCAAAGGTTAGAAAAGAGAAGTTTTCGCCCCCATTGCCCGCGTCCAATGGGAGCTCGCCACGTGTCCCAAGACTGGTGGAATGTGGGGAAAATTTGGGAATTTTTCCCAAAGCAAAGTCGAAGGAAATATTGAAAGGAAAATTCCACCCCCAAACGCGAGCCAATGGATCTTGCCACGTGTCCAGTGGCGGAAAAAAATGCAAGACAGGCCCGCAGGGAAAAATGGCAAAAAAGCCCACATCCAATGGGGTTTTGCCATGTGTCCAAGTCAGAAAAATGGTCAACAATGACGGAAAATTTAAGAGAATATGCCCGCGGCGAATCACATCTTGCCATGTCCTCAGGTCATCGGCCCGATGGAGAATTTTTGGAAAATTTTCCAATGGCCAAAATAGTGGAAAATGAAGCAGAAGGCCCGCATCCAATAGAATCAGTGCCATGTGGCACCAGGATTGGTGGAGCATGGGGATTTTTGGGAAATTTTCCCAAATGCAAAAAGTGGGAAAATTTCAAATTTTTGGCCCGCCAACCCATTTTGGCCCTGTTTTGCCCTAAATTTTCAAATGACCATAACTTTCGATCCAGAGCTCAGTTTTTCACGTTCTTTATATCAATAAAAAGATGGTGAAATTATCTACATGATTTTAGCTCAATTTTGTATTTTGATGGATTTTGGAGAGAGAAAATTGAAAAACACCTCTAGCACGTGGATAATCAACAAAAATGACATTTCAACCACCATTTTTAATGAAGAATGGCTCACATTCTCTCCCAGCATGGTGAAAAATGTCAGGGAATGGACCTGTAAGGATGCCCATGATATTTTATTGCATTTTGGTTGGTGGTTGAAGCTCCTCTCATGTTTTCCTGCGTTTCTCTCTCCTGGGCTCATTTTTTTGGCATTGTAAAAGCCGATTTGGCTCATTTTTGAAAGGGTTGGACATTTTTATGTTTCATGCAGCTCCCTTTTTCACCTAGAAAAGTGATTTTGTGGAATATCGACTCTTCCAAGACTCGTAACATGTTTTCTGCCTCTCGATGTTGTAATGCATGTATTTTTGATATTGGAAATGACAATGCAAGCTCTGTGAATGAGTTTCAATCCTCTATTTGTGTTGTTTGCTTCATTTCTAACCTTTCATTACATTTTATCAATTTGTGCATGATGTTTTGTTGCATTTCTATGATCTGTGTCAATTTTCAGAAGTAAAAAATGTTCACCACTCCTTTGGTGCATCACCTTATTAGCATTAGTTTTATTTTTTTGCATTCTCTATCTCTGTCCCCTTGGAATTTAGAGTAGGATTTGAATTTAAAACCTCTGCAACTTGCAAGTAATACACCTGATCAGAGGAGTTGAGGAACCAACCTCTAACCTGGAGATTCTTTTCCCATTTTTACAAGTCCCACACTTGGGGAAAAGATTCAATGTTGTGCAATCACACTGGATGTCCAAAATGTCAAACTAGAAATCTGATCAACATCCAGGGGTGTTGCTGATTTGCACCAATAGTTTTGGCACGCCCAGTGGGACCTTAGAGGTCTTCATCTTCATTGCAACAAAATTGATGTGCATTTGTTGCAAGTTTCTTGCTTAAAAGAGCCCTAAATTACACATCTGGCGACTCCAAGGAAGAAGAATCAGCTGGTTTTAGCAGTGCAGACCTGAAAACTCATGAGAAGAATCACCACAAGGTCAAGAGTTGGAGAAGAAGAGGTGTTGTTTGAGTATCTACAATTATCTCCAAGAAGAAGGAAAAGAGGGAGGAGAATTCAAAGGTCTCCATCTCCACCAAACAAAACTCTATCAACTCCTCCACCTGGTAGGCCTTTCATTCAATCAACAAGGGTTCTAAGGCCAATCAGAATGGCACAACACAACCCCTATGTCAATTTCACTGGCAGCAGCCCACTTGCTCTCAATGCACAAAATCCAATCCCAGCTTATATATCAAGAACATTCCATACTTTACTGGAGAGAATCAGACCACTCCTGGTGATCATGTCAAGGATATTGCTAATATTTGTGCAATCCATGAGATTAATGAGATGCAAGTTGTTGTCAAACTATTGGCATCTTCATTCAAAGGGAAAGCTTTGCAATGGTTCAGGAGTCTTGCCTCAGGTTCTATCCAAAATTGGAACCAACTATGTATAGCCCTCCATGAGTAGTTTGGAGAAAAGGGAGATAACTTGTCCCTTTTGGAACAATTGACAACCATCAAGAGAGCTCCCAATGAGCAGCTGACTGACTTCAACTTTAGGTTTCAAATGACTTGGGAGAGAATTCCAGTGGTAGTAAGGCCAACAAGCAGAAGGTGCTTTTCTATATTACCTTAAAGCTCTAAATTCTGATATTTCTATGTTAATTCAATCCATGGGGGCACAACTATCCATGTTTCTTATAGCATTGCCATTAGAGCTGAAAATTGTTTGATTCAAGCTGGCAAGCTAGCTCCTAGGCCTCCAATGCCATTATATCCAAGTTTAGAGAGCCCAAGTACTAGTCAAGTGCCTATTTTAGCTCCTATTCCCACTCCTAGAAATTAGAATTCAAGTGAAGCTTCTACTTCATCTTCTAGTGCCTCAAATGAACTTCAAGAAGTCATGAAGCAATTGCAAAATTTAGGTAATGAGCTGGTTACACTCAAGAGGCAAGTAAGCCCAAGGTTTTAGACCTTCTTTCTAGCCTCAAGCTCAGCCTAACAGGTAGCCATACCAGCCTCAAAGACCACCCAATCCTAGTTGCAAATCAAAATCAAGCAAGACCTCCTGCCAACAGACCATTTCAGCCCTATAATCCCAATGTTACATCTGCCTCTAAAGCAATAGTGCCAGTGCAAAACAACATAGCTCAAGAGTATGATTGGTGTTTCCCATGCAATGAACCTCACAACTAGTCTATGTGTTTCAACAGTGCCTTAAATCAAGCATTAATGGTGACAACAACTGGTGTGGAGGGTGAAGGGAGTCAAGGAAATAACCAACAACAAGAAACATTCCAGCAACAATCAGCTCCAAATGATACCACACTTGTAAACTGGCAGGAAGAAGATTTTTGTGGCATGAATCAAACAATCTCCCAAAGTGTTGCAGCCAACACAAGGTCAAAAAGGAGAAATTTGGGTGAAGAACAACCATTGGCTCCAAGTAATCCACAACCTTCTACCACTCCACAAATTATTGGCAAACAAAATGCAGTTCCAAACACGCAAGGGCTGCCTAAAACAACTCCTAGGCCAACTCAAATGCTAGTTGTTGCTGCCCATGTGCAAGGAATGAATGTGTAGGCCAAGGGACAATAGAGAGATGCTTCATCTCCATTCAACATCATTGATCAGATGAAGAAGACAAATGTAAACATATCAATGTGGGAATCACTATCCATCCTAGGCCAAAGAGATTTGCTACAAGCTGCCATGAAGGACTGGTCAACTTCAAATCAGCAGGTCCAAATGCAAGAGAAGGTACTCACAAATGCTGCCCAGCCTGAGAGGAATCATGGAGGACAACAAGGTAAAATGTTGAAGCCCCTCCATTCTATGTTTCATTGATCATTGGAAACCAATTAGTACACAACTGCATGATTGATTCCGGGCAAGTAGTTCAGTAATGCCCAAGAAAATAGCTGATCAGTTGGGGATTCAATATGAAGTCATATCCAAAGGGGTAGTGTAATTGGATGGGATAGCAGTAACAATGGTTGGAGTGATCAAAAACTTGAGTCTTACTTTGCATGCATGCCCCAACGTTGTTGTTTTGCAAGATGTCTCAATAATAGACCTTCCACCACTCTTTGCCCTATGTTTGTCAAGGGATTTCACAAAGCTAAGATTGGAGGTTATTTATCTATTGATTGGTCACACATGTTGTTCAGAACAAGATATGGAACTAAAGCCACAATCAGATCTGAGCCTATTGCAAACTTTCACATTGAGCCTCACACTCCAAGCCAAATCAATACCAATTGTTCAACATTTGATCAAGAGGATTATCCAAGCACTGATGAAGCTGACACCAAGGTTGGAAGCATCCTAGATTTGACTCTTGATGAATGGGAAAACAAGGTGCATGCTTTTGATCCTTATCAAGAAATAGAAGAATCTGAGCTAGGAGTCTATTGCATGCATGAAGAAAATCAGCCTATTCCTAGCATCACCAAGCCAAACCACAAGGATGACAATGAGGTATGGCAGTTGTTTTTTGATGGATCAAGGAGTAGACAAGGTGCAGGAGGGGGAGCTATGCTTGTTTCACCTCAAGGAGTTAAGTATTATTCAACTTTTAGATTTTAGTTTGCATGCTCTAATAACACTGCTGAATATGAAGCTTTGATACAAGGATTGCATTGGTCAATCAAGAGAGGAATAAAGAACTTGCAAGTCTTTGGTGACAGTGAGTTGATTGTCAACCAAGTTAAGGGGCAGCATGCTATCAAGAATGATCTACTCAAGTGCTACAAAAATAGGGTGTGGGACCTCATTGAAGATTTTGAGGGCTTTGGCATCAAATCCATTCCTAGAAAAGAGAACCAAGTGCCGACAAAGCTTCAAAAAGAGTTGGAGCAGCCTTTGATGTTGTTGAAAGCATCCAAAAAGACAAGGTACAACCAAACATCCATGTGATTGTAAGGCCTTCAGTGCAGAAACAATGTAAGTTGGCAAGTGTTTGAAAATGATCAACAAATCATCCATTTCTTGTGCAAGAAGAGGCTGAGTTCTCAGCTAAAAATCAGAAAAGTTGGAACAGCAATATGGTGACCAAGTGGTACAACTGAGAACCAACAAACTACCAAAGGGACTTATTACTTTGGAGTCCATTTTCAATCCTAATGATCAGTTTAGGAAGGAGAAAGCAAACATCCAAGTCAAGGGAGAAGATTCAGTGTCCATCTTGGTGGAAGAAGGCAAATCACTCCAAGTTGGTAAAGTGACAACTGAGCAAGAAAGGTATGAGTTCATACAACTTTGTCAAGAATTCCCTGATGTGTTTGCTTGGAGCTATGAAGATTTGAAAGGTTTCAATCCCGAGTTAGCTCAACACACCATTGAATTGGATCCAAGTACTAAACCCATAGAAAAAACAAAGGCCACCAATCCACACATGGAGCCTCTCATGAGAAAAGAATTGAATAAGTTGATAGAGTCAATCATCATTCCCTATCAAGCATTCTAGTTGGGTAGCCAACTTGGTTCCAGTTTAGAAAGAAGAGTGGAGAAATCAGATGTGTGTTGACTTCAGAGATTTGAATAGAGCATCTCTCAAGGATCATTATCCACTTCCTTCTATGGAGCAGATTTTACAAGTTGTTGCTAGCTCTGAGAGGTTTTCATTACTTGATGGCTATTCAGGGTACAATCAGATTATGGTGAAAGAAGAGGATCAGTTCAAGACAACCTTTACAACCAAATGGGGAACTTATGCATATAGGAAAATGCCATTTGGGCTGTCCAACACTGGAGCTACTTTCCAAAGAGCAATGGACATGGCGTTCAAGGATTTGATTAACAACATGGTGCTGATATATCTTGATGATATCACTATTTTTTCAAAAAATGCAGCAGACCATCTCTTTCATTTGAGACAAGTGTTCCAAAGGTGCAGAAGATTTGGAGTATCCTTGAATCCTAAAAAGTGTATTTTTCTAGCCCATGAAGGAAAGCTCCTTGGCCACATTGTCTCCAAAGAAGGATTAGCAATTGATCCAAAAAGAGTTCAAGCCATAAGAGCACTACCATTGCCAAGCCACAAGAAGGCCCTTCAAAGTTTCTTGGGGAGAATAAATTTTGTTTGGAGGTTTGTCCCAAATTTTGCAGCCCTAGTCAAGCCTATCACCAAGATGTTAAAGAAAAGCATAGCTTTCAAATGGACAAAGAAGGCAAGGAAAGTTTTTGAAGCAATCAAAGAAGCCATCTCTCAAGCCCCAACTCTCATTAACCCAGATTTCTCCAAGGATTTCATCCTCTATGCATTTGGGGGTGATGATACTATTTCTGCAATTTTGGTATGATAAAACAAAGACAATGATGAGCAGCCAATTGCTTTCTTCAGCCAAAGCCTGGAGGACTATGAGGTGAGGTATTCTTTCATTGAGAAGCATGTTCTTGCAGTAATCAGGAGCTTGAAGAAATTCAAGCATCTAGTTTCAAACAACAAGGTTCAATTGCTGGTTTCTCATGTGGGAGTTAAAGACTTCCTCCTCAACAAAGACTTGAATGAAAAAAGAGAGCAGGTTGGATTACTCATGTCATGGAGTATGACATTGAGATCAAAGTCACCAAGTTGGTCAGAGGAAAAGGATTGTGTGAGCAGCTGGTCTTGAATAAACACAAGGAAGCATGCAATGAGAAGGAGGTTGTTTTGGTGTTGCAAGACAACCATGAGCAAGGAAGCACTCAAAAGGAAAATGATGGTGTCCTCACTCCTTGCTGGACCCAAGACATAATGCACTTCCTAAACATAGGTCTATGCCCTCCAGAGATGAACAAGACCAAAAGAAGACACTTCAGATTGCAGGCTGTCCCATATGCCCTTGTTGATGGTGTTTTGTTCAAAAGGGATGTGAATGGAGTGCTGCTGAGATGCATTGGTACAAATCAGATTCACAAGGTGTTGGAAGAGTTCCATGGTGGATCAGCTGGTGGTCATTTTGCACCGAGAGTGATAGCTCTAAAGATCATGAGGGCTGGCTATTATTGGCCCAAGATTTTCAGTGATTGTTATGCATGGATCAAGAGGTGCAAGAATTGTGCATTCTTCACGGGTAAGGAGAGGCTAGCTTGCCCTTCCATTGCATCCAATTTCAGTTGACCAGCCATTCATGCAATGGGGTTTGGACTTCATTGGAGTCATTAATCCAAATTCAAGCCAAGGACACAAATGGATTCTAACAGCAACAGATTACTTCACCAAGTGGATCAAGCAAGAAAGCACTCAAGGAAGCAAATGAATCTAAGATCCGGACTTCTATGAGGGAATAGCAACAGATTTGGCATACCTGCTACAATAATATCAGATAATGCATTGGCATTCATTGGGTCCAAGGTAACTGAATGGGCTGTCAAGAATGGGATCTACCTAAGCACTTCATCAAATTATTACCCTCAGGGTAATGGCCAAGCTGAATCTACAAACAAGAACTTGTTAAGGATCATTAGGAGGACTCTTGATGAAAATCAGAGGTCTTGGCATACTAAGTTGAAATCAGCCTTATGGGCTGATAGGATAACTCCCAAGAGATCTACAGGTAACTCTCCATTCAAGCTTGTTTATGGAAGAGAGGCAATTTTTCCCATGTCACTTGAGTTGCCAACATTGGAACTCATGAAATAGTTGGAGTTGTTGGAGTTTGAGCCCATGGAGGTTAGATATGCAGAATTGATGGAGCTCCAAGAAATCAGAAATCAGGCATCCCAAGCAATGGAGAAGGATCAAGCTTTGATCAAGAAGACCTTTGATAGAAAGGCCAAGGATAGATCTTTCCAAGTTGGAGATCTAGTGTTAAAATGGGATGCAGACAGAGAAAACCAGGAGGCATTCAAAATTTGATGCCATTTGGAGTGGCCCATACATGGTCACAAAGTGTAAGGACAACAATGCCTTCCAATTGTCTACATTGGATGGTGAAGAATTGTAGATTCCAGTCAATGGAATCCATCTGAAGCATTGCTACTGAAGGAAATTCTCCACCTTGTACATATTAGCTTAGGTTTTCATTCCTCCAAGTGCTTATGCACATTGTTTTGTTGTAGATTAGCTTTGCTTTCCCTAAGTGCTTTGGCACAAGCTTGTTGTTCCAGAAATGTGTTTTGTAGGCCTTGCTCCAATCAGATGGTGTTCTACCCTCCATCTTCCTCCTTGCAGTTGTTCTAATTAGTTGGGGTACCAAGTAGAGAATTTGATGACTCCATGCCCAATGGATTGTTTCAGGAAACCGGTAACTTCATCCAAGAAGCAGATGACCCTCCGAGTCACCAAAATTGTTATCCAAAATGTTCCCCCTTGCTCATTTTGGGCTAACTCCCTTCATTCTTCCCTCTCTTGTGCCTCAGTCATAATTTTTTTGCTTTTCAGCACTCAAGACCTTCTAGAAATGGCACCATTAGATAGAGATTTTTCTCATCTTTCCAGAAAGGTAAAGTTTTCCTCCTAACTCCATGTATTTTTGAAGTTATGGCTCGATGGAGTTTTTGTGGGAAATTTTCCCCAGAAATCCCGAGCCAATAATATGAGGCCACGTGTCCTCGGGAGGGCAGGGAGGGTGGAGGTAAACTTGGAATTTTTACCAAGTGTTTGGCAAGTTTTCAAAAGGAATTTTTTACCCCGAAGGCCCGCCGACGAATTGGATGTTGCCACGTGTCCAAGGGGAAGAAATTAGAAAAATTTCCTAAGTATCGGTGCCATGAAAAATCTCCAGAAAGGGCCCGGGTGAATCAAATCACTGCCACGTGTCTCTAGGAGAAAAGTGAGTGGGAGGGTGAGAGGGAAACTTAAAAATTTGGCAAAGTGTTTGAGAGGTCAAAGGAGAAATATGGCCTGGCCAAACCGCCCCACCAATCATCAGCATGTGTCACCGCCATGTGTCGCCATGGGCGGAAGAGAGGGCATGAAAGATTTTTTCTTTTCACCCAAGTGTGAAAAAATCAAAGGAAAAGCCTCCCCCAAGGCCCATGTCCAACAAGATCGTGCCACATGTCCCAATCTGAGCGAACACATGGAGAAATTGGGAATTTTTCCCAAAGGATAGCGCAAAGAGAAATGTTTTCCCCCAAGGCCCACATCTAATGGGAGCTCGCCACATGTCCCAAGACCGGTGGAATGTGGGGAAAATTTGGGAATTTTTCCCAAAGCAAAGTTGAAGGAAAATTTCAAAGGAAAAGTCCCCCCTAAACGCGAGCCAATGGGATCGTGCCACGTGTCCATGTGGCGGCAAAAAATGCAAGACAGGCCCGTAGGAAAAAAAAAGGAAAATCCCACATCCAATGGGGTTTTTCCATGTGTCCAAGTTAGAAAAATGGTCAACAGTGATGGAAAATTTAAGAGAAGATGCCACGGTGAATCACATCATGCCACGTGTCCTCAGGTCATCGACCGGCGGAGAATTTTTGGAAAATTTTCCAATGGCCAAAACGATGGAAAATGAAGCAGAAGGCCCGCATCCAATGGAATCATGCCACGTGGCACTAGATAAGAGTGGGTGTGGGGATTTTTTTGGGAAATTTTCCCAAATGCAAAAAGTGGGAAAATTTCAAATTTTTGGCCCGCCAACCCGTTTTGGCCCTGTTTTGCCCTAAATTTTCAAACGACCATAACTTTCGATCCAGAGCTCAGTTTTTCGTGTTCTTTATATCAATGGAAAGCTGGTGAAATTATCTACATGATTTTAGGATCAATTTTGTATTTTGATGGAGTTTAGAGAGAGAAAATTGAAAACACCACCTCGCACGTGGTAATCAACAGAAATGACATTTCAACCACCATTTTTAATGAAGAATGGCTCGCATTCTCTCCCAGCATGGTGAAAAATGTCAAGGAATGGACCTGTAAGGATGCCCATGCTATTTTATTACATTTTGGTTGGTGGTTGAAGCTCCTCTCATGTTTTCCCATGTTTCTCTCTCCTGGGCTCATTTTTTGCATTGTAAAAGCTAGATTTGGCTCATTTTTGAAAGGGTTGGACATTTTTATGTTTTGTAGGCTCCCTTTTCACCTAAAAAGTGATTTTGTGGAATATCAGACCTCTTCCAAGACTGTAACATGTTTTCTGCCTCTCAGATGTTGTAATGCATGTATTTTGATATTGGAAATGACAATGCAAGCTCTGTGAATGAGTTTCAATCCTTTGTTTGTGTTGTTTGCTTCATTTCATGACCTTTCATTACATTTTATCAATTTTGTGCATGATGTTTTGTTGCATTTCTATGATCTGTGTCAATTTACAAAAGTAAAAAATGCTCACCACTCCTTTGGTGCATCACCTTATTAGCATTAGTTTTATTTTTTTGCATTCTCTATCTCTGTCCCCTTGGAATTTAGAGTAGGATCTTGAATTTAAAACCTCTACAACTTGCAAGTAATACACCTGATCAGAGGAGTTGAGGAACCAGCCTCTAACCTGGAGATTCTTTTCCCATTTTTACAAGTCCCACACTTGGGGAAAAGATTCAATGTTGTGCAATCACACTGGATGTTTTAGTCTATCTATTGTGTGAAATTGAACTTTTGACAAAATGGTGTTTTCTCTCTCTTCCCTTTTCTCTCTCTCTCTCTCTCTCCGGGTTACAAAGTGAAATGAAATGAAATGCATTGAATACATGTCTCTAAACTCTTTCTCTCACTTGTAAATTTTAATTATTATTATATTTAAACAGAAAACTCAAAAATGATAATGATGCCTCGATTAGGGTGGATGCCATGCTAGCAATTTATCGCTGCTATCTTGCTCACGTGGTTTTTGTAGGATGAAAGAATGATGACGTAAAGGTGTTGAGTAATTCATTGTTTATTTTGGTATTATATTGAAAGACTTATTATTGGAAATTGGTAGTATGCAAAAGTCGCTAGATTAATAAGTGCTTAAGAAAATGGTATTTCTTTCATGGATGTTATTTTGATCCCAAAATTGTTATGGTAAAAGTGGAATACGAATGTCAAAAGGAATTGAAATTTATACCTTGTAGTGAACTTTCATTATTCTTTTATTGGTTTAATAAATTGGTGTTGTGTTTCTTATCTTGAAAATGTAATAAAAGAACCTAACCACAACATCAACCCTTGTTCAAAATTTGTATATAACTAACACTGTCTATGTTAATCCCTTAGTGTAGAAAACTATGACCCTTCAAAATGAACCTTTACACTCGATGGAACATCCTAGAATAGGAAAATGAGATCTCAAAAAAGGGGTTTAACGTCTTAGTAGGTATGTTTAGTGACATCAACATAAACTAGACATATAGAGCAACAGAGTCAAATAAATCTTCGCTTTGAAGGAATTTCTTGTGGGATCCAGATGACATCATGGAGCTAGTGAAATAGTGGTTCTACCACTTAAGATTTTTTTAATGAATATATCCTCTTAGCTATATGTATTATCTTTGGCTAGTGACAATATAGTGCTTGTTCTCTTACGGAGGGATTATAGGGTGAATATGTTTTGAATATTATTCAAATCTATAATAGAGCATAAAGCCCTACGTGGAAATTGGAATTAAACTAAACCCTAGTTGACTAGGATGTTAACTTGTGGTTAGAAAACTATAACCTAACTCCTTGCATAGTAAATTAATTTGAAAGATGTTGATTCTAGAGAACCTTAGAAACTGAATCTTGTCCCATAATCCCTTGTTATGTCATTCTGTGGCATTAAGGAATAAGGAATATTTCTTATGTGGAATCATGAAATGCAGAGACATGGGATCTTTGTGAACATAGGTCACTTGGGGTTCATGTGTATTTTATAATGCTTCTAACCATGTACTTCCTTAATATGTTAGACAAGTGCTTTCATAACTCTTTTGTTTTGAGATGATGCTAAGAATGAGACCATAGTGCAATGTAAGAGCATGTCATATAAGATGAAAATAAGATTGGAGATTAGGATTAAGGTCACTCTTGGAGTCCTTATAACTTAATTAAACATTTTCATGTGTTTCAAAGAATATGTATTGCCTTGGTGTGACCAAACTTCGAGGAAACAAAAAAATATATAAATATAAATAGGAGTCAATAAGTTATTGAACCTTATTAATTTTGGTAGTGAAATAACTATTCTGTGATCGAAGGATGTTCTAGGGAAAAAGCTCACTTGAATCTATGTCTTCCTTAATCCCAAGATTTCATTTTGACATTATGTTAGATTCTCTTATGTAGCAAAGAGTAAATTTTAAACATTAAATAAACGTTTGAGAAGCATATTCTTAACATAAAAACAAGATAATTGAGTACTTTATATGTGATTTGTATTGTGCCAAATAAGCAAGTAAGCTATGGAAAATTTCCGTGATGCATAAAGGAAGCCAACTTAAAATGGTCGAACTGTAAATTAAACGTGGAATGAACTTAAGATTTTGCAGATGGAAAAAGGAAAAAGATAGCCTTGTACAATAATGTTTCTTAGAATGTTAATCGTAACTAAGATGTAATTAAAGAAATGATGTATTGTGGGATTTGCTGTGCTAAAATCATGGTTCTTGTTGTTGTTGGGTCTCTACTAGCAACCTTCCATTGGGAAAAGCGTAGCGTCAACATGCCTATGTTTTTTTCATGTGTTTATGTGATTCGATGGATTTTTTGATTATTGTATGCGAGTCAAGTTTCGTACTTGGAGCCCTTGTTGTGTTGTGTGTAGTGAGCAATGTAGGTAAAAATAATAATAATAAGAAAAATTTCCGGTATTTTACTATTGTATTTGGGTGTGTAAAATGTGGGCACCACAAGATGTCCCGAGTGTCATACCACTCTGGGGTCACTCTCATCATTCCCACTATCCCACCTGTCTCACCTCCCTCCATCTCCTCTCCTGTGAACTCCTCAGAGTCTGAGTCCACATCAATAGGCTCATCGCTCTCTCCACTATGAGCAGGACTCGGCTCCAATCTGAAGTAAAGGTGCTCAAGGAGCACTAGCTACCCCTCGAGCATGAACCACCCACCTAGCTGCAATGGGAACACCAGGAGTGATCATAGTCCAACCTCAGCCTCTAGGACCTCCCCTGGCCTTGCGAACAGACATGTATACTAGCCCCACTGGAGGAAACATATCAATGTAGGGGAGGCCAAACTATTGTGGTACTCTGTCAAAGGGGTGGATCTCCAACTTCCCCATCCTGTCTATCAACTGACTAGTAGTATAGCAAGTGATCAATGTGTGTGCCTCCTCTCCCCATAACCCTGTCATGGCTTGATAAGGAGTGGCCTCCATGTCTGCAATAGTCAAAGAAGCCATTGGCTGGTGTGGCATCCTAAGTACGGTCATGCTTGTCCACCTCACGCCCTAATAGCCCCTGGATCCTTTTCTCGTACACTGTCCCATAGGGAATGATGTGCTCATACACCCAACTCATGACTAGAGTAGGGTGACTCAATGACTACCCCGTAATCTGACCACCCTATACAAATCATGATAGGTGGTCCCAAGGATGTCTTCTCCCCAAGCATAAATGTAGCCATGTGCCTCAATATATGTAATGATAGGTGCCCAATAGTATAAGAGAGTATCCCCTCCCTTGTCCCCAATCAACCATGAGGCAAGGATACCCATAATAGCCTAGTGGAGCACAGGGATATCTGAACCAACAATAGAATGGACCTTCACCCCCTTCTTCAACCCCATGGAAACAACAACATCTCCCATATATGTGGCCCACTGAACCATATGATATTTAGACACTTTGTTGTCTTAAGATACGCTGTCTCCCAAGAATCGGGACCCCTAATATATGGTAGACATCCTCAAGGGTGATGGACCACTCACCCCTAACTCCTGGAAATTGGAAAGTGTTCCGATCTATGTCCCAGTATGAAAATAAGTCACACAATATGTGACTAGTAGGTGCAACATGAGGGACCTAAGAAATCCTCCAAATGCCATCCCTCTGTAGAGTATCCCGCTCTGCCTGAGTAAGTGCCTCTAGCACTGTAGGGAGCTAATCACACTCCCTCTCTCTACTCCATCTGATGTACTCCTCCTTCTGCATTCATCCAAAAACATAGAAAAGGAGTAAGTTAGTAACATAATCCAACTGGAAAAATCATCAGGAACATATAAAAATGCCAAAAATGCAAAAACAATCAAGTAATACATCTCTTTTTACATTCTATTTGAAAACAGCCACCCTATGCAGAGTGACAGTTTCGTAACCACCTCCTTATGTGGCGGTCCCATGACCGCCACCTTGTGTAGGGTAACGGTCCTGTCCCGAATCGGTGAAATGCCCCTTAAGCCCTAAAACACTTTAAAAATGCAAAAATACATCATTTTGGATGAAATAAAAACCTACCCTATGGGCGCCCCCTAGAGACTCATTTAAGACTAACATTTTCAAAAATAATCTCCCAAGACAAAGATTTCAACATTTCTATATTCGGATTTAAAAATGATAAAATGAGAAGAACTAACCTAAGACTTTGCGGTGATGTCCCTCATGGAGGCATGATCATTATATTGCAACAGATGTTTTGACTGTACTCTCATTGAAAATGCACACCGTGGGTCCCAGAGCTCAAAAACCACCAAATCGACATACACAAATGAATAGTAAAATAAGCTCATTTTAAATATATATAGTATTCTAATTTGGTTTTGATTGTTTTACGTAGAGTTAGAGAACTAATGGAGGCAAGTTATTATCCCCACGCAAATGGTAAGTCTTCATTTCATATTATTTTAGTATTTATTTTTTGATTTGTTTTGTCTATCTACACTTGAGTCCTCTTTTTGTTTCATAGGTAGTGGGAATTTGGATGGCAACATCAGCAACACACAGAATGTCGGTATAACCTCTAAATTCCCCATTTTGGGACTGCCATACTCGGACCCACCATTTTATGCCTCTTCATGGCTAAAACACCTCTATGAGGGGGCAATATGTACGTACCCAAAAATGTAGGTACTATATTGCCAGAAAGAGGTTACGGAAACCCCAATGATGATTTAGGTCTCTTCGCAAGGTGTTCGGAATCCGAAAATCTCACCAAGTGTATGTTTGCATCCCAAATGCTTTATCCAAGCTCTGTGTGCTTTGTTCTATCCTCTACCCCCTTTTTCTTTGCATTTTGGTCTTAAGTGACAGGATTACCACCTGCCTAGGTAGTGGTCTTATGACCGCTGCCGGGGACAGTGGTGGTGGTCTGTAACCACAACCCCGTGCAAGGTGGTGATGTTGTGTGCATTTTCCAGAATGTTCCGATGATCGCGTCAAATGTAAAATTTCAACTTTCACCGCATTCTTCAACCACTTTGGCTTGCATTTATGTTTTGGCCACCTAGTAAATAGTGTTTTCCCTTTGTTTATAGTAAAAGAGATCAATTTGGAGTTACCCTCTGGTAAATGCAAATGCTATAAATAGCCATCTTGTTTTCAAACAAATGGCCCCTCTCCTTTTGTGTTTGATTATTCAGTTTGCTTGAAATTCTTGCATAAGTTTCAATAGTTTCATATTTTGCATGAGTTATCAATCTCTCATTTTTGTATTAGTGATCATTTGATCTTCTTGCTTTCATCTTACTTTATTGTTGTCCCATACAATCAGTTTAACATAAGATAGTTTCTTTTTTAGATTAGAATCCATTTAGAGTTACAGGTTTTGTTTGTCACAAGAGGTAGTTTCTAGAATTCTCGGTGTATTTGTGTTGTATTCCCGCAATAAATCTTGCTAGGAATTACATAGTCAAGCTCTGTTCACTTGCACTATCCCTCTCTTACTTGCATTGTATTTGGTTTATATCCAAATCTGCCATTGTTCGAGTATCTTCTTCTACTGACGCTATCATATACACACTTTTCTGGATTCACGAGAACACGAAGGAACAAGGAGATCACACTAAGGGGACAAAGTCACACACAACTGGATTTACCACTATTCTATAAACTCCAGGTTTGAGCTATCAAAGTTGTTAAAATATATCAAATAGAGTAGTAAATTATTTCATTTCAGTTAAAGCTCACTTTCGATATTGCTAGGGAAGCTATGGGGAATGATAGTTTCTAAGAAACTATGATTCATTCTTCACTTCTGAGGTAGGATCGGAAGTCTTTTCAATTAAACTAGTTAGTTATTTAAATATTTAGGATAAACTCACAACTACACAGGAAAATAGCTATACCAAGCTACCTTTCTTGTTTTGATTCTGTTATTAGATTAATTGTCCATCTTCTGAATATATTAGAATAGCTTCTCTTTTAATTTCGTTAAAATACTTCATCGAAAATACAAAAATAAAAGAATATATGCATAGTGTAGATACATCTTTCATAATTAGTTTAGTCATTTCAGTTAAAATTGAATCATCTTTGTATGACAATCACGGGACCTAGAGAGCCTAGAGAATACATGTTTGAACCAATAGTGCCTCAACCAAATCTCCCCACAACACTAGCTGATATAGATTAAGACCTTAGGATTCAGGTTTTTCGAACAATAATAAACCTATGAGCAATTAGTGAACAATTGAGAGAGTTGAATATTGAAGACGACAAGGCATACACATTCTGGTCAAATCAACCCAACTACAGACTGCCTTGATAGGACATCCACATGACTATATAAGAACTCGAAAGAGAACAAATATTTGGTTGTGATCCTTTAGTTCCACAACCCAACATAGGAGACCTCCTCATCGATGTAGATACTAGCTTATGTATTCAAGTTTCCAGAACACCCGTAAGGTATTCTGAGAAAATCATATAACTTCTAGTTCTAAACATAGAAGCTGGAAAAGCTTACGACTATTGGATAGTCGGAAGAAGAGATTGACTCTTCATATAACCATAGGAGGTCCGCCACAACCACAAACTTACGATTGTGATCCACAGGTCCCACAACCCAACGGGCCTACTGATCAATCAGACATTGATGCTGGTTTACACACACTAATATTCAAATCCTCACCACTTCTGCCAAACATCATTACATAGTTCTTTGTATTAAACGTAGCAGCCAATTAGGCTAGGGATTTCTGGACTAGACCAGAGAATCATCCATAAAACTCTAGAGGACCCACTACACCTCTCATCACCATTTCTCATGACCTTGTCTGGAAATATACACAAAGCACCTACAGGTCATTTTCCACGTATCCAACAGCCAATAAATAGGATCTCGATAGAGCTCGACATTGATTGGAGCCTCCGAACAGCTATTATATCCAAACGATCCATTACACCAATTCAGGTTAGGAGGGCCTTCTTTGCCTTAGATTTGTAGATTCCATTATTACATGTTGAGGATATAAGATTACCCAACTAGTTTGTCTGTATCCACATATATTCCATTCTCACCAGCTATCTCAGCATGACCTCGGGAGGTCTAGTACGAAGAAGAGCTGTTTGTAGATTCTCATGCTCACATGTCACTTTTCTATCTTACAGTAACCTTTTCCAATGGGTATAAACCAACTTTCCGTGGGGAAGGTTTGTGGCCTCTTATTGTCGCACATCAACCACCTCTTAATTTCATGTGTTAACCACCTCTTGGTATCACATGTCAACCAAATATTGATGTCGTGCTTTAACTACCTCTCTTTGTCATGCATCAAACATGTCTTATTGTCACTCATAAACTACCTCTTGTTGACATGTGTCAACCATTGGCTCACTAATGCACATTAGTGAGCCATTTTCCAATGCACATCACCTCCGCCTTCTTATCACACGTCACCACCTCATTCTTATCATACAACAACATTCTTGTATATTGCAAGACAAATCTCCCTCTTTTTTTGCATCATCACTCCTTCCCATGTCATACCACCTTTGATATCATGCAATAGCATTCCATCTTGACACATTTCAACCTTACCTCGTTGTCAAGAAAAAATGTTTGTTCTTTTCATGTGAAAACCCCTTCCCTTGTTGGAGGTGAATACTTTCATTCTTATCATGTGTGAATTGGTGGTTCCTATTAAGCGTCAAGAAGGAATGTCATATATGGACCAGGCATTAATAACATCGTACAAGGTATCTCAACAACCGGTTTAATGAGGTATGTCACCCTTGTTCACCATGAAAGAAAACTACCATTGGAGAGCGAACCAAGATGACTGTCCATACCTCCTTCTAGGAAATTAATGACGGTTATCAGTTGGTAGCTTCCCCTTCTCTATATATATGTATTTCCCCCTTATTTGTAGAGGAGAGATTCTAGAATGTAAAGCAGCTCTGCTAAAATTGTTCCAACACTCTTATGAGCCGCAAGCCTCGAATTTTGCATTTTGTAAAGGATTTATGCCTCGTGCCTATATTGTAATGGATTGTGCATCATTTTAAGCAATAAAATTGATGTTTTGTGGATTTTCTTTCCCTAGCTCGAGTTTTATTGCCTCATTTTTGTTTCATTTCATTTTTAATTATATTTCGTTGTATTCTTTTGCAGGATTTAAATTCATTGTGCTCCATGAAATTGGAGGTTTGAATGTGTTCTTTGAATTGTGGAACTTTTGTCTGCCCTCTTCTACCTCATTTTCTTCCATTTTCACTCACTAAGGATATCTCCAGCCCTCTTTTCTTGGTGTTATCACCTCCCTTAGTTTAGGATTTTCATCTTATGCATCTCTCTCTTCCCTGGTCCTTGGAAATCTAGGTTAGTATTAGAATAGTTGCATTTCCCTTCCTAGGAGTAGTTTTAGCATAGAAATAGGTAGAGGAACCAACCTTCTCTAGAGGTTTGTCTCATTCGCAAAGGTCCCACACCTTGAGACAATCCCATGTTACCCAGTTACACTGATTTCTCATTCATAAGTTCATGAAAAATCAGAGGGTGATGTAATTTGGTGATAACAGACACTTGACAACAAAATGTCCTATTTCACCATAGTTAAAACATTTGAATGGAATTTTACCACTATACTTACTAGATCCAAGCTTCAATATTCTATCCATCAAATCTAAGAGTTCTTCATCTTCATATTCAGGATTAGCATCACCATCCTTCACCTTCTTGCATTTAACTTTCATTTCAGATTTGAATGCAATCTCTTTCTTGGTTGATTTGGAATCACCTATCATCATTTCATAAGTAGTCAAGGTACTATGCAACTCATTCAATTTCAAAGTATTTAGATCCTTTTCTTCTTCATAACCAGATACTTTGGAATCAAACCGGGAGTTAGTGACCTAAGAAAATTTTGAACAACTTCTTCTTTCACAATAACTACTAACCCTTTCATGTTATTTACAACTTTATCAACTTTAAGGAGGTATGCAACAATAGAATTTTTATCATTCATCTTAATATTTTCAAATTGATTTCTAAAGGTTTAAATCTTATAAATTTTTACCTTTGAGTCACCTTCATATAGAACTTGTAATTTCTCCCATGCTTCCTTTGCTGATTTGCAGTGCATCAATTTTCCCAATTCTTATTCACATAGACCACTTTTGATGGCACTAAAATCCCTTGAGCCATTAGTACATTCCTTATTTTAATCCTTAGTAGTTAAAGGAATGGTAGGAAGAGTGTATATATGCTCCACAATATCCCAAACATTAAGCCATTGATCCATGATAAATGTCTTCATCCTCAAGCTCCAAAAATCATAATTCACACCATAATACTTATTGTTTTGATATTAGTTGTGGGAGAAAATTATCCTAGTAGTTTATGCCTTCCTTGTATGCATACCCCTTTTCTATGATTCTCTCTCTATACTTGGAAATAGTCCCATTTATTTTGTAATTTTTTTGAATATCCATATGCATCTAATGGGATTATTCCCTAGTGGAAGATCAACAAGTTTCCAGGTATTTTTTTCATCACTAATTAATACTCAACATCCATGTCATTTTGCCAAGATTTTGATTGTAAGGATTCTTGGACATTAGAGGTCTGAACAAATTCAAAAAATATACTCATCAAAGTAAAATTTAACTCTTCATGATATTTACTATGATTCCATGCTCAAGTGGTGGATATGTATGGAGGAGCATCCAACTTAGCATTTTGAATCATGTTTGTACACCATTTGGGTATACATTATACTATTCTCATGGGTTTTGGTCTTGTCTTTTCATCACCAATAGCCCCATCATCAATGTCATAATTAGTGGGAACATATGATTCTATTTTTAAAACTCGTGTTCTATCTACATCAAGTGAGTATTTGGAAGGATCCTCAACTTCCTTTTTCTCAAAGAAATCAACTTATATGATGGTGTATACTTTCTTGGTCTTCAAATACAAAAATATATACCCAAGATCCTATTTAATCTAGCCAATGAAGATGAGTTTCTTGGATTCTATATCCATCTTATTTCACTTTTTATTGGGCATGTGCATGTTATCTTTTACTCGAATACTCGAGGTGTGTAATGGATGAATTATGATTTGATCATGCCTCATGTGGTGTTACTCTATCTAGATCAACTATGGGCACACTATTCATAAAATATACTATGGTTTCCATTGCTTTAGCCCAAAATATCTTCTTCAATCTAGAATCATCAATCATAAAACATACCATCTCCATGATAGTACATTTCCTTAACTCAACAATGGAATTATTTTGTGGTGGTGTGTATGGAGGAGAAATCTGTCAATGAATCCCATGATTGTGCAGATATGATTTGAACTCATTATAGGTGAATTCCCCATTTTGATCGAGTGAAGAGATATGATTTTGTAACTAGTCTCATTCTCAACAAGCACTTTGAAATTATTAAAGTTCTCAAAATCTTCAATTTTTTATGAATAAAAACCATATTTTCTTGAATAATCATAAATAAAACATGAAATATAGAAATCCATAATGATTAGGTTGCATTATACTGCAAATATTAGTGTGAACCAAATCAAAGTAAAATTTATCTCTTTACAATATTTATCGAGTCCATGGTCCAGTTGGTGGATATGTCTAGATGATCATCTAGCTTAGCATTTTTAATAATGTTTATATTCGATTTGGGAATACATTGTACTATTCTCATATTTTCTGGCCTCTTCTAGTCATCACCATTATTTGCATCATCATTTTCATCATAAGTGGGAACATATGCTTATATTTTTACAACTTGTGTTCTATCTACATCAAGCGAGTATTTGGAAAGAGCCTCAACTTCCTTATTTTCAAATAACTCAACTTATATGGTGGTTTAGAATTTACTCATCTTTAGATCCATCAATATATACCCAAGATCCTCTTTATTATAGCCAATGAAGATGAGTTTCTCATATTTTATATCCAACTTATTTTACTTTTTCTTAGGTGTGTGTATGTTGTCTTTTTACCCAAATACTCGAGGTGTGTAATGTATGGCTAATGATTTGACCATGCGTCATGTGTGTTCATATATCTAGATCAAATATGGGAGCTCTATTCATAAAATATACTTCATTTTTCACTCCTTGAGTCTTGAATCATCAATCATAAAACACGCCATCTCTATGATATTACAACTCCTTCACTCATCAATGACATTTTTTGCGGTGTGTGTGGAGGAGGCATCTGTCGATGAATCCCATGATATTGCAGATATGATTTGAACTCATTATAGGTGAATTCCCCCATTTTGGGTCGAGCGAAGAGATCGATTTTGTAACTGACTCATTCTCAACATGATCACTTTGAACTTATCGAAGTTATCAAAATCTTCACTTTTGTTATGAATAAAAACCACATTTTCTTGAATAATCATTAAAAAAGAATGAAATATTGAAATCCATAATGATTAGGTTGCATTATACTGCAAATATTAGTGTGAACTAAATCAAAGTAAAATTTATCTCTTCACGATATTTTTTGCAAGTCCATGGTCCAATGGTGGATATGTCAGAGGATAATCCAACTTAGCATTTTGAATAATGTTTGTATTCAATTTAGGAATACATTGTCTTTGTTCTCATGTTTTCTAGCCTCTTCTAGTCATCACCATTATTCGCATCATCTTTATCATCATAAGTGGGAACATATGCTTCTATTTTTACAACTAGTGTTGTATCTACATCAAGTGAGTGTTTGAAAGAGCCTCAACTTCCTTATTTTCAAATAACTCAAATTATATGATGGTTTAGACTTTCCTCATCTTCATATCCATCAATATATACCCAATATCCTCTTTATTATAGCCAATGAAGACGAGTTTCTCGATTTTATATCTAACTTATTTCTCTTTTCTTAGGTATGTGTATGTTGTCCATTTACCCAAATACTTTGAGGTGTGTAATGTATGGCTTATGATTTGACCATGCCTCATGTGGTTTTAATATGTATAGATAAAATATGGGAGATCTATTCATAAAATATACTACATTTTCCATTGCTTCATCCCAGAATTTCTTCTTGATCTTGAATCATCAATCATAAAACACACCATCTCCATGATATTACAACTCCTTCACTCAACAATGATGTTTTTACGGTGTGTGTGGAGGAGACATATATCAATGAATCCCATGATCTTGCATATACACTTTGAAATCATTATGTAATAATTCCCCCTTTGATACGAGTAGAGATTTAATGCCCACTTCAAACTACCACTTGAGACCAAGAAACAAACTAGGAAAATTATGGAATTTTTTTTTGACAAGAAGTGTCTACAACCAAGATGTAAGTCAACAGTTTATACTACAGGTTCGGAACAAAACCTAGTTACCAAAAAAAAAAAAAGTTTTCCAATTTCAAACAATAAGAGAAAAAGGTTCCAAATTTAGGGTTACATATTTTACTTAGGTTCAGGAAACAATTTACCCTCATGTCGGGTCTCTGATAGGCTCAGAACTTCAATTATATTTTTCTCACATTTAGATTTACCAAAAATTTCCTAGATTAGGCTCATTGGATATGAAATTTTCTCACCTTTCCAACCATATAAAAAGTCCTTCTTACTCCTCGTAAAACTCAAGTTATGGCAGGGTGGAGTTTTAGGGGGAAATTTTCCTGGGAGGCCCGCGGGGTTAGGGAGAATTTTTTTCCCTTAGGGTGGATTGGCAAAGTGGGGAGGAAAATTGGAAATTTTCCTTCCTTTGGCACAAAGCGCAAAACACCTCTGCTTGCCCACGGGGCCAATGAAGTAGGACACGTGGCACATCCAAATTGGCGTGGGGTGGCACGGACCGGCTGGGAAAAAAAAGGAATTGTAGATTTCAAGCAAAATCCCAACGGAAAAATTTAATGTGCACCTCCACCGAGGATAAAATTGGTGCCATGTGGTATTTCCCAAGGCCATGTGTCAAATTATCATTCGTCGTGGGGATCACGGGTCGACGGAAAGGCGAAAGAAATGAAATGTTTCGCCAAAGAGGTAAAAAAAAAGAAAAGAAAAGTTATTTGCACGGGCCCTTTCCTCCAAGGGGACATGTATCAACACCCTATTGGCTGTGGGGGTGTGGGTCCATAGGGAAAAATATGAAAATTTTCCCAAAGGTGAAAAGGGTTAAGTTTGTAAATTTCTCCCGCATGCCCACCAAGCCACGTGTCAGCACGTGATTGGTTGCGGGGCCTTGGTGCATGGGAAAATTAGGAAAATTTTCCCAAGACAAAATTTTCAAAAAGTTAAGTTTTTCAAAAGCTCCGCCCCTCCAAGATGCCATGTGGCATCATCTGGTTGGATAAGAGGGTGGCGGGGCGGTGGAAATTTTTCTAAAGTTTAAAATTCAATTTTTTCTAAGGTTGAATTAATTCATTTTTAGTTTGGGATGGCCATTTTGAAGTAAAACTTCAAATGGCCATAACGTTTGATAGGGAACTCCATTTTGGACAAACGAGGACTTTCCAAAATCTCTCGATTCCTCTTTACACTAGAGTTGTCAATTTTTATTTTTGAAGAGGTTTTAAGGGTTAATTTGTAAGAAAAAATCTGCAATATTTTAATTGAAGGACTAGCAGTTTCAACTTATAGTTTTTGACAAAATTTGAACTCCTCCTTTACTCAACATGTCAAACAGACATGGAGGATCAATATAGGGAGGATTTAGAATGTTTTAGTGAGGTCAATTTGTTCAATTATTCAAGTTGTATTTTTCTCCAACAAGAGACAGAAAATGACTTAGGAAGGGAATTGATTTAAAATTGGAATGGTTAAATTGTTTCTCCGAGTTCTCTTTGTCAACCTGGGTTTAAATAGGTCCTAGCATATTAATTTATAATCTTTTGAAGTTGATTAGGAAGTATAAATGTGAACTGTTCTTTTATTAAAAAGTGAATTGCAGAATTGAACTTCAAAACAGTGAATTGTTCCTTTTAAATTGACTTGACAATTTGTCATTTGAATGTGCATAAGAATTCTAACTTAATCACTTACAATACTTCTTAAATCATCCATCCAATTCTAAATGAAACTACATTCCAAATTTCAGTTTTACTATGCATCATGCAAAGAAACAACATTGGCTTTCATTCCACATGCATCTTTTAACATTCCAAAACAGAGGTTCTTATTTATTTTCAAAACAAAATTTCTTTCAAGGACAACAATACAAATCCAGAATACATTGCCATATAAAATTTAAAAGAATCATTGCCAACACTTTATTGATAGTTTGGTTTGCTTCCCCCATTACTTTGTTGAACTCTCTTGAATGCTCCATTCTTGAGTTTCAAAAGCATTCCCGGGCGGTTCCTTTACACCAAGGGCTCATTTTGTTGCTGCACAAATGTTGTCTCCTCAAGTTTCCCGGTCTCCCATCCTCCCCTAGCTCGATTCCCCCTCTGTTGGGCTCTGCGCCGCTAGCCCTGTTTCTCCTTTCTCTCGCCCCGCCACCATTCGTCACCCCTGCCGGTCATTCGGGCATCTTCTCCCATTCCCCCTTCTGTTTCTTCTACCCCCACTTAGCCTCTTCCTCGCGGAGACCGGTTACCAGGGCTTCTAGGAAGCTTAACCTTGAGACTCTTTCTGTGGAGAAGGGTTCTCAGGAATTTGAAATTACTCATGACCTCCTGAATATCAGCAGTGCTCACCCGGGAAGTGCAATTGGAAAGCCCTTCAAGAAGGCTGGAAGCCCTAGAGGCTGATATGAAATTGTTGAAGGATGAAGTTAAAAACTTGGCAAAACAGAAAGGAAAGAGGAAGAAGGAGGAGGAGGAGGATGTTGACAAGCCAAATTGAAGATATCTACAAGAAGCTGCACTCCTTAGACTCCCGCTTAGGGAAGGCCAAAACTCGACATGATTACAACATTGCCATCTTTAGGGCGATTGAGGAGTTCATTGAGCAACACGTCAAAAGTGTCTCCAACCTAAGCGGAGTTCCGACAACTCTTTGGGGTAATGATAAGGAAAGTAAGAAGACCGTGGAGTAGCTGGATTATAATGACGCTGCCCACATGACAACTTTGGGTATGTTCAAATCCTGGAAGAATATCAAAACCATCATTGACAAAGCTACTAAAAAGTAGTTGTAGATGCTTCTGCTGTCCTTGTATGTTTTTTGCAGACCCTTTACTACTTTTTTGCAGTAATTTTGCTGTTTTGTTTCGTCTTGGTAGCTATTTTTTGGCTACTTTGAACTTCATTGTAACATTTGGATTCTGATCCTTTTCTCTCTGGTTCTCTTGCTTATTCTGGCTTCTAGGCCTTCTTTTGTAAACAAGGGTATAGTCCCTTTCAAAAAACTATTTTCCAATAATAAAAAAAAACACTTTATTGATAGTTCAAATAACTTACAACTGATTTCCTTTTCAATTTGATTTCAATTTGTCTAATACATAGTATGAAACATCTTTCACATTTTCTTTCCAAGTAAAACAAGGAATATAATTCTTCTTTACATTTCTCAATTCAATTACAACTTCCATTACAATGCCATCATTTCACATTAAAAGATATATACACTCATCCACTCGAAGTGGGAAAGGTTACATTCAAATCTACTCAAGGAGATGACTGTCAAACTGTGGAATTCTTCTCCAAACAACAAGCATGTTGTTTTCTTCTTCTTTCATCTTTTGATCACAACAAGGAAGGGGGAAAGGCAACGCTCTCCACCCAACCAAGACATCCAATGGGAAAAAGAGAAGCCATCTTTCCCCATTGTCCCCCGAGCCCCAACCATATTGAAAAGGAGCATGATTTACAACACATGGAAACATGGGATTCTTTCACATATAACAAACATATTTTCACATTCACAAAGAAATACAAATCAAAAAGATGTAGTTCTCAACTACAACAAACAATTACAATCAAAACAAAGGCTTCTTCCAAGCAAGCCAAACAAGAGCAAGATCTATGGAGGTCTCCTTGTGCCTCCCATGTTGGAATTGGGCATCCACCAAAACAAACTGCCAAAACATAACAATCCCATAAACCTTATCCCTCCTCAACCCCTCCTTATCCCTCCTCCAAATTTATCCCTTATGCCCCCCCCCCAAAGTAAGAAATGCAAGCATATTCTTTTCCTAGGTGGATCCCAAACCAACACTCCCTCCACAAGAACAAGTGCCCTTGGCAATCCCTTATCCCTCCTCTGATATAACCTCATAGTATTCTCTCTACACCTTTCCCTAAGAATTCTACCCATCCAATCAAGAATGCAACACAAACATCATTCAACAATGCATGCAAGGAGAAGAAAAACAGCAAATCAAAGGATTTAGACCCTACCTCTCCATAATGGAGATTTGTTTCCAAACAACAGTTCTTTGTTGCACAAAATCAGTCCCAAAACAGCAAGGTAAGAAGCATGCAAATTAAATCCAAGCTTTCTCCACAGCAAGCTCCCAAATCAGCCAAGAAATTCGACCCAAAGAAGCAAGACAAAGTTTTAACAACCTCCAAATGAGAAAGAAGCTTCATTTTTATAGGGAAGGAAAGAGATAGGGTGATGTGGATCCATGTGGGATGCCACATCATTTTTCCTCATCCCCCAAGAATGCAATCAACATCAACAACAAATCACATAAAAGAAATATGACAAAATCACTTACATACACAATTTCAACCCATACTCCAAAAGGGATGCATTAAAAATATGTAAGACAAGTGCAATAAATTCTTACACAAAATCATTTCAAAATTTAATAAAAAGGCCTAAAATCTACTCCCAAACCATAGGCATGGTTGGTGGAGGATTTTGAGAGGTGTGGGACAAGTTTAACTTGTCCCACAAGCCTCCAATTTAGGCTCCCAAGACCAAATCCGAGTTTCAAGGAGGATGGAGTGTTCTATACTCCAAAAATCTGATTTAAACAATCCATCATTTCACTTACACAACTCTTACATCCTCTTACACATGCATTAATGTCTATGACTCTATTTATTACATGTTTTGACATAAATATTTATTTATCTATCATATGGTTATACATAATATAAATCAAATTTAATTATTAATCAAGACAATAATATTATTTCCTTACATTCCACCTCCCAATTAATTTAATTAAAATTTAACTATATGACTCCCACATTATACTATCACTTTTAAATTAATAAAAAGGAGAAACACATTACAAATAAAATACATACCAAAATAATAAAAGGGAACACATAAATAAAGCACATATGTCCCATGGTCACAATAATGGAATTCCCCCATGGGAAATCCTAACCAAACACAACACACACAAACTCATACACAGTTGCCATGGTGACCTTGTTGATCTCACATAGAATTCCAATATGGTTAGTCTCCAATCCCCCGACATTGTTGTGATTTTTAACCTGCAAAATGTAAAATACCCCTTTGGCCTCGTGGCCATATCGAAACATCCAAATGATATAAGCAACATATAATTATTAAATCCAAATCATAACAATATCAAGAATTTAACGTTTATCATTTAAATTCAATTTGCAACTATATCATCATCCAATAGATCTCTATAGTAGAGCTATTCATAATATCAATGTCACCTGTCCAAAATCAACATCAATAACTTGTCCATGTCAACTAGTATATCATCATCCACATAATAATAATAATGTCTCAATGATCATCAAGCCTAATAACTAAATCCAGATTAATATTAATCCATAGTCTAACATCTAACCATCATACTAAGCAAAACATAATAATGTCCATAGGAATCCATGATCTAGCATATACACATCATACTACATCAAAACATAATAATGTCTAAAATATGATCAATAGTGTCAGGATCAGTATCTAAATAGTGTCAAAGGAGAGTGGGCACTACAAGAGAGATCTGATTTTGGAACCAGTCTCATTCTCAACGATCGCTTTGAACTCATTGAAGTTCTCAAAAGATTCAATTTTTATGAAGAAAAAAACATATTTTCTTGAATAATCATCAACAAAAAGCATGAAATATTGAAATCCATAATGATTATCTTGCATTAGATTGCAAATATTAGTGTGAAGAAAATAAATATTGCCTAAAGATCAATAAGTACTCTTCCGGAATGAGGCTCTACGTCTTTTCCTATGAGGTAGTTAGGAAATTTTTTTGTATCCTTTTTAGAGATTCAAAACCACTCATCATATTGTATCAAGGAAGTGTATCAAGATATCCAAAAATAATGTGACATGATCTTTGATACCACAACTATGCAAAATAAGTATTCTTATCCACTAATTCCTATTCATTCATGTGAAAATAAATAAATCTTGAACATACGTCCCACATTGAAATCTCTTGTTATAATCTTAAAACATCTATATTTTTCTTGAATCAAACATACTTTCTTACTGGAATGACTATCAAAATCAATTTTTATTAGAATAAAAATGAAATGAGAGGGCGGTTGAATCATTCCTTACAAAATTTAATTCATATTTTATATTACTCAATCAAACCACAAATTCACTTATCTAATCATTAATGTATGCACATCATCAAATCTCATAAATGCAATGAACCATGAAACATAAAATCAACACAAAGACACAACATACAAGTGGTAAACCATAAAAGGGAAGAGAAACCACTAAAACAAAATATTTATATTGATATGTTTCAAATTTAGTGAGGAACCAACCGCACAAGGACCACCAACCCCTAGTTTAGTAGAGCTATAACCTTATAAGGGGAACCAACCCCTAATTTTGTGAAGCACTAACTCCACAATGAGGATACGACCCCAAGATGATCAAGAACCCACTAAAAATATTTTAATGTTATGATATATAAATTACTTTTTCCACAACTTATAAAGACCAATTATTCATCTCACACTTCTTCAAACCCTCATTCAAACCCTAGGTGTTCAATCTCTCACAATCTAGCTCTTTCTTCACTTCTCAAGTCTTCAAAATATTGCACACATGATTTCCATCAATATGCAACCTATCAATGACTTTATCTAATATCAATTAATGCTTCAACACCTACAAAAATATCTCACCTAGGTCACACTTCTTGCACACATCACACACTCTCAACTAGCTCCAAAAAGCACCCAAAACAATGCTTTTATAAGCTCCTTCACATTTCAAATTCAAAATAAAATATTTTCCCTCCTTTTACATGAAAAATACATCATAAAAAAATATCATATAATTTTCATAACATCTACAAGTGACCCATATGGGTCGGCCTAGCAAAAACCCTTCTTCCATGCACCAAAAATCACCAAAACCCATGCATTAGAATGCCAAAAATATCCTAACACTAAAATCATAATTTTTCATGACCCATAAGTCACCAAAAATTTTTAAAATAAAATTTAAACATAATAAATGGTCTAAATTTATACTAACCAATCAGATTATTCCATTAAATGGGACCATTGCTTTTATACTTCTCAAAACACCTATTTCTAAAGACCTGCAGACCACGATTCTAAATTGGGGCATAAAAATATGTTAAAATCAACTAAAATATGGCATGTGAAAAATTTATGAAAATAAAATTACCTGTAGAACACTTCTAATAAATTTATAAGTCTTGAATCAATCACTGGTTCAAACTACATCATCTTTTGTCTTCACAAAAACATGCTTCCCAAAAAATTGTTTTAAAAAATCAATGATTAACACCCTTTGTGAAACTTTCAATTCCTAAAAATGGATTCATTGTATACAAAATTCATACCTATTTAAATTCTAGGTGATATAAAGCATCACCTAATCCATCTAATTCTTTAATAAACTCAATTCTTCACTAAAAACAATTTTGTCTTGGATAGTCAAAACTATTCTTTTCCACAAATTAACATATAAACCATATAAAAACTCATCATCACGAATAAAAACTTATAACACTGGGAATAATTATGAATTATCTTTCTAACACAACTTTAATCACCTTCTAACTCCACATGTAGCTCTTGTTATGTCCATTTCACTTAAGACTGCTTTTATTGCCTCAAAACTACTCTTTGACCAGTCAACCTAAATGAAGCATACATGACCATGTAACTACATCACCATGACCTAAAACATCATTTTAAATCAATTAAAACTCATATAAATCACAAAATAGCAATTTATTTTGTAAATCCTTTGGACGATCTTGTCCCAAAACAAACTTGTTCATAAATTAACTTTGTTTAATCGGGGTCTACTCATCACCATGATGTATACCATAAATTTGTGGAAATATTAAGGATTCCTCAAAATTTTCAAATCATCATCAATTTACTAGGAATAAATTCTTTCCAATTAGGAAGAAAATATCTCAAACCACTTTCAAGATAGGGTTTCAAATTCATAACAAGTTATTTACCTTCTTAACATTATCTAATAAAAATGTGAGAATGAAATGACCTCATTATTGTTTTTAAAGGTTTCTAAACTAAATGTAAAAACATCCTTGAAATCCACAAGGTCCCATGCAAAGAAGATAATTCAGGGTGAACATTAGAAGTTTCAATTCGAGATGGAAATTTACTTGTTCTTAACCTTGTTTCACGAAAAAACCTCATATCTTAAAAAATTCACACCATGAAAACCTGAATTTTTCATAAAAAATAAGGACACATCCTAATAACATTTATAATCATCATAATGTCATGATTACCTCTCAATATTTCCAACCACTAAGACATGCATAGCTACCCCTTAGGGTTTTAAACAATAGAAGCTAGGTCCAACTGAAATAACACTATAACTCATCATGAAAGTAATAAAAAGGCACGAACATACCTAATAGACCATGGTACACCTACCTACATTAATTCATGAGATCATATAGTTCCATACCTCAATCGCATACCTCCTAACATCCATACCTACTCCAAATGAACACCTAAAACATGGTCACCAACCTGTATCTACATCTTGAAACTCATATGAGTTCCGAATAACTATCCAAAAATTATCTCCATCATGCTGACATTATTCTCAAGTAACCAAGAAGCTACAATTACCATGCAACATCACCTAGGCTAGCTAGGTCACCTGAATGGGTTTACTAGAACAAGCCGTGCCCACTGAATCATCTTGTGCAACCAAGAACATACTTGAATCTCCATGTCATCATCACTATGAGAATCATATAACCCTAATCCATCATCCAATTTTTCATTAATGAGGTTTTGCATCAATGACAACACCTATGCAACAACATGCCAATAATCTTCATATTATGATCTAAAAGCTGACTTAATGATAATAAGTTCTTGTTCAAAGAAAGGAACATATAAGACATCTGATAACCTACAATTTCATGAAATAAGAGGAAGAGTTATGTTTACAATACCTATGAATATGTAGGAAGATTCATCACCCAATGAAACATGATTTTGGAGGGTGTGTCTCATATTATGATGAACCAATATTTTCATCCGGTCATATGTCAAGTGGATCCCGAATCAACGTATCAGATAGCAATAGATAATGTGGTTTCTTGACTATAATGGGTAGTGTACAAGAATTCCCTATCATTTAAATGGTATTCTTGCTTAGCTACATTTCTTGGTGATGGGGTTTCTTTCTCTAGTTCCCCTTCTTTTGTGCTTTCTTGTAGTGTGACTATCCCTATTGTGATTGTTGATTATGAGGTACACAATTACTCAAAGACCCTTTCTTGTATGTGTTGTATCAAATATCTTTTAACTCATGTCCTCGTTTATGAATATAACATTTATTATTTGTTTTTTTCCCTTGTTGATGTTTTTTTAGGAATTTTGGGAAGATTGAATGTTTCCCTTCTCTTTATGATGAGAAGATAGTGCTTTCTCTTTTCTTCATTTTTTTTGTAAAGTGCTTCTTCTTGTTATAGAAAATTCACTGTCTCAAAATTGATGATATGATCGACAAGTTGATTGTCATCACAAAAATTCAATAAGAAGGATGAAGTTCTCTCATAACAATGGGCATAAGAACTGTATCACAAACCTCCTCTCTCGGGCTATAAGTGAATCCCTCAATATTACAACTCTATCTAAGAAAGACTTCACTTTCTTTTTGGATTGAATTTCAGTGTGGGAAACTAACTCTATAAATTTAATATTTTTTCTTATTTTGTGCCTCTTAGACTATGTTTGACTTATCCCATAGTTCTTTGGTTTTTTTCACATCTCAAATTTTGCATTGTATGTCATCGACATTTCGGGAACAAGATTATCAAATTGGCCTTTTGAATGGACCTATCAAACTGAAGTTATTGGGATGCATCATCTACTAATCTGGTTACAAAACCATTTATAATCGTCAATTTTCTTCAAACTCAAGTTGAGTTTGAATTTTGGTCTTCCACGTGGTGTAATTATCACCACAGAGCAGCTGCAAGTCAAGCAAGAAGAATTTGGGAGCATTGTTTGCAATAGTTGGTTGTTAAAATTTTCCTAACTAGAGGGAACATTAGCACAAAACAATACAATAATATAGTGAAACTATTAACTTACAACCGCTTATGTGGAAAAATTGAATGGTAGGAAAAAAATGTTTTGCGGGGCTCGGTGGCCTTTAGAGCTAAAAATGGCTCAAAATAAAAATATGTAAAAAATATGAAATTGAACTTTTTGACCACCCCTCATTTTTAAAAAGTGTCCTAGAATTAACTTTTAAGTAATATGGGAGAAAACAATCCCAAATTAGTGTTTTTCTACTAATTTTGGGGTGGGATTAGTTATAGCTATCTTGTTTAGAGGAGATTTCGGACCACTATCTTTGGCGGAAGGCACTAAAAATTCCTCCAAGTTTCAAAAATAAAAAAGGTGATGATGGGGGTGGTTCCACCCTAGGACCTTCTAACTCCCAATGTCTTAAATGTAGTTAGCTAGCCAATTTAGCACATGATGCACATAATATATAAAATAGAAGATGATATATTTAAACTATATGTTAAATGTTGATGTGGCTTTGTTTGGAGGATCCATGTGGTGTTTAATGAGAGGATGGTGGTTTTAGGTTTCCACGAGATATCTTGGGTCACTTCACCGTTGTTTTGTTTGGATTCCTTTTGACATTTGTTATTATTTTCCGCAAGTTTGGATTGAGGTTTTGATCCATCATTTTGTATTATTCTCCTCCATTTGAAGTAGGGTCACTCCATAGATATATTTATAGATCTCAGTTAATGTAATCCATAGGCTAACATGTTAAGATATGGCTCAATCTATGTATGGTGTGAAATAGGAGTAGCAGGATTGTCTACTATTAGATCTCTTTAAACCCACCAATGTTAGATCTAACTCATGTTTTGTGACCTCGAAGCCCGGGGACATGTCTCACTTCCATGAAATACCCTTAACATCGCTTGGTTGTTAATGTGTAAAAATCTCAATGCTCTACTTGTATATTTTTGTGGATTCCTCCAACTCACCAATGTGTGTGGATAGTATGCTTCAAATGGCTCGGTCCAGAGGAAAATGTGCAGATCGACCAATCCCACTTTAAGATACTAATAATAGGGCTCGCCAATATGTAACCCACCTTGTAAACACAATTCAAATTGGTCAATGTTCAACTATCTCACTCATCTAGGAGCTCAACACAAACTCATAGTACTCCAAATGTAGCACACTTTTAGCAGAGCAAGCTAGAATTGGTGGTAAGACCAAAGTTATTTGTAGCTAATCGAGCCACTAAATTTAGTGGAGAAACCCATATTAGGGAGAAAATTATTTTGTATCAACCAAAATTTCTTACACAATATCGTAATGCAAGAGGCGGTGCATTGGGACCCCTCCTTTCTAGTACAAAGATTACTTTTGAGAATTTCCTAGAATTTGTAAATACATATTGTGGGGGTGCAAGGTGAGGTTAGAAATATTTTTAAGGCAACACAAGGTCTTTAAGGAGGTAGAATTATTCCCTAAAACATATCAAATTCCTTTACATTCTCTCCTATAATATATGTTTCATTTTCCAAGATCTAACTAGAGCTTTGGTATCAAATGCTAAGATAAACAAGGAGACAACCTATTGATAGTCTTATTTAACAACAATGAATCAAGTTATAAAGAAATAACGGGTTGCATATGTGTGTGTGCATGTAGACACACACACATATGCATGTACGTATATATATACACCATAAAGGAGTAACCATGTAGTCACTTTTCCTTACCCTTTAACTCCCGGGCACATCGAAATATCACCCATCCCGAACTAGGTGCTCACTTGAGGTGCACATAAGAGCCGAGCCCCTCCTTTATGTGATATTTGTAAGAACGATCAACATTAATGGAGGAATAGTGTATAGACATACATATAGACATTCTATAGAAAAAATAAAAAGCTAGATCCAAACACCAATGCACCATAGTATGAATGAAAACATTATATCAACATAGAGGAATCAAATCTAAACCATGAGTAATATGAATATTTTTGGTGTATTTTTCCATACTCTTGAGGAGATTTTTTCAATACTAAGGAAGTGATATCCTCAAGTGAAAGGCATTGAAAAATGCCTACCAAGGGGTTTGTGGTTGGTACTTGGGTAGTCGGTATTGATGAGCTATTTGAAGCCTAAGAATATGGGGCATCAATAGAAGGTGGAATAGGAGTTTCGGTAGGTGGGATAGATGAGGAAGGTGAAGTGGTAGATGTGGTGGCTCCCTTGATTGGGATTAAGATATCATTATGATGGTAAAGCATATTATAGGTTTTGAAGGGGAGGGATTTTCCCGAATGGTGTAAGTTTCTCCTTCATATTAAAATTTGAGGCAACAAAGTGAAGGGTGGAAGGTACACAAGCCATGGTGTGAATCCAAGGATGACCTAGTAACATGTTGTACTAGAAATCTCCTTCAATAACGTAGAAGAGTTCGGGAATGGTTCAAGGACCCACGCAAATGTGGAGGAAAATGGTGCCAAGGGTAGTGATCATGGAATCATTGAAAGATCAAAGCATAATGACATTTTTGGACATGCAATTAGCAGGTATTCCCATTTTTCGTTGGCATGAGACGATATGATGTTGATGCTATTGCCCCCATCAATCATGATGTGTTTAACATGAATATAATTAATGTAGGTGGAGATGAAAAGAGTGGGATCTGGATCATCGAGAATTTAAAGGGGAATCTCTGATTTGGAGAAGTTAATGGAAGCAATATGATGAGGAGAAATTAGGGTGGTAATTGGTGAAGTGTCCTTGGGTGGTACCTTAATGGATTACAAGACCACAATGAGGTATTGATAATGAGAATCGAGTTTTGGATTTATTTGAATAAGGACATCTTCAATGCGGATTGGTGAACTTGTTTTATCATTGAGTGATGGGTAACCCTAGAAGAAGTAGGGGGTTCCATTCAAAGGATGGTTATCTTGGGGGGTGGTACAGGTGAAACGGTAACTAAAGGTGAGCTAGAAGGATTACTATTCTTTTCCTTTCCTTTGGCTTTCATGTGGTGTGGCCAAGTGGCTACATGCACCATGTTATTTTAAAATATTTGAGAAGGAAAAGAAGGTTATGTGGTGATAAGTGAAGAAAGAATGGAATAATCCTCCAATAGATAATTTTGTTCAAAGAGACCATCGGGATTACAAAGCTGAAAGAGAATATTTTTGAGAGCCTTACAACTCTCGACATCATGCCCTAGTGAGCAATGATAAGAAAAAATCTTCATGTCGTTAAACCTTACTTGTTTAGGTTTGAGATGGTCATAAGGATTGATAGTAAGAATAATATGCAGATGTCTCTAATAAATGAGCTAGGATGTTAGAGTAAAATCTCACCAAAGCGACCACAATGAGAAGTCGAGAGTTTTATTGGGTGAAGGTGTAGGTGACCTTCATGAGGAGGTCAAGGTGAGTGGTCATGTTGGTGCAACTACCTTTTTGGTAAGTAGTGAAGGTTTGGGATTTGGATGTGCCTTCTTGGGTAAAGGTGAAGGAACATTCAATAGGATGAAGGAGACTCGAGAAGGTGTAGATATTGGAGTAAGCCAAGGTGAAAGTGAGGGTGTTTATGAGAGTGAAGGTAAAGTTATTGAATCAGGTGTGGGTAGAATAGGAGGTGAAGGTTGGGGTCTAGATTGTCGCACTTTATATTTTTCTTGGTGAAGAGAAAAGTTGACCAAGATTGAAGGATGTGAACCTAAAATCGATGGCGAGAAGAAAAGGTGAATGAGAAGGCATGGGAGATATCACGGTGCAAGATGTAAAATATTGGGTCTTCCTTTTAGGTGCTAGAATAGATTTTGTGACAGGTGGCGATGAAGTTGACAAATCATGCTTCATAGCGAGGATGGGATAGACTTGGTGCTGATAAGATTCCTAAGGTGGTATTAGGATTTGGTTCAGAAAAAGGCCTGAGTAAAATGGGTAATAATGAATAAAGGGATACAATCATAGGCTCGGGCTCATTAGACCTAGTCACTTTTAATACCTTCTGGTAAATGGTCGAGGTATCCGGGGATAAAATTTACATTTGGGTGGATACTAGGAGTCTGAGGTGCCCCCAGAGGGTAGATTAATCACCATACTCCATGCAATCAACCAAACGAGAGAATGGTTTTGGTTTGGATAAATAGGATGATGCACAAGCGCTAATCCCCATGATAAGATCTGAGTTTTGTGAGACAAGGAATGTTTTAGCCCTGATTTGGTAGGTAAGAGCGAGTTAAGAAGAGTGATGGGATCTTTGGGGTATTTCGGCGAGGTATCACAAATATAACAAGTAGATAGGATTGAATCTTCTATGTGTAGAGGTGGAGGAAAAGTGGATGAAGTATATAAGGTTAGCTTCTCTATGGGTTGAGGAGAAGGTAAGGCGGGTGATCTAGGTAAGGTTGACTCCTCTACAAGGTTGAGGAGAAGGCAAGGTGATTGTTGTAGGCTCTTTTGTGAGTAAAGAAAGCGATAATGAGGTTTCTATATGATTAAAGGAATAGGTGATGTGGATTCCTTTGTGGCTAAAGGAACTAGTAAGGTGGTTTTCTCTATGAGTAGGGGACTTCACGAGATAATTTCCTCAATAGATGTTAGAGGAGGATGCTCGATAGAAGAATCAGATGTTGAGGTGAAGATTACATGAACCACATGGACATTGGTTTCATCTTTAGATGTCTCACCAACATGATTTGATGAGGGGGCATGGTTAGGAAATGATTTCCTAAAAATTGTGATTTTACGTTAGCATACGTGTTAGGGTTGTCAAGGACAAGATCACCCTTATCTAACATTCCTTAGACAATGTTTTTGAAGGTCTTGTAATTTTTGTCACTATGACCTCTCACGTGGTGGTAAGTACAAAACCATTCTCTTTATACCAAGTTAATGTGGGGTGAAAAGGGTCAAAAATAGTTTGTAGTTTAATAGGAGGTAGGGTGATGGCTCTGCTTTCAACAAATTTTCCAACTCGAGAAGAACATGATTCTTTGATCGGAGTGTAACTCCTCTGTTCATATTTGTATTGGAAATTTTGAACAAGAGAGAGATTGGAAGGAGGTTTGGGCTGATTAGATGGGTAAGAAGGGACAATCTTTAGAACCCTTTGTGTTGCGAGATCCTTTGGACTTGGAATAGTTATTAGGTGGTTTGGAAGAAGAGTCATTGGATTTGAAGGCAGCGTTCTTGTTACGCAATTTAAGTTTATCTTCTTCAAGGGCACGGATTTCAAGCTTCCTAGCCATAGTGAAGTCCTCGTCAAATGTATGAAATGTTTTAACTTGAAGAGTTGAGGAAATGTGTCTGGTACACACCATGGTAAAAATTATATGATTTCAGATTGTGGTAGAGATGAGGAGAGTTGATTGATTAGGCCCCATCAACATCTAACAAAATTGATGATAGACTCATCGTCATATTGGTAAATAGAGTATAAGTCTTTTATAGAGACCTTATTAGAGATATTGATTGAGAAGTGATCAAGGAAGGTTTGAGAAAATTGTTTGAAGGAAAAGACTGATTTCTTGGGCAAAGGATTGTACCGGTCTCGGGAAGGTTCGACAAGGACATGGAAAACTTTTGAAGGAGTAAGGCATCATCATCGCGTATCAAATAAAAAGTGTTCTTAAATGAATGCAAGTGTGGTTGGGGTCCTCCTTACTGTTAAAATGGTTGAATTTGGGTAGCTCTCATTCCATGGGGTAGGGATGAATAGATATGGAAGGGTGAATAGGTTCATTAAAAATATCATTATAGGTTAGGACAATATTATATACGAAAATAGATGCCTCGTATTAGGCCTTGAAATATAAGTTAAGTAACAAGTGGCATTCATGTGTAGGACTAGTAATAAGAAGGGTGCTCATGGGAAAGTGCATAGGAAAAAGGGGTTTAAGTGAAACCAGGGCACACATGGGAAGAAGAACATGGGTTTAAATGACTTATCCATATTTGGCATTCAAGATGCACTTGAGGAAAATCGTGAAGACCGGAATAGGCATGATGAGTGGATAAGGTTCCAACCTAGAACCTTGGAGGCCAAGAAAAGGATATTCCATGCAGGTAATATTCCTAGAAGACACATTGTAGAGAGTGGAGGGTCTGCAAAGGGATAAAAATTCACCATTAGTGGACCACATCGACACTTGGCACACAATATATTCAAGAGAGAAGGCATGGTGTTGGGTGTTGATCCTACAAAGAGATATGCTCGGGTTAAAGACATAAGAAATATGGAGAGGATAATACACACACAAGATGAAGAGGTAGAAAAAGATAAAATGAAATAGATTATGGGAGACAGAGGGAACACATAAAGAATAAGAAGCAGAGTAACAAAGTGTTGCAGTAATACTATGGTTTAGAGCACTTAATGCTAAGCATTTTAAGGGATGCCATAAGCCTCTATATGGTCCTAGGATTTGTAACAAGGGCTTGAATGGGAAAGGTATAGTTAAGGTCTCATACCAGGGAGGATTTACAAGAGTTAAGTCCCTGTCATTTATTATATATGGTCTGAGATGACCCTTTTGACTATAATGTGGCTACCTAAACTATGCTAAAAATATATCTTTGGGTTCATTATGTATATTTTTCTTAAGGGTGTAAACCCTCGTGTAATTTGACTTATTATGGCTCAGATCTAGTTTATTATGCTTCTTGCAATGTTCTTTAGCTTTTATGATGCACTAATGTTAGATCTGCTAGTTACATTTTCTACCTCTTTAAATAAGTGAATGTATTTTTGTTTCTTTAAATCATCCTCCATTAATGGCAGAACCTTCTCATAAAATCACATAAAGGAGGGATTTTCTCCCATACATTCCTTCGGTAAGTACCCATTTCCCACTAGGTGATAGGCCAACGCGCTTGGGGTTGGTAAAGTTATTAAGGGTGAATAAATGACTACATCGTGTTCCATTCTTTGAGACCTCTTTCGAAGTTGTTGTGAGAATGGTGCATGATGACAAAGTGCTTGACCTTGGATAGTGTTGAATGATGGCTTAAAAGAACATAGGATGATTTTTCGTAGAGATTTAGTAAAAGACCTAAGTTTGATGAAAGTAAATCGGTAGAAGAGCATTTTTATTATGAGCTATGTGAGACCTTATTTTGTTGTTTTCCAATGGAGTTGTATGAATGGAGTTCGATGTATGTATCTAGATCAAGTTAGTATTATAGACCTCACGTATGGAAACAAGATGAGTATCGAGAGGCTTCATGATGTTGATCGACCTAGACACGTGTTGTTGATCATTGTTACACCTTAGAAAATGTGATTTCTATGTATTCTTATCCAAGTATTTATGAGTTTGAGTTCTAAAGGATTCAAGCGAGATCATTCTTGCATGTTATCCCTTTAGCTATAAAGATCCTGATCATTACACTAAGTTTGGAAGTAGTTCTTATGACCGAATAAGCTACTTTTGAGTGTTGGGCAAGGAAGCTAGGGTGGAGGAAGATGACGAAACTTGTGGCTGAAAAGGAGAGGGAAGAAGATGAATCAAGTATAATGAAACTCATGAGAGGGAGTTAGATAGACAACGTGAAGTTGTAGGAGCAATGGATTTATGGAGGCAGACGTTGTAAGAAGGAATTGATGTTCACACAGAGGACGTGGAGTTTGAGCATTTGTGCTACCCCATCTTGGAAAGCGTAGGAGAGAGACCCCTTGACTTCTTATTAGAGTTTGTCACTTAGAGAAAGGAGATTCGTCGGCGTGCATCTAAATCCACCTCGTGATCAACCCCTAGTGCTTAGTTTTCCAAATCCGAGAGATAAGTATTACTAACCTAGTTGGTATTGGTGGAGGTGACCGATCATCACCTAAGAGGTATAACTTTTCATTTGGAAGATCTATGGCTACATAATCATTTCTTGTTTTTTGAGGTATATTGTCGAAGAAAAATTTGGGCAAATTCGAGTAAACAAAGCTTGGGTATCATGTCCGGAAGTGGCACGAGAAACACATCTAGTAGTGGCACAATATCATAGAATGTTAATGCATAGTTTATCGCAACAATGGGGATGCAAGGCATGACCACTTTAGGACCATTTCCAAGCACGGGAGGAGGATCTTGTGGATTAGGAGGGATAAGTGCTAGTGGATCTAGTGGATCACGGTGGTAGACATAACAATGGAGGAAATAAAGGTTTTGGATCGGGATGACAAGGGCCTCAACCACCTCAGAAATTATTTTTCAAAATTTATTTGCATCTACTAGATTACAAAGGTATTGAGGATGTTGCATTACATGTACACAAGTGTCAGCTACTATGGTGCATGAAGGGGATCACTACCCCATAACAGAAGGCAAGTCGGTTAAGTAACAATGTTGTTGGGACATGCACATAGTTTTCATTGGAAGTATGAACCCCACAAGACAATGGTAGATTACACCATGTTGTGTAATGCCTTCTTAGCTGAATAACATATTCTTGAGTTTGAATAAAAGAGCATTCACACACTAAAGGAAATTAAACAAGGTATGGAAACGAGTGTGTTAGAATATGATGCGCATTTTAAGACTCTCTTATCAAAATTGTCTTATGATATTCATCCTCCTCAGCATGCTCGCTGGTTTTTGGAGGGTTGATAACACCTTTTAGGAGATCACTCTTGCACAAGAATTTCACATACCCACGTGAGGAATTGGAGGATACCTTGTGTTGGTACCAAAATTTGTTCTCCTTTTTAATCGAGCAATATCAAAGATATGTCATGAAGCTTGAAGACAGATAGATCATGATGTATGTCATTTTGTAGCTAGGGATGTGATCTAGCGGCACTCGGGTTTGTGGAGAAATGGATAACACTCAAATAGGACTTGATCTTGTCCTAAATATTTTAGGATGTGCCTTTCAACCAAGGAAAGTGAACCTATTTTGTAACCCTCAAATGGTGAAGGAGATGAAGATATCCCTTAGTTTGTGTAAGTATTATGAAGGGGCCTTGGGAAAATATGATCAACAGTCCAAATCTAACATTCATAAGTTGTCATTCCTAGATTATGGAGATAATTTCAATGCAAGGAAAGGGTTATTGAAGACATTTTGAAATCTCGATTTGTTACGCATACTTTTAAAAATGGATTTTGATCTTTTGTGGGTATATAGGTAAAAAAAGGGGTAGTATGGGGTAGGATTAGTTGTTTAGAATGATTTTTGGTGGGATATTGACAAGACAAACTTGACTATGCCAGATCTTTGACAACCTCTACAACATTTTAACAACTATCGAGATAAAATTCTTCAAAACATTCGGGATGTTCTTTCAACTAGAAGAGATACACGGATGGAGGCCCGAGGTTTGCACTCTTCACACAATATTTGAGACCTAAACAGAAAATATTGAATTAAAGGACCCAATTAAACATCAAAATCTCTTATCAAATCATGCCTAAGGTACCCCAAAGGCTTACAAGCAATCTCTATCAAAAAATGAAGGTGAAGTGATTTTAAACTACTTATTTTCAATGCCAAATGAAATCTATTTTGACAAATGAAATTACAAATGCCACTAAATTATCAATAAGGATGAGATCTGTGTGATTCCTAAAGATTTTAATGCAAGATTGCAACAAGAACAAGGAAAATTTTTTGTAGACACTTAAAAATGATAACATACATCATATTGCCCAAAATAACATATATTAATTCAAAATCTTGTTAGATTCATCAGCAGGGGAGAGTTTCAGGAACAATCTTAGAGTTGTGTGATGGCTATACACTTGTAACCAACTCAACATGAATAAAGATCTAACACAGAAGACATTAACCAGGTTTTTTGGAGGGTTTCTCAGAAGATGAGCTTCTCTCAAAATTTTCTCATGATTTTAAATTTTCAGACCTTTGCATGTCTCAAAACATGCATTATATATCTCTCTATTACATTTGATCCTTGTTTCCCAAGAAAATAATATGCTAAGTATCAAGTTTGTTACAAAATTCCATCATGATTCATAGACAAGGACGTTTAACATATTTGCAACAAAAGTTGCGGTGTTTTGAAAAAATGTGAATCATTGCAAAATTCACATCATTATCCATTGTGGAGGCACATTTTTCATCTTCAAAGCATGCAGATACCCTTCCTTTCATTATTTCATCCTTATCCCTCCAAAATTTGACTTTGTAACTTTTGGATTTGACATTTCACGTTTTTGGATGGGTTAGGGAAAAAAATATTTTAAAAAAATCTTTGATCTATAAATTGAATTTTCAAATTGATTCCATTGATCCTTAAAGGAAAAAATGACACGAATTTGCCAAAAATTTGATAAAAAACAATGCAAAAATGCATTTCCACACTTCTGGAGCAAAAATGGTAGCCAAATTGAAAAGTGCACAATAATTGTTGATTTTCTTTTCTCCCTTCAATCAGAGCCCTCCACATGTCACAATGTGATTAGAAATGGTCTTGGGATCATTTTTGATATTTTAACATTTTGTTTTGATAAAAAGTAAAAATTTGACATTTTTTTTTCTCCGTCCCTTTGCCCTTGATATTTGGCTTAATTCTAGAAAACATGTCCCAAGGTGGTCCCCATTGGAATTGCGTCTCGATTCTTCACATTTCTACCCTTTTTAGAAAAAGGAAAAATTTCCAAAAATCTCCGTGGGCCTGCATCTCCACTTTTATCCCTAACACGTATCGGTCATTGCTTACTTTGTGGGGCCATAACTCCATTTTTTGCTTCGTACTTCCTTCAAAAAAATTCAAAGTTTTCAAAACTCATAGGCGGCCCACACTCCCCTCTACCATTTGTTTTTGACATGTGTCTCCATCTGATTCATTACGGAGCCACACTTCAAATTATCACTTTAACTCATTTTTCCAAAAAGGCAACATTTCCCTTTTTCCTCCTATGGCCCGCACTCCCTTCTACCCTTGATCCTGCCACGTGTCCTCTCCTGCTTGGCTCTAGCGGACCCGCGGCCTTTTTCAAAACTTTTTCTCCCTTTCACCAAAAAAAGAAATTTATTTCTAAGTCCTTCACCAGCCTTCCATCCCACTTTTGATGAAAACATGACACGTTTCCACCTTCTCGATTCACGATGGCATGTGCTCTGAAGCCATTTATGTGTTCCATTCTATTTAGTTGTGGTCTGCGCACTTTGAATCGCCACATGTTTCATTCGATTTATTGTAGGTCTTAGGAATTTTATTTGTACTTTAACTCTTTCTTCCAAAATGCCTTATGGCACAAAAAGATCTGCCCGTCTGCCTTCACTCTGCTTGTGACATGTGTACCTCCTTTGGGGGGCTGTGAGTTGCGGGGGGCAACTTGCACTTTTTTCTAAAACACAAAAATGTTAAGTTTTTTGAAAGCGAGACTCCACCGAACCTTGTTTAATCACAAATGCCCATGTAGGAGAAGTATATGAGATAAAATTTGATGGGAAAAGGATGCCCGTATGACCGTAAAAAATGCAAAAATTGCTAGTGATGCCCTATAATGCCAAAGATGAATTTGATGGGAAAGTGATGCCCGCATGACCGTCAAAACATAGAAAATGCAGGATGCCCTCAAATTCGATTTTTTCGCTAAGGATGACAAATTTATCGAAATTGAACAAATGAAACATGTTTTCAAAGCATTTTTTTATCATGGAATTAGATTTTCAATGGTGTAAAAGTGTAAATCGATCAATTTTAAACCTCCACAATTGGGAAAAAGGAGAAAAGGTAGGGCCCAAAGACTCTAGAAAATTAGGGCACAAAAGAGGGCACACATGTAGATTTATTTCAAATTAGGGAAAAATAACAAGTTTGTGAGCACTTCAAAGCATCCAAGCAAGAGGGGAAAAGTTGTAGACCATAGATTTGAGAGAAAAATGTTTTAGAGCACGTAGAATGAAGGAAAATTAGGGAAAAATCTTGCAGGCTCAAAAATGGCACCAACATCGGCTCTTGCTCGGGGATGGGTAGTCTTAGTGAGTGCCACAAGAAAAAAATTAGACCTGAGTGTAAAAATAATCCATTGGGAAAATGGAGTCATGAGCCAAAACCACCAAAAAACCAGCTGAGAAACTGACAAAAATGGCTGCCACACACCAAGGTAAACCACAAACCGACAAAACACCAAAAATAGAGCAAAAGCCAAACACTATACACTATACAAGTGGTGCATACCTCAAATTTGGGGATTAATCCAAGAAATGCTTGGATGCCTACCATGGAAGTTCAAGCAATTCCCCATATAAGTCCTTGAGAGAAAAAGGTATTTTCACAAATTTCGATATCAATGGAGTAAAGGTCCATCTACAATGCATCAAATTTACCATGTTTTCCCTTAACTTAATTTTTTCTATCCCACAACAAAACCAGATCTCCAACATTGAAATCCCTAGGTGTGACCTTCTTGTCAAACAACCTCTTCAAATTCTCTCTAAATCGACATGCCTTTGGTGTGATGCTCTTCTTTCTTCATCCAACTCAATAATCTAATTAATCCTTGCTTCATATGGAATGACCTCTTGATCCTCAAGTTGTTAAACAAACTAAAATGAAGATAATTGCAGATGTAAGGGAAGCAGAGCTTGAGTTCCATACACTAACTCAAATGAGATCTTAACAAGTAGCTCTTTTGGCAGTGATTCTATTAGCCCAAACTACAAATTTCAGTTCTTCACCCCATTTTCTCTTGTTCAACTCCAAGGTTCTCCTAATGATCTTCAACAAGTTATTATTTTTGGACTCAGCTTGTCCATTCCCTTGAGGGTTATAGTTTGAAGCATAAGTCAGATCGGTTCCATACTCCTTGCACACTGCCATCAAGGGCTTAGCTCTGAAACACATAGCATTAACAACCACAATCTTTACTGGCACACTAAATATGCATATGATGTGATTCAACAAGAAGTCCATAACAACTTGGTGTGTTTCTTTCTTGGTGGGGATTGCTTCAACCCACTTGGTGAAGTAATTTGTGGCTGCAAGAATCCACTTATGTCCTAAGCACTAGAAGGGTCTAGTATCTCACCAATGAATTCTATTCCCCATTATTTGAAAGGAGCTTCAATTGATATGGGCTACAAAGGAAGGGAGCCTAAATATTTCATTCTTCTAGAGAAACGATGGCAACTTTCACATCTTCTAACTAGCAGGGTTGCATCTTAAAGAGAGTAGGCCACCAGTAACTAGCTCTCAAAATTTTGTGTTGTAACCCTTCCAAAGCAAAGTGTCCTCCACAAAATCCCCCATGGAAATCAACAACTATTTTAGGAGCTTCCTCTTCAGTTACAAATTTCAAGAGGACGCCTTTAGGGTTCTTCAAGGCCATCCCAAAGTCGGTGATGATGTATTTTTGAGAAGCTAGCTTGAGGGCTTTTTCATATTTTTATTTAAATGATTAGGGTAGCATAGGTTTCTGAGGTAAAAGATTACATCCTTGTACCACTTATAACTCACCAACTTCTCAAGAACATCTACCCTTTCTTCCTCTACTTCATTCACTTCAATTGTTTGCAGGTTACTCTCAACCATAAGCTTAGCCAAGCCCAAAACTCTTACCAACTTTGTGGTTTGGATGTCCATGTCATATTGTCCGTAGTTTGTTCATCCATCTACATATTTTTCTTGAGATCTTCATCTATGATAATATGCCTTTTACCATGGTGTGGGGAACATAAGCAACAACTTTTGAGCTTAAGATATAAGGCCTGAAAACCTTTGTTGCTTTCACCAAGGAAAATGATTGTTTTTCCATGATTGTGTATTTTAACTCAACAACTTGTAAAGCCTTGCTAAAGAAGGCAATAGGCCTCTCAACCCCATCTTCATCCTTTTGCAGCAAAATAGATGCAATGGTATTTTTAGAAGCAAAGGAGAAGATTTGGAAAGGATTCTTGTAATTTAGAGCTACCAAGACAGGTGCATGTTTCAATTCTTATTTGATTCCTTCAAAATCCTAAATAGAATCCTCCTCCCATTTGATAACTTGGTATTTCTTTAACATGCATGTAATAGGAAGAGTCAATTCAGAAAAATTAGACACAAACCTTCTAATGAAATTGATTTTCCCAAAGAAGGATTGGATGCCCTTCTTTTCTTGGAATTGGACCCTTGCTAATTGCTTCTACCCTCTCAGGGTCAATCATAACACCAGCCTTTAAAAAAATATGACCAAGTAGCTTGGCGCTTTTCACCCCAAAATGGAACTTCTTTGGATTCAAAGAGATTCCAAATTCTCTACATCTAATCAACATTCTTTCCAAGTGCTGCAAGTGATCTTTTCTACTCCTTGAAAACACAGTCACATCATCTTGATAAATTGCAATGAAATGATCTATGTAACCAGAAAAAGCTACATCCATTTCTCTTTGGAAGGTAGATCCAACATTGATGAGACCAAAAGGAATTCTTACATAAACATATGTTCCCAAGGAGTGGTAAAGGTAGTTTTAAATCTTTCTGACTCCTTGACAATAACTTGATTATAGCCATAGAAACCATCCAAGGTGGACAACAATTCAGATCCAGTCACTAATTGCAGCATGTTTTCCATGTTTGGCAAAGGATAATTGTCCTTCAATGAAGCTCTATTCAGATTTTTGAAGTCTACACAAAGTCTGATATCTCCATTTTTCTTTTTGACTGGCATAAGGTTTTCAACCCAAGATGAATTCCTTGTGGTCCAATGATCCCTCCCTCCTTCGAGTTTCTTCAATTCATCTTGCATTTTCATGGAAAGGAGTTGATTAATTGGCCTCTGCTTTTGTTCGAATGGTTTGGCATTTGTTTCCAGAGGAATATCATGCTAAAACAAGTCTTCTCTATATACTTTCATCTCACGAATAAGACCAAGCAAGATAGTCCGATATTTCTTCAATAGTTGAACATAGGATTGTTTTTCTTCTTTGTTTAGATTACTACCCAACCAAAATTTTCTTGGTTTATCATTAGTGCCCAAGTTATGCTCTTCCACATCCCTTGAGGTAGACATGTTTCTATTGATGATACAATCAACGTTGTTAAAATTTGACTAAAGTGCAACAAGACCTCTAGGAATGGTGTTAGTTTTCAATTAGATGATATCCTTTCCAAAAAAAAGTCTCTCTTACTTTAGTCACACACACCATTGGTTCCCAATCAATATTAAAAACTTCCTCAACACTAGAAACCCTAGTAGTTAAGGGATCGGGTAACACTCTTCCTTCACGTGCTTGAGGATGTCTATTTGCAGACCCCATGGGTCCTTTCCCTCTATCATTAGATCTTTGATGACCCCTAGAATGATTGGAAAATCTGTCTTGGTTTTTTTTTTTTTTCTTACCTTGTGAAGTCTACCCAATTCCCTTCTAAGCTCTTTCCAACTTGTAGGAAATCTCTTTGACAACCCCTGCCAAAGTTTTCACCACTTCCTCCAAGTCTACACTCTTTCTTGCTTGAGGATTTTCAGGGTTTATCAACTTTACACCATCTCTCTTGAGAGGTTTCCCAATGGCCTTAATGTTGTTTTCAATCTGTAGTGCCATGGTAAAGGCATGCCTTAAATTAGTATGGTTCTTGTCTCTTAGGTAATACGCTGCCTTCTTATCAAATGCATCTACATATTTGATCAAGCATGATTGATCACATGGACTCAAATTGACTGGCATCCTTCTCAAAGTTTTGTTAAACCTTGTGTTGAATTCATGAACTGATTCATTGGGGTTCTTCTTGATATTTTCAAATTTAGACAATAGAAACCTAGGATCAGTTTTGTCACCATATTGTAATCTGAATGCATTTTACATTTCAGTCCATGAGTCAATAGAATTATCAGGTAGAGCCTTGTACCAATCCCTTTCATCCTCTTCTAGTGTATGAATTAAGAATTTTATATACACATATTCATGCTCAATCTCAAAGTCCTCCATCATGTTAACAAAACATTTGAGAATTTTGGCAATCTATTCCTTACATCTTGTGGGACAACATTTGGGTAACCATCCATTCCTGTAAAATTTATAGGACCAAAGGTGTTAACAACAAATGGAGGCCTAGGTGGAGGCTGAGCCATATGATTTTAAGGCGGTGATCTTGGATGAGAAACATAATGATAAGGAGTGAGAGGTATTTGGGGCTCAAGAATGTGGTTCACAAGATTGGTATTCTCTAGGTGCTGATTTTCTTGGAAATTTTTACTAGAATTGAAACAAATAGGTGCAATTTGAAAAAGGAACTTACCAGGTAGAACAGAAGGACCTTAACTAGTTGAAGTAAAGAAGTTTATGAGAGGATTGATTGAATCAGAATTAGTGGAAGAAGAGTTATAATCCTCTACTAAAGGTTGATCTCTCTCACTAATGGATATACCTTTGCTTGATGTTTGACCTTCAACAACCTTCCAAACTTTTCTTTCTCCTGAAAATATTTTTCCTAATTCTTGAAATAACTTTCTACTTGGGTCCCTCCGAAGAGAGATCTTCTTGCTTCTAGGTTTTCAAAGATTAACAACACAAAAATAAATGACGGAAAGCTAAGACACTGATATTTATCAAGATCACATCAACATGGAGTCACCACTAAGGAATTTCACCCTAGTTGTGCAAATGCACTAAAATAATCTGTCAAATATCTAACAACACTGAAAATCTTGCAAAACTTTATAGATCATACCTTCCTTTTCTTGAATCTATCAACCATAAATGCAAATGAAGTGCAACTACTGCTGGAAACTGATAAAATTGTAGGTAGAACTTATATCTTCACTTAATCCTTACAAATCTGATTATAAAATGATGCTTCAACAATTTACTTGCATGTAGCATTTGTAAGAAACATTACAAGGGTTTGACATGTATCTAAATATCTAAAATATTTTTAAAAATTCCCGGAAGTGATGCCACTTTGGTGTTGGTACCCAAATTTGTTCTCCTTTTCGATCGAGCAACATCGGAGATATGTCATGAAGCTTGAAGACATATAAAACATGATGTATGTAATTTTGTAGCTGGGATGTGATCTAAATGGCACTCAGGTTTGTGGAGAAATGGATAACACTCAAATAGGACTTGATCTTGTCCTAACTATTTTAGGTCGTGCCTTTCAATCAAGGCAAGTGGACCTATTTTCGAAATGGTGAAACCTAGATTTGTGTAAATAGTATGAAGGAGCCTTGGGAAAATATGATCAACACTCCAAATCTAACATTCATAAGTTGTCATTCCTAGATTATGGAGATAATTTCAATGCAAGGAAAGGGTTATTGAAGATGTTTTGAAATCCTAATTTGTTTACGCATACTTTTAAAAATGGATTTTGATCTTTTGTGGGTATATAGGTAAAAAAAAGGGTAGTATGGGGTAGGATTACTTGTTTAGAATGATTTTTAGTGGGATATTGACAAGACAAACTTGACTATGACAGATCTTTGACAACCTCTACAACATTTTAACAACTATCAGATAAAATTCTTCAAAACAGTCGGGATGTTCTTTCAACTAGAAGAGATACACAAATGGAGGCCCAGGTTTGCACTCTTCACACAATATTTGAGACCTCAACAGAAAATATTGAATTAAAGGACCCAATTAAACATCAAAATCTCTTATCAAATCATGCCTAAGGTACCCCCAAAGGCTTACAAGCAATCTCTATCAAAAATGAAGGTGAAGTGATTTTAAACTACTTATTTTCAATGCCAAATGAAATCTCTTTTGACAAATGAAATTACAAATGCCACTAAACTATCAATAAGGATGAGATCTGTGTGATTCCTAAAGATTTTAATGCAAGATTGCAACAAGAACAAGGAAATTTGTTTGCAGACACTTAAAATGATAACAAACATCATATTGCCCAAAATAACATAGATTAATTCACAATCTTGTTAGATTCATCTGCAGGGGAGAGTTTCAGGAACAATCTTAGAGCTGTGTGATGGCTATACACTTGTAACCAACTCAACATGAATGAAGATCTCAACGAGAAGACATTAACCGAGGTTTTGGAGGGTTTCTCGGAAGATGAGCTTCTCCCAAAATTTTCTCATGATTTTAAATTTTTAGACCTTTTCATGTCTCAAAACATGCATTAGATATCTCTCTGTTACATTTGATCCTTCTTTACCCAAGAAAATAATATGCTAAGTATCAATTTTGTTACAAAATTCCATCATGATTCGTAGACAGGGACGTTTAACATATTTGCAACAAAAGTTGCCAGGTGTTTCAAAAAAGGTGAATCATTGCAAAATTCACATCATTATCCATTGTGAAGGCACATTTTTCACCTTCAAATCATGAAGACACCCTTCCTTTCATTATTTCATCCTTATCCCTCCAAAATTTGACTCTGTAACTTTTGGATTCGACATTTCACGTTTTTGGATGGGTTAGGGAAAAAAAAATTTAAAAACATCTTTGATCTGCAAATTGAATTTTCAAATTGATTCCATTGATCCTTGAAGGAAAAAATGACATGAATTTGCCAAAAATTTGATAAAAACAATGCAAAAATGCATTTCCACACTTCTGGAGCAAAAATGGTATTGGCCAAACTAAAAATGCTGATTAACTATTGATTTGATTTTCTCCCTTCAATCTGAGCCCTCCACATGTCACAATGTGATTAGAAATGGTCTTGGGATCATTTTTGATATTTTAACATTTTTTTGAAAAAATGTAAGAATTTGACATTTTCTCGCCCCTTTGCCCTTGAGATTTGGAATTTTAACACTTTTCGACACATGTCCCAAGGTGGGCCCCATTGGAATCGCATCTTAATTCTTCACATTTCTACCCTTTTTACAAAAAGGAAAATTTTCCAAAAATCCCTATGGGCCTGCATCTCCACTTTTTTCCGACATGTATCGATGTTGCTTTCATTGCGGGGCCATAACTCCATTTTTTTCTTCGTACTTCGTTCAAAAAAATTCAAAGTTTTCAAAACTCATCGATGACCCACACTCCCCTCTGCCATTTGTTTTGACACGTGTCTCCATCGATTCATTGCAGAGCCACACTTCAAATTATTACTTTAACTCATTTTTCCAAAAGGCAACATTTCCCTTTCCCTCCAAGTGGTCCGCACTCCCTACGCCCCGATCCTACCATGTGTCCTCTCCTACTTGGCTTGGTGGACCCTGAGACTTTTCACAACTTTTGCTCCCTTTCGCCAAAAAGAATTTTTTTTCTAAGTCCTTCACCTTCCATCTCTCTTTTGATGAAAACATGACACGTGTCCACCTCTGATTCACTGATGGCCTACACTCTAAAGCCACCATGTGTTCCATTCTATTTCATTGTGGGCCTGCACTCTGAAGCCACCACATGTTCCATTCTGATTTGTTGCAGGCCCTAGGCATTTTCTTTGTACTTTAACTCTTTCTTCAAAATGCCTTAAGGCACAAAAAGACCCACCTGTCTGCCTTCACTCTACTTGTGACACGTGTACCTCCTCTAGGGCCTGCGGAGCTATGGGGGCAACTTGCACTTTTTCCAAAACACAAAAAATGTTAAGTTTTTTGAGTAGACCCACCGAACCTTGTCTAATAACAAATGACCACGTAGGAGAAGTTTTTGAGCTAAAATTTGATGGGAAAAGGATGCCTGTATGACCATCAAAAACACAGAAATTGCAAGGATGCCCTAGAATGCTGAAGATGATTTTGATAGGAAAATAATGCCGATCGACCATCAAAACACCAAAAATGCCATGGATGCCCTAGAATTTGATTTTTTCACTAAGGACAAAAATTTCTCAAAATCAAAAGAACCAAATGAAACATGTTTTAAAAGAATTTTTATCATGGAATTGGATTTTTTATGTAATACAAATGCAAATCGATCAATTTTAAACCTCCATGATTGGGTAAAAGGGGAAAAGGTAGAGCCCCAGGACTTTAGAAAAATTAGGGCACAAAAGAGGGCACACATGCAAATTTATTTCAAATTAGGGCAAAATAACAAATTTGTGAGCACTTCGAAGCATCCAAGCAAGAGGGGAAAAGTTGCAGACCATAGATTTGAGAGAAAAACATTTCAGAGCATGTAGAATGAAGGAAAATTAGGGAAAAATCTTGCAGGATCAAAAATGGCACCAACACCTTGCACACCGAGGTTGTAGGAAGCCTAGATACTCATGCTAGCCCTTTTATTGAAGCTCAGATTGATGTAATGAAAAAAATGGAGGAGATATCTATTAACTTGGCACATGAGACTTGTAGTGGCCTATGGTGCATGGATTGTGAGGTAGAGGGGCATATAAAAGAAATTTTCCTTAGATATTGGTATGCACCATGACAATAGACTTTGAGATTTACCATAGAGATCATGATGCAAGTAGGTGTCTATTACTACAATGCGCGAAACACAAGAATGTGTCTTTTACTACAAGATTTACATCTCTACTACTCATTAAACTAAGGATTATAGATTGATTGACCAAATACAAGAGGCCATTGATATTGGTGTGTATTAGACCAACATTGCACACAATTCCAAGGACGATGGTCATCACTATGAAGGGCACTGGATGGAGGATCTCGTTGAAGAGGATTTTTAAGAGGATTTATATGCATGGACAACCATGGAGGTGGGTGAAGTGAGTTCCTACATGGAACTTGTTACAATTTTTGGTCATGAAGCACTATAAGCGTGAGTGTCCTTACCTACTACAATTTTCTTGGTGTGAAAAGAAGAACAAGTATGTGGAGTGCCCAGATCTATTTGAACACATGATTCGAAACAACAAAAATACAAAGGCACCGGGATGGTAAGCATTAAGAAAGTAGACTCGTAGTGGATGCCAAGAGTGGTGCATGAGGTAGAGTTAGAACTTGTACTTGTGACGACGCGAGATGAGGCTGCGCATGCTGTGGGAGATACCAAAGTAGAGACAACTGATTACAAGAGAGAAGAGGTCTTTGGATGGGAAGTATCCAGACCCTACCCATCAGAAGGAAGTCTATCAAGATACCATGGACATAATCAGGAGTCTTCAAGGGGAAATTCAATGTCTGAAGGAGAAATCCTGAAAGTTTGGAGTAGAAGAAGAGTGTTGAGACCCCATAAAATGATCTAGATGATTTCAAGGAGGTATGCAAAATGTTGAGGCAAGAGAATATCATTCCTTTGTTAGGAGAATAGTTAAGGAATAAGATACCAAGCACTAAAGTAGAGCACAAGAGGTAGGTTTTACATGCTAACCTTCCTCCCCATAGCCTTGACTATGATAAGGAAATTACCTTGAATGCAATTGTTGATGGATGGATCCTAAGAAATATTTTGATAGATACAGTGCGTAAGTTAATTTACTTACCTTAGATTCTTGGAATCAAATGGGAAGGTCCCAGTACAGCCATCTTCAAATGTGTTGTACATGTCCAATAAGACAAAGGCAATGCCCATTGGTGTTTTAAAGGATGTTGTTATCACTTTCCAAGGGGCGAAATTCACTTGGGACTTACGTTTTAATAAGGGGCATATAAGCTTTGAGAACAAAGAGGAACAATTTATCATTCCTTTGATAGATGGGAAGTCGGCACCCTATATTGATCCTTTAGGAGAAGATGGCCTAGACATAATTTACATGTGCACTATCTAGGACCATGAAGTTATATAACCAATAAAGGAGGGTGTTATTCGGTGTGAAGAAGTTCAATCTATAAGTGATATAACTAGCATAGCATGTGAAAATTGGGTACACGAGACATATGAGTTGGTGGGAAGGTAGTTAAGGGGCTCTATGATGAGGGTAGCAAAGGTGCGCTCAATCAAGCACCTAGGAGGAAAGAAGTTACCAAGTTATTCTGGAGGAGCCAACCATGATGTTTTCCTACGAGAAATGGAGACCCAGTGGAGAAGTGAGGTCAAGAGGAGAGGGATGCTTAGTTATACCTTGCTCGGGACCACATCACTTTAGTGGGAGACCTATCACAATAACCTTCTAGAGTGGCACGAGGTGACAATTGTGTTCTCTGTTAGGTTTTCTTGAAGCAATGCACCTACTATCATACAATATTATCATGGGAAGGAATCTACCTTGTTTCACATCCAAGCATGTGAGAAGTCATGGATGGAAGGTGAAAAATCCTTCCTAACTTCTTTATGGGTGTATAAGTTGTACTCCACCTTATAAGGTTGTGCGAGGCACATGGTACATTCACTCAAATATGTGCGTCAAATAGGAAATTGGTAGGAGTTAATGGATGACCTCCTTCAATATTTTGAATATCGAAGCACCAATCCATCGGTGGATGAGGTGTTACTGAGGTTGTTAAGTGCCTAACAATGAGAGATAGTGCCATGGAGGAGGATAGAATATTGTAGAAGCATGCTTTGATGAGGATGAATCAGAGGAGATACAAATTCGGTGCTCATGCATGGAGAAAGAGAAAGGAAAATCGGTCTATGTGATTGACGGTGAAGAAATAGAAGATTTGGATGCTAACCATACGAAGGTATGTAAAAAGTTATGGATATTTTTGATGAGCAAGTGCGCACCTACCATGAACTACTCAAAACAAAGAATGTTAACATTGGCTCAAAAATAGAACCTAAAGAGGATACTATTGGGGAGTATTGGTTAGAAAAGGAGGTTTCGAAGATCAGTGATCTATTACGTGAGTTTCAAGAATAATCTCTGCATGGGTACCATGAGCTGAAAGGAGTTCACCACTTCTTGGGGGAAATTAAAATCAAGATAAATTCAAGGAGGAAATTGAAAATATGATCACATCGGGCATCATTGAGGCTGTTGAGGAATTAGAATTTTTAAACCCATTGGTCATTAGCATTAACAAGGATGTGTGTTGATTATAGGGATTTAAATGCGGTATGTGTCATTGATCCCTTTCCAAGCCCCTTCATTGAGGAGATTATGGAAGGAGTATCCAAGAGTGAGATCTATTCTTCCACAGATGAATTCTTTGGGCATCATCAAAGGTTAGAATTGTAAAGGAAGACAAAGAAAAGACAAATTTCACCACTAAATGGTGAATATTCTCCTACACAGTCATGCCTTTTGGACTAAAAAATACATCTGCTATGTTTTCATGCATTGTGGTGAAGGCATTTCAAGAATTCATCCATAAGTTTCTTCAAGTCTACCTTGATGATTGGATGGTATATGGATTAGTAAGGGATCATTGTGACAATCTAAGGCTGATGTTTGAAATATTTTGGTAGTTGAGGATATCCCTTAACATTAAGAAACATGTTTTTATTACTCAATTTTGAACCCTTTTACGGCATATCATATGTAAGGAAGGTTTCTGGTGGATACTACCAAATTTTCTATTATCGTGGGATTGGGGAATGTACCAACTAGATTTTAGTGCACAAAATCCTTGGGCATATGGGATATTACTAAAAATTCATTAAGGGGTATGCCAAGATCACCGCGTCATTGGAAGAGTTACTAAAACTCAAAATTCCATTTCACTGGGGAGAGGCACAATAGATGGTGTTTGATACATTTAAGAATAGGCTTATCATTATACTCATACTAGGTATCCCTTCTTGGGATAAGCCATTCCATGTACATGTTGATGCTTTGGGGATGGAAATTGGGGCAATCTTAGCACAACCTGGAGAAGGAAGTTTTGACAAACCCTTATGTTTTTGCTAGTAGGAAGTTGACACCAACAAATTATAACCATACCACTACCGAGCACAAATAATTTTCCATTATCTACATGCTGCATAAATTTAGGCAATGTTTGTTGAAACACCCTCATATTCTACATGGACCACATGTCATTGAAGTACTTGGTGAACAAGCCCATTTTACAAGGGCAAATATGTCGATGGGTATTATTGTTTCAAGAGTTTGAGTTTGATTGTGGTGAAAATAGGAAAGAATAACTTAGAACCGACCAATTATCTAGGATTGACTCAGGGGAGGATGTGTAGAGCATTGAAGATACAATGTCGGTTGCGTAATTGTTTAGATTATGGCATGCTCCCTCTAACTTGAAATATATTGTTGTATTTCTCAAGATTTGTGGGGTACCATAAGGAATGAATAATATGGAAAGAAATTAATTAGCCATACACATCGCACCCTACATGTTAATTGGCGAAGACTTAATTAAGCTAGGCGCAATGCGGTTATTTCCCAAATGTGTGTTAGAGCATGAACGCATTGCAATCTTGGAGGAAGCACATGGTGGAATTGCAAGAGAAAAATATGCAGGGAATGTAACCACACGCAAGATCCTTTTGGTAGGGATTTGGTGGGAAAGCATCTACCAGGATTGTATTGAGTTTTACAAGGATTGTCACCATTTTCAATGCCTTGGAAAACCAAGAAGAAGAGATGAGATGCCCTTGAGATTGATAGCTAGTGCAAAACCATTTGAGAAGTGGACGATTAATTTTGTAGGGCCAATTTCACCTATTTTGCAAAGTCTTGGTTCATGTTATATCATTACTTTTACTTACTACTTAATAAGATGGGTGGAGGCAAAGGTGCCTACAAGGTATTACACAGTGGTAACAACATCTAGGTTCTTGTGTGAAAATTTAATCAACGGATATGGATGTCTGCATTGAGTTTAACAAGTGATAGGGCAGAATTAGAATTAGACAATTAGAATCTTGTTGGCAGAATTCATGGTATTCCACCACAAGAATACCCATTATCACCCCCAAGCTAATGGAACCACTAAGGCATTTAACAAGATACTGAGTCACACACTGACCAAAATTTTTGATGTGGGAAGGAAGGACTGGGATGATAAATTTTTGTTGTTATGGTCATACCAAACTACTTATAAAAGACTAAATAAGGCCACACATTTTCAACTAGTGTTTGGCATGGAAGCAATGTTACCCATTGAATTTATGTTACCATTACTATGTATAGGGTGCATAGGAGGATTATTTGATGAACAAATGCTTGAGGATAGGATTGATAAGTTAATGTAGTTAGATGAGAGGAAGGCCATTGCTCACTGGAGTTAGAATATAGAAAAATCTAGGTAGAAGGCATGGCATGATAGACACATCAAGAACAAAAAGTTTGAGGTTGGGAAGATGGTTCTATTATATGATTCCAAGTTTGTGCCACCCTGGGAAATTCAAATTCCATTGGATGGGACCATACATTATATCCTATATACTTGATTCAAGCACTTTAGTTACAAGCATTGGATGGAACATAGTTACTAGGACATTTCAATGGGAGTAGGCTAAAGCCCTACTATAAATAATTCTTCCTTGTGTTTGTAAATAAGGCAGTATTTCCCTTTAGCCTAGGATTTCCCTTAATGCATTTTCCTTTCTTTTTGTTTCCCTTTCTCGTTGCTTTCTCCTTTTATTTTTGTTGTTGTGTGCACATTATGCATTGGTAGCCACTTACAATTTCAAAATTATTCTATGCGTAGAGGACCATGTATCCATTTTTGTGTGGGGTGAAGTGATGCGACAAATACTAGAAGTTGGTAGTGGAAGATGTGTTTCGATGGCCCTATTTGAAGGAATAGAACTGCATGGAAAAGGTGAACATGAGGAGTTTGGTGTCATGAAGGATTTACAAAAACCATGTACAAGGGTGAGAAGCATAGGAAAAAAATGAGGTAGGTGATGTCAAAAATTAGGGTAAGGATAGAAGAAGCTCCTTTGATCTTTGTAAGCATATGTGTAAGGATCTTCGGTTAGTAAGGGTTTTTGCACACCAGAAGGTTGTAGAATTTTTCACATAGGATTAGGCATGGGGGTAAAAGCACTTGAAGGTTGGATTTAAAAGAAAAATCCTCCTTTATTGTAAAGGTATGTTGGTAGGTGGCATGCCATTTATCATGGGAAAAAGAAAAAGATATAAGTAGAAGCTCGAGGTATATTATTTTTACCTTATATTTAAGATATCAAAGAGTTCTTGCAAACTAGGTGTCCTTAAAGCAAAGTTACATAAAAAATGGTTGTGAAGATTTGAGTGGATAACTAGTTTGATTAGTGAACTAGAGTGGAAAAAGAGTACACGAGCATGAGGGAGAAGGTTGTATAAGTTTTGAATCCCACAAGTGAATACACCATTTTATGGAAAGAAGAGTTTTATAGGTTAGGGTTCCATAGCTAAGGCATAGGATTGAAGGTATTTTCGCAAAAGGGTAGAGCCATAGAATTGAGAAGAGCCAAGATCAGGAGGAAGAAAGAACTTTTAGTGACTTGACAGAGAAATGAAACCAAGGAAAGTAGTAACCGTTTCACCAAAGAAGGGAAAGGGAAAAGGGAAACAAGATGTTTCCACCAGTTTCAACGAATAATGGTATGTGGAGATTCAATATCCAAATGACATGTTGCTTAGCAAAGAATAGGTGTCTCATGTTAGAAAGATGGCCATAAGTTCCTACAACCATTATATGAGCACCACATATAATGAGATGGCATTGGAACTGGTTTTCCTTACAGACAAAATGACACCAGATGGAATTCCTATCTATGATGATGAGGTAAAGGTGAAGATGGAGAAGGCCAGGTTATTGAAATTCTACGATTTTCCCTATTTTGGAAAACCTTAGTGATTGCACTAGTGGTTAATTTCAGCCATACATGAATACATTTCTACTTTGTAGGACATGGGATGCAGATAACTCATAAACTAGTCTCTAAATTTATTGGTCTTACCTGAGAGGGAGAACCATTTGATGATGACTTGGACAATAAGGATTTCATCAAAAATACTTTTGAATCCTATGATTATAAGAAGGGGTCACGATACTTTGACATCTCTGTGATTGTTGACCCTATAATGAGGATGGTTATGCGCTTGGTCACAAAACTAAACGGGTAGGAGAGAAGGACGTAATTCAATTAGGCTTAGTTGAATGTTTTCCGAGAGAAGATATTGGAGGGGACCATTTATAACCTCTTGGAGTTCCTAGTATAATAAATCATCAATGCCATGCATGATGGCTCAAAAAGATCATGTTTGGTAATGTCCTCATTACCATCGTCTTTTCAGAGACCGAGGTGCTTGATGGGCTAAATAATATTATGTGGGAGTAACTAGATAAGAAACCCTCCCCTGCTAAAATATTTTAGAAGTACACTTGTGACACCATGACGGCCACCCAAAATGCGTGCCTAGAAAAATGGTATTATTAGATGCGTGATGCATTTGGCGCAAAGTGGAGGATACTTGAGTAGTTACTTGTTTTACTGTAATTCAAAGCTAAATTCGTCATATACCAACATTTTTGCATTGGGAGGTTTACTCTAACAAATGGTGCCAAGGGTCCTTGGTGCAAATTTCCATTCTCCTTCACAACACAATACTTCCAGGCTGGAGTCAGTAGATTTAAGGAGCTGAAGAAGCTAAGGTTTGACCTCAGCATAGTAGACCAAGATTACCACAAGGTGAGTAGGACATTGATATATCCAAAGAAGTGTGCATATGTGGAAAAATATGTCTCCGTGACGTCTACAAATGATAAATCCAAGAACGTTGCATGTTCTTTGGGAGGACCAAGACAAGGGTATACATGCACATAAGGATGAAGTATGAGAAAGGAGCTTACATTGAAAATTATGTCTCTATCCTAGAAAGACCCCACCAGAAGGAAGAAGGTTGTGCTAAGGAAAAGGAAGAGAGAGGAGGCCCCTAAGAAAAAGGTTCCAAGTACACAAACAATGCGATGCAGTAGGTGCGTAGGAATTGGGCCCAAAACCAAGAACCTATGCATGGAGGAAGAAGTCTCCCATAAGAGAGAGAGAGAGAGAGAGAGAGAGAGAGAGAGAGAGAGAGAGAGAGAGAGAGAGAAGACACCTGAGGAAGGGGTGCCAGAGCAAGAGAAGCCCCCTAAAAAAGAAGAGTTTCTAGAAAGAAAGGAGTCACCTAGAGAGGAAGAAAAAGAAGAGTCTCCTATATTGGAATCACCAATTAGGAAGAAAAAAGAGTAACATGTAGAAGGCAGACTAAGAAGAAATGGAGATAATGGATGCCGAAAAAGATGATGAAGAGCACAATGAGGCTTAGGAGAATAGTGTATGATGTACATGAGTCAGAGGAGGAGGATAATGAAGAGAAGGATGAGGACATAGGAGGCACTCATGACAAAGGGGGAAGTGAGGAAGTCAACATGAAAGATCAAGGGACTCCAAGTTTGACCAAGGAGAAAATAGAGGAAGCCGCAAAAGGGAGGTAGCAGGCATCATAAAAGACTTGGTGGATCAAGAGGTGGAGCAAAGCATCGAAGAAGTTCTCAAGGAGATGGAGGGAAGTAAGAGCATACAAACTAACTTTGGAAGCATGGGTAGAGATACCATCTTGGCGTGTAAGGTTAGCAAAGGAAGCAAACACAAGAGGAAAGGGTATGGTAGTGGTGTAGGAACAAGGGATGACTTACATCAATTATCCAAGTAAAATATTGTGAGTGTGTTTCCTAAGTATCATGCCTTCAAACCAACTCCTTACATGGTCTTCTTTAGATGAAGATGGTGTGTACCCATGCACAAGGAAGATGTTGTCTTGGGATTTTTAGTACCACATTGATGAGCCTAAATTTGAGGTCAACTGTGAGGCGTTGATGAAGATATCGATACCGAAGGAGTAAACCCTTTGCTTTGAATGCTCAACAACTATAAGACGAGTAGGTTTATAATGCACTTAGTAAAGTGTCAGTGGAGATTGAGGTGAGGATCTTCGGGAGAAATGACAAAGTAAGGGTCTTGGAAGAAGAGCATGTACAGAAAAATGAAGAGATCATTGAAAAGGACAAGGAGCTAAAGCAGGATGTGTTGATCGCTGCCTAGTTAAGGCTTGAATTAAGGGAGGAAAAGGAAAAGTTACGAGAGATCCATAAGAAGATAGAGAATATTTAAGATGAAATAATCTTGAAGCACCTAGACCTTTCCCCACTTGAGAAAAAAATACTAGTCGACCATGTAATGCTTAGAAGACCTGACCTACATCCTCACCAGGGAGAGGCGGCCACTCACATTGGAATCAAAAGAAGAGGAATTGGCATGCCAAAAGGAGGAAGAAAACTAAATATCAAGGAGACAGTTACTCAAGATCCGAGCCCATTTCCTTTGTGAAGACCTCCGCATAAATGGCTGATGTTTTTTAGGACAATTGCGTTGCAGAGAGATAGGGTAACAAGCATACTAGTTACTACGCATGAGGTGGATCTGAAGGAGTTTCAATAAAAGAAGAAAGGAAATAGGGTGGAGCGTGATAAGATCCTAGCTAAGGTTGAGAAAAATTTAGAAGTAATCAAAACCTTATGGGGTTTGATGAATAATTTGGTTAAAGAACTATATCCCTATGTCACCCACAAAATGGACACGCTGGATAATATTAGCAAGAAACTAGAAGGAGTTGTAGACACATTGAATTATAAGAGTAGTGGATTGAGTTTTGATGAGGTGAGCTCTTTAGTGGGTGACCTACTTTAGCAAGCACAGAGTGAGGTGGATGCCCGGGAAAATATTGAAGCAATAGTAAAGAAATAATTCCCACTCCTCCTACAAAGCAAAGAGAAAATTCTTCCATTCTTCCATTCTTTCATTCTTTATTTAGATTGTCCCTGTCCCACTATTATTTATTCTTTGGATTAAGAAGGGTTTTTTGTTGCAAATGGACATCCGGATGTTGATTAGAATTCTAGTTTGACATCTTGGACATCCATTGATTTCACAACATTGAATCCTTTCCCCAAGTGTGTGGGACTTGTAAAATGGGAGAGGAATCTCCAAATTAGAGGCTTGTTCCTCAACTCCTCTGATCAGATATATCACTTACAAGTTATATAGAGGTTTCAAACTCAAAATCCTACTCTAAATTCCAAAGTGGACAGAGATAGAGAATGCAAAAAAACTGAAACTAGTGCTAATAAGGTGATGCACCAAAGGAGTGGTGAGCATTTCTTACTTCTACAGATTGACACAGTTCATAAAAATGCAACAAAACTTCATGCACAAACTGATAATTGTAATGGAGGGTCAGAAATGAATCAAACAACACAAACAGAGGATAAAAACTCATTCACAGAGCCTGTATTGTCATTTTAACATTAAAAACCACTTGCATTACAACACCTGAGAGGAAAAATAGGTTGCAGTCTTGGAAAAGGTCTGATTTTTCCACAAAAATCACTTTCAAGGTGAAAGAGGGAGCCTGCAATACAAAAAATGTTCAACCCTTTGAAAATGAGCCAAATCTGGCTTTTACAAAGTGCAAACCACGACCCAGGAGAGAGAAACGTGGGAAAACATGGGAGAGCTTCAACCACCAACCAAAAACATTAAAATAGCATGGGCATCCTTACAGGCCCATCCCCTGACATTTTTCGCCATGTTGGGAGAGAATGCGAGCCATTCTTCATTAAAAATGGTGGTTGAAACATCATTTCTGTCCATGACCATGTGCCAGAGGAGTTTTTCAATTTTATCTCTCCAAACTCCATCAAAATGAAAAAATGACCCTAGAATCTTGTAGATAATTTCACCAGCTTTCCATTGATATAAAGAACGTGAAAACCGAGCTCTGGATCGAAAGATATGGCCGTTTGAAATTTTAGGGCAAAACAGGGCCAAATCGGATTGGCGGGCAAATTTTTTTAAATTTTTCACTTTTTGGTCATTTGGAAAATTTTCCAAAAATTCCCCATGCTCCGCCATTCCAGGTGCCACGTGGCATGCTTTGATTGGGCGTGGGCCTTTAATGCTTCATTTTCCTTTGTTTTCGCCATTGGAAAATTTTCAAAAATTCCCCGCCGGGCCGATGAGTTGAGGACACGTGGCAGCAGGTGATTCATGCACGGGCATTTCCTCCTAAATTTTCCATCACTTTTTGACCATTTCTCTGACCTAGACACGTGGCGAAAAATGATTCTATTGGATGTGGATTTTCCCTTTGAATTTTCCCGTGGGCCTTTCTATATTTTTTACCGCCAGTGGACATGTGGTGGGATTCTATTGGTTCACACTTGGGGGCAATTTTTCCTTTGAAATTTCCTTTTTTTCCTTTGGGAAAATTTCCCAAATTCTCCCTACCCTTCCTGGGCCGACCCTCTGGGAAAACATTTTTCCTTTGGACATGCTGGGAAAAAATCCCAATCTCCCGCTTCGCCTCAGGGTGACGTGGACACGTGGCATAACCCTGATTTTGGTGCGGGCTGACGGGCCAAAATTTTTTTCCTTTTGTGCAAAAACACTTCACCAAAATTCTAATTCTCCTCCACGCTCCCCGGCTCCGGCCCCATAGGACACGTGGCAAACATGATTGATTGGGTGGGATTTTCCTCCCAAAAAATTTTCCATGTGCCAACACTTAGTCAAATTTTTCAATTTTCTCCCCTTGGACACGTGGCAAGATCCGATTCACCGTGGGCAGTGCGGGAAAATCTTCCCTTTTGAAATTTTGCCAAACACTTGGTAAAAAACCAAGTTTTCCTCGACCCCCGCCACTTCCTTGGACACGTGGTGCCATTTCATTGGCTGCGGGCCTTTCAGGGGAAAATTTCCCACAAAAACTCCGCCGGGCCATAACTTCAAAAATACATGGAGTTAGGAGGAAAACTTTACCTTTCTGGAAAGCTGAGAAAGAGCTCTATCCAATGGTGCCATTTCAGAAAGTTTTGAGTGCCTAAAAAGAAAAAAATTATGACTGAGGCACAAGAGAGGGAAGAATGAAAGGAGTTAGCCACAAAATGAGCAAGGGGTACATTTTGGATAACAATTTTGGTGACTCAGAGGGGTCATCTACTGCTTGGATGAAGTTACCAGTTACTGAAGCAATCCATTGGGCATGGAGTCATCAAATTCTCTGTTTGGTACCCCAACTGACTAGAACACTACAAGGAGGAAGATGGAGGGTGGAACATCATCTGATTGAGCAAGGCCTATAACACACATTTCCAGGAACAACAAGCTTGTGCCAAAGCACTTAGGGAAAGCAAAGCTAATCTACAGCAAAACAATGTGCACAAGCACTTGGAGGAATGAAAATCTAAGCTAATATGTACAAGGTGGAGAATTCCCTTCAGTAGCAATGCTTTAGATAGATCCCATTGACTGGAATCTATAGTTCTTCGCCATCCAATGAAGACAATTGGAAAGCATTGTTGTCCTTGCACTTTGTGACCATGTATGGGCCACTCCAAATGGCATCAAATTTTGAATGCCTTCCCGGTTTTTCTCTATCTGCATCCCATTTTAACACTAGATCTCCAACTTGGAAAGATCTATTCTTGGCCTTCTATCAAAGGTCTTCTTTATCAAAGCTTGATCCTTCTCCATTGCTTGGGATGCTGATTTCTGATTTCTTGGAGCTCCATCAACTCTGCATATCTAACCTCCATGGGCTCAAACTCCAACAACTCCAACTGTTTCATGAGTTCCAATGTTGGCAACTCAAGTGACATGGGAAAAATTGCCTCTCTCCCATAAACAAGCTTAAATGGAGAGTTACCTGTAGATCTCTTGGGAGTTATCCTATCAGCCCATAAGGCTGATTTCAACTTAGTATGCCAAGACCTCTGATTTTCATCAAGAGTCCTCCTAATGATCCTCAACAAGTTCTTTTTTTTGTAGATTCAGCTGGCCATTACCCTGAGGGTAATAGTTTGATGAAGTACTTAGGTAGATCCCATTCTTGACAGCCCATTCAGTCACCTTGGACCTAATGAATGCCAATGCATTATCTGATATTATTGTAGTAGGTATGCCAAATCTGGTTGTTATTCCCTCATAGAAATCTAGGATGCTAGATTCATTTGCTTCCTTGAGTGCTACTACTTCAGTCCACTTGGTGAAGTAATCTGTTTCGCTGTTAAAATCCATTTGTGCCCTTGGCTTGAATTGGGATTAATGACTCCAATGAAGTCCAAACCCCATTGCATGAATGGCTGGTCAACTGAAATTGGATGCAATGGAAGGGCAGCTAGTCTCTCTTTACCTGTGAAGAATGCACAATTCTTGCACCTCTTGATCCATGCATAACAATCACTGAAAATCTTGGGCCAATAATAGCCAGCCCTCATGATCTTTAGAGCTATCACTCTTGGTGCAAAATGACCACCAGCTGATCCACCATGGAACTCTTCCAACACCCTATGAATCTGATTTGTACTAATGCATCTCAACAACACTCCATTCACATCCTTTTTGAACAAAACACCATCAACAAGGGCATATGGGACAACCTGCAATCTGAAGTGTCTTCTTTTGGTCTTGTTCATCTCTGGAGGGCATAGACCTATGCTTAGGAAGTGCATTATGTCTTGGGTCCAGCAAGGAGTGAGGACACCATTATTTTCCTCTTGAGTGCTTCCTTGCTCATGGCTGTCTTGCAATGCCAAAACAGCCTCCTTCTCATTGCATGCTTCCTTTTGTTTGCTCAAAATCAGCTGCTCACACAATCCTTTTCCTCTGACCAACTTGGTGACTTTGATCTCAATGTCATACTCCATGACATGAGTAATCCAACTGCTCTCTTTTCATTCAAGTCTTTGTTGAGGAGGAAGTCTTTAACTCCCACATGAGAAACCAGCAATTGAACCTTGTTGTTTGAAACTAGATGCTTGAATTTCTTCAAGCTTTGATTACTGCAAGAACATGCTTTTCAATGAAAGAATATCTCACCTCATAATCCTCTAGGCTTTGGCTGAAGAAAGCAATTGGCTGCTCATCATTGTCTTTGTTCTGTTGTACCAAAATTGCAGAAATAGTATCATCACCCCCAAATGCATAGAGGATGAAATCCTTGGAGAAATCCGGGTTAATGAGAGTTGGGGCTTGAGAGATGGCTTCTTTGATTGCTTCAAAACTTTCCTTGCCCTCTGCTATCCATTTGAAAGCCATGCTTTTCTTTAACATCTTGGTGATAGGCTTGACTAGGGCTGCAAAATTTGGGACAAACCTCGAACAAAATTTATTCTCCCAAGAAACTTTGAAGGGCCTTCTTGTGGCTTAGCAATGGTAGTGCTCTTATGGCTTCAACTCTTTCTGGATCAATTGCTAATCCTTCTTTGGAGACAATGTGGCCAAGGATTTTTCCTTCATGGGCTAGAAAAATACACTTTTTAGGATTCAAGGATACTCCAAATCTTCTGCACCTTTGGAACACTTGTCTCAAATGAAAGAGATGGTCTGCTGCATTTTTTGAAAAAAAGTGATATCATCAAGATATATCAGCACAATGTTGTTAATCAAACCCTTGAATGCCATGTCCATTTCTCTTTGGAAAGTAGCTCCAGCGTTGGACAACCCAAATGGCATTTTCTTGTATGCATAAGTTCCCCATTTGGTTGTAAAGGTTGTCTTGAACTGATCCTCTTCTTTCACCATAATCTGATTATACCCCGAATAGCCATCAAGTAATGAAAACCTCTCAGAACCAACAACAACTTGCAAAATCTGCTCCATGGAAGGAAGTGGGTAATGATCCTTGAGAGATGCTCTATTCAAATCTCTGAAGTCAACACACAATCTGATTTCCCCACTCTTCTTTCTAACTGGAACCAAGTTGGCCACCCAACTAGAATGCTTGATAGGGAATATGATTCTTGATTCTATCAACTTATTCAATTCCTTTCTCATGAGAGGCTCCATGTGTGGATTGACTGGCCTTTTTTTTGTCGATGGGTTTAGTACTTGGATCCAATTCAATGGTGTGTTGAGCTAACTTGGGATTGAAACCTTTCAAATCTTCATAGCTCCAAGAAAACACATCAGGGAATTCTTGACAAAGTTGTATGAACTCATACCTTTCTTGTTCAGTTGTCATCTTACCAATTTGGAGTGATTTGCCTTCTTCCACCGAGATGGACACTGAATCTTCTCCCTTGACTTGAATGTTTTCTTTCTCCTTCCTAAACTGATCATTAGGATTGAAAATGGACTCCAAAGTAATAAGTCCCTTTGGTAGTTTGTTGGTTCTCAGCTGTACCACTTGGTCACCATACTGCTGCTCCAACTTTTCCTAATTTTTAGCTGAGAACTCAGCCTCTTCTTGCAAGAAATGGATGATTTGCTGATCATTTTCAAACACTTGCCAACTTACATTGTTGTCTAGCACTGAAGGCCTCATAATCACATGGATGTTTGGTTGTACCTTGTCTTTTTGAATGCTTTCAACAACGTCAAAGGCTGCCCCAACTGCTGCAAGCCTGTCAGCAGCTTGGTTCTCTTTTCTAGGAATGGATTTTATGCCAAAGCCCTCAAAATCTTCAATGAGGTCCCACACCCTATTTTTGTAGCACTTGAGTAGATCATTCTTGACAGCATGCTGCCCCTTAACTTGGTTGACAATCAACTCACTATCACCAAAGACTTGCAAGTTCTTTATTCCTCTCTTGATTGACCAATGCAATCCTTGTATCAAAGCTTCATATTCAGCAGTGTTATTAGAGCATGCAAACTGAAATCTAAAAGCTGAATAATACTTAACTCCTTGAGGTGAAACAAGCATAGCTCCCCCTCCTGCACCTTGTCTACTCCTTGATCCATCAAAAACAACTGCCATACCTCATTGTCATCCTTGTGGTTCTGGCTTGGTGATGCTAGGAATAGGCTGATTTTCTTCATGCATGCAATAGACTCCTAGCTCAGATTCTTCTATTTCTTGATAAGGATCAAAAGCATGCACCTTATTTTCCCATTCATCAAGAGTTAGATCTGGGATGCTTCCTACCTTGGTGTCAGTTTCATCAGTGCTTGGATAATCCTCTTGATCAAATGTTGAACAATTGGTATTGATCTGACTTGGAGTGTAAGGCTCAATGTGAAAGTTTGCAATAGGTTCAGATCTGATTGTGGCTTTAGTTCCATATCTTGTTCTGAACAACATGTGTGACCAATCAGTAGATAAGTAACCTCCAATCTTGGTTGTGAAATCCCTTGACAAACATAGGGCAAAGAGTGGTGGAAGGTCTATTACTGAGACATCTTGCAAAACAACAACGTTGGGGCATGCATGCAAAGTAAGACTCAAGTTTTTATCACTCCAACTATTGTTACTGCTGTCCCATCCAATTGCACTACCCCTTTGGATATGACTTCATATTGAATTCCCAACTGATCAGCTATTTGCTTGGGCATTACTGAACTACTTGCCCCGGAATCAATCATGCAATTGTGTACTAATTGGTTTCCAATGATCAATGAAACATAGAATGGAGGGGGCTTCAACATTTTACCTTGCTTGTCCTCCATGATTCCCTTCAGGCTGGGCAGCATTTGTGAGCACCTTTTCTTGCATTTGGACTTGCTGATTTGAAGTTGACCAGTCCTTCATGGCAGCTTGTAGCAAATCTCTTTGGCCTGGGATAGATAGTGATTCCCACATTGATATGTTTACATTTGTCTTCTTCATCTGATCAATGATGTTGAATGGAGATGAAGCATCTCTTTGTTGTCCCTTGGCCTGCACATTCATTCCTTGCATATGGGCAGCAACAACTGGCATTTGAGTTGGCCTAGGAGCTGTTTTAGGCAGCCCTTGTGTGTTTGGAACTGAATTTTGTTTGCCAATAATTTGTGGAATAGTAGGAGGTTGTGGATTATTTGGAGCCAATGGCTGTTCTTCACCCAAATTTCTCCTTTTTGACCTTGTGTTGGCTGCAACACTTTGGGAAACTGTTTGATTCATGCCACAAAAATCTTCTACCTGCCAGTTTACAAGTGTGGTATCATTTGGAGCTGATTGTTGCTGGAATGTTTCTTGTTGTTGGTTATTTCCTTGACTACCTTCACCCTCCACACCAGTAGTTGTCACCATTAATGCTTGATTTAAGGCACCGTTGAAACACATAGACTGGTTGTGAGGTTCATTGCATGGGAAACACCAATCATACTCTTGAGCTATGTTGTTTTGCACTGGCACTAATGCCTTAGAGGTAGATATAGCATTGGGATTATAGGGCTGAAATGGTCTATTGGCAGGAGGTCTTGCTTGGTTTAAATTTGCAGCTGGATTGGGTGGTCTTTGAGGTTGGTATGGCTGCCTGTTAGGCTGAGCTTGAGGCTGGAAGGAGGTCTAAAACCTTGGGCTTGCTACCTCTTGAGTGTAACCAGCTCATTACCTAAATTTTGCAATTGCTTCATGACTTCTTGAAGTTCATTTGAGGCACTAGAAGATGAAGTAGAAGCTTCACTTGAATTCTGATTTCTAGGAGTGGGAATAGGAGCTAAAATTAGGCACTTGACTAGTATTTGGGCTCTCTAAACTTGGAAACAATGGCATTGGAGGCCTAGGAGCTAGCTTGCCAGCTTGAATCAAACAATTTTCAGCTCTAATGGCAATGCTATAAGCAACAGGGATAGTTGTGCCTCCCATGGATTGAATTAACATAGAAATATCAGAATTTAAAGCTTTAAGGTAATATAGAAAAGCACCTTCTGCTGCTGGCCTTACTACCACTAGAATTCTCTCCCAAGTCATTTGAAATCTGAAGTTGAAGTCAGTCAGCTGCTCATTGGGAGCTCTCTTGATGGTTGTCAGCTGCTCCAAAAGGGACAAGTTGTCTCCCTTTTCTCCAAACTACTCATGGAGGGCTATACATAGTTGGTTCCAATTTTGGATAGAACCTGAGGCAAGACTCCTGAACCATTGCAAAGCTTTCCCTTTGAATGAAGATGCCAGTAGTTTGACAACAACTTGCATCTCATTGATCTCATGGATTGCACAAATATTAGCAATATCCTTGACATGATCACCAGGAGTGGTCTGATTCTCTCCAGTAAAGTATGGGATGTTCTTCAATGCTGCAACTGGGATTGGATTTTGTGCATTGAGAGCAAGTGGGCTGCTGCTAGTGAAATTGACATAGGGGTTGTTTTGTGCCATTCTGATTGGCCTTAGAACCCTTGTTGATTGAATGAAAGGCCTACCAGGTGGAGGAGTTGAGAGAGTTATGTTTGGTGGAGATGGAGACCTTTGAATTCTCCTCCCTCTTTGCCTTCTTCTTGGAGATAACTATAGATACTCAAACAACACCTCTTCTTCTCCAACTCTTGACCTTGTGGTGATTCTTCTCATGAGTTTTCAGGTCTGCACTGCTAAAACCAGCTGATTCTTCTTCCTTGGAGTCACAGATGTGTAATTTAGGGCTCTTTTAAGCAAGAAACTTGCAAAAAATGCACATCAATTTTGTTTGCAAATGAAGATGAAGACCTCTAAGGTCCCACCGGGCATGCCAAAACTGTTGTTGCAAATCAGCAGCACCCCTGGATGTTGATCAGACTTCTAGTTTGACATCTTGGACATCTAGTGTGATTGCACAACATTGAATCCTTTCCCCAAGTGTGGGACTTGTAAAATGGGAGAGGAATCTCTAGATTAGAGGTTGGTTCCTCAACTCCTCTGATCAGATATATCACTTACAAGTTATACAGAGGTTTCAAACTCAAAATCCTACTCTAAATTCCAAAGTGGACAGAGATAGAGAATGCAAAAAACTGAAACTAGTGCTAATAAGGTGATGCACCAAAGGAGTGGTGAGCATTTCTTACTTCTGCAGATTGACACAGTTCATAAAAATGCAACAAAACTTCATGCACAAACTGATAACTGTAATGGAGGGTCAGAAATGAATCAAACAACACAAACAGAGGATTAAAACTCATTCACAGAGCCTGTATTGTCATTTTAACATCAAAAACCACTTGCATTACAACACCTGAGAGGAAAAATAGGTTGTAGTCTTGGAAAAGGTCTGATTTTTCCACAAAAATCACTTTCAAGGTGAAAGAGGGAGCCTGCAATACAAAAAAATGTTCAACCCTTTGAAAATGAGCCAAATCTGGCTTTTACAGTGCAAAACCATGACCCCAGGAGAGAGAAACATGGGAAAACATGGGAGAGCTTCAACCACCAACCCAAAACACATTAAAATAACATGGGCATCCTTACAGGCCCATCCCCTGACATTTTTCGCCATGCTGGGAGAGAATGCGAGCCATTCTTCATTAAAAATGGTGGTTGAAATGTCATTTCTGTCCATGACCACGTGCCAGAGGAGTTTTTCAATTTTCTCTCTCCAAACTCCATCAAAATGAAAAAATGACCTAAAATCTTGTAGAGATAATTTCACCATCTTTCCATTGATATAAAGAACGTGAAAAACTGAGCTCTGGATCGAAAGATATGGCCGTTTGAAATTTTAGGGCAAAACAGGGCCAAATCGGATTGGCGGGCAAAATTTTTTAAATTTTTCACTTTTTGGTCATTTGGAAAATTTTCCAAAAATTCCCCATGCTCACCATTCGGGTGCCACGTGGCATGCTTTGATTGGGCACGGGCCTTTAATGCTTCATTTTCCTTTGTTTTTGCCATTGGAAAATTTTCAAAAATTCCCGCCAAGCCGATGAGTTGAGGACACGTGGCAGTAGGTGATTCACCGCGGGCATTTCCTCCTGAATTTTCCCATCACTTTTTGACCATTTCTCTTTCTGACCTGGACATGTGGAAACCCTATTGGATGTGGGATTTTTCTTTTGAAATTTCCCACGGGCCTTTCCTATATTTTTTACCACCAAGTGGACACGTGACGGGCTTCCATTGGTTCGCGCTTTGGGGGCAATTTTTCCTTTGAAATTTCCTTCTTTTTTCTTTGGGAAAATTTCCCAAATTCTCCCCGCCTTCCGCTAGTCTAGGACATGTGGCAGCATCTTACTAGACGCGGGGCCTGGGTGAACATTTTTCCTTTTGCGCAATCACTTTGGGAAAAATTCCCAATCTTCTCCCGCGCTCCACAGCTCCGACCCCCGGGGACACGTGGCACAACATGATTGGTTGTGGGCTTTTCCTCCCAAATTTTCCATACGCCAACACTTAGTCAAATTTTCACTTTTCTCCCTTGGACACGTGGTGGGATCCGATTCGACATTGGCGGGTCTCACTGGGGAAAATCTTTCCTTTTGAAATTTTTCCAAACACTTGGTAAAAACCAAGTTTTCCTCCGACCCCCACCACTTCCTTGGACACATGGCACCATTTCATTGGCTACGGGCCTTTCAGGGGAAAATTTCCCACAAAAACTCCGTCGAGCCATAACTTCAAAAATACATGGAGTTAGGAGGAAAACTTTACCTTTCTGGAAAGCTGAGAAAGAGCTCTATCCAATGGTGCCATTTCTAGAAAGTTTTGAGTTCCTAAAAAGCAAAAAAAATTATGACTGAGGCACAAGAGAGGGAAGAATGAAAGGATTCAGCCACAAAATGAGCAAGGGGTACATTTTGGATAACAGGGTTTAAGTGAAACCAAGGTGTGTGTGGGAAACATAACATAGTTCTAAAGGACTTACCCATATTTGGCATTCTATATGCACTTGAGGAAAAATGTGAAGACCTGACTAGGCATGATGAATGGATAAGGTGCCATCCTAGAACCTTGGAGGTTAAGAAAAGGATATTCCACATGGGTAATATTCCTAAAAGACATCACTACAGAGAGTGGAGGGTTTGCAAAGGGATAATCATTCACCATTAGAGGACCACATCGACACTTAGCACACAATGTGTTAAGGAGAGAAGGCATGGTGGTGGGTGTTGATCCTATAAAGAGAAATGCTTCGGATAAAGACATAGAGGAGATGGAGAGATGGTAATATACAAGAGGGAAAAAGAGGTAAAAAAGGAAGAATGCAAGAGATGATGTGAGACAGAGGGAATGCATAGAGAGAAAAACTAGAGTAAGAAATTGTTGCAGTAATATTAGGTATTAAAGCACTTAGTGCTAAGGGTTGTAAGGGATGTCATAAGCCTCGTATGGCAATAGTATCTATAACAAGGATTAGAATGTGATCCATAAGGATCTAAAAAACACACCACTTCATTAGTTCCATCAACACCAAGAAGGAGAAACAAGAAAAGTGAGAAAAATGAGGTAAATGGAGGTTCTAGATAGAACCACCGCTTTATGCAAAGTGGTAGTTTTAAAACCACTACCCACCTAGGGCAGCGATCCCGAGACCGCTGGTCTACATAGGGTGGTAGTCCTGACACTTTCAAATAGAAAAGAAGAATGGAATGCAAGTGGACACATTCTTAAATCACCCAGCCATGTCTCTTCTTTTCCATGCCCTTTCACATCATTCGCTGCACGGGAGAACATGGGAAGGCCTATAAATGCTTGAAAGGAACAGGAGAATAGGCATTCAAAGATCTAGAGAGATCAAGAAGAAGAGTTTAAAGAGAGCAGTGAGAAATATCTTTAGTGCTGGAATGGAATTGTAGGAGAAAGGTGTAGAAATAGAGAAAGTAATTAATTGGAGAGAAGGTTTACACTATTGCTTCTTTTCATACTTATTGTAATATTTAATTGTCTATGTTAGACCAATAAAAGTGGGAAGAAAGAGTAGTTTCCCTTCCCGACTGGTTTTCCTCCTGGAGCTTTCCAGATAAAATTGTTGGTGTTGAAGTTTGAATTATTTCCTTCTCTGTAATTTCCTTTCTATAGCACTAGATAATTAGTCACAAAGCTCTAAATTTCAAGAAAATATGTCATTTTCCAAAGTTGAAAGTAGAACAACATAGTTGTGTGATTTGTAGAGTTCCAAAGTAGAAGTTTATGGATCATTTTGGTATCAGAGCTGATTATATATCCAGGATTGTGGTATTCAAATCTTTCTTGTGATTTTGTATGACAAAGTGACAAGGTCCAAAGGTGAAGAAGTTTTACCTTGCGAGCTAGATATTTCTATGAAGAAGTGGAAACAGAGAATTTAAACTCAAATGGAGGAAGAGAACTTGGTCCGTAGAGTCGAGATGCTAGAGACCATGATGGATAGATTGCATAGAAAACAAGAAGAGCTTTCATATCGTAAAATATGGCTTTGGTTAAGAAATATTCCATGGACTCAAAGTGGTTGGAGCACGGCCAAAAAATTTAATATCGAAAAGAGCCACAAATAGGAAGGATGAGTAAAGCATTAAGAGACACCAATTATAAGCGAGAAGGTAAAATATGCACATACACCTTTTAAATATGAAACAAAAGTGGAAATAAAGAATTTTGAAGGACAAGTAGATGTAGAATTACTGGATAAATGGCTAAAACAGTTAGAATTCTACTTTAGTATGCATAATGTCATTAAGGCATAAAGGGTCACCTTTGCATGTCTCAAAATGGAAGGTCATGCTCTGGTTTGGTGGGAAACCCATCTAGCCACTTGTGAGAAGAAGAAATGTCCTATTTTCAGTATTTGGAAAGGTTTTAAAGAATTGATTAGAGCTGAATTCTATCCAATGACATGATGATTAAGTGGTAGTACTTTAGATAGGATAGTAGTCAAAGCATACAAGACTACACTATGGAATTTCAAAGACAAGCCATGTTACTTAATATGGAATTGGAGGATGAGGACATTCTAACCAAGTATTTGGGAGGAATTCACACTCACCTTCAGAGGAAGGTAATCTCCATGAAGCCCAAGGATCTTAATGAAGCTTGTGTATAAGCATACTACATTGATGACGAGAAGAAGCAAGGAGAAATAGAGCCAAAGGGAGACCAATCAATAGAATAATAGGACAAAGAACAAGGGAAGACAAGTAGCAGAGGTAAATGGAAAGGTAAACATGCCACTACTGCTTTGCATACTTGTAAAGATCCTAAGAATTTTTGTAAGAATTGTGATGTAAATGGACATAATGATGCCACATGTTGGAATTTGCATCCGGAATTACACCTAAAGCACTGAACCAAGGATTCCAAGAAATCCATGGCCACTGTGAAGACAGAGAGAGAGGTGGAGATTGAGGATGATTCAGATGTAGACGAGAGGCTGGGATGCATGGCCACTAACATGTATGGGGTAGCAGAAGAAGAAGAGATGAGTAAGCTATTTCAAATCATAATCCAAATCAAGAAGACTAAGGTAAATGCTTTAGTAGATTTTGGTTCTTAGTCAAATTTGATTTCTGATGTGGTTGTAGAACAACTTGGTCTAGATACTTACGCGCATCCACATCCATACCCACTAGGATGGGTGAAGAAGGGTGTAGAAATACAAGTTAAAAGGAAGTGTAAGTTTCAGTTTGGGATAAATACCCAATACATAAATGTATTAGAGGCTGATATTATTCCAATTGATGCATTTGACATTGTCTTCGGAAGTCCTTACTTGTATACTAGGGATGTTGTGTTCGCAAGGAGGGTGAACCGGTACAGATGGGTCAAGGATGGATTCATTTTTAACATCTAGACACACCAGAGAGAAAATCAAAGAATGCTATGAAGAAGCCACCAAACATCAACCGGTCATTCAAGGAGAAAAAAAAACTTCCACTATGCAATCACCATATCTACCTACAGATTCACTAGACCTGACCATGGGGTAGCAAGGAGAAGAAGAGATAAAAGGAACGATGGTGACTATAGCAGAAGTATACTTGGAGAGATTCGGATGATCCATCTTAGGAGACAAAGACAAGAAAGGACTAAACCACTATAGTATGTGACCTTTGTCATACTTGAGCATGTTAGAGAAGAAACCTTTAGGCCATATTTCATGTAGATGCACGCGATAGTAAGTTGTAAGAGCTTGCATCCACTAACACCATCTATGCATGAAAAAGAAGGAAAGATAAATAAGTTAGTGTTATCTATATTTCATCCCCTAGGTGAAGTATTGGATCAGCCATGATCCTTAGAGAAAGAACCAGAGAAAAAATGTTTAAATCTTGTAAACAGTCATAAAAGAACTCAACAATGGAGTGGCGGGGCCTACGAAAGACTAAATTACCCTATGAAAGAAGAAATAGAAGAAATGACTCTGTTGAGTGAATTTGTGTCTTAAATCCATTTAACATGTTACAGGTGGGCTTAGAAATAAAAAAGAATGGTTAGAGAAGCCAAGAGCAAGAAAGAGAAGAAGCGATGAAGATCCAAAGTCTTCGGGCTCAAAACAATTTAGAACGAGTCCAAAAATTGACTAAGTATGGAGGACACATTGGAGAGAGCCACGTGTTAGCATGGCACTTCTCCAAAGTTGACCCAAAAAGGGAGGCTCGAGGTCCCCACATGTCCTAGACTGAAACAGAGGTAGAGTCAAAGCTAAAAGTCAAAGGTGGACAGGGTGGGCCTCAAAAAAGGCTAAGTATAAAAGTGGTCATGGAAGAAGCCACGTGTTGACTCTATGCATCTCCAAGGGTAAATCCAAAAGTGGAGACTCAAACAAGTGCCAGCTCGCCACATAGCCTAGGGTCTAAAAAGGTAAGAGGGGCCATTGAAAATTCCAAAGACCTGCAGAGGGTTCCAAGTGTCAACTCGACGCCCTTCAAAGGAAAATATTGATTAGGCTTTTAAGCGAGTGCAAAGCCTCCACACATCAAGTCTCAGAAAGGGGAAAGAATCGGGTTGAATAGTCAATGCATGATGGAAGGCCGATGGAGAGTGCCAAGTGTCTAAATGGTGCTAGTTCAAGAGAAATATTGAAAGGGGGTTTCCAAGCAAGCTCCATGCTACCGCGTGTTCCTGGTTAGATATATGACTTTACTGAGAAAAGGACTTAGGAAAAATATACATAGAAATTAAGCAATCTGTGGAAGAAGCCAAGTGTCAACACCATGCCACTCCAAAATAAAAATGCAGAGGCCACCCTCGGATATGCGCCAACCCTCCATGTGTCCAGTTTAAAAAGGAGACCCGTTTTTAAACTATTTTCCCATCTTTTTGTGCAGACCCGATACAAATTTCAAAGGGGCATATATTTCGACTCAGGGCTCGAAATATAGCAAATATGATGTTTTTGGAAATATATCGTCCTTGTTTACGCCATAAAGATCTAAAAATTTAATTTTGGGGAGGTTAGGTGCAAGAATAATAGAGAAAAGTCTTCCAGGCCATTAACATAGAATATGATCTCTTCAACTACCAGATCTGATTCGATTTGATCCGCTAGAGAACCAAAAGCAACATATTGTGGGTAGATTTATAAAAGGCATTGATATTCAATGGTTGAGCTTTCAAAATAGGATTCAATGCGTATCTCAGGGTGGTTGGAGTAGGATTTGAATTCTTCCCTCTTCTCTCTCCCATTCTTCCTATATATTGTAATAGAGGGGCACATTCAAATGGTTGGTCATTGTTTCTTTTCTACCCCCTCTCCCTTTCTTCCTTAGGGTTGAATGCGGATTCTAAGCCTCCTCTCATGGCTTTGTAATGGAATTTTCTTGCCTCTTTCCCACTGATGGTGCACTATGTAACATTTTGGAGCAATAAAATCTATTTTGTGATGCATCTATCCATCCTTGGCTTATTTTGTTGTCTCTCCTTACCTCTCATTGTCACAGGTATATCAGGCACACTGTTGATGTCTATTGTAGGTCCTGAGATCTCGTGTTTAATGGGTTCCAAAGTAGTTTTCTATGTGAAATCTATCTCTGGTATTTGGTGTGTTCTTTCCACCCTCTCCTATTCTCACCTCTCTCTGTTTCAGGCAGTTGGACTGTGATCATCCACTTCCTTTTTTGGTGTATCGCCGCTTAGTGTAGGCTCTTTCACCCTCTCTCTCTCTATCCACTTAGAATGGTTTGATTAGGATTATATTAGCTTTCTTGCACTAGAATAACTTGTGGCAGGTAGTTTTTGAAGAGGAACCAACCTTCTCTAGATATTTTTTCCATTTACAAAGTCCTACACTTTAGGGAAAACTTAATGTTATGCAAATCACACCAAATGAATCTTCCTTAGAAAAGCAGATCTGATGACTCATTTGGGGGTGCTATGATTTTTCACTAATAGTTACCTTCTAAAGAGGATTGTACTCAAGGAAACTCAGAGGAGGATGTAGCACTGGAATAAAAACTAGAGATCCACAAGAGTCTTGGTAGGTTGGATGATAGAAGACACCAAGGTAGACCCAATGGTACTTGAATGAGCACAAGAGGGATTTGATTCCTCTACCTTTCCCCCACTAATATTTTGTGGGACCAAAATCCTCCTAAGTAGGGGAGGTATGATCCATAGGGATCTAGAAAAAAACACCACTTCATCAGTTCCATCAGCACCAAGAAGGAGAAACAAGAAAAGTGAGAAAACATGAGGTAAACAGAGGTTCTGGATAGAGTCACCACTCTGTGTAGAGTGATAGTTTCAGAACCACCACCCTATAAGGAGGCGATCCCGAAACTACCAACCAGCTAGGTGGTAGTCCTAAGATCGTCGTCTACATAAGGATGTGGTCCTGACACTTTCGAACAAAAAAGAAGAATGTAACGCAAGTGGATGCGTTCTTGAAGTGCCCAGCCATGTCTCTTCCCTTCTATTCCCTTTCACATCCTCCAATGCACGGGAGGACATGTGAAGGCCTATAAATGCATGAAAGGAACAAGATAATATGCATTCAAAGATCCAAAGAGATCGAGAAGTAGAGTTTAATGAGAGTAGTGAGCAAGATCTTTAGTGCTAGAATGGAATTGTAGGAGCAAGGTGTAGAAATAGAGCAAACAAGTAATTGGAGAGAAGGTTTACACTATTGCTTATTTTCATACTTATTATAATCTATAATTTTCTATGTTAGACCAATAAAAGTGGGAAGAAAGATTAGTTTCCTTCTCGACTAGTTTTCATCCTTGGAGGTATCAAGGATAAAATTATTGGTGTTGAAGTTTGAATGATTTCCTTCTTTGCAATTTCCTTTCTATAGCACTAGATAATCAGTCACAAAACTCTAAATTTCAAGAAAATCTGTCATTTTCCAAAGTTGAAAGTAGAACATCATAGTTGTGTGATTCGTAGAGTTCCAAAGTAGAATTTTATGGATCGAATGGGAAAGGTATAGTTAAGGTCTCATACGGGGAGGATTTATGGGAGTTAATTCCTTGTCATTTATTGTATATGGTCCGAGATGACCCTTTTACTCGTAATGTGGCTGCCTAAAATATGATAGAACAATATATCTTTAGGTTCATTCTATATTTTTTAAGGGTGTAAAACCTCGTGTCATTTGACTTATTATGGCTCGAGATCTAATTTATTATGCTTATTCCAATGTTCTTTAGCTTTCATGATGCACTAATGTTAGAAGCGCTAGTTGCATTGTCCACCTCTTTAAATAAGTGAATGTACTTTTGTTTCTATATATCAGCCTCCATTAATGGAGGAACCTTCTCACAAAGCTCACATAAAGGATGGGATTGGTGCATGCACATGGCTTTGATGAGCACCAGTTCCCACCGCGTGATAGCTCGATGTACTTGGGGTTGGTGAAGTTATTAATGGTGAATAAAGGACTACATCTTGGTTCCATTGTAGGGAAAAGGAGGTGCACGCATGGAGGATCTGTAAATATAAGGGTGCTCATGGAAAAGTGCATGGGAAAAAGGGTTTAAGAAGGGTTTAAGTGAAACCGGGGTGCATGTGGGAGGAAGAACAAGGGTTTAAAGGAATTATCCATATTTGGCATCATGGATTCACTTGAGGAAAAATACGAGGACTCAACTAGGCATGGTAAGTGGATAAGGTGCCAACATGGAACCTTGGAGGCCAAGAAAAGGATATTCCACGCATGGAATATTCCCAAAGGCATCATTACAGTTAGTGGAAGATTTTTCAAAAAGGATAAGCATTTGCCAATGGAGGACCACATTGACACTTAGCACATGATCTGCTCAAGAGAGAAGTCATGGTGGTGGATGTTGATCCTAATTAAATAAGCTCTTGGGATAGGAACAAAGGGAGAGACAAGAGAAGGAAAATGAAGAGAAGGAAGGTAAAAAAGTGTTGCACAAATGTTAGGAAATTCTAAGGGTTTAGAGCTCATGGTGGTAAGGTTTAGATTTCTTAGTGTTAGAGGGTTGTAAGGGATAGAATTAACCATAAGTATGGGTAATAGGGTCTATAAAAAGGGTTATAATAGGAAAGCATAGTTAGGATCTCCGATCGGATTAGTTTTTAGGGGTTAGATCTTTATCATTTGATGTATATGATCCGAGATGACCCTTTTGAATGTAGTATGGAAACTAGAAACTCTTTTTAAATCGATATACATGGATCTATTATATAAATAATATTTATCGGTGTAAACCCTCATGTTATTTTTCTTGTCACGACTCAGATCCTGGTTTCTTTTGCTTCATACAATTTTTATTCAACTTTTTAATACATTGATGTGTAGATCTATTAATTACATCTTCCGCCATTTTGAGTAGATGCATGTAATTCTATTTTTACAAATAATCCTCCATTAATGGTGGAAATATCTTGCAAAGCTCACATAAAGGAGGGGCTCAACACCCATGCGTAGCTTGGGTGAGAACCCAGATGTATGTTGGGTGATAGGTCGGCATACTTGGGGTTAGAAAAAATTATTGAGGGTAAAATAATGACTACATCTTGGTTCCATTTTTGGGACCTCTCTTAAATTTATTGTGAGAGAAATTTATAATGGCAAAGCACTTCACCTTGGACAAGGTTGATACCTAGCTTAAAATCATAGAGGATGAGTTTTCTCAAGGGTTCAATACTGGATCTGAGTTTGATGCATGAAAAATGGGTGGAGGAAAACATGTATCACAAACTCTATGAGACATTCTTCTGTTATTTCCTAGTAGAGTTGTATGAATGGCTATCAACATATGCATAGAGAAAAATTTGGTACTATAGACCTCATGTTTGGACCCAGAAGAAATATCAATGGTTTCGATACCGATCTAACTTGGACTCGTGTTGTTGATCACTGGTGTAGTAGAGTGCTAACTAGTTATACCATGGAGTATTTTATTTCTATGTATTCTTGCTTGGTGATTGCTGAGTTTGAGTTATTGAGGGAGCCTAGAGGATTATTCTTGCATGTTATTCCATTGGCTCTCAAGATCTTTGTCATTATTTTTTTGGAATACTTTCCCATGGATGGCTAAACTCCTTCTAGGCACAGGTGTAGAAGTTGGTGTGGTAGAAGGATGGAAGACCTTACAAACAGAAATGAAGACAGATGAGAGGTGGCTCAATTATAATAAATCTCAAGAGATGGAGTTGGAAAGATAGCATGAAGCTGTAGGAGTGATGGATTTATGGAGGAAGATGTTGCGGGAAGGATTTGAGGTTCATGTGGAGGATGTGGAACCTAAGCAATCTGAGTTACCCCATCTTGGAAAGCGTAGAAAAGTAACCCCCTTAGATTTTAGAGAGATCTAGAAAGGAGAAGAGACATAATCATGCATCTTAACCTATATGGAAACCATACCCTTGCACTTAGTTTCCTAATTCTAGAGATAAGTTTTGTTAATCCATTTGGTATTGCTATTCGTAGTTGAGCGACACCTATGTGGTATAATTTTTCATTTGGTACATCTATGGATGCACAGTCATTTCTTGTGTTTGGGGGTATTTTTCTGTCATAACACTTAGACAAGGTGTGGAATCATAAGGTTTGAGTATCACATCTGGGAGAAGCATGGGAAACACATCTAGGAGTGGTTCGGTATCATAGACTTTCGGTGCATAGTTTTACACGATGGTGGGTCCATAAGGCATAAATGCGTTAGGACCCTTACCTACGACAAGAGGAGGATTTGGTGGATCTAGAGGAGTTAGCACTAGTGGATCTAGTAGGTCTAGTGGTGGAGGTAACACCAGAGGGAATCAAGGTCCTGGATCTAACAGACAAGGTCCACAACACCATCAATAGGTGTTTTATGAGATGTCACTAAACTTACATGATTACAAGGGTATTAAGGATGTACCAGAACATGTAAACAAGTGCAAGATGTTATGGAAAACAAAGGGAATCACTCCCCAAAGTGGAAGGCCAGTCAGTTTACAACCACGCTACAAGGACATGCGCATAGTTGGTACAAGAAGTATGACCCACGCCATACATTGGTGGAATTCCACATTCCCGAGTTTGAACATATAATCATCATCGCATTGAGGAGATTCAAAAGGAATCTCAGAGAGTGTGTGGGAGTATGATGCACATTTCAAGACTCTCCTATCCAAGTTATCTTATGACATTCACCCTTCAGTAGCATACTCAATGGTTCATCGAGGACTGATCACAACATTTAAGAGGGAAATTTCACAAGTCTCGTGTAAGGCCTTGGAGTCTTCCTTGCACATGGAGGTAGTAGGAAGTGTTATACAAGAGTTAGTCCATTCCTAGAAGCCCAAATTTCTACAATGGTAAAGTAGCTAGAGAAATTGTCTACGAACTCAACTTATGAGACTCGTAGTGGGTTATGGTATACGAATTGTGAGGTAGAAGGGAATATAAAGGAAATTTTTCCTCAAAGATCAGTATGCGTGATGATGGTAGACTATGAGATTTACCATGGAGATCATGATGCAAGTAGGTGTCCACTACTACAATGCACGATCTGCAAACATGTGTCTTGTTATTGCAAAATTTTCACCTCTTCTACTCATGACACAAATGATTGTAGATTTATTGACCAAATACATGACATCATTGATACTGGTGTACACCAGACCAAAGTATTATAAGTAGTTCCAAGGATGAGGGCCATCATTACAAAGGGTGGTGGATGGAGGGAGTTACTGAAAAGAATTTTTAGGGGATTTAGAGGATGTGAAAGCCGTGGAGGTGAAAGAAGTGAGTTCCCACGTGGAAATTATTACAAATTTGGATCTACATAACACTATAAGCATGAATGCCCTGATTTGCTACAATGCTCTTGGTGTTGAAAAAAACACAAGTATGAGGAATGTCTGAAATTGTTTGAACACGTGATCAAGAAGTAGAAGAAGGATAAGGGTACTAGGATGGTGGGAGTAAAGCGTAATGATCAACATTGGATTCCTACCATGGTGCATGATTCAAAGTTAGAACCTATCTGGTAACAATATGAGCTAAGGATGCGCGCACTAGGGAGATACCAAATCATAGGCCACTGATTACAATAGAAGAAGTGGTACATGGGAAGTATCCGGACCTTACACATTAGAAATGAAGTCTATCAAGATACCATGGATGTAATCAAAAGTCTTTAAGGGGAAATTCAATGTCTAAAAGAGAAAATCATGAAGTTGGAGTAGAAGAAGAGCACTGAGGTCCCTCAATCAGATATAGATGATGTTAGAGAAGTGTGTAAGATGTTAGGAGGATGGTTTAGAGAATATCATTCATCTATTAGGAGAATGGTTTAGAGATAAAGTATGAAACTCGGAGGAGAGTGAGGCAGGTTTTGCATGTTAATCTACCTCCCCAAACCTTGACTATGATAAGGAGATTACCTTAAATGCATTTGTTGATGGATGGATCCTAAGTAATATTCGATTAACACAGGCGTGAAAGTTAATGTTCTCACCTGGATGCATGGAATCAAATAGGAAGGCCCCATTATAGCCATCTTCAAATGTGATGTATATGGCTAATAAGACAAAATAAATTCCCATTGGTGTTTTAAAGGATGATGTTATCACTATCCAAGGGGTGAAATTCACTTTGTATACTTAGAAGTCTTAGCACTTGCTAAGGTGGACAACTTTCCAAAGATTACTTGGATGCCCCTCGTGTTATAAGAACAATGCTAACTCACGTTTCAATAAGGGGTATATAAGTTTTGATAACAAGGAGGAACATGTTATCATCCCTTTGAAAGATTGAAATTCAACACCCTATATTGAGCCCTTGGGAGAAGAAGACCTAGAAAAAATCTATGTGTCCATTATCAGGGACCTTAAGGTTGTGCAACAAATGAAATAAGTTGTTAATCAAAGTGGGAAGATGCCCAATCTATAATAGATACAACTAGTGTGGCATATGAAAATTGGGAACACTGGACATATGAGTTTGTCAGAAGGTAATTAAGAGGCTCTATGATGAGAGTGATAAAGGTGTGCTCAGTCAGGTGCCTAGGAGGAAAAAAATTTCCAAGTAATACTAGGGGATCCAACCCTAATGTTTTCCTACAAGAAATGGAGACCAAGTGGAGATGTGAGGTTGAAAGGATAAGTATGCTTAGTTATACCTTGCTCGAGCCTGTAGCGCATTTGTGGGTGACCCATTGTGATAAAATTCTAGAGTGGCATGAGGTGAGAACTGAATTCGTGTTAGGTTTCTCCAAAGCAATGCACCTACTATTATACAAGATTAGCATGGGAAGCAACCCACCTCACTTCACGTCTAGGCATGTGAGAAGGCATGTATGAAAGGTGTGGAATCATTTCCTCTATCTTTATGGGTGCTTAAGATTTACTCCACCTTACAAGGTTACATGCACACATGGTACATTCAGTCAGAGTTGCACCATCAGATAGGAAACTTACAGGAATTTGACTGATCTCCTTCAATATTTCAAATATCAAAGTACTAAACCATTGGTGAATGAGGCACTATAGGTCATTAAGATCCTAACTATGGGAGATATTTCCATGGAAAAGGATAGAGTAATAAAGTTATTAGGTGAACCTTGATTTTAAGCACATTTTGATGAGGAATAATCAGAGGAGGTACAACTTGAGCATGCATTCATTGAAAAATAGAAATAAAAATAGGTCTACTTGATATATGGTGAAGAGGTGGAAAACTTGGATGTTAACCATACTTGTAGGCACACGCGAGGTTATTGATAGAGATGATGAGAAAGCGCGTGCCTACCATGAACCCATGAAAACCAAGAAGTTTAACATTTTTGAAGGCATAACCTAAGGAGGTTACTATTGGAGATTACTAGATAAAAAGGAGGTTTCAAATATCATCGATCCGTTGTGTGAATTTCAAGATTAGTTTCCATGCTTGGGTACCATGAGCTTAAAGGAGTTCACCACTCTTTGGTAGAAATGAAGATCAAGTTAAAGGAAATTGAGTGCCCAATTCCTAAGAGACCTTATCAAATCAATTTGAATATAAGTGTTAAAGGAAAGGAGGAGATTGACAAGATGATCGCATCATGCATCATTGAGGTTTTGTAAGAATCGAATGGATAATTCCAATGGTCATCAATAGTAAGAAGTATGGAAGGATAAGGATTTTCATTAATTAGAGGTATTTGAATGTGGTATGTGTCATTTACTCTTTTCCATCCCCTTCACCGAGGATATCCTGGAAGGAGTACCCGGGCATGAGATCTATTCTTTAATGGAAGGATTCTCGGGATATCACCTGGTTTAGAATTGCAAAGGATTACCAATAAAAGAAAAAAATTCCACCTGAATAGGGAAGTTTTTCCTATACGGTCATGCCTTTGGGAGTGAATAATGCACTTGTTATGTTTTTTTGCATTGTGGTTCATGCATTTTAGGAATTCATCCATAAGTTTATTCAAGTCTACCTTGATGATTGGATGGTTTATGGACTAGTAAAATACCATTGCAAAAAATTGTGGCTGATGTTTGAAAAATGTTGATAGTTGAGTATATATTTAAAAATTAATAAATGTGTTTTCACTACGCCTTTTGGAACCATATTGGGGCATATCATATATAAGGAAGGCTTGCAAGTGGATCCTCCCAAATTTTTCTTTATTATGGAATTAGGGGAACCTACCAACCATATCGGGGTGTGCAGATTACTTGGGCATATGGGGTACTACCAAAAATTTATTAAGGGATATGCCAAGATCATCGCACCATTGGAGGGATTGCTGAAGCATGAAGTACATTTCATTAGGGAGAAGTGCAACATATGGCATTTGATACATTAAAGAATAGGCTTATCACTACTCCCATATCATGTTTTACTTCCTAGGATAAACCATTCGATGTACATGTTGATGCCTTAGGGATGGTAATTGGAGCAATGTTGGCACAACCTGATGAGGGGACTGTTGATCAACCTCTTTGTTTCGTAAGCAAGAAGTTAACACCAACACTTGATAGAACTATACTACTACCGAGAAGGAGGCATTATCGATGATCTAAGTGCTGCACAAACTTAGGAAGCATCCGTTGGCAACACCCTTTATATTCCATACAAAACACATGGCATTGAAATACTTGGTAAAAATCCCATTTTACAAGGAAGCATATGTAGGTGGGTCCTATTTTTCAAGAGTTTGAGTTTACGGTTGTTATAAAACTAGGTAAGAGTAATTTGAGGCTTAAACATTTATCAAGGATAAAATTAGGAGAGGACACGTAGAGTATTAAGGATACAATGCCGGATGCAAAAAAATTAGATTGTAACATGCACCGTCGACTTAGAAGATATTACGGTGTTTCTCAAAATAGGTGTAGTCTTTGGAGGGAATGAATACTTTGGAAAGAAAGCAATTAGATGGAGGAAGCACATGGTGGAATTACAGGAGCACACTATGCTAGAAATGCCACTGTACAAAATATTTTACTAGCGAGGCTTTTGGTGGGAAAAAATTACAAATATTGTTTCGAGTATTGCAAGACCAGTGACCATTGTTAATGCCTTGGTAAATTAGGGAAAAGAGATGAAATGCCATTAATACTGATTTCCAATGCATAACCATTCAAGAAGTGGGAAATTGACTTCATACGACTTATTACTCAAGTCGCACGAAGGAAAATTTCACTCTATATCATTACATGCAAAAATTACCTTACAAGGTGTGTAGAAGCATTGCTTACTGAGGATTGCGAGAATGGCAACATTATATAGGTTCTTATGGGAAAATATAATCAACAGATATGGATGCCCATTGAGCTTAACAAGTGATAGGGGTACTCAATTTTTAAATGAGACAGTTAGAATCTTATTAATAGGATTCATGGTGCACCATCACAATACTACCCTTATCACCCACAAGCTAATGGGATTGCTAAGGCATTTACAAAAATTTTAATCACACGTTAACCAAGATTTTTGATTTAGGAAGAGTGGATTGGGATGACAAAGTTTTGTTGTGTTATGGTCATATTTTACCACTTATAATATATTGAAAAAGGCCACACCTTTTCAAGGTTGGTGTTTTTCATGGAATCTATTTTACTGTTGAATTTCATGTTACCATCATCGCATATATAGCATGCACGGGGAGGGTTATATGATGAAAAATCGTTGGAGGAGAGGATTGATAAGTTGAGCTAGTTAGATGAGAGGTTGGCTATTGCTTACTGGAGTAAAAAAATAGACAAATCCGGGAAGAAGGCATGACATGATAGATACATCAAGAACAAGGATTTTGAGGTTGGGTAGATGGTTCTCTTGTATGATTCTAATTTTCTATGCCATCCTTGGAAATTCAAAGTCCATTTTTTGGGCCCATACATTGTATCCTATATACTTGATTTAGGAACTTGTCGATTAAAGGTGCTAGATGTAACATAGTTGTCAGTCCATTTCAATGGGAGTGGGCTCAAGCCCTAATATAAATAAGTCTTTTTTATGTTTGTAAATAAGGCAACATTTTCAGTTAGCCTAGGATTTGCTTTGATGCAGTTTCCTTTCTTTTTGTTTCCCTTTCTTGTTGCTTTTTTTTTTTGCACATTTGTGCACTAGTAGCCACTTATTATTTTCAAAAAAATCTATGTGCAGAGGACCACGCATCCATTTTGTGAGGAGTATAGTGACATGAAAAGTGCTAGAAGCTATGGTTTGTGGATGGCTGGGTTGAAAAATCAAAAACATGTGGATTAGAAGATCACGCATAAAAGAGGTGAACATAAGGGAAGGATGGTGTCAAAAGGATTTATAGAAACCACATACAAGAATGAAAAGCACAGGAACAACATGAGGTAGGCGATGTCAAGAACTAGGATTAGGACATAGAGGAAGAATGCCTTTGGTGTTATACACACGTGCGTGTAAGGATATATGGTCAATAAGGGGTTTTTACACGCCTGAAGGTTGTCAAAATTTTTTACATAGGATTGAGCGTGGAGGAAAAGTGATAAAGTTTGGTGTTGGAAAATATTCTATTATTATGAAAGTACATTGGTAGGTGGCATGACATTTATTGTAGAGAAAAGAAAAAATTATAAATATAAGATCGAGGGTGCATTATTTCCTACCTTGCATTTTAAGTTATCAAACAACTCTAAAAAACTAGGGCATCCTTACGGAAGAGTTGTGAAGATTTGTGTGCATAACTAGTTTGATCGGTGAACCGAGTTGAAAGGATTACATGGGCATAAGTGGAGAAGGTTTTATGGAAGAATCCCACAAGTGCTATGCCATCTTGTGCTAAAAGGGTTTTCAAGGTTAGGGTTTCTTAGCTAGGGTGCAAAGTTTGAAGGAATTTTTGTAAAGGAGTGGAGCCACAAATTTGAGTAGAGCTACAACCGGGAGAGAGGAAGAAGTTTTAAGGACATGACAAAGGAATGGCACCAACGGAAGTAGAAAAATTTCACTTAAGAAGGGAAAGGGTAAGGAATGACACCAATGAAGAATGGTATGCAGAAATGTAGTATCCAAACATCGTATTACTTGGTAAGGAATGAATTTCTCATGTCAAAAAGATGGCGTAAGTTATTACAACCATCAAAAGAGAACTAAAGAGAATGATATGACCGTGGAACTGGTTTGACCTATAGAGAAGAGGACACAAGATGGAATGCCTATCCATGATGAAGAAGTGAAGGTTAAAATGGAGAATGTTGGGTTGTTGCAACTCTATGAGTTACCCTACTTTATAAATCTTGAGAGATTATATTAATGGTTCATGTCACGTGTGCATGAAGACCATTTCATTTTTTCAAGTCGGAGGATGTGCATAACCCCAAGCTAATTTCTAAGTTACCAGCCTCATTTGTGAAGGAGAATAATTTTATGACTATTTGGGAGACAAGGAGCAATTAAGAAGACCATTGAGGCTTATGACTACAAGAAGGGTTCACACTACTTTGACATTTCTTTAATTACTGACCCAAGTGATGAGGATGGCTATGCACTTGGTCATAAAGATGAATGGGCAAGAGAGATGGACACAAATCAACAAGGCCTGGTTGAATGTATTCCATAAGATCTCATAGGGGACCATCTATAACCTCTCATCTTTTATTGCAAAGGAGATTATAAATGCCACGCGTGACAGAGAGAAGATCATGTTTAGTAATTTCCTCATCCCAATTGTCTTTTCATATATTGGAGTGCTCAATGGGCCAGATATGTTTGTTTGGGAATACCCAGATGAGAATCCCTCACCCACCAAAAGGTTTGAATAGTATACTTATGACACCATGACAGGCACTCATAAGGCACACCCGAAAAAGAGTTATAAGTGGATGTGTGAGGTATTTAGGGATGAATGGATAATACCTGAGAAGTTTCCTTCACTAGTACAAGGAAAGGTTGAGTTCATCATATACCAACATTTTTGTATTAGTATATTTAATTTTATAGATGGCACCAAGATTCCTTGGTGTTAGTTTCCTTTCTCCTTCATGACGCAGTACTTCCAAGCTTGGGTCAATCAATTCAAAGAGGTGAAGAAACTTAGGTTTTATCTAAGTGTAGTATATCAAGATTACCATGAGCTACACAGGAAGTTAATATACCCCAAGAAGCGCATCTATGTGGAGTAGTATGTATCCCATGATGTGCACATGTTAAGACAAGCGACGTTGCACATTACGGGGACAACAATGATGAGGGTATATTTACACCTAAGGCCTAAGTATGAAAAAGGTGCTTATATTGAAGATGATGTCTCCATTCTTGAAGACCCCAAAGCATGAGGAAAAAGGTTGTGCCAAGGAGAATGGAAAGAGGGGAGGATCCTGAGAAAAAGGCGTCAAGTGCACAAATAGTATAGAGAGTTGGATACATGATTCGGGTGCAGGCACAAGTACTTACATCCACTAGAGGAGGTATCCCATTAGAAAAGAGTCATCATAGAAGGAAGAGCCGATGGTGAAGGAAGAGTCACACGAGAGAGAGAATAAAAAGATAATTACCCTAAATTGGAGTCACCATTAAGGAAGAAGTAAAACATGACAAAATGGTCAGAATCAAGAGAAATATAAAGCATGGAGGACAAACGGGTGATAAGGATGATGAATAGCACAATGAGGCTTAGAATCATCGTGTGTATGATATACATGAGTCGAGAGGAAGAAGGAAATCGGGAGAGGGATTAGAAGGAGGAAGGAACTCATGACAAAGGGGGGAGTGAAGAAATAAACATGAAATATCAGAAGACCTTGACCCCGACCAAGGAGAAAATGGATAACACTATAGAGAGGGAGGTGGCAGGTATTATCCAAAATTGGTGGAGCACGAAGTAAAGAGAAGCACTGAAGAAGTGATAAATAAAACTAAGGAGAGAAAAAGTGTAGGAAAGGAGTATGGAAGCATCCGTGGAAAGCTTAGCAAAGAAGCTTCCCAATAGTAGTGCACATAGGTGGAAAGGTCATAGTAGTGGTGCAAGAACATGATATGACTTACATTAATGATCCAATAAAGGTACTATGTGTGCACTTCAAAATTATCATGCCCACCAACCAACTCCTCACTTTGTTTTATTTTGATGAAGATGGCACATACACACACACGAGGAAAATGCTATCCTGGGATTTTAAGTCCCACGTTGATGAACCCAATTTTGAGGTAAATTGAGATGCTTTGATGAAGATTCTAAATGCCAAGGAGTAAATCCTATTGTAAATTCCCAAAAAATGTCATATGAGAAAGTTTTCAATGCGCTCAACAAAGTATCAGTGGAGGTAGAAGCAAGACACATTGGCAAGAATGACATGATAAGGGTCTTGGAGGAAGAACTTGAGAAAGAGAATGAGGAGATCATTGAGCCAAACAAGGTAAAACAAATGCAATTTATCGGTGCATAGTAAAGGCATGAGATAAGGGATGAAAAGGAAAAGGTGCATGAAATCCACAAGAAGATAGAGGACATTTTAGATGCCATTATCTTAAAAAACCCAAACCTAACCCGCTTTGAGCAGAAATACGATTCAACCATGCACTTCTTAGAATACTTGACACACATCCTCACCATGGAAAGGAAACCACTTGCATTAGAGTCAGTAGAGTAGGTAATGAAATTCCATAAGGAGAAGTAAAAGCTAAATATTAGGAGATAATGACTCAAGACTGATTTCCTTTCTACAATAAATACTACCGCTCAAATGGCCGAAGCCGTGTATGGAAATTGTGCCAATAATAGATAGGGTAGCAAGCATATCAGATTGCTACACATGAGGCAGATCTCAAAGAATTTTGAGAAAATCACAAAGGTAATAGGGCGAGCGTGATAAGATCCTAGTCAAAGTTGAGAAGAAGTTGGAATAAATCAAAACCTTGTTGGGTTTGATTAATAATATGCTAAAGGAACTATACCTCCAAGCCAATCATAGGATGGATGTGCTAGGCAATCTTAGAAAGTAGCTAGAAATCATTGTAGATACGCTGAAAGATAAGATCAATGAACTAATTTTTGATGAATTACGCACATTTTGTAGGTGACCTACTTCGGTAGGTGTAGGGAGAAGTGGATTCTTGGGAGAGGATTGAGGCATCCATAAAGGATTTCCCACCCCTCATGCAACAGTAACATATTCTTCCATTTGTTATTTTTTCAATTCCATTATTCTTTATTCTTTAAAGAAGTAGAATGTTCCCAAGGATAGAGAACACACGTAGTGTGGGGTGATGTTGGACCTTAAATATTGGCTAAGTACCAAGAGGTGTGCACACAAAGGATCAGTAAATAGAAGGGCACTCAGGGAAAAGTGTGCAAGAAAAGGGTTTAAGTGAAACCAAGGCACGTGCGGGAGGTAGAACAAGGGTTTAAAGGACTTAGCCATATTTGGCATCATGGAGTCACTTGAGGAAAAATTTGAGGACTTGAATAGGTGTGGTAAGTGGATAAGGTGCCAACCTGGAACCTTGGAGGCCAAGAAAAGGATATTCTACACAAGGGATATTCCCAGAGGCATCATTACAATTAGTGGAAGGTTTTACAAAAAGATAAGCATTCATCAATGGAGGACCACATTGACACTTGACATTTGATCTTCTCAGGAGAGAAGTCATGGCACTAGATGTTGATCCTATTTAAATAAGTTCTTGGGATAGGAAAAAAAAGGGAGAGATAGGAGAAGGGAAAGAAAAAGAGAAGGAAGGTAACATGGTGTTGCAGAAATATTAGGAAATGTTAATGGTTTAGAGTTCATTGTGTTAGGGTTTAGAGTTCTTAGTGCTAGAAGGTTATAAGGGATATCATTAAGCATAAGTATGGGTACTGGGGTCTGTAACAAGGGTTATAATGGGAAATCATATTTACAATCTATGATCAGATTAGTTTAGAGGGGTTGGATCTTTATTATTTGATGTATATGGTCCGAGATGACCCTTTTGAATGTAGTATGACTACCAGAGAATATTTTTAAATTAATATACATGGATCTATTCTGTATATCTTATTTATGGGTATAAAAACTCATGTTATTTATCTTGTCATGACTCACATCTAGTTTCTTGTGCTTCATACAATGTTTATTAATATTTTGCGATGCATTGATGTGTAGATCTGTTAATTATATCTTATTTCTTTTTGAGTAGATGCATGTAATTTTGTTTCTGCAAATAATCCTCCATTAATTTCAGAACTCTCTTGCAAAGATCACATAAAATAGGGTCTTGGAGCACGCGTGTGCTTTATATGAGTGCCCAATGTATGTTGGGTATTAGGCTAGCACGTTTGGGGTTGCAAAGAAGTATTGAGGGTAAAATAATGACTACATCTTGGTTCCATTATCGAGACCTCTTTTGAAGCTAGTGTGAGATAAATGTGTAATGAAGGAGTGGTTGACCTTGGATAGTGTCTAGACCTTGCTTAAAAGCATGGAGGATGATTTTTATCAGATTTTTATTATTGGATTTGAGTTTGATGCACAAAAATGGGTGGAGGAAAACCTGTATCATGAACACTATGATACATTCTTCTTTTTTGTTCCCAATAGATTTGTATGAATGGCTATCAACATATGCATCAAGGACAAGTTGTTACTATAGACCTCATGTTTGGACCCAAGTGTAATATTATTGGTTATTTTATACCAATCTAACCTAGAACCGTTATTTGATCACTTGTGGAGTACATTGTTGACTAGTTATACCCTAGAATACATTATTTATACATATTCTTGCTCGAGATTGTTGAGTACGTGTTCTTGAGGGATCCTAGAGGATCATTATTACATTCTATTCCTCTAGATATCAAGATCCTGGTCATTACTTTACATTTGGAAGCCTTTCCTACGATTAGCTAAACTCTTTCTATACATGGGGTGTAGAATCCGGCATGGTAGAAGGATGGCAGAACTTACGGTAGAAATGGAGAGAGACTAGAGGCAGATCAATTATAATGAATCTCGAGAGAGGGAGTTAGAAATATAGTGTGAATTTGTATGAGTGATGGATTTATGGAGGTAGATGTTATGGGAATTATTTTAGGTTCACACAGAGGACTTAGAACCTATGTAGTCTAAAATGCCCCATGTTGGCAAGTGCGGAAGAGAAACCCCCTCGGATTTTGGAGAGAGCTCATCATATGAAGAAAGGAGAAGATCTATAGGCACACATCTTAACCCACATGGCGAATGCAGGACCCTTACGCTTAGTTTCCCGGTTCGAGATAAGTTTATTTAATCTAGTTTAGTTTATTACTGGATTTGATTTTGATGCACAAAAATGGGTGGAGGAAAACTTGTATCATGAACACTATGATACATTCTTCTTTTGTTCCCAATAGATTTGTATGAATGGCTATCAAAGCATATGCATCAAGTACAAGTTGTTACTATAGTCCTCATGTTTGGACCCAAGTGTAATATTATTGGTTATTTTATACCAATCTAACTGGATCCATTATGTTGATCACTTGTGGAGTACAAGTGTTGACCGAGCTTATACCCTGGAATACATTATTTATATGTATTCTTGCTCGAGAAGATTGTTGAGTATGAGTTCTTGAGGGATCCTAGAGGATCATTATTACATTCGATTCCACCTGGATATCAAGATCATGGTCATTACTTTGCATTTGGAAGCCTTTCCTATGGTTAGCTAAACTCTTTCTATACATGGGGTGTAGAATCCAACATGGTAGAAGGATGGTAGAACTTACAACAAAAATGGAGAGAGTCGAGAGGCAGATCAAGTATAATGAATCTCGAGAGAGGGATTTAGAAAGATAGTGTGAAGTTTTATGAGTGATGGATTTATGGAGGTAGATGTTATGGGAATTATTTTAGGTTTTCACAGAGGACTTAGAACCTAAGTAGTCTAAACTTGCCCCATGTTGGCAAGCGCAGAAGAGAAACCCCTCGAATCTTGGAGAGAGCTCATCATATGAAGAAAGGAGAGATCTATAGGCACACATCTTAACCCAAATGGTGAGCAAACCCTTGCACTTAGTTTCCTAGTTCCTGAGATAAGTTTATTTAATCCGGTTTGTATCGATATTCATAGTCGAGCGACTCCTACGATGTATAATTTTTCATTTGGTACATCTATGGCTACATAGTAATTTCCTATGTTTGGGGGTATTTTATCTAGAAAAAAATTTGGACAAGGTATGGGATCACAAGGTTTGAGTATCACATTTGGGAGCGGCACTTGGAAAACATGGCTAGGAGTGGCTCGATATCATAGACTTTCAGCCCATAGTTTAGTGTGATGGTTGGTCATGAGGCACAACCGCATTAGGACCCTTTCCTATAATGAAGGAGGATTTGTTAGATCTCTATGAGTTAGCACTAGTGGATCCAAAGTGGATATGGTGGTGGAGGTAACATCACAAGGAATAAAGGTCATGGATCTAGTGGACAAGGTCCACAACACCATCAATAGGTGTTTTATGAGATGTCACTCCACTTACCTGATTATAAGGGCATTGAGGATTCCATAGAATATGTGCACAAATGAATGTTGCTATGGCATGTGAAGGGAATCACTACCTCGGAGTGGAAGGAAATTTAATTTTTAACCACACTGCAAGGACACATGCATAGCTAGTACATGGATTATAACCCACACCGAGATAGTGTTGGATTGCATCGTGTTGCATAATGCCTTTTGGCATAATTCCACATACTTGAGTTTGAACAGAAAAGCATCAGCGTGTTGAAGGAGATTCAACAAGGAATGACAGAGAGTGTGAGATAGTATGATGCATATTTAAAGAATCTCTTATCCAAGTTATACAATGACATTCACCCTTCATAGCATACTCGATTGTTTTTCAGAGGACTGATCACACCATTCAAGAGGGCACTTTCACATATCCATGTAAGGCCTTGGAGTTTTCCTTGCACATGGAGGTAGTAGGAAGTGTTGATACAAGAGCTAGTCCATTTCTAGAACATGAAATTATTGAAATGGAAAAGAAGTTAGAAAAATTATCTACGAAATCATATCATAAGACTCACAATGGGTTATGGTGTACATATTGTGAGGTAGAAGGGCATACAAAGTAAAATTTTCCTTGGAGATCGGTATGCACAATGACGGTAGACTATGATATTTTCCATGAAGATCATGATTTAAGTAGGTGTCCACTATTGCAACACGTGATCCATAAGAATGTGTCTTTCTATTGAAAAATTTTCACCTCTACTACATATGACACCAAGGATTATAGATTTATTAACAAAATACATGACACCATTGATATTATTGTGCACCGACTATTATTGAAAGTAGTTCCAAGGATGAGGGTCATCATTACAAAGGGTGTACAAACAGAGGGAGTGGCGGAAGAGGATTTTAGGAGGGATTTAGAGGTCTTGGAAACTAGTGAGGTGGAATAAGTGAGTTCCCATGTGGAACTTATTACAATTGTGGATCTATGAAATAGTATAAGCATGAATGCCTTGATCTCACATGAGTTCTCTTGGTGTAGAAAAAATTACAAGTATGAGGAATGCTTAGAATTTTTGAACACATAATCTAGAAGAAACAGAAGGATAAGGGTGCTAGGATGGTGAGCGTAAATCATGTTGATCACACGGTGGATGCCAAGAATGGTGCATGATTCATAATTAGAACCTATAGTGGTGACAATGTGAGCTGAGGTTCCGCATGCTACAGAGATATAAAATAGAGTCCAAGTGATTAAAAGAGGAGAATTGGCAAATGGGAAGTATCCGGACCTACACATTAGAAAGGAATTCTATCAAGAGACAATGAATGTAATCAAAAGTATTTAAGAGTAAATTCATTTTCTAAAAGAGAAATCCAGAAGTTGTAATAGAAGAAGAGCATTGAGGTCCCTTATTAAAATATAAATGATGTTAGAGAAGTGTGTGAGATGTTGCACCAAGAGAATATCATTCCTCCTGTTAGGAGGATGGTTGAGAGATAAATTACTAAGTGCTGGAGGAGAGTGCAATAGGTAGGTTTTGCATGTTAATATACATCCCCTGACCTTGACTATGATAAGGAGATTAAATTGAATGCATTTGTTGATGGATGGCTCCTAAGTAATATTATTATTGACATTGGTGCAGAAGTTAATGTTCTCACCCTGGACATATGGAATCAAATGGGAAGGTGCCCATTAAATCCATCTTCAAATGTGATGTATATGAATAATAAGACAAAAGCAATACCCATTGGTGTTTTAAAGGATGTTTTTATCACTATCTAAGGGGAAAAATTCATTGGAGACTTTGAAGTATTAGTGCTTCATTTGAGGCAAAAACTTTCCAACGTTACTTGGGTGCCCTTTTGCTATAAGAACAATGCTCACTTATGTTTCAATAAGGGGTATATAAGTTTTGAGAGAAAGGAGGAACATGTTATCATCCCTTTGATAGATGGAAAGTTAGCTCCTATACTGATCCCTTGGGAGAAGAAGACCTAGATAGAATCTATGTGAACACTATCAGGGACCTTGAGGTTGTGCAACCAAAAAAACAAGGCACTATTCAATAGGAAGACACTCAATTTATAAGTGATACAACTAGTGTGGAATGTGAAAATTGGGCACATGAGACATATGAGTTAGTTGGAAGGTAGTTAAAAGGATCTATGACTAGAGTAACAAAGGTAGTCTCTAAATCGGGTGCCTAGGAGGAAAGTAATTGCCAAGTTACACTAGGGGAGCCAACCATGATTTTTTCCTGTGAGCAATGGTTACCTAGTGGATATGTGAGATTGAAAGGAGAAGTATTCTTAGCTATACCTTTATCGGGACTACAACATGTTGGTGGGCGACCCATTGCCATAACCATCTAGGGTGGCACAAGGTGAGAACCAAATTCTCTGTTAGGTTTCTCCGAAGGAATGTACCTCTTGTTATACAAGATTATAATGGGAAGTAAACCACCTCGTTTCACATCTAGGTATGTGAGAAGGCCTAGATGAAATGTGTGAAAGAATTTCCTCCGTATTTATGGGTGTATAATCTTTACCCCACCTTACAAGGTTATGTGTGTGCATGGCACATTCACTCGAGTTGATGAATAATCTCCTTTAAGATTTCATATATGGAATTACTAAACCATTGGTGAATGAAGTGCTCTTTGGTTGTTAAGCACCTAACTATGGAAAAAAGTTCCATGGTGGAGGACATAGTCTTGGATTTTTGGATGAAACTGTCTTGGAAACATGTTTTGATGAGGAAGAATCGGAGGAGGTACAACTTGAGTGTGAATGTATTGAAAAGAGAAAGGAAAATTGGTTTATGTGATAGATGGTGAGGAGGTGGAAAACTTGAATGTTAATAATACTATGGGAATGCGTGAGGTTATCGATAGAGTTGATGAGAAAGCACGCCTACCATCAACCCCCTTAAAACTAAGAAGGTTAACATTGGTTCAGAGGTAGAACCTAAGGAGGATACTATTGGAGATTATTGGACATAAAAGGAGGTTTCAAAGATCATCAATATGTTGTGTGAATTTCAGGATTTATTTCTATGTGGGTACCATGAGCTTAAAGGAGTTCACCACTCCTTGGGAGAAATGAAGATCAAGTTAAAGGAAGGTGCATGTCTAATTTGGAAGAGACCTTATCGAATGAATATGAATCTGCACATCAAAGTCAAGGAGGAAATTGAAAATATGATCGCATCAGACATCATTGTGGTTGTTGAAGATTTAGAATGGATAATTCCAATGGTCATCAACATTAAGAAGGATGGAAGGATAAGGATTTATGTTGTTTATAGGGATTTTAACATGGTATGTGTCATTGACCCTTTACCAACCCCGAATCGAGGAGATCCTAGGAGTAGCCGAGTGTAAGATCTATTCTTTCACAGATGGATTCTCAAGATATCATCAGGTTAGAATTGTAAAGGAGGACCAAGAAAATAAAAATTTCTCCACTAAATGGGGAGTTTTTTCCTATATGGTCATGTATTTCAGACTTAAGAATGCACCTACTTTGTATTTTCACACATTGTGGTTTAGGCATTTCATGACTTCATCCATAATTTTCTTGAAGTATAAATTGATGATTGGATGGTTTATGGACTAGTAAATGACCATTGTGATAATATGTGGTTGATGTTTGAGAGATCTTTGATAACATTGAGTATATCTCTCAACATTTATAAATGTGTTTTTGTTACTCCTTTAAGAATCCTATTGGGGCATTTCATTTGTAAGGAAGGATTTCTTGTGGATCCCGCCAAAGTTATCGTTATTGTTGGATTGGGGGAACCTACCAACTAAAGAGAGGTCCGTGGATTCTGAAGCACATAAATAAATTTTCTTGGGGATAAATGCAGCAAATGGTGTTTGATGTATTAAAGAATAGGCTTATCACTATGCCCATATTACGCTTTCCTTCCTAGGATAATCAATTCTATGTACATGTTTATGTGTCAAGGATGGAAATTGGAGTAGTATTGGGAAAACCTTGTGAGGGGACTATTGATCACCCTCTTTTTTTCAAGAAGGAAGGTTACACCGTAAGAGTAAAACTACACTACTACTAAGCGCGAGGCATTATCGATGACCTATGCACTACATAAATTCAGAAGTATCTATTGAAACACCCTTTAAATTCTACACGCACCACATGACAGTTGAAATACTTAGTAAAAAGTATCATTTTACAAGGGCGCATATGTAGGTGGGTCCTATTATTTCAAAATTTTGAGTATATAGTTGTTGTAAAACTAGGTAAGAGTAATTTAGGGCTTGGTAATTTATCAATGATAGAATTAGGAGAGGACACATAGATAATTGATAATACAATGTGAGATGAAAAACTATTTAGATTGTAGTGTGTGCCCTCTAACTTGGAATATATTGTAGTGTTTCTCAAAATGGGTGTGGCGCCGGAGGGAATGGAGAGTTTGGAAAGGAAGCGATTACCATACACATCATGCCCTACATGTTGATTGGTGGAGAATTATACTAGTTAGGTCGTGATGAGATATTGCATGGATGTGTGTTAGAGCAAGAGCATGCAACAACAATCATGGAGGAAGAACATGGTGGAATTCTAGGAGGACACTATGTTGGAAATTCCACCGTGCGTAAGATTTGACTAGCAAGATTTTGGTGGCAAATGGTTTATTAGAATTGTATCAAGTATATCAAGGCTAGTGACCACTACCAGTGCCTTGGTAAACCAGGGAAAAGAGATGAAATTCCATTAAGATCGATTGTCGGTGTAGAAATTTTTGAGAAGTGGGAAATTGACTGTGTAGGCTCTATTTCTCCAGCCACGCAAAGGACAGGTTCACGCTATATCATTACATGCAGAGATTACCTTACAAGGTGGGTAAAAGTGACACTTACAAGGTATTAAACAATGGCAACAATAACTAGGTTCTTATGGGAAAATATAATCAGCAGATATGGATTCCCACTGATCTTAACAAGTGAGAGGGGTACTCATTTTCTAATTGAGGATGTTATAATATTATCAACTGAATTCATGGTGGCCCATCACAAGACCACTCCTTATTATCCAAAAGATAATGGGACTGGCAGAGGTGTTTAACAAAATTTTGAATCACACGTTAACCAAGATTTTTGATGTAGGAATAAAGGATTGGGATGAAAAAAAATTTGTATGTTATGGTCATATCGCACCACTTATATGATATCTTGAACAAGGCCACACCTTTTCAATTGGTGTTTGGAGTGGATGATGTGTTAATTTTTGACTTCATGTTACCATCACTTTGTATAGCACACATAGGAGGGTAAGATGATCAAAAATCATGGAGGAGATGAGTGATAATATGATGTAGTTGGATGAAAGGCAGGTTATTGCTTGCTGGAGTTAGAAAATAGAAAAACCCAGGCATAAGGCATGACATGATAGACACATAAAGAACAAGTATTTTGAGGTTGGGCAAATGGTTCTCTTGTATGATTCAAATTTTATACGCCATCCTAGGAAATTCACAGTCCATTGGTTAGGCTTGTACATTGTATCTATATACTTGATTCAAGTGCTTGTTAGTTATAAGTGCTTTGGATGGAACACGGTTGCCGTGAAATTTCAATGGGAGTAGGATGAAGCCCTACTATACATAATTCTTCTTCATGTTTGTAAATAAAGCAAAGTATTTCTAGTTATCCTAGGATCTACTTTGATGTAGTTTCCTTTCTTTGTGTTTCCCTTTCTTGTTTCTTTATTTTTTTAATGTTTTTTTACGCTGGTAACCACTTATTATCTTCAAAAAAATTCTATGTGTAGAGGACTACACATCCATTATGTGTGGGGTGGAGTGATATGAAAAGTGTTGGAAGTTATGGTTTTGGATGGCCCGTGTTGAAAAATAAAAAATACGTGGATTGGAAGATCATGCGTATAAGAGGTGAACATAAGGGAAGGATGGTGTCAAAAGGATTTATATAAACCACTTAAAAGAATGAAAATCACAAGAACAACATGAGGTAGGTGAGGTCAAGAACCAGGATTAGGACAAGTAGGAAGAATGCCTTTGGCATTATACGTGCACACCTAAGGATATGTGGTCAGTAAGGGATTTTTTTGCACCGAAGGTTATCGAAGGTTTTTGCGTATGATTGAGTGTGAAGGAAAAGTGCTGAAGGTTAGAATTGAAAAAAATCTCCTTTATTGTGAAATTACATTATTAGGTGGCATGGCATTTATGGTGGAGAAAAGAAAAAGTTATAAATAGAATATCGGGGGTGTGTTATTTCCTACCTTTTGTTTTAAGTTATCAAAGAGCTCTCACGAACTAGGGCATCCTTGTGAAGAAGGTTTGAGAATAGTTGTGAATATTTTCATGCATAGCTACTTTGATCATTAAACTAGAGTGGAAAGGAGTACACAAGCATAAGAGGAGAAGGTTGTGTGGAAGAGTCCCACGGGTGTTACTCCGTCTTGTGGAAAAAGGGTTTTCTAGCTTAGGGTTCCATAGGTAGGGCATGGGTTTTGAAGGAATTTTTGCAAAGGATTGGAGCTGTTAGGTTGATCAGAGCTAGGACCAAGAGAGAGGAAGAAGTTTTAAGGACCAAAAGAAGGAATGGCACCAAGGAAAGTAGCAAACGTTTCACCGAAGAAGGGAAAGGGCAAGGGAAAACAAGCCATTTCTACCAATTTCAATGAAGAATGGTATGTGGAATTATAGTACTCAGATGGCATATTACTTGGTAAGGAATGGGTGTCTCATGTCAAAAATATGGCCATAAGTGATTATAACCATCAAATGAGGACCATAGAGAATGAGATGACCCTAGAACTGGTTCATCCTATAGAGAAGAGGACACTAGATGGAATGCTTATCTATGACAATGAAGTGAAGGTTAAAATGGAAAAGAATGGGATTTTGTAATTCTACAAGTTTGCCTATTTTGGAAAGCTGAGCAACTATACCAATGGTTGATATCATGTGTGCATGAAGACCACTTCTATTTTGTACATTGGAGGATGTGCATAACCCCCAACTAATTTATAAGTTCACCGGTCTCATCTGTAAAGGAGAATCATTGAACGATGATTTAAGAGACAAGGAAGCCATTAAGAAGACCGTTGAGGCTTATGATTACAAGAATTGTTCACGTTACTTCAACATTTTTGTAATTACTAACCCGATGATGAGGATGACTACGTGCTTCATCACAAAGTGTAATGGGAAAGAGATATGGACATAGATTAACAAGGCATGGTTTAATGTATGCCTCAAGATCTTAGAGGGAACCATCGTAACCTCTCATCTTTTATTGCAGAGGAGATTATCAACATCACGCGCAACGGAGAGAAGATCATGTTCGTAATATCCTCACCATTTTCTTTTCAGAGATTGTAGTGCACAATGGGCCAAATATGTTTTTTTAGGAATAACCAGATGAGAACCCATCCCCTACCAAAAGTTTTGAACAATATACTTCTAAAACCATGACGGTCACTCATTAGGCATATATGGAAAATTGGTATAAGAAGATGCGTGATGCATTTGGGGCTGAATGGAGAATATCCGAGAAATTGCCTTCACTAGTAAAATGAGAGGTTGATTTCACCGTATACCAAAATTTTTGTATCGGCATATTTACTTTGATATATGGCACCAAAATTCCTTGGTGTAAGTTTCCTTTCTCTTTCACGATGCAATACTTCCAAGTCGAGGTCAATCGATTGAAAGAGGTGAAGAAACTTAGGTTTGATATAAGTGCAGTAGATCAAGATTAATGCGAGCTACACATGAAGTTAATATACCCCAAAATGCATACCTATGTGGAGAATTATGTCTCCCATGACATGCATATGTTAATACCAAAGAATACATTGCATGTCTGCAGGAGGAAAACAACGAGGGTATATTTACACCTAAGGCCTAAGGATGAAAAAGATGCTTATTTTGAAGATGATGTCTCCATTCCTCGAAGAACCCACTATGAGGAAAAATGATGTGCCAAGGAGAAGAGAAAGAGAGGAGTCTCCCGAGAAAAATTTGTCGAGTGTGCGGACCGTAAAGACAATTGGGTCACAGGAGTCGGGCGTGGCCAAAAGTAATTACATTCATTGGGAGAGATCTCCGTTAGAAAAGATTCATCACAAAAGGAATATTTTCTGAAAAGGAAGAGTCTCCTAAGAGATAAGAAAAGAGAAGTCCCTAAATTGGAGTCACCAAGAAGGAAAATGTAAAGGGTGACAAAAGGGTTGGACTCGGGAGAAATAGAAAGAATTAAGGCTGAAAAAGGTGATGAAGATGATGAAGAGTGCGATGAGGATTAGAATCATCCTGTGTGTACGATATACACAAGTAAGAGGAAGAAGAAAATGAGGAGAGGGATGAGAATGAGGAAAGTAATCATGATAAAAGGGTGAGTGAGGAAGTAAACATGAAATATCATAAGACCCTGACCTCGACCAAGGAGCAAATGGATAACACCATAGAGAGAGAGGTGGGGGTATTATCCAACATAAGATAGTGATGATGAAGGGACTCTTGTATGAGGGATCATAGATAAGGGTATGACAAATATCGAAGGGATGGAAGATATGGAATATGTAGAGGTCACTTGTGAAGTGGGCGGTTGTGAGATAGGGTTGGTCGATGCTAGAGTAGTTTGGGTAGCTACATTAGTGTTTTCCAATATGGTAGAGGTGGTAGAAATGGGGAGCATGGAAGTAGGCATTCCATAAGGGGTTGACTGATGAGTCATAAGTGGAAGAATTGGAAAGGTAGTGTTACAGGGCCTTGTTTTTATGGTAAAGGAATCTAGTGAATTCCTCATCACCCTGAGGTATGATCATAGGTGTATTATTATCCATTGGTGAAGAAATAGAAGGCGGTGATGGGTTATTAGGTAATGGTATACAACTCGTATGAAAAGTAAGATCTTGTGCTTGTTAAGCGAGTCTAAACCATATGAATGGTGGAAAATAGGTACTCTAGATTCTATGAAAGTGACAGATACTCAAAAATAGGTTGTTATTTTTGTGAAATTCAAAAACAAAGAAATTGATATCTTTGTTAAGTGAACTAGTGCCGATTAGATGAAATGACTAGTATTGGTTGTTGAATTGATGCGTAGGTAGGTAACCGATGTTGGTTACTATGAGAATGAAGAAATTTGAAATTCCTTATTTAGATTTGATCAAAAAGAAATCTAGAAAGAGGTTTGTGTGTAACAAATCTAATCTAACACAATCAAAGAACTAGTACTAACAACACTTATTTCACTAAATTGGGACTTATTCTAGTCCCAACAACTAAAAAATATACTCAATATCGAAATCCAATATTGCTATTTTTGGATTCCAAAATGTCAAATATTAGAATTATTTGCACTCTAAAATCGCACATATTGGATTCCAAAATTGCACATATTGGATTCCAATATCGCATATATTGGAATCCAAAATCACATATATTGGAATCCAAAATCAGCTATATTGGAATTATATGTACTCCAAAGTCCCATATATTGGAATCCAAGAAAATCAAATATTGGAATCCATTATATGGGCTAGCAGCCACTAGACATTATTTATGATTTTTTATGTACAAAACATGCTTCTATTTTATAAGGGCTAGTGGTCGTTGGCCATTATTTATGTTATGTTATATATAGAAAATGGTTATGTTTTAAATGGGATAGTGATGCTAAGCATTATTTATGCTTTGTCTTAGTGAAGCTCCAAAAAATAAGTTCCCTCAAATTTATTTTTTGATCAAATATCATCCCGAACATCTTCTCTTGTCCTTCAATGGTTGCAACAAAGGCCACAACGTGGTGTTAAATTTGACACCCATTTAGACGTTTTTTATCATTTTTATTTGTAAAATAGTTACAAATATTTGAAATAACCATCACATATGACTTGCATATTTTAGATATGACCGTCAATTTTTATAGATTATATATATATATATATATATTATAATTATATTAAAAAATATTTAAAAACAATTAAGTATATATATTATAATTTTATATTTATTTTATGAATAGTGTTAAAAATACTATTTTACAATTTTTCAAGGGCAAGTTTTTCTAATAATTCACCATAGAAGTTATTCAATCATATTTTCATCTTATAATCAATGAAAATATAAATCCTCCCAAATTATATTTGAAAATATCAACATAATAGAATATATGCAGCACATTCATAATAACATATGAATGAATATATTATTGGAAATGTTAAGAAGTACAATCATAACAACATTATGAAAAGATAAATAGTTATTTAGCATTTTCTTGCTCCAAGTATTTGATGCCCTCTACCACATTCAATTCCTGAGACACTATTTGTGATATTTTTTTACAAATCAGCCATCAACCATTTATATTTTGTACAATATTTGTGTCTGCTTTTCATACCCACCATAAAATTTTCAGGAGGGTTTCCCTTTGCACCTAATGTAATACACAAAGTATTTTTCAAACTGTATGAAAATTGTTTCTACTCCAAACCTTTTCTAGGTCTCTTATTGTTATTCCCTTGACTATATTGCAATGTTCCTTTCCCCAAGTGAGTCTTGGATTCAATACGGTCGATATTTTTTTATTGAAGCCCATTGATATCTTTTTAACATCAGCAGAAATGAGAGTGTCGGACCAGAAATCCCAATTCACAGTATGGTGATAGTAATTTTATAAATTATGACAGGCCACCTCGTAGGTTGACAACTTTCATACCGAACTGAATGACATCTTCCTATTGTATGTTTTGTTTATCCCATATAGCAGGTCCTCCATATCCAAAATAAGTAAATAACTCTTATTGCTACCTGCATGGGAGTAAACAATTTATTTTTTTCGTCCGCCGCATATCAATTACAACCAATTGAAATAAATAACATTTTAGCTTACGGATTGGATTACACCTCCTTTACATACTACTAGATCCATTGATGCAATATTTATTTCAAATAAAAATCATCAATTCATAATCTATTTCTTCCTATTGAAAATGTGAGCATAATGTATTTGAAATAAACATTAATTAATTCATAATCGATTTCATGTTATGGAAAACTTAAATGGATAAACATAGTGGTTTTTGTGGTGATATGGTAAGTACAATATCAATTATTCTCTATATTATAATTCAAATTTAGTAGTCATTAAGCTATGCTTATATTCATCGAACCACCCTTTGGCGGAGAACAGTCCTTAACTATTGATGAGGTTTTGCAACCGCTATGTTGTGTCATCATTGGCCAAACTACATTTAGATGGAAAAAATTTAATGAGGCTATCCAAGTGTTTTTAACATATGTACAAGCTAGATCAAGCCATATGTAGTTCTGTTTATGATGATGTTGAAGCCAAAACAATTTTAATTCAATGTAAGTAGTCAGTATGCAGTAGTGAATCAATGAAACATTATAGATAGTATGCAGTTGTAAATCAATGAGATATTAATGAATGTAAGGTTTTTAGTCAAACCATTTTGTATTGAGCACGGATGCATAGAGTCCTCTAAACCCTATATAATTCATTTTAAATTGTTATTGTAACTTACAAATGGATTTCTTTATAAAATTATTCGATCCTAAGCCAAAATTATAAATTAATGTCTATTGGTTATCATTTCCTATAAATTTGTGGGCCTTATTGGTTGTTTGCATAATCATTTATTATCTTATAAATTTTTGGGGCTTGTTAGCGATTTTTTTGTAAATTCACATGATTAACATACCTAGATCTGATGGTGTATTCATGTCCGTTATGCCCGCGTCCTCCACATTTTTCATCTGAACTATAAAAACATAAGTTTGTTAAAAAATTGAAAACCATGGAAATTGAAGATAGAGATCATTAAACATATTTATAAAATGATTGAAAGTAAATCACCATGTTGAATTGGTTGTGTAGTGTCACAGTGAAACAATTATACATCAAATTTTATAGATTTGTGGTTGTCTACATAAACAATAATTGTATAAGTAGCATATTTAGGTTAAAATCCATTAAACAAAATCACTTGTTGAAGTTGTTTTCAGAGATGAACCTTTCTTCATATGAGAATAGTAATGTTTTAGAAACATCGCTTGACTATGTGTCTCAACAATAAAAATGGTAGATAGTTTGGAATCCACCAATGCATGGAGTGTAACACTGCCACCGTAAATCACTAGTACTAGAGAATTTATGGAACAACATCGAGTGAACATATCAGCCCAGAACTCATACGATCTTTCACAAAGAAAAGGATGGATGTTTCCTTGTAGGCCAATTTCACTTGCAGTTACCAATTTTTGTGGCAGTTTCTCCATCTAATCCATAGTGACCTCTTCTTTATAATCATCATTATTATCACGGTTGTGCACACAAGATATTGTGTACATAAGACACAAAATTTTGAATATCCCATTGCTATCGTAGAGTATGTAGCATTCAGAATTGATACTCCAATGTCTTTAACCTTTTCCATGTATCTTTGTATTGTGTCACTTAACATTTTTGAATAACCAGTTGGTATTATAACAATAATAATAAAATCCAACACATTGGTTTCGATAACTTTTAGAAGATCCATTATGACATTAGAAGAAATATCACTGGCCAAATTGTAAAAATAAGCGATCACACATTCAACATTGAAAGGATTAGTTGAAGGAATAGTTGATAAATTTGATGGAAGCTAGAATTGATATGCATATTTACAAGAAAAATTGTTTGTGACTTTCACCCTTGCTGGTATATTTCCTTCCAATGACATCACATAGTTGTCTAATATTGTCTGAGATGTGATGGGAAGAACTTCTTCCACCTCATGATATTTTTTCCGTTTTGCCATTTTTTCACCAATATGGGAATCAAATTTTATTTTTCGATTGCTCTCTTCACCCAACAAGTACAAACTGGTGGTAGTGTGATTCATGTAATTTAATTTTTTTGATTACATTGGATTCATTATAGGATGTCAATACAATATTATTCGGATGCTTATTTCTCAAATAATGTAGAAATTTTTCTCTCATTTTGTTATCTCCTTTTATTCTCCAATAGTAAGAATCAAATGTCTTTTCTATTACACTAGCCTCAAAAGACCCAATTGATTTAGTATTCCTTTTCAACCCATGCAATTTTGATTTAGATGGGTTTATCTCCAATTTAGTCAAATATGTTTACCTCAACATAGTAAACAACTTGGCATGTTTTAGAGGTGAAATAAAACCTTTTCTATGAAAAAAATGACAAACAAGAGATGGTTTCTTGTTTCTTTAAAGTTTTCTGAATACTAAAAAATATGCGATTTTGAATGAATTATGCATTTGAATGGCCAATTTTTTAAGACTCTATTAGAATCCCCAAATTCCAACAATTTTTTGACTAGGAATATTATTTGTTGTTTATAGAAGCATGCATTTACCATTTCCTGGACAAAGAAACATCTAACTCCATATCTATAATAAGAAACTTATTATTTTCAAATTCAATGCTTTCCACTTGGACACGTAGTGTCCCCAAATCAATAACTTCTGACGATAGAAAAATACCAACTTCCTCGTGATTGTCATCTATAACAAAAAACAACCATAGGTCAATGTGGTAGTTTTCAGGGGAATTAATTTCCAAAACCATTCCTTGTCTCTTTTCTTCCAAAAATACCACCTACAATGAATGGAATTGTTCTAAATGGAGCACGAACAATGGAAGACATTTTACCTATATTTAGAGTAAAATACATTAATAATTAGGTCATTTCCAAACTTTAAAATGTTTTTATCACATTGTATGATAAGGAATTTAAATACTACCCTAGTAGTCACCAACCTCTAGAGTTCTTTACTATGTATCATAAGAGAGTAATTAACTTAATGGTTAGCGACTGTTAGGCTTCAATAGGACATATTATGTATCATTCAACTGGTTACAGTAATTCATATTTTGGATCAAATCAATAATAACAAAAAAATTCTAAAAATTTGAAATCAAATTATGATGCATTGAAAGATAAGAAACCATTTTCACCATTTAAAATTGTCACATATGATCCGAACAAGCCATAACATTACACACACACACACACATGGCATGGTAGAAATGTTGAAAAATATACACTTTAGTGGCAAATAGACTTCTAGTCAACATATAAAAGAACAACCTAAAACAATTTTAAGCCATTTACACATTTTTAATGATAAACCATAGAGGACATTAAGATGTAATATTTGGTATTTCGAAGAGAGTTTCTATGCAGCTTGGGAATTTTTTTACAAGACTATGTGATTTATGTGTATATCGGTCATACTATAGTAGTGAGGATTAGATTCCTATAAGAAGACTAATGAACATGTTTAAAGGATAGTGGTCGAGAAGATCTAATGTTTGGTATTTTGAGGAGAGTATTTGAGCAACAAATCACATTAACGAGAGTTAGTGATAGCTCATCATTTTTTTGTTATATAAGACAATGTGAAATATATGTATATCAAACATACTTTATTCATTATGTCTAAATGTCTATAACTACTCTAAGTACGATATTTTAAGCGTAGCACTTGGTGGGAAATTCCACAACAAGCTATCAAAAATAAACAGGAAGGATTAAACTTTTCTCAAATGTAAGTACGGATGTCTTCACAACATTTAGTATCAGAAAAAATGTTTACCTAACTCTTAGTTTCATTACTTATCAAAAGTAACGGCACATTGGACGTTACTTTCAATAGTTTCTTTTATTGAAAATTGTGATAAAATAATAAATCATGACCTAGCTGAGTGACCACGAGGCTCCTACCATTACGGTCATTGTAAACACTATATGTACAACTTTGTATTGCTAGTGTTTTTCATTGATTATAATTATATCATGTAGGTTAGAATGTACCGGTGGAGACAATAGTTGCATTTCATAATGAGATAGAGCGATAAAGCCTTATGTAATTCCCATAAGGAATATTATTTGAAACACATAATTCACTTCGAATCTTATGGGAGAAAATTCTTACCGAACGCTAAGCATTTTTTCCTTATAGAAAGGAAGGGCATAGTGGACGCTAGGTTTAACAGTTTAATAATTTGAAAACAATGATAAAATAAAAGACCATGCTCTAGTTTAACGGTTGTTACGCTCTCATCATGCTTGATTTGGTATTGAAAACCCATCATTGATATTATGTTTATAGTTCATTTGATTGTAGTGAAATCTCACTGGAATGGAATTGTAGATGGTCTTACATCAGCCTTAAACCTCAAAACTATGTAATCCAAGTTGACTCCTTTGCATCAACTTCAAGTAGAACCCTCTTTCCCTCAACATAGCCATCACATATTTATGCCTTCCAGCTTGCCAAACCCCAACCTTATTGCATCCTTTGCACCACCACTTATGAGAATGTTTTTCAATGAGTTAATCCTCATGCACCAAAGTCATAGGAAATGAGCTTTGTCTTGTATAGTGAAAATAAATTGTTACAAACCTTAGCCAATAAATATCTTACTACACATTAATTCTTATTTTGGTTTAATGCTTCCAGCTGATATTTACAGTCTAACATTACCAAAATAACTCATTTTTATTAAGGAAATTAGGCCTACAAATACATAGTACATTAAACAAGCAAATACACAAAAATTAAATAAGCAATGAAACCCACTATAACCAAATTTTCCATGCTCCTTTTTATTCAATGAAAGACCCATAAATATTTAAGTCATTGTTCCCCAATCAAACCTTAAAAAAACAAATACCCAATACACTAAAACTCAATAAAACATACCTAAAAAAAAATCACTTCCTTCTAATCAATCCTCTGGAATCTCGACCTCTCCTTCATCGATCTTAGATTGTAAATTCTTAGGATCATTTTTGTCGACAGTGCACTCGACAAAACACACCTACCCATAATCTCCTTCAATGATCTCGCAAAATGTTTTTCCAAGGATCAGTGCATCATACCTTCACAATTTCAATAACATCCTCCAACACGATGTTTCGAGTATGTTTAATGGTTTTCATCTTTTTCCTATCACATTAGTTCCTTCAGGGATTTAATCACCAAGGAAACTATGTTGGGAAAAATTGTAACTTTCACATGACAATTTTGTATATTGAGCTTCACAAGTAACCCTTAAATCATTCCAATCCCTTGTAGTCTCCTTTGTAATGTCTTATCTGATTTTCTTAGTGAAAGACCGAAACGACCAAGTTTAGGGGCCAATGAATAGGCAACTCCAACTTCTCCTCCTGTCACATGGATAAACACCTCCACAACTTGCAATGGGTCTAAATTTGGTGGAATTTTTCCTCAACCCTTTGAATTGTGCCTCTTCCACAAATCCTTTACAATTATACATCCTCTTGCTAAAAGGGAACACTAGGAAAAACCCTACGTCTTTATCTGTACTTGGACTTAGGGTTTTTCTCTTTTGTTTTCTTTTTTAAGTAATATATGTTGTTATTTCTTAGAGTGATTAAGGTACAATATTAAAGGTAGGTAAAAAAACCCTATTTTTTGGGCCCTACAATATGAAAGGTAGGTATTTTTCCCATTTTCCCCTATGTACTTATTTCTTATAGTGATTAAGGTACTTGACGGATCAAGTCTTACATAGTTCCCACAAGGTATATTGTTTGAAACACATAAATCACATCAGATCTTGTGGGATAAAATTCTTAGCGAACACTAAGCATTGTTTCCTTATAGAAAGTAAGGGCATAGTAGAGGCTAGGTTCAACAGTTTAATAATTTGAAAATAGTTATAAAATAAAAGATCATGCTCTAGTTTAATAGTCACTAGGTTCAATCATACTTACTCATATACTAAAAACCCATCATCGATATTATGTTTATAGTTCATCTAATTATAGTGAAATATCACTAGAATGGAATTGTAGATGGTCTTACATCAGCCTTAAACCTCAAAACTACAGAATCCAAGTTGAATCATCTACATCAACTTTTAGAAAAAACCCCTTTCCCTCAACATAGCCATCAGATTTGGTCCATTATCTAACTTTTCAAACCCCAACCTTGTTTTATGCTTTGTACCACCACTTATGAGAATTTTTATCAATGAGTTAAGCCTCATGCCCCAAATTCATAGGAAATGAGATTTGTCTTGTAAAGTGAAAATAAATTATTACAAACCTTAGCCAGTAAATATCTTACTAGACGTTACTTCTTATTTTGGTTTAATGCTTCCAACTGATATTTATAGTCTAACATTACTAAAATAACTCAGTTTTATTAAGGAAATTAGGCCTACAAATACATAGTACATTAAACAATCAAATACACAAACATTAAATAAGAAATGAAACCCACTATAACAAAATTTGGTGTGCTCCTTTTTATTCAATGAAATACCCATAAATATTTAAGCCATTGTTCCCAATCAAACCTTAAACAAAAAAATACCCAATACACTAAAAATCAATAAAACATAGCAAAAATAAAATCACTCGCTTCCGATCAATCCTCTTGAATCTCAACCTCTCCTTCATCGAACTCTAATTGTAAATACTTAGGATCCTTGCCATTGACAGTGCACCCAATAGAAACACACATACCAAAATATCCTTCATAGTTTCTGAAATATTTTTAGTCATGGATCGGGGATTCATAACCTTCACAATTTCAATAACATCATCAATGAGACGTTCCTAGTATGTTTAATTTTTTTCATCATTTTCCTTTCACATTAAGGTTCCTTTAGGGCTTTAATAACCAACGCAATAGAGATGGGAAAAACTATAACTTTTTCCTCATGATTTTTTACAATGAGCTTCACAGTAACCCTCAAACCCTTCCAATCTATTATAGTCTCCTTTGTAATGTCTTCTCTAATTTTCTTTGGTGAAAGACCTAAAGGACCAATTTTATGGGCCAATGAAGAGGTCATTCCAACTTCTCCTCCTGTCACATGAAAAAAACCTCCACAACCTGAGATGGGTCTAACTTTGGAGGCATTTTTCCTCAACCCTTTGAACCTTTCCTCTTCCAAAAATCCTCTACAACTTCATAACCTCTTTCTAAAATGGAAGACTAGGAAAAACTATTTTCAATGAAAAGTTGCAAAAGACATGTACATGGGCTAAGAATCTCTAAAGAAACCCCAAATGCTTTTAACAAATGAGTTAGTGGACCATCAGATAAGAAATAAACAAGGATTCATAACTTTACATCCATTAGACTTGAAAAAAAAAGCAACCTAACATATTTAGTAATCTTCTATTCTTGAAAGCTTTAATAAATGAACCTACTAAGGATACTAAGAAATTAGTTTGTGATTATGAGAATGAGATCTCACCATTAATGGATTCAAGGCCAATGGTTCTTCCCATTTAATCAATGCTTGGTGTGTGTAGTGCAATGGAAAAGCAATAGCTCAATAAAACAAATGAAATAAGCTCTAAACCCTAAGAAAAATGTTATAGTTTATGTTAGGAAGAAGGAGATTTCTTGGAAATGATAGGGGGTCTAGTCCTATTTATAGTTTTCCAATTTCAGAAATGGGATATTTTTGGTGCATGTGGGACTAAAAAGGAGTTAAAAAAGTTAATTAGGGATTCAAAGTAAGATTTGACTAGGTTTAGAAGAGGTTAATCATGGTTAGAACTAGTTAAACTAGGTTACGCTAGTTAATCTTTTTTAGAGAGGAATTAGGGTTTTGAGAGAGTTTTGAGAGGTCTAATCAATCCAATGAAATGGATTGATAGTCTAGGAAGTTAGTAAAAGTGGTATAAAATAGGATGAGAAGATGGTTTAACTAATAAGGGACTATATTAACCCCATTAATTGGTTTATAGGAGAAATACGACCAAAAGAATGTCGTAAACGATGAGTTAGAGGAGTCAAGTTGATGAGGTATCATCAATTTGTAAGAAGGAGAATAGTTAGTGCAATATTAGGAATAATAGTGCTTTGATCAAACTACAAATGTCTAAATTTACCCCTCTTTGGGATGAAGTAAGCTACGTCACTTCAAAGAAAGTAGACAAACATAAGAAAATAAATTTTTTTGAAGGGGTAGAAGTAAAATTAGTTAGCTAAAGGGATGCCCCCTCGAGTTTTTATGGGGTGATGGAAGAACTCGATCAAAGATCAAAAAGAAAATAGAAGAAAGAAAATTGTGAAGAGAAGATGAGAAAACAACAAGAAAATGGGATATTGAGCTATCCACAAACCAGTGCTTACAGAAACAATTTGTAATCATCATTTTTCTTAGAATCCTCATCATCGATCCTTATTAAAATGAAATCATATGAAGAAATTACAAAATGACATGAAAATCCAAAATATAAATAGTTTTCCTTGCTAAAACAACAACTCCATGCAACACACAAACATTTAATGAAATATGAGAAGTAAAAAAACTCACTTAATAAGGAAATAAGTAAAATCACACACACTCAAACCAACAATGTTCAAGATAGTTACACAAATAATTTGTTATCTAGATGAAATCCGAATGTTTTCATAAAAGATAAGGGCTTAAAATTATGCCCCCGAGAAATTGGTATATGCAAGGAAAAGATAAAGGACACTTGGGTCCAATGGAAAAACAATGTGCATGATGAAAAGAGTACCAAGAAACCATTAGTGCCCTAGAGTACAAACGAATTAAGAAACATAGATTTTGTAAATGATTGTAGAGTTAGGTGATCCATGAGTTGTTTCAAAACATGTGAAAACTTCAATAAGATATGAGATGAGTGCCATGTGAGAGACACAAATTTCAGCTGCAAATGAGTTGATTACCAATTTTAGTTCATTTTCAAAGTTTTATGATTTTTTTGGATTTTTGGATGATTTTATAATTTTAAATTTTTGATCGGTCAGAGGAATTTAGGAAATGGAAGGTCACCTAAAATCACGCAAAAAAGCCCCAAGGAAAAGAGAACGAGCGTCAGGTGGCAATAAAATGCCCGACGAGAAGAAAAATGGGCCAACAATAATTATTTAAAAATAATCATGGTGCTAGATAAAAATAGAAGACAAGAAGTACCTGGAAATATTTAACAATGCCCCAGGGTGAAGAGATAAGCACTAGGTGGAAAATAGTGCCCGAGGGTGATTTAGATGATATCATATGTTTTGTACATGATATATTTTGGTAGATGTTATCATTTGGGATGATATTAGATGATATTGGTGTGGGGGGGATAGATTTGTGATCATGCACAACCCCTCTTTCCCCATTGACGATATGATATGTGATGATTAGCTTAGTATACATGCATGATGTAAAACTTAGCTTATATATATATGATGTATCAGATGATGCTATATGTGATGAATGATAGATGGTAGATGTGATAACAAACATATGTGCAGTAAAAAAACACACAAGTAAAAGTTAATAAAACTAAACAAATATATAACCAAAACTATACAAACTGACAACTAAAAGCAATTTAATCACTACCTTGATTTTGTAGGACAACATTGATATATTTTCTAATGTTTTTGGGTTATCTAGAAATATAATTTTTCAAGGCTACTGTTCACATTGTTTTTGAGGTTCCCTAAGACAATGTTATGAAGGTGGTGTAGCTTCGTTCTAAGGGGGGATTTTATGAATGTTTAGATTTTTGTGTATCTTTTTCTAAATGTTTTTGTATTTTCTAAGGTCATGTTCTGAAAGTAATGTACAAGGACAAAGAAACGTGGATTCCCAGCGTGATGTGGGAATATACAAAGGAAGAATGCCATGCACATATGTATGAGAAAGTGGAATGTGAAGGTGCCCCCAATGTTAGACAAGAATATACAAAGGAACATCCTTCATGTAGATGTAAGAAAAAATAAGCCGGATCACGAATTTATAAGATAGACTTGGTAGGGTTTGTAGACCTAACAAGGGAAACTAACCGTAAAAAATGGTGAGACTTACCTGCAAGATTAACTTATGAGTATAAAATCCTCCTTCAACACTAGATCACCTGCATCAAATTCATGATGAATGATTCATTTGTTATATCCTCTTGATACTACTATGGTAAACCTTGAGGTGATTAAGCAATCTTATACACTTTTCATCCAATATCTCTAACTCTACTAGTCAAGCTACTCTATAGTATTCATATTTATCAAGATAGTACCAGAGAGATATTCTCGTGGGAGAGAAGCTCCACTTCTAAGGTTATGATGGCTTGGTGCAATATACTAGGGAACATGGGGTCACACCAGTAGGAGTGTAGATGTAGGTTCGATAGGCCCAGAGGAAGGGATGTATCTGTAAGTGCCAATTATGGCCAATCTTACTTACCATTTTCTCCATGATGCATACAAGGGTTTTATTGGTAGCTTTATCCTATCCATTACCTTTGGGGTAATAGGGGGTAGACCACTTAAGTTGAATATGGAAGCATTCACACAATTTATTAACTATTTTTTTCTTGAAAAATTTACCATTATCAGTGACAATGGCGGAAGGGATACCATAATGGAAAATGAGATGATTCATGATGAATTTAGAGATTTGTGCACCAGTGACATAAGTAAGATACAAATCCTTTACCCATTTAGTAAAATACTCAATGAAAGTGATAATTTGGGTGTGGCCATCGAAGAAGGTTGGAGCTTCCTGTGAGATCCAGTCCTATTTGGAAAATGGCCAAGGTATCGCAATAGGCTACAAATCCTATGCTAGTGCATGTATCAAGTTCCCATAATTTTGGCATAGCTCACATTTCTTGATGAAATTACAACAGTCTGCTTCCATGGTGGGCCAATAATAACCTACTCTTAAGATCTTCTTAGCCTATTCAATACCACTAGTGTGTTCTCCACAAATACCATCGTATATTCCTTAATAGCGTGAACTAAGTCAATAACATCCAAATAGTAAATCACATTCCTTTCATAGTTGTGATGATAAAGGATTCCTCCTAGGAGGGTATAATGGGCTATATGATGGATAAGAGCTTTCTTCTCCAAATGGGTAATTTCTGGGGAAGTGTGCCATCTTTAGGTATCTAAATATAGGGTCATACCAAGGGAGGATGGACCAAAAATCTCACATGCCAAACAATATTTTGGCATGTCATATGTAGGTATTTGTAAATTATCTACAAACAAATGCATGTTTCTCTCGAGGTGGAATCCGTAAGAGAGATCCAATTATAGCCATAACATCTGCCGATCTATCATGTGACCTTGGTCTTTTCGCAAAGATAATCTGTGTAAAATATTCTTTCAAGGTTTCATCCAATTTCTTATATGGAACAAGTTTTTCATCTTTGACTTTATACTCGCCATTAACTTGCTTAGTAATGAGTTGAGAGTCCCCAATGATGTGTAGCTGTCTGATATTCCAACTGATAGCCAACTTGAGGCCAAAAATGAGTGCCTCATACTCTACAATGTTATTAGTGCAAGGGAATCCCAAACGGAATGCTCTCGGAATAACCTCACCTATGGGAGTGATGAGCACTACCCCTACCCCATTCCATGGAAGGTGAATGATCCATCAAAATGGACTTTCCATTCTATAGACTCTTCAACATACATCATGGATGCATCTGGTAGGTCCAGACACAAAGGTTCCATTCCTAGTAGAGGATCTTCTGCTAACTAATCAACCAATACATGTCCTTTCAAGGACTTCTGGTTTACACACTTAATGCCAAATTCACTTAGGAGAATGATCCAAGTAACCATTCATCCCGTAAGGGTAGGTTTAGATAGAAGGTATTTGAGAAGATTAACTTTTGATATTAGCTTGGTTTTTTTGTTAAGGAAATAATGGAAAAGTTTGAAAGGTGAAGATGACCGCTAAGAAGACCTTTTCAATCTGTGGGTAATTCAGTTTGTAGTCAATCAAGGTGTGACTAAGATAATAAACTACCCTTTCTCCATGGTCTAGGTCATATTGGGAAACTAGTCCACCAATAGAAAAGCGAGTAGCTTATATGTATAAGAGGAGAGGTTTACAGGGTAGGTGGCATGAGTATGGGGGTTGACATGGTATTATTTAAGATTTACAAGTGCATTTTGACAGTTTACTCCCCATTTGAATGTAACATCATTTTTGAGGAGATGTGTAAATGGGTGGCACTTATCTGCAAGCTGTGAAATAAAATGGTGTATTTCCTAAATCTTCCCTTGTAAACTTCTTAGTTGTTTGATATTTTTAGGTGGAGGAATTTTTTTAATAGATGTATCCTTGGTAGGATCTTCCATGAAAAAATTCCAAAGACACACTTCTTAGGATTCAAACATACTTTGTAATCCCAAAGACATTGGAAGATATTTCTTAGCACTTCAGGTTTCTCTCTTCTACTTTTATACTTTGCTAGAATATCATCAACGTAATCCTCCATGATGCCATTCATCATGTTATGGAAGATAATTGTCATTTCATGGTGATAGGTGGCCCTAACATTCTTGAGTCTGAAAGGCATGACCTTGTGACAAAATTTTCCCTAAGGGGTGATGAAATTTGTCTTATGTTGATCCTCCTCTGCAATCTTGATTTGTTTATAACCTGAAAAACCATCCATTAAGGAAAACATTTCATAACCAGTAGTGGAATCAATGATCATATCAATATTAGGCAAGGGAAGTCATCTTTGGGGCATGCCTTATTGATGTCATGAAATTCGGTGCAGAGCCTTATTCCAACGGGTTTTTCTAAACGAAGACTTATGTCGGATATCCAATCTGAATAGTCAATGGATTTAATAAAATCAGTAGCTAATAACTTTTCAAGTTCTTCTTTGACAAGGAGTACAATTTTAGGGTGCATCTTTCTCAACTTCTGCTTGATGGGTTTGGCATCTAGGTGCACAACGAGGTTGTGCATGACCAATTCTAGGTCCAAACTAGGCATATCAGCGTATGACCACACAAATATATCTCCATATTCTCTTAACAAAAAAAAAAAAAATGTTCTTGAGCTAAGAGTGAAGCTCCCAACTTTATCATTCTAGGTTCCTCTTCCGAGCCAATGTTGACACTGATGGTTTCTTCCACAAACATCTTAGAGGTATCTTCCATCCACGTAGGATCAAGGGGAAGAGTAAGGTCAACCTCCTTAGGTATCTCATCATCATCCTTGAATGGATAGACCATTTTGTCCATAGGTTCTTTGTTTTGTTTGTCTACAAGTGCTTCAAAACATTTGTCGCTATGAGACTTGTGTTTATTCCTTACACAAGGTTTCTTTGAAGTATTCTTACTCTTGTTTATGACCTTCTTATTCAAGCATCCACACATCTCTGCTTCTTCTCCAAAGTATGCACATGTGTCTAGTTGAATTGCAAATCCTTTCTTATGATCCCCAGCTAGAATAGAATCCCTGAGACCCATGAATTCTGCAAATGCCTCATCATTCTCAAAGAAATTGATTGGCACATAAAATTTTTATCCCAATCTACAAGTTTGGGATATACAAGGGTTACTTGGAAATTGGTTTGAGGATTGGATCCAGATAAAGTAAGGAAAATTGAATCAAGGAATAAGTTAGTGGAGGCAAGATCCTCATAGAGGCTACATTGGGAATCCACGTTGCTATCAAAATGAGATGAGTTGTCCTCATGTTCGGAAGAGGTGGTATCAATCTTAAAGGGTGGATTGTCATGAGGTCTTATTCCAAGACCATGCTTGTTTGATTTGAAGTGAGGGATAGGAATGGGTTCTAATCACCCTTGTGCATTGATACCACATCCAAACCCATTATAACCCATGATGTACATCATATGGTGGCCTTTGACATATAACAAGGTCTAATGGCATGAATCCATGGTACCTTCAGGTACTCTAATGATGGAATCTTCTAACATCTTTTCCTCGGATAAGAAACCACTAGGAATGAACTTCTCCAATGGTTTAGGGAATTATTCCCAAGTGCTTTTTAACTGAAAGTAGGGTTTACCATGTGTCTTGGGTGACATTGATAAATATGATATTAATAAAGCTTGTTCAAGAGTGAACACTTGGGCCATATTTTTCGACATTTCCTCCCATGATGTGAAAGGGTTGACCAAAGAAGGAAAGTCTTGATTACAAGGAGTGAGTGAATCTTGATCCACATGTTCCTTGATATCCTATGTATTGAAAGGAAAAAAATGTTTGCGAAGGGCATTCATAAGTTGTATGATAAAAACTATGCAAGGCTTTACAATGTGTAAATGGTTCTAGATCACCCCTGAATGGTTATTATCTCATTGTTTATGGCACATTTTGATACATTGGTGGAAAGTTAAAGGAATGGCACGTATGGCATGGATCCATGGGCATCCTCGAGCATCTTGTATGGTATATCCAAGTCAAGGACATGGAACGTTGTATCATGACAAGCTGGCCCTACTTCCATTGGAATTACTATAGTGCAGCTGACTCTCGCTCCTCATTATCATAAGTTGTGATTGTAATAGTTTTGGCACCTAGATCCATTTCGAGTGGCCTAGTTGTTTAACCAACTTCAAAGTAAAATTTTTAGACCAAATCCACCATCGACAAGTACTCTCTTGATCTTGTGATAGGTAAAAATACTTCTAGATATAAGGGTAAGTTGTGTTCTGGGTCATTACGTGGGATTAAAATGTGATCAAAAGTGATATGATCGTTTGAGTCAAGGTATGAAATCATGGCTTGAAGTTGTGTGGGATCTACATTGGTGGTGACCCCTAAACTTTGCAGTATTTTATACAATATGTTTTTATGGGCACTAGAGATATTTAGGAGATCTAAGATTGATATCGTAGAGGACATCTTCTCTAACTGTTCTATTAGATTATAATGACCTTCTTGAGGGATAGGTAGGGGATCTGGTATGATCAAACAAGTGCATCACATCCCTACTGCACAAATATTTTCTAAGATCCTTATAGTATTGACTTGTTCATCAGAAGAATGGATACATTGTATGAGGGAATCAAAGGGGCTATCATTGGTGGGGTAAACCTAGGTAGTAGTCCTATAGTCATTGGAATTTTTTCTATGATTTGGATTCCTTTTCTTTTATCTGCATGGTTAGGAAAGGGATCTTTGAAGATACCCATTTTCTCATTTGGCCTTTTTCCTGAGTCAGGGGGAGAGTCTACGGTGATTTTTACCTCTTCAATGAGGTATTGTATGTAATGACATAGTCTCAAGCACCTATATGTCTTGTTCCTTTTAACATGATGGAATTCACGGTACTTATATTCTTAGAACCAACTGGGTTTTAGAGCATCTTCTGGGTATGGTACCGTTGCGATTGGGTATTCCACCATGTTTACATTATCTAACTATTTTAGTATGGCAGATAGGGATTCTGTTAATGACGTGAATACACATTTGGTGGGTGCCTTGGGACAAGGTCCTTGTGAGAGCTTTAAAAATGGACCAGTCTATAAGGTTTGGACTCTTTTGGAGTCTATAATGCCATCACCAATGACATTTTTGTTTTTTTGAAGAACTTCAATTTATCTAAGGATTTTTCTTCATGTTTGTCTTTGACAACCAGTTTAAGTGTTCCCTTTATGATGAGGGCCTTTTTGATTTGACTTCCCTTCTCTATAAATTCTTGAAGTTTGAGCCATAGTGCATTTGTAAATGGAAGGCTATCTCTGGGTTTCAACTTAGGAAAAATATGCTTACTAGCTATGTTTCTAGCAAGGCATAAGGGAAATGACTTGCTGACCCTCACCATCATTGTAAAAATCTCACAAATGTCTCATTGGGATTCTATTTTACATTATAGAGGTTGTTCATTGTGATATCATTTTCCATGTTGTAGGAATAATGTCGTAAAAAATTCTACTAATGCGGGCCACGTTGTAATGGAGCCCTTAGGTATGCTAAAGAACCATTCCAATCCCAATGCCCCTAGGATGCAAGGGAAGAGTCGTATTAAGAATTTATCGTTGTATGTGACCTCTTGGAAAGCCATATAAAAGTCTTTTATGTGATCACGAGGATCACTTTTGCTTTTATATTTATTGAATTTAGGAATGGTAAATTTTTTTGGGAAGGGTTGCCGCAACATGTCCTTATCAAAGGGGTAAGGGCATAGTTCTTCATACAAATATTTCCTACTATGTCCTATGTTTCCCTCTTGTAGCGTAGTAAGTGTGTCTTTCATTGATTGTAATTCCCGTTCAATGAGTTGTTCTTTGGTAGGCGATATTGGTATTTATGCCTTAGCCACTTTAAAGGTTGCGTCATTATATAGATCAAAGTGGAACTTGCTAGATTTCGTTTTGAGTTTTTCTTTGTATATGTTCCTACTTGAAGAGCCTAAGTTTGCTAATTTTTGGCTCGGTTTAGGATCTATTTTTGAAGGATATATTATTCAATTACGGGATCCTATTCCTCATCCAACTTGGGAGGTAGTGAGGCTTTACACTCAATCTTCACTTTATGTGAAGCTTTGTAATAATTTATTCATGAATCACCAAGTGGCTTGGATGGGTCTTCTTCAGCGGTGTTATGTTGTTGACCAGAAGTAGAATTGTACCCCACATCAAAGGGGTTATCTATGTCTAATTGGGATATTTGTTCTTCTATTTTATGATTAATGACCTTAGTTTCCACTTCACGTTCTTGTGGAAGCTTAGCCCCTAATTCTAAAACTCTCATGAGTACTTGATCTCTGTTATAATAAAGAAGCTCATCAAATCGACCTAGGTCTAATTGATATTGTTCTTCAAAAGAATCAAATTCTTCTCCGTTATGATCAATCAATGGCTATTGTGTCTTTAACCTATAAAAATAGAGGTGCTAAGTTATTTCCACTAAATGGGAAGCGATTCAAAAGGATTTTCTTCTAAGTCACACTTGTTTGGTTTGGATGCCATCTTTGTGATTTTAGGCATCACTAGTCAAAGTGATACTAGGTTTTTTCTAAATGTCTTTGAAGTTTACGTGAAACCTAGGCATATGTTTGTGTAAGTTGTTTGATGTGATGTTGAAATAACCTAGTGTGTTCTAGAAGTAACACTATGTAGTTATTTTTATGATTCAAAGAACACTCATATGAACACTCAAATGCAACGATCACATGAATTGTCATTATGCCAAGCTTATACCCTAACTATGATTCTGGTGAAGTGTCTAAAGCAGATAGTGACAATATCATATCAATACGCAGGTCCAGTTAGAATTCTAACAAGGCCTAAATTTTAAAGTGATACTCGACACAATCGCTTGACGAGGTATACAAAAACTAGTTTGAATGTTGATGAAAGCTAAGTTTTTGAAAAATGGAAGTTGCGAGTATGTATAACATAACAACACTATCCTGATACATTAACCAAGAAAACAAGGTGTTAGTATCAAGATGACATTATTTCGGTATATATAAGGTAATATTGACACTCTCAAAAAAGACTTAGATGACATTGGAACTGAAATGAAGTATGAGTATAGAAATAATTTTTTAGTTGTGTGAGCAACATAACCACACAATAAAGGGACTTATATCAAGTTCTCAAGAAATTGAAAACACGATGTAAGTACCAAAATTGTGTGACTAGAAGAATGCGAAAAAAATATCAACCTAAGGAGAGATAAATTATGAACCGAAATTGTAGTAGTGAAGATGATCTTGAAATCAAGATCAAAGAACTATCAAAGACATGAAAATGTACCTGTGCACTTTAGACGTTTAACAACCTAGCCGTAAACATGGATGGGCATAAATAGAAAAAAAAGTGGCAAATACTATATTTTATAAAACACGTGAGGTATGCTTCCTTCTCACCCCAAAAATTAGTGGCGAGAATGCAAGGGTATAGATAAAAATATGAAAATAAACTAAGCTCCACTTGGGAAGAGTTTCACCTCATCTAAAGGAGAGAAATAAACCGAGCTAAGTGAGACGTTGTTTAGTTCTCACGATGAAAGACACTTAGTTATAAACTTACATGGGATTTTTTCCTTGTTCAAGAAACAAGGTTCAGACTCCAAGTGATTCATCACAATGGACTTGCAAAGTGGGCTCCAAGACAGAATGGCTTCCTAATAAGATCTCTCAACTAGGTGTCACAAGTTTTCTAGGAGTGAGCTTGATTTACCCAAAGAGTCACACTAACTGATTTGGGAGTATCTCACTTTACTTTACCCCCTTCTAATACAATGAGAAACTAGTGCGTTCATTTGTACCGTCACTAGGGTCGTGATACAAACAACTTTGACTCTAACTTACAATGTGAAATCTAGTCAAGTGGGTAAGTGGAGCACTTCTTATTTCATCCACAAGGTTACTCAGTGGTGGATTAATTTAGGTTCTGGAACCACCCCCATTGTTGTAGCTTAAGGAATTATGCCAAAGGGTTTATGTTCCAGTTGAGAAGATAGGGACGTACCCTTTTCTAAAACCTGTAATACAATGTGAAGTGAAATGGTTTGTTTTTAATCTTTCTTCACTTAATGTGGTTTTAAGTAGCATACTATTTATCAGCTTGCATGAAAACACGTGTATTAGAAGTTTTTATTTTGTCTTTACTCCTCCTTTCTTTGACAATAATTATGCCCTACATGCAAAGAATTAGTAATTTTTCAAAACAAATAATGATACCCAAAAAGAGAGTTTGAGTGTTGCTTTTGATTCCTAAGATCACCAAAAAGGCGCAAAGGAAGAGCATGCACAACGTGAAAAACTCAACTAAAACAAGTTTATGGAAAATAAGTTAAGTGTTTTGTAAAAGGAAACTCGTTTTAGAAAACTTTGACAAGTTAATTCATTTTAAAACTTAAATTAAAGTGTTTTGGAAGTAAAATAGAAGGTTTTGAAATGTTTTTATTCCCAAGATCACCTAGAAGGTGCGAGGGAAGAGCATATGCGTTTCAAAGGACCCCTACAAATGAAAAATGTGAACACTCAACTAAGTTAGCAAAAAAATATGATGGAAAAGAAACAACAAATCACTATTAGAACCCTGCAAAAAAGTTAGAAAACCACGAAAATTAGAAAATTCTAAAAATCTATTTTTAACAGGTTTTTAATGGTTTCTAGTATTTAGCAATTTCGGAGGTCTCAGGAACTTTGAGAGTTTCTGATAGAATTTATGGAAAAGAATTATATTTTTTTGTAACTTCCCTCACAAATTTTGCTTCTTTCTCTTTAATGCCTATTCAAACTCCGAAAACGGGTCAATGGGTCAAAAGATATGACCCAAACTAGGAGCACTAAAAATTATATGAGCAAATCTGGATTAAACAAAGATACCTATGCACCCTTTAAGGTATATGCATTTTGTTTTGGGTATGTTCATGTGGGTTATGGTGCATGTGCCCTCTATGTAGACCTAGCAGTCTGCATGGTATTACTGTGCTACCCGAGAGATGTTTGCGCTAGCATAAGTGTGTTTGCACTAGAGAATAGGTGCTTGTGCTAGGGTAGCGGAAAAATGGTAAAAGTTATGAAAATGCGTGTGCACTGGTAGAGGGGTGCTTGCACCAACAAAAGGTGTATGCACCATGATTTGGGTTTGTGCGCACTGTAAATTTTTTTGATAGAGGGTTGAGAATACACAGGTGCTTACATGTGGTTTTGGGTGCCTACGCGCCTAGTGAAAATGATAGGTTGTAGGGTGTCTGCGTTAACAGAAGGGTATTTATGCCATGATTTTGGCATGAGTGCCTACTTATCGGTTACCTTTGTGTGGATTTTGGTGTCTACATACCTCTACTAAAAATGGCGGTCATGTGTGCTTACACTTGTAGAAAGATGTATGCACGCCTACCTAAAAACCACCAAAAACACATAAAATGAAATTATAAAAGTGTCAATAGGTTAGAATTTAGCCATTAAATGTAATTTCTAGCATAAACTTAACAAAGAAGCATGAAAATGAAGGTTAACTACATAAAACCTAGCTAAAAGCCTAAGGCAAAATATTTAACCCTACGAAAACATGTAAAAAGTTAGAAATTGAAATAAAAGCTTGAAAATGGCTCCATTAATGGAGGATAGACTAAGTGTCCCACCAACTTTGCAAAATGTGTTCAATGAAAAGTTGCAACAGCCATAAACATGGAGTAAGAATATCTAAAGAAACCCTAAAGGCTTTTAACAAACTAGTCGGTGGACCATCATATAAGAAATAAAAAAGGATTCATCACTTTGTGTGCATTAAAATTGAAAGAAATAAGTAACCTAACATATTTAGTAATCCTCTATTCTTGAAATATTTAACAAATGAAACTAGTAAGGATTCTAATCAGTTTGTGATTATGAGAATGAGAGCTCACCATCAATGGCTTCCAAGCCAATGGTTTTTCCCATTTACTCAATGTTTGGTGTGTGTAGCACAATGGAAACGCAATAGCTCAATAAAACAAATGAAATAAGCTTTAAACCCTAAGAAAATTTCTATAGTTTATGTTATGAACAAGGAGAGTTCTTGGAAATGAGAGGGGGTCTAATCCTATTTATATTTTCAAAATTCAGAAATGGGAGAGATTTGGTGCACATGGCACTAAAAATGAGTCAAAACATTAATTAGGGAGTCAAAGTAAGATTTGACTAGGTTTAGAAGAGGTTAATCATGGTTAGGACTAGTTAAACTAGGTTAGGCTAGTTAATATTGTTTAGAGAGGAATTAGGGTTTTGAGAGAGTTTTGAGAGGTCTAATCAATCCAATGAAATGGATTGATAGTCTAGGAAGTTAGTAAAAGTGGTATAGAAGAGGATGAAAATATGTTTTAGCTAATAAGGGACTATATTAACCCCATTAATTGGTTTATAGGAGAAATAAAACCAAAAGAATGTCGTAAATGATGAGTTAGAGCAGTCAAATGGATGAGGTATTGTCAATTTGTAAGAAGGAGAATAGTTAGTGCAATATTAGGAATAATAGTGCTTTGACCAAACTACAAGTGTATACAAAAATCCTACGTCTTTATCGTACTTGGACTTAGTGTAGTTCTCTTTTGTTTTATTTTTTAAGTAATATATATTTTTATTTTCTTAGAGTGATTAAGGTACAATATTAAAGGTAGGTAATTTTTTTCCGTATTTTGGGCTCTACAATAATACTGGTGGTTAATTTTTTCACATTTTTTCATATGTTCTTATTTCTTAGTGATTAAGGTACATGAGGGATCAAGCCTTACATAGTTCCCATAAGGTATATTGTTTGAAGAACATAATTCACTTTGGATCTTGTGGGAGAAAATGCTTAGTGAATGTTAAGAATTTTTCCTTATCAAAAGTAAGGGCATAGTGGATGCTAGGTTCAACAATTTAATAATTTGAAAATAGTGATAAAATAAAAGATCATGCTCTAGTTTAGCGGTTGCTAGGCTCCCATCATACTTTCTTTGGTATTGAAAACCCGTCATCGATATTGTGTTTATAGTTCATCTAATTGTAGTGAAATCTCACTGGAATGGAATTTTAGATGGTCTTACATCAGCCTTAAACCTCAAAACTATGTAATCCAAGTTGACTCCTCTGCATCAACTTCCGAAAAACCCCCTTTCCCTCAACATAGCCATCACAGATTCGGGCCATTTTCCAACTTGCAAAACCCCAACCTTGTTACAACCTTTGCACCACCACTTATGAGAATGTTTGTCAATGAGTTAAGCCTCATGCCCCAAATTCATAGGAAATGAGATTTGTCTTGTAAAGTGAAAATAAATTATTACAAACCTTAGGCAAGTAAATATCTTACTACACATTACTTCTTATTTTGGTTTAATGCTTCCCTAACATTACCAAAATAACTCAGTTTTATTAAGGAAATTAGGCCTACAAATACAAAGTACATTAAACAAGAAAATACACAAACATTAAATAAGCAACGAAACCCACTATAACCAAATTTGGCATGCTCCTTTTTATTCAATGAAAGACCCATAAATATTTAAGCCATTGTTCCCCAATCAAACCTTAAAAACAAACAAATACCCAATACACTAAAACTCAATAAAACATACCCAAAACAAAATTGATTCCTTGATCAATCCTCTAAAATCTTAACCTCTCCTTCATTGATCTCTAATTGTAAATCCTTAGGATCCTTGTCATCGACAGTGTACCTAATAGAAACAAACGTACCCAAAATATCCTTCATAGTTCCTACAAGATGTTTTCCATGGATCAGGTATTCATGACCTTCGCAATTTTAATAACATCATCCAACAAGATGTTCCCGGTATGTTTAATTTTTTTCATCTTTTTCCTATCACATTTAGGTTCCTTCAGGGCTTTAATCACCATAAAATTTGTGCTAGGAACAATTGTAACTTTGGTCTGATGATTTTGTAAAGTGATCTTCATGGTAACCCTCAAACCCTTCCAATCTCTTGCAGTCTCCTTTGTAATGTCTTCTCTAATTTTCTTCAGTGAAAGACCCAAAGGACCAATTTTAGGGGCCAATGAAGAGGTCTCTCCAACTTCTCCTCCTATCACATGGAGAGAACACCTCCACAACCTGAGATGGGTCCAAATTTGGTGGCATTTTTCCTCAACCCTTCAAATTGTGCCTCTTCCACAAATCCTCTACAACTCCGTGACCTCTTGCTAAAAGGGAAGACTAGGAAAACCCTACGTCTTTATCTATACTTGGACTTAGGGTTGTTCTCTTTTGTTTTCTTTTTTTAAGTAATATATGTTGTTATTTCTTAGAGTGATTAAGGTACAATATTAAAGGTAGGTTAAAAATTTCTATTTTTTGGGTCCTACATTATTAAAGGTAGGTACTTTTTTTTTTACCTTTTTTTTCAAATGTTATTTATTAGAGTGATTGAGGTACATGAGGGATCAAATCTTATGTATTTCCCATAAGGTATATTGTTTGAAACACAATATTCACATTAGTTATTGTGGGATAAAATTCTTAGTGAACGCTAAGCATTTTTTCCTTATCGAAAGTAATGGCATAGTGGACGCTAGGTTCAACAATTTAATAAGATGAAAACAACGATAAAATAAAAGATCATGCTCTAGTTTTGTTGTTGTTATGCTCCTACCATTTCTATGAGTCATTATAAATACCATACGTATATAGCTTTTGGTCGCTACTATGTTTTCATCTATTATGTAGTACTCACAAGACTTATTGTTTGTAACATATAATTCACATCTATTTTTACGAGAGAAAATGCTTAGCGACTGCTAAGTTTTTGTACATATTGAGTGGAACACCATAACCTATTGAATTGAATGGTATAGCTTAGTGATTTCTAGGATCCTACCTTTACCTCTTATCAATATAAACACTATCTTTACAGTTTTGGATCGCTATCCTTAATATGTAGTTCCCATAAGATACATAGTTTTCAACTCATATTTTATCTCATTTACAATAAAAAAATGCTTAGCACCCACTAAGCTCATTTACTTATTGACAAAAATGACATATCAGACCCTAGGCTCAATTTTTTCTTATTTTGAAAGTAGACATAAAATAATAAATCACGGTTTAGCTTAGCGGCCACTAGGCTCCTACCTTTACCTCTTCTCATTTTAAACACTATCATTACAGTTTTGGATCCATGGCCTTGGTATGTAGTTCCAATTAGATACATGGTTTTTAACTCATAGTTCACATTATTTACTATTAAAGAAAGATTTTAGTGCCCTCTAAGCTCATTTACTTATTGATAGAAACGACATATCAGACCCTAGGCTCAAAAGTTTCTTATTTTGAAAGTAGACATAAAATAATAAATCACGGTTTATCTTAGCAACTACTAGGATCCTACCTTTACCTCTTCTCATTTTAAACACTATCATTATAGTTTTGGATCCCTGGACTTGGTATGTAGTTCTAATGAGATACATGGTTTTCAACTCATACTTCACTTCATTTCCTATCAAATAAAATGTGTAGCACTCGCTAAGCTCCTTTACTTATTGACATAAATGACATATCAGACCCTAGGCTCAAAAGTTTATTATTTTGAAATTATACATAAAATAATAAATCACGGTTTAGCTTAGTAGCTGTTAGGCTCCTACCTTTACCTCTTCTCATTTTAAACACTATCATTACAGTCTCGGATCCTTGGCCTTGGAATGTAGTTCTAATGAGATACATGGTTTCCAACTCATACATCACTTCATTTCATATTCATAAAAAAATGTGTCGCACCCACTAAGCTCCTTTAGTTATTGATAGAAATAGCATAGAAGACCCTTTGCTCAAAATTTTCTTATTTTGAAAGTAGACATAAAATAATAAATCATGGTTTAGCTTAGTAGCCATTAGGCTCCTACCTTTACCTCTTCTCATTTTAAACACTATCTGTAAAGTTGTGGATCGTTAGGCTTAGTATGTAGTTTCCATAAGATACATGGTTTTCAAGACATATTTCACATTGTTTCTTAACGCCCGCTATGCTCCTTTACTTATTGACAGAAATGACATATCAGACCCAGGCTCAAACGTTTCTTATTTTGAAAATAGCCATAGAGTAACATTGTTTGTACAGTCTTGGATCGCTAGCCTTATTATGTATCCCAAATAGCTTGTTCAAACTTTCCACATGGCACATTTTAATTGGATAATTAATTTAAATTAGTGCACACTATATCTAACAATGTAGAAATTGAATTTGATAAAGAATGGAACATAAATGTTTGTATATTATTCTAATAATCTTCAAAACTATGTTTAGGATTTATTACATCTATTTTTGCTATGTTTGGTTCAATTATATGTTGTATAATATATTTGTTATTATGTTTATATTATTATAGGCTATAGACAATGAATTAGGATTTATTTCTTTTGTTTTTTTAATATATATTTTTTCTATGCTTGGTTCAATTATATGTTGTATAATATATTTGTTATTATGTTTATATTATTATAGGATATAGACAATGAAAAATGTTTATTTTTTAATTTTTAAACCATGGGAAAATAAAAAATAGGGAAATTTGAATTCCCTCGCATTTTCGGATATTTGAAATTTCAATAGCCCACCCTTTTGCTTTTAGAGGGGGAAAGTGAAAATTTCAAATTTTTCGTATCCCACTCTTTTTCTTTTTTTGAAATTTCTTTCGTGGAATGTGTTAAACAAATTATTAAATACCTTAGAGAAATATTGAGTAGGGTTCTGATTTTTTTGTCAATCAGAAAATCATGTCTTTAAAATTATATATATATATATATATATATATATATATATTATATATATATATATACGTTGTAGCAGATTGTATCAGATTGTGAGTGTTCAAATCCCAGTTTTTTTGCATGCGATTATAATATTTTTCATAGAGAAAGGAACACAAAATAAGCACACAAAGGATGCACATGAAGGAGGATAACAACAGAGGTTGTGAAAATAATTGTGATGATTGTTTGAATGAGATAGCAGATGGAGGTTTCACAAACAACATAAAGCATGAAATAATTCCAAATATTACTAAACCGGTATTTATAGTAAAGGTGTACCTTTTTTATTATGAGATCTATTATTTTCTCTATAGTTTATTGGTTTGTGTACTTTACATGATAGTCCAATCGTGATCCACACAAGCCCTTATTTTCCCTACTGAATCATGCTCCATAGTCAAGTGTTGCTTTTTAGTTGTTTTTTATCTCCATGACAAACTTCCTTGTTCTTCTTGAAAACTCACTTTTTTATGCATTAACAAAAGAAATTTTAATCACTTTTTTTCGTAGTATTTATCTCTGTTTAACACTTTCCCATTTCCACCATTCTATGTCTCTCTTTGGCTATTTTCGTTTTGAATTTTTGTTCTCGGCCTTGCGATTGTTTTTAAGGATAATGTTAGCTTCTTGCACAATCACCTTTTTTTTTAATTTTATTTTGGTTAGAAGAACCAAAAATAGTTTAATGTTGTTCATCAAGATGATGTAAAGAAAATTTGTTAATTAATGGATATTATATTTTTACATGGTTACCACTTAGATATTATAGGAAAATATATGAGGTTAAAAATATTAATTCAAAACTATAAAACTATTTTAAGAATTCAATTGTATGATGATTATTTCCAATTATATATGTGTTTCGTGTAGAATTAAGCAAATGTAATGTCTTAATCATTTTTATGGTATGTACATTGGAAGTTAAACACATTATATATGCAATAATATTATTAAATCTATTTTTAATCAATATGCATTTTATAATTAATATAGTATTACTTTTGAGTCCGCTAATCTATGCCAAAATTAACATAGCTTTGAGGCCACCATGATATAATTGGTTGTTTTGAAAACCTATTGACAAAACCCCAATTCTATTTTGAATTACATACAGGATTTTACACGTATATTTATATATCCATTATATAAATTGCAGATTTATTTGTTATCGTTTGTATCTTTTCAATATGATTTCTTTTCTATGAATAAACTCTACCATAGGAAAAGTTTTAGACCCTAGCATCTGCTAGGTTATAATTCTAATTTGTAAAAATCATTTGTTTTCATTTTCACCTCCCGGATCGGTTGTTATATAGGAAACACAACGTTTTTGGTCCTAGCAATCACTTTTGTTCTTTCAGCTATTATATTCATAAAGATTAACAATTTATATTTATAAAACAACTTCATTTTGAACATGATATATTTACCTTTAAGAATAGATTAGCGGTCACTAGGATGCAACGAGTAGATGGCATTGTATGTAAAAAATTTGTTTTATATATTCTCAGACGTAATTATGAGTTTCCATATTTTTTCATAAATGTAAAATAATTCTACCAGAATCTTGTAAGAAGTAGATAAAACTATACATTTACCTGTATAACATATTAAAGATACAATTTTACACGTATATTTATGTATCCATTATATAAACACTAGATTTATTTGTTATCTTTTATAGCTTTTCAATATGATTTCTCCTATATGAATACACTCTAGGAATAACTTAGCGGCCGTTAGGGTGCAACGAGTAGTTCATGTTGTATTTAAAAACTTGTAGTATAACTTCTTGGTTGTTATTCTAGGTTTCTTTTCTTAACCTAGATGTACAAATATTCTACCAAAATCTTAGAAGAAATATAGAATTCTAGACGTATAGTTGTGTAACACATGAAAAACATGATTCTAAACTTACACAGATTCATTATGAACATGATATATTTGCATTTAAGTATAGGTTAGCGGCTGCTAGGGTATAACCAGTCAAAGTATTTATGTATACTATTATGTAAATTCTAGATTTATTTTTAACTATTTATATAAACTCCTTTTTTAATATGATCTAAATGAAAAATGTCGGCTACTCTAGCGACCGCTAGGCTATAATTCGTATTTGGATGAAGTCTTTGTTTCCCTTTGCGGACTCAAGGATAGGTGGATTTTATTATAGGAAACATAATTTTTTAGGTCAAGCGATCACTTTGTTATTTTTAGGCAACACACTTTTTTGGGTGAAGCGATCACTTTGTTTACAACTAATAATATCTTAGTGGCCACTAGGCTTCATCGAGGATATCACATTGTATAACATTAATACCTTACGGTTTTTTGGATTAAAAAAATTAAATTAAAATATTTTGAGATAGTTGGCATTAAGTACTTTTACACTATAATATTTCAAGCTTAGTGGGTGTTATAATATATCTAGTTACCCAATTATATTTTCAGCTTAGCGTATGCTAGATTATGACACAAAATAATATTTGGATCTTATAAATCTCTATGTTTCAGTAAAAGAAAGTGAGATATTATAAGCATAGCGGTGAGTAGGTTATGCCAAAACATAATAATATGATCTTAATGAATACTAGTATTAAGAGCTTAGCATTTTTGCTAGGTTATGCCACAACATATTATTTAGGTATTTAATTTACTAGGTTATGTATTCAAACATGATATGTTATTTTAAATCAATATATTTTGATCTTAGAACCCGCTAGGTTATGATACCACACAATCATTAAAACCTTGTGGTAGTTAGGATTTATAAACTAAATTGAGGTATTAAGAGCTTAGAATGCTAGGTTATGCACACAATATAGTATCTAGATATTCAATTTGTTATCTTATGTATCACACACATTATATGTATCACAAATAATATATATATATAAATTAGTTTAATTCATTCTATGATTTTAAGATATTAAACAAGGATATTTCGATGATAAGTCTTCAAAAAAATTATGTGAGGATCCAGTCCATGATAAATATTCTAACAATGGAATCCCATGATGATTAGAAACAACTTATCTTACTAAATATATGCCAAAATATGGCAAAGATATGTAATCAGCTTCACTTCACCTATAAATACTTACTATATTGATAAACTTTCTCTCTGAGCAGGTCATTCGGGCCCTTAATAAAAAACTAAAGAAAAATGCATCTAGGAAAGATTAGGGAATTCAACCTCTCAGCTCCACCTCTTTGATTATCTCAACATCCACATCCCCTTTACTCTGATATGAGGAGGAGGACGAATCAACACAGTATTCTGGCATTTTCACTTTAGCGAAAGCAGGGAGTTTTATACCCTGATTTTCCGTAACTGCCTCCACACCACGTGTAATCTCTTGCATCCCCCACGTCAAGGCATGTAAATGATATTGAAGGCTAACTAGATGATCTTCCAACTTCTCATTCTCCTTATGCAAGATAAACTGCCCCAAAGAGTTGGACAATATGTTTTCCACGCTCAACCCTTGTACCATGTCAAAAACATTCCTCTGCCCTTTGGATTGGTTTGGGTCAAGCATTAGCTTACGCATGCTCTCAAAAATATCACCATCATCTTCTTCTTTGAATCACTCTATGACCAACCAAACCTTCTCAAGACAATTCCACATAGCTTCATTCCAAATTTTCCCATCCATCAAGAAGTAAACGATTCCCTGACGTCATTGCCTGTCATAGCTCTTTGCCTCTTCCTTCTAGGACCACACTCCATGCTACCCAAGAAACCACCAACACCCTTGTCATCATTGCAGAGAGATAGGAAGCATAAAAACCAAAGATGAAAAGAGGAAAGGGGTAGTGAAATGTCCAGCAAACCGGAGATATAAAGCCACTAGCACACAACACATGAAAGGAGGTAAGTGTGACAGTACCAAAGATCATCGATTAGATATCCTTATCATAAATATCACGCTTCCCATTAAAAATCTTAAATTACCAATGCCATCTTACATGTTGCATGTGTATAACCCTTAATCAATTTCATCTATCACATGAATGCAATCTATCGATGTCATAAATGACCATTAAATCCGTAGATGTCATATCCTCTTATCACCGCCAAAAAAGGTTACCCCTTAGAATAATATAACAATTTTTATTAAAATATTATCATTCGTTATGTTTTTACAAATTAAAGTAAGTAATTTTGAGTTTATCGACCTAAGTTAATTAACCACGTTAACTTTGGAGAAATGTATAGCAATCAAGATCTGTATAAATTAGTCAACTTTATTGTATGATTTTAAGATTTCAAATTAATATATTTTGAGCATAGTGCCTGCTAGTTTATGCCACCACAAAATCTTTATAGCCTATCGGTGGTTAGGATTTGATAAATTAAATTAAGATATTTTCAACATAGTGGCCACTAGGTTATGCCACAACATAATATTAGGATCTTAGTAGTCTCTAGGTTTCAACAAAAGAAAGTAAGAACTTAAGAATATAAATATTTTGAGCTAAAAAAACAATAGTATTTAACAAACAAGAGAAAGACATTGAATTTGGAGATATTTATAGCAATCAAGACCAATATAAATTAGTTGAATTTTTTTGTATGCATTTAAGATCTACAAATTAAGATATTTTGAGCTTAAGCGCTGCTACGGAATAATACCACATATTATTTGGATACTACTAGTGGTTTCAGATACTTTGAGCTTAGCGGTCGAGAATCCTTTACCACAACATATTATTTGGAGATTAAATTTTCTAGGGTTCAATAATTCATAGTTACGATATTTTACAACAGTTGACAAATTACAGGAAGATATTTTGAACAATGACATAATATATGGAGGTTATGGTCGATATGATTAAACAAATTAAATTAACATATTTTGAACTATGTGGATACTAGGTACTTCCATAATATATTATTTCAATCATAGTGGTTGTTATCTTTTTGGAATATATAGGGTAAAAGGAGGGTTTTAGAAGGTCCCACAACCTTATACAAAAGAGCCCATCAGGCCAGATTTAGCAATAAATATAGCAAAGCAAAAAGTACCCATGAAGATTCCAAAAAAGGAGGCCGAAAAGGACAACAGAAGGAAAGAAGAAAACATCATAAGAGCTTTTTCAGCTCAGAGACAACAGTTCTAGCTCTAGGAGAACCCGAGTCATTTGCAAGTTGTTCGGCAAGGTTGATGAGCTCCGAGCAATCTTTGGCAATGGCGTCTTGGTAGAATCAGTGAAAGCCTCCCAGGCCTTCAAAGCCTTGAAGGCACGCTGAAGCTTGTTTAAAATAGAAGAAACCATATCGACTCTGCGATCATCCCTTTGAGTGTCAGCAGACTCAGGTGCAACGGGGTTGAATTCAAAATCGGCGAGGATTGTAAAGTGTCAGCAGGAGGAACTTTGTCATCGAAGAGAGTATTGTTTCCCGCAGACTGAGTGATGGGATCATCCACCGGTTGGTTGTTCTCCAACTGCTCCGAGTCCGGGAGTCAAGGTAGAGCTTAGCGAGGCCCAGAATGTCAGCAACCAGAGAGGAATCAGGGCTAGAGACTGGAGAGGCAGCTTGAAAGCTGGCATCAGTGCCTTCTAAAAACAAGCAAGAGAGGGGCGTGGGGAAAGTGGGGGTGGCAGGGGGCTGAGAGGCAGTGAGGGGAGGGCTAAGAATGGCAACATCAGAGTCGGAATCAGATGAAAGGTGCAGATGACGTCGGCACCGAGAAGAGCGGAGGGAGGTGGAGGAGGGGCGAGGGGAAGGTGAGGGAGAGCGGCGGTGATGACCAGTTTTGGGGGGGAAGCGAAGAAGGTCAGAATGTGAAGCAGCAACAGAAAAGAGTAGGTACAACAAACCTTGGTGGAGAATGGCACCTTCCCCGTCACGAGCCAGCTGGACAGAGTGCTCTAAGGACTGAAAAAGGAAAGCCGCCAAATTAATTTTCTTCCCCCATCGTAGATGAGAGAGGATGAAAAATGAGGGCCGTAAACAAGCTGATATCTACCGTCAATGGTAAAATAACGCATTATGACCTCCGTGACTCTGTCCCATGGAGGAGGTAGGGAGTCCCGAGTGTAACCAGAGAGGTATTTAACCGGTCTGTCCCCAGGAGCATTAAAATCCTACATTTCCGCATGCAGCGAGCGCTTGAAGTAGATGTCTCCGGTGGCAGGAAGACCAGTGGCATCAGCGATAGCATTGGTGGAGATGGTAAAGCGAGTGTTTCCAATCTGAACCCGACCCTTCGACCAGGAAGCCGTAACCACATATGAAACAAGAGCCGAGTAACCCGCCATTCTCTCCAGGAAGGTAGCAATTCCATTCTCCAGCATTATGTTCCAAACCTCCCCATCATTTTTAACCGAATCACATTTATCAAGTTCTAGACGCTTGATTGACCCCCATAGTATGCATTTTTGAAAAAATATAGAAGTGAGAGCAATCAGGGCAGGGGAGCCATCGGCCACGTTATCATTTTCCTCCCACCAGATCATCAAATGATTAATGTCAGGATTTGTCCCATGCATGCGGAGATCCTCCGCATCATTACACATCACCGTCATCAAAAGGCTCTTCGCCAAGTGTCAAATCAATTAAATCCGACATGAATGCCGCCGCCCTTTGAGAGGGCCATAAAGATTTTTCCGAAACCCAAATCAGTCCTCCATTCCACCAGTCAGCATTGGGATATATCATTTTGAGTAATTTGGAAGAGATCAACCGGGAAGTTGTCTGTCCAGCTTTGTTGACTCTCAAGGAGAACACCAATGTTAGCAAGGTGGTCAGCCACTTTGTTCCCCTCCCGGAGGACATGCTGGAACTAGATTTGCTGGAAAGATCTTTGAATAATTCTGATATCAGCAATGATATTCTGTATCGACCATTGACCAGATCATTAGACTGCAGGAGCTTGATGATGTTGAGGGAGTCACTTTCAATTTGGAGGGGATCATCACCAAATTTGATATCCAGCTTAAGGCCTTTGAGGATGGCCAAGGCTTCGCATGATGGTTGGTACCATAGTTAAGGTTATGAGCAGAAGCAACAACTATATAGCCTGATGAGCATCGAAGAATGGCTCCTCCACTAGAATTACTAGGATTTCCTTTTGAGGCCCCATCCGTGTTAAGTTTTTTCCAGCCCTGGGAGGGGGAAGCCAACGAACTAAATCATGAGCAGTGGAAGTGCCTTTACTTTGAATGGCCAACAACCTCTGCCACTCCTGGGAGTTACAGATTTGGATTTTTTGCTGATATTTGGTCCACAGGAGCGAGTTGAGATTTTCTTGGAAAGTAAGAGCAATCTGTGTAGCCACCTGATCAGGTTCAAGACTCTTGTCTTTGAAGATTCTTTTGTTCCTTTCTTTCCAGATGCCCCATATGCCATGTGGGAGGAGGAGTTTCCAAGCCAAAACCAGATTCGGGTGAGTGAATGGAGAGCTCCATTGAGAGAGGGTGTCCTGAATGGACTCAGGGAAGGTCCAAAGCACGCCCATCCTCGATAAAAGCCAATGCCAGATAACTTGCAAAAAAGGACAGTGGATCAAAAGATGGGCAGAGGATTCCACCTCCTTAGTACATAGCACACATCTAGTGGGAAGAGAGAAACCCCTCCTTTTCAGATTTTCCCTAGAGAGGAAAGCATTCTTAGAAGAGAGCCAGGAAAAAAATCCAATTTTGGGGATGATCTCATTTGGCCAGAATTTGGAAAGGGGGACCAGAGTCAGCACTATGCATCGAGAGATAAGCAGCCTTAACCGAGAAAGAGCCAGATGGGGAGAGGGGCCAAATTAGCTCATCCTCGTTTTGGGAGAAGGGGATGTAGATGGAAGCGAGCACAACTCTGAGTGAAGTCAGGAGCCTACTCTGCAGATCACTAATATCATCCCAAACCTTAATATCCCAGGAGGGAATGGAATTCACAATCTTCCAATAGCCCGAAACTAATCTTCCTTACTTATTAATGAGGCTTCTTTTCACAGGGTCCCATGAAGGATTGTGATCAAGAGGCTCGTCCCTATCCAAAAATCCCTCCAGAAGTCAATAAGATGACCATTCCCAAATCTCCATTTAGTGCCAGCCTGGATAATGGGGAGGGAGCTAATAACAGAATTCCAGATGGCAGAACCTCTAATTGGATTGGAAGTGAGAAGATCTTTGTTATTTACCAAGATACTTAGCTCTGAGCAGTTGAGCCCAAAGAGAGTCACCTTTAGCCACTTCCCATGCAAGTTTGGCCAGGAGGGCCCCATTCGTGTCAGCCATTTTTCGAAGACCAAGCCCTCCCTGAGAAGTTGGCTTACACACTTCCTTCCATGAGACAAGATGGATCCTCTTCCTTACATCAGTCCCAGACCACAGAAAGTTCCTTTGGATTTTTTCCACAACCTCCCTCACCGAATTGGGGACTTTGAGAAGGGACATGAAGTAAGTAGGAAGGCTTTGAAGGGTGGCTTTAACCAGTTGGAGCTTGCCAGCCTGACTGAGCAGAACCCCTTTCCAGGTGGCCAACTTTTTTGATACCTTTCAATGACTAGATTCCATAGATTTTTAGATTGCTTACCATGGAAGAGGGGGATGCCAAGATAAGAGGCGGGGAGATCCACAATATTGCACCCAAAGATATCAGCAATCTTTCTCTGAGTCCTAGGAGCAGTGTTGATGAAGGAGATGCTGCTCTTGTTGAAATTGACAGTTTGCTGAGAAGTTGATTGGTAAAGAGAAAGGATATCCATTATAGCCCGGGCCTCAATCACAGAGGCAAAACTTAGCAGCATAGTGTCATCAAAAACTGGCTATGTGTGGCAGAAGGGCAGCTAGAGGTGATTTTCAGACCAGAAATGATAGATTGACTTTTAGCCACTTCCAGAGCTCTGCTAAGGAGTCCGCCATAAGGACAAAAGGAAGGGTGACAGGGGGTCACCTTGCCTGATACCTCTGCTGCTTTTGAAGAAACCTGCTGGAATGCCATTGATAAGAATAGAGAAGCAAGGGGTCATGATACAAGAGAAGACCCAGCTACACCATTTTTTGTCAAAACCAAATTTTTCCAGGACCCTAATTAAGAAAGGCCAGCTGACTCTGTCAAATGCTTTTTGCATATCCAATTTTAAGATCATTCCTGGGGACTTCGAGTGATAGGCTGAGTGAATGGCTTCATGAACTGTAATGATACCACCTTGGATGAGCCATCCTTTTATGAAGCCATTCTGATTTTGCGAGATGAGATCCTTCATTAGAGGTTTTAGTCTGGAGGCCAACATCTTAGTGATAATCTTATAAGCCGTGTTGCATAAACTGATTGGCCTAAAATTGGAGACATCTTTAGAACTATGCACTTTTGGGGCAAGGGCAACGAAGGTGGTATTCCATTCCTTTAGCAGATTGTTATTAACCTGAAACTCATTCACTGCTTTGAAGAGATCCTGCTTGATGACTTCCCAAAACACCTGGAAGAAAGCAACAGGAAAGCCATCCGGGCCTGGAGCTTTGTCCCTCTTCATTGCAAAGACCGCTTTGTGAATTTCCTCCATAGTAAAAGGTTTGGTCAGATTGTTGTTCATCTCAGAAGACACCAGATGTGGAATATGTTGGAGCATGGCGGCCATTGATTGCTCCAGAGGGGGCAAGTCACCTGGAGAAGGTTTGAATAGAAGGAGACAAGCTCATTGGAGATATCAGCCTCAGCTGTTAACAGGGTACCCGAGGACGACACCAGCTCTCGGATCTTGTCTCTAGCTTTATGCTTGCAAGTAGTGATGTGGAAGAATTTGGTGTTACGATCCCCCTGCTCGAGCCAAAGGGCTCGAGAGCATTGCCTCCAATAGGTCTCCTCTTCTTGAAGTGTATTGTGATAATCACTGAGGAGGGAGGTTTCTTTTTGGTGAAGATGATCCAATCTTCCCTCAATCTCCATTTGAGCAGAGACTTTAGCCAAATCCTGAGTTAGCTTCTGTTTGCAGAGCTTGATGTTGCCAAAGACCATCGACTTCCATATCTTGAGTTGTTTTTAATTTCTTTGAGCTTGCTAGAAAATCTAAACATGCTAGAGCCCTCAATTTTGATATTCCACCAATTGGCAACAAGAGGGTTCAGGTGATTATTTTCAAGCCATGCAAGCTCAAACCTGAAGGGAGGATTCTTGGTATTCAGATTGTGATTTGCACTCAATAGAAGAGGGCTGTGGTCAGAGGCAGCCCGGGGGAGGGAGTTGAGGTAGAAGTCAGGAAAGAGAGAAATATAGTCTAGAGAGCCTAGAGATCTATGCAATCTGCTTTGAATATGGTTCCTGCCCAATCTGTGGTTTGACCATGTAAAAGAGGAGCCGGGAGTTCCATGTCAAGAAGTGAATTCTCCCTGATGAAGTCAGCCAGAGCATCCATGCTGGCGGTCATGGCAGGAATACCTCCCTGTTTTTCCAAAGGATAAAGGGGACAATTAAAATCTCCCATTATTAGAATGGGAATTTTACCACAAGTGATGATGAAGTTTGTGATATCTTTCCATAATTTCCCACGATGAGTCTCTAAGTTGGGGGCATAAACATTGATGGCAATCCAAGTGGAGTCAGATCCAATCTCTTGGAAGAGCATGCATAAAAAGTTGGGATGCTTGAACAAACAATCCCCTTTGAGACTTCTGGGATCCCAAAAGGTACAAAGACCCCCGAGTTCCCTGTTGAAGGTTGAGATTCAAAAGAAGCCGCCGGCCAGATTTTTAGGAGACGATCGTCTTTTTTTAGTTTAGTTTCCTGCAGCATTATGATATCAGGAGAGTTCTGGAATTTGATGTCTTTGATAACTCTTTGCTTTTGAAGAGAGTTGAGCCCTCTTATATTCCAAGAGATGATCTTCATTTCTTTGGTTTGGATTTTCTCCCCACCACCATGGGGATTGTGCTCTGGGTTCCTTGAGCGACATTAAGAGTAGCTTCTTGTTGGAGTTTGATATTGCTCGGAATCCTTCCCCTAACTTTTTCAGTGCCAATATCGGGTTTCTTGCTGCTACTTCTAGTAAAACGGTGGTTGAAACTATCATCAGAAGAATGACCCGAGGGGAGGAAACAGAGTCTAAAACAGGGGAAAGAGGGGAGGCAGGGGGAAAGAGTCAAGGAAGGGGGATCCGAGGGAAGGGGTGGGAAGGGAAGAGGAGAAGACAAGTGGAGAAGGGGGAGGGGAAGAGACAGCCAAGGAGAGGTTAACTCCTTTAGAGGAAGAGGGGGAGAGCCGAGGGAGACAGAGGGATGATGAGTGATTGAATGGCCAGGGAGGGGGACAACCTCGGAAACAGGATCAGAGGAAGTGTTTATTTCTCCATCTTCTAGGAGAGCAAAGGAATTAGAGGTGGGGATGATAGGGATCTCAATAGAAGACGGTTTAGGAATAAAGCTTTTCTTAATTTTTGGGGAGAGGTTTTGGGTTTTGGGTTTTGGCTGAGGTTTGGAGGGGCAACTAGAGGCCCGATGACCAATGTTTTTGCAGAAGGAGCATGCTTGAGGAATATATTCATAGTCAATGGGTTGTTTCCAGTTCCCCAAATCCGATAGAAGCTCTATCTCTTTTGGGAGGGGACAACTGACATCAACATTTACACAGAATCGAGCATGGATGAATCTAGTTTTAGCTTTTGTTGCTTGATCTATAGCAATTAAAGATCCTATTGAGAGAGCAATACCTTCAATAACCATTGGATGCCAGAACTCCAGAGGGAGCCCTGGGAGGTGAACCCAAATTGGGGCTTGGGTCATGGATTCCGTGTGAGGGTTGAAACCAGGAGACCATTTCCTGAGGTAGAAGCCCCGCCTGCCAAAAAACCACGGACCACCTAATAGAGCTCTAGTGAAATCTTCTTTCATGCTGAAGGAGAATAATATGAAACCATTAGGCATTGCCGCTATTTCAAGTGCTCCACATGGTTGCCATTTCAACCGTGCCCATTTTTTGATATCTTCCAATGGGGGTCTAGGGCCCATCAGTGTACCCACCAAGGAAAGATCACGAGAAGCAGCAGCAGCCTCCGTGATGTGAGAGGGGATGCGCAGAGAGAAGGACCCATCTGACAGCAAAGGGGATAGATTTTCCGAGCTAGGAGCAGATGTGGAACCCTCCACTATTTTATTCCAAGCATCAGGTGGCTTTGGAGAGAGGGACCCCGATCCGGCACTGGAGGGTCCGGCATCCGAGCCAGCACTGGGGACAACATACGGAAAGCGAGGCGGTTTCAAAGAAGTGACCTAAAACACGTGGAATTGATGAACTTGTGACAATCTAAAGTGGTTTTTATCATAGTGGTTGTTATCATTTGACATGTTACTGAGAATGATATTTTAAGCTTAGCGTCTACTAGATTATGACACAACATAATATTTGGTGCTTAGTGCTCACTAGATTTAAACAAAAGAAATAAGATATTATTATCTTGGTTCTTTGGGAGTTTATGCCAAAAATGATATATTTTTTTCCTTTGGTGAAAAGTTAGATGCCATTATCTATCTTGGGATATATTTTATTTTGTTTTTTTGAGCAATATTTTTTTAATGATTTTTTCCATGAAAGTGGTCTGAAAACATAAAGAAAATGGAGCACTTTCCATTTTCCCTCCATAACTTCATAAAAAATATAGAAATAATTTATTTTTTTGAACGTGTATAGAATTTTTCCATGGTTGGGATGGTATAGGTTTTATCACATTATGATAAGTGAAACAAAAGTTGTAGTCTTAAATGTAGACATGAACATTCACGGGAAAAAGTGTCTTAAATACCTACTATTAGTAAAAACTTATAAAATGACATTTATCATATTCTATTCACTTTAAAATCAATATTTCTACAAAACCAACAGTCTCCCCTACATGATGGTACCATTTTTTGACATGTTTTTGACTTTTCGACATGGTTCAAGTCTGCGAAGAGAAAAAAATATGTTTTTTTAATGTAAAATTTAGGATTTGATGTTCACTTTTAGTCCCCCAACTTATTACACTAAACCAATTCATAATTAAGATAGTTTAAATTATCTCAAATTAGAGGCAAATATTCATAACTTTTCTAGTGCTAAACCCACAATATAATATTCTAAGTTTTAGTTTTCGCTAGCACCTAACTAGTAAGAGAATTATATTTTGATATTAGACAATGGTACATTATGCCACACCATAAATTTTTGGAGCTTGGTGGTCACCAAGTTTTATCAAAATAAATTAGGATACTATGATCTAAGAAGCTATTAGGTTATACCAATACATAAAATTTGGAGCATAGCGATCTTAAGGATGTAAGAAAACTCATTAATATATTAGGAGCTTAGCCATGACTACGATATGCCAAAACATAAAACTATTTGGAATTAGAGTAAAAGGGGTTTTCTTAAATGACCCACATACTTACAAAAAAATCCCTCACGGCCAGGTATTATAGTGAAACAAGAAGAGAACAATCTCGTATGAAACAAAAAACCAAAAAGTTCCAAACCGTACAAAGCCAAATTACATTTTATGGATATTCATGAGAGTAGTTGCTTCATCCTTAACATCGTCAAGTAGGGCTTCCTTGAACCAGCACATCCACTAACTTAATGTGTTCCAGGAAGTCTTTGTTTCTTTTCATCCAGGTCATGTCCGTGTGACTTTTCTATTCCTTGATATCGGATAGTAAGTGTAACATAATCTTCAATGGCATCCTACGGGTCGGGAAAGATATTATCTAAATGCTCAAGGTGTTACGAAGCTACGGTGGGAGCTCATTTTCTCCAATAGAGGAGAGATCCCACAACGCATCAAGAATTTTGATTCCATGTAAAAATGAGGGGTGGAAACCGCACATGATTCCATGATCAAGTATCTTTGAGTCGGGTGTATCCATGACAATGTCCGCGAAGACGAGAGGAGAAGCTAGAGAATTTTCAACAAGAGGTGGAGAGGAAGTAGATGTTGGGTCCAAAATTGGTTCAGAGACCTTAGGAGAGTGCTCTGAGGGGTCCAAAGAGTTAAGAGCTGCCGAGAGAAGATGAGGGAGCAACTAAAGCAAAATATTTAGGGCTAATGATCTTGATGTCTGAATCGGAGTCAAAAGGGAGATGAGGGCAGAAGAAATGGAGAAGGAAAAAGGGATCTGGTTGTGTAAGAGGAGGGGGATACAACACTACTTTTAGGGATTAGAGTTGCGGCGTGAGATTTTTTTTGGAAGCTTTAATTTTAAAGAGAAAATACAAAAGGCCTTGGTGTAGGAATGGACCTTCATCTTCTCTAGCTAGTTTAAGGGACATCTCAAGTGATTAAAAACAAATCCACAAAGTTTACCTTCTGATCATTTTGAATATGTGCAAAAAAAACTTTGAGGTCCATAGATAAGCTGTGTAGTGTCATTTTGGTATGAAGTACCTCCTCAATTTCTCGCAACCATATCCCAAGGTTGTGGAAGTGAGTCTCATTCATAGCCCAAGTGATACATTATCTGATTTTCATAAGGATACAGGAAATCATCCATCTCCTCCTGAAGAAAGCATTTAAAATAAATTTCTCCCTTCATAGGGATCCCCATCCCAGTACTGCAACGGACTTTGTCGAAAGAAAAAAATTGTTTTTCCCACTTTGACTCTTCTTTTCTTCCTAGTTACCATCACACTATTGGTCACTCAGATAGAGTGACCAAACTTTTTTTCCATAAATGATGTAACACCACCCTCATGTAAAATATTCCAAAATACCAGGTTGGCCTTGACCTCTTCATAGGAATAAGGATCAATGCGTTTGATGGTGCCACCCATAGTGAATAGGGTTATTCTCACAATGATTTCCAAATGCTTGATATAGATGATGAGCACCTTCATTCCAATATTCAACACATGTCTCCAAGATTTCTAATTGAAATATGACATAATTAGTAATATTCATTAAATGGTCCCCCATCACACGAACGCAATCTATGAATGTCATAAATGCCCAAAAAAACCACAAATATTGTATCGTCTTCTTGCTGCCGACAAAAGAGGTTATGCCTCAACATAAATTAATTTTTTTATTGTAATGTTAGTCAATGTTTAGCCAATCGTAAAATTAATTAGTTAATGTTCATGTAATTACTGCATTTATTGGAGGTTGAAGGTTAGAAAGTTAGCGATATTAGATGTATTTAATTAATATATACTATTAAGGAAGAATCTGCAAAACAAATGAAGAAAGGTGAAATAACTAACATTGATAGACATGATTTCATACCGTAATTATTATTAGAAAACAAATCATAAAGCAATATATTATTAGAATTTCATTATTGACACATCTATTTGTTACATTTAGGTTCTCCAAGGTTGTTCATTCTACACATGGAAATGAAGTGGGTAAGCACAAAGATGTTACAGGAGCACAAGTAGCACTTTGGTGATGGGAATTTATTTGCGAGATTTGGTGAGGTGATTTCACAAAACATTTTTGACTAGAATGAGACAGGGATGGTGTTGTCTCAAAAAAATGCATCCCCATGAGTCCTCTCCATCCCGAGGTCTGATTTTTTCAATGGAGAGCAGCGTGTTTAGTTCAGACTAGGATAAATTTAAATATAGATACAATTACATATACATGGAAAGAATAATATTCTTATTTGGTTTTTGTTCTCTTATAGGTATAATTACATTCACAATTACAAGTATAATTACAGGTACATGAAAAGAATAATATGCTTTTTCATCTTTTAACTAGCCTCGTGGATGTTAAAAGTTCTTCTTATATTTAACCCTTACGTGACTTCAAATTGGTGTGGGTATATATATTAACTTGAATCAATATTTTTTTGCAGGTACATTCAGCAATTGGTTGTTTATATTACTTTGAGCATAGTGGTCACTTTCATTTAATAAGTTACTAAATGATATTTTTAACGTAGCATCCACTAGCTTACGACTCAACATAATATTTGGATCTTTGCGGTCTCAAGGTTTTGACAAAAGAAATTGATATATTATTTTTATTTTAGTGGTCACTGGGATTTAACAAATTAAATCAACCTATTTTGAGCTTAGTGGCTAAATGTGTTTAAATAATATAATATTTTGAGCTAAAGAGTCACTATCATTTAACAAGCTAAAGAAAGACATATTGAGTTTAGTTTCCACTAGTATCTCCGAGTTAATCTCGTAATGAACTTCCACCTGGTTGGAGGATTGAATTGATATAACAAAAAAGGTATAGTAGTTTGGGATTGAAGTGAAATTTGTAACTGTTTTTAAAATTTATTACTACTCGAAAAGAAGTGCAACTAGCATCGTGGATGTTAAAAGTTCTTCTTATTGGAAGGATTGAAATATTTTTTAATTACTACAAAATGCCTTTTATGTTGTACTTATAATATGTAATGTTGTTTGAATGAAAAAATATTGAACATGTTTCTAAAATAGTAGTACTACAATGCTTAAGTATAACACCTGACATATCCGTTATTGGACCAAATATATTCATTGTCAAAACATATGTTGTCTTGCAAAGGATTTTTGGTGGAAAAATTGGATTAATGATTTACTCCCTAAGATTAACAACATGAAGACTTCCGCCTTAACTAGAATTGAATTGTAAATATTGGAGGATGAAAATTGTATTTATACGAAAGATTTTTACTACTGAGAATACCTTTTATGTTGTACTTATAATATGTCATTATTTGAATGAAAAATATTAAATATGTTTCTAAAATAATTTGATTTCTTTTAAACGTCCTAGATTAATTGTTTTCACATAAATTTTTACCTCCATACATTTATGGAGATCAATGATTATAATGCTCAAGTATAACACCTGACATATCAGTTCTTGGACAAAACATATTCATTTTCCGAGCATATGTTGTCTTGAAAAGGATTTGTGGAGGAAAATTTTGATTGAGGATTTACTCACAAATGTCGATGCATGTTTTTAAGTTAGTTGTAAAAAACAATATTTTAACACTTGACAATGTGATAAAGGATACAATCAATAATTAGACCATATCAATATCCTTAAAGATACTAAAGAATTTTTTTGAAAGAGTTTGATAAATGTAATTATTCATACCCCTAGAAAGGGTAATAAATGTGTGGATTATCTTGCCAAATTGGGGGCTAAAGGTAGTAATTTGAAAGTGTGTGAGAGTGGAGATGATATCACCAATGGTATTAATCTCATTAAGAACATTAATTGCTTATGTGTTGGTGGTTGTTTTCCCTCGTTGGGATGTCATCCTTGTTCTTGTGGCTAGCGAGGACTCTTTTCATGTGCAAGATATATGGTGGGATTTGTATAAATTTTGGTCTTACGATTAATTTTGGCCATTGTTTCTTCCATTTTCAATATCTTTCGATTAAAACCATGGGAGGTGGTTGTTAGAGAACTGAGCCCATGAGATATGGTGCCTTGAAGGACAACCCCTTCTTGTGGCACATTCTAAATATTGTGAGGTTAAGGAATTATTTCTCAAAAATCATGGGGTTTGATCCTTATCTTGCATTGGAGTTTGGTCGAGGCATGGAATAATAGCAACATGGTGTTCCACAACATGAAAATTTAGGTTTCAAAGGATTCAATAGCACATGTGACTGGAATGGAGATGGAGGGCTTAAATATATTCAAAGACCGCACCAAACACAAGCATGAAATTGAGACTTTCTTCCATGGTAAAGAAATGGTTTACCTGCTAGTAGACGGTATAACTAGATTCTGCATCCTTGATATTTTGAATATGATCTACCTCCACCTTATGAGGTACATTAATCTTGAGGAGAATTATAGAAATATATTTACTCACCATCTTACTATGCTTAATATATTTATGCATAAGATTGCTACGAGCCTTCCATTTTTCTTGTTTATGTTTCTCTTTGGGTAGGTGTATGATTTTCAATAGGGACATATCGATACCCCAATACACCATGGAATACTAATGTTTCTTTTTAATAATGGTAAATCGATGGTGGTAAAGGAATTAAATCCCGAATGAAAAAGCGAGGAGAAAGAAGAGTAAAGCACCTCGGGGAATGGAAATCTTGGTACTCAGCTGCGGGTTCTCTGATTGATACGAAAGGGGAGTTGTCTAAAGGGAAAGAGAGAGATTAATTGGATGGAATGTGACTTTTTATAAAAATTCTCTTAGGGCGAGTCAGGTGGAAATGGATATGGAGGCCTTAGGAAAATTTGTAATGGATATGGGAAACAATGTCATGCATTGCATCGATGCCTCTAAGAAAATTTGCATCACCCAAAACTCTATCAGGGCCGATATGGTAGAGATCAAAAGTTTTGTTTTGGAGTTACAAGGGCGTGTGGTCAAGCTGGAGCAGGGACACAAAGTTTGTAGGTATAATCTCCACCTTAGTAGTTCTGATGAGGAAGAGAAGGTTGAAGATGAAATCCCTATCACGAGCGAGTAGGATGATAATATGAAACGTTTGAAGACTAACTAGTCCATTGGCTCTTGGATATTTTGTTTGACTATTTGTGGACTGTATCATTTGGGATGTTTTCCCTACATGTTTTGTGATTTATCCTTGTATTGATCTGTTGGATTGTAGTTTGGGATAAGTTGTTTTATCCCTTTTGTCCTGTTTCTTTTTTGTTCAATCTTGGTGATGCTCATGATGCATTCTATTGTAAGTTTTTGGGTTCCTTAATCCCTGTATAAAGTAGCCAATAATTATGTTTGCGTATATTTAATAAACCATGTTAATCGTAATTTTTTTAATAATGTTTTAAATTAAACAAGATAGAGAAACAAGTTCATGCCTCATGGATGGGAGATGTTCTAGTTGTGTGATTGTGTTAGATGTGCTAGTTGTGTAATTGTTTTCATAGAATTATGTTTTTTTATTAAATAAAATAAATCAAGTATGCAACAAGGCCTCACATTTGTTAAATCAATACTAAGTAGCAACTAAAGAAAAATATATATAAGTTTCCTAGTTTAAAAAATTAGTTAAATAAATTACAAACATTAGAAAGTTGAAAAGTTATAGAATGTTTTTTTTGATTGGTGGATTGAGGAGAAATTTTAAGTAAGATGTTTTGAGCTTTAGGCCCGCTTAGGTAGCTTAATACTTCCACAATAGAAATTTTTGTGCTTATAGATGACTAAAAATTAAGAATTCAAAGAATATAATTTTTTAGCTTAGTGTCTCATTATCTTATCTTATGTGACACCATAGTAATTGGATATTATTGATCGATAGGAATTAACAAAATAAAGTAAGATATTATCATCATATAGTCTGATAAGTTATGCCACAACAACATATTCTGATGTACAAAAACTATGTCCATTTTTTTGTATAAGGGTTAATATGGAGGTTTTGAAAGGACCTGCATTGTTTTACAAAAAGGTCCTTAAGGCAAAATATAACATTAAAGCATAGAAGAGAGAAATTTCGTAGGTAGAAAAAGACCAAAAGCCACATAGCCATAATGTAAACTAAGAAAATTTACATTTTGTGAAAAAATTTTAGGATAGTATTTACTTCCATAGTAGCAACATCTTAGCTTTTCCTTGTTCCTTGAATTATCCTTTCACAAAGATGTATTCATTATTTTGTTATCCAAATTGTTTGGTTTTCCTACTTTTGCATTACCATATTTTTTTGCATATAGGTCATTGTAATCCAACACCAACACATTCAATGGTAACTCATTATTAACGTGAATATCTTATAAAATATTTTCATTGAAAATGTCAACGATGTCGTTTCCATTTAATTTTTACGAGTATATGTACAAAGACAGACTATTTACAAACAAAAATAAGGCCAATAAAATAATATCAATTTTATAAAGTGCATCTTCTATTATATTCCTTCGCACCACCATGTCTATAAATCAATTCTGATATTAACTTTTTTACTATGCAAATTGAGTCACAGTCCATACCACCAGGATTCTTTTTCAAGACTCAACAAATCAAGTTCTTGGTAGGTGTTTTTGGTTTTTAAAATTTTTGCAAATCTTCTTCTCATGTTATGACATACTAAGTTGAGTCAATTCTTTGTCAATATGTGCTCCATTTCATCCTCTTTCATTGCTCTAACAAATGTTTACTATATTACAAAAAAATTATTTTATAAACAAAACTACCTTCTACAAAATATTGAATAACAAACTTGCTTCCGTTTAATTATCTACAAAATCCCTACATGGATATAAGCCCTAATCAGCTATGGAAAATTTTACATGGATATAATCCCTAATCAGCTATGGAAAATTTTACATTAACAAAATTTTGTAATTTTGGAGGGACTGAAGGTGAGAATGCATACCAATTTTTGGCATGGAGAGGAAATCAAAACGTTTCTAGAACTCGAGCACATAATTTTTGACACTTGCGCTGGTGAGATTTTTCTATTGATGAATAAGCTTACACAATGATAAAGAGAATAAAAAGGAAAATTTTAAAAATATAAAATCAATAACTATCTACTTATAGTGATATGTAAACTAATCCAACCGCCAATTTCGTTAGTGCACAAATTTAAGAGGGAACGCGTATGATTTTACATTTCTTTTCATTAAATGGATGATTAATGGATGACAATAATTACATGCTCCAAAAGGCACACATATTTCGAATGGTGTATGTACTTTTAAATGGTAAATTTTACATAGCTTGAATTAATGGCTAATTAATGTTGAGGAAAACACAACATTAATTAGCATTTTGCCTTACAAAATGGTTATCATTAATACTATGCAAACATTTGTAATAAAATACTTGCAATTTTTTAATAAACATCGCACACAAATTACATATTTAATATTTAATGTCAATTATTAATATAGCTTTATATAAAAATTATAAAAATTTACCTCAATATATTTTAAAAATAATGAAATTTATACAGAATAATTAGTATAAATAAAGACTGTTTTTTATTTTTAAAGGGAAGTGTTGACAAATTAATGTTACCCAAAAATTGTTTGACAGGTGAGTTATCACACTCACTCACTTTCACTATGCGTAAGTTTTCATTGACTCAATATTCCGCCATTCCCTGAAACGATAAAGACAGAAATAAAAAAAAAGTATCAAATCACACCATCTCTGTAATAGGTGAATGCCTCTTTTTCCCCTGAAGCCATTGGGATTATTTGCAATAAGATATCCGCTACAATTGTGAAGGTCTTATCGATAAAATTGTCATTTCTCTGAGATCTAGGCATAGTCAATTATAAATTTAGCTGTGTGAATCAAGACTCACACTTAGCGGTGCAAATCAAGACTCGCACCTAGAAGTGAGAGTCGATACCAAGCACTTAGAAGTGGGATTTGAGACTCGACACTTAGATGTGGGAGTCGATACTCACACCTAAAAGTTTAAGTTGATACCTGCACTTAAAGTGCAAGTTGAGAGATGTGTGTCTTGAGGCTCACACTTAAACGTGCGACTAATCGCACTTATAAGTATGATCACTCAGACTTATACACTACTTACAAAATTTATAAATGAAAATTCTAGATTGTTTAACTATGCTTATAGATAAGAATAAATTATTTATATAAATGTATATAAATATTTATGGTCACCTTTTAAACATGTGAGTCACATGTGCCGGTTTTATAAAATATTTGAAAGTATGTTACGTCTAAAATCATGAAAAAATGTTTAAAGAACCATCAAATTTAACACCATTCAAGGAAGTTCAGGGAAGGGGTTTTCAACATCAAATTTTATTTATTTGAATAACGTATGCATGAATAGTCATATATGTATGATGACATTAAGATTGATATGTGGCATAATTGAAAATAGTCACTTATGCACTATCTTGAAGTTAATGGCCTCTTGGCATTTGTAAGTTAGCGATTGCTTAGCTTATGTAATTTTACAAGCTGCTTGGGTTATATAAGATGAATGTAGAATAGGGACGGAAGCCTGTGTAATATATTAATCTGAATCAACCAAGAATACAATGGAGTGCTGTAATTCTTATAGGAATTGTACAACATATGAATACAATAATAATTGTTACAACAGCTTCCAAAATGCATCCGGGAAGCACATAATTGTTATAACAATCATAACAATTATACATGTGGAAATAAAAGACAAATATGGTTTAAAAACCATATAACAACATTATTTAATTAATAACATTAATTAAATAATTAATTATATGATGCATAATTAATATATTAGGTAAATAATAATTAACCTAACATTCCCCCCTTAATTGTGCATAGTCTCAAGGGATGAGGAGAGGAACTCTCTAAACAACTCGAACTTGTCACGTGTAAGTGACTTTGTGAAGATATCTGCCCGTTGTTTAGCTGTTGGAAAAAAATGAAGCTGGATGTTGTGCTTCAACACATGCTCGCGTATGAAATGAACTTGTACCTCAATGTGCTTTGTTCTTTCATGAAACAATGGATTGCAAACAATTTTGAGAACACCTTCATTGTCAACATACATGGTGGTCAATTTTTCCTATGGTATTCCAAGTCCATCCAAGATATACGACGTAGCCAAATTGCTTCACAGAAATCTTGTCCTACAGAATGATACTCGACTTCTGTGGAATAACAAGAAACAAAGTGTTGTTTCTTGCTTCCCCATGATATTGGTCTAGATCCCATAAAAAATACAAATCCTGAAGTGGATTTTTTGTCATCAATATTACCTACATGAACTAAATCCAAATATCCAGTCAAGAAGTTTTCATTCTTCTTGTATTCTACACCAAGATCCACTAATCCTTTGAGATATCTTAAGAAGCACCTTGCTATTTTCCAATGAAAATATTTGGGTTCTTACATGAACTTGGATAAATATCTCACTACAAAGCTGATATCTAGTCTAGTGTAGGTTAGGTAAATAAGACTCACAATCAACTTGCCGATAGAGACTGGCACTTACCTTAGGAGATGGATCTCGAATGAGATAGCGTAATATGTTCTCTATAGGTGTATAAATTGGTGTGCAATCCATCATTCTAAATTTCTAGAGAGTTTTCTTGGTATATTTCATCTGATAAAAAAAAATGTGATTCTCTTTCTGCCATAATTCCAATCCAAGACAATAATGCATCAGCCCGAGATCGGTCATGTTGGATGATCGATTAAGATCTTTCTTCATTGCATCGATCATCCTCACTGAACTACCAGTGATGACTAGATCGTCAACATAGAAAATGATAACCACAATCTCCCCCTTACTTGTTGAGGTAAATATTAGGATCATATGGATTTCTAACAAATCCATGTTGTACGAGATGCTCATCAATATTGATGTACCATGCCCGGGCTTCTGTTTGACGCCATACAAATATTTCTTGAGTCTGCATACCTTTGCTTCTTGACTAGGTACTACATATCCCTCAAGTTGAGTCATGTATACTTCTTCTTGTAAATATTCATTTAGGAAGGAACTTTTTACATCCATTTGATGGACTTTCCAACCAAACTGTGCAGCTAGAGAAAAGATCATCCTAATCATTTTGATCTTAGCTATGGGAGAAAATGTCTCCTCATAGTCAATGCCTTCTTTTTGTGCATACCCCTTTGCTAATAGTCTTGCTTTATACTTGTCCACTGTCCCATCTGCATCCAATGGGTTTCTTCCCTGGTGGAAGATCGACAAGCTGCCATGTGTTATTCTTCATCATTGATTGATATTCAAAATCCATGGCATATTTCTAATCTTTTGATCGTAGGGATTCTGTACTATACATGGATCGTCGATTCAATAACTCTACTCATTAAATAAAACTTAATTTCTTCTCTTGCTTTGTTGTGAGTCTATGGTCCAGGGTGGATGTATTTGGTGAGAATCCATTCTTGCATCTCGTAATGTGCAAATACACCACTTGGTCATACGCTGAACAGTTCCAATGGGTCGTGGTTCTATCGATTAACACCATCATCCCCATATTCACTTTCATCATCATCGTGGGAACATCAGCTTCAATTTTTACAACTGGTGAAGAATCTACATTAGGTGATTTTAGAGGAGGAGACTCTGCTTCCTTCTTCTCAAAAAACTCAACATCTCTACTGGTGTAGACTTTTCTAGTCTTTGGATCCATCAATCTATACCCAAGATTCTCTTCATTGTACCCAATGAAGATGAGTTTCTGTGACTTCATGTCCAATTTATTTATGTTCTTCTTGGGTATGTGTATACTTTCTTTGCACCCAAATACTCTAAGGTGTGCAATAGATGGTTTCTACTTTGACCATGCTTCTTGTGGTGTTACTCCTTCAAGAGCAACTGTGGGCACTCTATTCAAAAAAATACACTATAATTTTTGTTTATGCCTGTAATGTCTTTGTAAGTCTAGAATCATCAATCATGCATTGTACCATTTCCATGATAGTAAGATTTCTTCTCTCAACAACACCATTCTGTTGTGGTGTGTGTGGAGGAGGCATTTGTCAACGAATCCAGTGAGTTTGTAGGTAGTCTTTGAACTCATTACTAGTGAATTCCCCCTCAATCTAAGCAAAGAGTTCTGATGTGACAACCATTTTCGTTCTCAATGGATACTTTAAACCTCTTGAAGGTTTCAAAATATTCACTTTTCTTGTGAAGACAAAAAATCCACATTTTATTTGAATAGTCATCAACACATAGCATGAATTACTGAAATCTTGAATGACTCGATTGCATCAGATTGTAAAGATCGGTATGAACCAAATCAAGCTTACCCTAAGCTCGATATGTACTCTTCTGGAACTTTTTGTTGTTTTCCTACTAGGTAGTAAGGACACTTGTTTGTATCCTTTCAAGAGATGACAACTCATGTACCATATTACGTTGACAAAGTGTCTCAAGATATTTGAAACTTACATGACCAAGTCTCGATGCCACGACCGAGCTTAGGTAGAGTTTTTAGCCATAAGTGCTTGATCATCTCTCGTGAAAAAAATCAAGTTGTAACATGCGTTCCACATTGGAGGCTTTTGCAACTATTATCTAGCCTCATGATTTATCTCGAATGAAACACGTTTTCTTGTCGAAATGACTATCAAAGTCAATTTTCAAGTTATGATATATAAGTTGACTAACTAAAAGTAGATTCTTTATCAACCCAGGGGCATATAAGACATCATATAGTTTGCAATTGCATGAACCAAGGGGTAGAGAGATGTTCCCAATCCCCTAAACTATATATGAAGAATCATCTCCCAATGAAACATGATTTTTCAATGGCGTGTCCCTCATTGAAGTAAACCAATCTCTGTGGCTGGTCATGTGTCGATTTGCTCCCAAATCAACATACCAGACATCACTAGATGACGTGGATTGTTCACTTGATCGAGAAGTGTACAAGAAGTCTTCATTATCTGAATGTTCTTCTTGCTCAGCAATATTTCCTTGCTGATGGGGTCTTCTTTTCCAGTTCCCATTTTTCTTCCCATGATTGTGGTTAGAATGTCCCTTGTAAGATTGTTGTTATGGGGGTCTAGAGTTTCTTGACAAACCATTCGTAAGTATTATACTAACAATCTTTTAAGTCATGTCCTCTTTTACAAATTGGACATTGCTTCTTTTATTGTTTTTCCCCATGATACTAATTTTGATGTTGGGACTTTTGATAGGAATTAGGTTTTCCTTTACCTTTTCCTTTCCATTTTTGATGTGAAGAAATTGCATGTTCTTCTTCATCATCCTTATTGTGCATTGCTTCCTCTTGTTGTAGTAGGTTTACCAATTTTTCAAAACTAACTATCATATCTGAAAAGTTTAGTGTTGTTACAAAAATACGGTATGAAGAAGGGAGTGCTCTCAAAACAATGGGAATGAGATCATCATCTTTGACCGCTTCTCCTAGGGCTAGAAGTGAAGCCCTCAATTTTGCAACTCTTCTTAAGAAAGCTTCTATTTTCTCATTCTGCTTGAACTTCAATGTGTGTAACTCAATCTACAAATTTAGTATAACATTCTTGTTTTCTGCCTCGTATGTTGTGCTCAAATTATCCCACCCTTCTTTGGTTTATTTGGAATCTTGAATGTGGGGTTACACATCATCGAACACTCCAAACAAGATGATGAGTTTGGCCTTCTAATCTAATTTATCAAACTACCACTTTGTTGTGTTGTATCGTAGTTGATCCGGTCAAAGTACCATTCACGAGTAGGATAGATCTCTTCAAAATCAAGTTGCGTCTTGATTTTTGTCTTCCATGCAAGCATAGTTGTTTCCTCCGAGTAGTTGCGAATATAGAAGAAAATTTTTAAGGGCATTGGTGCCCATATTGCAGAAAACATTGATGTGGTTTGTCTCTTATCACTCCAAGTATTAGGTCTCCCAGTCTATATATCATTAGTCCGATATATGGAAGCTTTCTATATACGTGCCCTTTTGATATACCCAGTGGTACGTGGAAGAAGCTCTCCCTTTCTATATACCCGATAGTACATGAAAGAGGCATTAACGTACGTGAAAGAATTCAATACGTGGTACCAAGACAATACTGAAAGGGGTCTATGTGATTATTGACACCGAATCAAAGAAATATCCTCATATGTGCGCGTAACTTTTCTATATACTCAGATAATTTCTTAGTCCTGGATTTATGTCATGCAATCGTTCACAGACGGATGGGATGGCTCATAGTGTGTGCATTGTGACCTTATTACTCCCCATCGATTTAAAGGGTCAATGCCCAAACAACATTGTTGCAACTATATTAGGCGTTAAGTGTAGTAGTAGTCATGATGACTTTACCCGTAAGTGCTTCCCAGAGGCATTGTATATACCAAAGATATGAATGAGATCTAGGATCTCATGAGTGTTTCAAAACCAATTTTTATTGTTTTTGAGTACAATATTCTACCAATTTCTGAGCTAGTTACAAAGTTTGCAGTTGACTATGGTAACCTATAAATTAGTGCAATATTTTGAAGTATACAAATTACATTCAAAAATTTGGAAAAATTAAATGGTAGGAAAGTTTTTTTATCGCAATCATTCACAAATGGATGGGATGGCTCATAGTGTGTGCATTGTGACCTTATTACTCCCCACGATTTAAAGGGTCGATGCCTAGACAACGTTGTTGCATCTATATTATGTGTTAAGTACAAAGAGTAGTAATGATGACTTTACCCGAAGTTCTTCCTAGAGGCATTGTATATACCGAAAGATACGAATGAGATCTAGGATCTCATGAGTGTTTGAGAACCAATTTATATTGTTTTTTAGTACAATATTCTACCAATTTCAGAAATAGTGATTACAAATTTTGTAGTTGACTATGGCAACCTGTAAATTAGTGCAATATTCTGAAGTATACAAATTACATTCAAAAATTTGGAAAAATTGAATGGCAGGAAAGTTTTTTATTTATTTTGCAGGTCTGTAGTGGCCTTCGGAGCCCAAAATGACCCACTACGCCAAAAATTGCAAAAATATAGCTGAAAATGCAATTTCTGGATAGGCCTCCTTTTGCAAAAATGGAATGAAAAAACAGGCCTATTAGGAGAAAAAAAAATTTACCCTAAATTAGGGTTTTTCTCGCTAAATATTTAGTGACCTGTTTAGTTATAACTAACAGGTTTAGTGAATTTTTTTGCCAGATCTGCCTCCAACTGTGGTGGTTTTTCTAATTTTGCCTCCAAATTTTTAAAATTCAAAAAAATTGTGTTTTTGTGTGATTCAAACCATGCACCTCCCAACGCTAAGGCTTTCTCATTATCCAACTAGGCTCTATGAGCGCTCATGCTAGAAAATGAAGAATATTATATTTAATATATGCAAATTTGACTCACCTTTGTAAAATGTGACCTAAAGCAGAGTGGAGGCTTGCATGGAGCTTGCGTCGCACGAGCTATGAGGAGAACTTTACATGTGGATTAGGGTTCCCCTTGAAATCCGGATCGAGCTCTTATCTCCTTATTTAATTTTGAAATGCCTTTCTCTTTGTATTTTTAAATTTCGTCCACCTGTGTAAAGAATGAACAGCTTTGGTTGTGTGCGTGTTTTTGTCCACCATTTATTTATTGTAAGTCATATCACTTGTTGTGAGCCATGTGGAGGGATGACATGGTTCATATTACTCAGTTTAAGATATCAATGCACAATGTGATCCTACCGAAGTTGGGAGGAAGGGCTCGTTGCTCAAAAACCCACATAGTTTGATCGAATGCACCGATTTAATATAATAATAAAATAGGCTTGAGAAAAGTAAGAGGATGCCATGGCCACTTATTTTGGGTTTTGTTCCTATGTGGAACATTTCCTCCCATAACTTTTCAATGTTTAATAGCTCTGTCAAGAAGAATGCACGGTGGTTGTGAGATTACAGGGGAGGTCAGGAAGTTGCAGGAAGCAAGACTAGCTCTCCGGTGAAGCAAATTTCTTCTCCAGAATTTTTCTTCCTCTACACCCTTTATCCAACCTTTCCAGGAGCTTCAATTCACTCGTACCAAATGTAGAACAAGGACGGAAGCATGTGTAATATATTAATACGAATCAACCAAGAATACAATGGAGTGCTACAATTCTTATAGGAATTGTACAACATATGAATACAATAATAATTGTTACAACAACTTCCAAAATGCAATAACAATCGTAACAATTATACTTGTGGAAATAAAAGACAAATATGGTTTAAAAACCATATAACGACATTATTTAATTAATAACATTAATTAAATAATTAATTATATGATGCATAATTAATATATTAGGTAAATAATAATTAACCTAACAATAAGAACTGCTAGGCTTATGTAAGTGGGTGATCTGTTAGGATTATGTGGCGAAATTGGAATCTAATAATAGCATTATAAAATCCAGTTTAGAGAAATTGCATTCCAATAATAGGGAAATTAGAATCCAATATTAGCGAAATGGAACTCAAACAAGTCTTATAATGATAATATTGGAATCCAATATTGCTACTAATGGAATCCAATATTGCTACTAATGGAATCCAATATTTCTACTAATGGAATCTAGTATAGCCAAAAATGGAATCCAATATACGCAAAAATAAAGATGGATTTCTTCCTATACTTGAAATTTCTGAGTCTCAATTCACTTTGGAATATGTCCCAATTCAAGTAAAATAAGCATTTTACTGGTTGTGATGACCAAGCATGAAAAAGAAAGAAAAAGTGATGAAAATGCTCTCACACCTCAAACAAGAGAAATCATGATGTGAGAAGGTCAAAAATCCACAAGAAAAAACTAGCAAACACGTTATCCTAGGAATCAAATTTTAATGTTGTAATGGCTTAAGCCTTAGGAATGATTGTGAATATATAGAAAGGAATGGATAGAAGGTACCTAAAATCCAGCTATGTATGGTTTCAAGATTGTTTCAGAGAGGGATTCCTTGATATAATTTTCAGTATGTGAGGTCCGAGCTCTGATATGACAATCTGGGTATAACAACATTCAGGGCCTACTATCAATGGGTTTTTAAATCCTTGATAGCTTCTTCCTGGGATTTGGGGAATGTTTAAGAAGTTTTTTGTTTGAGTGATTTGGAAAAGAAGTGTGTGAAATAGTGAACTACACTTTATTTCCCAATCCTCAACAGTCATGACCTCCATTATATTGGATTGCTATTTAAACTATGTGAGCTAAATGCAAGAATACAAGGATGAAATGCACCATTTTTAAGCCCAAATTGAAAAATGAAGTTGGATGAGAATAATAATGAATAGGAGAAGAATATGTCTTTCACTAATGCAAGCAAGAGGAAATAAAGAAGGGTTTATTTTAATTTGCACTAAAGGAAAGGTATCTTTTAGAGAAAATAGAAGAAGGATAATATTACCAAAAGAGAGATTTAGTGAATATTTAGAAAGGAAAAAAAGCAAAAATGCAATCCTATATGAATAAAAGAACCCACAAATAATGAGGGTCCCACAGGTGTGCCAAAATGTTTCACCAATAAGTTACATACATATAAGCAAAAAAATAAGGTAGGGGGTTGGGTACGCGAGGAATACCTGGAGGCAAGAAGAAGGTTGTTCTCATTGTAGAAGATCAAGCTAATTGTGAAGAGATCCTTTTTATCTGGGAAGGACTACTTGAGAAAGAAAACAAGACCACAAGATAGCATTAATAATATAGGTCGGTGGATTGCCTAGCGGGAGCTAGATCTGGGAAGCGGGGTGCTTCTTAGAAGGCTATCAATCCACATTCAAATATAAATTAATGCAGAGAAATAACATGAAAGAAGGAAATCCTATTGTAGTTGTACGATTTAGGTGTCTCACACAAATACAATAAGCTAGATTTAATCTAATAATGCATATAAGACTTAATCTAAAAAGGGTGGTTGGTTGTCAAGGCTTATAGGTGTAGTAGAGGGTGTTAGGGAGGTCTGGGTGAAGTTTGGTGGGGTTTTAAGAGGTTTTGGGTGAGGTTAATATCTTACTAGTCTTGGGGAAAATATCAAGTACAGAGACCGATATCGGTTGGGTGATCGATGGCGAATTGGTTTTAGCCAATATATGTTGGAAAACCAATCATGGTAGGGGCAATTAGGTGACAAGGTAGGAATGAGGTTGGTTTGGGCTTACAATGATTACAGAGAGTGTTGGTAAGGCTCAGGTAGGGTGTTTGGATTTAGGTGAAGGTACAAAATAGAGGTGAAATGGGTGGTTGGAAGGACAAAAAGGTTCAGATTGGTGGGTTGATGGGTAGATGGGTGCAGGGAGGTATACGAGGGAGAAGCTAGTCTATACGATAACAAAATAAAGGATTTTAATACTAGAAGCTAATGAAACTTAACAACTGGATTAGAATACTTATCTAGAGATTGAAGGTTGATAGGCAATGGTTGTTGGTAGGTGTTTGGAGAAGAAATGGGTATAGCTCTACTACAACAGTTTTGAAGGCTTGTTGCTTCCCCCGTATGAATGATCTAAGGCTCTGGAGCAATAGGTTGATTGCTGATGAAGAATGTGGGTGCTCAAGTACTATGTTGGTCATCGAATCTTGTTTTGAATGTCCTGGATGTAAGAGCTAAGAATGTCAGAACTCAAAAGCCAAGATCGAGGAACTCGAGAAAAGGGTTGGAATTCCTTATTTAAAGAAACCGATGGTGGTTAGGTGACCTACATTGGCCAAGGAATATCCAACATCAGCTAGGGAGAAAAGGTCCTATTTTTCAAAAAATAGCATTTTCTCTCCATTTTTGTGTTGGTCAAGATTTGTTATGGACTAGAGTCTAGGTTGGCACTAAATGAAGTGGGAAATTTGTAGGAGGGATAATAGGTAATGAATGTTAGGGTTAGAATGAGTCTTAGTTAGTTAAGGGAGTGGTGAATTAGTCTAGGTTAATAAATAGGCTTGGAGTGACTCCATAGTGAGGTGGAGAGGTGAGGGAATTAGTAACTTAATAGGGGTAGTTAAATTAATAATAATGTAGTTAAAGGAGGCCTAGAGGGTTATAACTTAATTTTGGGTGTCTACACCTATAGTCCCGTGATCTATAAAGGTAGGATAAATAGACGGGAAGGTAAAGTGATGGGGGCTAAAGGGCACATGTCCCATAGACATATGATGGATCCCGATGTCGATTTTGTTTGTTTAATTAATGTTTCAAGGACTAGGGTCCTTTGAAAGGGACAAATTTGTGGGAAAAAGTGATAAATTAATAAAAGTGGGCATGGATGCCAAAAATAGGGGATTCAGCCAATCACTAGCGATTGCGGAGAAATCGGCCGACAATTAGGGCAATCATCGGTGATTGCATCGGGTAAAAAAAGAGGATATAAATGTCCAATTTCAAGTTTATTATGCTCATTATTATCGAGCTAAAATGGAATTACAGAGTGATTTTTGGTGAAAAACATTTTTGTGAGTGAAGAAGATGAGATTTAGACCTCATGGCATCATTTAGTAGACACTGGAAACCCACCTTGGTGAGGTAAGTGATTTTGATTTGATTTTGTGTGTTTTTTTGCTAATTTTAGGAGTTTTTTTGTCATTTTTGGGGGGGAAAATACCCTAATTTGGAATCACATGAATCGTCGGTGATTCATGCAATCACCAAAGAATTCGAGTAAATAGCCGAAAATTCACTGTGATATGGACAAGTTAGTATTTTTGATGAATTTTAAGAAAAATTTTAGTTTTATATGGTGTTTTTCGTTCCAATTCATTTATGTGTTTGATGTATTTATATTTTGTGATGATGTTGGTTTTAATGTTAATGATGTTTTAGATGTTGTTGGTATTTGTTTGGGTGATGATGTTGATGTTGATGTAAAGAAGTTTTGATATGTTGTGGATGATATTTTTGATATTTTTGGTGACGATATTAATATTTTTTATATATTTTGTGTTTGCAGGTAGATGCTCAGTTGACTATCCGTGATCGTATACCACTGATTTTGGATGAGGTGAGGGCTGATATGACAGATGATGATTGGGAGCATGTTGAGGATTTTGTTTCTAGTGCCATGAGACATTATCAATGGATACACAGATGTTGTTTTTTTGTTGGCATTTTTAGAGTGGTGGAATCCTTCCACCTGTACTTTTTTGTTGCCTACTAGGGAGATTACGATTACTCTAGAGGATGTACACCATATCTTGAGACTTCCTATCTTTAGAGAGGGTTTAAATATTATTACTAAGGGAAAGGGCTAATTTGGTGGCTAGATGTATGGAGAGGATGCCGAGAATGCCCGATATGAGTTAGGGTTTTTTCTTATAGTAGATTACATTCAACTAATAGATAGGGTTGTACTCTTATGACTATGATGATGATGGATATAATTTGTTATGCTTTTCCAAATTCTAGAAGTGACTAGTTCTTATTAGTGAAAAATCACAGCAGCCCCGAATGAGTTGTCGGATCTTATTCTAAGGAAAAGTCATTTGGTGTGATTCACATAATATTGGACCATATCTCAAGTCTGTAGGACTTGCAAAACTTGAGATGAACCTCTAGAGAAATATTGTTCTTGCTTCCTAATCTACTTGCCACAAGTTACTCTAGTGTAGGAAGAACCTGACATATCCTAATCTAACCATTCCAAGGGGACAAAGAGAGAGAGGGTGAAAGAGCCTACACTAAGTGGTGATACACCAGAAAAGGAAGTGGTTAAATCACAGACCCAACTACCTGAAGTGGAGAGAGGTGAGCAGAGGAGAGGGTGGACAAAATGCACCATGGACTAGAGATATATTTCACACAGAAACCACTTTGAAACCCATTAAATAGATCTCCCAGGATTTGCATCGAACATTAGAATATGCACAGTATACCCTGCAATGATGAGAGGTAATAAAAAACAAAAAAATAAGCCAAGGATGGAAAAATGCATCACAAAAAGATTTTTATTACTCCAAAATGCTACACGTGGACCATCGGTTGGAAAAAGGAAAGAAAACAGCATTATAAAGCCGAAGAGGAGGCTTAGACTCTACATTCAACCCTAAGGAAGAAAGGGAGAGGGGGAAGAAAAGAAACAACGACCAACCATTTGAATGTGCCCCTCTATTACAATATATAGGAAGAATGGGAGAGAGAAGAGGGAAGAATTTGAATCCTAATTAAACCACCTTGAGATACACATTAAATCCCATTTTGAAAATCTCAACTACTAAATATCAATGCCCCCTACAAATCCGCCCACAATATGTCACTTTTGGTTCTCTAGTGGATCAAATCGAATCAGATCTGCTAGTTGAAGAGATTAGATTCTATGTTAATGACCTGGAAGATATTTTCCTAGTTTTAACCTACCAAAGACTTCCCAAAATGACATTTTATATTCCTAAGGCGTAGAAAGTGTTGATACATTTCTAGAAAGTCTTCTCCGACCCAAATTTTTTCTCTAGTCAAAATATATGACCATTTGAATATTAGGGTTACGAGGCACAATATTTAAAGAGTCTACCCCTGTAGGGTCCTCGTGGTAGCCTCACACATGTTGGATATTTTCCCCCCGCCCTTCACTCTTGAAATAGTGCCAGACTGACATGTGGTGACCTCTGCAAGCTCCTTAGGGTCCCTTGTATTTTTGAGTCTTTTGCTTGGCGGGCCAAAAAAATTGACCCTGGACAGGTGGAGGCTTGGCACTTATTTGAGAACCTACCCCTAATTTTACCTTTGAAATGGCATCGTGTTGACACTTAGCACCTTCTCTCTGGCCTACCTCTACTTTGACTATTCAAACCCCGAATCTATCCCCTTTTTGAGATTGGACACGTGGAGGCTCTGCTCTCACTTAAAATCCCGATCAAGATTTTCCTTTGAAGGAGCATCGAGTTGACACTTGGAAGCCTTTGCAGACTCTTAGAATTTTCAATGGCCCCTCTTACCTTTTCGAACCCTAGGCTACGTGGCAAAGCTGGTGCTTGTTTGAGCCTCCACTTTTGGATTTACCCTTGGAGATGCATCGCTTGGACATGTGGCAGTCTCCGCAAGCACTTCTATACTTAGTGTTTTTTTAGGCTCACCTTATCTCGCCTTTTGACCTCTATTGATTTGTTTGCTACATTGAGGGCTAGTGCAAGTTTGAGTCTCTACCTTGGGCTCCCATTTTGGAATTACACTGAGCTGACACTTGGCCCCTTCCACCAAGTCAAAGAATTTTCAATGGATATGCAAATTTTGGGGCTCTAGACGCATGGAAGCCTAGCGCTTGTTTGAGCTTCCCTTTTTGGATTTACCTTTGGAGAAGCGTCATGATGACACATGGTTCTCTTTATTGTCTCCTCCATACTTAGTCAATTTTTAGACTCGTTTTGAACTATTTTGAGCCCAAAGACTTCGAATCTTTGTTGTTTCTTCTCTTTCTTGCTCCTAGCTTCTCTATGACACTGCTCCTCTTTCTCTAACCTGTTATTCTATTTCCAAGCCCACTTGTAACCTATTAAAATAGATTTAAGACATAGATTCACTCAACAGAGTTGTTTCTTCTCTTTCTTCTTGCATAGGGTTGTTTAGTCTTTCGTAAGCCCCACCATTCTATCGTTGAGTCCTTCTGTGACTTGTTTGCAAGATTCAAACATTTTTTCCCTTGTTCTTTCTATGTGGGGTCATGGTTGATCCAATACTTTTCCCAGGGGGGAAATATGGATAACAATTTGGCGACTCACAGGGGACATCTACCTACTAGATGAAGAGACTAGTGGCCTAGAAGCATCCATTGGGCATGGAGTATGCCTGATAAACACAAAATTGATCTAAAATTTGAAGATCTAATCCTTGAGCCACTGTGAGCCTAACTACATGCCTCTTCTATGTTTTGTCTAACCCTGAGCCTATCCTGCTATCTACACTCTCAATTTTCATAAGAAATCTTGAAATAAGGATTCTGAGAGTAGAAAATTGTTTGACCCTGGGGCTTTCATCTGTCCCTGAAATGGACTATTTTGAAGACGACTTTTAGTTTCTCTGCATTTGCTTCTTTTGGAACTAGCAACTGTTATAGACAGCTATGAGTCTTCTTGCCATGAATACTGAAGATCTTGGCCTTATGCACCTTTGGAGCAATACAAAACTTATGTACAAAGACCAAATCATACATGCCTCAAATGAGACATGTAGAGTGTGCATAAGAACTTCTTTTGCTAGAAAAAAGTCTACTCCTACTCCTAAACTAACTAGAGAGAAAAAATGCTAAACAAAGCCTGCTATAGGTAGGGAGAAGTAGCTTCCTTTTCTCGAGAGAGGTAGCCATGCAAATGGTTTGACACTAAATATAGCTGCCTGTATGAGTGAAAACTGACAATAATCCGGTCTTCCACCCAAATCATCAAGGTATCAACATTAATGGAAAATACCTCCTCAAGTTGACCTATATTGGACTTACGAGAAGGTATTGCTAGGAAATATTATTGATAACATTATTAAGTGTGTAAATAATAAAATACAATCTCATATTGAGTTGTATTTTATAGTTGTACGTGAGTTGTAGTACAACTTACTAGAGCTATTCTAGGTGAGATATATTGGGGATGAGTATGAGAAAATACAAAGTTGAGAGATATGAAGAAGATAAGACTTGACTCCTAGTTTATAGGATCAGGTATTTGTATAAGAAGTTCACCAAGAAATGAATAAAATATCTCATATGTTTTGAATCAAATTATTATTTACGATGTTTTTTTTTAAGTTTTAAGCAATAGATCTACAAAAAATAAGAGGTATTGATGGTGACCCTTGGTACTTTGATGCTCATCCTCATGCCCTGAAGTGGGCATGACTAGTTTTGGCTTCTCCCTTGGCTCCAATGAAGCCAAGTACCTGATTGGGCATGGTCTGATCCTTTGAATGTGCCCCTCATTCTAAATTTTAACTCCAAGAATGGAGTTTTCTTGTAGACCCTCTTGGATGAATGGTGTGAGAGGGATGGTGATATTCTCTTTCTTTTTCCTTCCTCCTCCTTTGAAGAACATGGAAGATCAAGATCTTCCAACCTTGGTTCCAGAGGGCCATTATGGAATGCAAGCTGTTGCACTTGGATGTTCTCCTTCATGGCAGTAGGTTCATGTGCTTGGAAGGTGGAAGATGGAGGAAAAAATGATGTTATCTCCTTAGGATCCTCTTCATTAAAGCAATATTCCAAGTCTGACAAGCATTCTACCTCCTTGTTGTCCTATTGCATGTGCTCTACCTCCTCCATGGTGTCCTCCTGATCTGTAACTTGATCACCATGGCTCCCTTCACTCTAAAACATGAAGTTTAAAAGATAAAATTCTTCTTCAACATTAGAGCTTGAAGGGGATGAAGTGGGAGGAAGAAATTAAGGTTCTTCTGTAGCCTACTCCACTCTTGGATCATCGAAATTGTTTGGTCCTCCTCCATCATGGGTTCATCAATCAAATCAGGCCCTTGAAATGAACGTAAAAATCTTCAATGATGCTTTCTTCATTGAGTGGCCTCAACACTGATTTGATCTCTCTCAGCTACTCCTCTTCAATGGGGCTTGGAGCTGATTGTTCCTCCTCTTTAACTAGTTGTGCAACTTGGATTAGATCAGCATTCTCCTCTAGACAGAGTGCCATTAGGTACACTGCATTCGAGTAAATAGACTATTGATCTTCTTCTTCTTATTTTGGTTCTTTCTCTACATGCAAACTCAATCTCAGCCTACATACCTGTTGGCTCTTCAACCTTGACCTCCTCTTTTGGCTTGACCATCAAGGGGATCTTTGTAAACCTAAATTTGGTATCCCAACTCTTTATATTGTATGTCATTTCTTTTCGTTGGGCTACTCTTCTTACTATTCTCCTTGACTGGATTCTTGAGTCTTTTCCCCAACATGGGCTTGGGAAAGCAAGAGGAGTGGTAAGTTAGGGTTCAACTAGCTTTGCAATTGTTTTTGGTGGGGAGGGAGGTGGAACTTCTTGTTTTTTTGGAGGGGATGACTGTTTGGAAGGGAAAAGGATAGAAGAACTGAGATGAGGTGGAAGATCAAGGGATAGATAAGAGAAACCAAAAATTGGGGCAAAAATGAGGGCTTGACTCTTGACCATGCTAAAATGATAAAGTTTGAGAAAAAGGAAATGAAGGACAGGGAGCTGGTGATTGACTTACCCATTGACAAGGTTGTCTCACACTTTTCTCATAATCTTCAATGTCCTCAATCCACTATGTAAGTTGAGGCAAAGCATTTCAACCATGAAGTCAAGCTTCTCTAGAGGACTGTAATGTCTTGGAAAAGGGCCTTCCCATAGACAAGGTTCCCTACAACATATCTTGAATGCCTTCATTTGTGCTATGGCCCTTGACTGAACCATGCTAGCCTCCATTTTTTGAATTTTCTCCAATAAACCAGCATTATCCACATAGTTTTCACCATTGTATGTGTCCCCTTGTTCTTGATGAGCTCCATGGCCAAACTGACTTTGACCTTGCTCATATGGGTAAGTGTAATGGTCCTGGATCTGGTTATAATTTTGTTTTAGAGGAGTTTGGAAATGCGTTAGAGGTGGACTACATTGCTGCAAGTGTAAGTTCCATGAAGGGAATGAAGTCATGATTGCACAACCTCATGGAATGGCATAAAATGAAAGATATGGAAGAAGAAAATGGATGAAAATGAGTGCAAATGGATGGAAAAGGTCTCAGTAACTTAGAGAATGGGTTTTGACCGGATGGAGTCACCGGATGTGCTTGCATGTGCCTAAAAAGGTTGATTCCCATCAAGAACACATCAACTTGATGAAATAAAGTGAAGACCTCTTATCCCACTCGGCCGTATCAAAACTATTAGCCCAAAATCACAAAGCACCCCCAAATGAGTTTTCGAGATATTATTTTCTAAGGCGAGTCATTTGGTGTGACTCACATAACATTATACCATATCTCAAGTTGTGGGACTTGCAAAACTTGAGATGGACCTCCGGAGAAAGCTGATTCTTACTTCCTAATCTACCTACCACAAGCTACTCTAGTGCAGGTAGAACCTAACCTATCCTAATCTAACCATTCCAAGGGGACAGAGAGAGAGGGTGAAAAATCCTACACTAAGCGGTGATACACTAGAAAAGGAAGTGGTTGAATCACAAACTGATGCTGAAGTAAAGAGAGGTGAGTAGAGGAGAGGCGGATAGAATGCACCACGGACCAAAGATAGATTTCATAGAGACACCACTTTTAAACCATTAAACACAGCTCCCAGGACCTACAATGAACATCAAAATATGCACAGTATACCCTACAATGATGAGAGGTAAGAAGAGACAACAAAATAAGCTAAGGATGGACATATGCATCACAAAATAAATTTTTATTGCTCCAAAATGTTACACAGTGCACCATCAGTGGGCAAGAGGAAAGAAAACACCATTACAAAGCCATGAGAGGAGGCTTAGACTCTACATTTGACCCTAAGGAAGAAAGGGAGAGGGGGCTAGAAAAGAAACATCGACCAACCATTTGAATGTGCCCCTCTATTACAATATATATGAAGAATGAGAGAGAGAAGAGGGAAGAATTTGAATCTTGCTCTAACCACCCTGAGATATGCATTAAATCCCATTTTGAAAGCTCAACTACTGAATATCAATGCCTTCTATAAATCTACCCATAATATGTCGCTTCTAGTTCTCCGGCGGATCAAATCAAATCAGATCTGGTAGTTGAAGAGATCAGATTTTATGTTAATGTCCTGGAAGACTTTTTCCCAATTTTCACCTACTAGATCCTTCCCAAAATGATATTTTATGTTCCCAAGGCATAGAGGGTGTTGATACATTTCCAGAAAGTCTTCTCCTACCAAATTCTTATTCTCCAATCAAATGATATGACCATTTGAATATTAAGGTTACAGGGCACAATATTTAAAGAGTCTACCCCTTTAGGGTCCACATGGTGGCCTTGCATACCTTGGATATTTGGCCCCTACCCTTCACTCTTGAAATAGTGCCAGATTGACATGTGGTGGCCTCTGCAAGCTCCTTTGGGTCCCTTGTAATTTTTCTGAGTCTTTTGCTTTGGGGCCAAAAATCTGACCCTAGACATGTGGAGGCTTGGCACTTATTTGAGAACCTACCCCCAATTTTACCTTTGAAATGGCGTCATGCTGACACTTGGCACCTTCTATCGGCCTACCTCTACTTTGACTATTCAAACCCTGAATTTATCTCCTTTACGAGGACGAGACGCATGGAGGATCCGCACTCGCTTAAAATCCCGATCAAGATTTTCCTTTGAAGGAGCATTGAGTTAACAATTGGAAGCCTCTGCAGACTCTTAGACTTTTCAATAGCCCCTCTTACCTTTTTAGACCCTAGGCTACATGGTGAGATAGTTCTTTTTTGAGCCTCTACTTTTGGTTTTTCCCTTGGAGATGCGTCACTTGGACACGTGGTAGTCTCCACTAGCACTTCTATACTTAGTCTTTTCTTAGGCCCGCCATGTCCACCTTTTGACCTCTGTTGACCATTTTCTACATGGAGGGTTGGCACAAGTTTGAGTCTCCACCTTGGGCTCCCATTTTGGAATTGTGTTGAGCTGACACTTGGCCCCTTCCGCCGAGTCGAAGACTTTTCAACGGTTGTGCAACTTTTAGGGCTCTGGATGGATGGAAGCCTAGCACTCATTTGAGCTTCGATTTTTGTATTTAACTTTGGAGAAGCAGCATGCTGACACGTGTCTCTCTCCGCTATCTCCTCCATAATTATTCAATTTTTGGACTCGTTCTGAACTATTTTTATCTTGAAGACTTCGAATATTTGTTGTTCCTTCTCTTTCTTGCTCTTGGCTTCTTTGTGACAATGCTCTTCTTTCTCGACCTTGCTATTATATTTCGAGCTGCATATAACTTGTTAAAATAGATTTAAGACACATATTTTCTCAACAGATTTATTTCTTCTCTTTCTTCTTTCATAGGGTCGTTTAGTCTTTTGCAGGCCCCTTCATTCCATTTTTGAGTCCTTCTACAACCTATTTGTAAGATTCTAACACTTTTCTTCTGGTTCTTTTTGTGCGGGGTCGTGGCTGATCCAATAATTTTCTTGGGGGAAAAATATGGATAAAAGTTCCCATGGATGATGAATGGGGTTGTGGATTGAGATGATGGAGCATCGACAATTTTTGAGTGGGGTCCTACCTTACTTGCATAGAATTTTACGGAGTTTTAGGCCTAGAAGGTGTTAGTTATCGATTTGATCTCACCCTCTATCTAATGTATGCCTTTAAAAAATTATCTCTAACTGGTTTTCCCATGTTTCAAAACGTATGCTCGAAGATGTGATCATGTTGGATGCAAATAAAAATCTTGTGTTTAGGGTGTGAATCCTCTTTTCATCAAGGAATGTAATAGTCATGTTTCCCTTGAAAATTTCTATCAATAATTGATCATGGATCAGATTTAATATTGAAAATCCTCCTTGAAAATTATCCTTTATACCTTCATTGCAAATTTCACATTTTTCTCCACCACCCAAAGATACGTAGCAAGCTTCCATTGGTTGCATTGTAGCTTGAGCTCAATTTGTAAAAATTACTATCTACATAATAACTACAAGATGCCCGATAAATATTCCTACAAATATTCAAGTCAAAAATGCAAGAAATAAGAATTGACCCCATTCCCAAAGAGGTATATTTGTTAAAATATGATTGTAGTGGAGAGTCGGAGCCAATGATGCATTTTTATGATGAGTTAATGAAGTGTAAAATTCAAGAAAATATCTTAATCATGTCAAGAACATGTGGCGTATTCTCAAGCAAGGGTCAAAGAAGTGGGGCTTTGGGTCAATTTGGTAATTTTTACCTAAGTGGGAAAATTAAAAGATGTACAAAAATTTCCCATGACTCTATTATCTCTAAGATTTGAACACATGTCATGATCTTAACAAAATTCAAGGACGGGTGCTCGGGTCAAATGTGTAAATTGTATGTGTCTAAAATATAGTGAAAAAGTGTAAATAGGAATCCTTGAGCCCATGAAGCATCACATTAATCCACGTGGACTACCCACATTCAAATAAGAAAGGCAGGATGGACAGCTAGGATGTGATGCATTTATGGTTTCTACCATTAATGCATTTTTGCACGAATCAAAGAAAAATTATTTGAAGTATTCAAACACTTTGAGATTTTTACTATTGCATGTGAGGATTTGGATGACCTATCTATTGAAATTTATAGAGGAATGAATTAAAATAAACCAAGAAGTGTCAGTTCAAAGTTAGGAGATTAAGAGTCTCAGGAAGCAAGGAAAATTGCAAAGACATTTTCCCGAAAACCGGTAAGGATTATATTGCATTCGTATTTTCATTGTTTGTTCTACAATTTTCAAAGAGGTTAAATGGAAAGTTTAGGGAATATAAAAATGAATCCATTTCCATTAGCTTTTCAAGTCACATCCGAGTATTACTAGTGAATTAGATAAAATTATAGACATGGACTTGATGAATGTCAATTTAGTCGATTTTTAGCAAAGACTCAATAGCCCGGATAAAAATGAATTCATGGAAGCAATTGAGGCTAGTAACATTGCCCTAGCTGGTGTTATACCTCCTTTAGTACATTGTCCCAAATTGGTAAGGATTTGTGCTATGAACTATAATCTAGAGAAGAGGGAAGTTTTGGATGGGAGTGGTGAGGTAGTGTTGACTTTAACACCTAGAGATTTCAAGTTAATGATGAGATTACTAGTAGTCAAAACACCAATAACCTTAAGCACTAAATCAGCCTTCAAGGAATTCAAATCCAAAAATAAACATTAAGTGGTTTCTAGTAGATAATAAGGTAATCGCTAAACTCCCCAAAATATTTATTAGGGCATAGTTTGTGGAGGAAGTGGAAGATTTAATTGTGTTGCTAAGCGGGATAAGTAACACTAAAACAATAAATTAATTCAAGAAATGGATGTGCCCATATATGTGGGTTATTTTGGAAATAAGAGGGATCATTCGTTGGGAAACCCTTGTTGTTTATTCAATTCATGAACATCTTTTAGCACTAACTTCAAAAATCAAAATGGGTGGTACTCGGGAGCTTGAGTTTTATATGATGACATATGTGGTTTATAATATTGAAGGCCATAGGCATTTTCCTAGCCTTATACCACATGCTCCTTTCAAATAAAACAAAATTCATGATATTTATCCCCAATTACAATTGAGTAATTTGGAAGGAAATATGAGATTGGTGAATGATGCACTCTTTGCACTGTCATATGATTACTCAAACCTGAGTGGGAAAAATATAGAATATCAGAAGAAGCTAGGAATGCAATAATGGAATATGGTTTCTTTTTCATCCAGTATAGATTGTTCACCTATATTAGAGCTAGTGGGTTTGAGGGGTAGCCATGCAAATTGCCAATATATTTATATGATAAGATGGCTCTGTGTGAAATTTCAAGACAACTAACATGATTTCAAAAGTTGATTGTTGGGAGACACAAAAAAACATCAAATTTCCTATTAAAATTGGAAGATATTCTTGTCCCTCCATTATAAAAGCTAGATTGATGGAGGAGGAGATGGAAATATTTGACATGGAGAAATTTGAGGCAAGATCTAACTATGATATTAGATGGGTGGTCAGAACTACTTGGGAAATTATTTTGAGCATGAACCTCACTTTGAGGATTATTAGATGAATTGTAGAGATGAGGAGGAAGTTAGACTCAAAGATTTATCAAGGATGACTCTCAAAAAAATCATTTATTTTAAAATTTTTGTGGTGCCTCAAGGAATTGTGGATGACTAGCAAACAATGAGTCAATATTATATTGACCAAAAGATATAAGGACAACCAATGGCTCCCATAAAATGGGATGAGGAAGAGTCATATGATCAGTATAACAGATTGCTAATGTGATGAGGAGGACCTTGACTTGGCTAAAAGGAAAGAGTATAGATCTATCCATTCAAAACAAAAAGGTACTTAATAAATTTAGGGACTTGGAAATTTTGAAGGAATATCTTCCCCTTTTGAAGGAAGGGGCTGATAAGATAGATCCTTTGGGAGGAAAGGCCCCTCGGTCATCTTCAAAGATACATATAATAGGTATTACTGATGAATGGACTATTGATGCTAGTGAGACTGGGACTTACATGTTTTCTTTGAAGCAAAAGACATGAAATTATTTTAAAGTCCATGAAAAAGGCTCCTATTAGTTTTACAATTCCCATATAGGCTAAGTGATTTCATGTAACCAAAATGGGAACCCCATAATAATATTAACAGGAAATCCATCTAAACTAATAAAATGAAAGGATCTATATCATCTATGGGCCCTGGATCTTTGGTACAAGGTGCGAAAGAAAGAGAGCCACCAGATGTTAGGAATTTTGAAAGAGCCAAGAAGAAGGTTAAATTTGTATTTGAACAAACCTTGGAAATAGATGTTTGTGTTTATACATGAAGGAATCACAAGCATATATAACATGAGGTGATTGATCCTCCTACCCTTAAAAAAGAACAAAAAAGAGTAGTTGCTTCCTTAGTTCACTAGGAAACACCACTACTTAATCAAGAGACACCCCAAGTTGATCCAACTATGCAACCAAGAACCCCACCTTCGATTTCATTTCTAAAAGGAGTATTAGTTGAAGTTACACAGGAATAGGTAACCCAAAGTAATCTCCCACCTAATATACTAAGTAGTTATATGATTGAATAGGGTTTGAATAAACCTGATGCAACACCATTTGGAAGTGTGAATGTACATATTTTTGACCAACCACATGAACAAACAAAGATCCCGATTAAGATAATGGATGTAGACATAAGTGAAGAGATTCTTATACTCAAACCATTTGATGTATCAGTCAAAACACATATGGTAGAAGGTGCAGGTGTCTTCTAGTCAGATGAAGAAGGAACTTACCCATTTTCTGTTGTTGAGCCAAAAACCCCAATGCCAGAAGTTTCTATTTAAATCCAAACTATTTCAGAAGTAGGTCAATCAGAAACTTAGAGGATTTCTAGTGAAGCAATTATAGATACTATGGCACCAAATAAATAATATCCTCAAAATAAAAAAAAGTCATCAAAAGTAGTGAATCACCTCAAAAGGAAGAGTCTACTAAAGAAAGAGTGGTGGAAACTACAAAGGAAGCCACTACAGAGGTGAAGATTGATGACAGTCAAAATGTCCTAGCCATTGATAAAGGTGAAGTATTAATTACTAGAGGTCATCCTACTAAGCCACGAAAGGAAGAATTGAAAGAACAAAAGGTAACTAGCATACTCACTCATGAAGATGTTTCCACTGAACAACAACCTCTAAAGGAGGCATACATTGCAAAAAGAGATGAATTTCCCAAAATGAAAACACCATTCCAAGAGTTTCCTAAGGAAACCATAGGAGTTATGGCTACCTCAGCTGATGGAACAAATAAAGAACATGCTCTAACTAATAATGTGACTCAAAATGAAATAAATCAATCCCAAGTCCAAAATCAAGGAAAGAATTAGTTTGAGGAACTGCAAAGAAAGGATGAACCCAAAGAGTCAACATTGGGAGTAGAAAAGCCACAATAGGAAGCTACATCGGTGTAAGAAACATATAAGAAATTGGTTGTTTTCTCTAACAAACCCCAATAGGCATCATAAGAGGAAAAAATGGGGACTTCACTCACAACTGGTTAGTTGGGAGGCTCGATCTCATAAGAAGAGAAGATTGTACTGATAAATTTATATATATTACAACCTTATCTTTCCCAAAGCCCCAAAATACTCCAAAATAGGCTCATGTAGATCATGTAGATCCATGTGAAAATAGAACATTAGAAGTAGCAATCCCACATGAAGGTAAATCAAGAAATTATATAACATCAAGTGATTATATTGTCTAGTTTATCCCTTAAGGAAAATCCTCAAGAGAAACATTGAAACAAGAGGTTTGAAGTATTCAGGATTGTTTCATAAATTACATGAGAACAATATATCAAAAATGCATTTGAAATAATAGGTAAGTTATTTGAATTCATGTTTACAACAACTAGTGGGCCAATCTAGTGAAAGCCAAGAAGATATCTCTATTGTTACTCCTAAAGTTATTGGACATATTGAAAAGGATACCAAGAAGGTTAAAGTTGTTGATGATTAGGTAGAAAAGTTATTTGAAAAAGGGAAGAAGAAATTTGAGAAATCTAGAATGAAATATGGAGAGCTTAAGACCAAGCTCAATGAAATTTATGAGCTAATTGAACAATGTGATAATGAGATCTTTTACTATGAAGGAATTCTTCCCAAGTTGAATCATATCACTCAACTTGATGAATATCTAGTTGAAAAGGAAGGAATTATGCCAATAGAACTAATGGGAACCTAGTATGCAATAGAAGATTTGGCTAAAATCAGGGTTGAAGTTTTGAATGAAGTCAGAGAAAAGATGGAGACATAAAGGAAGTGGGTTGACAAAGGCATTGACACCATAGATATGAAATTGGAAGGTATGGTGTTTGATAAATTCAAAAATATTTATGGTGACTTGGAAATGGACTTCCTAATCAATTATCTTAAGAAAAACTATTGGGTTCAAAAAAATTCTTATGAGATCATCGATCCACTAATGGTAGTAGAAAGCAAAATTACATAGTCTAAAGGAATGTCATGGGAATACAAGCAAAGGATGGATCAATGTGGAGATACATTGAACAGGAAAACCCTAATTTTTCAACACCACATAGGTCCAACTGAAGAGGATGTAAGGTAGTTATTTCAAAGATATGATGCATATGTGGAAAGGAAACCAAAGGAGGAGAAATATGATGGAGATGAAGATACAAATGTGAAGACTGATGAGCAAGCTTAGGCTTGTCTTCTTTGAACAACTTTTTCATCTTATTTTAATTATTACTCTTGTTTCATGAAAATTGAATATTATTTTGAATTGTTGTTTTCAAACATGAATGTAATTTGATGCAATACATTAGATCTTTATATTGATTTGATAGAATTTCAAATCTATTATGAAGCATGTAAACTAATGTAACTATTTGACATCTTTTGTATTGTGGAAAAAGCAAAATTGGGGTTCTATAGGGGCCCTAGCCCATGAAAAAAGTTGCATACATTTTTGGAAACTATATCAAAAGAAACAAGAAAAGAGAAACCTAATCATCTTCCACTACAAAATCCTCTCTGCAAAGAGGAAGTTTCTTCACCAACCTATTCTTTCTAGGAACAAATTCCTCTATTCCCAATGCCATTTTAACAAACACAATGTCTCCTTCCAGGGTGCGAGACATACCCAAAGACACGAGTTCATCAATAGTTTTCATAGGACCATCTAACAAACTAATCAATTGTGATCTCCTCTCATAGGAGGAAACCCATTCAGTCATGTCTAGACCTCCTTTAGGAAAATCCTTTTCCCTATTGCTTTAAAAGTGAAGGATGGATTGGCAGCTTGAGCTAGAAGTGTAATAACAATTGATCCTAGAGCAGATGGAGTAAGAGGCCTAGAACTAGACTCACCCCTACATTTCTTCACAAAGATAGGTGATGCTTTAGGAGGCTGAGAAGGTATGGTCCTTGATGGTTTCTTCTCCAAGATTGAAACATGTTGCTCCAGTTCATTCATCTTTTGAAAAATATTAGGCACAACAAATAAGGAAAATTCTCCATCAAGTGTGTAAGACTATAGAGGGATCTCCTTCATAGTGAATCATTCACTACAAATGAATGGGTGTGCATAAATAGATACACATTGCACAAAAGGCCTACTCACAAGCCAAAAATTCTTGAACATATTAGTAGTGTTTTGATGTTCTAGTCTGAAAAGATGAAAATACATAATCTGAAAGGTAGAAAAAATAGGACTTTTCTTGATAATCCTTCTACTCAACGCTACATGAATAGATAAGTGGTTAATGGCCACTTTGTAATCTTCTAGGTTAGCAATGTCGAATAGCATCCACAAAAATTCCTCATCGGTTCCGATAGATCGCAGATTTGGTTCAAATATCTTGAAGATATTTCTTTCAAGCTAGATGCCACTACTAATCCCGCCATGTTGCCAATAATAGAAAATCACCATATTTTTCACACTAAAAAAACATATAAGTTTGAGAAGGAAAACATGAATTTATAAGAAAATAGAGGCGGGAAAGTGAGTAAAGTATAATCATGGTGATATGATGTAACACCCGCTAAAACAACCCACTTGAGAACAAAGAAAAAACCTAGGATTAGTTAGGAAAAATTATGGAAATTTTTTATTTTTTTAATTAAAAGAGTCTACAACTAGGTTACAAGGCAACAACTATCACTAACAAGTTCCGAACCATTATAATCCACTATAACATACTTTTATTTTATTAACAATTATTAGAGGTCAAAAGGTCCAAAATCTAGGGTTAGAAGGTTCAATTACATTCGAGAGGGTAAATCATCACCATACCCACTCTCTAACAACCTTAAAGTTTCAACTTTATTTTTCTCACACTTAACACATTCAAAAATTACTTAAATCAATACCATTGGATAGGAAATTTCCTCACCTTTGCACTGACATAAAGAAGTCCTCCTAACTCCTCATATTTCTCAAGTTATGCGCAGGTGGGCCTTGGGGTGAAAATTTGCCCAAAGGGTGGGTTGACGGGCCACAGGGATAATTTTGGATCATTTCCAGTGTGGGGTGAAAAACTAACTTTTCACACACACACATGCAGGTCCGTAAGTCCACAAGGGACACATGGCACTTCTCAAACCGAGGTAGTACATGGGAGAGAGAGGGAGGTGCGTGAGACATTGGGGAAAGTTTCCCATGTAGGTTGAAAAGCCCAAGTGGTGACTGGAAGTCTACAAGCCACAAGGGACACATGGCATCACCTAAGCCAATGTGGGGAAAGTGGGGTGGTGGGGAGAAAATTCGCTTAATGCCTCGAAGGCTAAGAGGATAATCAAGGACCCGTGCCTCCGCCGACACCTCACGATGCCACATGGCAGCTCCGAATTAGCTGCGGGCCAGTGGGATGGCGGGGAAAATATGGAAAATTTTCCCAAAATTTTCTAAAGAACAAAAAGGAAAAAGGGAATCACTCAACCGTCGATGCCTTGTGACACCACGTGGCCTCACTTGATTAGTTACTGGGCCGATGAGGATAATTTGGAAAATTTTCCCAAAATTTTCAAGGAGTGCTAAGTTTAAAAGGGGTCCGCCTCCTGCCAACACCTCATGGTGCTATGTGGCAGCTTCGATTAGTTACAGGCTGGTGGGGTGGCATGGAAAATTTGGAAAAATTTCCCAAAATTTTTCCTAAGTGTTAAGGAAAAAATTTCGGCCCGTGGGCCACCAAGGAAATTTTTCCCAATATTTTGATGCCAAGGAAGAAAAACTTCAGAAGGCCATAAATTTTGATAGAGAGCTCAATTTTAAGAAAACAACGACTTTCTAGAAATATCTCAATGTCCACTTTGTACAGAAATTGTTAATTTTTGATTTTGATAAAGTGCAATGGGTCCATTTTAAGAAAATGACCTGCAGGTGTTTACAGTGTGAACTGGTAAATTTTAAATTGTGAGATTTATTCAATTTGATCTTCTTCCTCTCTCAACATGTCAAGTAGACATGGAGATTTTTTCTTAGGAGGAATTAGGATAAGTTTGTGAGGTAGATCTGTTTGATTGAATTCCAATTTGAAATTTACCATTTTGACAACAAAATAACTGTAAAACAGTTGAGCCCGATTTTGCTAAGTTTTGAAATATTTCCTTTAAGTGTTTTTGTCTAATTAAACTCATTTAGGGCTTACTACTTCAATTTAATCATTTTATTTGTTATTTTATTATTGTAGGTTCGAACAGTGCATTTTTGGTTTAGATAATTGCCAGTTTGAAATTACAAAAAAAGGGATCAAATTTTAATGGTTCTATTTGCCACTTTCTTCTTCCAATTATTTTGAATACATTCAAATTCCAATCTAATACATTAGTTGATTTAATCAAACCATTCGAAAGCAAAAATACAATTCTAATTTCAAGTCTTAACATTTTTCAAGGAAACAGAGCATTATATTTTTCCTCACACGCATTTCTTCTTTTCAACAGAGATTTCAAACTCCATAGATGATCAATTTCAATACAAAAATACAGATTGAAAAAGGTAATGCAATCCTTTATTGATTCCAAAATACAACATTACAACCTTTCTTCTTTTATTCCTTCTAAAACATATATTATATACAGAACAAAATAATACATTATTTTCTCACATGTTTCACTTTACCACTTTTCAAAATAGGGATTTCATAGTGAATGCTAAACACATATTTCAATGGAATAACAACATATGGAACAAGAAAACCAATTCCATTAATTTAAATGAACTCTTACAACTTCCTTCCCATTTGGTTTCAAAATGCAACATACAAAAACACGTATCATTCTTTCACATTCTTTCCAAAATAGAATACAAAGTATAACTCTTTTACATTTCAAATTTCCACTTGCAATCAGTACAACATATTTCCATTACAAACATTTACAAGTTCATCCACTTCAAGTGGGAAAGGTTACAATGAGATTTCATTTCACAAGGGATTCTCAAACTATCTTTTCTCAGCTCCAAAAAAGCAACATGCATTCTTCACATTCTTCCAATTTGATCACAATAAGAGTAGGGAAAGGCAATGCTCTCCACCCAACCAAGACATCCAATGAAGAGGAGAAGCCATCCTTCTTCATTGGCCCCCAATCCCAACCACAAAGCAATAAAATATGTGATCCAACTCATGGCAAACAACAAGGCTTCCACAAAAACATACAAGAACATTTTCATAAAGAAACACAGTCTCAAATAGAATGTAGTTTACAACTACATTAAAACATGACAAAAATACAAAGGCTTCATCAAGCAAGCCAAAAAAAGAAGAAGCTATGGGGGATGCTACTTATGCCTCCCAAAGGGGAAAATGGGTATCGAGAATAACCCACAAATATATATATATATATATATATATATATATATATATATATATATATATATATATATATATATCTATATCTAATATCTATATATTTAAAATCCTCTATATCTATATCATATATATCCCTTATGCCTCAATATCATTTCAAAGTACCCCTTTTCCTCACATTTTCTTATGTCTCCCAACCTCTTATGGCACCCCATAATGAGTAAAGAAATGCAAGCTATTTCTTTGTAAGGTGGAACCCAAATCCCAACTCCCTCCACCCTTATACCTCCCTAAAACAACTTGTGCCTCCCACAAAATAACCCCATAGTCTTCTCCTACACCATTCCTAGGCCATCTACCCAACAACCCACAATATATACAAAAACATTCACACAAGAACATTTACATATATACAAGAAGAGCATTTCAAGAGCCAAGCTCCTACCTCTCCATGATGGAGTTATTCCAAGTTCCAAAACAACAAGCTTTATCCCAATGTAAGCAATCCAAAACAGCCAAGTAAAAGCATGCAACAATCTTCCAAAACTTCTCCAAGCAAGAGCTCCAAAACAACAAGAAAAATTCACCCAAAATGAAGTCTCCAAAAGTGAAGCAACCCAAAACAAGGAAAACAATTTAAATTTTATAGAAGAGGGAAGAGAAGAGGATGAGGTGGATCCATGTAGGATGCCACATCACACATCCTCAACCCCAACCCCAAAATTCAACTTCATTCTCCAATGCATAATAAATAAGTGGGTGAATAATATGACAGTTTACTTACACACTCAAATCCAACCCACACCCCAAAGGACTGAAATTAAAACATGTAAGAAAAGTGCAATTAAAACTTACAATAAGTCTTCCCAAAATGCATAATAAAAGTCTAATTTCAACTCCCCAACCATAGGTATGGTTGGTAAATAAATTAAGAGGTATGGGACAAGTTTAACTTGTCCCACAAGCCTCCAAAACAGCCTCCAAGGAAAAATTCGAATTTCTAAGAAGGTGGAGTGTTTCACACTCAAGAGTTAACTTACACATCACTTACAAGGTCACTTACACATTACTTACACATTCTTACAACACTTTAAAACATGGCCAACAACTCTATTAATTACATTCTTATGACATCTTTTAATTAATTAACTAAACAATATGATTACTCACAATATTAACACCACATTAAATAAATAATGAAAGGGTAAGTGCACCACATAAAACACATGCAAAATTTAAACAAAAGGGACCAAATAAAAGAAAAACATAAAATCCCTTGGTCACATTTAAAGGTGATCCCCCATGGGAATCCCTAACAAAAATACAAACACACACAACAAATACTAGTTGCCATGGTGACCTTGTTGAATTCATCTAGAATTCCAATGTGGTTGGTCTCCAATCCCCGATGTTTGTTGTGATATTTTAACCTGCAAAACAAAAATACCTCCTTCGGCCTTGTGGCCATATCAGAACATCCAAAATAATATAAATATAATTAAAAATTCAAAATCATCTAGATATATGAATCACAACAACATCAAAGCAATCTAACAATATCATTTATAGTTTTATCAACAACTATATCATCATCCAATAATTTTCCATTTCTAGGTCTACTCACAATATCCAAATATCACAAGTCCTAACAACATCCATATATATATATAACCATATATAACCATGTCCAACAACATATCAACATCTATATAAAATGTCTCTAATAATCATCATGCATCATATATGAATCAAGTCAACAATAATCCATGATCTGACATCTAACACCATACTAAATCAAAACTATAATAATGTCCATAATATAGTCAGCAATATCATGATCAATATCAAAAGTGTCAAAGGGAAGTGGGCACTACATCCCCCTCCCTTAGACTCGACTTCCTCCTAGAAGTCACTTGGAAAGAGAGATAAGAAAAAATGCAATAGAAAAAGGATCACTCCATTATGGGATTGCTTGCTTCAAACAAGTGTGGGTCTACAGAACCTAAGTTTGGTCCAATGCAATTTAGTAAGAAGAAGGGAGATTGCAAGGGATGAGTTCTAAACTTTCTACATGCAAGGCTATGAACACTTAAATCTAGAGAGTAAATTTACACTATCAACCAAGATACCACACATAACAATATAACATGAAGAGTTCAAAAGAGTCTTAAGAGTAACCACCAAGTAGAGGAATAATAAGGAGAATTCCATGAGTTTGAGAATGACCACATAGTTTCCCAAGGAATACAACATACTACATTAATAAAAGTTAAGGTTTCTACATGTTTAAGCCATGATTTCAAGGTTCGTTGTCTAGACAAGGCTAGCAAAAATCAACTATGACCAAATTTACATGAGGAACAAGTCTACTCAAGGTCCCACAATTTGAGGATCACACAGGATGAGGTGAATCAACAAGGACACCTAAATCAACAAAACATTTAAAATCAAGGAACTATTCAAGGAAAGCACTTCTATAACTCGAGAGGGTACAATTAACTTTTCATGGTAATAAAAGTGAAGTCAAGACCACAAGTTTTCCTATAGTCTGATTTTTACACTTTTGTTTTAAGAATCAAACACACCATACCAACCAAATCTAAAGAAGTCAACCATTTAACAAAGCAAAATAATATATATATATATATATATAGCAACTAACATATCAATACAAGTACCATACATTATAGCACAATGGGATTTATTTATCTTATTTCCTACTCAAGCTGGAATAACCATAAAGAGAGCACAAGAAACACCAAGGACCACTCAAGGTCACTAGGGAGAAGAACAAGTAACATGGGGTCCAATTACAATCCAAGGGTGCATCGTATCAAAAGTGAATAACATCATCTTGCACTTTCCATCCTAATGGAAAAGGGGCAACAACAACAAGGTGACCCAAGAAAATATGAAGAAAAGAAGACTTCCCAAAGTTATTTTATATCCTTAACATATGTTGCCTTAAAATTACAATAACTTAGGTCTCCAAGGACAAGACAACATGCAAGGAGGTTGCTTCTCAAACAATAGATAAGTCTCAATCCAAAAGGACCACAACTCACATTCATCGAGCTATGGGACGATAAGGGTATGATGACCCAAAAATCCCACAAGAAAGGCACATACATCTATGAACAAGAAGTACTAAGCAACTAGAACACATTACTATCCACTAGGTGTTTCACAATTTCAAGTAGGTGACAGAACTACAGGTTCAACTATACATTGCACTCAATACACATAAATCTTACTTATTTTATAACTCAACTAATTAAGTCAAAAGTTATAGTTTCATTTTGTTTTCCTAGCACATTCCTTTATGAGTTTTCTTAATTAAAATATTCCTTTTTATTTTGATATCACATGTTTGTGTTATAAGGATCACCACTAAGGTGGCCATGATATCTTGCCATTCTATATAGGTGAAAAAAAAATATTTATTCTACTCCTAGGGGAGGTAGATGGACAAATTTTTTTCCTTTTCTGTTCTTCTACATGGTTTTTATTCCTTCTATTAATCTACCAAGGTTAAAGCAAGGACCATTTTCTCTTTCTATGTTCTAGTTTATTTGTTAAGCTTCAAGGCCAAATCTCCTCAATTATAGTTTTATGATGTTTGGGTGAGTCAATTTGTCAATTAAAAAAATTTAATGAGAAGGAATGGTAAACATATCACACTATTACTTTTATGGGAGAGAGAGGTAATTCAACACATCACATTTTTAATTCTAAGGAAACAAGGGACGTTCAACATAGAAAGCACATTATTAATTTGGTAAGAACTAGGAAACAATCAACCAACATGGATCACAACAATATTTTGAGATTTTTCCACTAATTACAAGTATCATAAAACATTCCTAGTGGGTTTCTACAAGTTCTCAAAATAAGTTACGAGGAAGACCCATTAAGGAAGCATAATTACTTTTACTGATCTACTAGGGTTTAACACTATTTGTTGTTTTGGTGAAAATATTTTACTCACCTGATAAGACAAGGAAAGTTTTCAAATCTACACCCATATTACCACAAGATACCACCAACCAAGCAATCAAAATGACAAGGAAATATTTTAACTATAAGAACACCACATACTCATTAGAAGTGTCAAATGTAAGCAGACAATCAACCATCTTATTCAACATGGCTTTATGACCAAGAGTTATAGTTTCACAAGAGAATCACATTATAAAATACCACCGAGATTAAATTATCAAGGTCTAATTACACTATCATCACCAACGTCATGGTCAAAAGACTCAAAGCATCCATAAGTGTCTCCATGTAATCCAAAATTAATAGGTCATAGAGTATTATTCATAGTAACTAAAAAAGTTAAGGAAAGGGTAGACTTATTTATAGGTCAAGAGGGCAAACAGACACACTTAATTTACACACAATACTTGAATGGGATTAAATCTAACCATAATTACCAAGATGCATACAATCCTCAAGTCACTACTTAATATAATGAAATGAGGAACTCTTGATAAAACTTAGCATGCCATCGAAGAGAAGCCACTACTAGACAAACACTTTTCCACTAACATCCATAGCCAGCCAAAAGCAAACCAATCCCACCATAATTCATCAACCCACAATTAAACACCTCTACTCCGACGAGGTTCAAGCTCTTATCGGATTGTAAGAGAATCACCACCACCGCTAATAGGCTGCCAACTAGAATGCACAACACAACGAACTCTCTTCCCAACAAGGTCGAGTAATGAAAAGGTCACTCTAAGATCCTAGATACACTCAAGGTTCCATGCATCTAAAACCAAGGCATAACTTTAAGCACCTAAGAGGACATTCAAGACACCTAGGGTGTACCCCCATATGACAAAATGTATGAATACAAGTAGCATAGAACCAGCTCATCATCATGCAAGAAGAAATCCACATAACATTTAGCTAAGCAGCCAACAACATAACGAGCTCGAGTCACCAATCAAAATAAATTCAAGAAATATCACCAATCGAGGAAAGTGGCTAAGTAGCCACATTGCAAAGTCTAAAAATTCTCACAAAAATATAAATAACTAGAAGAGCCTCAGAGCTTCTCAATCCAATCATAAAATAAGATGTTGGTCCTTGATAAAATGACACAAGTTTACGAATGTAAAATACAAAATGTTAACACCACATTCACTTTGCAGCCCTTCATGGCCACCAATAGGGTACTCTACCTCGAGGTCAGTTCTAAGGACACATGCACAAGGATTGGGTCATAAACTACACCCATACTTAATGTCCACTCTCCCATACGGGTAATAAAATGAAAAACTGACAACCAGACCAACTTTCCTAACTACTGAAGGAAGGAAGCTCTAAGAAGCTTCTAATTAACTCTTCTCGACCCCAGACACAACCACTATTGTCCAACCACAAGATTCACACCATATAATTTATCATTCCAACAACTCTAATAAGGAAGGGTCTCAACAAAGGGCTTAACACATCATACAATTAAATCAAGTTTTAGGACTTGTAAAACAACACATTTTCAAAGGGGAACCAAGTTTCCACTACACTAGAAGTTCACAAAAATCAATTTAATTTGACATTCTTAGTTACCCGAGTTCAGAAAAAATGCCACTGAGTGAGTACAACAATTCAAACAACTTATTATTTTATTATTATTTTAATTTTGGTAGTTCAAATGAACAAAGTAATGTAATATTTCTTCATGCATTTCTTTTTCAATTTTCAAACAAGTTTGTTTTCTTAGATTCAAAAGTGTGCTAGGTTTACAGTTCATGTCTCAAGTTTTCTAGTGTGCCCAAGGGTCCAAGATTTGAACCCATGGCTCTGATACCAAGTGTAACGCCCGCTAAAAACAACCCACTTGAGACCCAAGAAACAACCTAGGATTAGTTAGGAAAATTATGGAATATTTTTTTTTTTTAATTAAAAGAGTCTACAACAAGTTACAAAGGCAACAACTATCACTAACAAGTTCTAGAAAAATTCTAATCCACTAGAACATACTTTTTTTTATTAACAATTATTAGAGGTCATAAGGTCCAAAATTTAGGGTTAGAAGGTTCAATTAGGTTCAGAGGGTAAATCTTCACCATACCCACTCTCTAACAAGCTTAAAGTTTCAACTTGATTTTTCTCACACTTAATGCATTCAAAAATTCCCTAAATCATTCCCATTGGATAGAAATTTCCTCACCTTTCCATTGATATAAATAAGTCCTCCTAACTTTTTAGATTTCAAGTTATGGCTAGTGGGCCTTGGGGTGAAAATTTTCCCCAAGAGCGGGCCTGCGGGCCCAAGGGGTGAAAATTTATCCAAAGGGCGGGTTGGTGGGCCACGGGGAGACTTTTGGAAAAAAATTTCCACATGGGGGAAAAAAACTAAATTTTCTCCCACACACATGTGGGTCCACAAGTCCACAAGGGACACGTGGCACTTCAAACCAAGCATGGGGAGAAAAAGGGGGAGGAGAGATATTTGGGAAAATTTCTCCCATGCGGGGTGAAAAGCCCACATGGTGCCCGCAAGTCCTCAAGCCACAGACACAAGGGACATGTGGCATCACCTAAGCCAATGCGGGGAAAGTGGGGTGGTGGGAAAAATTTCACTTAATGCCCTATAAAGGCTAAGAGAGATATAACTAAGGACCCGTGCCTGACACACCTCGCGATGCCACACAGGCAGCTCCTGATTGGCTGCAGGCCAGTGGGATGGGGGAAAACATGGAAAATTTTCCAAAAATTTTTTTGAAGCACAAAAAGGAAAAAGGGACTCACTCCACCACCGATGCCTTGTGACGCCATGTGGCATCACCTGATTGGTCATGGGCGGCGGCGGGAAAATTTGGAAAATTTTTCAAAAATTGGGAGTGCTAAGTTTAAAAAGGGGTCCCCCTCTGCCAACACCTCATGGTGCCATGTGGCAGCCTTTGATTGGTGTGGGCCAGTGGGGTGGTGGGGAAAATTTGGAAAATTTTCCCAAATTTTTCCTAAGTCTAAGGGAAAAATTTGGGCCGTGGGCCCGCCAAGGAAATTTTTCCAATATTTTGATGCCAAGGAAGAAAAACTTTCAGAAGGCCATAAATTTTGATAGAGATCTTGGTTTTGGGAAAATGAGGACTTTCTAGAAATATCTCAATGTCCTATTTTCACAAAGATCATTAATTTTTATTTTGATAAATTTTAATGGGTCAATTTTAAGAAAACGGCCTACAGGCTTTTACAGTGTGAACTGGTAAATTTTAACTTGTGAGATTTATTCAATTTGATCTTCTTCCTCTCTCAACATGTCAAATAGACATGGAGAGTTGTTCTTAGGAGGAATTAGGATAAGTTTGTGAGGTAGATCTGTTTGATTGAATTCTAATTGAAATTTACCATTTTGACAGCAAAACAACTGTAAAATTTGAGCCCGATTTTGCTAAGTTTTGAAATATTTTACTTTAAGTGTTTTTGTCTAATTAAACTCATTTAGGGCCTACTACTTCAATTTAATCATTTGATTTGTTATTTTATTATTGCAGGTTCGAAACTATGCATTTTTGGTTTAGATAATTGCCAGTTTGAAATTACAAAAAATAGGGATCAAATTTTAATGGTTCTATTTGCCACTTTCTTCTTCCAAGTATTTAGAATACATTCCAATTCCAATCTAATACATTAGTTGATTTAATCAAACCATTCAAAAGCAAAATACAATTTCTGATTTCTAGTCTTAACATTTTTCAAGGAAAACAAAGCATTATATTTTTCCTCACACGCATTTCTTCTTTTCAACAGAGATTTCAAACTCCATAGATGATCAATTTCAATACAAACAATACATATTGAAAAAGGTAATGCAATCCTTTATTGATTCCAAAATACAACATTACAACTTTCTTCTTTTATTCCTTCTAAAACATATATTATATACGAACAAAATAATACATTTTCTTCTCACACGTGTTTCACTTTACCACTTTTCAAACAGGGATTTCATAGTGAATGTTAAACACAAATTTCCAATGGAATAATAACATATGGACAAGAAAAAACCACTTCCATTAATTTAAATGAACTCTTACAACTTCCTTCCCATTTGGTTTCAAAATGCAACATACAAAAACATGTATCATTCTTTCACATTCTTTCCAAAATAGAATACAGAGTATAACTCTTTTACATTTCAACTTTCCACTTGCAATCAGTACAACATCTTTCCATTACAACATTTACAAGTTCATCCACTTCAAGTGGGAAGGTTACAATGAGATTTCATTTCACAAGGGACTGTCAAACTATCTTTTCTCAACTCCAAAAACAACATGCATAATCTTCTCATTCTTCCAATTTGATCACAACAGGAGTAGGGGAAAGGCAATGCTCTCCACCCAACCAAGACATCCAATGAAGAGGAGAAGCCATCCTTCTTCATTGGCCCCCGAGCCCCAACCAAAATCAATAAAAGATGTGATCCAACTCATGGCAACAATAGGCTTCCACAAAACATACAAGCAACATTTTCATAAAGAAACATAGTCTCAAACAAAATGTAGTTTACAACTACATTAAAACATGACAAACAATACAAAGGCTTCATCAAGCAAGCCAAAGGAGAAAGAAGCTATGGGGGATGTTGCTTATGCCTCCCAAAGGGGAAAATGGGTATCACCACCTGAGAACAACCCACCATATATATATATATATATATATATATATATATATATATATATATATGAATATCATTTCAAAACCCTGTCATGCCCTTATGCCTCCCCAAGTACCCCTTATTCCTCACATTTTCTTATGTCTCCCCAACCTCTTATGGCACCCCATAATGAGTAAAGAAATGCAAGATATTTCTTTGTAAGGTGGAACCCAAATCCCAACTCCCTCCACCCTTATACCTCCCTAAAACCACTTGTGCCTCCCACAAAATAACCCCATAGTCTTCTCCTACACCATTCCTAGGCCATCTACCCAACAACCCACAATATATACCAAAACATTCACACAAGAACATTTACATATATACAAGAAGAGCATTTCAAGAGCCAAGCTCCTACCTCTCCATGATGGAGTCATTCCAAGTTCCAAAACAACAAGATTTATCCCAATGCAAGCAATCCAAAACAGCCAAGCACAAGCATGCAACAATCTTCCAAAACTTCTCCAAGCAAGAGCTCCATAAACAACAAGAAAAATTCACCCAAAATGAAGTCTCCAAAAGTGAAGCAACCCAAAACAAGGCAAACAATTCAAATTTTATAGAAGAGGGAAGAGAAGAGGATGAGGTGGATCCATGTAAGATGCCACATCACACATCCTCAACCCCAACCCCAAAAGTCAACTTCATTCTCCAATGCATAATAAATAAGTGGGTGAATAATATGATAGTTTACTTACACACTCAAATCCAACCCACACCTCAAAGGAATGAAATTAAAACATGTAAGAAAAGTGCAATTAAAACCTACAATAAACCTCCAAAAGTCAACTTCATTCTCCAAAATGCATAATAAGTGGGTCTAATATTAACTACCCTTAAACCAAGGTATGGTTGGAATGAAATTTAAGAGGTAATAACAAGTTTAACTTGTCCCACAATAAGTCCTCCCAAAATGCATAATAAAATTCTAATTTCAACTCCCCAACCAAGGTGGTTGTTTCAGGTATGGGACAAGTTAACTTGTCACATAAGCCTCACTTACACCTCTTAAAATTTGAATTTATAAGATGGTGGCCAACAACACTATTAATTACATTCTTATGACATTATTTAAAACACTTTAAAACATGGCCAACAATATGATTACATTCACATATTTTAATTACCACATTAAATAATAATGAAAGGGTAAGTGCACCACATAAAACACATGCAAAATTTAAACAAAAGGGACCAAATAAAAGAAAAACATAAAATCCCTTGGTCACATTTAAAGGTGATCCCCCATGGGAATCCCTAACACAAAAACACACACAAACAAATACTAGTTGCCATGGTGACCTTGTTGAATTCATCTAGAATTCCAATGTGGTTGGCTCTCTAATCCCCCGATGTTTGTTGTGATATTTTAACCCGCAAAACACAAATACATCCCTTGGCCTCGTGGTCATATCGAATGTCAAAAATAATATGAATATAATTAAATTCCAAAATCATCTAGATATATGAATCACAACAACATCAAAGCAATCTAACAATATCATTTATAGTTTTATCAACAACTATATATCATCATTAAATAATTTTCTATTTCTAGGTCTACTCACAATATCCAAATATCACAAGTTCGAACAACATCCATCATATAACCATGTCCAATAGTATATCATCATCTATATAAAATACCTCTAATAATCATCATGCATCATATATGAATCAAGTCAATAATAATCCATGATCTGACATCTAACACCATACTAAATCAAAACTATAATAATGTCCATAATATAGTCAGTAGTATCATGATCAATATCAAAAGTGTCGAAGGGAAGTGGGCACTACATATGACCTCTTAAATTTGTATGTTATATCCACATATGAGAAATAATATTTAAGTAATTTGGCATTATGAAGGAGATAATGGTTGGCTTGATATGACATAATCCATCTAGGAAACATCAACCCAGAAAAACATGAAAATGAGTGTGTTTTTCCCAAGATGGATTCTCCAAAGGTAAAAAGGATTATACATCAAATCAAATCACCTCGAGGTACTCGTAAATCATAAAAATGCGTATCTCGACCACCTGAAGGGATAAATGATTAAACAAACATCAAAGGAATGACATGGCATCATAGTCATTCTGGGAGAGTGAAAAATGTGAACAACTCATGATTATTCCACCTGGCAACACAAAACATAATATTTTCAAGAGAACATAGATGGATTAGATTATGTGTTGTAAAACAGAATATTCTTTATATATTTGTGCCTTTCGGGAGAACGATAAAAATGAGATGAGAGAAATTGTATAAAGGTGACGAGAATGTTCTCTCTCTTGGGAGGGGTTAATTTTTCTAATCTTTTAAGGTAAATAGGAGAATACCAAGTCATATTTCCTTAAGAAGAACCGATCTGAGATACCTCATATTTTTCATTTGTTCCCAAACCTTCTTGCCAAGATGATTGCATTGTACAGTCATTGGTAGACATTGAGGTCATAGGTGTTGTTTCCCCTTGTCGAAGTGTTGGATTTTCTTAAATAAATTTATGTGTATTATCATGATAATTTTTTTTTTTAATATGTGTTTCTTTGAATCAATTATATGCATTTCTATTGCAATATTATACTAATGATTTCTTTGAATTAAACAAAACCTTAGCTTAAATAGTGACAATCTAGCAATAACTGTAACTCGCATTATTGATGGATCTTTCCCTCATCTTGTGGTAAATAGTTTTAAACTCAAATTGTATTTGTCTAATTTAAGATATTTGTTAGTTCTTGAGGGTATCTGGAATGTATTTGATATAAAAATTATCACTATTTTATTGAGAATTTATCATGAGATTTTATGTTTAGATTTTCAAATTTTTATGAAATCCTGTATTCTTGGGCCTCCATAAATACAAACTTTCTAATTGAAGAAATTCTTGGATTATATGATTTGTATTTTGCATCAAGAACAATGGTTTACAACATTTGTTAAGGTTCATTAAAGTATTTTGTATAATCAACTTTATCCTGCTTAACTTCCCATCCATACAACAAAACCACAACCAATAACCATCTGATCCACCGAATTATTAATGCTTTTTCTGTTTATGCACAAATGCTAAGGAGATCTGTTAGATTTTCCCATCCTTTATCAAAAATATGCAAAAACAAGTTGGAAATACCATTGTCTTTAGTAATTTGATCCTCATTTGGAATACATTTGCATTTTCTAGTGTGACAACTCATGAGATTTAGATAATGTCTACATTTACCATGTCTTCTTAAGGCTGATTTACCAGTTCCATAGAAAGAGAGTTTAGATATTGTTGTTATATCCATTCCTTTCACAAATACAAGTTACAAAATGGGTCCTCTCACCCTAGTTGTAGGAAGAACCTAAAGTAGTAGGGTAGGTCATACCCTTAGTGAGGTGTTATCCAACATTTCCCAAGTCAAAGTGAAAAGAGATTGCTAGATCCATCCTCGGCTACAAAATGACTCAAATCCTAGTATGTATCTCTCTAAGAATCCTACTTAGCTCGTTGATGTTGCTTGACTTACAAGGTGGGACTGATTTGGGTACCAACACCCTCATGGCACCATTGTTGGGGAATATTTTTTCAAATTCAAATATACATCGATCTATGGTAACGTATTAAGTATGTTTAGATGCAAATACATGATCTAGACATCATCCTTTATCAAGATTTAAAAAAATGGGCTTAATCAAAACTATTTGCTCGATATTTTCCTAGTTTAAGAAAGCTTTCCATTAAATTTGACTTGGCTAGGGGTAAATATTGATAAAGGATGTTAATTTTTCCAATATTTGTTGAAATTGATCATTAAGTTTCAATTGGAATTTGTTTACAATGATTTACACATCTAAGGTACAAGACCTTAGTGAAGACTCCACATTGTGTCCAGAAATTTGGTAAATATCAGTGCCTTAAGTTTCAAAATATTACAATATGTCATTAAGATTTGTAAATATGGAAGGAAGAAGGTCCTTCTTCAAGACAAATCCTACTAGAAAATTATTTCTAGAGCTAGGAAGGAAAAATCCAACAAAGAAACAAGTCTAGAGAGCCTTGGGTGATCAAAGGTTAGAAGAGAAAGTGGTGCCTATTGTTGAGAGTGATCAACCTTTGATAGAAGACTATTCTAGTTCTTTAGATATTTTGGATTAGACAGTCCTTACACAAATTTGTACACTCCAACTAGAGAGGGTCCTTCATTTTCGACTAATAAGGGTATTCCTCATCTCCCTCCTCTGTTGCTTAGAAGTAATAGGGTGTTTTGTGAGACCAAATCATTAAAGGATCAATACTTTGAAGATCATACACCATTACCTCAAAGACCTCCAATCCCCACCATTTTAACCCACCTGTTAGAACACCTCCTCAAAATAACATGGCTAACCCTCCACCTAGGCCCCCTTTGTTGTAAATTTTTTGACCCATAGATTTCAGGGGTATGGTGGGTTATCCTAATGCAGTTCCATAAGAAGTGAGGAATAGGTTTCCTAAATTTCAAGGAAATAATGTTATTACTGGTGACCAACACCTTAGACTTTTTGTTAATATTATGGAGGATTTTGAGATTGAACATGAGGATGTGTATGTCAAATTTTTCATTCACACCTTAGAAGAGGATGCTCGTGATTGGTATAAATCCTTACCAGAAAATTCAATTGATTCATGGAATGAAATGAAAAATGCATTTAGATTACAATATGGGGACAAGATTGATCCTAGGTTTCTCCTCTCAATTTGAAAATATCAAGAAGAATCCCAATGAACCTGTCCAAGATTTTAATACCAGATTTAACAAAACCTGACTATATTTACTATAATTTAAAGGCCAAGTGATGAATCATGTATAATAAAATATTTTGATGCCTTTGATAAGAAATATGCATATTATTTGAGGGACAAAAACCCTAGGAATTTGAGACAAGATTTCTCTATGGTAGTACAAATTGAGAACAATATTAAGGTAGTAGGAAATCCTCCTAAAAGGGAGGGTGTCAAGTTGGTCAATCCTAAAAACCTAGGAAAGCAAGGGGGTAAAGATCGGAAGAAGTGGTTAAGACTCTAGCAAGAGTAGTGAAAGAAATCTCTTACAAACTTGCTAGGGTAGAAAAGGGAATAGGATAGAGTTCTCATGCCAAAATCAACCTCAAGGTCAAAATAGATTTGGTAATCATCCTAGAAATGATCATAGATCAGATGATAGAGGGAAGAGGCCCATGGGATCAAGAAATAAAAAAAAAAACCACCGAGAGAGAAAAATTTGGTCCCCGATCCTTTAACTGCTAGAGTTTCCATGGTAGAAGAGGACCATGTTATTAAGTGGTGTGATAAATGTTTCTTACCACACTCCCCATGTGATCTTAATGAATAAAGTGAAGAGGTTTAGGATGATTCTTTTAGTGTGATGTGTGCATGATGGAATGCCCTAATAGTCCACAACAAGGAGCCACTTCTACCAAATTACTGAGTGCCAGGACTGTGGAATGTTTTTGGACTGCATAGATTCGGGTATCTCCTCTTCCTTCTACTAGTAATCTTGAAGTTGATATGGTTCATGATTTTGAATTTCCTAATCATGATTTTGAGTACTTAAGGGCATTGATGATTAAGAAATATGATGGTGGAATCCCTTCTGAGGAGGATAAACAATTATTAATGAATGCAGTGGTGGCCCAAGAGAAGGAGTATAATTTAAGAAACAAAACTATTAAAATGGGAGGGCCATAAGACAAACCAAAGACTCCCCTCCTCACTAATATCCCAAAGGATCCCCCTAAAAATATGTGCCAAATAAAGGCCCAATTAATGCCAATAAATTTAGTACCCTTGTCCAAGCTCAAGCTATGAAGAACCTTATTCCACAAGAGAAATCAATTACCCTTCCTCTCAATACAACATTACCCAAGTATACCCCATGTGATATGGCTCAAATTTTGAGTCAGATCAAGGTTATTGTACCCATTGTTGAGTTTCTCATAATCTTTGATAGAAAAGAGAATTCAAGTGTTTAGGGTTTAAGGAGGAGGTAGTGGCCCTGGGAAAGAATGTTAATAGTGTGTATCTTCCCCTATAATTATAGAATTGAAGAAAATTTTGGGGAATCCCCTAAAGTATACTTAGGTACCTCCCTTGATTAGTCTCAACTTGATGTTTATCCCTTTTACACTACTTTGATCATTAAAGACAAACTTGTTCACAATTGCATGTTTGATTCAGGAGCTTCATGTAATGTGATGCCCCTTGAAGTTATGAATGAGATAGATATCAAAGTAACAATAGCCTTTGGAAAGTGCATTGCTATGGATTCAAGATAAGTTCCAGTAATTGGTTATGTCAAAGGATTAGTGGTGTAATTGCCAGCTTACCCTGGTAAGTTTTTAAATATGAATGTGGTTATTGTTGACTTCCCTATAAAATGGGGTATGTTTTTGTCAAGGAAATGGGCTACTAGTGTGGGAGGAAGTGTGCAAATGGACATGTCATATGCCACTATACCAGTGGAGGGAAATATTGTCAAGTTGTATGGGGAGAAGAAGATGTTGCATTTGATTGAAGATCCCAACAATGCTTCTTATGAAGTATTGTATGCAAATGTGGATGTTAATAATTTTTTTGGTTATGCATATTTTGAGGAGAATAGTATCAATGAAAGTAAATGCTTTGAAAAAGTTGGTGCCCTTTGGACCTTGATGTTTGATGGATCTTTCTCCAATATGGGAAATGGGGCTAGGGTTGTACTTATATCCCCAATCTAAGAGACTTTTAACTTTTCTTTTAAAATGAAATTTGAATGCACAAACAATATTGCAGAATATGAGGCATTACTTTTGGGTTTAAGGATTTCTTGGAGATATGGTATAAAATACATAGTTTTTAAAGGAGACTCTAAGTTAGTGGTCAAACAAGTTAGAAAATTGTATGATTTGAGAAATCAAAGGATGAAGTAATATAAGCATGAAGTATAGGGTTTTGTTGATTTATTTTATTCTTTCAACATCTTATACCATGACAAAAATAAGAATGTTGCATCGATAAGTTGGATGCCCTTGGATCTAAGTTTGGCAAATGGATAGTCTCTTCTTATTGCAATTATGATGTTGAAATATTGTCTAGACCATCTGTGCCAGATAATGTGAAGCATTGGAAAGTATTTGATGATGATGCCCAGGTACAAAGGTTTTTATTAAATGAAGGAGAATTCACAAATTAGTGTATGGATTGGGAACCTATGGTCTTTGTTTGTGATGGTAAAGAAACCCTGTTTGAAAAGGATATCATTCAATTAAAAACCAACACTATTCCCATGAGGTTTGTTTCTTTATAATCCAACTTTGATAATGCTGATAGGGTGGTTCATAGACACATTTGCTTCAAGGGATGTTGAAGAATTAATTTGGGAACTAAATAAAATCCTAGAAAAGTTTGGATAGGGAGAAATTTAAGTAAGGAAGAAAATAGTCTTATGTTGAATTGTTGAAAAATATCAAGATTTCTTGGCTTGGTCTTACTCAGAATTAAAATCATATAGGGAAGATTTATTTCAACATGAAAGATACCTTTGGAACCCAATGCTAAACCATTTTGGAAAAAACAGAGGGCTATTAATCCACTCTCTCCTTAAGATACAAGTTATAATTAACAAAGTTGAGGGATTTGGGGATAATACAACCCATAATATATTCTTCATGGGTGGAAAATATTGTGCTTGTCAGAAAGAAAAATGGAGATATAAGGATGTGTGTGGATTTCAAAATTTGAACAAGGCCTCAATCAAAGATAATTATCCATTACCTCAATATGGATAACATTTATAATTGGTCATGGATCTAAGTTTCTCTCTACATTAGATGGATTCTTGGGGTACAATAAGTAGTTGTGAAGCAATCAAGATAATTTAAAATACTTTTACCACTCCATGGGGTACTATGTATATGTAAGAATTCCATTTAGCTAATGAAGAATAGAAGGGCTAACTTTCAAAAAGCCATGGATGTTTCATTCTCAGGTTACATCAATTATTTTATTGTAGTATATCAAGATGATGTGACAATGTTTTCTAGAAAGAGAAGTGACCACTTGAGCCATGTGGAAAATATGTTGATAAGGTGTAGAGAATATGGCATCTCATTGAATCCTAAAAAGTGTCATTTTGGTGTTCAAAAAGAAAATTATTGGGAAATATAATGTCAAAAGAAGGGGTTATGATTGATCTGAGAGGGTGGAAGCAATTGGTAAGGTTCCTATCCCTAAAACTAAGAAAGGAATTCAATCATTTTTTGGTCAAATAAATTTTATTAGGAGGTTCATTTCTAATTTTTTTGAGATGACTATTCCCATTACAAGCATGCTAAAAAAAGAATCGAATCATTCAAATGGGAATAATAATCCATCCAAACTTTCAATGGAATAAAACAAGCATTAAAGAATGCCCCAATATTGGCAGCCCCTGATTATAAAAAGGATTTTCAGATATTTTCTTTTGCATTTGAAAATACTATTGCATCTGTATTATTGCAAAAAGGATGAAGAAGGAAATGAAAGGCCTATTGCCTTTTTCAAGTAAGGCCTTACAAGGTGCTGAATTAAAATATACCATCATGGAGAAAGCATGATTTTTCTTTGGTAAGAGAAACTAAATTTTTAGGCCTTATATTATAAGTTCCAAGATTGTAGCCTATGTTCCCCATACTATGGTTAAGGACATTTTATTAGAGATGGAGGTTTCTAGAAAATATTTTCGTTGGGTGAATAAGCTACAAGAGTATGATATGGATATATAAACCACCAAGTTGGTTAGAGGTTTGGGCCTTGCAAAGTTGATGGAAGAGAAGTAACCTGCAGGTAATGGAAATTAATGAAGTTGAGGAAGGAACTATGGATGTTCAAGAAAAAATGATCAACTCCACATGGTATAAAGACATAATATTTTACCTTAGGAATTTGGAGTGTCCTGGTCATTTGGACAAAAATAGAGAAGGACACTCAAATTAGCCTCCAAAAATATATCATAACTGATTATGGGTTGGCTTGGAAGAATCTTGAGGGGGTCCTTTTGAGATGTATCATAGAGGAAGAAGCTCCCAAAATCATTACATAATTCCATGGGGGAGTATGTGGAGGCCACTTTTCTGGAAGAGTAACTACTCACAAGATCTTGAGAGTAGGTTACTGGTGGCCTACACTTTTAAAGATGCAACCTTATTGGTCAGGAAGTGTGAAAGTTGTCAAATATTTTAGGAAGGATGAAAGCTTCAAGTGCTTTACCCTGTAACCAATATCAATAGAATCTCCTTTCAAACAATGGGGGATGGATTTTATTGGAGAAATATCAGATCCCTCAAGTGCAGGGCATAAATGGATACTAGTAGCCACAGATTATTTCACCAAGTGGGTTGAAGCTATCCCCACAAAAATGCAACTCACCAAATAGTCATGGATTTCATTCTAAATCATATAATCTGTAGGTTTGGAGTACCCTGCAAAAATAGTTGTTGATAATGCTATGAGCTTTTGAGCTAAGCCATTGGTAGCTATGTGCCAAGAATATGGAATTAGTTTGACATATGCATCCAATTACAAATCCATGGGGAATGGTCAAGCTGAGTTAAGTAACAAGAATTTTCTCAAGATAATTAGGAGGACATTGGAGATAAATAAAATAAAATGGGAGAGCAGTTGAAATTTTCTTTGTGGGCAAATAGAATTACTACTAAAAGAGATACTGGGAAAATTCCTTTGAATTAGTTTATGGAGTTCAAGATATTTTACCCCTACATATGCAATTGTCTTCTTATCAGTTCATACAACAGCTTGAGGATGAAGAAGTGAACCCCTATGAAGCCAAGATTAATCAGATAGTGGAGTTGGATGAAGAAATAAGGGAATCTCACCAAAGACACCTTAAGTTCAGAGAGAAAATCAAGAAATTATTTGATAAAAAGGTGACTCCTAGAAATTTTAATGTTGGAGATATTTTTTTGTGGGACAGTAGGCATGAGGATAAAGGAAAACATGGAAAATTTGATGCCTTATGGATGGGTCCTTATTCTATTGATATAAGAATTGGTGAGCACACTTTTTCTGAAATACTTGGATGGATATTTGCTAGAGTTTCCTATTAATGGTAGGCATCTAAAGTAACTTTTGGATTGATCATAACAAAGGTATGGACTTTTGTACAATGTATAGTCCTATTGGTTTTTTGATTTTGTTCTTGTTTTTGTTTTTGTTTCCCTTTCATTTTCCTAGTCTACAATGACCCCCTTATCTCTTGTATCTATTTTTTGATATACATGGGTTCATATTGACTTGTGTGTGTTTTGGAATGACTATGTATCCAATGGATTTAGACACTTGGTTTTTTTTATGTTTTGTTTGTGTAGTTCTTATTTCACCCATAGGGGGTGCCCATCCCCAGTCATAGTTGGTGTTATTATTCAATTTGATCTCATCTCTCTATCCAATGTATTCCTTTAAAAAATTCTATTTGACTTGTTTTCCCATGTTTCAAAATGTATTCTCGAAGATGTGATCATGTTGGATGCAAATAAAAATATTTTTTTTAAGGTGTGAATCCTCTTTTTCAGGTGAGGAATGTAATAGTCATGTTTCCCCTAAAAATACCTTCAAAAAATCGATCATGGATAGAGTTTACTCTTGATAATTATCCTTGAATATTATCCTCTATACCTTTGTTGAAAATTTCATATTTTTCTCCACCACCCGAAGATACATGACACGCTTCCATTGGTTATGCTGCAGCGGGCTCAATTTGCAAAATTTTACTATCTACGTAATAACTACAAGATGTAAAATTTAGCCCCAAGGCCCGATGAATATTCCTATAAATATTCGAGTCAAAAATGTAAGAAATAATAATTGACCCTTTCCCAAAGAGGTATACATGTTAAAACATGATTTGAGCGGATATTTGGGCCAATGATGCATTTTTGATGATGATTTGATGAAGTGTAAAATGCAATAAAATATTTGAATCCCATCAAGGACACGTGGCATATTCTTAGTAAGGGTCAAAGAAGTGGGGATTTGAGTCAACTTGGTAATTTTGTGCCTAATTAGGAAAATATAAAGATGTACAAAAATGTCCCGTGACTCCGTTATCTCTAAGATTTGAACACGTGTCATGATCTTAACAAAAGTCAAGGGCAGGTGCTTAGGTCAAATGTGTAAACCTGTATGCATCTAAAAGATAGTACAAAAGTGTAAAAATACTCCCTAATCCCGTGAAGCATCACATTCATCCATGTGGATGGCCACATTCAAATAAGAAAGGCAGGATGGATGGCTAGGATGTGACACATTTATGGTTGCCACCATTAATGTGTTTTTACATGAATCAAAGTAAAATTATTTGAAGTATTCAAACACTTTGAGATTTTTACTATCGCATGTGAGGATTTGGATTCCATAGCTATCAAAATTCACATAGGAACAAATTTAAATCAACAGAGAAGTATCAGTTTGGAGCTAGAGGATTGAGAGTCTAGGAAGCAAGGGAAAATTACACAGACATTTGCATGGAAAACTGGTAAGGATTATATTACATTCATATTTCTCATTGTTTTTCATAATTTGTAAAGAGGTTAAAGGGAAAGGTTAGGGCATATAAAAATGAATTCGTTACCATCGGGTTTTCAAGTCACATCGGGTATTATTGGTGAATTATATTAAATTATAGAGACAGACTTAATGAATGTCGATTTGAATGATTTTTTGCAAAGACTCAATGTCCCAGATAAAAGTGAATTCATGGAAGCAATTGAGGCTAGTAACATTTCCTAGTTGGTGATATACTCCTTCAATACATTTTCCCGAATTGGTAAGGATTTTTATATGAACTATAATCTAGAGAATAGGGAATTTTTGGATGGGAGTGGTGAGGCAGTGTTGACTTTAACACCTAGAGCTTTCAGGTTAATGATGAGATTACTAGTAATCAAAACACTAGTAACCTTAAGCATTGAATCAGCCCTTAAGGACTTTAAATCCAAAAATAAATATTATGCCAAGGTTATAAACACTAAGTGGTTACTAGAAGATAAGAAGGTAACCACTAGACTCCCCAAAATATTGGTTAGGGAATAGTTTGTGGAGGAAGTGGAAGATTTAATTATGTTGCTAAGCAGGATGGCTAGCCTTGAAAAAAAAATGAATTCAAGGAATGGATGTGCCCATATATGTGGGTTATTTTAGAAAGAAAAGGGAGAATTTTTTGGGAAACCCTTATAGTTGATTCAATTCATGAACATCTTTTAGCACTAATTGCAAAAATCAAAATGGATGGTATTGGGGAGCTTGAGTTTTATATGATGACATATTTGATTTACAATATTGTAGGCCATAGGTATTTTCTAGGCTTTTACCACATGCCCCTTTCAAACAAAATAAAATTCATGAGATTTATCCCCAATTAAGTTGATTAATTGAAAGGAAATGTGATATTGGTGAATGATACATTCTGTACACCTGTCATATGCTTTCCTCAAACCTGAGTGGGAACAATACAAAATATAAGAAGAATCCACGAATGAAATAATGGAATATTGTTACTTTTTCATCCAGTATAGATTATTCACCTACATTAGAACTATTTGGTTTGAGGGGCATCCATGAAAATTTCCAAGATATTTAGATGATAAGATGGATTTGTGTGAACTTTCAAGACAACTAACACCAATTCACAAGTTGATTATTGGGAGACAAAAAACAAACATCAAATTTCCTATTAAAATTGGAATATACTCTTTCCCCTCCATTATAAAATCTAGATTGATGGAGGAGGAGATGGAAAGATTTGACATGGAGAAATTTGAGGCAAGATCTAACTATGATATTAGATGGGTGGTCAACACTACTTTGGGAAATTATTTTGAGCATGAACCTCACTTTGAGGATTATTGGATGAATTGTAGAGATGAGGAGGAAGTTAGACTCAGATATTTCTCAAGGATGACTCTAAAGAAAATCATTTAATTTGAAAATTTTATGGTGCCTCAAGGAATTATGGATGAACAACAATTAGTGAGTCAATATAAAATTGACCAAAAGATATAATGACATCCAATTGCTCGTATAAAATGGGATGAGGAAGAGTCATATGATTAGTATATCAGGATTGTTAATTTTATGAGGACCTTGACTTGGATAAAAGGAAAGAGTATATATCTATCCATTAAAACACAAAGGTACTTAATAAATTTAGGGACTTGGAAAATTTTGAAGAATATCTCCCCTTTTGAAGGAAGGGGCTGATAAGATAGATCCTTTGGGAGGAAAGGCCCCTAAATTTCCTTCAAAGAGACCTACCACATGTATTTTTGATGAATGGACTACTGCTGCTAGTGAGACTAGGACTTCCATGTCTTCTTTGAAGCAGAAGACAAAGGAAATGCTTTTAAAGTCCATGCAAAATGCTCCTATTACTTTTGCAATGCCCATATAGATTAAGGAATTTGTGTAACTAAAAAATGAACCCCACAATAATATTAACAAGGGAATCTAGCTCAACTAATACAATGAGAGGATCTATATCAGGTGTGGGCCCTACATCTTTGGTACAAGGTGCAAAAGAAAGAGAGCCACCAAGATGTTAGGAATTTTGAAAGAGCTAGGAAGAAGGTTAAACTTTTATTTGAACAACCCTTGGAAAGAGATGTTGGTGGCCATACATCAAGGAAGCACAAAATATAAAAACTGAGGTGATTGATCCTCTACTCTTATAGAAGAAAAAAAAGAGTAGTTGCTTCCTTGGCTCACTAGGTAACACCACCACTTGATTAAGAGACACCCCAAGTTAATCCAATTGTGCAACTAGTACCCCACCTCTAGTATTATTTTTAGAAGGAGTAGTATCTGAATTTATCCTAGAATAGGTAACCCAAAGTAATCTTCCACCCAATATACTAGGAAGTTCTATGATTGAACAGGGTTTGAAGAAACATGATGCAACACCATTTGGAAGTGTGAATGTACCTATTTTTAACAAACCACATGAACAAACAAAGATCCTAATTGAGATAATGTACATAGACATAAGTGAAGATATTCCTATACTCAAACCATTTGATGTATCAGTTGAAACACATATGGTAGAAGGCACAAGTGTTCTCTAGTCAAATGAAGAAGTAAAGGAACTTACCCATTTTCTAGTTGTTGAGCCAAAACCCCAATGCCATAAGTTTTTGTTGAAGGCCAAACTATTTCAGAAGTAGGTCAATCAAAAATCAGAGGATTTCTAGTGAAGAAATTATAGATAATGTGGCACTAAATAAAGAATATCCTCAAGAGGAAATAAAATGTCATCTAAAGTAGTGAATCACTGAACAAGTAAAGTGTACTAGAGAAAGACTGGTGAAACTGAAAAGTAACCCACTATAGAGGTGAATATTGATGACATTCAAAATGTCTAGACCATTGATGAAGGTGAAGGATTAATTACTAGAGGTCATGCCTATTGAGCCATGAAAGGAATAATTGAAAGAACAAAAGGTAACTAGCATACCTGCTCATGAAGATGTTTCCACTAGACAACAACCTCTAAAAGAGGTAGATATTGTAAAAAGACATGAATTTCCCAAAATGACAACACCAATCCAAGAGTTTCTTAATTAAACCATAATATTTATGGCTACCTTAGCTAAGGGAAAAATAAAGAACATGCTCCAACTGATAATGTGACTCAAAATGAAATCAATCAATCCCAAGTCCAAGATCAAGGAAAGAAGTAGTTGGAGGAAGTGCCAAGAAAGGATGAACCAAAATATTCAACATTGGGAGTAGACAAGGCAAAGTAGAAGCTCCGTCGGTGCAAGAAACACCTAAGCAATTGGTTGTTTTCTCTAACAAACCCCACAAGCATCAAAAGAGGAAAAAGTAGGGACTTCTCTCACAACTTGGTTGGTTAGGAGGGTTGATCTCAGAAGAAGAAGAGGAGATTGTACCTGAGAAATTTATATATATTACAACCTTGGATTTCCCAAAGCCCCAAAAGACTCCAAAAAGGGCTAGGGTTATTACTAAGACTCATGTAGATCCATATGGATCTAAAACACTAGAAGTGGAAACCCCACATGAAGGTAAATCAATAAATGATATAACATCAAGTGATTATAGTGTCCAGCTTATCCCTTTAGGAAAATCCTAAAGAAACAAATTGAAATAAGAGGTTTCAGAATAATTCTAGGGCTTGTTTCATAAAGTGGACAAGGACAAGATATCAAAAAGGAATTTTAAAGAATAGGTAAGGTATTTGAATTCATGTTTACAATAGCTAGTGGGCCAATCTAGTGAAAGACAAGAAGATATCTCTATTATTACTCTTGAATTTATTGGACATATTGAAAAGGATACCAAGAAGGTTAAAGTTGTTGATGATTGGGTAGAAAAGTTATTTGAAAAAGGGAAGAAGATATTTGAGAAATCCATAATGAAATATGGAGAGCTTAAGACCAAGCTCAGTGAAATTGATGAGCTAATTGAACAATGTGACAATGAGCTCTTTTACTATGAAGGAATTATTCCCAAGTTGAACCGTATCACTCAACTTGATGAAGATCTAGTTGAAAAGGAAGGAATTGTTTCCAATAGAACTAATGGGAACCAAGTATGCAATAGAATATTTGGCTAAAATTAGGGTTGAAGTTTTGAATGAATTTAGAGAAAATATGGAGATATAAAGGAAGTGGGTTAACAAAGGCATTGACACCATAGATATGACTGGAAGGTATAGTGTTTGACAAATTCAAAAATAGTTATGATGACCTTGAAATGGAATTCCTAATCAATTATCTTGAGAAAAGAATTTGAGTTGAAAAATTTTATTCGAGGTCATCGAGACATTAATTCTATAGAAAGTGGAATTACAAAGTTTAAAGAAATGCCATGGGAATACAAGAAAAGGATGGATCAATGTGGACATTCATTGAATAGGAAGACACCGATTTTTCAAGCATCACACATGTCTAAATGAAGAGGATTTAAGGCAGTTATTTCAAAGATATGATGCATATGTGGAAAGGAAACCAAAGGAGAAGAAAGATGATGGAGATGAAGATACAGATGTGAAGACTAATGAACAAGCTTAGGTGTGTCTTCTTTGAATAAATTTTCCTTCTTATTTTAATTATTATAATTGTTTCATGAAAACTTAATATTATTTTGAATTGTTGTTTTCAAACATGAATGTCATTTGACGCAATAAATTGGGTCTTTATATTGCTTTGATATAATTTTAAATCTATTATGAAGCATGTAAACTAATGTAACTATTTAACATTTTTTACATTGTGGAAAATGAAAAATTGGGGTTCTGTAGGGGCCCCAACCCATGAAAAAAGTTGCATACATTTTTGAAACTATATCAAAAAGAAATAAGAAAAGAGAAACCTAATCATCTTCCACTACAAAATCCTCTCTACAAAGAGGAAGTTTCTTCACCAACCTATTCTTTCTAGGAACAAATTCCTCTATTCCCAATGCCATTTGAAAAAACAAAATGTCTTCTCACAAAGATGCGAGACATACCCAAAGACATGATTTCATTAGTAGTTTTCATAGGACCATCCAAAAACTAAGAAATTGTGATCTCCTCTCATAGGAGGAAACCCATTTAGTCATGTCCAAACCTCCTTTAGGAAAATCCTTTTCCCTATTACTTTAAAAGTGAAGGATGGATTGGCAGCTTGAGCTGGAAGTGTAATAACAAATGATCCTAGGGCGGATGGATAAGGAGGCCTAGAACTATTCTCATCCCTACATTTCTTCACAAAGATGGGTGATTCTTCACAAGGATGGGAATATATGCTCCCTAATGGTTTCTTCTCCAAGATTGAAACACATTGTTCTTGTTCATTCATCCTACGAAAAAGAGTAGGAAAAATACGTAATGAAATTTCACCATCAAGTGTGTAATACTCTAGAGGGATCTCATTCACAGTGAATCTAACCCGAAATAGATTTGGGATTGATGTGGCATTGCTTTTAGAGGCTCTTCCCTTCAAGAAATTTTTTTTTCTTGACCAATGGGGCTGCCATGGAGGATTAGTAATGGGCATGTTGGTTTCATGAGGTAGAGGTAGAACATGGGTCATGAGTTGAAGAGGAGGACATGATATTATCAATAGTTACTATCTGGATTATAGGTGGGTGATGTAGTATGGAGAGCTTACCTATATTTCCATGATTGGCTTGAGTACTCAGATGAGTTGATAGGATTATAGTGAGATATATGGGTTCAGGCTCGTAGATCGGGTGAGCATGAGTGGCTCCATTTTAATCATATAAGGAGATAGTTTTTATTGATACATAGAGTTCTTGAGGATCCCATGTAGTAAAGACAAGAGGACAAAGATAGTGAGACTCTAAGGGTTGTTCTTATGAGGTCCATGATCATTAGCGAGAAACAAGTGGGCTATGGGTCCTAATGAGGATGGAGAGATTGTCTCTCCTTATGATGCAGGGGTGACCCCAGAGTATATAACATTAGGGACTCAAGATTTGAGGAGTTTTGATAGGGCTCGAGTAACATAAATATTTAAATGGGTACATGCTTAAGTGGAGGAAGGAGCACCAACACACGATGCAATGCAGGGTTTAGATGATGATAGTGAGGATGAGGTGACGATGATTTGGCTATAGTTATTACGGTGGTGACGATCGAGAAGGTCATAGTATAGTGGGGAGAGATGCAGTTAAGAGAGAGAGGGATGACCTCTTAGGATTTCGAGATGCCATGATAGCTGAGTGGGGACAATGTCATTACTTAGCATGATGGACTCGAGTATAGCTAGCTCAAAATACTATGGATAGAGATTGATACCATCAACAGAGGGATGGCCTCAGGAAGTCCTTAGGGATTAGGGGATATTCTGTTTCTACCGCAGATTTGATGGTGATGGCTCAAAGGGCGTGGGCTAGTGGATAGGATAGTGGACAGAGCTAAGAGGCTAGCACATAAAGGAGAGCACCTATAGTACTAGGGATGGTCTCTATGGAATATTATCATATATTACGGGATGATTTATAGTATTATGTTGATTTGATCACTAAGGGTTATCCTCATGTGGTTTTATATGTTGATCATTTGGCCACTAAGGTAGTAGGCCCGAGTACTAGTGCAAAGTGAGTGTGGGTCTTCCACCTCAAAGACTAGAGAGAGGGGATGAAAGTGTGGGGGTATCTAGTGGAGATGTTAGATCCATTGTTGGTGTAATTTTTCAAGGAGGAGAGGGTAGTACTACCCCTCCTAGCGAGTTCCTCATATTTTATTAGTTCACTAGCTGATGATATTTTGATGTATTTTATATACGTCTTGTGGAATACCATTTTTATATGACATTGATATGATATATTTTGATGTACGGCTCATAAAAGCCCATTAATATGATATATTTTTATGTATGGCTCATAGAAGCCCATTTTTGTATTACATTGATATGATGTATGTTGATGATGATCATGATGTATATGGACTTGATTTATATATATGATGATGATGATGAGGTTTATGACCTATGTTGTTTGAATTTCATGTGTTGATGGTTTTAGTGTATATAGTGATATATGTCTGAAAATGTGTTAATGATTTGTAATGATGTTATGGTTTTTGTTTTAATTTAAATGTGATGGATGTATGTGATGACATGAAATATAATATGTTAGTAAAAAAATATTTAAATGATTATGTAGGGCATGATTTTTATCAAAATGTCATTAATAAAATATGGTAAATGTGGAATTAATACCCCATTATGGATTTGAGACATACGCAATGGTTTTTAAAAGTTTTGAAAAGCATTTGCACTTGTAGCCTTAATAAATGTTAAACAAAATTATCAATCGGTAGTTACACACAAACTTAGTAAAATGTAGGATGAAATAAATGTACCTTCCTAGGACATGAAAGGGGTTTCATATGTGTAGATCAATGTAGGAAAAAAGGGTTCTCCTTTTCAACGGGTTCATAGAGAAATGCCCCATCTTTACATTTTTAATTTTAATGCAAACTGATCAATGTGGGAAGGTTTCTAAGATGCTCTTGTTTTTTGAAAGGTGCATCAATGCGGGAATTCTTTTTCATGGGTAGCCATCCTTCAAGGGTATGGTATACATTTTTATATTGATTTCGACTTTTTAAAGATATTCATCCTTCGAGGAATCGGTTCATAATTTTGAATGGTAGTTGTCATTCAAGGGATAACTCTACTTTAATTTTTTGATAATTACTTTATATTTTGAATAGTTATCCTTTCGAGGATGAGTCTATTATATTTTGATATCTTGATAAAAATCATCTAATGATTTTTATATACATTTTTGAGTGAGGAAAAACCTAATAAACCGTTTCAAGGAGTGGAAAAAATTTATATATGACCTATAAACACATGTCCCATGTCATGTTTTTCGATTGATACTGAGGTAAATGGGTGTAATGATTTTAAGGGATTCCTACGAGAGAGGAAGTTTTCTATAGTGAAAGATGTTATGAATAGATCTGTGGTGCTCATCTTTAAGGTATATTTAGGATATGATGGATAAACACATGCTTACAAATCATTACTATGATAAAATGGGTGGTTTGATAGAGTGGTAATATTTTTAAATATAACTATTGTCATAACAATCAATAATTTAACAATATAAAGGTTACAAGTGTAGGGCATTCAGAGGTTCCTTTTCAGTTCACCATCAAGAGAAGAAAGACAATACACTCCTGGCCCATACTTATGAGTGATAATGTATGGACCAATCCAATTAGGGGAAAACTTTCCATGTTTACTCTATTCTAATCAAGTAACATTTTGATTTTATTTAAGATAAGATCACCAAATTTGAAGTCACATTATTTTCTATGGTTTTTATAGGCTCATTTAATGCATTCTTGATAAATTTGATGATGTTTAAGGGCCATTAGACATTTTTCATCTAACAGTTCAAGTTGTGTTAAGCGGTCTTGGTGATATTATTCATCTAGGATGAAGTCTTTGAGAGATACATGAAGTGATGGAATTTTAACTTCTAGTGGTAGGACAAGTTCAGATTCATATACAACCGAGTAGAGCGTAGCACTGTAGGTGTGAAAATACTAGTTTGATAAGCCTAGAGGGAAAATGGAATTTGGAGATGCCAATTCTGCTGCATAATCTACTATTTTCATGATAATTTTATTTAGTGTTTTATTAGAGGCTTTATCTGTCGTTTTCTTAAGGATAGTAAGGTGAGGGAAAACTAAGTTTAATTTTTAAGGTATCACAAAGATTTTTACGTTCTTTATTTTTTAAATACTTTTCGTTGTCTATGACAAGTTTATGGTGAATGCTGAAATGACATATGATATATTGATATATGAAATTGGTAATAGGTCCCGATTTAGTTGAGGTTAAAGGAATAGCTTCAACCCATTTAGTGAATTATTCAATATCTATAGTAATGGAGTGATGTTGTTGAGATGATTTAGGATTGATAACACCAATGAGGTCTAACCCCCATTGAGAGAAAGGCCATAGGTCCTAAGTGGGTTACAACGCTTGACTGGGGACATGAATGAGATCTGAGTGAAGTTGACATTTCACACATTTCTTAACATATGCACAACAATATTTAGTGATAGTAGGCCAATAATACCCTAACCATATGAAACGTTTAATGAAATTACCTCCACAGATATCTGTCATGAACTTATTCGATTGTTTTGATCGATTCATGGGATTTAAGACATCTTAACAGATACCAAAGCAATACTAGTTTGTAAAGTATGTCACCTATGATGAAGAATTGGGTGACATATTGAAGGAATTATCATTCAACATTACGTGATAGGTTAGATGGGATTTTATATTCAGAGAGGTAATTATATATTTGATTATACCATGAATCAATTGGATTGTTGTCAACAGTGTTGAGAGAAGGAAGTTAATTTTCATGAGAGGGATGATCCAGTATTTGAATGACCAAAGATACTTTAGTTTAATCTTTTGATTCTTTAGTTTCTAATGGCATTAGGTATCCTAAAGAGGTCATTATATCTGTAAACTTGTTATAGGATCATGGAATGGTTTAATGATTACAAAATTTCTAGAAGAAAATCAATGTTGGCCTTATATTTTTACAAGATTTCATTTTTGCATTGGTATTCTCCTTTAACTTGACTGATAACAAGTTATGAATCTCCATAGATGTCTAATATATGAACACCTAGGAGAATAGTAGTTGTAAGGCCCATAATTAGAGCTTCGTATTTTCGTCATGTTATTGGTACATTAAAAATTGAGTTTGAATGATAAAGGATTTGGAATACCCTAAGGAGGTATGAAAATGACATTGGCTCCTCCCCTTACTTGGAATTTAGAACCATCGAAGAAGAGGGTCTTTTTTTTTACAGGTATAAACTCATATTCATCTACATTTATGATGGATTCATCAGGAAAGTATTCATGAGGGGGTTGACTATTAGGAAGGGGAGCATCTGCGAGCTAGTCTGTAATAGCCTTGCCCTTAATAGATTTATGTGATATTAACTTGAGGTCAAATTCAGTCATAAACATAAGCCATCAAGTGATATGGTCACTATGATATGGTTTAGAGTGCATGATTTTAAGTAGATTGAAGCTAGTGACAACATAGGTTTTGTGATTGAGAAGATAATGACGTAATTTAGAAGTGGCAAAGTATAAATTGTAACATAACTTTTCAACTTAAGTATAATGGGTTTCATATTCATGGAGTGTATGACTAATATAATATATGACCTATTCATGACCTTAATTATCATGGTGAGTGAGCATGGCTCCAAGAGCATGTTCTGAAGTGGATATGTATAGATAAAATGGATCTCCCTCTCGAGGTAGAGTTAGAACATGTGATGATAATAGATATTGATTAATTTCATCAAAGACCTTATGAAAATCAAAATCCCAGTGGAAATCTATTTCCTTGAGGATTAGATGATGGAAATCGATAACGATCGTGAAGTTGTGATATAAAATGTCGTATTGACTGTAATTTTCCTTAAAGGCTACATAATTGTTTAAGATTAGATGGAGGAGGCATCTCAATAATGGCTTTAACTTTTGTTGGGTCAACTTTAATACCTTGAATAGATATGATGAATCCTATAATTTTTCTAGTGAGAACACCAAAAACACACTTTGCAGGATTGAGATGAAGACAATACTAGATGAGATGAGTAAAGATTTATTCAAGCACTTCAAGGTGATATTTGTATTTTTGGAATTTCTTAAGATATCATCAATGTAATATTCAATAGTTTTATGGATTAGATCATGAAAAATGTAGGTCATGGTGTTTTTGTAAGTAGATCCTACATTATTAAGACCAAATGGGATAATGTGATAACAAAAGGTTCCCGAGTGATAAAACAATTTTTTTATTGATCGTCAGTAGCGATAAGAATATGATTCTAACCGGAAAAACCATCCATAAGGGAAAGCATTTTGTGGCCAGTTGTTAGGTCAACAAGCTTATCTATGTTTAGAAGAGGGAAATCATCTTTGGGACAGGAAATATTGAGATCCTTGAAGTTTGTGCGGATGTGTTACGGGGATAATATTAGAGACACATTGTGGATAATCAATGGATATGATGAAGTTAGTGGATAAAAGACATTGTAACTCTTCTTTAATAAGGAGAGATATTCGTGGATGCATTTTATGGAGTTTTTTTAGCAAGCTTAGCGTTTGGATATGTGACAATATTGTGTACGAAAATGTTGAGATCAATTCCGGGCATATCACTATATGACCAGGAAAAGGCTTGATAATATTTTGATAAGAATGAGGTAAATTTATGTAGTTCCTATGGACTTAATGATTGACCGACCTTAACTATGTGAGGATCCTGAGGAGTTCCTAAGTTAACGTCAATAGTGGATTCATTAAGGAGAGTTGGTGTATCAGATGGTAAGGATTACGAAGGAAGTGATCTTCAGCTCCCATATGTAAAAAAATGTCCTGATCATCATGAAATTGAAGGATATTTACTAAGGGTAAATCTTTTTTAACCATTTCTGGCCAAAAAATAAGTAGTTTTTTAGTGATGTGCTTGGATTGATAAGTTAGCAAACCTAAAGGTACAACATTGAATAAAAAAGTTAAGCGGGATGGATACAATGTCATCTACATCCATAGGATCTTCAATGGTCAGCAGATGATGATGGTTCAAATTATGTAATATGTATGGATGTAGTAGGTTTGGATAGGTTGAAGTCAAGTTTCTCATAACCTAGGCCATAATTTTCATAAAGTTTAAGGGAATGTTGGATGATTAAGTCATGTATTCCCTATTCGTAATAACCAAGGCAAAAACCTTTCCACATGCAACAATGAAGATATATATAAACAAAATATGGATTATCTAAGGATCTTAATTCTGATGCAAAAGTCATGGCTCGGTGTGGATTGATGTTCTAGATGAAGGGTGATTGAGTCCCCCATAGAAAAGGTTTATTTTGAGATAAGTAGGGCCTTAAGTGATAATATCTCCCACATTAAGCTCATATATAGGTTGTTTATCTAGATGACCATAGGTCTTTAGCAAGTGGATAGATTTAAAAATGAGAAGGTGATACTCTTCTAGCATGAGGTGTTGTACAATGTCAATAAGAGAGGAATCATTTGGTATTTTAGAGGAAGGAATATACGTGCTAATAGATGCCTCATCGGATGATGTAGATTTAGGTATAAGGATGTCACTTAGATGATAAGTCCTATAAAAATTGGTAAAAGGATTTGGATCTATGGGGACTGTGAATGCTTGACCTTCATGTTCATATTTGAAGCAGTGATGGAGGTTCGAAGGAATGCAATGCATAGTGCTTATCCACAGGCATCCTAAAAACATATCATATTGAAACTCTCCTTCTATAATGTAGAAGAGTTCATGTAAGGTTTTAATACTAACTTTAATTGGTATAATAATGATTCTTAATGTGGGTGTGATAGTTTCATTTAATAGTCATAATAAAAGTGGAGTTTTACCAATGACGATAGGGGATAGTTTAAGTTGATTGAAAGTAATGGATGATATAATATTGATGGTTATGCCCCCATCAATCATGAACCTTCTAATGAGGACATCATTGATTTGAGTAGTAATAAAAAGTGGTAAGTCATGATTCTCAGGCCTAAGTGAGGGAATTTTGGATTATTTGAACGATATGGTGAGGATGCTTTAAGGCCCCTACAAAATTTTTGAAGGATGAAGGACCATATATCAGTATTGTTATCGATTGTAAGGCTTCAATCATGGATTTTTATGAGAAGGTGATGTTTGTATCAACTCATAAAGTGACATATTAACGGGAGCTTGATGTAACTGTTTAATGACAACCTTTTGTATTGTAGTAGATGGTGACGGTGGTGCGGTGAGTATTGAAACTTTGGTTCTGGGTGAAATTATTTGATTAGGTGCTTTGGGAGCTATGGAGATGGATACTTTAGGTTTATCTCGACATGAGTAACTAATTCTAGAGGTGGAGGTATGGAAACAATTTTTTTACCTTTCTTAGACTCATATGGGTATGTGTTGTAGTTTTGTGAATGAGTGGTAATTTGAACAACATCAATCTTATGGGAAGAGATGGATGCTTTATATTTGAGTGAAGATGATGGTTTTATGTGTGGATCGAAGCAAGAAAGGCTAGATTACCTAGATTTTGAGCGATTAGGTGAAAATCCATACAATCTTGTATGGAATGACCACATCTCCTATGATAATAACAAGAGATTTTGAAGTGGGTTTCCATCCTCGTGGATCCAATGGTTTGGGAGGTGGTAACGTTATGAGTGATAGTTAAAGGAGATATTCTAAAATAGCTACATAACACCCCTTGCGTGCGTGCAAATGTGGATGAAAATGGAGATTCAAATATCTTAGCCTCTGGCAGAAGTAATATTTTAGTTGGGGTTGTTGAGTTATTAGTAAACAAGGGGTATTAGATGATGTGGTAGATGATGTGTGAGAGAAATTTGTGGAAGCTTGGTAGAAATGATTTGGACTGAAATGACAAGATGATTACTAGGTGTGGAAATGACCTTTCTAGGAGGAGGTGGAAGAAAAGGTGGAGGGCCATAGAAATGATATGATTTTGGGGGACATAGTAAGGGATTTTAAATACCTAAATAACACCTTGTTTATGAGGTCCTTTTGGGGTTTTGGATGAGACAGGTGTGCTTGTTGAGGTATATGTTGGTTAAGGAAGAGGAGTTTGAATGATGTTTTTATAAGATCTAGATGATTTGTAGGTTTCAAAGTTATTTATTTTCTAGATGAATAATGAATACATTTTTTCATAGCCTTTAGCGAGAGGGGGTTGTGTCATAAATGTTTCAAGAGGTATCATACTTATATTTTAAAACTATGGCATAGGTGTTGATGTGATTATGCTAGAAGGTATGATTGGTGTAGAAGTGGATTCAATATGTGACAAGGATAGGAGAATATTTTCAGTATTATCCCTAATAGATAAGGACTAAGTGAATGTTGGTGTGGATGTAATAAGTGTTGAATTTTTTCAATAAATGTTGGTGTGGACTCAGGAATGGGTAATGTTTTAGTTATAGTGTTGATATTATGATGAGTATGAATGGAATTCATCTATGGTTGGTCATAGACGAGAGGATGATTAGGAAAGGGTTGTTTGAATATGTCAAGATTTTGATTTTGAGGCACATTTGGGTTATCTAAGTGAAGTTAACCCTTATCAATCAAATATTGAAGGACATTGCGGAATGTGTGACACCTTTCGATGTCGTGTCCCTTAAACCTATGATATTTACAATATTCATTATCTCGATACCAAGAGGGTTTAGATACATATGTGTCGATAGGTCGGATAGGTGAGAGAGATAGAATATTTGCAATGAAAAATTTGTCAAAGCTGTGTTATAAGTCTCTCCTATTGGTGTATAGCTATGTTGTTGGTGGGAATTTTTAGTAGTGGGCCTTTACTTAGGAGATAATTTAACTACTACGGTGTTATTAGATGACTTGGACTTATCGGTATTAGATGATGATTTAGATGGGAACTCAGTTCGTGGTTTCTTAGGATGAAGTTTAACTCAACCATATTCTAGAGCTCGCAATTCCAATTTATGGGCCATGGTAAAGGCTTCATCAAAGGTCTAGAATGATTGAATTTGTAGCATTTATGGGATATGCTTGGCACATGAGAAATAGAAAACTTGGATCAATTCAATTTTTGTAATGAAAAGGATAGTTGATTAATTGTACCCCTCCATCAGGTGACAAAATTGGCAATAGACTCATCCTCAAACTATTTAATAGCATAGAGGTCATTGATAGTGACTTTGCGGGCTATGTTTATAGAAAATTGTTATAGGAAAATTTGTGTGAGTTGTGTGAAGGAGAAAAGGGAATATTGAGGAATGTTATTATACTAATCTAGTGCAGGACTAGCAAGGGACATGGGGAAATTCCTCAACATTAGATCTTGGTCATGGGCTATTAGATAATAGGCATGGCAAAAAACATGAATGTGTTGTTGAGGATCTTCCTTGCTATAAAATTTGATAAATTTTGGAAGTTCGCAATGAGGTGGATATGCTTTGTAGGGTACTGAGGGATGGATGGGCTCATTGTAAATTTGGTCATAAGAGAGCATGATTTTAGGTCTCGATGAAGTGGCTTCAATCTGGATATGAGGTACATGAGGGCTTGAAGGGGATCATGTTTTTTGGTTACTACGAGGATAAGCCATATTGAAATGAGAACTAGCTAGGTTGTGAGTATATTTGATATTGTTGAGGGATGTTCTACTGGTAGGGAATATTTTGTTGTGGAATATTTTTTGGGGAATATTTTGATGGTATGGAATATTTTTCTGTGGAATATTATATTGTGGATTGTTTTTTTGAGGAATGTTATATTAAGGTATGCTATTTTGAGATGGAAAGCTTTGTTGAGGGACATTATATTGTGGAATGTTTTGTTACGGTATGTTATATTATAGAACATTATATCGTGGAATTTTTTTCTTGGGATGGAATATTCTATTGTGGAACATTTTTTTAGTGGATGTTCTTTTGATAAGGGATATTTTACTATGGGATGGTTTGTTAAAGTTGAATATTTGTAGGGATTTTATATATAGATTGAGATACTAATGGTTGTGACAATTGAATATACTAATAAGGATGTGGGATAGATATGATGATAAGAGGTTGTGAATAAGGTGGTGGTTGTTAGAAATTTATTGTGGAGGCAGTAGGGGATGGAACTTATTGTGGTATGTTTTGGATGGGGGTATATTGTGATATGAAAATTAATGGTTGATATTGTTGGGGAATATGTTGTGAAACAAGGGTTATATAGGAATGAATTGAAATGGGATGAGTGGTGGTGATAGCACTAGTATTGATTAGGGTAGTAGATGTAACAATGGACATGGTGATGCTTTAAATGGGAATAGTGACTAGTTGAGAAGAAAAAGTGACAAAAGCGGTAACAGAACTCACTAGAGGTGTTTGAACTGCTGGAGATGCTAGAGGAGTAAACAAGGAAGCATCGATGCTGCTTTGGGGAAGTGTGGAACCAATAGAAGGGTCTGGTGAATATGTGAGTTGTTGGGTAGATGTGTCTTGAGAGAAGATCATATGGAGACTATAAGTGGGAATGGAAGACACAATACTAGATGTTTCGAGAGTTGGCTAATAGGAATGGAAGACTTGAAATTTGAGGTTTTGGATTGACTAATAGGTTGATATGAATGTATTTTCTAGATGACGGGTTCTTGGTTTGACTTAATGAGTGTGAAATAGTTGACGAAGGGTGAGGAATGTGTGGTTTGGGTTAAAATGGTTGAAGTTGGACACCCCTAGCAGAAAGATAGGTGTTAAGGGAAATTGTATTTGAAGCTAGCATCACTTCAAAAATATGATCCCCTCTATCATAGAAAGGATATTTTGATGATTTTGATTGAGAGCTAGGAGAGTATGGTTATTTGGTTTCTTCTTGCTCATATGTATGGAAGATTTGACTATGAAATTGATGTCTTGGGTTCAAGAGTTGTCGTATTTCTTCATTATATTTCTCCTCTAATTCATTTTAGCATCATTGGTCATTAATAAGAGGAGTAGATGTAATTTTTGATGAAATGGGTTTTGTTGTTGTAATGGTGTATCAAATGTGTAGGTAATGGTGTGGATAAGAAAGTAGATTAATGTACGAGATAATGGTGTAGAAAATGGAATAGATAAAGGGATATGTTGTTTGAATGATGTAGATAATGGTGTGGACATGGCTTTAGAAGTTTTATTATGGGCTTTCTATCTAGTTTGTAACATGGTAAAAATGCACAATTGCTTAAAAATGAAAAAAATAACTAAGTGAGTTTATTAAAAACAACAAACAAAGACAAGCAAAATGATTTTTTTAGATTTTATTGATTTAATTATGAAACAATGAAATTTGTAAAATGGCCAATGATGGTCCTAGGAAATGGAAAACTAGGGTTGGTTTCAAGTGTGTTTAAATGTGGAGTCCTCGATATACCTGAAGATATGTGAGGCCTAACTCTATATTGTTGCCGATGAGGGCATGGTATTGGGGCCTACCCCTTCACTTCACGCTCCTACAGCGATAAGGGTGATGGGTGATTTTTCGAAATACCAATAGACAGGTGATTATTTTCAGCTAGAACACCAAGTCAGATTATCCTCTTGGTGATCAAATCCAATTAGGTATCCACATGGGTAGGAATTGTTTAAGTTCATTTTGATGTTAAAGTGGTTTGGTTGTGTGTGGGGAAAATAGAGTGAATACAATTGATTACCTTCCTAATTAAAACTATGTGAAGTAAGAAGTATGCAGTTGTTTATTTTTAAAACCCAAAATGAAGTGTTTATTTCAATGAGGAAAATGAATCAAGAATGAAATATTGAAAGTAAATAGATGGATTTAGGACTTATCGTGATAAACACTTCATATTTTTTAGCAATTTTAAAGCGAGCAATCCAAAGAATCAACCTACAAAACCAAAGTTAGCGCGAAACAAGCGAGAAAACAACAAAAACAATGATTAGCAGGTAATCTATAAAGCAATGAAAAGGATTTAGAGGAATCATTGGCAATTGCAGGAATCATTGGCAATTCACCCAATCATTGGAGATTACTATGCAGATAACCGAAAATGAAAAACATATGCTATTTTTAGTGAAATTGACAATGAAATGAGGGACATGTCTAACCGGGCATGCCAAAATGTTTATAACAAATTATACCTCTTAAAATTAATTCACTAAGCAAGAAAGTAAAATTTAACCAACCTAAAAATGATAGGGTTTAGTGATACTTGTGGATGTGACTGATGGTAATTGATTTTGTGCTCCGTATACAAAATGATATAAGATCTCTTCCTGTGAGAACACCTAAAAATCACAGACACTAAAAAAATATGATTAGTAAAATATGAGGTAAATTTCTTAGCAAAAGCCAGTCCCCGAAAATCAAAGGACTTCCTCACAAGAGTTTTAATCTGCTTTTACACAATCAAGTGGGTACGAAAACAATATAATATGTATGATAATCAAATCACGATAATATGATGATAATTAATGAGTTTATTACAAACATATAGCTGATAGATAATGAGAAATGAAAGGTATAAACTATGGTTCAAATTCAGAATCTAAGTCCAAATTTGAATTCTCAGAGAAATCTGAATCCTCTTCTTCAATGTATTTTGGAAAGAAGTTTGAATTCTCTTCTTCAGTGTATTCTAGATTTTCTTCTTCAAAGAAGTCTGAAATGTATTCTGATTTTCTTATCCTTTGTAGTATTGGTACTCAAATTCAGAATATGAGTCCTTGGAATTATTTTCATTCTCATATTCAGACTTAGATTTCAAATCCTCTAACTCATCTTTGTATTGATATTCAAACCAAGAAAGATCAGCTCGGATGTGTAGGACCTCAAAATATGCTTCCCAAAATTCCTCTACAAAGATCACAAATCATTGAGTGGACTCAAAAAATGCTTTGTAAATGATCCAAAGGGGCATAGTGGATAGCACACAACTCAAGATCATGTAGGATGTCATATTATTCCTAGTACAATGGATGATGGACAATGGGCAATGAGTTGATACTAGTAATCTCATGACTTGGACCACCTATTTCCATCTAAAATAATCCATGTTGGATAAAATGTCGAAAAATTGATACTAGTAATTTCATGACTTGGACCACCTATTTCCATCTAAAATAATCCATGCTAAATAAAATTTCATAAATGAATAGATTCAAAATAAAAGCTAAATGAGATTAAATTAAAGATGATAGAAAAACAAAAGTGACAGGAATAGTTGGTGATTTTAGGAATTTCTTATGATTCTAGAGGATACTTGACATACTAGAAAAATGCAGTATTTAACTAATTAATTTAAAATTGTGGTCTTTCAGGGACTTAGATAATAATTTGAGATAAAAAAATGAATGGTAAAAGTAGCTAGATATAGAAATGAGGCTAAAATGATATTTGATCTTGATGGAAGATCTTGTAAAAGTTGATGAAGCTTGTAGCTGGATGATGAAATATTGATCTACAAAGGCTCCAAAATGACTCCCAAGATGCTTGATGATTGTGAATAACAATTTTGGATGATAACATGAATACTTTTATGCATAATAATACTCAAGTATGAAGCTCTGGTTTGAAAATGCAGGTGGATGATTCTTGAAGAGAGACTGAAAAACTCTCTTAAATAATTGTCGACGATTACCCAAATCACCGACAATTTTGGTATGTTTGAGGCTTGTGAGGAAAATAGTTGTAAAAACTTACTAAAATGAGGTTTTTTTGTTTTAAGGGGGATGATGTGTGGGTAGTTAGGGATGTTTCAAGTTTGTTTTGGGGGGTGATAGAATAGGTGTATATAGGTGTGTCAAGATAAGGGAGTTTGAAATAGATGAGGTGGATTAAGTTAGCTATAATATCATGGAGTGTTTAGATTTAATATAGATAATGTAATTAAATGCGATCAAATGATGAATTATTTAATTAATTGAGTAATTAAACAAATAAAAATGGGAGATTATTAAGGGTGTAATTATGGCACATATTTAGTTAATGAAAAAATGTGAGAGGTATAAAGTAGACTTAGGGTTATAAAATAGGAATGTGTTTAATGATTTGACCAAAGATGAGGAGTGTGAATTTCTAGTGTCTAAAGATACTCTTATTTATTTTGACTGTGGCCTTTAAAACCCTAGGTTGACCTAGTGTAGGGATTACTTTCCTTATGATATGTGGCCTTAGTGGTCATTGTATCCCGTTAAATAAATAAATTATGTGTTGGTTCATGTTTGTCTCATATTCCTTACCTCATAAGGAGTGCAAGCCATTGAGACACATTCTTGGCTCACCATACATTTCTAGTGAACTCGATGTGAATCCTATAGACTTATTGATTGATCATAGCTCATTAAAATCATCTATCTTCAATCTTGACCCAATTCAAAATCACCAAAAATCTTAAAAACCTCTAAAAACTACTATACACAAATTTCATTGCCCTGTGGGGAAATCTTGTATGTTTTAGCATACTTGAATATATACACCATCATCCCCTAACAGCTGATTCTTTCTGCTTTTCTACAAAATTTCCTCTCCCGATGTCATTGTTCCTGTGTAATTTTTCTTTCATGACTAATTACATCGGTGATCCCCACTTTAGTACTTTTCCTTAGCTAGATCATCACTCTATTATGGAGTATATGGGCATGGGGTCTTCTGATTCTATTGTGTAGACATTTCCTAAAACCTTTCATCCTAAACTTGAATTCCCATTCTACATGGATTGTTGTGTTATAGGATTACCTAGAAAGAAAACTCCCACCTACCACAACAACCAATTTGGGGATGGGTAACAATAGAATCAAAGCTGAAAACATTTTTGATCATCCTCCGAGGTTTAGAAACTCCTCAAGTAATTTTTTCAATATAAGGATGAATAAGAAGAAAGGCTTGGAAAACATATCCTTGAATTTTTCTCTGAAAAACTTGACAATAGAGAAGAAAAAGTGAAAAGTCCCAAAGTAGGTTCATCCTAGAATACCTCCATTTATGACCAAAAACAACCTTATTCTCCAACTCATTGATAGTATGAGCCAATAGAGATCCTCTCTACAAGCTGGATCTTAGGGCATCATGCTTCCTTTACTAAATGGGCCTAATGGGATACCCATTTCCTAGCCACTTATTTACAACAAAGTCATAAGATTAGTCCAAAAAGAGCCTCTAGTACCTTATATTGCTAGCATGTAATTGGTGAGTATTTCTCCTTTCATCTCTTATGATGGTCCATTGATCCTTCCCTTAAAATTAAGGCATTTGGAAATTTTTATGAAGAATGGATCAGATCCAATTCGTTCACCACCACCAAAATCTTAGCTAAAACCATCACTGGAGATGCTTTAGGTTGGTATCATACCTTACCTCCTAACTCCATAGTTGAGTTAGGGTTTTGGTGACATCCTTAGTAAATGAATTTCAATATCATGACTTACCTGAAAATAACATTAATACCTTTATCAATTGTAAGTAGTTTGAAAATGAATCAGCACAAGCCTTCATTAAACATTAGAATACCCTATCTACACATGCTGAACATAACATGCCTAGTGATAGCCTCTTCCAATTTTTTTCAAGTTATTTAACCTTGCCTTCAATACAAGGTGAGTTCCTTTTCTCACATCTCTCTAGAAGAATATTTGGAACAAGCTAAAAGGTATGATTACGTCATCATATATTTTGAGAAAGTTATTCCTAAGACATAGTCTAAAAAATAATTCTAAATCCTTCAACTTTCTAAGAAAAATAATGCGATAGGACGACAGAGTCTTTTCTACTCTTCCTCTTATTTCTTATTCGAATAAAACATATTTTTAACATTGATCAAGAAAATAACAATAACAATTATGATCCTAACTATAATCAACTGTTGTATATATCTACCCCCCGAGGTAAATATAGATAATCACAAAGGAAAATATGTTGAGAAGTTCAAAAACCCAACACAAAGGAAAATATGTCGGAGAAGTTCAAAAACCCGACACAAAGGAAAATATGTCGGAGAGGTCAAAAACCCGACACAAGGAATTTCAGGTTTCGGGTTTCGGGAAACATGAGACATGAAGCATGCAGATCGCAAGGATGTCCCGATGCTTGAGAGTTCCGCAAACCCAAAACACTACCTAGGAAAATCGGGTCTTGGAGTCGGGGAAACAAGTCGGGAAAGCATGGGGTGAAAACATGTCGAGCCACCTTCCAAACCTATGCATATGCAAGTCATATTTCCAAACCCAAAACAAAGGAAATCTTGGAGATACCAGTGGAAGCAGGTTTTGGGAAAACACAAGCATCAAACACATGTCGAGGCATCCTCCAAACCTGATGCAAATGCAAAGGAGAACCCCGAACCCGACAGGAAGAACAGACTGACGCGGGAAATATTCAGATGGCCATAACTTTTCACAGGGAGCTCGGATTCACGCAAGGTTGGACTTTTGGAAAGCTTACAAGGTCCTCTATCCAAGCTGCGATTTGGATATCTTTATTTGGGTAGGAAAAATTATTCAAATATGTAAAATACAGTTCGCCACTTCTTGGTTTGCTAGGATTCTTACCTACCGTCATAATGAGATGAGTTAAGTGCAGTCTGGAGGTGGTTGGGGTAGATTTTGAATTCCTCTCTTCTCCCTTTCTTTTTCCTCATATAAATTGTAAGGAGGGGCTTCTTTCAAAAGGTTGGACATTCTTGTTTTGCCCTCCCTTCTTCTCTTTGGCAGGTGAATTTGTGGAGTTCAAACCTCCCATTTAAAACTGTAATGCAACTTTGCCTCTTGACATTTTTGTAGTGTGTGTATCAATCTTTAGAGAAAATAATGCATGTTTGTGGATGATTCTCAACCCTCTCTATGTTCATTTGCATCCTTCTGATCTTTCACTACAAATTTGGTTATCTGTACATGATCTTGCATTGCATTTTAATGGTTTTTGTTTATTGGCAAGAAAAGTGTTCATCATTCCTTGGTGCATCACCTTTGTAGTTTAGGTTTTATTTTATGCATCTTCTTACCCTGTCTCCTTGGAAAGTTAGTTTAGGTTTTGAGTAAACCCTTTGCATTTTTTCGTGTGCATCTGAACAGAGGAATAGGAACCGACCTTCATTCGGAGATCTTTTTTGATTTCGCAAGGTCCCACACTTGGGAAAAGCTCCATGTTATGCAATCACACCTGAGAATCTCAACCCATTGAGTTGCAGACATCCGAAGTCTTTGTGATTCACCATCAACACAACCATTAAGGAAGGAAGAGTTGAAACATCATGTACCTAAGATGTTTACTGCAATATTATAAATGTCTCAACCTATTCCTCAATTACATGATGAAATTAAGTTTTGTTGGTGACATGATAATTGGAGTCATTATCATAACAACTATCGTGTACTATGCATGAATGCCATCAACTTCTTCTTGGGATCCCAATTTGACCACAACACCATCACTCAGGAGTGCTTGACTGAATTGGTCAAATCCCATGATGTGCAAGGCCGAATTAAGACTTCTAAGTGCCCTAAGAAATACTTAAATCTAAATAACCCTTCCTAGTTTGTAAAAATGTTATATACTAAATTTTTAAATAACACATAAGTATGGCAGAGAATGATTCTTTATGAAAACATTAGGGTTCAACATAAAAAAATAAAAATGTATTCTTTTAGAAACACATCAACTTAAATATTAGAGTTGAAAAAGGATTATTTCTCAAAAGATTAGGGTTTGAATTCTTTTGGTTTTTTCTTTTGTATTGTCATTTTCTAAAAATATAATTGAGAGAAAATTGTTGCATCTTTTAAATCATACATAAATAAAGGAATCTAAAATTGACCCCTAAATATTGATATTTACAAAATAATGTAGGCACATTAAATAATCATACCAAATACATAGATTCTTTAATTATTTTAAACAAAAAAACTCACCAAGAACAACCATTGCATTTTCTTTCTATCTAAGGCATGTTTATTAAACCAAAGACACTACCATATTGTTAATATGATACAAAATAAGTTTTAATATTATATTATCATTAATGGGAACTGTCAAACATTAATATATTACAACTATAATAATTATCGGTGGGCAATAAGTGTAAACAACGAAAAACACAGAGACAAATGAGAAGATAAATAAATAAATACAAGATTATACCTTCATTGTAGATCTCTTGCAAACCTCAAGATAAAACCATAGAAGCTTTAAGCTTGTTGGTTTTGTTAAAGATTTGGATTGTGGATGCTCTTTATAATGTTCTCCAAATGTGTTTGTAGATGCTATGAGAATATTTCACAAGGATGCGGATGTCAAATTGGTAGAAGTTGGATGCAATTTTCTCAAAGCTCCAGGATGAATTTACAAAGGAAATGGCTTTCTTTTATAGTTGAGGGTAGAGCCATGAATGGTGGATAGAATATTGAATAAGCTCCAGGTTAATGGTTGAATCACCTGGGTTATAAAGTAGACTTGGAAATAGTAGTTGCAAATTTCCATGGGTAGTAGACATTTTGAATAATAGAACTTACATCCGGAAATTGAATTGTGCTTATAATTCTATAGCCCACTCATTTCTAGGAATGGAGTCCAAGTGGGATAGGGAAGTGTAGTTCAAGTGTAATTGACTGGAATAGGTGGAATTAAATAACTAAATTTAATTAGTATTTAATCGTGAGGAGATAATTAACTATTTATATAAATAAATGTTTAATTATATTAGCTAAAAGGTGTTAGGCATTAATTTAATTAATTCCAAGAGCATGGTAGAATTAAATTAATTTAATTAGTATTTAATTGTGAGGAGAAAATTAACCAATTAAATAAATAAATATTTAATTATATTAACTAGGAGGGTGTAGGAATTAATTTAATTAATTCAAAAAGGCATATTAGAATTAAATTAATTAATTCTAAAATGTAGGAATATGACTTAGATAATAGAATTATTTTAATTAATTCTAAAAGGGTATATTTAAATGGAAAAATCAATTTAATTAATTTCAAAGGGGTGTACTATTTAAAAGATAGAATTAATTTAATTAATTCTATTTAAATATAAGTGGGATAGAAATATGCATGTAGTTTTAGGGTGTCTACATTTTCCCCTCTTTAAAGTGTTATTGCAAAGTAATAGTGTTTTAAAGATAGTAGGTGCATGCATATTAGCAAGAAGAATACGGTGAAGCATTTGAATGCTCCAACAAGTAGAATGGTAAGGGAATTCCCTCACAAGAAGGTGGATGACGCAACAAGGTGGTTGAAAACCGCTTGATAGGAAGAAACCATAGGAATTTTGGCCAAGGATGGGAAGAATAGGAAGGAGTGTTCTCATAGCATGAGCTTCATTTGGAGAGTGTGAATTTAAGAGAAACCTTTATTTTATTGTTTCACTATAGGATTTTCACCAAGATTATGAAAGAATCAAGATGGTTAACCGAGATGTGTGTAAACAAACACACACACAACAAAGAAAATAGAAAAGAAAAATAAGCCCAATATGAACAGAGTAGGTGCATGCATCATGATTATAAAGGAACCAATATTTTATCACATTACTTGAAATTGGTCCAAAATTAAACATTAATAATGCAACGTAACCTCAAAAAGTAATACAATCAGTTATGTCCCTAATGTGTGCCATGATGATGATTAAGTAGATGTAAATGCTTCTAAGGTGGGAATAGGATCAGACTAGAAGAGTGGAGTATACTTAGAAACTCCTTGAGACACTCTTGTTCGATTTATTATTCAAATGATCTTAAATAAATTACCCCAGGATAAATTATATCACAAAGGCAAAACATTTTTTTGACTTTCCCGAAGCAGAGTAAGTAATCATGCAAAGGGAAGAAAGTTATAGTTGTACGATTGGAACTATCACTAGGGTATTAGATAAAGGTATGAATTTATCGAGATTGTTTTGAAATGTTGAAAGATTCACTGCAATATTTTCCAATTGTAGGAGTTCGTGATAGCTAAATATTGTTTTGAAAATGTTATGATTTTCTAATTTTTTTTTGAATTTTTGAAACATTCGATTTTGGTGATTTTTGAGAAAATTGAAATACAAATGTAAATAAATGTAAACAAATTCGAATGCACAACAAAAAATAAAACACACCATGGCTTATTTAATAAGCTAGGAGGAAAATAAAATAGTTCAAGCGGTCAAAAATACACAAACTAAGAGTGAAAACGAACCCAATATGAACAAGAATGAATAACATCAAATTTATTTGTGAACTAAGATACCAAGAATTTTCCTACAATGAAGGTAAAAAAGTGCAATAAAATAAAAAATTGAAAGAATAAAAATCATCATCACGATGTTGAAAAACTACAAAATTACAACACAATTTGCAATAACGACGTCTAATGACACTCTAAATGTGTTCCACATTAAAGAACTAGACAAATATGAATGCCCTTGAGTGATAGCTTAGAACGTGAGAGGATTGGATTAGGCCGAAGAGCAGAGGGATGATTATATACTCAAAACAACTCTTTTTAGATCCCATTGAAGTTTGATTTGTATTGGATTTAATCCAAGTGTTCCCAAGCAAAGTTATATTTTGAAAGGGTGAATTATTGCCATGAGCATAGATATACACCACAGAAGGAAAAGTGATTAGCGAAAGATGGTATGGAAGTATCATGAGGAGCATCGTTAAATGGTGAATGTTTTGAACTATGTTATAAGTTATTGAAAGTTAGTCAAAAAAATTCTAAAAGTTTGGGATTTTATAGTTTTATATTGTTTTCTATTTTTGGAACAATTTTATATTGTTTTTGGAGTTTGGAACAATTTTATATTGTTTTTGTATTTTTTAAAACATATTTGAATTTTTTTATAGTTTTTAAACATATTTGAATGTTTTTGTATTTTTGAAAACATATTTGAATGTTTTTGGATTTTGGAAACATTTTTGAATGCTTTTTATTTAATGAACATTTTTAAAATGTTTTTGTATTTTTGACTCGGTAAAATGGGTTACACATCTTGAATGTAATTGCAAATAATTAGAAGAATTCCATTCCATTGGCAGAAATGTAGATGGTATAATTATATGATGTATCACTCCACTCATGACTCCACACAACTAGGAAGATGTGAGGGTGCATCATCAAGAGCTAATGAGCACATGAAAATGAGGTGAATATCGATATGAAACCGAAGATATTAGTTCTTTAAGACACAAGGTGTAAAAATGATCCATGTGATAAGAATGTAACTCATCTTTAGTCAAGATTATCTAGCTGATTCCAGGATGATTCTAATTTATAGGTTTTGACTAGACTTAGATCCATAGATGGCCTATTGATTGGAAAAATATAGCTAAAGTAATTGTTTTCTCTCTTTAACAGAGCAACAGATTACTTCTTGGGAAGTTTTTGATTAAGCACTTATGATCTAGATTTGATAAAGGCTTTATTGGTTGATTGAATTTGTGAAAGAAACCCTACATGTTACCCTATGTCGCTAGTAAGAGACAAGGGCTCAACACCGAAGACAAAATGTAGGCGAGTAAGGGAACACTGCCCCCATTCCCAGTCTCATACTACTAGTGAGAATTATGGGCTCATCACCAAAGACTGTGAAGGATGAAAGGTGTAATGATTGATTTTTATTTTTATTTTTACATTTTAAGATTTATTTGGCCTTAATTTTTAATAATGTGATATTTGGGAAGGAACATTCTTCCTCGATTCTCAACCTTATGCGACTAGTAGGACATAAGGGTTTAAAACCGTATACGCAGAGAGATAGACGATCAAAATGTCTGGGTAAATAGTTCTAGTGCTTTCTAAAAAAGTGATATTTTTGAAAGGAGGAGTTGCCATCAATAAGATTCGAGACAAAACCATAGGTTAAAAGATCTGAAATGGTAGAAACCATAACAAGGATGAGACACAAAAATTCCCAATAGGAACAAGGTTAACTTGTGTTATGATAGGTGAAGAATGTGAAGATATGATAATGATATGATTAATATATCTACCAATAGATGGAATGCTTAACGTTATTTACACTTGTTTTTCCACTTTTTATTTACAAACAATTTTGTAAGCAAAGGTTTAATACGGAATTTTATTTTCTTTTTAATGCTTATGGATTTTTCTCGATCTTGCGAATGAGGATTTGAAATGGACTCATCAAGAAAGAGGTCCATGTTTATTAAAGTTGAATGGTCTGAATTACAAGACTTGAGCAAATGAAATCCAATTCAAAGGAGTGGATCAAAAGATTTTCAATGAATGATAGATGAAAGTAGTCCAAATTTACGAGACTTGGGTGGAAAAGATTCAATTTAAAGGAGATAATCAAATGATTCAATGGGTCTTGAAGTATGAGACTTGGGAGGAAAAGGTCCAATTCAAGTGAGATAATATAAATATTCAAGGAGTCCTAATTTATGAGACTTAGGTAGATAAGGTCCAAGTCAAAGAAGAGAATAAAATGATTCGATGGGTCCTTAAGTAGGATACTTGGGAGGAAAAATTCCAAGTTAAAGTAGAGAGTCAAAATATTTTTTGTGCATGATATATGGAAGTAGTCTGAATTTACGAGACCTAGGTAGAGGAGGTCCAAGTCAAAGGAGAGAATCCTAATATTCAAAAATTCCCAATTTATGAGACTTGGGTAGACAAGGTCCAAGTGAACAGAGTGAATCAAATGATTCAATGAGTCCCTGGGTTACAATACTTGGGAGGAAAAGGTCCAAGTCAAAGGACGTGTAATTAGATAGATCTTTGATGACATCAAAAGAATCATATGATGTTAGAGGAATATTTTCAATGCAGGAATTGATATCCAAAATGTGCCCCCTGCTCATTTTATGGCTAACTCCTCCCATTCTTCCCTCTCTTATGCCTCAATCACAAATTTTTTCTTTTCAGGAACTCAAAACCTTCTGGAAATGGCACCATTGGATAGAGCTCTTTCTCAGCTTTCCAGAAAGGTAAAATTTTCCTCCTAACTCCATGTATTTTTCAAGTTATGGCTCGGCAGAGTTTTTGTGGGAAATTTTCCCCTAGAAGGCCCGCAACCAATCAGGACGTGCCATGTGTCCAAATAAGTGGTGGGGGTCGGAGGATAATTTTGAAATTTTTTCCAAATAACCAAAAAGGTAAAAATTCAAAAAATTTTCCCACCGACCCGATTTGGCCCTGTTTTGCCCTAAAACTTCAAATCGCCATATCTTTCGATCCAGAGCTTGGTTTTCACGTTCTTTATATCAATGGAAAGATGGTAAAATTCTCTACAAGATTCTGGGGTCATTTTTGAATTTTGGTGGAGTTTGGAGAGAGAAAATCAAGAAACACCTCTGGCACGTGGTCATGGACAGAAATGACATTTCAACCACCGTTTTTAATGAAGAATGGCTCGCATTCTCTCCCAGCATGGTTAAAAATGTCAAGGGATGGGTCTGTAAGGATGCCCATGCTGTTTTGATGGAATTTTGGTCAATGGTTGAACCCCTTACATGTTTTCCCATGTTTCTCTCTCTTGGGCTCGTCCTTGCTTTGTAAAAAGCGATTTGGCTCATTTTCAAAGGGTTGAACATTTTTTGTGTATTGCAGGTCCCCCTTCTCACCTTGGAAGTGATTTTGGTGGAATATCAGACCTTTTCTAAGAATTGCAACCTATTTTTTCCTCTCAGGTGTTGTAATGTAAGTGATTTTGATGTTAAAATAACAATACAAGCCCTGTGATTAACTTTCCATCCTCTGCTTGTGTTGTTTGACTAATTTTTGATTCTTCATTACAGTTATCAGCTTGTGCATGTTGTTTTTTTTGTTGCATTTTATGACTTGTGTCAATCTGCAGAAGTAAAAAATGCTCACCACTCCTTTGGTGCATCACCTATTAGCATTAGTTTTAGTTTATCTGCATTCTCTATCTCTGTCTCCTTTGGAATTTAGGGTAGGATTAGGAATTTAAACCTCTGCAACTTGTAAGTGATAAATCTGATCAGAGGAGTTGAGGAACCAGCCTCTAATCTGGAGATTCCTTTCCCATTTTACAAGTCCCACACTTGGGGAGAGGATTCAATGTTGTGCAATCACACTGGATGTCTAAAATATCAAACTAGAAATCTGATCAACATCCAGGGGTGCTGCTGATTTGCAACAATAGTTTTGGCACACCCGGTGGGACCTTAGAGGTCTTCCACTTTATCTTTGTGATTTGGTGTGTTCTTGTTAAAGATTCAGCCTTTTGGAGGCACTTTCAAAAGCACATCTAGTGACTCCATCTGGTAAACAACTCATTCTCTAAGTTGCAGACTTGTTTTCCATTCATTTCCATCCATTCTTCTTTCCATCATTTTCATTCTTTTCCATTCCATGAAGTTGTGTAATCATGACTTCATTTCCATCATGGAATTCACATTTACAACAGCAGTATATCACACCTCCAACATGTTTTACAAATCCTCCAAATCAGTATTTTGATCAAATTCAAAATCAGCATGTCTACCCATATGAGCAGCAGTGCCAAAGTCAGCTTGGATATGAAGCATGTCAAGCACAAGGGTATGCTGGTTGTGAGGGAAATTAAGAAGAAAATGCAGATCTGCTGGAACAAATCCAAAAGATGGAGGTAAACATGGTGCAATCCAGGGCTCAAGCACAAATGAAAGCATTTAGAATTGGTTGTAGAGCACCTTGTCCATGGGTGGGACATTTTCCAAGGCATTACAACCCTCAAGAGAAGCTAGACTTCATGATTACAACACTACCATTGCTTGCAAAGTGGACTGAAGGAATAAAGGTGTATGAGAGGAGTATTCAACAACCTTGTCAACAGGTAAGCACACCATCTCATGCCTTTTCTCTCCCTCTTTCCCAATCTATTTTATCTCAGCAGTGTCAAGTTTTAAACTCTCCATCTGCTGTCCCAAGTGTTGAATCCATTTCTCCATTCCCTAGTCTTCCACCCCATCTCAATTCTTCTATCCTTTTCCCTTCCAAACAACCATTCCCTCCAAAGAAACAAGAGTTCCTACCTCCTCCACCACCACAAAAAATTGCAAAATCAATTGAGTTACAATCCACTTCTCCTCTTGCATTCCCAAATCCATGTTGGGAGGATAAAAATTAGAATGCCAATCAAGGAAAATAGCAGCAGAAAGAAGAGCCAAACAAGGATGAAGAAATTCAAAGTTTGAAGAGTTGGGCTCTTAAATTCGGGATTACAAAAATCCCCTTGATGGTGAAACCAATAGAGGATGTTGAAGTTGGAGAACAAGTGGAAAAAATGGCTGATTTCATAATAGCAGTGAAGCAAGAAAAATAGCAGTTTATTGGTGATGAGTTGGGTGTCCATGTTGGCACTTTGCCCAAAGAAAATGCTGATCCAGTTTACACTGCAAAATCAGCCATCGAGAAGGAAGGAAAACCATCTCAAAACCCCATCTTTGAGGAGCAAATGGATGAGGTCAAGTCAGTTTTTACAACAGTAGAAGAAGGAAGCATTATTGATACGTTTTTGCTTTCATTTGAAGGGGCTGATTTGATTGATGAAGCCATTATGGAGGTGAACAAAACAGGTCCAAATTGTGAGCAAAAGGCACAAGAAATTTCATGCTTCTCTCCCACTTCATCTCTCCAACAATCTGATTTTTGGGATGAGTTTGGATTGACAAGTTTCATGTTTGAAAATGAAGTTATACAGGGTGAAGAAAATGCAGATTTGGAGGCCACCATACAAGAGGGAGAGACTTTGCTACAGCAAGACATTCAAGAGTTTGATTTGCCATCAGACTTAGAAGAATGTTTAGATGAAGAGCTAGCTGAAATTACCATGTTTCCTTCTTCACCATTCATTCTCCAACAACAAGAACTTGCTGCCATGGACAAAAGAGTTCAAGGACAACAGCCTATAGTTTGTAACATGCCTCTTGAATCAAAGCTGGAAGAATTTGATCTTCCAAAAGCTACAATGGAGGAGCTCCAAAGCCAACAATGTATTGCAGCAGGTAACAACAATGCAAAAGCAACTTCATTGGATGTTGCAATCAATAATGAGGAGTTGCACACTATAGAAGAGTTCCATGTTGCCATGAAGGAAGAGAAAGGGCAGAAAATTCCTACCATTGCTTCCACATCACCCACCCAAGAAGGTCTACAAGAAGACTCCATTTTTGGAGTTGAAAATTAGAGCTATGGGCATATCAAACGGATCATACCTTGCCCAATAAGGTATTTGACTTCATTGGATTCAAAGGAGACGTCATAACCAGTCATGCTTGCTTCTTAGCATGAGGGTGAGCTACAAAGTACCAAGGATCAGCTGTCATACCTCTTCAATCTAAATGCAGAGTAACTAAAAGAGGTATTGGATTTGTTTTCAGTTGACACCTTGATGATTTGGGTAGAAGACCATCTTCTTGTTGATTTTCCACTCATCCAATCAGCCATGTTCGAGTGCCAAATCAGTTGCATGGTTGCAACTTTTGAGAAAGGGAAGCTATTTCTCCTAACTTGATTTGCGGGGTTTGTTTAGCCCACTTTTGCTTCCAACTAGAGTAGGATAGGTAGTTTTCTTTTAGTAAAAGAAGTGCTTGTGCACACTCTGCATGTTCCATTTTGGAGCATGTATGACTTTTAGTTTTGTACATAGTTTTGTGGTGTTGGTTTTGCTCTTGTGCAGTCCATTTCAGTGGGTTTCCAAGTGGCTCAGAGAGGAGGTTTTCAAATTTTAGATCAGTTTGCAGGCTACAAATCATGACTCCATGCCCAATGGATGCTTCAGGTAACTGGTAACTTCATCCAGCAGGCAGATGACCCCTCTGAGTCGCCAAAATTGTTATCCAAAATGTGCCCCTTGCTCATTTTATGGCTAACTCCTCCCATTCTTCCCTCTCTTGTGCCTCAGTCACAAAATATTTCTTTTCAGGAACTCAAAACCTTCTGGAAATGGCACCATTGGATAGAGCTCTTTCTCAGCTTTCCAGAAAGGTAAAATTTTCCTCCTAACTCCATGTATTTTTCAAGTTATGGCTCGGCGGAGTTTTTGTGGGAAATTTTCCCTAGAAGCCCATGACCAATCGAGGACATGCCACGTGTCCAAAGAAGTGGTGGGGATCGAGAGGAGAATTTTGAAATTTTTTCCAAATGACCAAAAAGGTAAAAATTCAAAAAAATTTCCCACCGACCTGATTTGGCCCTGTTTTGCCCTAAAACTTCAAATCGCCATATCTTTCAATCTAGAGCTTGGTTTTTACGTTCTTTATATCAATGGAAAGCTGGTAAAATTCTCTACAAGATTCCAGGGTCATTTTTGAATTTTGGTGGAGTTTGGAGAGAGAAAATCAAGAAACACCTCTGGCACGTGGTCATGGACAGAAATGATGTTTCAACCACCGTTTTTAATGAAGAATGGCTCGCATTCTCTCCCAACATGGTTAAAAATGTTATGGAATGGGTTTGTAAGGATGCCCATGCTATTTTTGATGGCATTTTGGTCAATGGTTGAACCCCTTGCATGTTTTCCTATGTTTCTCTCTCCTGGGCTCATCCCTTACACTGTAAAATCCAGATTTGGCTCATTTTCAAAGGGTTGAACATTTTTTGTGTATTACAGGTCCCCCTTCTCACCTTGGAAGTGATTTTGGTGGAATATCAGACCTTTTCTAAGAATTGCAACCTATTTTTGCCTCTCAGGTGTTGTAATGCAAGTGATTTTGATGTTAAAATAACAATACAAGCCCTGTGATTAACTTTCCATCCTCTGCTTGTGTTGTTTGACTAATTTCTGATTCTTCATTACAGTTATCAGCTTGTGCATGTTGTTTTTTTTTGTTGCATTTTATGACTTGTGTCAATCTGTAGAAGTAAAAAATTCTCACCACTCCTTTGGTGCATCACCTATTAGCATTAGTTTTAGTTTATCTGCATTCTCTATCTCTGTCTCCTTTGGAATTTAGGGTAGGATTAGGAATTTAAACCTCTACAACTTGTAAGTGATAAATCTGATCAGAGGAGTTGAGGAACCAGCCTCTAATCTGGAGATTCCTTTCCCATTTTACAAGTCCCACACTTGGGGAGAGGATTCAATGTTGTGCAATCACACTGGATGTCTAAAATATCAAACTAGAAATCTGATCAACATCCAGGGGTGCTTTGCTGATTTGCAACAATAGGAATGTTTTGAGATGCACACTCATCCGTAAGTGTAAGAGTGTGAGGAAAGAAGGATTGATCTCTAGATGTATATCCAAGGTTCCTTATAGGCCGTAGAGAGAAAATATTCAATGTTTCTCTGTCAAGGTAATGGATTAATTTATTTGATGAAAGACTTACAATTAGATCGTGAAATGGTTGTATAAGGATATTCCTATGTATACGCACCTTATAGAATTCATGCAAATAAGTGTCTGCAGAGACGTAAAAATCATCTTTAATGATATTCCTATAAGATTGATCATTTGAGGGATTGCATACACGAGAGGTTGTGTTGTTGCAAGTGTCCAAGCTTGTTGTGGTTGTGTTTTGATAACAAGACTAGAGATGTCAGTCATAGAAGCCAACAATGGAAGAATAGAATCAATCTCAATGGTGCTTGATGATGGAACCTCTTCTGTAGATTCAAAAGTTATATCAAGGTTTGAAAGGAGTCTTGAATCATGTTCAATCTCTCGTTTTATGTTAGAATACTATTGTCCCAAATAGGTTCAATGTTTTTTTGAGTTTTGGAAGAAAATATGTAGAAGAAATGGATTAGTTTTGATTGAGAGATACTTGAATTTCATTTTCATGATCTCGTTGAGTATCAATATGTACAACGTTTTGGGAAACATTAAAATCTTCATGAGAAGGTATATTAGTTTTTTTTTCATTTGTGATGGCTTTATCGTTGTCATAAATATTTCTCCATTGTCAAGTAAGTCTTAGATGTAATTCTTAAATCACACACATTTATCTATGGGATGGCCATCAATGCGATGAAAGTCATAGTATGTGTTAGGTTTGTACCAATATGGCTTCAGTTCCCCTTCAAGAAAGGGCATTTTGATTGGATATATTATCATTCTAGCCTCTTTTAGCTAATGAAAGACACTAGAGAGACTTTCTCCGAGGGGTGTAAATTGACATTTAACTTGCATGGAGTATTATCTTTGCTTTAGGTTGTATGATTGGATTTTTAATTGAGTATTCATGTGTGTTGTGCACTTTTTGATTATTTGTGACACCATCATTGATGACATTTTGGTTATGGTGAACATACCAATATTTATCATGATTAGTGCTAGTTTGGTTATGATTGTTAGTATCGTCATTATGCCTAAGGTCATGAGAAAGAGGACCTGATCAAGCCTTTAACAATGAGGGATTATTTTCTTTGAGTTAAGGTGAATTTGGAGTCAAGGTTGAAAGAGAAATGTTTGATGAATTTCTACGATATGTTGACAAAATTTGTGATACATCCCTTTGGAAGGTGTAAGAACTAGTCCAAATATTTTCCTCCTATACTTTTAGGAAAAAACACAAGATAAAGATATATTTGTATGCCACTTCGTTGTATGTTATGTAAAATTATTTGATATACTTTCTAGGATCAATTTTTCCCTTGTATTTAGCAAATTGGGGTGTCTCGAAATATTTTGGAAAGGGTGTGCATAATATTTCCATACCAAAATGGTAAGGACACAATTCATCAAATTTGAATTGTTTGCATTGTTTTTGCATACCTGAAATGGTGTCTTTCATCATTTTCCATTCCTGAGAAAATGATGAATTGTGTGAATCCACCATTATAATTGAAAATGGAGGAGAAAAAATAAAAATGGGTGATGGAAGAACTCAACCCTTAACAAAGTGAATGCTAATATGGAAGAGGAGGAAAGGATTGAAAGTTCAACCCTTAACAAATGTAATGCTAAGATGAAAGAGATGAAGAAGCTTGAAAGCTCGACCCTTACCAAAGTGAATGTTAAGATGGAAGAGGTGAAGAAATTTTGAAAGCTTGATCCTTACAAAAGTGAATGCTAAGATGGAAGAGGAAAACAATTTTAAACCTCGAACCTTAGCAAAGTGAATGCTAAGATGGAAGGAGGAAAGGTTTGAAATATTGACACTTAGCAAAGTGAATGCTAAGATGGGAGAAGAGGAAATATTTTTAGATTCGACCCTTAAAATTTGAATGTAAAGGTGGACAAAGAGAAGAAGCTTGGAAAGTGAAAGTTCGATTATGGAACTCTTAGCAAAAGAAATGTTAAGATGGGATAATGATTGCACAAGCTACATGATGTGTTTGAACCTTTAACAAAGTGATTGTACAAAGGAAGAAACTTTGAAAATGTTAGTATGCTCGACTCTTAACAAAATAGGTGTTAAGAGAGGAGACTAGAAAGATGGCAAAAGTGCTCAACTCTTAACAAGACATGTGCTAAGAGAGGAGACTAAATAATGAAATGATGATACTCAAATAACGACAAAGTGAATGTTGAAATAGAGAGGTGAAAAGATGATGATGGAAATATCGAATCTTGACAAAGTGAATGTGAGAGACAAAGGGAAAGTGACTGATCTAAAATCGAGTAAATTTAATGCTTTAAAATATAATAGTGAATAAATGATGAAAATATCAACAATTCAACAAAGTGAATGTTAAATTGTGATGACGCAAGATGGATAAAATGCTTAAAGCTCAACAATGTGATGTCAAACTTAAGACTTAGAAAGATGAAGGACCAAAGTGATCACAAAGGTGTTTAATTGTGATAAAGTGAGTATCACAACATCAAGACTTAGATGAATAAGGATGAAAGTGCTCAAGTTCAGATATGGGTGTCTTAGAATTAAGACTTAGACTCATGTGTAGAGGTGAAAATGAGACAAAAGTGGATCCAAATAAGGATTATTTAGAAACTACGAAGAGGTAAGAACATGAAATATTAATCCAAACAAGGAGTGTTTGGAAAATGTGAAAGAAATGAAATTTAAAACGTAGGTATTAGTGTGGAACACTCTTTGTGAAATGAAAAAAAAAAAAAAATTAATATTTGATGGTTTGTTTTGGCCTCTACCTTAGCTTGGACAATGTGTGGTTTCCTGGGTGGCTCTCTTAACTAGATATCAATAGTATATACGAGTGAGCATGGTACTATTGTTAGTCATCAGCTTTAATTTACCCCCTTTAAAACCCTTCACAAGTGAGAATCAACAAGTAACTCTTCCACGTACCCGACCTCCCGAGGTCATGCGAGACAGCCGGTGGGGTAGAATATGCGAGACAAACTAATTAGGTATTCTAATGTCTTCGACACGCACTAGTGGAATTTGTGAATCTAAGGCAAAGAAGGCCCTTCTAACTTGGGTTGGTGTGATAGATCGATCGGCGAGGATGACTGCTCGAAGGCTCAATCAATATCGAGCTCGGCGTGATTCGATCTATGGGTTGCGGAATACGTGGAAAGTGACACGGGATTGTTTCGTGTATATCCCACGATAAGGTCATATAGTGGATGATGAATACAATCGATTCTATGGACGATTTTACGGCCTAGTCGAGAATTCCCTAGCCGTTAGCCGTTATATCTAGTAAGGACAGTTGCTCGATGATGATAGGTGGAAGTGGGGTGGACCTGAATACCAAAGTACGTAGGCTAGCATCTATATCGGATTGACCTGTGGACTCGTTGGGCTGTGGGGTCTGTGGATCACAACCGTAGACTCTCGGTTGTTGCGGTCCTGTTATGGTCATACGTGAGATCAAGTTCTAATCCCTAGTATCCAGTAATCGTATGCTTTCTCAGCTTCTATGTTTAGAACCAATAGTTGTGCGATCTTCTCAGAATACCTTACAGGTGTTCTCGCAACCTGGATTCTTAAGCTGGTATCTATATCTATGAGGGTGTCTCCAGCATCTGGCTGTGGAACTAGAGGATCGCACCCGAATGTTTGTTCTCTTTCGAGCCCTTCTACGGTCATGTGGATGTTTTCTAGGGTAATCTGTAGTTTGGCTGACTTGACCAAAATGCATGTGCTTGGTCATCTTCTATGTTTAATCCTCTTAACTGAGAACTGATCAGTTGTAAATCTGTGGTTGTTCGGAATACTTGTATCTTGAGATTTTGGTCTATGTCAACTATTCGTTGTGACTAGGTTTGGTTGAGGCACGATTGGCTCAAATATATATTCCTGGGCTCTTGAGGTCCCGTGATTGTCATACGAAACAAAATGCAATCTAACTGTAATGAAACAAATTCTAACTAAGTGAAATAAATCTAACTACATATAACTTTTATTTTTCTATGAAATATTCTAACAATTTTAAGGAAAGCAAACTATTTTATGCGTATCTAGAAATAATAACTAAACAATAATTAAAAACAGACAAGATAACCGAGTGTGGTTATTTGCCTGTGCGATTTGTAGAATTATTCTAAATGACTAAAATAATCCTGTCTAATCTACCTGCAAGATTCTCGATCCTACCTCAGAAGTGAGGAGTGAATCATAGTTTCTCAGAAACTATCAATCCCCATAGCTTCCCTGGCAATATCGAGAATAGAATGAAATGAAATAAAGCGATTAACTACTCTATTTGATATGAATCTGACTAGAACTTTGAAATGTAAAACCTGGATTCCATAGAACAGTGGCGAATCCGATGGTGTGTGTATGATCTCGTCCCCTCAGTATGATCTTCTCGTTCTTTCGTGTTCACTTGGATCCAGAAAAGCGTGTAATGCTAGCACCGATAGGAGTAGATTTTGGGACAAGGACAGCTCAGAATGCAGACCGAGAATGCGAGTAGGAGAGGGATAGCGCAAGAGTACAGAGCTTGGCTTATGCGATTCCTAGCGGGATTTTACTGCGAGTCATGCAACGTGAAGCGACCAGAACCTTTGACTATCCTATACGAAGAGCAAAACCTGCAACTTTAATGGCTTCCCAAGCTACTCTATTCCAAAATAAAGACACTGCTTGCACAAGTTGGATATGTGGCTTACCAACAGCTGAATAAAGCTAACCAGGCATATAATGGATTGAACTAAGAACTCCAAGACACAGTAAAAACAAATCTACAGCAAAGAGGAATTCAGAGGCAAGCTTCTAACCGGATTGGATGGAACAATGACTTTGCTGCAAAGATGGAGTGCATGGCTTACTACTTGCAGTGAGCAATCTTGACCAAGTATGAAATAAGCTATGCTATCAATCCTAAGCAAGCTAACCAAAACACTAAAAATCAGAAGACTCTAACAAGGAAAAATGGTGACCAAAAGCTCCAGCTCAAATTCTTCACCCAAATTCAGACCAAAAACTCCAGACCAAAATCAGACCATTTGCATGTACACAAACCATGCATTTATAGGAATTCCAACTCTCAAAAACCAAAACCAAATTGAACTCCTAAACAATAAACAAAGGAAAAACTTTGCATTCGGGGACCAAAAACATTAATGCATGCTCAAGTCGGCAAAGAAAAGCTGGTGAAGCGTGATATTTCATGAGTCGCGTCAAAAAAGAGCGTTACGGAAAACGCGCACGGGACCGCCGCTCGGCGGGCGGCGGATTCTGAGACCGCCGCCCTGTTCAGGGCGGCGGTCACGAGACCGCCGCCATGCAGGGCGGCGGTTTTGTCACTGAAGGTCAAGAGGCCAAGGAAAGAGGGAAAAAGGGGAAAACAAAGGGCGCGGGGGCTAAGCGAGGCATGCGGGATGTTAACGCATACTCCGAGGGCTTTTCGGATCCCGAACACCTTGCGAGGAGACCTGTATCATCATTGGGGCACTTGTTACCTTTGTTGCAGTACAGTACCTTACAATTTTGGGTACGTACATATTGCCCCCTCGGAGAAGCGTTTTAGCCATGAAGAGGCATAAAACGGTGGGTCAGTATGGCGATCCCGAAATGGGGAGTTAGAAGTTATACCTTACACGTCAGGTGTGTCGAAATGACGCCATCCAAAATTCCCGCTTACTGCAAAAATGAAAAGAGAACTCAAGTGCGAGATAGATACAATAATTTGGAAAACAAACACTAAAATAACAGGGAAAGAGGACGTACCATTTGTGCGGGGATAGGGACTTACCTCCGTCGGCGCTCCGAACCTGTGAAAAAGCCATTTTAAAACGAAACAGAACGATATATATATGACAGTGGGCCCATTTTCCTATTCATTTGCGCGAGTTGATTTGATTGATTTTGAGCTCTGGGACCCACGGTGACGGTTTCTTGTGTGAATAGAGTCGAAACGTCCGGAGTGAGATAGCGATCATGCCCCCACGTGCGGAACGCCACCCCGCGAGATCACAGGTTGGTTTTCTTTAATTTTGCATTTTTCCCCCTTCAAATTTGAAATGGTAAATTCTTTGCAATGGGGGGGGTATTTTTGAAAATGCTAGGTTCAAAAGGTCCACCTAGGGGGGGCGCCTACTGGGTAGGCTTTGTTTTTAGTCAAAATGGTCAATTTTTGCATTTTTTTGGCTTTTTAGGTTTAAAAACCCGCGCGGGTTTTCGGACCGCGACCGCCGCCCTGGCCAGGGCGGCGGTTACATGACCGCCGCCCTGTTCAGGGCGGCGGTTACACGACCGCCGCCCTTAAGGCGGCGGTTACAAAACCGCCCCTCTGCTCAGGGCGGCGGTTTTGCACAGAAAGCAAAAGGGACTTGCTTTTGAGTTTGTTCTTGTATTTTTATCACTTCTGTACGTTTTTATGACTCCCTCGGCATTGATTAGATACTAACTTGCTCTGTTTTGTGTGTTTTTGGGTGTATGCAGGCGAGGGAGGAGTACATTAGATGGAGTCGAGAGAGGGAGTGTGATTGGTTGCCCGGGGTGTTGGATGCCCTTTCTCAGGATGAGGAGGATACATTACAGAGGGCCGGCATATTGCGTATATCGCGCGTGCCCCATGTCACGCCATCTAGTCACATCCTTTGTGACTTATTTTCTTATTGGGATGCAGATCGGAACACTTTCCGACTGCCAGGGGTCCGCGGTGAGTGGACGATTACTTTGGAGGATGTTTACCGTATCCTGGGGGTCCCGATCATCGGGAGGAGGCTCACACTAGAGACAGCTGGGTCCAGAGCACAGATTGCACAGTGGGCAGGCTACATGGGGGATGCAGCTATCTCCACGGGGCCGAAGAAGGGAGTGAGAGTCAGATCCATTCCTTCTTTGCCCATCCCCATATTTCGACAGGCTATCATGGGGATCCTTGCCTCGAGGCTGATCGGGGACAAGGGAGGGGATACCTTATTATCTTCTTTGGGCCCCCATCATTGCACAGATAGAGGGGCATGGTCGGATATACGCCTGGGGCGAGATATTTTGGGGACCACTTATCACGACTTATACAGGGTGGTCCGTTTATAGGGACAGTCTTTGAGCCACCCTACTCTAGTTATGAGTTGGGTGTATGAGCGCTTCATTCCCTATGGCAGAGGCGTGGAGGTGGCAGATCCCGGGGTTGTGAGGGCAGCCAGATGGTCAGATATGTCGGTGCTTAGAGCACCTCACCAGCCAGTAGCTTCCCTCACCAGCAGCAGATATGGAGGCCATACCGTACCAGCTCATGGCCGGCATTTGGGGAGAGGAGGCTCTCACATTGATCTCTTGCTCCACCACAGGGCAGCTTATTGACCGTGTGGGATGGTGGAGAGTACATCCTTTCGGCGGGGTTCCTCGGCAGATTCGGCCTCCCATATGTGGGCATGCTTCCTCAGTGGCACCGGTCATAGATCGGTCAGGGAGGCTAGAGGGGGCACTAGAGGCCGTGGTTGGGGCAGTGGTCACTCACTGGTATTCCTATTGCAGCCGGGGGATTGTTCGGGCGAGAGGGAGGCTGGTGCGCCTCGGGCACCTTTACTTTGATTCTGCGGGTCCTGCTCATAGTAGCGATGACCCTATAGATATTGACTCCGATTCGAGGAGTCCCACGGAGGAGGGTCGAGAGGAGCGAGACGGATGGCGGCGATCTGAGTGGCATGACACTCGAGGATATTATGCATGCGAGAGAGGAGGAGGAGCGAGTGCGAGAGAGAGAGACTCTAGTTTTAGAGGAGCCATTCTCTCGGGGCCGTGGTGGAGGCGAGTACATTGCGGGGCGTCATGTTGCCCCTACTACGGGAGCAGCCCCTCGGTCGGCGGCATGCTGCGGCGCGGCGGCCCTAGTGACCCATCTTGGAGGCCGGTGACCCGAGTAAGTTATCCTCTCCTCTTTCGGTGTTAGTTTGATTTAGGACTTGTTTTAGCTTGCTATCTCTCCTTATATTTGTATCTTGTATTTTTAGCCTCTTGCCTAGTTTCTAATTCGTTTTTCTTCTTTGTTTTCAGAGACCGTCGATGAGTGGCGGGATCTAATCCGTAGGGTATGTACTGATTCTCTGATGATCCCGATGGATAGGACCCATGCGGAGCTATCTGTAGATCCGGGAGCCTTTGGCGGTAGGCATGCGCGTCTTCGCTCCTGTTTGGCATGTGGCCAGGATGGTGTCGACCCTCCGTACAGAGTTGGCAGGCTATAGGACAGCCGAGCGTCTTATGAGGAGCCATTCTCGTGGCGAGACCGCGGCTGCTCCTCGAGACCCTGAGCCCTCCGTGCATTCAGAGCGCCGGCGTAGCCGGAGTCCTAGGCGAGGGCGCGCACCCTCGGAGGGGTCGCGTAGGGGTTGAGAGGCGACTTGGCCCTTGTATATTTTGTGTATGTAGTTTCTTTTGTATATCACGGGCTCTTTGAGCGTTTTGACCATGCCTAGAGCATGATGGCATTGTATATAAACATTGATTATTTATATATATGCATTGATTTTGAATCAAAACTTTGCCACTCGTGTTTTCCCTTTCTATTTCCAGCTGCTTTGTGTATACTACGATGTATGTTTTATATGCTTTCTAGAATGTATGCAATGGAGAACAGATGATGCAAATGCTTGCTTTCTTTTTGTGTTTCATGATGCTGATGCATGATATTGTAGATATCTTGTGATCTTAAATCTTAGCTTACGTGAGCAATTTGGATACCTCATGTTTGTTTTGGCAAAGTGATGAAAATAACAGTATGATGAAGCAGATTAACTTGCCCCACTCCTAACTCCACATGACCGGTAGGATGCGAGGGCTCATCACCAAGAGCGAAGGCGCGAGTTATGAAATATGGTGAAAGCGATAGTGATGAAAGATAGCGAAGCTTTGGTGGAACCAAATTGAAAACTACAAGCTTACTCCACCGAATGACTTCATAGTTTTGGGTCTGACTTGCTTTGCGGTTTATCAGGACTTAGACCCGTAGATGGCCACATAGTAGACAAAATCTGGTTTTAGGATTTTTAACTCTCTTGGAATTTTGAGCATCGATTCATTCGTTTTTGACTCAAAGTTTGAATAGTTTGTTTATGACCTTTTAATGTTTGCATTGTCTAGAGGACCCCCTACACTTTGCCCCATGCTACTAGTAAGAAGCGTGGGTTTATCACCGTGGGCAAGGCATGGCGAGTAAGGGCATTTCCATCCTTTCCCAACCCTACGTCACTAGTAAAGAGCCTTGAAGCTCATCACCGAAGGTTGGTAGAGAGCGAGGAAATGTGTAAAAATAAAATTTTATGTTTAACCACTTTTTGACTTGTCTTTTTGAGTAAAAATGTCGGTATATGCTTGTTTCAAAGAGATGTATATATGGGATAGATGTGACACCATGAAGCTTCAGAGAGCAGGACCATAGGCAAGACACCAATCCTAAGAAGAAATCAAAGCGAGAACAAACTTGCGGATCTTGGTATGGTTACCGTTAAGACTTCGTCATGTTTGATTTTATTTGATAAAAGATTACGAAGTGATTGATGATATCACGAAAATGGAGAGATATGATTAGAAAGTTTTGTGCCAACAACATCATGAGTTTGTAATGGATTACTTTGAGAATAGATTCCTTGATCACAATTTGTGTAAGAACAAGTGGACAAAATGATCTAAATCTATATGAAAATGCAATGTAGATAGTTATATAGGTAGCGTTAGGCTGCTTATGCATAGAAAGCGTTTGAGGTGGAGGAATTGTTGTTTCGCCAAATTCCTCACCTTCTAGCGTGCATAAGAGGTATGCACCATTCCCATAGTCCTTCGTGACTCGGTATGGGCCAACCATTTGGGCGAATTTCCTTCCTTCGCCGGTCTTCTTGTCGATCCATTTGTCTAGTCTTAGGACTAGATCACCTTCGTATATATCGCGTTCATAAACCTTCTTGTTATCTTTGCGGCACATTCGGTCGGCATAAGCCCTATCTGTTGTTCGGACATCTAACCTAGTTTCATCTAGGCTTTCTAATTGGGAAAGACGTGCTTCTCTGTAAGTGTCTTCATCGAGAATCCCTTGTAGTGAAATGCGGAGGTAGGTATTTCGACCTCAAGTGGGGAGCTGCTACGCCCCCAAATACTAGCGAGAAAGGGGTTGCTCCGTTGGTGTCCTTATTGAGGTTCGGTGGGCCTGAGGCGGATATAACTTCAAATGCCAATCTCGCTTGTTTTCTTTCACCGTTTTAAGGAGAATGGCTTTCAGCGTTTTGTTTGTTGCTTACTTTGCCCATTGGCTTGGGGATAATACAAGGAAGCCGTATGATGGCTTATTTTAAATTTGTTCATAGTTCACGAACTTCTTCATTCTTGAAAGAAGTTCCATTATCTGAGATAATGATTTGTGGGATACCGTACTACTGCAAATGATTTGATTTAAAATGAACTTAGCGATTCTGAGAACCAGTACGGTAGTAAGAGGCATGGCCTCCACCCATTTGGTAAAATATTCGGTGGCCGTAATTATAAAATTGTGGCCGATGTGGATGAGGAGAGAATTTCCCTATTAAGTCCAGGCCCCATGTAGAAAAGGGCCATGGAGTAGCGATTGGTTGTAGAGCTTGTGCTGGCATGTGGATCTCGTGGGAGAATTCCTGGCACTTATGACACCTGCGTGCAAACTCTATCGCGTCATGTTCTAGAGTGGGCGAGAAATAGCCCATTCGATGTATTTTTCGAGAGTGGCATGGCCCGAAGTGGCCTCCACATATACACTTTGTGGGATTCATGGAGAATCCTCTTGGACTCTTACGTGTCGACACACCTTAAGAGCATTCCATCGAATGCTTTTTGATAGACACACCTGCTCTATAATGACATATTTGGCTACGATTATGCGTAATCGCCTTCTTTGTTGCGGTGTCACTTTGCATCCAGTGTACGTATGGTCTATGATATAATTAATGATATCGGTGTACCAAGGGCACTCGAAATAGCAGAGTCGAGTTTCGATGTAGTATACGCATTCATCGGAAAATCCAAATCTACTAGATCGCCTCCGTCTAATGGGTTGTCGGCTAACCAATCGCGATGATTTGTCCTTTAGCGACTTCGATTTACAAATGTTAATTCGAACTCTCCCATTAAGGTTATAAAACGTCCGACCTTTTTGGATAAGGAACCTTGTGTGAGAAAAAGTAAAGTAAATGGTCCATCTTTACCATGACCTTTGTTTCTTGATTAAGCATGTAATGTCTTAGGCGTTTAGTAGCAAAGACTATGGAAAGACATTCTCTCTACCTTGTGTATAGCGTGTTTCATAGTCGAGCGGTGTTCGGCTAATGAAATAAATCGCACGTTCTCTCTTGTCATCGTCTTCTTGGGGCAACATACGGGCCGGCGAGACATTGGTAGCTCGTGAATATAGGATTAGCGGGCGATCGGCTTAGGTGGCATTAGCGTAGGTGGTGACAACAAGAAGCATTTAAGCTGCGTTGAAAGCTTCGTTGCGAGTCTTGGTCAATCAATCAATGCTATAGTCTTTCTTGAGTAAATTGTTGATTGGATGAATAGCGAAGCTTAAGTCAGGATGAATCTCGGATTGCACCCGACTTCCCAAGAAATGATCGATTCGGATTCACTCGAAGGTGGGACCATTTCGAGGACGGCCGAATTTTGGTTGGATCAACGTCGATCCCTCGTGACGATATGATGTAACCTAGGAGCTTTCCTCCTGTTACACCAAAGACGCATTTCTCTGGGTTTAGCGTGACTCCGTATTCTATTAGGCGTGAAAGAATGATGCGGAGTACTTCGGGATGGTCTGACACTTTTTGGCCTTAGCGATAGGTCATCTACGTAGGATTCCACGATTTTATGAATTAAATCGTGAAATATATAAGTCATAGCCCGATGATACGTAGCACCGGCGTTTTTGAACCGAAAGGCATGGTGACATAGTGATAGGTTCCCCGAGGAGTTATGAGCGTGGTTTTAGCTTGATCTTGCTCGGATATCTGATTTGATTGTATCCGAGAATCCATCCATGAGAGAAAAAAGTTCAAAACCATTGTTGCATCAACAATAACGTCTATGGATGGTAATGGGAAATCGTCTTTAGGACACGCTTTGTTGATGTCTCGGAAATCTATGCAAATGCGTATCTTTCCGTTCTTCTTGAGAAGCGGGAGCGATATTAGATACCCATTGGGAGTAGTCAGCGGCTTGATAAATCCTACGAAGGAGTTTTATTACTTCCTCTTTTACCATGAGAGCTACTTTGGGTTTCATGGGCCTTGATTTTGTTTAATTGGCTTTGCATCCGATCTAGTGCGAGGTTGTGTACTGCATGATGTATCGTGCGACTCCCGTCATCTCCTTGTAATTAAATGCAAACGCCTTCGATGTTCTTTGAGAACTGAGTATGTATTTCCACTTCTTACGGTGTCGGCGAAGAACCTAGTTTCAATATTCTTGGTTCATCTTCTATCCCGATGTTGACATCGATTGTTTCTTCGATTAAAGAGGCGTTACCCTCTTGAACTCGGGTGGTCTTTGGAGGTAAATCTAAATCATCCCCATTTTCTATTGCGTATATGTTAGGTTCCCTTTGTGACGGAAGATCCGTTACGGGATTTCCGAAGTAGGAGGACGAATGTGGGATCAGGGATAAATCTAGCATGTGATAGGAGAGATGTAATGCTGCATAGGCATTTAAATAATCCAAAGTAGCCGCATCATTTCCAACATGGTCTAGGATGGTAGATTCGCTTCCGCTTAAAAGAGGATTTGTCATTGTTTTTATTAATGGTTCGTCACGAATGGATACTGTGAAGTGAGTATCTTCTAGCTCATTGCTTGGAGTAAACGTGATCTTGAGGTTCTTTATTGAATCGGCGAGAAGATTTTTCTCTCGCGGGATCGCTTCAATGGATATGAAGTTAAATGCCTTGCTTAAATCTAATACAGCATTTTTGTAGAGTTGTAAATGTTCGGCTTTAGTTTCATATACTTCAGCAACTTGGTTTGTTACTAATTGCGAGTCTCCCAAGACTCTGATGTTATCAATACCAATCCTTCTGGCTAAGGTGAGGCCAAGAAGGAGGGCTTCGTACTCAGCGCCATTGTTTGTGCATTCAAAGTTTAACTTAAATGAGAATGGGAGGACCTTCTCCTCGGGCGAAGTAAGAATTATACCTGCCCCCGCTCCATAATGACATTTAGCTCCATCGAAATGGAGAGTCCAATATTTAGCCGGGAGTGTAGATGTTGGGGCATCTGCCGCGTTTGCACACTCTACTTCTATCATACAGAGATCCTCTGCCGGTAAGGAACCAACACCTAGGGAAAATCCTATGCCTACTGAATCGAATGGTAAGAACATTGGTGAATCTTGTTCTATCAATTCAACGATTTTGCGAGTAGTCCCTAATAATCTTGTTTCTTTAGTTTTACTTTTAGGGGTTGGAGTTGTTTTGGCTATCTTTGGTAGTTTCAAGATCCGTTGTAGGTATCAACTTTTCCTCTGGCTTTGGGTCAGAGGGTTTATTAAGTTGGTTTGTTGGCAGCTCAAATTCTGAGTGCACCCCTGGTCTTTTCTTTAAATCAGCTAGGTGCAAATCGAAAGGTTTTGGATCGCCTTTGGCTCAAATACCTTTCCCGGATGCAAGAATCTTACTTCTTGAAATAGCGTGGAAGGGATTGCCTTCATTCGATGTATCAAGGTCAGTAGAGGATCATATTATAGTTAGTTTCCCGATCTATAATATAAAACTCGGTCAAGATGGTTTTGGGCCCTAAGGTGGTGGTAGTATTATAGTTCTATCGAAGTGGCTTTAAGGCTATCATAGCCTCTCAAGGTATTTCGTGTAGTGGAAGCGATTTGTTTCTCCATATCCAAGTTTTGGAGGAAAAGAAAGGGACTATGTTAAGCTGCGCAGCCCCATCGTCAACCATTGCCCGTTTTACATAGTTATTATAAACCCACACTTGTAAGTGTAATTTGGGTCACCTCGGCGTGCGATCTCGGCGGCATCTGTGGGCATTTTACTTATTTCGAAGATGAATTCGACATCCTTGTCCGGCTGCCCCGGAGGGTGGATATCAAAATCTACATGATTTACTTGTGTTTGGGAGGTGGAGTGATGTTAATTAGATGGCCTAGACCTAATGCTTCTAAAAGAGCAGCTCTGTGAGGGGGAGAGTTCTTTAGTAAGTCCAAAAATGAAATGTGTGAAAAGGTCTTTGTTAGGTCACTAATTAAATCATAGGCACCGATGGGTTTTCAACTATTTTTGTTGACTCTTATCTGTCTCTGGCAGATGACTTGGGCTTGGTTGAGAGAAATACTCTCGTGTTCTTGTTATAGCTTCGATAGGTAGTTCAACGTCTAATTCTACCAAACTAACTATCTTAGGTCTTGGTTGAGCTCCCAATTGTGGAGCGTGATGGATTTAATGAAGTCGAAGCTTCATGATCATTGTTTCCCGTTATTGCACCTTTGTTTGTTCCGGTTGGATTCAGCCTATTGCTGTCATGATTTGGGAGTGGATCATTAAAGATCTTAAGGGGAGCATTGCAGGGGAAGCGCCCCTGCGAGAGTATTTGGTGATGATGAGGCGGGATGCCGAAACAGGTCTATGAAGAAGCTGTCTTTGTTCTTCTAGCAAGCGTTGCATAAATTTATTGTAGTCATGACATGTTCTAGTGTCGTGACCATGAATTTTATGGAAACCACAATAAGAATTGGGATTATAGTTCCCGTTTTGTTGGTTTGGTGTGTATTGTGGCCTAAAATTCGATCAAGCTGTTGCTATTAGGACCAAAGTTTTGGAATTGTTGTTTCTAGTTTTGACTTTGGTTTTGGTAACCAAATGAGTTTTGGCTTGGCCCTTGTATGGGATTTCACCGTTGTTGTTGTTGTTGTTGTTGTGGATGGTTAAAATCCCTTTGTATTGTGATTGATCGGGGTAAAATTGTTGTTTCACTGGTTGTTTGTTTGTGACGGAGTATTAACAACATTTACCCTCTTGGGCTGGTCGGTTACCCCATCCGTTGTTACCCCATGATTTTTGTTAAGGATTTTGGGTCCTTGATTGACATTTGTGGTAGTTGTAGTATTTTGAGTGGAGGTGATTAACCTCCCGTTTTCTCCATACGTCTTACGACCACTATCTATTGCTGCTTGATCTATTCGCAGAGCGCTCTTAAGTACTTCATCATAAGTCCTTAGTGGGAACTGGACTTCTTCCTTCACTTCTCTCTCTTTGAGAGAATGAAGGAATAAATCACATAGTTCCATCGATCCATGTTTGGAGCACTTCTTTGATGAATAAGAAGCATGTACGCCACCTTTGGATGAAATGAGCGGCGTGATTCATTGTGTTCTTGTTTGATATGCAAGAATTCCCTGATTCCTGTTCTTAATAGTTTGTTCATGTCGAAGGCCTTGATGAACTCAGACACAAGTTGTTTGAATGAATGTATGGAAGCTTCAGGTATTCTATAATACCAATCGAGAGCGATGCCTTCCAAGGTTTTGGGGAATATTTTAGCAACAACCCCATCCCAAGGGAGTAATTCTCGAATGGCTGTAGCGTAAGCTTTGATATGCGCATTCGGATCTCCCTCTCCCTTGAACTTAGGCAAATCAGGGAGAGGTCTTGGAAGCATGACGCTTCGTATGGTGAAATCTAAGGGTTCCTTTAGATATTCTGAATACGTCCCTATCGCATAGCTTTCGACCATTGATGGTGTTTCTTTGAGGAGTGGTGGTGGGATGGGTTGTTGATACGGTGCAGCGTACGCGTTGGCAGGGGCATAGGGAGGTCCCTGCGTTTGAGCAAACATGCCGGGAGAGGAGAACATATCTCCTTGTGGTGATTTAGAGTACATGTTTAAATAGGACGGGGTATTATCGAGGAATGGATTTAGTCGACACTAGGACCGGGAGGAATAGTGTTAGAGATGATAGGCCTTGTTGGCGTTTCTTTGTGGATATTGAGGAGGCATGCCTAACGTGCCTACTCTCGTAAGGAGATCTACGACAGTGGTATGGAGGATTGGAACTTCCTGTTTGTATGAACGGAGAATTTTGACTTGCTTGAGCCAGTTCTAACCCTCTCACTCTTTCTACTAACGTTGAAATGACTTCATTTGGTGAAGCCACGGTACTTTGCCTGAGCGGCGTTTGTTGTATACCTTGGTGTTGTAAAGGTACGTGATATCCTGTCATAAATTGATCGCTATTTTGCCAAGTTTCTCCCAGAATATTTCCTGTATGCAGTGGTATAGAGGTATTTTCTTGAGAAGAGATTTCGGGTTGTATTTGTAATCCTCCTATAGATGGATACATTCCCCAGGAGCGTTGTTCACTCCTAGGATAACGTGTTATTTGTCCATCATCTAAGACCAGGTATGGATCGATTGCCTACTAATTTGTGGTGCGAGTAACATTTGAGGAGATGAACCGATTCTCTGTAAAGCGTCATATTGTTGGAACACAGAAGGTTACATTTGTTGGAGTTTGAGGGGTTGGTCTAACTCCTTAGTTTGAAAAGATGAACTATATCTGATTCTTGGGGTTTGTGTTGACAACTGATTAGTTGAATAGTTGTCACCCCATACTGAGAGCGAGGGTGATGATTCCCTATTCTGTTGGGCGTAGTATGCCTCAAGACCCAGGAGGGGTCTGCCATATGCGTCGAATCCCGACATATTCGGGGGGTATATGAATACCCACAGAATAATGGGAAGGAGCGAAGGTGGATGAGAGAAGATGAAACTTCTCAAAGAGAAGGTGAAACAATTGTTTGTTTCACGTTGGGTTCACCAATTTTGTACGTCGGAAAAGCGACAGGCGAGCGTGAGAATCAACAAGTAACTCTTCCACGTACCCGACCTCCCGAGGTCGTGCCGAGACAGCCGGTGGGGGTAGAATATGCAGACAAACTAATTAGGCAGTCTAATGTCTTCGACACGCACTAGTGGAATTTGTGAATCTAAGGCAAAGAAGGCCCTTCTAACTTGGACTGGTGTGATAGATCGATCAGCGAGGATGACTGCTCGAAGGCTCCAATCAATATCGAGCTCTGGCGTGATTCGATCTATGGGTTGCGGAATACGTGGAAAGTGACCTGGGATTGTTTCGTGTATATCCCCTGATAAGGTCATATAGTGGATGATGAATACAATCGATTCTATGGACGATTTTACGGCCTAGTCGAGAATTCCCTAACCGTTAGCGCTATATCTAGTAAGGACAGTTGTTCGATGATGATAGGTGGAAGTGGGGTGGACCTGAATACCAAAGTACGTAGGCTAGCGTCTATATCGGATTGACCTGTGGACTCGTTGGGCTGTGGAGTCTGTGGATCACAACCGTAGACTCTCGGTTGTTGCGGTCCTGTTATGGTCATACGTGAGATCAAGTTCTAATCCCTAGTATCCAGTAATCATATGCTTTCTCAGCTTCTATGTTTAGAACCAATAGTTGTGCGATCTTCTCAGAATACCTTACAGGTGTTCTCGCAACCTGGATTCTTAAGCTGGTATCTATATCTATGAGGGTGTCTCCAGCATCTGGCTGTGGAACTAGAGGATCGCACCCGAATGTTTGTTCTCTTTCGAGCCCTTCTACGGTCATGTGGATGTTTTCTAGGGTAATCTGTAGTTTGGCTGACTTGACCAAAACGCATGTGCTTGGTCGTCTTCTATGTTTAATCCTCTTAACTGTGAACTGATCAGTTGTAAATCTGTGGTTGTTCGGAATACTTGTATCCTGAGATTTTGGTCTATGTCAACTATTGCTGTGACTAGGTTTGGTTGAGGCACGATTGGCTCAAATATATATTCCCTAGGCTCTTGAGGTCCCGTGATTGTCATACGAAACAAAATGCAATCTAACTGTAATGAAACAAATTCTAACTAAGTGAAATAAATCTAACTACATATAACTTTTATTTTTCTATGAAATATTCTAACAATTTTAAGGAAAGCAAACTATTTTATGCGTATCTAGAAATAATAACTAAACAATAATTAAAAACAGACAAGATAACCGAGTGTGGTTATTTGCCTGTGCGATTTATAGAATTATTCTAAATCTAAAATAAAGCAGTTTGTCAAATCTCAGGCAAGATTCTCGATCCTACCTCGAAGTGAGGAGTGAATCATAGTTTCTCGAAACTATCAATCCCCATGACTTCACTGCGATATCGAGAATAGAATGAAATGAAATAAAGCGATTAACTACTCTATTTGATATGAATCGACTAGAACTTTGAAATGTAAAACACGGATTCCAGCGAAGCAGTGGCGAATCCGATGGTGTGTGTATGATCTCGTCCCCTCAGTATGATCTTCTCGTTCTTTCGTGTTCACTTGGATCCAGAAAAGCGTGTAATGCTAGCACCGATAGGAGTAGATTTTGGGACAAGGACAGCTCAGAATGCAGACCGAGAATGCGAGTAGGAGAGGGATAGCGCAAGAGTACAGAGCTTGGCTTATGCGATTCCTAGCGGGATTTTACTGCGAGTCATGCAACGTGAAGCGACCAGAACCTTTGACTATCCTATACGAAGAGAAAAACCTGCAACTTTAATGGCTTCCCAAGCTACTCTATTCCAAAATAAAGACACTGCTTGCACAAGTTGGGTATGTGGCTTACCAACAGCTGAATAAAGCTAACCAGGCATATAATGGATTGAACTAAGAACTCCAAGACACAGTAAAAACAAATCTACAGCAAAGAGGAATTGAGAGGCAAGCTTCTAAGCGGATTGGATGGAATAACAAGACCTTGCTGAACAAGATGGAGTCGTGGCTTACTAACTTGGTGAGCAATCTTGACCAAGTATGAAATAAGCTATCTTTATCAATCCTAAGCAAGCTAACCAAAACACTAAAAATCAGAAGACTCTAACAAGGAAAAATGGTGACCAAAAGCTCCAGCTCAAATTCTTCACCCAAATTGGACCAAAACTCAGACCATTTGCATGTACACAAACCATGCATTTATAGGAATTCAACTCTCAAAAACCAAAACCAAATTGAACTCCTAAACAATAAACAAAGAAAAACACTGCATTTCGGGGGACCAAAAACATTAATGCATGCTCAAGTCGGAAAAGAAAAGCTGGTGAAGCGTGATATTTCACGCGATTCGCGTCAAAAGAGCGTTACGGAAAATGCGCACTGGACCGCCGCCGCTCGGCGGCGGCGGGTTATAGGACCGCCGCCTGTTGTTGGCGGCGGTCCTCACGGACCGCTGCCTGCCATGCGGGCGGTGGTTTCGTCATTGAAGGTCAAGAGGCCAAGGAAAGAGGGAAAAATGGGAAAACAAAGGCGCGGGGCTAAGCGGGGCATGCGGGATGTTAACGCATACTCGAGGGCTTTTCCGGATCCCGAACACCTTCCGAGGAGACCTGTATCATCATTGGGGCACTTGTTACATTGTTCGCAGTACAGTACCTTACAATTTTGGGTACATACGATTACCGCTAAGGATATCCATGACTCTAATCTCACAAGGTGTACTAGTCAGTTAGGATGGGGGTACCCATTTCATCAACAAATTCCCTCAATGTGTTGACTACTTTGGGGTTCCTATGGTAATCCTCATAATGAGTTTTATGGATTATGCCAAGATAATTCCTACGATTATAATGGATGGGTTTTAACCCTTATCCTAACCTACAAATAGATTGTGTAAAAATATTCATTTTATCTTCTTTATTAGCAACTCCCTGCACACAAAAATGAGTAGTTTGAAGTTCACGATCAAAGGCAACATGCATTTAGTAGTTTTAAGTGTTTAATCCACATTCTTGAGATAAGGTCCCTGTAATAAAATATTATAATGTTCTCTTGAGGTAGGTAAAGGCCAAGATGATAGAAGCAAGTTCACACTTTTGATTTCCAAAATCACTTAAAAGTGCGATGAGATATCATACATGTAAAACAAGCTTTGATAAAAGAAAAGAAAAAGAAAGGTTAATTCCCAAAAAAATAGAAACAATCATGTTTCTAATTTCCAAGATCACTTTGAAAGTGCGAGGAAAGAGCATACGCATGAGGTTGTTAGGTTTTAAAAAATAAAAATAAAAATACCACAATTTTTTTTTTAAATGACAAGTGTTTGGAGAAATGAAACCATAAATTTTTGTAAGTTCAAATCAGAAAATTATTTTTCCATTGCATATATATTATTTATACCTTTACATAAAAAAATGGAGTCATTTTGAGTTCGGGAAAAAAATTATGCCTTTTGGAAGATGGGTTACAAAGCGCTCTCCGTGAAAATTTTAAACATGTGAAAAATGGCTCGATAATTTTTTTTTTGTTTTTTTGCTTTTGTACTTCACCTGAGAACCTAAAATTTTGATAGAAAGGTTAAATGAATATAAGAAACAAATGAAAAAAGTTAAATCATGAAATGATAAACTAAAATGAGAAAAATAATGTGGGAAGTCCCACCGAGCGTGTCCAGAATGTAAACAAGGAAAAATAACAAAAAACATAAGATCAATAAATAAATACCAAATTATACCTTCGTATATCTCTTATAAACCTCAAGATGAAATCGGATAAGCTTTAAGCTTGTTGGTTTTGTTAAATATTTGGATTGTGGATTCTCTTAATAATGTTCTCCAAATGTGTTTGCAGATGCTACGAGTAGATTTCACAAGGATGCGGTTATCAAATTGGCAGAAGTTTGATGTAATTTGTTTAAAGCTCTAGGGATGGATTCACAAATGAAATTAAATGCTTTTATAGATAAGGGTAAATACATAAAAGGTGGATAGAAAATTTACTAAGATCCGGGTTAATGGTTGAATCACCCAAGTTAGAAAGTAGACTTGGTAATAGTAGTTACTGATTTACTGGGCAAAGTGGACATTTGGAATAGCATAAGTTACATCTGTAAATTGAATTGTGCGTATAATTCTATAGCCCCTAGTTTTTAGGAATCTAGAAGTAAAGTCTAAATGGGATAATGAAGTGTAGTTCAAGTGTAATTGACTAGAATAGGTGGAATTAAATAACTAAATTTAAGTATTTTTAATTGTGAGGAGATAGTTAACCATTTAAATAAATAAATGTTTGATTATATTAGCTAGAAGGTGTTAGGATAAATTAATTTAATTAGTATTTAATTGTGAGGAGGTAACTAACCATTTAAATAAATAAATGTTTAATTATAATAGCTAGGAAGGTGTAGGAATTAATTTAATTAATTCTAAAAGGGTGTATTTAAATGGCAGAATTAATTTAATTGATTCCAAAGGGGTGTACAATGACAAGATAGAATAAATTTAATTAATTTTAATTGGATGGAAGTGGACTAGAAATACGCATGTATTATTAGGGTGTCTACAGTAAGAGGTTAGCCTAGTAATATTATGATAAATTTGACATTGCTTAATTGTGTTCACCCTAGGAAATTAGTTTCCTATGGCTTAATTTTTCCTTTTTGGATACACTACCATAGTGCTAACCATATGGAATAAGTTTTAAAATTATATTATCTATGATAGGAATTGTGCCCAAAATTAATATATTACATATAATAATATTTAGTAAGAAGAAGAAAGAGACCGACATAGTAAAAATCCTAAAAATTTAGTGCCACCTAATTATTGGCTCCCTAAGGATATCACCAAGGCCTCTAGTATATTGCATCATGTATAGATACACACTTTGAATTTAGACATTCATAAGGAAGAAAGAAAGACCATAAGAAATAGCCATCTTTTCTACTCTTTTGTGTCATCTTCACATCTACTCTCTCTGTTCTTTGTTCATCTTGCACTTGACTTGGATTGGATTGGATACTCTTCTTTATTTTTGGATTTCTTGCACTATTGGGTCATCTATAGTGATCCTAGGATAGGAATGGTGTTCCCCTTCTCCACCTATAGTGATTCTCTCTTGGTGCACTACTTATCTAGAGATAGGTGCACAAGAGACCACCATGTAAGTAAGTTCTCTAATTTTCTTTGTCATTTTGCATAGATTAGTTCATTTCCCTTCCCCATTTATCTATGTTAGCTTAGTATTGTATGTACATCGATGTTAGTTAGCATAGTGATCTTATATGATCAACTCCTTAGCTTTCCTTTCCTTTATTTTAGTTACATTGTAGTAGTGTAGATTGTGCATGTTTTTTTATCTTCCCATTGATCTATACCTCTCTCCCATTAACCAATATCCTATAAGGTCACTCTCCTCTATCTTGATTGTGAGCCTTAGAAACCGTAGGTTGACCTAGTGCATGGATAACTACCCTTTAGATATGCTACATTAGCAATCGTTTTAGCCCCTTTAAATAAATATATCGTGTGTCGGTTCATGTGCGACTCTTATTCATTGCCTCATACCCTAGTAAAACAAAATACTTAGGAGTGCAATCCATTGAGAAACATTCTTGTCATGTCATACACCTTCTCATGTCGTATGTAATTAATGTAGGAGCATCCAAGGTCCAAGAAAATACTACATAAATGTTGGCTAAATACGAGTCCATGCAAGGATGGAGAATACATGGAGTGAAGAGAGGAATCATAGTAGAATGAAAGGGAAATTGTGCATAATTGCATGAGGAATTTTTTTGATGGATAAGAATGGAAGTGAACAAAAGAAGAGGGTACACAATCTTACACATAGGTTTGGAAAAGCATGTATTAGTGTGGGAACACATGGTTTTGTGGTTAATTAAGGAAGAAAGGAGATAAATAATTATGTGCGGTGATGCATATAGGAGTTTTTATATTGAAGTAGGAGTGTTGGTCCAACCTAGTTGATTGAATGTGCATAGAGATTACAAAGGAGTTATTTGTAAAGGAAAGTATTTTGCCGGAGGCATAGAAGGATGAAAGAATGGATTATGTAATAGTTTGGATTGTAAAAAAGGCATGAAAATATTTTGGAGAAGTCCCTAAATCCCAAATACAATACATAAAAAATAATACAAAGGTTTGTATTGGAGATATGAGTGCATGGAAGAATAGAGAAGAGGCATGGAAGTTATTGTGATCAAAGAGTGTGCTAGATAGTTGGTGGTTAGTAGAAAAGATAGAAAAGTTATTAGAAGGTGTCCGATAAGGAAGATAACGTGGGACCAATGGTGAGATGATATTAAAAACTTGATCAATGTGGAAAAAGAAGGTAGGATTTAAATGATGTAGTTGAAAGCATTTAATGATCTCAATTTAAATTTTTATCGAGCGAGAATATATATAAGAATATATAAGGGACCAACCTTCCTAAACAAAATTTATAAGAGGAAATATAAGTAGGAACACAGAGATACAAAAGAGGATGATTTCACCATTTTAGGGTTATAAGGGGGCGGTCATGGAAGATAGATTTGAAGTGCTTGAATGTGCATCTAAGATACAAATATCAAACTAAGAATGAATAATTCTTTATATGCCATTATAGATAAGTTAAGTAATAAATCAATCTAGTTTATGTCCTTTGGAGAGAACATTGGAGTATGTAAAAGCTCCATGAGAGACGTTGTAATATTCATAGTGAGTAGATGCATGTAGATGTCATGAATTCCATTCAAGTAAATAGAATAAAAATTTGAGTTGAATTTTGTTATGTTTAACTCTACAAACTACTTGGGGTTGTCTCGATTCATGTGTCATCATAAAAGTGGTATCGAGTAGACTACTTTCGTGCAAGATAGAATTTTTTTTGCAAAAGTTACAAACTATAGGTATCTAGCAAGAGTTATGTTCTCCACTAAGGAAATTTGGGTAGAGGACAAAATATATATTCTATTGTGTAACCACCATAGGAGATAGAGATATTATGTGTGTAGGAAAGGTGCCACCGAGAAGGATGGATGTATCGAGATACAACATTCTTACAAATGTTGGAAAAGATGGTGGAGGAGATAAATTGTGTAAGCACTAATATGAAAAAGCATGAAGTAATACCACTGAAGAAAGAGGGGGTTTTTGGATCAAGATGTCTAGAAGGAGATGAAGTAATCAAAAAGGATTTGACAAAGTGAAAATAGATAGCATTAGAGCACCAAGGAGGAGAAAAGGTGTGTGCATAGGTAAAATCGAGAGAGGTGTGAAATAAGTTGGCAAAGAAGGAACACAGTATGATTGAAGGGTGAAAAGAGAATTCACTTAGAAGTGTGTGGTGGTGCACAAGATTATATTTTTGAATAAGAAGACTTCTATGAAGGAATATATGGTCATTTCATACCATGAGTGCATAGAATATTACACAAGGCCACATATGGAAGAAGAAGAGAAAAATAAGAAAGGAGAGTGCACAACCAATTCAAGAACGATGTGTGGAGATGAATTCCCAGAAAATAGGTATAATGAGGAAGAAATGGTTATAGGAGGTCGTTTCCATATATAAGGTGACCTAAATCCATAGTTGGAGACCATCGAGAAGGAAAGGTGAGAAGTGTGTAGAGTTTAAACATTGGATGAGCATAATGCATACTGGAGAAGGAAGAGTGCACAAAAGTATTCCTAGAATGTGGACAGAGAGCATAGTAGATTCGAGAAAATAATATGTGTTAGAGGAAGGAAAGAAGGGGTGTACATTTGAATGCACAAGAAGGAGACCCAGATGACAAGAAAAGTGTGTGCATGAGAATGTATGAAAATGGGAAACTCATAACAAAGGATTTGAGGAGCATGAAGATGAATACACATGCCATGATGGGAGAACCATGTTATAGGAATAAAAAAGGGGGAAAATAATTTTCCCTAAAATAAATATAATAATATCGGTATACGAAGGATATTATTAGAGTGTGCATGAGAAAGAGAACACCAAATAAGGAAGAGATCGGTGATGATCTCAAGGAAGAGCATGTAGAATATCATGAAAGGAGAGCGGAGCATAGGAGTGAACTACACGAGAAGAAAAGAAGTTACCTCAAAGGAACCCAAGGAGGATAATTATGAAGAGGATAATGCAAGGCGTGCAAGGAACAAAGTTCTTAAGAATAGGAACACATCAATATTGGAGGGCATGGAAGTAGTGAAGAAGCACTACAAGGAGAAGTAGATGTTTTCCTAAAGGAAAAATAAGGAGATGAGATTTTGAGGAAGAAGTTATAGATGTTTTGTGCAATGAAGAGATCACAAAGATATATGTGAAGAAATAATATATCCAAGTAGAAATCACAAAGGATGGTGAAGAGGAAGTCTCCAAGGAGAAGTGCAACCAAGTAAAATTCCCCAAGGAAAAGGGAGAGGAGTCTTATCTCGTTTTAGTGATTTCAGCTAAAATTGAGATAACCATTTGAAAAATATCTTAAAATTCCCTTTGAAAGAGATTTTTGGGCTGTCGGGTTTTCATTGCATGAAAACATGTCCCTTGCATGTTTCATGTCTCATGTTCCCGAAACACAAAACCCGATTGCCTAAGTCCATTGTTTCGGGTTTTCGGAACTTTGAGCATCGGAACATGCTTTTCCAAATGCATGTTTTATGTCGCTTGTTTCTAAAACCCGAAACCCAAATTGAATCAAATCCTTTGTATCAGGTTTTCGGATGCTCCAAGCATGATGACATGTCATTAATGTCTAGTTTTCTGGTAGTTGGCACACATGTCAAGTGAGGTGTAATTAATGCTAGGTTATTATAAATATTGGTTTTCCATGTCATTTGTTACCTTATTATTTTTGCTATGTTGGATTTTCATTGATGCTTCTTCTACCTCCAAACCCGATCGAGCTTCCCAATTGATTTCGCCATCCGTTTTTGATTGTTTTTCAAGCTAGTTGAAGGTACTCTTCTCTTCTTTCTATTTTGAAGCTTTTTGGGTTATTTATGAGTGTTTTTTTTGGGGTTTCCATTTCATTTCCTCCTTCATTCTTGGTTGGTTTAGGGTTTGGGTTATTTTCCTTATTTCTTGTCTTTTTCCATGTGGGTTCTTGTTTGAAATTCACCCCTAGGTTATTTACTTATTTTTCATAGGTTGTAACTTGTAGATTTCAAAAAAGATTCTGAAATTCCTAAGTGATCACGAGGTATGAATTTTCATATTTCGACATGTCAGAAACCCGATATAATTCTTTCAAGTTTTGTAGGGTGTTTAGCATTTCACTTTTTCCTCCTTGTTTTGGGTTTTTCTAGGTACTCGACATCCATCAAGATCTGTAATGTGGTGGGAATTTCTACTTGCTCGACATCCTCTAGGTTTCCACCGTGTGTGTCAAGTTTTCACTTGTTCGAAACTTCCTCACTTCTGCAGTGTGTCGGGTTTTCATCGATGCTCAACATGTCCTAACTTTCAACATGCACTCCATTGTGTAGGTTTTTAAAAGGTTTTTAAAAGTCTAAAAATCTGAAACAGTGTGATGGCGGTATGTGTAATTATCTAACAAACTTTCAAGCTTGATTGCTCTTCCAGAAATCATCAAGGCATTTCTTCTTCAAGACTCCTCATGTTAGACCCCGGCCAATCTAAGGATAAGTTATATAGGACAAGAAAGATGAAGTATAAGTATCAGAAGATGGAGTCTTCTTCTTACATAAGCTGCAATTATGACATTCGGGACAGAGCTCGAAATATAGATATGGAGGACTTCTGGAAGAGAATTGAGGATTCTTCTTAGAATTCCTAGATGAAGTCGATAGCAAGCAGCGGTCTCCCTCTTACAAGCAAGATTTCCAATATCAGCTCAATGCCCTGAATTCATCCTAGCATGTGCTTCCAACTATGACTCAACCTCCCGCTCAATAAGAAATCAAGCAGAGAGTCTATAGTGAAATTGGATAGAGGTTACTTTGATCAACTCCTAAGGTTGCCTGAATTTGTGGAATATGTTGATTTAAACCTTAAATCAGTGTAAAAGGCCTAGGACAAAGATTAGGAAGACTGGATCAAGCATGTAAACAATAAGTTCTTGATAAAGGAAAAGCTAGCCATTTCTAGGTTTCCCAAGTCAGTCCCAAGAAGTGATTTTATTCTCAAAATCTTTGATATCATCACCCTGCTGAGTTGATTATTTGGACTCCTAGAGTTAAAATATTTCCAAGGGTGAATGTACCAATTCATGGTCATCATAAAGAAGAATGATGAAGGGATTGATTGGGGTAGCTGAAAGGAACGATAAGATTATAATCAAAATAGATGCTAATCAAACACCCCAATCTATAAGATGAAATCAATTCGCAAGAATAACTTTACATAAAACCTTTACTCTCTCAAACAAATGAGTAAAGCAATAGGGATATAAATTATGGAACTCAATGCAATACATTGAGAATGGGCCTTACTTAAATATGCATAAGGAATAATAATCTAAGATTTGATTGGATCAAGGTCGTAGATCAAGCCATAAATGAAGGAAATAACTAGTCATCAAAGAACTATTCAATACCATAGATTTAGGAGAGGAGAGAACTAGACATCAAGGATCTAGTAAATACCATAGATCAAAGAAAGAACTAGTCAATACCATAGATCAAGGAAAGAACTATACCTAACAACTAGATAATATCTCCTAATATCTAAATAAGATAAAATAAATATCCACACACATAAGGGTACACATTCAATAAATACAATAAAGGTAAATAAAGTACCTTGGTGCATGACATGAGCTGAGGTAAATACCTATTCTAATAGTAGCCTAATAAGTGACAAGATAGACTCCCAAATGAAAACAATCTTATCTATGAAAGTTCTATATGATGTCATACGTCACCTATGCAAAGCATCGAGGCATGAGAAACTACCAGGGGCTAGATTCAAAGGGAAATTAGGAAATGGAACACATATATCAATACTTCCCTCTCGCTAACAATAAAAGGGTCTGAAAAAAGAAAATATAGAAGAGTGAATGACACCTTATTCTATGAAAACATTTGCGAGGTTGGATCTGATCGAGGAAAAGAAGGGTTTGATGAGCAGCGTGGGCGAAGTGTCAAAATGGGGTTGCATCTTCTTACAATTCAAGAAGTTTACTTATCTTCAAGTGGTAAGGTTCCATGGTAACCCTTTCCATTTTCCCAGGTTCCTAGGTGAAAACTGATCCTTATGGAGTTAGTTCAGACAATTGTTGGATTTTCACAAATTCCAACAAAGTAGGCACAAAGCCGCCATCTCCTTCCCTATTTCCATTAGAAGGTATACATGCTCTACAGTGGTTAAGGCCAAGAACGTGGTGCATGAGCTTTCAGGAAAAATTGAAGAAACATATGAAGCTCAGGGAGGGATTTGAATTCGAGGAGTCCTCAAGTCATATGGAACCTTGTATCTACATGTGCCCAATGTGGAAGACATCTGGGTTGATCTTCGGGATGAAGTTTCCATCCGAAGAAAGGAAAGACAAAAATGACTAATGCTTGAAGAAATTCAGATGTTAGATCTAGCTGATATCCTCGAAGGCACCGTGGACAATGAAAGTGTCCTAGACACTAGGTATGAATAGTCGGATGGAGACCAACATGGATTCCTAGCCATTGATTGGTCTGTTGCTGAAAAAGCTTCTATCACTGAAAGAGTTGCTTAGACTCTTATCTGTACCAAGGCATGGCTCATTTCTTGGGGAATGAGTTATAAGGAAAAGAGATTTTCAAAAATAGCCACTTTAGAGGTGGGACCCTCCAAGGGAGAGAGGGAAGAGGATAAAAGCCCTACCAAGAGGCAAGATAAAATTTAAGTTTGTCAGAAAAGGAGAAAAGAAAGGAGCTGCATCATCTGCCACTCCTTCACAAATAGTTGAGGTACTAGATTCACCTCCTCCACCAGAATAAGGAAAAATTCCTTCAGAAGATGAGGTTGGTCAACCTCTCATTTCTCCTTTTTACTGATTGCTCATAGAGGTAAGTCTCTCTCTTGCTTCTCAAGCTTTGACTTCAGAATCTTTACCTCCTCCCTCCCAATCTTCCTCACCTCATATTTCTGCCACTTTCATCAGCCATGGCCAACATCTTCTCCAACCTCTCACCTCTCTCTGCTAGACCTAAGATGGCCATAGATATGCCTCCTCCTTTTACACCTTCATTCACTGAGTCTATCCCCACAGTCACCACACTTGCAGTCATCACTACTCCACAAGTAAACCTTCCTCCACCTACAGATGTAACCATAACACCTCGATAGGAGAAACTTCTTCCATTGTACCTCAATGGTTAGTTGATCAGACCCCAAGGAAGAGGAAGGTGGTAGTTCCTCTACCAGCCTTTGACTTCAGTTCCCTCAAGGTCTCTCTTGCCAAATCTGCCAAGAAACCCAAAATGGTTTCAAGGGTTTCAGTGGATGCCTTAGGGCATAAGTTTGTAGAGATTTCCACTCGCATGGCCAACAAAACAAAGGAGGATATAATGGTCACTGATTATCAGATCACAAGGGTTGATCTGGGAAAGGTAATAATAGAAGGAGCACAACAGATGCCCAAGATGCCATGAACGTGTTGTGCCGAAGCTGAAGGAAATGAAGGTGAGCAGAGATGAGCTAAAGGAGAAATTTGAATAGTTGATGGAGGTATTGCTCAAGCTCTCAAAGCCTTCTTAGTCAACACCATCATCTTCTACCCCTACTCCTATCAGGTTTAATTTCTCATCGGTACCTATGATTGAAAAGATCAATGAGAAGGGGAGAATAGTTGATGAATGGATTTAGAGGCTACTCCTACAAGGAAGAGAGGTCATTGATGACACAGTGGAGGTTTATAAATCCTTGGAGGAAATAAAGAAATATGGCAAAAAAATGGATGATGAATTTTCATAGGAAGTTAAGAACCTTGAGTTAACTTTTGAGGCTCTCAATGTGCTAAAATAGTTCCATCCTGTATCTTGATGGAAGAAGGAATCATTCCACATGGGGATAAGCACTTCACAGCTAACCAAAGCCATCAGATTTAGGATAAATATTCTCAAGTGAAGCTTGCAGCAAGTTGAGGGAATCTAGAGATCAGTTGGTTGATGCCACGAATGACATAGAAGAAGAGTTATCCAGGATCTTGCCAAGGTGTTGGATGAAAGCTTGAATATTCTACCTATTGATGACTTCTATAAACAAATCCAAGAATCAATCCAACATGAACCAACTTCCATCTTCAATCTGAAAACCATTGATAAGTTCATAAGGATTGAGAATGTTTTGGAATCATTAAGGAAACTCAATAAGAGATTGAAGAAACTTCTGGAAACGCAAGTGACACTCAAGAAACTTGTGAGGTTCTAAGTGACTATTCAGTGCACTAGATGAAGCTGAGATGTAGGGCATAATCTGGAAGTTCCAAGAATTTTGAGACAAGCAAGGCTTTTTGGAGGAAGACAAGGACGATGAAACAAAATAAGCATAATGTTTCATGTCATTTCCATCCAGAGATTGACATGTATTTTTCATTTTCATTTCATCACATAGGAAGCAAATTTTGACTTGTTCTCCTGTGTGAGAGTCAAGTAAAATAGGATTCTTGTTAAATGACTATTTTCTAGGATTTATCCTATTTTCTCTGCTCTTTCTATTATAAATAAGGGATGCTTGTGCATTCCAAAGGAGAGATATTTTTAGAATATTGAGAGCTATTGTGAAGAAGAAGAAAAACTTTGTATTTTTTTTTTAATCATTGAGGAATAGAAACAGGTGTTATTTTGCAAACTTTGTGTTGTGGGATTCATCTATCTTGAGAGATTGTTCTTACATCCAAGATCTTAAGCTATTCTTTGTTTAGTGTTCTTGATTATTTTAATCATTTCAAATATTACACCCATTATCTAAAACTCGTATAAGTATTTCTTGATCTATGTTTGCTTGAAAGAAAATATGTTCCTCTCATTCCCTTCCCACTCTGTTTCATCTATAATAGTTTCCTTTCTAATCCATTCTATTTCTAAAACTGTAACATCTCCATCTCATGTTGATATGGATTTTGGGATTGTATCCCAACCCCAATGGTTAGAATAGTGTGAATATTGTACATATTATTTCTATTGTGTTTTAGATCAGTAATAAACATGTTGCCTCACCTATCTTTGAGGAGGGATTTGATCCCGTGTACTGTGGTTGAACCTCATATTTTGGCCTGACAAAATATCCAACCAACAGTTTTTGGTGACTCCATTGGGGAATATAGATTGATAAGACTAAGCTTATCCTATTGGTGTCCTGCAGCGACTCGTATTTGCCTTATTTTTGGTAGATCCATTTTTGGTTCAAGCTGGCTAGAAATATCTTCACTCGGTCAAGCCGAGCCAGGGGTGAAACTGATCCATTCTTTGATCTACTTCAACAACACAATTTTAGACTTTCCCCAACAAAGTGTTGTATCTAGCCAAGCAAGAAGTTCTTCACCTATCCAAAGAACTCAGGTTCCTCAAGAACAAGAAGCATCTACAACCTACCGTGCATTATTCTTGTCTGATACTCAGATTCTTATATGCACTTCATTCATAAGGATGGCAACACAACTTGTGCCTTGGGGTGTGGCTATTGGTCCTCTTTCCCTAACTCCACCATTGCATGAGCTACCACATGGATCTCATAAGAATATTCCCAAATTCAATGGTGATGGGAAGCAGCACCCTGATGAACACATCACCTCATTCTTTGTAGCATGTAGCATCCTTGGGGTAGCTCATGAAGATGTCTCTGTTTGACTCTTCATTGAAACATTGCATGGTGTGGCAACAAAATGGTTCTACCATCTTCCGAATGCATGCATTACCAACTAGGCTACCATGAGATCTGTATTTGAAGCAAGGTTCAAACTAGCTAAAGATTCTCATGACTTGTTAGCACAACTTACACATATGAAGAAGGAGTCTCATGAGCCCATGTGGGACTTCGTGGAAAAATTCAACAAGCTGATTTGGAAGATTTTGGTGCTAGCCATTCCCACTCTTGAAAATCAAAAGTGTTTCTTCATCAACACTCAGCCCCCGATGTGAGCTTCTTATTAAGAAGGTCTGTTATCCCTGATTTGGCTACTACTCAAGCTACAACCACTAAAATAGAAGATGATCTCATCTTGGTAGGAAAGATCAGAAGAGAATCATCTAAGCCTAAAAATCTAGAGTTCTTCTCAAAGTACTACTGATCCTATGATCCAGAAGATGGCCAATGACTTGATCACTTTGAAGAAGCAAATGTCTCAACAGTGACCAACGTTCCTTATCGGGATATTCCTAGATGGAATTTCAACAATACCAATGGCGCTCCCAAGAGATAGGAATCGGTTGACTGCTGCTCCAACAAGGCTAGCCATTGAAGCTCCTCCTATCAATGCAACAATGGAAATAGTTGAGGAAGATGAAGAACCAGAAGATCAATTCTCACGAAGCTTTTGAAGCTTCAGGATATGTTGATGAGTCTTTTGACGATTCAGCTAGTGACTCCAACATTGGGTACTTGGAATATGAGGAAGACCAATGTGAACATGATGGTTAATCATTTGCAGTCTTCACTCGAGCTCAATCTTAGAATCCCAAAAATCTAGTTGAAGGCTCTAAGGAGAAGGGTAAAGAAGCTCCTATGGTTATGGCTAAAAGAGGCTCTCCTATCTCTGCACAAACTGAAAAGGAGACAACTAAAAAGGTAACTTCTTCTTCTAACTCTCTTTCTCCAACCCCCAAGACCAGTACCTTAGCTTAGACCAAGTGTAACCAGAACTGAGCCCACCATCATTCCTTCATATACCACTTTGACATTATTGATCATGCAAAGAAAACTAAGATCCAAATGTCGAAGTGAGTACCTTCAGTCAAATCCCGAGCAATTTGAGAAACTTGCCAAATTCATTAGAAGCAAGGTTGTTATCCCTTCATCTTCAAAAGGCATTTTCCTAACCCCACTCAGCCTTTACCTTAGAATAATATGACCTCTATTTCTTCTTCGGGAAATATTGAACCATTTTATTTGTCCTTACTTATAAACGGGTTTAAACTCAGCAATTGCATAATTGACTCAGGAGCCTCTGATAACGTGATGCCCAAAAAGTAGCCCATGCCCTTGGACTTACCTTGACTAAATATTATGGGTGGTGTTACTCCATGGAAACCAAGCAAGTCCCCTTGATTGGCCAAATCAAGGATGCATAGTTTGCATTTGTCGCATTCCCAAAAAGAGAGTAAAAATGACTATCCTGGTTGTTGATATCCTAGCTTGCTTATGGTATTCTCTTAGGAAGAGGTTTTTAAAAGATGTTAGAGGAGAAATCAATATGGACTGGACCAAAGATAAAATTCTAGTGAATGGAGTTCCTCGTGTCCTCCACCCTGAAGCACAAGTGAAGTACCTGGTCACTAAATCAGATGACCCCAAAGCTCAAATTCTCTTCAAAGATGCAGGCTTGGGAAATTATTTCATGACATCGGAGGTGCCTTCTGTAGGTATCAAGGAAGAAGATCCTAATGCTATTTGGACCCTCAAGTTTGATGGGAGTTGTTCAACTACTGGGTCAGGCGCTGGTGTGGTTCTTATATCTCTAGATTTTGAGATCTTTCCCTTCACCTTCAAGCTGCAGTTTGACAATACTAATAACACGGCTGAATACGAAGCTTTGTTATTAGGATTAGAAATGGCAAGGAAAAAGGAATCCAAAATCTTAAAGTGTAGGGAGATGTTAAGTTGATTGTAAATCAAGTAAGGGGGATCTATCAGGTAAAAAATGATGCCTAAGGCATTACAGAACAAGGTGTGGGACAACATAGAATGCTTTGATGCTTTTTCCATTAAGGTAAGTTTTGAGAGATTACAATGATAAAGCTGATTCTTTAGCCATGTCTGCATCTCTTCTCCTTCCTCACCCAAAGTTCAAACAAGACAAGTATACCATTGAGATTGTGTATCATCCAAGTGTTCTAGATAATTCAACACATTGGCAAGTGTTTAATGATGATCAACAGGTATTGTCTTTTCTTGAGAAAGCTGATAATTTTAGCGAGCTTTATTTTGAAGGATCAGAATCAGCTTTCATGAGTCCATCTTGAATTCATATCAAGAGATTGATGGTGAATTCATCTAACTCAAAGGAAATAAGATTTCAAAGGGATTAGTTTCTCTGGAAGGTCTATTTGACAAGCATGACCATTTTATTTAGGATAAAAGGCAAGCTGAAGGTGCTTCCTCATCAGAGGTAGATCAAGTTAATATGGGCTCTTTTGACCAACCATGGATGGTAAACATTGGAAAATGCTATTCTCTTGAGGAGAAAGGAAGATTCACTTCACTCCTAAAGAGATATATGGATGTCTTGGCATGGTCCTATGTGGATCTGAAGTCTTTCAAGCCCAAGGATGTGCAACATAGCATCCCTTTGAAGTTTGATGTCAAACCCTATAGGTAGAAGCAAAGGCATTACAACCCAAAGATCTCAGGGACTATTCTTGCAGAAATTCAAAAGATGTTAGATGTAAGGATTATCTTCCCAATCCATCATTCTACCTGGGTTGCTAACATCATCCCCGTTAGAAAGAAGAATGGTGAGATCCGGATTTGTGTTGACTTTTGGAACCTTAATCAGTCTTCATTGAAAGACAATTACCCATTTCCTATCATGGATCAAGTATTACAATCGTCACTTGGATCGAAATGTTATCCATGCTTGATAGATTTTTGGGGTATAATCAGATCGAGGTAGCCACTGAGGATCAACATAAAACAACATTCACCACCCCATGGGGGACCTTTTCTTACAGGAGGATGCCTTTTGGTTTGATTAACGTTGGAGCCACATTTCAAAGAGCTATGGACTTAGCTTTCAGAGATTTGATGGGAAAATTCATAGTTGTATATTTGGATGACTTGATGGTCTTCTCTAAGAAGTGAAGTGATCATTATGATCACCTGGAGTAGGTACTCTTAAGATGCAGGTGTCATGGGATTTCATTAAATCCTAAAAATTCCATGTTTGGAGTAACAAAAGGTAAGTTGTTGGGTCATATCATGACTAAAGAAGGAACCAAGATCGACCTAGAGTGGGTGAAGGCCATCCAAAGCCTTACCCTACCTATAAGCAAAACTAGGGTGCATTCCTTTTTGGAAAGGTCAATTTCCTAAGAAGATTTATACCTGACTTTGCCGATAAAACCAAGGATATCCTTGGGATGATGAAAGGTAAGACTCCATTTTGATGGAGCACTAAAGGGAAGCTTACTTTTAAAGAATTCAAAAAGATCAATTGCTCATGCTCCTATTCTAGTATGCCCAGACTTCAAGAAGGATTTCATCATGTACAACTATGCTTCCACACATATAAGTATCAACCATCCTGATGTAGGAGAATGAAGAAGGAATCAAAGCTCCCATTGCTTTCATGAGCTGCCCACTAAAGGAACATGAATTAAAGATGTCACAAATTGAAAAGCATGCTTATGCAAGTGGTGAGAGTAGTGAAGCATTTCAGGTATTATGTGTTGAGTTCTCACACTCTCGTTCTTGTTCCTGATACTGCAGTTAAGTCCATTTTGACTCAACAAGAGTTGGGTAGTCAATGGGGTAACTAGATAGCCAAAGTCCAAGAATATGACTTGGACATCAGACCTACTAAGTTGGTACGAGGAAGAGGCCTATGCCAATTGATCGCAGAAAACAATTCTGAGACAGAATGTGAAGAAACTGAAGGTACTTCTTCATAATTGCCCATGGTGCTTTTTGTAAGCACAACCGATGAATGGTATGCAGATATCACTTTATTTTTAACTTATGGTGAATGTCCCCCACATTTAAGCCAAAAAGAGAAGAGGACAGTTAAATTAAGGTCCACAAGATACATTCTATGGGATAATGGTATATACAAGAAGGGTATTGATGGTGTATTCTGCGTTGTGTCGATAAGTCTCAGTAGATAAGGTTGCTAGAATCCTTCCACAATATAGCATGCGGAGGACATTTATCTTCCTCCATGATGGCTTATAAGATCTTATGGGCAGGTACTATTGGCCTACTCTCTTTCGAGATTCAACTAAATGGGTGGTTAAGTGTGAAGCTTGTCAACATTTCATTGGCCATCCTAAGCTAGATCTTCCCTTAAAGCCTGTGATAATTGAAGAAAATTTTCACTAATGGGGAATTGATTTCATTGGAGTACTAAATCCTACCTCCAGTGTTGGTCATAATTATGTGCTCACCGCCATAGACTATTTCACCAAGTGGGTGGAAGTTGTGCCAATCAAGCAGCAACCTCCGAAGCTATGTGTAACTTTCTCAAGGAGAATATAATTGTTAGATTTGGTGTGCCTCACAAGATCATTGCTGACAATGCTTCCAATTTCTCATCACATGAGTTGATAGAATTTTTCTATGGATTTGGGATCACGTTGGCTCATTCATCCGATTATTACCCCCAAGGCAATGGTCAGGTTGAATCAAGCAACAAGAACCTGGTGACCATAATCAGAAAGTTGGTCGATGAGAATCAGAGGACATGGCACAAAGCATTGTATGATGCATTATGGGAAGATCAGATTACTCCTAAGTGAGCTATTGGAATGTCCCCATTCTAGGTGTTGTATGGAATTGATGCTGAGATTCCTATTTCGTAGAATTGTCAGCCTTATGGTTGGCTAAAGTAATTGAGGATGAAACTTTTCAAAGTTCCATTGAGAAAAGGATAATGTACCTAGCCAGGCTAGAAGAAGAATGGAGTAAGGTGGTGGATCGCATTGCAGTAGATCATAGAGAAAAGTCAAAAAGATATTTGACAAAAAAAAAAAAACAACGTGATTTCAAATTGGAGATCTAGTACTTCTCTAGGATAAGAGAAGGGAACAGAAAGGGATACATGGCAAGTTCAATTCTTTATGGAAAGGTCCTTTCAAAATCCATCAGACTAAACGGTGAAAATAGTTTTTCTATCATATCTTGATGGAGAGTTTCTCCCTCTACCTTTTAGTGGCCAACATCTGAAGTTGTTCCATCAGTAATGCAAGATGCTCTCTTGCATTGTATTATAATTTATTTTTGTGTGTGTGCTTTCTTTCTTTCTTTCTTTCTTTGTTTTTTTGGTTTTTCTTCTCTTGACTCGTAGCCCAATGGATAAATTTTTGATACATGAGTTCTCTTCCTTTGATGTCTCAAAGAAAGTCCCCAACTAGAGCCAGTTGTTATCTCATTTTAGTGATTTCAGCTAAAATTGAGATAACCATAGGAAAAAAAATCTCTTAAAATTCCTTTGAAAGAGATTTTTGGGTTTTCGGGTTTTCATTGCATGAAAACATGTTCTTGCATGTTACATGTCTCATGTTCCCTAAAACCAAAACCCGATTGCCTAAGTCCATTGTTTTGGGTTTTGAAACTTCCAAGCATCGGAACATGCTTTCCAAATGCATGTTTCATGTCACTTGTTTCCCGAAACCGAAACCCAAATTGAATCAAATCCTTTGTATCGGGTTTTGAATGCTCCAAGCATGATGACATGTCATTAATGTCTAGTTGTCTGGCATTTGGCACACACGTCAAGTGAGGTGTAATTAATGCTAGGTTATTATAAATAGTTGGTTTTTCATGTCATTTGTTACCTTATTCATTTTTTTGCGTTGGATTTTCATTGATGCTTCTTCTACCTCCAAACCTGATCAAGCTTCCCGATTGATTTTCCATCCATTTTTGATCATTTTTCAAGCTAGTTGAAGGTATTCTTCTCTTCTTTCTATTTTGAAGCTTTTTGGGTTATTTATGAGGTGTTTGTTTGGGGTTTCCATTTCATTTCCTCCTTCATTACTGGTTTAGGGTTTTGGGTTATTTTCCTTGTTTCTTGTCTTTTTCCCATATGGGTTCTTGTTTGAAATTCACCCCTAGGTTATTTACTTATTTTTCATAGGTTGTAACTTGTAGATTTAAAAATATTCTGAAATTCCTAAGTGATCATGAGGTGGGAATTTCTCATATTCTGACATGTCAAAAACCCGATATACTTGTTTCGGGTTTTGTAGGGTGTTTAACATTTCACTTTTTCCACCTTGTTTTGGTTTTCCAAGTGCTCGACATCCATCAAGATCCATAGTGTGTCGAGAATTTCTACCTACTCGACATCCTCCAGGTTCCACATGTGTGTCGGGTTTTCCCACTTGTTCGACACTTCCTCACTTGTGTGTCGGGTTTTCATCGATGCTCAACATGTCCTAACTTTCCGACATACACTCCATTGTGTCGGAGTTTCTAAGGTGTTTTGCAAGTCTCAAAAGCTAAATAGTGTGGTGGGTCTGTGTAATTGTCTAACAAACTTTCAAGCCCGATTGCTCTTCCAGAAATCATCAAGGCATTTCTTCTTCGAGACTCCTCATGTCAAACCCTACCAATCTAAGGATAAGTTAGATAGACAGGAAAGATGAAGTATAAGTATCAGAAGATGGAGTCTTCTTCTTACATAAGCTACAATTATGACATTTGGGACACAGAGCTCAGTAATATAGATATGGAGGAATTTTGGAAGAGAATTGAGGATTCTTCTCAAAATTCTGGATGAAGTTGATAGCAGCAAAGTGGTCTCCCTCTTGTAGCAAGATTTCCAATATCAGCTCAATGCCTTGAATTCATCCTGGCTTGTGCTTCCAACTATGACTTAGCCTCCCACTCAAGTAAGAAATCAAGCAGAGAGTCTATAGTGAAATTGGATGGAGGTTACTTTGATCAACTCCTAAGGTTTCCCGCTTTGTGGAATATGTTGATTTAAACCTTAAATCAGCACAAAAGGCCTAGGACAAAGATCAAGAAGACTGCATCAAGCATGTAAACAAGAAGTTCTTGATCAAGGCTAAGCCAACCATTTCTAGGTTTCCCAAGTCGGTCCCTAGAAGTGATTTTATTCTTGAAATCAGTGATATCATCACCCTGTTGAGTTGATTATTTGGACTCCCAGAGTCAAAATATTTCCAAGGGTGGATGTACCAGTTCATGGTCATCATAAAGAAGAATGACCAAGGGATTGATTGGGGTAGCCTAATAAGTGATGAGATAGACTCCCAAATGAAAACAGTCTTATCTACCGACAAGTTCTATATGATGTCATACGTCACCTATGCAAAGCAACAGGCATGAGAAACTACCAGGGCTAGATGTAAAGGGAAACCGAGCAATGGAACACATATATCGGTACTTCCCTCAGCTGACAATAAAAGGGTCTGAAGACCAATATAGAAGAGTGAACAACACCTTCTTCTATGAAAACATTTGTAGGTTAGATCCTGATCTGAGGAAAAGAAGGGTTTCTGATGAAGCATGGGCCGAAGTGTCAAAATGGGGTTGCATCTTCTTGTAATTCAAGAAGTTTACTTATCTTTGGGTGGTAAGGTTCCATGGTAACCCTTTCCATTTCCCAGTTCCTAGGTGACAAACTAATCCTTATGGAGTTAGTCAGACAATTGTTGGATTTTCACAAATTCCAACAAAGCAGGAACAAAGCCGCCATCTCCTTCCCTATTTCCATTGGAAGGTATACATGGTCTAGAAGTGGTTAATGCCAAGAAATGGTGCATGAAATTTAGAAAAATTGAATAAACATATGAATCTTAGGAGGGATTCGACTTCTTAGGAGTCCTCAAGTCATATGGAACCTTGTATCTTCATGTGCCCAATGTGGAAGAAATATAGGTTGATCTTTGGGCTGAAGTTGCCATCTAAAGAAAAGAAAATGGCAGATCGACGCTTGAAGAAATTTAGATGTTAGATCTATTCGATATCCCCGAAGGCACCATGGACAATGAAAGTGTCTTGGACACTAGGTATGAATAGTCAGATGGAGATCAACATGGATTCCTTCCATTGATTGGTCTATTGCTGAAAAAGATTCTATCACTGAAAGAGCTACTTAGACTCTTGTCCGTACCAAGCATGGCTCATTTCTTGGGGAATGAGTTATAAGGAAAAGAGATTTTTAAAATAGCCACTTTAGAGGTGAGACCCTCCAAGGGAGAGAGGGAAGAGGATAAAATCCCTACCAAGAGGTAGATAAAATTTAAGTTTGTCAAAAAAGGAGAAAAGCAAGGAGCCGCATCATCTACCACTCCTTCACAAACAGTTGAGGTACTAGATTCACCTCCTCCACCAAAACAAGGAAAACTTCCTTCAGAAGATGAGGTTAGTCAACCTCTCATTTCTCCTTTTGTTGATTTCTCATCAGAGGTAAGTCTCTCTCTTGCTTCTCAAGCTTTGACTTCAAAATATTTACCTCCTCCCTCCCAATCTTCCTCACCTCATATTTCTTTGCCACTTTCATTAGCCATGGCCAGCATCTTCTCTGACCTCTCACCTCTCTCTGCTGGACCTAAGATGGCCATAGATATGCCTCCTCCTTCTGCACCTTCATTCAATGAGTCTATCCCCATAGTCACCACACTTGCAGTCATCACTACTCCACAAGTAAACCTTCCTCCACCTGTAGATGTAACCATAACACCTCCGATAGGAGAAACTTATTCCACTTTAACTCAATGCTTAGTTGATCAAACCCCAAGGAAGATGATGGTTGTAATTCCTCTACCATCCTTTGACTTCAGTTCCCTCAAGGTCTCTCCCACCAAATCTGCCAAGAAACCTGAAATAGTTTCAAGGGTTTCAGTGGATGCCTTAGGGCATAAGTTTATAGAGATTACAACTCCTGCAGCCAACAAAACAAAGGAGGATATAATGGTCATTGATTATCAGATCACAAGGTTTGATCTAGGAAAGGTAAAAATAGAAGGAGTGCAACATGATGCTTAGGTTTCCATGAACGTGTTGTGCCAGAAGCTGAAGGAAACAAAGGTGAGAAGAGATGAGCTAAAGGAGAAAGTTGAATAGTTGATAGAGGTATTACTCAAGCTCTCAAATCCTTCTCAGTCAACACCGTCATCTTCTACCCCTACTCCTATTAAGTTCAATTTCTCATTGGTACCTATGATTGAAAAGATCAATGAGAAGGGGAGAATGGTTGATGAATGGATTCAGAGGCTACTCCTACAAGGAAGAGAGGTCATTGATGACACAGTGGAGGTTTATAAATCCTTATAGGAAATAAAGAAATATGGTGACAAAATGGATGATGAATTTTCATAGGAAGTCGGGAACCTTGAGTTAACTTTTGAGGCTCTCAATGTGCTGAAATAGGTTTCATCCCGTATCTTGATGGAAGAAGGAATTATTCCACATGGGGATAAGCACTTCCAGCTAACCAAAGCCATCAGATTTAGGATAAATATTCTCAGTGAAGCTTGCAGCAAGTTGAGGGAATCTAGAGATCAATTGGTTGATGCCACAAATGACATAGAAGAAGAGTTATCCAAGATCTTCACCAAGGTGTTGGATGAAATCTCGAATATTCTACCTATTGATGACTTCTATAAACAAATCCAAGAATCAATCCAACATGAACCAACTTCCATCTTCAATCTGACAATCATTGATAAGTTCATAAGGATTGAGAATGTTTTGGAATCATTAAGGAAACTCAATAAGAGATTGAAGAAACTTCTTGGCAACGCAAGTGACACTCAAGAAACTTGTGAGGTTCTGAGTGACTATTCTAGTGCACTAGATGAAGCTGAGATGTAGGGAATAATCTGGAAGTTCCAAGAATTTTGAGACAAGCAGGCTTTGTTGGAGGAAGACAAGGACGATGAAACAAAATAAGCATAATGTTTCATGTCATTTCCATCCAGAGATTGACATGTCTTTTTCATTTTTGTTTTATCACATAGGAAGCAAATTTTGACTTGTTCTCCTACATGAGAGTCAAGCAAAATAGGATTCTTGTTAAATGACTATTTTATAGGATTTATCATATTATCTCTCTACTCTACATCTCCATCTCGTGTTGACATGGATTTCGGGATTGTATCCCAACCCCAATGGTTAGAATAGTGTGAATATTGTACATATTATTTCTATTGTGTTTTAAATCAGTAATAAATAGGCTTCCTCACCTATCTTTGAGGAGGGATTTGATCCCATGTACTGTGGTTGAACCTCATATTTTAGCTTGATAAAATATCCAACGAAAAAAGGAGATGTGGCTCTTAGCCATAAAGGAATATTATCCGGTGAAGAATGAGTGTAACCAAAAGATAAGGCACATAGAAGAGTACATAATAGATGGAGTGCACTAGAGAGAATAATATGGTGTAGTATCCATGAGGAAGAGAATAAGACAGTCTGCAAGAAAGGAGATAAATTTAGGTTAGTGCATAAGTTGAGCATAATGAAGAGAATCCAAGATTAGAAAATTTGGTCAACATGTAGCCTAACATGGTTCAAGATATTAGGAAATATGAGATAATCCTAAAAATTATATCAAGAACAAAGATAAGGAATGCAAGGAATATATGCACAAAGGAGAGCATGGGAAATAATATTCACAATGGAGAAAGACCCAAGGTAAATAATGGAAAAGGTATAGAGGAGGATATTGGCCAAAGGTGGGTTCAAGTACACATATATATGGATGCATGAAGGATAGATGCATAGTGAAAAGCGCAAGAAGAATATTTTCAAAGTAAGGTGTAAAATATAACATATAGAAAATTGCAAAGAGGAAAGGTCGTAGAAGAAGGACGATAAGAGGAAAGAAGGAGAAGAAGAGAAGGCATGTAAAGGAATCCCAAAAGGGAGATGAGGGTGGGAAGAAGGAAGGTCCATATAAGAATAAGTATATAAAGGAAATACATGTGGAAGATAAAATCCTAGAGATGAAGTGGGAGAGGAAGAAGTAAATCCATAAAGGCTTTAGGTGAAGGTGGAAAAACAAAGGTGAGAAAATATTCACAAGAGAAAAGTCTCGGTAGAGAATCCTTAGGTGGAGGTGAGTGGTTCATGATGAGAAGAAGATTGCAAATGAGATGGTTCAATATGATACGAGACTCGTAAAGAATTTGAAATATATATCCATTTGGAGGATTTTTTCAGTTTTGGTGGGTTGAATCTCATGAAGTGCATAAAGAAGTCATAGGGAAGTGATAAAGGACTGGAAGAAATTTTGAAAGAAGCACTACATCTAGAATATGTCTTAAAGGGATCAAATATCTAATACTATAAGCCTCAATAGTTTTAAAGGTGGTTATACCACTCATTCAACATGCATGAGGTGGAACTCAATTTTTAAGTACCTTGAGTGTTTCATGCAAGAGCATACAATTTCCAAGGTAATACTACATAAATTTTAGTTAAGTATGGGTGCACAGTAGTATGGAGAGAACATGAAGTGAATATAATATTCATAACATAATGAAAGGAAGATTACATGATAGTGAATGATGAATTTATGAATTACTAAGGATGTAAGTGTATATAAGAAGAGAGTGTGTAATATGACATGGATGTTTAGAGAATTAGTAGTGTGTTCATGCAAGGTATTTTTGGTGAGCAAAGTAATGTGTGAAATAATAATTTGCAGTCATGTGCTAGGATATTTAGTAGTAAATTATGAGCTTTTTCCTAGCTTAATTGACTGAAGACACCCAAATATTGTGAAGGAGTTAAGTACAAAGGCAAAGAGTACGTAGGTGGCACAAAAGTATGAAATAATGAATTACGGAATAATATGGATTGTGAAGAAGATATGTGGATGTTTTGGAGAAGGTCTTGAAGCCTAGAGAGTGCACAAAAAGAATACAAATGTGTGGCTCTAAGATATGAGTATGTTGTAGAATAGAGAAGATGTGTTGCAAAAGGATTGTGATCAAATAGTGCATGGAAGATTTGGTAACTATTAGAAAAGATAAAAGAGTTGTTATAATGTGTCTGCAAAGAAGTTGATGTGTGATTAATGGTTAGATGAGCCCAATATATAAATCCACATGGCATAATTTGTTAACATCTAAATGAGGTATCTTAGATTATTTAATGATCCCAATTTAAATTTAGATCTGATTGGGAAGATATGGAAAATTTTATAGGGGACCATCTAGCTTAAAGGGAATCCAAATGAGGAGAGAGAAGTTAGAACGTATGGCTAAAAAAGGAGGACGATTTCACCTTTTCAAGGTTAGAAGGGGGTGGCCTAGGAAGCCAGAGCTAAATTGGTTAAAAATACATGTGAGGTACAAATATCCAATTGAGAATTCTTAAGTATTTATAGGTCATTAGATTTTATTCAAGGAAGAAACAAATCTAGGTTAGGTCCCTAGAAGATAACACCATAGTTGTATAATCTCCATGAGAGAATGTGTAAGCTCCATAGTGATTAGTACATGTAGATGTCATGAAGGCTATTCAATTAAATAGAAAAAACCTTTGAGTTTCATTATGATCTCTTGAAATCAGTAAATATATCAGGTCATCTTAATCTATGTGTCATCATCACTAATCCTCTTAGTAGGTCTATATCTCTTTAGGTGAGGTCTTAAGGAATAAGAAAACATTTTTGGGAGGTAAGATACATATTTTATATCATATACTATCATAGTTGACATGGGATATCATTATATCTCACTATTTTGTCTTCACATATGCCCACATATTTGGGTTTATCCACTCTTTGATGTCCAAATCTTATAGCTTTATCATATGATAAGTATGTCTCAATTCCAATAAAGAACTTGTTTTTTCCTCGATGGCACACCTTTTTCTCTTTTTTATATTATTACATCCCTTTAATGGATAGGTTACATCCCAAGTATTTACCATTTGCTTTACATTTATTTCTCCATCTCTTTTCCAGGTATGTTAACATTATGACATGCATTAGGGTTTAAGGAAATTCATTATTCTCGTCACTACTTGAGTACCATATGTGTCTCTTATATTTCATGATGTTATCTTTTGATCATTTTCACCTCCTCTCTCATATTTCTCCTAGTTACCTTAAGGATTATAATCTCCCATCCTATTGACTTATTATTTTTGTGATTGTTACTTTAATTGATAATTTTTTCTATACCTTACACCCTTTACGTTTACATGTTAGTAAGTCTAACATCATTGGCTACCTCTTTACAATATATCACCATCCAACCTAATTATGAAACAATCCCATCCTTTCATGAGATCTCCCCTTAGCTTAGGTTTTACTAGTTATTTATCTTCTAATGTTTCTTTTTAGTTATGTGTTACTTCAATTCACATATGAGCTCTTTTTATGCCCTAGTTATTCACTATAAAAAAACACTCATGATAAGGTAAGCATATAGGTATGTATGCTTTATTTGAGATCATACTTTTATCACTTTCTATAATACACATACTTATTGGTACTTTTATTTTGATGTTGTATTTTATTTCCCCAAAGAACATAAAATGTTCACTTTTATGACAAGTAATGATATTTGGTTGGGGCATATGTATATACATAATTCTTCACTTTACTACTAACTTGGGTAGTGGTGTAAAGGGGTATATCATCATAAATAGGGGTAGTGGTGTAAAGGTTTCCCCATGATTAACTAAAATTAAACTAAACTATGGGAAATTATAACAATACTTAATCTAATATAGGAGGACTAAAACATTGTAAAATACACTAAAATAGTATGGAATTATTTTAAATAATTATATTAAATGAAATAAAACCCTAAGTATGTAAATATGTAAAAGGAAATGACTTAGTTGATTATCGAAGATCGTGCAAGGTGTCACAGTCTAAGCTGTGGATTCGAGAGGCATGACTGACTATACAAAAGTCCCATAAAGGCCATATCTGGAGGATTTGAATGGACTAGAGCACCTAGGAGGGTATTGGGGCACCTCGAGACACCCAGTCCCTGTAAAATCTCATAATCTAGTTCTTTCAATGTCGCAAGATACTCTAAAATATTATCTATTTGTCACACTAGATTTTTTCATTACTTGCGTAGAATGTATCAAATAATGTAGGATGAAGGAATGACTTGCAAAAGACAAAGAAGTATCAAAACCCTAAAATAAAAGATGAAAAATGAATGGATTGGGCCAATCTCAGCTACCACAATAGTGGGCTTACTAATTTGAGCACTAAACTACATTTTGGACCCCAAATGTAGTTTTGGTGTGTGATTTTGTGTATGTCGTGCCCTAGGTTCTCTTGTGCTAGTCACACTTTTTTTATCAAGTAAGTAATAATAACTATAGAAAATGTACTAGCATGTGTGCATGGAATAGAATAGAATTCCACCCCTATGTTGTGTGTGTTGATGCAAATCTCCTAACCTTAATGCATAGAACTATGTGGATGTAAGTGATGCAATGGATGCAACTCTAAGCTGGAGAGATAGAAGTAAGTGATCCTAGGACCCTCATTATGGTCTCATAACTTTATATTTATAGGGTTCTCTTGATCTAATTTCGTAATTAATCCCAACATGGCTGACTAGGAAAATGATAAGTATGAAAAATGGCTAAAAAGAGCCCAAATAGTGGTGGGAAGGTAGAAAATGGATCGGGGCACCCCATGTGGGACTAGGGTGCTCCAAAGAAAGGCCCCAGGCACCCCGGTTTAGGCTAAAATGATGGTACAATGATGAAATAACTAGGCATGTATATGAAAATACGTGGAAATAATGAAATAAAAGGTAAAATAAGATGGCCAAAAGGTGGGATTAATTAGTACTTTATTCACTTAAGAACCTTCTAAATAGTAGTATGAGACCTGGGATAAATAATGCCTAAAGTGCATGATTTTGTGACTATATTTTTCCCCCACTTTATGTTGGTGAGCGGAATGCTCGGTAACATAAATTAGATAGAGATACATACCTGATATCCATGTGGAGTGTAGTAGATATGTTCTGATGGGATAGACTCAAGAGTGGAATGACCTAAAAGAAAAGTGGAGGATTGTGGATTCTAAAGATGAAAAATGTGCATAAAAAGTGATGAGAGTGAACCTAGGGTGGAACGCATGTGTAGCTGATGCGGTGTGTAATGTACCTGCATGGTTAGTAAATGTAAGTGTTATCATGGTGTTTCATCATTGCACTATCATTGGAATTGTTTTTATTGTTGTTTCCACAATTTGACTTCGTTTTTCTCATATGGCCAAACCTACTGAGGATAAAAAGACCGGGTAGTCAAATATGTATGTATGTAAATGTCAAATATGCTATGTAAAATATGCAAGTGTGTAGAAATGTGTAAAATACGCTAAAAGGAAATTGTAAATGGAACATGTGCACTTGATCCATGTCGAGAGAAAGGGTGTAGAAGGATATCTTATACTGCTACAAGTTTTTTGGGTGATCTCATGCCACCGTGGCTAAAGAATTGTAGGGAGGAAATAATCGTGTCCTCCAACCTTTGACCGCTTTTTTTTGAAATGTGTGTGAATAGATCTTTGTATTTTCCATGTTTTTTGGGAAATCTAGTGCCACTTGGTCAAAGTAATGTAGATAGGCACACCCACCGCAACCCCAATCCCATAACTATTTCCCATAAATGCTAAGGACACCATGTCCTATAAAATTCTTTTTGTATGGAGTTCATAGAATGGTCTAAACTCACTCATTGTATGTAAACCCACAATGCAAAGGGTGGAAAGTGCATTGTATTGAACCGGTGTAAATACGTTGTGTTAGTATGTAAAACCTTAAATGATGCCCCCTCTTTGGGGGCACATGCAATGTCACTAAAAGGAGAATACGGCCCCAAAAGAGGACCTATCGCACTCTTACCTATATAATTATTCCCTTCAAGGGGAAAGGGAAAGCACTTGGTAGAAACCAAGGTACGCACAAAGGCGGATGGCTAGCCACAACAAGTGTTAGTCGAAATCACATGCATGTGATAAGACAAGTATAAAATACGTATATAATGTAGCAACTACCAAAATAAGTAGTGTAAACATGCAAGAAAATAATTACACTACACAAAGAAGGTTGTAAACATGGGAAATCACTCATGATGTCACAAGATACACAAGGTCATCATGGCTATAAACAACAACCAAGTGTTCACACTAACATAGGGAAAAGCCCACATATAATGGAAAACAATGGAAGACAAGTATAAACAAACAAGTAGTCATGGAAACATGTAATCTGCAAAACAAGTGTTACACATGAGACACCCATTGGCATGTTAGAGAAATAACCAATATGTAAAAGCAGATGGTGTACTCTTATGATTTAGTAAATCATGTTTGTAGAAGATAAGAAGTTATTTGTTTGGAATAGGTACATTCTATTGTGTTTTTTCTTTATTGAAAATGAAGCAATCCATCTCTTTTATGCAGGATAGATTCACTGCTTGGGATTATGAATTTGAGTTTTAGTTTTCATAATTTAAGAGGAATCAAACAACATTACCTTGGATCATGTCCATTGATCCAAGGTATGCTTCTAATTTACATGTCTTGTTATCATGATGTCCAATTTGGATAGATGGAAGAGTTTGGATTTAGAGTGTGTGAAGGTTATGAATGACCCTCTTCATGGATCTCTACTTCGTATTTAATCTAGTAACAAATCTGGTTCTTATTTTCTATTATTTTATGATGAGTTGTCATTGGGACTTTGGACCTAATATAACTATGTTTTAAAACTAGTGACTCTATCCTAAGGGTTAAACCTAACCTAAGTTAATATGTTCTTATGTTAATTTGGATGAAAAATAATTAAGAGGGACTAAAGACCAACCTATGGACATATGTTGATTTCCTAACTTAGTGTCTAACCTAACTAAGGGAATGGCTAACCTAAGGGGGCCAATGAAATGACATGGGGAAAGAGGAAAGTGGGAGGCAATGAGTTCAAGGAAATTAAGGAAATTTATTAGGCCTTATCTCTTTCTTCAGCCAAATTTGGAAAAGGTAGTTAAAAATTTATGATGTTGAGTTGGCATTTCTCACCAAAGTTTTAGGATGCATGTTTTGTTTGAATTAAGTCACTCCAAATTTGGAGATGGTGGTGGTGGGAAAGAAGGAAAGGACTGACAGTCCTACTCTGCATTTAATTTTTGGAACTTGGTGAAACCACCTAGGAAAAAGAAAGAGGATTGGTTTTGTCGATTCATTTGGTTTTGGAGCTCTGCATGAGGTTGTTTTTGTTTCGAACCTCCAGTTTGATTTTTTCATGCAATGTGTCAATGCATGAGTTTTTATCCCTTGCATGGCATGGAAGAAGGGGTTGGCATTGTGAGACTATAAGGAGGAGATTGTGGAAGTTTTTGTGGTTTTGCATTTGAAAAGAAGATTGAGGCTCTTCTTGGAAACTTCTGCGAATCGGTGAAGGCAAAAGTGCTATCAGGAATGATAGGCTCTACCCATTAAGATTCTTGATTTTTTAAATGTTTCATAAGAATAACTCTGCTCTTTGTAATAGACTAGTTTTTCTTGTTCTTAGATTACTCTGCTTGAGGTTTTGTGTTATTTATTGGGATATGCTTTCGATTTAGTTTGAATGAGGAAAGGTGTGATCTGGGTTTTCATTTTCTTGGTTTGGTAGCTGGGTTATGTTGTAATCCTTTGAATGGGCTTGAGACCAAGTTGAAAAATGTGTGAGATCTTGTTTGAACTATTTCAACCTGTAGGTAACTTGTTTTTCTTTAATCTTTGGATCTTGTTCTAAGTGATCTTATTCCTCTCTATTGGGAAACTACAGTTTTATAAATTGTTTGAAATATATTACTATTGTTGATTGAATCTTCATGATTCTTCAGGGAAGATAAAATTTATGTGCCCCTGCTTAATCATATTCCTTTGAGTGCTAGAAGGAATGTTAAAAAATAGACGAGCGTGACTATTTTTCTATCACTATCTATATTTGTGAATCTGGGTTTTGTTGTATTACTTTGGTTGCAGACTTCTGACTATGGGATTATTTAGGAAAGATAGTTTAGGGTTTTTTCTTGGCAAGAGATATAAAGTTTCAGAAATGGATTGTTTAAGTCTTATTCGATTATATTATTTAAATTTTGACTAATGCATTTTGGATTTTATTTGAAATTATTAGTTGTTTTCTCAATTTGATTTTTAATCCCATAAGGGAAAAGTATATTCAGTTTTCTACTCTACTGGGTAATATGGGTAACCTATGAAATTATGGCATTGTGTGTTATTATTGTCGACTTAAAATTTTTGATAGTTCTATCGACATTGTTTCGATGTCCTATGTTAGCCTGTTCTTTGATCTTGGGCCATTAAACTCGGTTTTGACTCTTCAAATCTTAGGAAATGTTCTTCTTAAAAAGGGAATCGATTACTCCTATTTGGTTTAATCGTATTGTTCACTTCTTTACCTATTTGGGTCTGAGTTGGGAGGTTGGTTCAGACTTACCCTTATGTTAAATTCTTCTTTACATCTCTGTATCTTTTGGGAGATGGTTTAATTGTTATCTTGTGGTAATCATGGCTATCTGTACCATCTCCTTGAATGATGGGAGGTAATGGATTGTGTTGCTCTTCATTCTTTCTTTTTTTCTCCTTGTTTTTGATCATTCAACTTGAACCTAATTTGATCTTTGTTTGGGATTTTGGTTAATACATTATATGTATGACCATGTCAGTATATGTTGTTGATTCTTATGGTTCTCTTTTGATCATACAAAGGTGGGGGTAGTGATCTCTCTCTTCCTCTCCTTCATTTAAATTTTCTTTCAGCTTCAACTTGGTGAAGATGTTGTACTTCTTTGGTCTATTTCATTATGCAACTTCTTGACTTCCTGGTAAGAATGTTTGTAGAAAGTTGTTAGGATAGTATAGCTGAAGTTGAATTTAATTGGTTTGAAATGTTAATTTTGGTTGGAAGTATCGGGTATGGTTTAATGTGTTTTTCTAGAGTATAAACTTAACTATTCTAATTACTTAAGGTAGTGAATGCAATGATGCATCTTTTTGAGAATGGAGTGTAACTCTTTTTCTTGTTGGAAGTAATCCTACATCTTTAAGTGGTCTGATTTATCTTGTTTGGTTGTTAACTTGATTTGGATCCTAGTTCTGAGTTTGGTATTAGGATACTCTAAACCTGGACATTTAAATGTTATGATGATATGGTTATTTTAACTTATTCTTATGATATTTATGTTCAATTGTTGCAACTCATATTTTAGGATGAATATAGGTTAAGGAAATATTGAGATGGAAGTATTGTTGTAAATGATCTACTATTGAACTATGCCTAAAATATAGTTAGGATAGTTACCTTTTTTGTTAAATGGTTTTAACTGAATGAGTAATCATGAAAAGAAATGTAAGAAAGTAGTAGTGAAATTCGATGAAATGTTTCTTATTTGAATTATGTTTAATTCTTTTGATATAAAGTCAATAGCATGGAAGGTTGAAGTTGTTATATCTTATGACCTAAATTTACTATTGATTTGTTGTAAATCTCTCTCTCTCTCTATATATCTCTTTTATTGATTATTGTAACTCCTTTTGGTTATGTCTTTTTGAATTACTTTAGGATTATTTCATAACAACAAAGTTCTTTTTATGAAATAGTTAGTTAAAAGCACATCATTTTAATGTTTAGTGCTTATCATGCTTAGTTCAATGAATTGACCCATGCTAGAAATTTTGTAGATGGACTTTGTAAGTGATGAAAGGAGAAATATTTTAGGAAGTTACATTTGTTTATCAAGAGACTGGATCTTTGTATGATGAAAAATGGTTCATTATTGAAATGTACTTGATGGAAAATAAAGTTGTATCTGAAATTGATTGAATGTTGTTGTTTGATATTTAGCACTGTCTGAAGTGTTTGAACTTGTAAATGTATGAATCCTCCATGTTGAATAAAATATGTGTGATATTTGTTTGCACTTGATGTAATTCTTGTTGGTATGAATTGAATGGAAATGTTAAGTAATACTTTGTCTTTTCAAATAGTAACATACCTTATGGTTTGGAATAGAATAAACATAGATATGAAATAATGTTGTATTATCTTCTCTAAGTGAAGAGGTAACTTGTAAAGTTGACATTCTTGCACTAATTTTCAACAGTTCATTAGGCTATAAATTAAACAAATGATTGTTGAGAATTAGACTTTGGATATAAGTTAAAAAGTGCAAGGGATTATAAATGAACATTAATCCTCAATAAGGGAAAGGAAAGACAAATCCCTTGAAATGAATCATAGTCTTAATTTAAGACCTTATTGATATGAATCCTAATTGTTATATGTAGTTAGTGAAAGTTGTTCTTTCTTTTGTAGACTTCCTTACTAAATAGGAATGTAGGAAAAGATAATTAAAAGGGAATTAGACTTCATTTCAATGAAGTCTAATATGGAAAAAGGACCTACTCAGATCTTATATAAGCTAGGGCTGAATTAAGTGAGTAATTAAATGACACTTCCATGTGTGTTGGGCCTTTTATGTAAAACATGAATCAAGATGTTAATAGTTTAAATCATGGCATATGAATTAGATAGAAAGTAGATTTATCTACATAACTTCATTTATTGTAGTCTTAAATCTGAATCTTAATGATTAAGGAACCTAGTTGTTTAGTAGGGTTGTTGTAATTAATCTATAAAGAGGAAACTAATAAGATATAACTTTCTATCTAAGGTATGTTTGTCCAGATGAGGAAAAATCAGATGGATGTTGACACACACCAACTACAGTAAAGTACCTTGTGATGACTAGGTCTTCATGAGGATACTATGTTGCAGTTGACATGTTTCAACACCCTTTCAAGTTTATTCAACTAGACTAACATAAATTCTGACTTGATCATAGTTTTCCCTAGGTAGAGATAGGGGCATGACCTAGTGTCAAGGGGTCAACTCATGTTGACTTAGGATAAATAGACATGCCCAATTGACATAAGTGATTGAGTATGTCTAAGTACCCTTAGTCACCGTAAGAAGTCCTCCACACTAGGCCATGTTGCTAACCTTGGCTAGGGTTAAACCTTGAACAAGTGGACTGACAAAAGTCAGTGAAGACCATTCTAGATAACAGATCAAGTAGGGTGAAGGACATATTCCATTTGATGAGTATGTCATCTAGGAATATAAACATGAACAATATGTTTAAAATCTTTGGCCAAAGTATCACAAGTTGTTGGTTGTGTTGTCCTATGTCACTCAGTTTAAGAAGCAAGATTTTAGATGAATATCGGTAATAAATATTTAGATAGGCTCTTAAACAAAACACTTGATACCTCTAAAAAGGGTAATAATAACCAAGTATACATAGTATACACATTATAAAGTTAACATGAGAGATTGGTATGATACTGAGTCATGAAATGAGAGATCGATGTTTCACCGAGTCATTTACAATTGCATATGGTTTTCTATTATGAGATTGATTGGCTTTGGAATGTGTGTTCTAAATTATGTTAATTTAGAATAGAGAACATTGCAAAAAAAAAAAAAATCCCTTGTTTCTAAAGTCTTAAAATGGGAATGTTACATCTTGGTATCAGAGTTGAAGGTTACAGCTCTTGGACCTATTGTGTCCATAATCTGATAAAACTTAAATTTTCTTATTAACAGAAAATGGTTAGAATGAGAGGAAATGCTGCAAACAACCCACCACCAGGTGGAGAAGTAACTACCCAAAAAACATTCGATGAGATCCTTGTTGCCCTATTGGACACAAGATATCATCTAGTTGTATTAGAATAACAAGTAATGGGAAATGAGGAGGATGAAGAAGAAAGTAATAAAATCACCACCTCCTAGGGATAACGCCAATATTGGAAATTTGGGCATTGATAACAATAACGTTGCCAATGCTAATGCAAATGTACCCAATCATCCTGAGAATAAAAAGGTGAGATTGGTAGCTGAACTCACAAATGATATAAAAAGGATAAGTCCACCCAAGTTTGATGGCACTACACTAGGAGATGGAGCTGAGAACTAGCTCAACAAAATGGAGAAGTAATTTTCTATAAGGAACTTCTCAGAGGAAACTAAAAGTAATATGGGGAGCTTATCAGACTTTCCCATGAGGCATCTTCTTGGTGGACATCCATAAGGATGAGTTAAACATTGATGAAACCAACATCACTTGGGATCAATTTAAAAATTATTTTAGGCAATGATGGCTGCCACAACTTTACTATGATCAGAAAATGACTGAATTTCAGAACTTAGCTCAAGGAAAGTTAACTATAATGGAGTACTGGGAGAAGTTTACTAAGCTTCTCAAGTACGTGCCTTAGTATAAAACTGACAAGAAGTTTAGGATACAAAAATTCATTATGGGATTAAATCCTATTATAGGTGGAGAAGTAGATGTTCACATAGCCCAACCACCATGGAAGGGGTTGTTGAAAAATCCATAAGGCAGGAGCAGAAATTGAAAGCAATCTCTTCCCATAAGGAGGAAATCAGAAAGAAAATTCCTAATTCTTCTTCATCCTTGCACCCAAAAAGGGACCATGGAAAAATTTTGGTGTGAAAAACAAATTTTTGTTGATAATAACAAGAAAACTACAACAAATAAACCTGCTGCTAATGTATGAAACAATTTTTTCAAGAACAATAATAATGGATAGAAGTCCTATGGAGGAAGAATGATAACTTTAAGGAAGGAAATAAATTTGAGCCTAAGAAAGGACTGTAGGAGGTTACTACAATTGTGGCAAGGATCATTATGCAAATTAGTTTCCTCTAAGGAAGGATGACCACAATCAACAACATAAGATACATGTTGCAGTAGCTGAAAAACAAGCTGAAAAGAAAGTTATGCCTATAGAAGTGCCAAGTAAGTTATTTGGTATACCTATTACTATATTTTTTATACTGGAGCTACTAAATGCTTTATTTCTACTAAATTAGCTTCAAAATTAAAAAGAAAAGATGGAAAAATGGATAAATCATGGGTTGTACATTATGGAAATAATGTTGTCCACATAGTTAGTATGTGTCTTTTGGAGCAGTCCTTGACTTGCCTAGTTTTTCCACTAAATTTGATCTTTATGTTACTCCTTTGGGGTCTTATGATGTAATCATAGGTGTTAACTAGCTTACTGAACATAAAGAAAAAGTTGATTGTTTTGAAAAACATATTAGTTGTCTAGATGATCTGTAGAAAACAACAGACATCTAGGGGTAAAACATGAGATTTCAGTTAGAAAATTGTCAGCCATGCAGCTTAAAAAGGCCAAAAAAAAGGTTGCACCTTGTATGCAGTAAAAATTTTGAAACAACTGAAGGGGATAGTGATTTCTTAGAAAGATACTCGTTGTTACAAAATTTCAACGATGTGTTTCCGGAAGAACTACCGGTCTTCCACCCAAATGGGAGTTTGATTTCATGATTGAGATCAAGCCAGAACCAAACCTATTTCAAGGCACCATATCAAATGACTACCATTGAATTGGTAGAGCTTAAGGACATAGATTACAAGAACTATTGTCTAAAGGTTTGATAAGACCAAGTGTCTCACCTTGGGGAGCACTAGTAATTTTTGTGAAAAAGAAAGATGGAACACTTAGATTTGCATTGATTATAGGATGTTAAACAAAGAAAAAATAAAAATAGATATCCACTTCCTAGAATTGATGATCTATTTGATCAGATGTGTGGTGCATCAATATATTCTAAGATAGATCTTTGATCTAGGTATCATCAATTAAGAATCAAGGATGAAGATATTCATAAAACAACTTTTAGGACAAGGTATGGGCATTATGAATTTATAGTTTTACCTTTTGGTTTGACAAATGCACTGTAACTTTTATGAACTTAATGAATAATATCTTTCAAGAATACTTGGAAAATTTTTCTTGTATTCTTGGATGATATTCTCATATATTCTAAAATCATTGATGAGCATCATGAGCATTTGAAGATAGTTCTAGAAATCTTAAGAAAATAAGATTATTGTATGGTAAGTTATCCAAATGTTCATTCTATGAGACTGAAGTGCACTATCTAGGGCATGTCATAAGTAAAGATGGAATAGCAATAGTAGACCCATCAAAAATTGTTTACAATAATTGAGTGGCCTACACCTAAGAATGTACATGAAGTCAGAAGCTTCATGGGTCTCATTGGTTACTATAGAAAGTTTGTAAAGGACTTTTCAAAGGTCGTTGCACCAATAACTTTTTGCAAAAGAAAGATAAGAAATTTGTGTGGAGTGAAAAATGTGAATTTGCATTTAAGACTCTAAAGAAACAACTAACATCTACACCTATTTTGGTTGTACCTGATCCAAATGGAGACTTTACTGTAGTAACAGATGCTTCGGGGAAGGGCTTGGAGGTATTTTGTTGCAAAATGAGCATGTTATAGCATATGAAAGTAGAAAACTCAAGTTACATGAACTGAATTATGCTCCCCATGACCTAGAGCTTGCTGCCATTGTTCATGCACTTCAAGTATGGAGGCATTATCTTTTAGGAGACCTTTTGAATTAAAGACTAACCATCTTGGGCTGAAGTATATTTTCACTCAACCAAATTTGAATGCAAGACAATGAAGGTGGTTAGAATTTCTATCTCAGTATGATTTTGACATAAGTTATATAAAAGGAAAGGAAAATAGAGTGGCAGATGCACTAAGTCATAGGAAACATATTTCTACACTTATAACATTGAGAACTCAGTTTAAGGATGAAGTAAAAATTATTATGGAATCTGATTCTTATTTTCAGCAAGTGAAAACAACACTTGCTAGATCCAAATGATATGAGATATAGAGGTTTTCACTTTGATGACAAAGGAATCTTGAGATATGATAATAGAGTATATATACCTTTGGGAAATGAGTTAAGAAGGAAATTGTTAACTGAATTTCATAACTCACCTTATTCAGGACATCTGGAATTACAAAAATGCTCATTGATATAAAAAAACAATATTTTTGGAAAGGGATGAAAAAGATGTAATTGATTTTGTGACACACTTACTTAGAATGTCAATGTGTTAAGGTTGAACATATGCATCCATCTAGTTTATTGTACCCTCATAGCATACCACAATATAAATGGAAAGTAATTAGCATGGATTTTGTTCAAGGGCTACCTATGTCAAGAAATAAGCATGATGTTATTCTAGTTGTTGTAGATAAACTAACAAAGGTAGCACATTTTATTGTTGGTAATCTTAAGGATGATTCACCTATTTTAGCAAAAATATTTGTGCATGAAATTTTCAGATTACATGGTGTACCTGAATTGATCATATCAGATAGAGATCCAAGAATGACATCTAGATTTTGGAAAACACTCAATGTAGCCTTAGGAACTAAATTGAATTTTAGTTCAAAGCATACCATCCTGAAACGGATGGGAAAACTGAAAGAGTTAATCAAGTTTTGGAAGATATGTTACGAATGTATTGCATGGATCAATAGTACAAATGGGAAGAGTACCTTCCATTAGTTGAATTTTCTTATAATAACATGTATCACACCTCTCTGAAAATGGAACACCTTTTAAAGCATTATACGAAAGGAGATGTAGAACTCTAGTTAGTTGGGATAACATAGAGGATACAGAGAGGTAATTGGACTGAGATCCTTACTAAAATGGAACAACAAGTTAAAATAATTTGTGAACATTTGAAGGAAGTAGCAGATAGAAAAAAAGTTATGCGAGACTTAAAAAGGGTTGACAAGAAATTTGAACTTGGTGAAAAGGTATTTTTGGGTTAAACCGAAAAAGAGTTCTATAACCTTTGGCAAGGCTACCAAGTTATCACCTCATTATGTGGGACCCTTTGAAATAGTTGAAATAATCAACCTGTAGCTTATTGTTTAGCTTTACCACCTGCTTTATCATGAATGCATGATGTTTTCCATATTTCTTTACTTAAGAAATACATTTCAGATTTATCACATGTGTTAAATTGGAATTCCTTGTAGGTCCAAGACCTAGGAATAATTGTGGTTAAACCCATTTGAGCTGGAAACTCACCAACTACACTTAAGAAATCATGAAATAAGTCAATGCAAGGTCTAATGGGACCAATTTAATGAAGAAAGTGCAACATGGGAAAACCTCGAAGATATGAAAACTGCTTTTCCACATTTATTTGAATAGAGTTGATTCTGTTGATTGATAAAACTTGAAGATTTTATTCTTATTATATCAATAAATCTATCAGTTTTGGGAAGATACTAAATTCATTAGTATTGAAACAACTATTTTAATGTTGAATAATTTATGAAAATTGGAATTTCTCAATTTGGTTCTGTTATGAACTTATGAATGAAAGAATTATAATTTGGTTATATTCTTGATTGAAGTTATTTGACTAAGTTAATCATCGGGATGATGATGATTTTTAGGAGGGAGGTATGTAACGCCTCTAACATGATTGGTACCTATGATGATTTTTACTATAGAAGGATCAAACATTGATAGTGATTTTTCTTAAGATGGTGTACTCTTATGACTTAGGAAATCATGTTTGTAGAAGATAGGAAGTTATTTGTTGGGAATAGGTACATTTTGTTGTGTTTTACTTAATTGAAAATGAAGCAATCCATCTCTTTTATGCAGGATAAATTCACTACTTGGGATTATGAATTTGAGTTTTAGTTTTCATAATTTAAGAGGAATCAAACAACATTACCTTGGATCAATTCCATTGATCCAAGGTATGCTTCTAATTTACATGTCTTGTTATCATGATGTCTAATTTGGACAGATGGAAGAGTTTTGGATCTGGAGTGTGTGAAGGTTATGAATGACCCTCTTCATGGATCTCTGCTTCGTATTTAATCCAAGTAACAAATATGGTTCTTCTTTTCTATTATTTTATGATGAGTTGTCATTAGGGACTTTGGACCTAATATAACTATGTTTTAAAACTAGTGACTCTATCCTAAGGGTTAAACCTAACCTAAGTTAATATGTTCTTATGTTAATTTGGATGAAAAATAATTAAGAGGGACTAAAGACTATGGACCTATGGACCTATGTTGATTTCCTAAGTTAGTGTCTAACCTAACTAAGGGAATGGCTAACCTAAGGGGCCTATGAAATGACAGGGGGAAAGAGGCAAGTGGGAGGCAGTGAGTTCAAGGAAATTAAGGAAATTTATTAGGCCTTATCTCTTTCTTACAACCAAATTTGGAAAAGGCAAGTTAAAAATTTATGATGTTGAGTTGGCATTTCTCACCAAAGTTTTAGGATGCATGTTTTGTTTGAATTAAGTCACTCCAAATTTGGAGATGGTGGTGGTGGGAAAGGAGGAAAGGAATGATGAGATCCTACTCTGCATTTAATTTTTGGAACTTGGCAAAACCGCCTAGGAAAAGGAAAGAGGATTGGTTTTGTTGATTCATTTGGTTTTGGAGCTGCATGAGGTTTTTTTGTTTTGAACCTCCATTTGATTTTTGCATACAATGTGTCAATGCATGATTTTTCTCCCTTACATGGCATGGAAGAAAGGGTTGGAATTGTGAGACTATAAGGAGGAGATTGAGGAATTTTTGGGTGGTTTTGCATTTCAAAAGAAGGATTGAGGCTCTGCTGGAAACTTTATGTGAATCGAAAGGAAGGAAAAGCGCTATCAAGCATGATAGGCTCTACCCATTAAGATTCTTCTTTTTTTTAAATGTTTCATAAAAAATAACTCTGCTCTTTGTAATAGACTGGTTTTTTTGTTGTTGAGATGATTACTCTGCTTGAGGTTTTTGTGTTATTTATTGGGATATGCTTTTTGATTCATTTGAATGAGGAAAGGTGTGATCTGGGTTTTTGATTTTCTTGGTTTGGTAGCTGGGTTATGTTGTAATCCTTTGAATGGGCTTGAGACCAAGTCAAAAAAATGTGAGATCTTGTTTGAACTATTTAAATCTGTAGGTAACTTGTTTTCTTTAATCTTTGGATCTTGTTCTAGAATGATCTTGTTTCCTCTGTTGGGAAACTACAAGTTTTATAAACTATTTGAAATACTTGACTATTGATTGAATCTTCATGATTCTTTAGGGAAGATAAAATTTATGTACCCCTGCTTAATCATATTCCTTTGAGTGTTGAAGGAATGTTAAAAAAATAGACGAGCGTGATTGTTTTTTTATCACTGTCTATATTTGTGAATTTGGGTTTTGTTGTATTATTTTGGTTGTAGACTTTAACTCTGGGATTATTTAGGAAAATAGTTGTATGGTAATTTTTTGGAAAGAGATATAAAGTTTCTTATGGACTTGTTTAAGTCTTTCGGTTAAATTATTTCAAGTCTGTTAATGTATACTTTGGCTTTTCTTTGAAATTGTTGAGTTGTTTTCTTGAAGCCTGATTTTGGAATCCCATAAGGAAATATTATTTAGTTTTTTCTACTCTTTTGGGTCTTTGGATAATATGGGTAACCTGAAGAGGAAAAAATTATGGTTCATTGTATTTTGTTATTTTTATCGACCTTAAACTTTTTGATAGTTCTATTGACATTGTTTGATGTCCTGTGTTAGCCTGTTCATTGATCTTGGGCCATTAAACTCATTTTGATTCTTCAGATCTTAGGAAATGTTCTTCATGAAAAGGGAATCGATTACTGTTTGGTTTAATCATATTGTTCACTTCTTTACCTATTTGGGTCTGAGTTGGGAAGGTTGGTTCAGACTTACCCTTCTATTAAATTCTTCTTTACATCTCTGTATCTTTTGGGAGATGGTTTAATTGTTATCTTGTGGTAATCATGGCTATATTTATCATCTCCTTGAATGATGGGAGGTAATGGATTGTGTTTCTCTTTGTTCTTTCCATTCTCCTATTTTTTTTATCATTCAACTCAAACCCTGATTTGATATTTGTTTGGGATTTTGGTTGATACATTATATGTATGACCATGTCAATATATGTTGTTGATTCTTATGGTTCTCTTTTGATCATACAAAGGTGGGGGTAGTGATCTCTCTTCCTCTCCTTCATTTAAATTTTCTTTTAACTTCTAACTTGGTGAAGATGTTGTACTTCTTTGGTTTGTTTCATTATGCAACTTCTTGACTTCCTGGTAAGAATGTTTGTAGAAAGTTGTTAGGACAATATAGCTGAAGTTGAATTTAATTGGTTGAAATTTTAAGTTTGGTTGGAAGTATCGGGTATGGTTTAATGTGTTTTTCTAGAGTATAAACTTAACTATTCTAATTACTTAAGGTAGTGAATGCAATGGTGCATATTTTTAGAATGGAGTGTAACTCTTTTTCTTGTTGGAAGTAATCCTACATCTTTAAGTGGTATGATTTATCTTGTTTGGTTGTTAACTTGATTTGGATCCTAGTTCTAAGTTTGGGTATTAGGATACTCTAAACCTGGACATTTAAATGTTATGATGATATGGTTATTTTAACTTATTATGATATTTATGTTCAATTGTTGGCAGCTCAGATTTTAGGATGAATATAGGTTAAGGAAATATTGAGATGGAAGTATTGTTGTAAATGATCTATTGTTGAACTATGCCTAAAAGCTAGTTAGGATAGTTACCTTTTTCTATTAAACGGTTTTAACTGAATGAGTAATCATGAAAAGAAATGTAAGAAAGTAGTAGTGAAATTATGATGAAATGTTTCTTATCTGAATTTTGTTTCAATTCTTTTGATATAAATTCAATAGCATGGAAGGTTGAAGTTGTTATATCTTATGACCTAACTTTAATATTGATTTGTTGTAAATATCTCTCTCTCTCTCTCTCTCTTTTATTGATTATTGTAACTCCTTTTGGTTATGTCTTTCTAAATTGCTTCAGGACTGTTTCATAACAACAGAGTTCTTTTTATGAAATAGTTAGTTAAAAGCACATTTTTTAATGTTTAGTGCTTATCATGCTCAGTTCAATGAACTGACCCATGCTAGCAAATTTTGTAGATGGACTTCATAAGTGATGAAAGGAGAAATATTTTAGGAAGTTACATTTGTTTATCAAGAGACTGGATCTTTTATGATGAAAAATGGTTCATTACTGAAATGTACTTGATGGAAAAGAAAGTTGTATCTGAAAGTGATTGAATGTTATTGTTTGATACTTAGCACTGTCTAAAGTGTTTGAACTTGTAAATGTATGAATCCTCCATGCTGAATAAAAGATGTGTGATATTTGTTTGCACTTGATGTAATTCTTTTGGTATGAATTGAATGGAAATGTTAAGTAATACTTTGTCTTTTAGATAGTAACATACCTTATGGTTTGGAATAGAATAAACATAGATCTAAAATAATGTTGTACTACCTTCTCTAAGTGAAGAGGCAACTTGTAAAGTTGACATTCTTGCACTAATTTTCAAACAAGTTCATTAGGCTATAAATAAACAAATGATTGTTGAGAATTAAACTTTAATAATATTCAAGAAGTACAATGGGTTTAAAATGGAATTTAACCCTCAATAAGGGAAAGGAAAGACAATTCCCTTGAAATGAATCATAGTCTTAATTTAAGACCTTTTTGATATAAATCCTAAATTATATGTAGTTAGTGAAGTTGTGATTTCTCACGAAGGCTTCCTTAACCAAAATAGGGATGTAGGAAAGAGAAATAAAGGGGAATTAGACTTCATTTCAATGAAGTCTATTATGGAAAAAGGACCTACTAAGATCTTATATAAGCTAGGGCTGAATTAAGTGAGTAATTAAATATCACCCCCATGTGTGATGGGACTTTATGTAAAACATGAATCAGGATTTAATAGTTTAAATCATGGCATATGAATTAGATAGAAAGCATATTTATCTGCATAACTTCATTTATTGCAGTCTTAAATCTGAATCTTAATGATTAAGGAACCTAGTTGTCTCAGTAGGGTTGTTGTAATTAATCTATAAAGAGGAAACTAATAAGATATAAATTTCTATCTAAGGTATGTTCATCTAGATGAGAAAAATTAAATGGATGTTGACACATGCCAACTACAGTAAAGTACCTTCATGATGACTAGGGTCTTCACAGAGGATACTATGTTGTAGTTGACATGTTTTAACACCCTTTCAAGTTTATTCAACTAGACTAACATAAATTTTGACTTGATCACAGTTCTTCCCTAGGTAGAGATAGGGCATGACCTAGTGTCGGGGTCAACTCATGTTGACTTAGGATAAATAGACATGCCCAATCGACATAAGTTGATTGAGTATGTCTAAGTACCCTTAGTCACCGTAAGTAGTCCTCCACACTAGGCCATGTTGCTAACCTTGGCTAGGGTTAAACCTTGAACAAGTGGACTGATAGAAGTCAATGAAGACCATTCTAGATAACAAATCAAGTAGGGTGAAGGACTTATTCTGTTTGACGAGTATTTCATCTAGGAATATAAACATGAACAATATGTTTAAAATCTTTGGCCAAATTATCGCAAGTTGTTGGTTTTGTTGTCCTATGTCACTCATTTAAGAAGTAGGATTTCAGATGAATATCGGTAACAAATATTCGATTATTGGCCTCTTAAACAGAACCAAAATTATACTTAGTATACACATTATAAATTTAACATGAGAGATCATTATGATATGAGTCATGAAATGAGATATCGGATGTGTGTTCTTAATTTTGTTAATTTAGAATAGACAACATTATGCAAAAAAATTCCCTTGTCTAAAGTCTTAAAATGGGAATGTTACAGATAATGACATATAAGAGATAAATCTAACATGTGTAGTAAAGTGAAAGTAAAATTAAACGCCCCAAAGACAATGCAAGTATATTGTGGATGAATCGAATGGAATGAAAAATTGAATGATAGGGTCAACATGCCCCATGAGTGCATGGAAGTGTATGTAATGATGTTCATTTTGTTTTCCCCCAGCAGTCTAGAATGAATTGTAAACGAGAGTGCGTCATCGAGAAATGGTCGAGTAGTGTTTGTTGTGTCTAGCATGCATCGATGAGTGTATATGTCTAGTCATGAAGTGAGACATATAGAAAAGGTGTCCATGAACCCTATAGCCGAAGTGTATATCATAAATTTTTGAATGGGTGAGTGATGATTTAGCCCTAAGTGTATATCACTATAACATGAATGGATGAGTGATGATTTATCCCTAAATGTATATCACTATAATATAAAAGGATAATTGATGATTTTAGCACTAAGCATATATCAATAAATGATGATAGAAATGGGTGATGATTTAGCCTAAAGTGTATGTTACTATATGATAAAAGAGGGGAGTGGTGATGTAACCTAAGGTGTATACCACTATAAAATAATATAATAGGTGACTATTTATCCAAAAGCGTATGTCACTAGCCTAAGAATGTCGCATGATGAAAATTTTTCTAGGTGAGTGTAAAGTCCATTTGATTGGTAAAACCTCTGCAATCAAGTATGTACCAAGGAACTAAAATGCGTCATAGGGTGGTGAGTACATCGCGTAGAAAATAATGTAGCATATGTAGTAATGTTAAAATGACTATAGGATGGGTAGAATGTATAAATGCATGGTGTGAATAATGTAATGTAGGATGTGTAGGGTGTGTAGAATATGTAATATGTAAGATGTGATGATAGGTGTAGATAGAAATAGAATATGTAGTGATAAAATGTAAAGCTAGACCCATATATAATGTAACCTAGCGTAGTATGTAGAATGTATGTGGAAATGCGTAGTATGACTATGTATAGGTTATGTGTGGATAACCTAATAATGTATATAGTGTGTATGATGAGGACTAGTATAATGTAGACTATAGGGATGTAATGTAAAACTAGACTCATATGTAATGAATACTAGTATAGTATATAGAAAATGTATGATACGAAAATGCTTAGTGTATAAGGTGACTATATATGTAGATAGCCTAGTGATGAATAGTGTATGATCCAAAATGCATAGATGATATAAATATTGACAATCTAGTAAAATGTGTAATGTATGAATGCATAAATGTCAAGAGGTTGTAGAAAAAATGTAGAATATATTGTGTTGGGCATGTCATGTGTGATGAAATATGTGATGCCTAGAGTGTGGTGTGTGGGGTTCAGTGTAATGGTAATCCCTCAATAGTCAAGTGTGAACCAAAGCACAAGAGTGTGTCATCGTGTAATCGCAGTTGCTATGATGCATGGTATGGTATGTGTTATCCAAAATGTGCCCCTACTCATTTTTGTGGCTAACTCCTTGTGTTCTTACCTCTCTTGTGCCTCAGTCTCCATTTTTATTTTTAGGCACTCAAATCTTTCTAAAAATGGCACCATTGGATAGAGCTCTCTCTCAGCTTTCCAGAAAGGTAAAGTTTTCCTCCTAACTCCTCATATTTTTCAAGTTATGGCTCGGTGGAGTTTTTGTGGGAAATTTTCCCCTAGAAGGCCCGCAGCCAATCAGAACTCGCCACGTGTCCAGGCCAAAAATATCAAAGTGACCCGATTTGGCCCTGTTTTTCCTAAAACTTCAAATTGCCATATCTTTCGATCCAGAGCTCGGTTTTTCATGTTCTTTATATCAATGGAAAGATGGTGAAATTATCTACAAGATTCTAGGGTCAATTTTGCATTTTGGTGGAGTTTGGAGAGAGAAAATCAAAAAAATGCTTCTGGCACGTGGTCATGAACAAAAATGACATTTCAACCACCGATTTTAATGAAGAATGGCTCGCATTCTCTCCCAGCATGGTTAAAAATGTAAGGGAATGGGTCTGTCAGGTTGCCCATGCTATTTTGATGGCATTTTGGTCAATGGTTGAATCCCTTCCACATTTTCCCACGTTTCTCTCTCCTGGGCTCATCCCTTGCCTTTGTAAAAGCGATTTGGCTCATTTTTCAAAGGGTTGAACATTTTTGTGTATTACAGTCCCTTTCTCACCTTAGAAGTGATTTTGGTGGAATATTAGACCTTTTCTAAGAGCTGCAACTTTTATTTTACCTCTCGGGTTTTGTAATGCAAGTGATTTTGATGATTAAAAACAATACTGACCTCTCGTGATTAGTTTTCATCCTCTCTGCTGTGTTGTTTGGTTAATTTATGATCCTTTATTATAATTATCGGTTTGTGCATGAGGTTCTTTGTTGCATTTTTATGGATGTGCCAATCGCAGTAAGTAAAAATGCTCACCACTCCTTTGGTGCATCACCTATTAGCATTAGTTTTAGCTTTTTTGCATTCTCTATCTCTGTCTCCTTTGGAATTTAGGGTAGGGTTAGGAATATAGACCTCTGCAACTTGTAAGTGATAAATCTGACTAGAGGAATTGAGGAACCAACCTCTAAACTGGAGATTTTTTTCTCATTTTACAAGTCCCACACTTGGGGAAAGGATTCAATGTTGTGCAATCACACTGGATGCTAGTATGATCAAACTAGAAATCTGATCAACATCCAGGGGGTGCTGTTGATTTGCAACAATAGTTTTGGCATGCCTAGTGGGACCTTAGAGGTCTTCCACTTTATCTTTGACAAGTTGGTGTGTTCCTGTTAAAGATTCATCCTTTTGGAGGCACTTTCAAAAGCACATCTGGTGACTCCATCTGGTAAACAACTCATTCTTTAAGTTGCAGACATGTTTTCCATTCATTTCCATCCATTCTTCTTTCCATCATTTTCATTCTTTTCCATTCCATGAAGTTGTGCAATCATGACTTCATTTCCATCATGGAATTCACATTTACAACAGCAGTTTATCACACCTCCAACATGTTTTACAAATCCTCCAAATCAGCATTTTGATCAAATTCAAAATCAGCATGTCTACCCATATGAGCAGCAGTGCCAAAGTCAGTTTGGATATGAAGCATGTCAAGCACAAGGGTATGCTGGTTGTGAGGGAAGTCAAGAAGAAAATGCAGATCTGCTGGAACAAATCCAAAAGATGGAGGCAAAGATGGTGCAATCAAGAGCAACAACTCAAATGAAAGCTTTCAGAATTGGTTGCAGGACTCCTTGTCCATGGGGAGGCCCTTTTCCAAGACACTTCAGCCCTCAGGAGAAGTTGGACTTCATGATGAAGATGCTTCCCCAACTTGCACAATGGATAGCAGAAATAGAGGCCTATACACTTGGTGTTGAACAACCTTGTCAATGGGTAAGTTCTACACCATCATCTGGTTTTTCTCTTCCCATTACTCAAGTAGCATCATCTCATTTGGAATTTCAAATTCTAAATCCAGTCAATGCTACCCCAGGAGTTAATTCCATTTCTCCATTCCCTAGTCTTCCACCACATCTCAATTCTTCCTTCCCCTTTCCTTCCAAACAGTCATCCCCTCCACAAAAGCTAACAGAAATACCCTCTCCTCCAAAGAAACAAGAGTTTCTACCTCCTCCACCACCACGAAAAATTGCCGAGCCATTTGAGTTACAATCCACTTCTCCTCTTGCATTCCCAAATCCATGTTGGGAGGATAAAAATCAGAATTCTAGTCAAGGAAAACAACAGCAAAAAGAAAAGCCAAACAAGGATGAAGAAATTCGAAGTCTCAAGAGTTGGGCTCTTAAATTTGGGATGACAAAGATCCCCTTGATGGTTAAGCCTTTAGAAGAGGTTGGAGTTGGAAAACAAGTGGTGGTTAGGACTGAATTTGCTGCAGCAGGAGAAGAGCAAAAAGAAGAAGCAGATCAGCAATCAGTTTGCTCAGAAAGTAGTGTCCATGTTAGCATTCTATTTGAAGAGAATGCTGATTCAATTCAAGTTGCACAATCAGCCATGGAGGAAGAAAGCTCTGAAGAAGATCCTACAGTCCCAACTTGTCCTCTAGAGCAGCAGATCGAAGAGTTTGACTTAACAAACTTCATGCTAGAGGAAGAGTTCTATCAAGAACAAGATTGTCTTCAAGTAGTAGAAGAGGGAGAAGCTGCTCCAAATCCAAAAGAAGAGGAGCACATTCTAGTTGTGGAGGAGAAAATTATAGATCCAAGGGCTTTGAGCACAAAGCAGGCTACAAGAGAACCTTCAATTCTTCTTTCTACTTCATCTCTCTCGAGTTCTAGTGCTAAAGAAGAGTTTGATCTCTCAAACTCAATGTTGGAGGATGAAAGAAACCATGATGATCAAGTTACAGATCAAGAGGATACCGTGGAGGAAGTTGAGCATTTGCAGCAGGACAACAATGAGGTAGTTTATCTATCAGATTTAGAGGACTGTTTTGATGAAGAAGAACTAGTTGAGTTCCTACCATTCTCTCTTTCATCATCCACGTTCCAAACACCTGAGCCTACTGTCATGAAGGAGAGCACCCATTTGCAGCAGCCTGCATCTTATAGCAGCTCTTTGGAACCAAGATTGGAAGATTTTAATCTTTCATGTCCTTCATTGGAGGAAGAGAAAGGGCAAAAAGGTTCTACCTTTGCTTCTGCACCATCCATTCAAGAAGGTCTACAAGAAGACTCCATTTTTGGAGTTGAAAATCAGAGCTATGGGCATATCAAACGGATCATACCTTTCCCAATAAGGTATTTGACTTCATTGGAGTCAAAGGAGAAGTCACAACTAGTCATGCTTGCTCCTAAGCATGAGGATGAGCTACAAAGAACCAAGGATCAGCTATCATACCTCTCCAATCCAAATGTAGAACAACTAAAAGAGGTATTGAATTTTCCTTCACCTGATACCTTGATGATTTGGGTGGAAGACCAGCTTCTTGTTGATTTTCCATTCATCCAATCAGCCATGTTCAATGCCAAATCAGTTGCATGGTTGCCAATTTTGAAGAAAGGAAGCTATTTTGCACAACCAGTTGCAGGGTTTGTTTAGCTTACCTTTGCTTCTAGTTAGAATAGAGTAGGTAGGTTTGCTTTCAGTAAAAGAAGTGCTTGTGCACACTCTGCATGTTCCATTTGGAGCATGTATGATTTTCAGTTTTGTAAATAGTTTTGGTGCTGCTGGTTTTGCTCTTGCACAGCTGTTTTAAGTGGCATTTTGGTGAGAACAACTCTAAGTTCAATGGGTTTCAAGTGGCTCAGAGGGAAGTTTTCAAGATATCAGGTTGGTTTCAGGTTATTTCTTATGACTCCATACCCAATGGATTGCTAAAAGGCAACTGGTAACTTCATCCAGCAGGCAGATGACCCCTCTGAGTCACCAAAATTGTTATCCAAAATGTGCCCCTGCTCATTTTGTGGCTAACTCCTTGTGTTCTTACCTCTCTTGTGCCTTAGTCTCCATTTTTGATTTTTAGGCACTCAAATCTTTCTAAAAATCGCACCATTGGATAGACCTCTCTCTCAGCTTTCCAGAAAGGTAAAGTTTTTCCTCCTAAAACTTCAAATCGCCATATCTTTCGATCCAAAGCTCGTTTTTCACGTTCTTTATATCAATGGAAAGATGGTGAAATTATCTACAAGATTCCAGGGTCAATTTTGCATTTTGGTGGAGTTTGGAGAGAGAAAATCAAAAAACACTTCTAGCACGTGGTCATGAACAAAAATGACGTTTCAACCACCAATTTTAATGAAGAATGGCTCACATTCTCTCCCAGCATGGTTAAAAATGTCAGGGAATGGGTGCTGTCGGGTTGTCCATGTTGTTTTTATGGCATTTTGGTCAATGTTTGAATCCCTTCCACGTTTTCCGTGTTTCTCTCTCCTGGGCTCATCCCTTGACCTTTGTAAAGCGATTTGGCTCATTTTTCAAAGGGTTGAACATTTTTTGTGTATTGCAGGTCCCCTTTCTCACCTTGGAAGTGATTTTGGTGGAATATTAGACCTTTTCTAAGAGTTGTAACTTTTATTTTGCCTCTCAGGTGTTGTAATGCAAGTGATTTTGATGATTAAAATAACAATACAGCCTCTGTGATTAGTTTTCATCCTCTTCTGTGTTGTTTGGTTAATTTATGATCCTTCATTACAATTATCAGTTTGTGCATGAGGTTCTTTGTTGCATTTTTATGGACTGTGTCAATCTGCAGAAGTAAAAAATGCTCACCACTCCTTTGGTGCATCACCTATTAGCATTAGTTTTAGCTTTTTTGCATTCTCTATCTCTGTCTCCTTTGGAATTTAGGGTAGGGTTAGGAATATAGACCTCTACAACTTGTAAGTGATAAATCTGACCAGAGGAATTGAGGAACCAGCCTCTAAACTAGAGATTCTTTTCTCATTTTGCAAGTCCCACACTTGGGGAAAGGATTCAATGTTGTGCAATCACACCTTTGGATGCTAGTATAATGAAACTAGAAATCGATCAACATCCGAAGTGTTTGCTGATTTGCAACAATAGTATGCTTATAGGAAAGGACAATAAATGAGAAGTATAAATGGTGTGATGTAAGACTATGTAACTATGTAGAAATATGGAGGAAGAGTGTAATCTAATATGGTCCCCCTACAGTAGTGTTCCAAGGGACTATGTAAACTCATCAAGAATATTTTCATCCTCGAGATCAAAATAAAATGTATATGATTTAGTAACTTGGTAGGATATAGTGCTAGGTTGATCATGTAATGATTTGTTGAGACATAAGTGATACATGCCCATAACATATTCTTCATTAGTGAATGGAGGGAAGGGGAAACCATGTGCATACCAATGAGTGAGATTTTGTGTATAACCTAGGAAAGAGCTATTACAGATGATAGTACATCTAAAAGGCATAGGAAAATATATATTTGTATGATCCGGATCTAGGGTGCCCCCAATATAGTCCAGTTAGGACTGTCCTAATGTGAGTGGCACATTAGTAGGAGTATGTGTAAGAAAAACATCAAGATGAAAGACACGAAGTCCATAAGTGGCTGTGACATGGACCAACCCATGGTATAAATGAGGGTGGTATGGCGGTGGATGAATATTAGTGATGGAAAAACCTAAGCGGGCTAAGCCCTTGTGCATACATATGGTTTCAAGTGAAGTAGGATCTAATGGAATGTGCTCCCAGTATGAACCATGTATGAAGAGTGTGCAAGTGAATGGCGGATGAACAGAAGATGAAGATGAAGATGAAGATGAAGATGGGAAAGAGTTTCCATTGAGAGGACGGGGAAGCTGATATGGAATAATGGTTGTAGTATTAAGTGGTGAAGGGACAACATCTAGTAAACAAATATCTCCCTCGAGTGGTGGTAAATGAGGTGGGTCATCCATAGGTTGAGGCTCATCTATAGTATCAATGTAGGGATAGGAAGACTAGTGTTAAGGTCATGGACATGGTATTGGAATTGTTCATGGTCTCAAAAGATAATATACTAAATACGTTCATGTAATAACTTAACGCAATGATGGACTGTAGAAGTGAAAACATGTATGGCATGGATCCATGGCCTACCCAACAAACAATTATATGAGATAGGAAAATCTATAACAAAGAAAATTTTAGGGAGAGTTTTGGTACCAACGTGATAATGGGAAAGGTAACATGACCAAGACATGTAATAATAGTACCATCATAAGCACACAATGAAATAGAAGAAGGACTAATGTCATGAGTAGATAGACCTAAAGCTTGAAGGAATGACATGGGGCACAAATTAAGCTCATAACCATTATCAATTAGAGTGTGTTTGACACCAAAATTGTAAATGTGACACAATATGGAGGGGTGGGTCATTATCAAAGGGATTAATTTCAGGAGTATTTGCCTTTGAATTCTATATGTTTTGAGAATGAATCAGTAAATGTGTTATACATGGAATCCGGATGCATGTCAACAGAAACATTTGTAGTAGTAAAAATATGTTAAACATGATGAAGTAAATCAGGATGAGTAAGCTAGATAATTATTGATGGAGATACTCATGATGGCTAAATGCAAATGTAAACCCTAGAAGGTGCTATGAAGAAATGAGGGGTTCACCAAAATGATTAACTAAAATTAAACTAAACTATAGGAAAGTATAACAATAGTTAATCTAATATAGGAGGACTAAAATGTTGTAAACTACGCTAAAACAATATGGAATGATTTTAAATAATTATATCAAATGAAATAAAACTCTAAGTATGCAAGGATGTAAAAGGAAATGAATTAGTTGATTTCCAAATACTATTATAAGGTGTCATATATCGACTATGGATTCTAGAGGAAATAATGAGCATACTGCATGAAGTCCCGTAAAGGCCATATTTAGAGGATCTGAATGGAGTGGAGAACCCAAGAGGGTACTAGGGTGCCCTGGTCTATAGAATAGGTGCCCTAGTCCCTGTAAAATATTATAATCTAGTTCTTTCAACGTTGCAAGATACTCTGAAATATTCCCTATTTGTTGTATTGGATCCGTGAACTATGCTAAATGTATCAAATAATGTAGGATGAAGGAATGACCTACAAAATACAAATAAGTATCAAAACCCTAAAATAAAATATGTAAAATGAATGGGTCAGACTAGCCTCAGCTACCATAATAGTGGGTTTACTAATTTGAGTGTTGAAATACATTTTGGACCCAAATGTAGTTTTTGTGTGTGTGTGTGTGTATGTCGTGCCCTAGGTTCTCTTGTTCTAGTCACAATTTTTGAAGTAGCAACTAATAATATCTATAGAAAATTTACTAGCATGTGTGAATGGAATAGAATAGAATCCCTCTCCCTATGTTTTGTGTGTTGATGTAGATATCCTAACCTTGATGCATGGAACTATGTATATACAAGTGATGCAATGGATGCAACTCTAGATGGAGCGATACTAGTAAGTGATGCTAGGACCCTCATTATGGTCTCATAACTTTATATTTATAGGGTTCTCTTGTTCTAATTTTGTAATTAATCCCAACATGGCTGAATAATAGAAATATAAGTATGAAAAATGGATAGAAAGAGCCCAAAAGTGGTGAGAAGGTAGAAAGCAGGATTAGGGCACCTTAGGTAGGACCAAGGTGCCCCAAGACAAGTCTAGGAGCCCTAGTTTAGGATAAAATGATGGGATAGTGAGGAAATAGCTAGGAATATAAATGAAAATACGTGGGAATAATGAAATAAATGGTAAAATAAGATGGCCAAAATATGAGATTAATTCGTACTTTCTTCACTTAAGAACCTTCTAAATAGTAGTATGAGACTAGGCTAAATAATGCATAAAGTGCATGATTTTGTGACTAAACCCCAATAATGAGAGTATGTAGTGGTAAATATTCAAAATAGGAGTTAATATCTAAAATACTATGATCATGAATATTTTAGAAATTTTTACTAAGTGACAACCCATCACAATAATATATGTATTTCGGTAGACACGTTCTTTATGAAAAAATATATATTGAAACATATTTGTAAACTAGGAGAAATATGTAGGTTGTCTTATATAGAAAGTAGTTATTTAACTTTTGATGGTAAATAATTTAATTATATTAGAGCTATAAACTAGAGTGGTGGATTAACACTTTCTCTAAGTGGTACATGGGGGTGGGCTTGGATACTTAATGTTTGCTGAGTGATCCACATTTGAAGCACCCCACTATGTTCCGCTTGGTCTATATGGATAAATTTGATCCCCACCTCAAGGTGTCCCCATGACCACTTATTGAAATCATCCAATGGACTCAATGGGAATGGAACTTGGGTTGATGATTACAAACTACTTATAACTCACCAATATCCCAAGATATTAAGTCTAAGACTTTATATGGTAAACACTTTTATTATAACAGAGATATGAACTAGAGTGGTGGATTATAAATTTTTCTAAGTGGGACATGGGGTGGGATTAGGTCTTTAATGTCCTTTAAGTGATCCACATTCAGAGTGCCCCATTATGTTCCACTTGGTCAATATGGAGAAGTTTTACCCTTACCTCAAAATGTCCCCATGACCACTTATTGAAACATCCAATGGACTCAATGGAAATGGAACTTGGGTTGATGATTACAAACTACTTGTAACTCACCAATAGCCCAAGATCTATGTTTTGGGAGAGAACTTGATGGAAAAAATTGGGCGGGAATTTTTTTTGAAATTATTTCTAAAAATGTTAGCATGATTTGGATTCAAGGTGACAAAATTTTGGATTTGGTATCCTCTCTAGTTTCTCCAGTACCTACTATGCTTCGTTTTATAGGGTAGCAAGAGGTTGGTGGGAGAATATCCTATTAGAAAAATGGCTTTGAAACATCAAGTGGATGAGCAAGGGACTTATTTTTATATTCCAGATTCTTTAGTTGATGGATCCATTCAATGGAATCAATATGCACTCATTGGTAAGTTATTTTTTCCTAGACCTAATATTGATAATATATGTAGTCATTTTTATTCACCTACTAACTTTTAACCCCATACGCATTATCCTATCACCTAACGTGCACTAGGCACTCACCTATGGCATGCACAGACACCGAGACCCTCCTTTATGTGAGCATTGTGAGAAGATATTTCCATTGTTAGAGGATTAGTTACAGAAAAGTAGATATTCATGTAAAAGCACAACATGAGCTACCATATCCTTATACCCATGCATGAAAATGAGAGAAACAACACAACATGGATTATGAAGAAATGATGTTAGGTTTTCACCCATGAACATGATATTCGAGAATAGATACATATATATTGATCAAGAGCATTAAATAATCACATTACATTCAAAAGGCCATGTCGAGTGCAGTACGAGTAAATGTTAGGGATCCGGCCCATACAATATATGCTAAAACAAAGATCTAACTCATATATCAGGAGTCCTAGCTATGCCCTCCTTATTACATAAATTTTACAGACCCATCCCTTAGACATGATGACCTTCTTGCAACTCCCTAATGAAAACCCCAACCCTAGGGCCTCCTAATACTTTTTACAGAGCTTCTCCTTCCCCATGTTATATGTCTTTGTTCTCCCCTTTCTTCTACCTAAGCATCTCTTCTTATAGGTCCAATACCCACCACCATGCCTTCCTTTAGGAGTAGATCACATGCCAAGTGTCCATGTGGTCCTTCATTGGTGAATGTTTATCCAGCTCCAAGCTCTTCCACTTTCTGTAATGATGTCTTCTAAGAATATTCCATGCATGGAATATTCTTTTCTTGACCTCAAGGTTCCAGGCTAGCACCTTATCCACTCAAAGCACACTTAGTCGGGTCATGTTTTTCCTCAAGTGCCTTAAGAATGCCAATTATGGATAAGTCCTTTAAACCCTATGTCATGCCTTACAAGCGCACCTTATCCTAAACCCTTATTAAACCCTTGTCCTATGTGTTTCTCCCCACGCACCCTTCTTCTTACTAGTCCCATGTGTTCACGCATCCTTTAGTACTTAGCCAATATTTCGAGGCCCAACATCACCCCACACTAAGCTTGTTCTCCGTCCTTGGAAACATTATGCTTCTTTAAAGAATAAAGAATGGAGGGATCAAGAAAATTATAAGGAGGATGAAAGAATGGAAGAAATGAAATAATTAAGAATGGAAGAATGGAAAAAAATTCTATTATTGCAAGAGGAGTGGGAACTCCTTCCTCATTGTTGCCTCAATATTCTCCTAGGCATCCACTTCACCCTTGCGCCTACTAGAGTAGGTCACCCACTAGAGTGCTCACCTCTTCAAATCTCAATTCATCACCCTTAGCATTTAGTGTATCTACAATCCCTTCCAGCTGCTTACTAAGGTCATCTAGTACATCCATTCTATGAGTGACCTAGGGGTACAACTCCTTAAGATGATTCTTAACCGAACCCCACAAGGTTTCGATTGCTTCCATTTTCTTCTCAACTTTGGCTAGGATTTTATCCTACTCTGCCCTATTTCCTTATTCTTTTCTTGGAATTATTTCATATCCACCTCATGTGTAGCAACTAGTATACTTGCTACCTTGTCCCTATCAACACAGTTATTATATACGGCCTCACCATTCATGGGATGGTCTTCACAAAGAATAAGGAGTTTGGAATACAGTAACCTGTCTCCCAATCTTCTATTTATCTTCCTCCTTTTGGCGTTCCAATGCCTCTTCTATTGGTTCTAATATGAGCAGCCACCTTTCCATGGTAAAGATGTGGGTTAAATCTTCCAAGTATTACAAATTTGACTCATATTTCTTCTCAGGTGGGGCTATGTTTTGATGCTTCAAGATAATGGCATCTATAATCATCTCTATCTTTTTTTAGACCTCACACACCTTCACCTTTTCCTCCCTTAGTTCACACCTTCATTGTACGATGATTAGCTCCTCCCGCATTAGATCCTTGCTTTTCTCAATGATCTCTCCATCTCTTCCTCTAGGAACCTTACCTTGTCATTCCTTCCAAAGAGCCTCACCTCAACCTACATTGATACCTTGTTGAGTGCATTACAAACTTGCTCATCAGATAACTGTTGAGTGTTTATCAAGGGGTTCACTCCCTTGGTCTTTGGTATTTTCATCAGTGCCCCTTTTCTTACCTCAAACTCGGGCTCATCAACATGGGACTCAAAATCCTAAGATAACATCTTCCTCATTCGTGGGTAAGTTTCTTCTTCTTCGAATGAAGACCATGCAAGGAGATGGTCGATGGGAATGATACTTTGGAAGCATGTGCATAGTACATTATTTGGATCATTGATATAACTCATTCCCTACTCCTGCGCCACTACCACACCTTTACCCCCATATACGCTGCCTTCAAAAATCTTACCACTAGGATGGGATCTCCACCCATGCTTCCATATTATTTTCATATGCTTTCCTCCTCTATCTCCTTGAGCACTTCATCAACGTTGTGCTCTACCTCATGTTCCACTAAATCATTTATTATGCCTGCTACTTCCCTTTGCGTTGCATATTCTATCTACTCCTTGGTGAGGCTTAGGGTTCTTTGAGCTTTGGTGTTCACCTCCTCACTCTCCCTTTTTCCTTGAGCACCTTCTTCTTCCGCATCCTTTTCTTCATTTCCTTCATCTGAGTTGTGTACATCATACACGGGATGGTCTTGAGCCTCTTCAAGCTCATCATCAATGTTGTTGCCCCTATAAGCCTCCAAGATATTTTTTCCTTCCTATTCCACCTTCTCCGCTACCTTTTTATTCTTCCTAATTGGTGATTCCAGTATAGGAGACTCTTCCCTCTCTTCTTCTTCAATAGGTGACTCCTTCCTTGCTGGAAACTCTTCTTCCGTAGGGGTGCTTCTGCTCAGTTACGGCACATCCTCTTGAGATATCTTTTATTTTTCTCTAATGGGGGACTTCTTCCTCTAGGTATATGTGTTTGGCCTCACGCTTGAATCCTGCATGCCTATAGATTTTGTTGGTTGTTCACTCGGTGCCTTTTTATCAAGGGTCTCCTTTGTCTCCCTCTTCCCTAGTGTGGCCTTTGTCCTCAAGATGGTATCTTTTGGGATGGAGACATAATTCTCCATGTAGGTTCCCTTCTCATACTTGGGTCCGAGGTGTAGGCATACCCTTGTTACTGAGTTTTTCTAGCAATTGGCATCATAAGTTTTATCATGTGCACCTCATGGGAGACATACTTCTCCACATAAGCATGCTTCTTGGGGTATGCTAGATTTCTTCGTACCTCATGGTGGTCTTGGTCCACCTCATTGAAGTTACACCTTAGTGTTTTTCCTCATTGAAGTGATTGACCCTTGCTTGAAAATATTGAGTAGTGAAAGAGAAGGGTAATTTACACCATGGGCTCTTGGTCCCAGTCTGTCAAGGTAAACCTTCGAATGCGAAATACTTGGTATAAAGCAAACTCAATTTCTCCCGCACTAGCACTAAAAATCATTCGGGTATCCTAAACTAGTCCCCGAACACATCATGGATCTGATTGTATCATTTCTCCAGGTGTGCCTTGTGGGTGGTTGTCATGGTATCACAAGTGTACTTCTCAAATATTTTCATGGGGGAAGGGTCTTCATCTAGGTACTCCCATACAAACTTCTCCGAGCCATCGGGAACTCTAATTTTTGAGAAGACAATGGTGAGGAGGACATTTCCAAACATAATATTCTCTCCTTTGCACTCGGTATTAACTATCTAATCTGCAATGAAGGTAGATATGTTATAGATAGTTCCTTCTAAGATTTTTGGCACACATTCAACCAGGAATTATTGACATGTGTCAACCTTTATTATCTACTCAGCTTGGATACCAAGCGTGTGGCCATTCTCATCAATAGTTTAGAGATATCGGGGATGTCAAAGTAGCGAGACCCCTTCTTATTATCATAAGTTTTTATAGTCTCCTTGATGGCATCCTTATCTTATAATTCCTTCTGTAGTGGCTCCCCTTCACAGACAAGGCCGAGTAAACTTAGATATAATTTGTGGAGTTATTCGTATCCTTCACCTACGAAGTAGAAATGGTCTTCATGAACTATCAACCACCTGGTACATTCTCTCAGTTTACCAAAGTAGGAAATTCATAAAGTTGCAACAACCTTGACCTTCTCTAATTTTACCTTTACTTCATCATCATAAATTGGCATTCCTTTTGGTGTCCTTTTGTCTATCGGGAAAACTAGTTCCAATGCCATCTCCTTCTCAGTGGTGCTTGTGTGATGGTTATAATTGCTCACTATCATATTTCTTACATGGGATACCCATTCCTTTTTTAGCAACACACCATCTAGGTATTACATCTCTGCATACCACTCCTCATTGAAACTAGTGGAAACAACATGTTTCCCTTTTCCCTTTCCCTTCTTTGGTGAAACGGTTGCCTTCTTTGGTGTCATCTTCTTATCAAGTTACTAAAAACAAACTCTTCCTTACTCCTCTTCCTCACTCTTCTCAAATATGTGGCTTACCTTCATGAAAAACTACAAAACCCTAACCTAGACAACCCTTCCACAAGACGATGTATTCTCCTGAAACCTTCTTTCCTATGCCCGTGTACTTCTTCCACTCTAGTTCACAAATCACACTATTCATGCACTCATATTTTCACAATGTTTCCTTCACACAAATCTTCTTTGCAGATGCCCTAGTTTGCAAAAGATCTTCGATAACGTAATTTCAAGGTAAGCAATAATGTGCCCGACCTTGTACTTAAAGATTTTTCTCATCTCCTGCAATAAATAGTATGCCATCTACCAATGTACCTTTGCAATAAAGGAAGATTTTTCCAATAAATCCAACCTTAAGCACTCTTAACCTCGTGACCAATTCGTGTAAAAATCTCTTCAAACTTTTGGCATGTAAAAATATTTACTAACTAAAGATCCTTACAGCACATTTGTAGTGTCGAAGGAACTTCTTATGTCCTCAACCTAATTTTTGTCATCATCTACCTCATGTTATTCATGTGCTTCTCATCCTTTATATGTGGTCTTTGTAAAGTTATCCTGACACCAAAATTCCTTATGTCCACCTTTTATGCATGCACTCTTCCACACTACACACTTTTTATCCTTCAATCTGGGCCATCAAAACACAACTTCCACTACCAGCTTCCATTTTACTTCGCCTTACTCCCAGACTTCCATTTTACTTTTCCTTACTCCACCCCACACAAAAGTAGATGCACTGTCCTCTGCGCATAGAAAATTTTTGAAAGTAATAAGTGGCTATCGATGCACAACACGCACACAATAAAAAAATAAAGGGAACAAGCAACGAGAAGGGGAAACACAAAGAAAGGGAAAATCATGAAAGGGAATCCTAGGCTAACTAGAAATACTAACTTATTTATAAACACAAGGAAGACTTATTTATAGTAGGGCTTCAGCCTACTCCCATTGAAGTGGTCTGGTAACTGTGTTCCATCTAGCACTTGTAATTGGCAAGTGCCTAAATCAAGTATATAAGATACAATATATGGGCCCATCCAATGGACTTTGAATTTCCCAGGATGGCGCAGAAACTTGGAATCATATAACAAAACCATATTCCCAACCTTGAATTGTTATTTTTGATATGATGATCATGTCATGCTTTTTTCATGCCTTTTCAGTCTTCTGACTCCATCTAGCAAGTGATCACCTTTCATCCAGCTACATTAACTTCTCCATGTGCTCTTGAATTTCTTGTTCATCAGCTAACCCTCCTACAGTACAATATGTAGTGATGGTAGCATAAATTCAACCGATAAAACAACATCCATACCAAAACTTGTTCAATCTCTTATAGGTTGTTTTGTATGCCCATAAAAATTTGATACCTTGTCATCCCAATCTTGTAACATTCCCATTTTAAGACTTTAGAAACAAGGGAATTTTTTTTTTTTTTTACATAATGTTCTCTATTCTAAATAAAGCATTATTTAGAACACACATTCCATGCCAATCAATCTCAAATAGATAACCATATGCAGTTGTAAATGACTTGGTGATCCACCGATCTATTCATTTCATAACTTGGTGATCTACCTGATCTATTTATTTCATAACTTGGTGATCTACCGATCTATTTATTTCATAACTCGGTGATCTACCGATCTATTTATTTCATAACTTGGTGATCTACCGATCTATTTATGTTAACTTTAAGTATTGAATACTTATCATATACTTGGTCTTCTACCCTAAACCGGTACTTGAGTGATATTTTTAAAGAAAATATCTAAATATTTGTTACCAATATTCATCGATATCACGTTGCTTTAAATCGGGTGACATAGGACAATGCGACCAGCACTTGCGATACTTTGGCCAAAGATTTTCAACATACTATTTATGTCACTATTCCTAGATGGCATACTCGTCATTTCAGAATACATCCTTCACCTCACTCCTTTGTTATCAAGAATGGTCTTTACTGACTACCATCAGTCCACTTGTCCAAGGTTTAACCCTAGCCCTGGTTAGAAACATAATTTATTATAGGAAGACACTCACAATGGCTTAGGGTATATGGGCATACTCGGTTGACCTAAGTCAACCAGATGTGCCAAGGTACCCTGAGCCATTGAAATCTACTACTTATCCTAAACATGTCACTAACTTGACCTAGAGAGAAACTAAGTTCAAGTCCTTATTTGTGTGTATATCTAGATGATCAATGCAGAAGGGTATTGCCACATGTCAACTACAATTTTTTATCCTCGAGAAGACCCCTGTCTTCTCGAAGGTACACGCCCCTGTAGTGAGCATGTGCCAAAATCTACAGATACTACCTCATCACGATGTACATACCCCAAGGAGGTTATTAATACATTATTAATTTGGATTATTACACTTATTACAACAACCCTAATAAACCCTAATCCAACACTCCATAATTTCTTTTCCAAATTTAATTCATTTAGCCATTAAAGAACTTCCTTAACTTATGATTTCTTTCTAGGTTCATTTTTCTTGGCTTAACAAGTTGTTAACCAAAATAGGACAAAGAATATCATAAGTTCCATTAAATATAACTTAATCATTCAAAGAAGGTGTAGCAACCAAATAGGTTCAACTAGAGGTAGAATTTATAAGAAATGAAGTCTAACGATTAACGATCATATCACCATTCTTTGGGTTACATTTCTTTTAGCGAGGAAGAATCTTCCTCTACATGATTAAGTGTTAGGGTTTGTCATACCCATCTTATCTTTCACAATTTCTTTAGTTTTACTGCATATTCTTTACACTTTCCATTACTATGTTAGAATTGTTTAGATAAGATTGTTATCTTATGCAACTTAACAAGCTGCATCTTAATAAGGGAATCCAATATATTTCCCTTTAACCAACTGATCAAGTTTATCCAAATTAAGCATATAACAGATATGAAAAATATCATCAAGATAGTTTTCCCATCCTCTTCATAAATACAAGATAATTTACACAACCAATACAAGTAAATCTCAACTTTCAATTCATCATTATAAAACTATACATTACAAGACTATGTATTTTAGGCATGTTGTACAACAAACAACCTCTATCCTAAAAGAATACAAATTTTCTTTTTCAATACAATTCAAGAATGAATCGAAACTCTTTACATAAGGTCCATAATTAAATAAGCCCAATACAACATGAAAGTTCTTGTCTTCTTTTATCACTTACGGTGTCCATCTACAAAATTGCTAGCATGGGTTAGTTCAATGAACTGAGCATGATAAGCACTAAGCATTAAAGTAAAGTGCATTCCACTAATTGTTTCATAAAACAACTCTACTTTTATGAAACAATTAATAGGCATCATACAAATAATCATAAGTAATAACATCCAGAAAGAAGAACAATTAAGAGAGTTTGAATTCATTATCAAGAAAAGAGCATAATATAATCTGCAACATCAGAATTATATCACAAGACTTAATTGATCCTATCAATCACTTTAAATAGTCAACAAGTCTTGTCATTCAATTATTTCATAAACCCATAGAAATAGAAATACACTTTTATCTTTTCCAAGAAGAAAAGAGGTTAGTTACAACATAACTCATATTAGTATGATTCATTTTTCCATGTAAACAAAGAAGAGAATCAATACATACCTAAATTTCAGACACCATTCCTCTGAAGGAAAGAATCAGGTTTAGAACACACATCACTGCCTTAGTCCAAAGATGACAAAATAAGGAGTCCACAAATAAAGAGACAACATCCAACTAAGGTCCCAATTCAATCCAAGCATATTAAAACAGTCTAACTGAAATTTTTACTAACTTTAGTATATTAGTAGTTTATAATTCAAAAAGGTCTATAGCCAATCTTTCCAAAAATCCAAGCTATACTTGAATAAAATAAATCTCTTAACCAATCCACAAGAAAATTCCCATCTCAGAAGAGAATCAATAAAAGAGAAGTTTGGTCAATGAACTTATACAGATAACATAAAAAGGATCTCAAACCACAAAGGACCCAATCCATATTTCATTTCATTTATACTATGAAATGAAATCCATTATCTAATACAAACTTAGAAAATCTCTAGTTAGTTCCCTAAAGAGAACACAAAACCAAATTCCCAGTTAAAGATATGCACACTGCATCTTTCCAATTAAAAATAGCAAGTTGGTTATTCTATTTCCATTCACCAAGCTCAAGTACAAATTCAAATCTTAGAAAGAAATACACAATATATTCCCTAACTATATACTTTCCCATGGTTCATATTCATTTCTCTTCCTAAAACCCAGAGGTTCATTCTATGATCCCCTCAAGGAATAAGATTCTATAAACAGAGAAGAGATACATGTTCGAAGGAATTGCAAACTCAAGAATTGAATTCTTATTACATGGCTTTAACAGCTCGATACAAGAAGTATGAAGTTCATGTCCCAAACAAGAACAAATATACAAAATTATCCAAATAGAGATATTATACATATATATACTTTAAACAAGATTCAATATTCTAGTTTTAAATTCAACTTCCAACAAAACCCAATAAACCAATTAAGAAGGTCCGAAGAGAGTAATACTACTTCCCATAACATCAAAATTTATTCGACTATTACCATGATCAAAGGACCAACCAGACCCATTACAGGACATAATTCCTATCCCCTCATAATATTAAAAACAGTCAAGCTTTCCGCACGACACGGGTTCACTCAGAATAGAGAAGGATAGGTTAAACTTCAATTTCTCTCTCCCTGTCCAGTTCAAGAAGGTTATACAGTCCAAAGGGACAAAAGCATAAAAACCAATCACACTCAAGGAGTGGCACGAAGGAGATTATAAGGAGATTACCAGATTGGCTTCAAAATGAAACTAAACTCTCAAGCTCCTATCGAGAAGACAGTCTATAAAAAGAATAAATCTTTTCAAAACCAAATACCAACCAAACCCAACTCATAATACAGGTAATCACTTCGATTCAATATAAATCCAGAACACACAATCATGGAATACATGTACAATGTTGATTATGAGCTTTGAACGTAGTTTAGAATTTACAAGGCTCCAACACCGGTTCAGAAAAACACAAGATTAAATACGAGCCTAAGAGAAACACAAAGCCCTAAATACGAGCTCAAAAACAAATTGCTAATGCTCCAATATGAGTCTTAGTATTCTTAAATCCATAAATGAGAATAAAAATTCTAGTTCAGAATGTAAGTACAGAACAAAACTCAACCACATGACAGTAAGTTCGGTATTCGTAAGAACTATGTATGAGTACAGTTGTTGAATACAAAGATTCAACCAAAGGTTCAAAACTACACTTAGCTCCAACACAATCCAAAACAAACACAAGGTCCCAATATAAACTCATAACAAATTATGAAGCTTTAATATAATCTTAGAGTTCTTATGGAGCTCTTACTTCAAGTTCACAAAACACAAGATTAAACAGAGATTTAGAACCAAACAAGTAACAAGCTAGTTCACTCAACATTAGTCTCAAATGCTAGAAATAAAGATTTGAATACAAATTTCAGACTTCAAGTACAAATTCTGAGTAAGTTCCCAAAAATGCCATTAACAAATGAAAGGATTCACATTCGAAAACCCACATAGATTTCATGAATACATGCAAGAAAATAACTAGATACATCATGCAAATATAAATTTCCAGTGAGCATAATTTTTTTAATGAATCATTTAGAATAAAGCAAGAAATATTAATGGGTAGAGCCTATCATGCCTAATAGTGCCACTACCGATTCGAAGAAGACTTCCAGCCAAGTTTCCAACACCCCTTCTTCTCCAAGCAAGATCAAACAACAATAATATTTTTCCATAATGCCTCTTATACATTCCTCGAACTCGAAAATAGATCAAAGAATTCAAAAATAGCCACTAAGTGCAGATCAATCTGCTGGTTCAAAAAACTAGATAGCTCCATGCAGAGCAAAAATCATGAAGCATGCAAAGTAAAACAACCCCCAAAAATCTACCAGCATGCCTTCCAAGATGGTTTTCTCACTAGAACCGAGGTGAATTAATGACATTTAATTGCATATTCCTACCTATCTCTCCTTGCCACCACCATCCAAAGTTGGCGAGACCACATTGAACTTCCACATGCATTTCTAAACTTAGTGATGCTTCCACATAGGTTCCTCCAAATTTCACTAGCCCATGCCAAACTGGTAGTACAGCCATGCCTTAATGCCAAATCAATCAAAATCCCATCGCATTAAAAGCTTAGGAACCGCCACTTAGCTCCCACTTGCCAATCGACCCATAGGTTCCCTCTCATACCCATTAGTTTAGGATAGATAGAATTTCTTAGGTTAGTTTAAAATATATAACCTTAGGATATAACCCCCAAACAATAAATTTCCACCTTAGGTTAGGATGTAGATTAACCAAAACAATAGGTTAGAAATAACTTAGCATCCCTTAGGTTATTTCCCCTTTTCATATTAACTTAGCGTTAACAACTTAGGTTAGGATGTCATCCCATGTAGAGTGGTGTAGAAAGAGTTAGGTAAATTACCTGAGTCCCGAATCTCTTTAGGATAGACCTTATAGATATAGGGCACATTTTTCTCTCTTTCTCCAGAATCCTGAAGCAAGTTTCCCTTAATGCCATTAGGTGCCTGCAAGGGTCAATCAAGAAGATCTGGGCACAAAACATAACAAAATGTACTCACAGTCTTTCGAGATAGTAAAGAATTTGTAACAAACACAAGTTCAATCTATCTCTTAATCAATGAATGTCAATTTTTCATTCAATTTAGATAAGAAGATTTAAAACATACCTTGGATCAATGGAATTGATCCAAGGATGAGTCCAATTGCAAAGGATAAGTTTGTAACCATTCAACCAGATTACAACTTACTCATAAGAAGTGAAATAGATTATTGCAAGCAAAAACATATCATCCCTGCAATCAAAGAGTAGAAATGATTTATCCATGGCAAGCATGATTTTTCAACATCCATGAAACATACATTTGTCTTGAAAATCACATGTCTACGCTTGTAATGCAAAAGAGGAATATAACAGTTTGACAAGGTGTTACATTCATCCCAATCTCCTCTTCCCACATCACAAAATTTGGTTAGTGTGTGGCTTAATATCTTGTTGAATGCCTCAGTAGTTCCATTTTCTTGGGGGTGATAAGGGGTGGTCTTGTTATGGGCCACCATGAACTTTGTTAACAAAAATCTTGATTGTTTCATTCAAAAAATGTGTACTCATGTCACAACTCAAGCTTAAAGGACATCCATACCTATTTATTATGTTCTCCCATAAGAATCTAGCAGTTGTCACCATTGTGCAATCCCTTATAGGTGCTTCCTCTACCCACCTTGTTAATTAATCAGTGTAAGTAATGATATAGCATGAACTAGTCCATGTTGCAAGTGAAATTGGTCCTACAAAATCAATTGCTCATTTTTCAAATGGTTATGTGCTAGCTATAGGGCTCAAGGAATCATCATCTCTTTTCCTAGCCTTCTAAGGAGTTGGAAATGGTCACAGGCCTTGCGAAAATTCAATGTAATCCTGGTAGATACTTTCCCACCAAATCCCTATGAGTTGAATCTTCTACATGGTGGAATTTTTGCATAGTGTCCTCTTGTAATCCTTCCATTTCCTTCATGATTGCAACACACTCATGCTGTAACACACATTGGTGTAAAACCTCATCATGGCCTAACTTTTATAAGTCTCCACCAATTAGCATGTAGGGTGTGACGCGTATAGCTAATTGTTTCCTCTCCAAAGTTTTCATTCCCTCTGGTGCCACACCCATTTTGAGAAACACAACAATATCTTCCAACTCAGAGGGTGTGCATCATAGTCTAAAAAACTATACATTTGGCATTATAATCTCAATGATTTGTGTGTCCTATATTGAATCCATCCTTGATAGATGATCAGGTCCTAAGTTACTCTTTCTTGGTTTCACAATAATTGTAAAATAAAATTCTTGAAACAACATGACCCACTGACATATGTGCCCTTGTAAAATGGGATTTTTAACCAATTACATCAATGCCATGTTATTCATGTAAATTATGAAGGGTGTTTCTAGTAGATACTTCCTAAATGTGTGCGGTGCATAGATCATCGATAGTGCTTTACACTCGGTAGTAGTGTATTTCTCTTATGCTAGTGTCAACTTCTTACTAGCAAAACACAATGGGTGGTTAACCATTCCTTCTCTATATTGTGCTAAAATTTCTCCAATTTCTATCCCTAAAGCATCAACATATACATGGAATGGCTTATCCCAAGAAGGAAAACGTAATATGGGAACAATGACAAGCTTACCCTTCAAAGTGTCAAACATTGTTTGTTGTGCCTTTCCCCAATGAAAGGCACTCTTGTGTTTTAGTAACTCCTTTAATGGTGTGGTGATCTTGGCATACCCCTGTTAAAATTCTTGTAGTATCGCATATGCCCAAATAATATGTGCATTGCACTTTGACTGGTAGGCTCCCCAACCCCACAATAATAACAACTTTGGCAAGATCCACTAGCAAACCTTCCTTGCATATGATATGCCCCAATAGGGTCCCAAATGGAGTATCAAAAACACATTTCTTAATGTTGAGGGATATCCTCAACTGTTGACATATTTCAAACATCAGCCTCAAATTTTCACAATGGTCCTTTACTAGTCCATATATTGTCCAGTCATCAAGGTAGACTTGAAGGAACCGATGGATAAAATCATGGAATTCTGGACCACTATGTGCAAAAACACACACATTCTTTAGTCCAAAAGGCATGACCATGTAGGAAAAGCTTCCCCATTCAGTGGAGAAAGTTGTCTTCTCTTGGTCTTCCTTCACAATTCTGACTTGATGATATCTTGAGAATCCATCCATGAAGGAATAGATTTCATGCCCAGCTACTCCTTCCAAGATTTCTTCAGTGAAGGGGGTTGGAAAAGGGTCAATGACACATACTGCATTCAAGTCCTTGTAGTCAACACAAATCCTTATCCTTCCATCCTTTTTAATGTTGATGACCATGGGGCTTACCCATTTTGATTCCTCCATAGCCTCAATGATACCCGAAGTGGTCATTTTGTCTATCTCTTCCTTGAATTTGACACAAAGATTTGGATTCATTCAATAAGGCCTCTTCTAAATTGAGCACACACCCTCCTTTAAGCGTATTATCATTTCCTCTAAGGAGTAGTAGAAAGCTTTAAGCTCATGGTATCCATGTGGAAATAAGTCTTGAAACTCATGCAAGAGGTTAACTATCTTTGAAACGTCCTTCTCTAAACAATAGTCTCTAATGGTAGCCTCCATAGGTTCAGCCTTTGAACTAATGCTAACCTTATTTCTTTTGAGGGGTTCATGGTAGGTGCATGCTTTCTCATCAGCACCATCAATAAATTCACATGTTCCTTCAGTATGGTTAGCATCCAAACTCTCCATATCTTCACCATTTATCACATAGACCATCTTTCTCTTCTCTTTCTCTATGCACGCACACTCAAACTACACCTCTTCTAGATTTTCCTCACCAAAGTGCGGTTTCAAACCAGTTCACGCAGAGAAATCCAATATTCTATCTTCTGCCATAGCACTATCTCCCATTGCTAAGTGCTTAACAACCTATAATGCTTTATCCACCAATGGTTTAGTACTTTGATATTTGAAAGCTTGAAGGAGGTCATCCATCATCTCCTTCCAATTTCCTATCTAGCGGTGCATCTCAGAGTGAATATACCATGTGCACGCACAGTCTTGTAAGGTGTAATACATCTTATTTACCCATAAATAAGGTGGCAAGGCCTCCATGTCTTCCATCCAATCTTTCTAATGTGCTTATACGTGGAATGAGGTGGGTTCCTTCCCATGATATTCTTGTATGATATTGGGTGCATTACTTCGGGAATCCTAACAGAGAATGTGATTCTCACTTTGTGTCACTCTAGAAGGATATCGTGATGTCTTTCCCACCAATTTGTTGTGGTTCTAAGAAATTTATAGTTAATCATCCCTCTTCTTTCGATCTCATTTTTCCATTGAGCCTCCATTTCTCGTAAGAAATCATTAGGGTTGGTCCCTCTAGAGTAACTTGGAAACTTCTTTCCTCCCAGGCATTTGAGTGAGTGTGCCTTTGTTACTCTCATGATAGAGCCTCTTAATTGTCACCCAATTAACTCATAAGTCTTGTGCACCCAATTGTCACATGCCACACTAGTTGTATCACTCATGGACTGAGCATCTTCAAACTGAATAACTCCTTCTGTAGGGTGAATCACCTCAAGGTCCCTAATAGAGTGCACATAGATTCTGTCAAGAACTTATTTTCCAAAGGGCTCAGTATAGGGAGCTAACTTCCCATCGGTCAAGGGGATGCTAATCCATTCTTCCTTGTTTTCAAAACTTATGTATCCCTTGTTGAACTATAGGTCAACATTGTTCTTATAACACCAGGGGTACCCAAGTAATGATGGAAAGTTATCTTCCTTGGCTAGCACCAAGACTTCAAAATCCCCAGTGAACTTTTCCCCTTGTATAGTGATAACAAAGTCCTTCAAAACACGAATGGACATTGCTTTTGTCTTGTTAGTCATATACTACACATTCAAAGATGGCTATAATGGGGGCCTTCCCATTTGATGCCATTCATCTAGGGTGAGAACATTGACTTCCACACTGTGTCAATTAGAATATTGCTCGGGATCCATCCATCCGAATAGCATTCAAGGTAATCTCCTTATCATAGTCAAGGATGTGAGGAGGAAGGTTAGCATGCGAGAACCTACTGTTGCATCCGCTCCAACATGTGGTAATTTTTCCCATAACCATTCTCCTAGAAAGGGAATGATGTTCTCTTTCCTCAAAAAATTTCATACTTCTCTAACCTCATCCAAATCCTTATGTGGAGCCTCATCATTCTTCCTTTGCTCTAAATTTCTTGACTTCTCTTTCAGGAACTGGATCTCTCTTTGTAGGATTTGAATCACATCCACAGTTTATTGATACACTTATTTCTCATGAGTAGGGTCCAGATACTTATCATGCATCACCTCTTCTCTAATAACAAGTGGTATCTTCCTTAGTAATTCCCTTTCACACGAGACTCGGCTCACATTGTAACCAATATAGGCTCTAGTTACGAGGCATGTGATACCCTTAGCATCCATTGTGAATCATCCTTCATCACACTTACCATTCCGGTGCCTTTGACCTTTTAGTGTTGCTGGCTCATATGTTCAAATAGCTCTGGGAATTCCTCATACTTATGCTTCTTTCCACACCAAGAGCATTGTAATAGATCAGGGCATTTACACTTATAGTGATCTATAGACCCATGGTTGTAATAGGTTCTATGAGAGAACACACTTCTTCCTCCTCTGTAGTTTCCACGACCATGAAATCCTCCTTGGAAGCCTCCTCCACATGCCCCTCCATCTTCTCACCCTTCATAGTGATGAACTTTTTCCTTAGAATTATTCGCGAGGCTGGTCTATCGCACACCAATATCAATGGCATCATGTATCTGGTCAATCAACCTATAATTATTCATGTCATGAGTAGTTAAGGTGAAAATATTACAATAGAAAGATACATTTTTATAGATTGCATGCTGCAATAGTGGGCACCTACTTACATCATGATCTCTTGCAAATCTCACAGATCCACCGACATGGCACGAACTGATTTCTAGGGATAACTATTATTTATATGCCCCTCTACCTCACAATCCATGCACCATAGGCCACTACGAGTCTCATGTTCCATGTTTACAGATAACTTCTCTAGTTGCTTGGCCATTGCAGCAATGCGAGCCTCAAGAAAAGGGCTAACACTAGTATCCACACTTCTAATAGCCTCAACATGTAGGGTATCCTCTAAGGCCTCACGTGGGTGTGTGAAATTATTATACGAAATTTCTCTCCTAAAAGGTTTTATAAACCCTACATTAAATCACTAAGCATCTTTGGGAAGGATGAATATCATAAGACAATTTTTACAAGAGAGTCTTTAAACGTGCCTCATACTCCCCACACACTCTCTGCCATAACTTGTTGGATCTCTTTTAGTGTGTTGATGCTCTTTTTTCAAACTCAAGGATATGAAATTAATCCAAGAAGGTATTCCAAAACATGGTGTAATCTACCACCATCGATGGTGGTCATACTTTCAAGTACTAACTATGCACATGTCCTTGCAACATTGTTGCAAAATGACTTGCCTTTTGTTTTGGGGTAGTGATTCCCTTTGCACATCATAGCAGCTCACACTTGTGAAAATACTCTGTAGCATCCTCAACACCTTTTTAGTTTGGTAAGTGAAAAGACATCTCAAAAAATACTTTCAAGGGCGATTAAGGAAATCATCTACCTTATCTAAAACTTTGATTTCTTCACGTGTTACCTCCACCACCAAATACACTAAATCCACCATATCCTCTAGATACACTAGTTCCTATAGATTCGAATCCACCATATCCACCTCATATAGCCAGTAATAGGCATGAAGTGGTCGTGCCTAGTGTCCCCAATTTCTAACTAAACTGTGTGTTAACAACTCATGATATTACAATGCTATCGGATGTGTGTCCCATGTTTCTTCTAGACGTGATACCCAAACTGTGTGTATCTATAATTTTCCCAAATTTCATTCCATATAATATTCCTCTAAACACAGGGAATGATTGTGCAGCCATAGATGTACCAAATGAGAAATTATATCTCCTAGGTGTAGATTGATCACTCCCACCAATACCAATTGGGTTAGTAATACTTATTTCTTTATTTGGAAGACTAAACACTAGGGGTTGGTCACCAAGGTGGATTCAGATGTGCGCCGATGACTCTCCTTTCTCTAAGTGATGAAATATCATCAGAATATGAAGGGGTCTCTCTCCTACGCTTTCCAAGATGGGGTAGCACAGACTTCTTAGGCTCCACGTCCTCTGCGTGAACCTCAATTCCTTCCCAAAATGTCTACCTCCATAAATCCATCACTCTTGCAACCTCACATTTTCTAGATAACTCTCTCTCTCTCTCTCATGATTTACTATACTTGAGTTGTCTCTCTTCTCTCTCCTTTTCGATCCACAAGCTCCACCATCTTCCTCCACCCTAGCTTCCTCACCCAAACACTTAGAAAAATCTTAGACGACCATAGGTAACACTTCCAAACTTAGTGTAATGATCAAGATCTTTATGGCTAAAAGGATAACATGCAAAAATGATCCTACAGACTCCCTTAGGAACTCAAACTCAGTAACCTCTGGACAAGAATACATATAAATAGTATATTCTAGGGTATAACTGATCAGTACTCTTCTCCACCAATGATCAATAGCATGTGTCCAATTCAAATCAGCATCCTACAACGTATGATATTCATCTTGGGTCCACACATGAGATCAATAGTACCATATTGATCTAGATGCATACGCCAAAATCCATTCATACAAATCCACTAGAAAATAGTAAAATAAGGTCTCATACAGCTCATGATACGAGATGTTCCTCTACCCATATGCATGCATTGGACTCAATTCCAGTACTAAATATTTGAGAAAACTTATCCTCTATGATTTTAAACCATGCTTTGACACTATCTAAGGTAAAAATTCTATCATCACGAATCATTCTCACAATAGCTTCGAAAAGAGGTCGCAGAAATGGAACCAAGATGTAGTCATTTTTATCCACCTACTAACTTTTAACCCCATGTGCGCCGACCTATCACCAAGTAGGAGTTGGGTTCTCACGAGGCATGCGCACAAGTGCCAAACACCTCCTTTATATGATAATTTTGAGAATATCTTTCCATTGTTAGAGGATTAGTTGTAGAAAATTAGATATTCATGTAAAAGCACAACATGAGCTACCATATCCTTATACCCATGCATGAAAATGAGAGAAACAACACAACATGGATTATGAAGAACAAATCTAATTCATAATATGAATAAATGACACTAGGGTTTGCACCCATGAACAAGATATCAGAATAGATACATTATATATATATATATATCAAGAGTGCTAAATAAACACATTACATTCAAAAGGAAATGCAGTGCGGTATAGTAAATGTCGGGAATCTAGCCCATACAATATATGTTAAAATAGAGATCTAACTCATATATTAGGAGTCCTAGCTATGCCCTCCTTATTACATAAATTTTATAGACCCATCCCTTAGACATGATGACCTTCTTACAACTCTCTAATGAAAACCCCAACCCTAGGGCCTCCTAATACTTTCTGAGAACTTTTCCTTTCCCATGTTATATGTCTTCATCCCCTTTCTTCTACCTAAGAATCTATTCTTATAGGTCTAATACCCACCATCATGCCTTCCTTCAGGAGTAGATCACATGCCAAGTGTCCATGTGGTCCTTCATTGGTGAATGTTTATCTAGTTCCGAGCTCCTCCACTTTCGTAATGATGTCTTCTAAGAATATTCCATGTGTGGGATATTATTTTATTGACCTCAAGGTTCTAGGCTAGCACCTTATCCACTCAACATGCCTAGTTGGTCACATTTTTCCTCAAGTGCCTTCAGAATGCCAAATATGGCTAAGTCCTTTAAACCTAATGTCATGCCTTGCGCGTGCACCTTAGTTTCTCCTAAACCCTTCTTAAACCCTTATCATGTGCACTTCTCCCCACATGCCCTTCTTCTTACTAGTCCTATGCGCTCACACACCCTTTGGTAATTATCCAATATTTCGAGGCCCAACATTATACAATAATGTGAAGCTCAAAAATGGATGCCAAAAGGGTCTACAAATATCTTTTTCATGTCAAAAGGTTATTTCTTTATTCAGTTTAATAATAGTGACTATTTTTTGCATAATTTTTTGGATGGTCCTTGGTTTGTAGGAAATATGGGTTTATTTCTTATGAAATGGACTCCATCTTTTTATCTAGACAAATTTAATATCAGGGTTATGCCTTTATAGATTAGTTTTTCTAGACTGCCACTAGATTTTTTGGATGTAGATATATTATTAGTGATTGATAATTATTTAGTATCATTTATTGCATTCAATGGAGTCACTAACTTCCGAACTAGAATCACACATGCTAGGTTTTGTGTGAATGTTTTTGTTAAGATATTTATGCCACAATCAATCTTGCTACACTCAAAACTAGGTACTTGGAATCAATATGTAGTGTGTGAGGAGACCAAGCTCAAATGTAAGATGTGCTCCAAATTGGGCCACTCTTCCTAGATTTTTCTAGAAAACAAAAGGGAGTTGGGTAAGGAAGAAAAAAATACATATACGGAAAAAACTAGAACCGAGAAGAGATCGATCTAGCTAATTATTGTTTTAAACATAGAAAATATGGCCTTAAAAGAAAATGGTGATCCTAAAAGACAGTTAGGATAAAATAAAGTGAAGCAAGAGAATAAGGAGATTTTCCTAAGGAGGGAGGGGAAATTTTAAGAAGCAGATGTAGAGGATCTTTATGCAAGGGAAGAATGGGATATTCTTGTGAAGAGGAAGTTTCGAAACAAAAGTTGTAGAAAATAAGACCATGAATCGGAAGAAATTGATGAAGAGATACTAGAGGTTGTTTCCTCTGGTTTTGTGTAATTTTCGGAAGATGGAGACCATGAGGATGATGCCCCGTTAGAATTTGAGGATTCTAATAAATACATATTTAATCAACTTACATGTTAAATATTAACATATTATGTAATGTTACAATGAATAATTAAATAAACATTACATCACTTAACTATATAACAAATAAATAAAAATAATACTTACAAGAAAGTAAATAACACCAGACACAAGATTTATAGTGAAAATTCAAAGGTAAAAACCACTATCAAAAAGTAACCTTTTATTACAAAGAACCCTTTTACACTAAATCACCTCCTTTACCATCCCTAATCACAAGGGTAAAACATTTGATATAAATATTTAAATATATCGGATGAGGACCCAAAATTCCTATTTAAATGAGGTGATCGGGTATGTCTCCCACTCACTTTTAACCATTTTCAACCATGTCTATAAATGTTTATAATATTTAATAATATAGATATAACTATTTCTTATTATTAAATATTTAATAAAGTATATTCTAGGTTTGAATAATTGCTAATATATAAATGTTTCTTATTATTAAATATTTAACCTATAGTATAATGTTAGACCCATATTTAATTAAGGGGTGGTCAGCCCACTTAACCATTATGTTCTAACACTCCCCCTTAATGTTAAGTGGGATAACATATGCCAATAAATTACATGCATGTGGTACACTATAGGATTTACAATCCTTAAACCATAAAGGTTTTAGGCTAGCATATAGGTTGAAGGAATTATAACACCTTCATCATACTTAAGTTACCTTTTGGTACAAAAGGATTTGGAATCCCAAAGATCATCCCATGATCAGTGGTTAAGTATGATTTGTGAGTTTTACATGTTCTCACAAGTTCTCGTAAAAGGTTACTTGAAACCAAGCATATAGGAGCCTTTTATAACCAAGGACCTCCTTAACAATATGCTTACACTGGATGTTTACCAGTAAACTCAATAGCACTAAAGAGTTTACTAAAGACCACCTTTAAGGTCTTTCTACACTTCTAAAAAATTCTGAGGTATACACATGCCCGGAGGTCTTTTACACTTTCCCAAAGGTCTTTTACATTTTCATTTTTATTTTACAAATACCAAGTTCCATTAGGAGGTGACATTGTCATGCACACTCCCCCTCAATGGAAACTCCAACAATCTAAGTTTTTCACGAAAGTGATAAAATTTTGCAGAACTCAAGGGCTTTATGAATATGTTAGCAAACATACTCTTCAGTCAGTAAGAACTTGAGATCTATCTCACCACTTATCACTTTATCATAGATAAAGTGTATATGTATCTCAATGTGCTTCATCCTTTGATGTTATACTAGATTATGTGTAAGAGCTATGGTGCTCTGGTTGTCATGAAACAAAGGAATACTACCTTGATCCTTCATCTTTATCTTTCAAACAACCTCTTTACCATAGTACCTCTTTTTGGCTTCCATTGCACTTCTATACTCAACTTCAATTGAAGAGATAAAATAGTTGGTTGCTTTTCTGCACCAAGTAATGGCACATCCACCAAATTTAAATACATATCCAAAACTACATTTTATATCCAATACATCACCAACATGATCATAATAAAAAAATCCATACAATTTAGCATTTTTATCCTTAGTATAATAACCAATAATTGATTTTACCTTTAATATATTTAAGAATTCCTTTTTCAAGATTCCAATTATCTTTATAAGGTTCCTACATAAACATAGAAGCAATTCCTACTGCATAGGAAATATATGGTCTAGTTATAGTTAGATAAATCAAACTACCAACTAATTGCCTATATAAATTAGGATCAGATTTTTTCACATGTAGATTTAGGATCAAGTTTTATTCCAACTTCCATAGGTGTAGAAATTGGTTTACAATTAATCATATAAAAAATTCAGTACATTGGTTGTTTATTGTGATTGAGAAACAACAATAGAATGTTTATCTTGAAATACATCCACACCAAGAAAATGATGTAAGAGACCCAAATCATTCATTTTAAAGTATTATTTCAATTTTTCTTTAATCATATAAATTAAAGTAGGACTATCACTAGTTATAAGAAAATCATCAACATATAGACATACAATGATAATGTGAGAACCTTCTTTCTTAATGAAAATATCATTTCATAATAACAATTAACAAAACCTAATATATCCAAATCATCCTAGTGAAATCATCAATAAATGTCACAACATATATAAAGAACCATTTAATGAAGCTACTTCAAGAGGTTCTCTAACATCACTATGAAAAATTTCTAGTGGTGAAGAGGAACTCTCCTCAGGATGTAAGTGAAAGGGCTTAACACTTTTTTTTTAGCATAAACACCCTTCCCAAGCATCATGAGATGAAGATAAAATAGGAAGACCTTTAACAAGATTACATCTAGAAATTTCATATAAACTTTGATCTTTGACAAGTCCTAACCTTTCATGCCATAGTTTTAAATTACTCAAAATTTGAGATAAAAAAAGATGCCGAAGAAAATCATCAAAAAATATACAGAGCATTTCTTTTAATTCCTTCAACAATTATATTATCATAACTATCTTTGATGTACCAAGTATCCTTCAAAATTTGAATAGATAACCATCATGAGTTAGTTGTGAACATGAAAAACATTATCTTTAATTTAGGAACAAATAAAACATTATTCAAAACACCATTTGCAAATTTTACTTTTCCTTTTTCTATTGCTTCTAAAGATGAGTTATCACCAAGATACACACATTCATTTATTTTCGTAACATCAAATAAATAATTGGAAATAATATTCATATGATTTAAAACACTTGAATCTAGAATCCATTCAGAATTAGAGGAAGAGTATAAAGTAGCATATAATGGAATAGTTTTAGGATCATCATTAGAACTATCCCTTTTCCTTAAATTATATTTAGATGAGACATTTTTTTTATTTTTATGGATAGGTTTCTTATATTTACACTCTTCCTTTTTATGCCCAAATTTTTCACATTTGTGACATTTACCATTAAATCTTACATGCAAATGTTTAAAAGAAAAACTATTTTTATCAACAAATGAAGATTTAGTATTAGATCTAAACTTTTGATCGGGATAGGGCTTGCGAGACTTGAAATTTAAATTATGAGCAAGAATTTCATTGTGACACATTCTCCTTAGAGTCGAAGTTCTTCATCACTTTCTCTTCCTATATCAGAAGAGATCTCAAAGTATTTAAATCGGGTAATTCATCTTCATTCTCATATTTAGAATTTAAGATAGAAATAAAATTCCTAAATTTTTCATGTATATTCAACTAAACAAAAAAGTAGATTAATTTTTCACCAATTAAGTCATAATTGCATCCATCTAATTGTGCTTTTATATTTTTAATTTTGGCTAAGAAATTAACTATTTTTTCATCTCCTTTCATAGGAGTTGTAAGAAATTCTAAAAAGAATTTAATAATCTTAGACAAGCGTGTATCTTCATGATGGATTCTAATTGTATTCATACCTCTTTAGGATGTTATATATTACCAATGTGTAGAAGATATTCATCATTCACATTGAGAGGAATCATGGAAAGGGCCTCCTACGTACGATGTGATAATGCATTCATATTTTCCGTAGTCGTTTGATGACCGGTGGGTGCAAGCTTAGTTCTGAAACAATCGTCCAGATTTTCCTCACCATAAGTTCTAATTTGACCATAATCTTCCAAATATTGTAATTGGCTCCATTTAGGATCGGGATTTATCGAGGAAAAAGTAACTGGATGCCATTGTCTTTCAAATTTCCTGAACTGAAAAAGCATACCCCATTATGATATAATGCACCACTGAGTTAGAAACATATTAATAAAAAATGACAATACCCATATTTTATGATTAAAAAACTTGTATTATTTCATTAAAAATCAAGTATTATAAATAATATTAATAGAACTAGATCTAAAGAAACTATTTGACCATAACTAATTTTGTCATAAAAATGTATACTAATTAACTTCCCATAATCAAATAATGACCCGCATTATAAAGGGCACTGCATTATACCCCATACTTATCATAACAAAAATTCTCGACCATATAGAAGAAGATAAAACCCTAGAATGTACAACTTCAAAATTTAAAAAACGTTAATGTAGATAAATATTTGGTCATCTTAAATTTGATGTCTAAATGATCATCATTATATGCCTTTTTTTCTAACGTGATAGTCATGTGACCGTCAATTTTAACACAATAAAAAAATTCCTAGATCTTGGTGGCTTAAATTTGATGCCTAAATGACCATCATTACGCCTGGGTTTTTTAGTTATTTGATCATCAAATTTAACATAGAGGGTCATTTGACTAGAATATGAAATTTAACACATTGAAAATTTAAATTTTGTATTTATAAAGAATGTGAATTTTGTGGCAAATTTTAAAGGTTATGTATTAAATTTTATAATATATATATAATTATATAAAATTTATTATAATTTATCAAACAACTATATATATCAACATACATTTAAAACAATGTTTACTTTACATTATACAATATATATATATATATATATATATATATGTATATATATATATATATATATATATATGTATGTATATGTATGTATGTATGTATGTTTATATATATATGTAATGGATAGTATTTAATGTATGTATGTATTTTTTATGACATTGTATGATTTTTTTTTTAACAATATAGTTGAAAACTAATTAGAAGAGGGTAAGGGGATCACACTATAGAGAGAAAAATTAAACTTGGAGTAAATTATATTTATCCCCATTCCATGGGTCTTCACCACACCTAATAGGAAAAATTAATTTTCCTACATCCGTGGAAGATGTTTCCCTATGAGAGACCTTGTTTTTACCCAAAACAAATGTTTGAACTATTTGCAAATTATTTAAACCATACCTATGTATGAAGAGGAGGATAATTCTAACTTCCACCAAATAAGTTATTTTTCCAATTTTTTATTTTTTACACGGATTTGCAAATTTATTAGTAAAAAAATAATAATATCAAATTAACTTTGTAAAATATTTTTCAGAGGGGAAAAATTATTTGAGAGGGTGTTTTACCAACACGAAGGGCAAGATAAGAGCATTGATGTTTAATGGAAAAAATTGAAAGTGAAATTTCTATTTTCATGGTGGGTTGTCTCCATCTTGGGAGACCTAAATTTTTCCTTTGGATAATTTTTATCCTCCACAAATTAAAAAAATAGGAAAAAATTTATAATATCAAATGTATTAAATAAACTCTTACCTGTGTAAGAAGAGTGGGTCCGCATAAGATATAGTTCTTAATATAATTTTCATTCTATAAGATTAACCTTTAGTTTATAGGTTTAAATTTAAAAAATAGTATAAATATTTTATACTATAGTTTTTCAAATTCAAATGTAACCCTCTTATTTAAAAGGGTACAAGGACATAAAATTTTTATCTTCGAATAAAAATTAGATGAAAAATAAAATAATTACACAAGGTTAGAAGGGGTCTAACTAGGTCACCGGGGACATGAAATTAGACTTTAACCAATAATAAAAATTGAATTCCTACTTTCATGGATTGGTGTCTCCACGTAACTTGATTTTATTTTCACTTACACGCATCTTAGAAATTATAGAAAAATAATAAAATATTTCAAATAGATTTAACCTTTACCTTAAATTCCATGTCCTAGTAATTCTTCCACACTGGATTTCACAAAGGTAAATATTATTCTAGGTCCCCTTTCACCTGTGCACACTCTAATCTAAAATAAAACAATAATTCCTCACAGAACATTTTAGATTGCACAAAAAATTGGGAAATAAGGGACCCAATATTTTTAAATACCCTTAGGGTTAGTTGAAAAACCTGTTATAAATTAAATATGAAATTTTATCTTACTTTATTTAATTCACCTCACTTTGTACCATGTTAGAATTTGAGGATTCTAATAAATACGAATTTAATCAACTTACATGTTAAATATTAACATATTATGTAATGTTACAATGAATAATTAAATAAACATTACATCACTTAACTATATAACAAATAAATAAAAATAATACTTACAGAAAGTAAATAACACAAGACACATGATTTATAGTGGAAAACCCGAAGGTAAAAAACCACTGTCAAAAAGTAACCTTTTATTACAGAGAACCCTTTTACATCCAGTAAATCACCTCCTCCTTTACTAACCCTAATCACAAGGGTAAAAACCTTTGATATAAATATTTCAATATATCAAATGAGGACCCAAAGTCCTATTTATATGAGGTGATCGGGTATGTCTCCGACTCACCTTTTCAACCATGTTGGTTGACACATATACAAAGGTTTAGAATATTTAATAATAGAAATATAACTATTTCTTATTATTAAATATTTAACCTAAAATATATTCCTAGGTTTGAATAAATTGATAGAAATATTTTTTTCTTATTATTAAATATTTAACCTATAGTATAATGTTAGACCCATATTTAATTAAGGGGTGGCTATCCCACTTAACCATTATGTTCTAACATTTTATTCGATGGTAAGCATCGGATGATAAGGATAAAAATGAACCTAAAAATCCATAACAAGAAGAAGAGGATCAAGAGGACAAAGAACAAAATAAAGAGGAACAAGCTAAGGTGATCCAATCTACGAGATCTAGAGGTGAAAAAATATAACATTCATCATGTGGACAATTAAGAGGATGCTAAAAAAATTGAACTACTACAAGAGAAGCAACTTGGTCAGTAGAATTTTATTAAGAAGGAAGACTATAAGGAGAAATATGATATAGCAGTGGAAGAATCATTTTATATTGGTTCTACTCTCATTTCCTCTGAAAATAGAGACAAATGGATGAAATTTTTGAACTTTTGGGAAGGTCCCTGCTTCAAAAATCATATAAAAATATCATGTTTGAATGGGGATTTCTTTAGAGAAACTCCAAAGGAGGAGATGTGGACATAGGTGGTTAGAAAAAAAGAATCCCAGAATGCGGGAGGAGATCACCTCCCATAACTAGAAGTGATTTCAAAAAAAAAAAAAGGGGAGGATCTATTGTGTGTTTGGTTGACTAATTTTTGTAGCTATACTTCTTTTTTTGTTGTAGTCTTATTGGGAATTTGTTGTTGTTTTTTTGTATTTTTCGTAGCGGTTGCTCTATTTTATTTCATTTGTGTTCTTCATTGTTCTTACTATAAATTTTGGGTGTTAAGACCCACTAAGTTAGTTATTCAAGGTAGGGTCCCTATAAAAATAACATTTATCCTTATCTAAAAAAACAAGTAGTTAATTAGATGGTACACAAAAATAAAAATCTCCTTGTATGCTGACTAGTTTTTGAAAGCTTTATTTAATTTTCTAGTGATAGAAGATGAAATAACCCTTTTGTGAGAATAGAAAATAAGAACCATGAAATGATATGTCTTTGAGGTTTGGCTGTGATAACAAAATGCTTCCCCATATAATTAAATATTCATTGTTATTAAAGGTTTCAATATTTAAAACATATTAAATGTTATCGAAAAGAATACAGATTAATCTAAAAAATCCTATTAAATAATGGTTTAGATACATATATGGTTTCTTTCTTGGAAACAACCCTAATTTAACTTATGATCAAAATCATCGGTCCTTAAAATGTGGCCATAAGGAGGAATATAAATTTCATATACTCTTTTCCTTGGCCATGGCCATCAAGGTACACCCTATATATTTTTCCCCTTTCCATACCTACTTCCTTCTTTTTTCACTCAAGATATTTTGAATTCCCCCAATTTCAAATGAGTTGAATAGATTACATATATTTTCCTAAATTAGTCATACAACCATCATGAATATATTATGACCGAGGGAATACGTAACTATATAAATTATTATTAACCCAAACATTTAACAAAGAAATTAAATGAAATAACATTGTGACACAGGATTTAACGTAGAAAACCCCAAAGGGGTAAAAAACCATGGAAATAATTTTCCAATATTCGAGAAACTTTTACATAGTTCTAGTAACTCCTTTCCTCACTTCTTGTTCCATATTTTTACAATGGTGTAAATTCAATTCACCCAATTATGTCTCATGGCCATATTTAAATAACCCCGAGAGGTTATGAATATTAATTGAAAGGGTGTGCACCTAATATAATAAATAATTAGTTATTAAATAACTAATAAACATAATATAAAGTACATATCAAAAAATAAAGAATATAAACTATATTATAAATTATTTAATTATAAACTAAATATTATATGCACTTAATATTATGTTCTAACACTCCCCCTTAATATTAAGCGGGGATCCATATGCCAACATTACTTGTTTGTACAATAGGATTTGTAAATCCATTAACCATTAGTGAAGGTTTAGGCTAGCATATCACTTTTTAAGGAATTATAACACCTTCATCATGCTCAGCTTACCTTTTAGTACAAAAGGATTTGGAATCCATAAATCAGAAGTATGATTTAGGCTAAGCATGATTTGTGAAACTACATCCCACTGTTTCTCATGGAAAATTTCTTAAAACCACATCTCTATGAGGATTTTATAACACAAGGGCCTCCTTTACAAATAGATGCAACATACTGGACTGTATACCATATAATCTATTAGTTTACATAGATTATAAAATATCTTTTATAATTTTTATACCAAAGAAAAAGTATAGAGGAGAAGAAGTCATTAACCGGCTGGCCATAGGAGGTGACATTTCCATGCACACTCCCCCTTAATGGAAACTCTATAAATCCAATCATTGCACAAAACTTACAGTATTTTACATCAGACAATGGCTCGTAAACATATATGTAATATAATCTTCAATCAAGCAAAGTATTAGATATCTATATCACCGTAGAGGATCTTCTCTTAGATAAGGAGCATATGAACATCTATATGCTTTGTTCTCTGATATTGACTTGATTCTTTAGAAATAAAAATCCATCACGACCATCACATAGAAGAGGAATATTTATTTCCTTTAGCTTTCATGTGTATCTCTTCCAATAATCACTTAACCACATGGCTTCTTTGTTGCTTCCATTGCACTTCTCTACTCTACCTCAATAGAAGAAATGGATATTGTTGGTTTTCTTTTTTATTCCAAGTAATGCACCTATACAAAAACTAAAACATAAATCTAGATGTATAGTCTATATCCAATACAAAATCATCATGGTTAGTGTCATAATATCCATATAGACATCATAATAAGTATAAGAAATCTTTACTGATTTCAATTTTAACCATCTATAAATCTTACATTTGATAGGTTAAACAAAAAGTTGTATAACAAGTTAAATAATAATATTCTTAAAAACTAACCATTTTATATTACTAATATGTTGAACAATTTCAACATATTAATCTTGTAAAATATATATTAGATGCAATTAGTATTGGATATCTCCAATACAAACATAAATTCATCCTCAAGTATCATTTGATATGCATATAATAATATTTTAGTAATCACATAATAAGAAATTTTTAAAAAGCATATATATATTTATTGTCTTATTATAAGCCTTTACAAATGAGATGAGACTTGATAGATAACTCATAATCAAATCATACAAAAATAATCATAGAAATCACTGAAAAACATGATCCACTAACTGTGGACTCTTCCCATGGATTTTTCTTCATATGAACAATTCAATATAACATCATCCATTGATACTTCTTGCATACACAAAGGTGGGGTTTTATTCACAAAACGTAATGAACACGGAGAATCGGGAGTGTAGGTCAGGAAGTAGCCCCATTGGGGTCGGGGAAGTTCCCTCGACACTAAACACAAATTATAACCTACTCATCCTTTGAAATTGACAAAAATCCACTTTTGACAAAAATCCACTTTTCCTCCATGTACTTAATTCACTGCCTCCATCCTTTTTTTATGATATGAACATCCAAATGGACCACATTCCCATGAGCTTCCAAATATTAAGTTCAGAGGAAATAATAATAAGTTTGAAATAAAGTACTCTAACCATCACCATGGAAAAATATCCTTACACTTCAAAAACATTGTAGAAAGTAATTTTGATAACAATAGGGTTTAAGGAGACAAAACACTACAAACAAATTTAAAAAAATCTCTTTGTTATCTTTATGTGACAATGCACTTCAAGTTTGAGATTTTTGAATTTTTTTCTCTATACTTTCCTTTTCACCCATTTCTTATGACAAAAATAATTTGAATAATACATCTTTCTAATAATTAGAGAAGAAAATCTCTGAAAAAGAGATATGATCAACTAATTGTGACTTAACTCCTAAACTAGAAATAATGAAAAATGTCCCTTTAATTAGATAAAATAGTTTATTTTAAATTTTATTGATCCTAATAAAAAAATCAATTTCAATTTCTACAATTTTATCGAACTTAAAAAAATTACTTTATAATTTTTTAAAATAAAACTTCATTAGAAAAAGGGTGAAAGGGTTTGAACCCTTAACCTATAGTTTACTTTAAAACATAATTACCAAGTTCCATAAAGGATTTTACATTTTTATATGTACATTATATTAATTTAAGTTTTATCTTTAAATTTATAAAACAATAATAAATATTTTAACCTATGTTTATATTAATGAATGATATACATCATATTGATCAGATTTTATCACAAGTAAGACCTTTAATCATTAGTTTATATTAATCCCCCAAATGGCTAAATTGAATTTAAAAACTAACAACATAAGACTTATAAGTTCCATCCACATTATTTTTACTAAACAAATCCATCCACATATTAGGTTATATTATATAAAATAAATAATTTAAACTGAAACATAAGTTTATTTAAACTCAGGTAATTTAAAAAATGAAGGGGGACATGTTAGACATAGGTTTTTACAAACCAAAATAATATTTTTCATAAATTTTCACATGGCCAATAAGAAAATTCAAAACCCTATTTCTGTGGAGGGTTGTCTCCACTTGGGAGACCTTGAATTTAACTTGGCTTTACCCCACAAATTTACTTTTACCTTGCACATTGAAAAACTATATAAATTAAATAAGTAAATATTCAACCTTATTTACCCATATCAAGTGCCCTGGGGAGAAGTATTTCACCAAACCAATTAATCCTTTTGCACGTGAGGGTAAGGATAAATGGGGCCACCATGTTTATAGGCTTAAAAAATATAGTTTAATATAGGCCGCATTTAGGGGTGGCATTTGGTTTAAAATATATAGTTTTCAACTATATACTATTTAAACTATAGTATTTTAATTTAAACTATAGGATATAGTTATAATAACATTAAGAATAAGCCGCATAGGTTTATAGTTTTTAGGATATTTTAAACTATATAAAAAATTAGTGTATATTTTATATTTCATAAATTATAATATAATGTTTTTATTTATAGTTTAAAAAATATTTTAAACTATATAATTTTCATAGCATAGTTTATATATAATATAAACTATAATATAATGTTTTTTATTATGTAGTTTTATATAGTTCTAAAAACTATAGATTTAAACCTTTTACAAATAGATTTTAGGTTAAATTAAATAAACCAAATATGTAGTTTCTAAACCATAAACTATAGTTTTTGTTTTAATTATTTCAAATGTTATTAATTTAAGAAAGAGTGCCTAGAGGAGACATACACAATTGTTCTCAATTTTCCAAGGTGAAAACAACTTTACCAGGGTTTTATCAACTTTACCAAGGAACATTGATAAATGATGGACCAATAGAAAATTTTCATTTTCTATTCTTGTGGAATTTGGCTCTGGCCTTTTAATCTTTATTTAAGTCTTCAATTTACCCCGAAGTAATTCAACCTATACACATTTGAAAACTTTATAAATTTAGGAAAATATTTCAAATATTTATAATCCTTACCGTAAATGGTTTTCATGTGCTGGTAAGAATTTTCCCTCACTGTGCACACACACTTTAAAAACATGTCTCGAATGGAAGGGTAGAGGTTAAATAAATATTGATAACTAACTAACCACCCAACCGTCATGTCTATTGGTTAATTAATTTAATAAAAATTACCAAACCACTCTGGTACCATATTACAACTAAGGGAATTAATAATTATATAAAAGATCATTAATCCAAATATTAATAAATAAATATTTAACAAAGAAATTAAATGAAATAACATTGTGACATAGGATTTAACATGGAAAACCCAAAAGGCATAAAAACCCATGGAAAGAATTTTCTAATATTCGAGAAACTTTTACATAGTCCAGTAACTTCTTTCCTCACTTCTTGCTCCATGTTTTTAACCGGTGTGAATTCAATTCACCCGATTATAGCCCACGGCCATATTTAAATAACCCCAAGGGTTATGAATATTAAGTGATGGGTGTGCATCCGGTTTAATAAATAATTAGTTACTAAATAATTAATAAACATTATATAAAGTTTATATTAAATAATAAAGAATATAAACTATATTCTAAATTATTTAATTATAAACTAAACATTATACACACTTAATATTATGTTCTAATAGTAGACACTCAAATTTGGCAATTTTCGCTTTGAAAACATTTCATTTTAAAATGTGCTCTTATTATGATAAATACCATCTATCCATTCCCACTTAGCGCTTTTGAGGAATCTTGTTTTTCTTGTTTATCCTTGTACATTGACATGTTGACGAATTCTAAGAGAAAAATGCATAAAATCCATATTAAGACACTAAGAAACAAGTTCTAAACTTTATTCAACATCTTTTCTACCCTAGGCGGTGCCCTATAGTGCAGTAAGGATGATATATTCAGATCTGGATAACTTGTGTTGTTTTGGACCAACGTGTCTTCCAAGTTTTCTTTCGAATTCACATCTTTCGTTGGGTCATATACTTCATTTGGGTCATCTTATATTAGATAAATCATCTATAGAGCCTTATATAAGCAAGTAAACACTACCTCATTTGCTAATCTAGAAATCATATGGCAATGCATAAATACACTCACTTCCTACACTTGCAAAAGGCACTCACAACTCCTTAGTTCTCGCATGATAGAACATCTACAGTCATTAGGGAAATTCCCACATCAGGTTTAAATATTTTTACTAGGTCAAGACAACATCCTCTCTCATTTTTAAGAACTCAAACATCCCTATTCCAATTATTTTAGCAAGATCCAAATTCAAAGTAAGTATTGTAAAATAGGTTTTCAAATCTATTTGATTTATCAAGATATCATATTCTAGATGGAAAAGACATGTGATTTGAGGCCTCTTTAAAGTAGTGCTAATGTTAGAGGTGCATGGGGGTGCCCAAAACCCAAATAATGTTTTTTTAGGACTGTTCATACATGGCTAGGGTTTGAGATGATGTTCAATACGATCATAGATCCCCATTCCATGATCGACAACTAGGTTTTGACACTAAAAGGCAAATCCAGGAAGATGACAAACACAAAAAATTGGATTCAAAAATAAAGCAAGTCCCAAACCATACATAAGGGTAAATGTTATACCATATGGTCCGATCATATTGGTATAGTCATACCCCATCATAGTTTATAGTAATAGTTTCATTTTATAAGCTCCCTAATTTCATATCTCCTTGTTCTAGCAATTCACGTTCCCATAAATTACCATAATCATATCTGTAAACAACTAAATGCACTCATCCTCTTTTGTTGCAAGTATTTAGAACATTATTATGATATTTTATAATTAATGTTGGAAGTTAATTAATTAAAATAGCCATTTGTATCTAACCCTACATCCACTTAGTGTAAATTTAATTCACTAAAGATCTTAGATTAACATTGTCTTAATCTAAAAAGGGTGTAAACATTTTGGTGAACCCACTTTTGATTAAACCCTAGTTTCCTAGGGATTCTCCTTCCTACTTGGTTTTAGATCCATCAATTTTCTAGGGTTTGTATTTAGATTTCATCATCTTTCCTAACCTCAAACTGATTTTTTATTTTTTCCTAGGGTCTTATGGTCGATTCTACCCTTTGGGTATCTTTTTGGGATTCTTAATTATCAATTCACATTTTGTTTCATATATCAATAATATATATATATATATATATATATATATATATATATATATATATATATATATTTTCCTTTGAATTTATTCTTGATTTTTATATATTTAATGAAAACTTCTTTTGTTTTTCCTAATGTTTAGCACATTATTTAGAAATTCAAAATTACTATTTTAGTATTTAGGGCATCATCAGAAAATATTCACTTTTGGAAACATTATTTGGAGGTTTTTCTTACACATAATCAAATTCATAAATACCTCTTTCAGTTTTATCAAGTTTAATTTCTATTTTCATACATGATCATTTTATTAATTTGACGATGATCATCTTTTTCTCAACATCACTTTTGGGTCTTATCTTCTACGATTTTTCCACTTTCATCCCTCCATGTGTTGATTCTTATTATTTACTACCTAATTGGAGTTTCTTATATCATTTTTTTATTTCAAAATGGCCCACGATACAAATTTCCAAGCTCATTACATGATTTACTACAATGTCATCACACATCCAAAGATATTCTACCAAAACTAGTGTAAGAAACAATGTTCCCTTGTAATACAACACCTTCCCATGTCAATTAAATTTTGAATCATTTTTCATTTCCTTATATTAATAATAATGAAACATTTCATAAGTCTATCTTATATTCTAGTAAATATTTACACCATGATTTTTAAGATCAATCTCAAGCTATGAATACTGAGATACCATCTCTTAAGTGTGAGCTAGCACATCTAAAGGATTCCCCCAATAATCATATCTCTACAAATCATTATCAATCTAGTTCTAAACCCAATAAGAAGCATTGTGATACACACCTTATGCATGATATATGTTCTTATTGTCACTAAATCAATGCACCCTCCGAATGACCAGAATGTGAACAGGATGTTTGGTGTGATTGGGAAACATGGGATCACCTCTCAAGCTGTGGGACTTGGGCTTGAGGTGAACCTCCAGAGAAGGCGATTCCTCTTCCTAAAATAAGTGTTGTACTACTCCTAGTGTAATAAAATGGTTATCTAGACCTATGCTAACATTTTCATGGGTTTTAGGGAAATATATTTGCAAGAAATGAAACTATACTAGGGATGGTGATGCACCAAATAAAGGGTGTTTCTAGACTCATGAAGGGTTAATTTGAAGAGGGTGTGTGCACCACAGGTCAACTTCACCTAATGAATCTTAGATAAGTTCTGAGAATACCACAGACTAGGAAGCATGTGTTCCCATTGTTAAACTCTATCGAGACATGGCAATATATCAATCTTCCAGTGAATAAGGATGAAATTGAGAAGGGTGAAGCAGGCACCAATGCATAGCAAGTGATGGAGATAGTGATGGAAGTACGGATCGGTGTGGTCTCATTTGTGTTGGTGTAGAATGTCTACAATTTAGGCTAGTTATAGGCGAGAGGAGGTTGTTTACTAACCGAGAATCAAATAGATCAAAAGGCAAAGCTGAAAAAGTGGACACATTGGGATCCACACCTTTGGCCTGGAATAAGATTCTTCAAAACCCTAATCAGAAAGGTGGGTCCACAATCTCCTGAAAGAGGGCAGTTCACGTGGGAAAAGGACAATGAAGGTGCTACCTGTCTAATGGTTCTAGATGGCTGCGTAAATAGGGCTTTGGACAAAGTGAATCTTTCCCTAGTTGGTAAGTTTCTAGGCTCCAGACCTAATATTGATTTCATTAGAAAATGGGCTCTTAGAAAGTGGAAACCTAAGGGGGATCTGAGTATTACCATTATGCCACGGGGTTTTTTTCTAGAAAAATTTAATCAGCAGACTGATTTGGAATCGGTGCTTCTGGGAGGCCCGTGGTGGCTGGGTAATATGGGCCTCTTTTTGAAAAAATGGTATCCAAGGTTTGACCCGAACATTGAAAACATAAACATCATTCCAATCTGGTGTAGACTCCCAGGGCTACCATTGCAATTTTGGGATGATGAAATCTTGCTAAACATTGCTAAATCCATAGGTGCTCGATAGGGCTAGATGGACCCATGAGAAATAGATCCAGACTTGCTTTTGCTCGATTTTGCATTTCTTCTGAAATGGAGTAGGAGTTACCAGAGCATATCATCTTGAAATCTAAGTGTGGAATGTGGATCCAAAAAATTGAATATGAAACCTTTCATTTAAGGTGTAAGAAATGTCATCGTATAGGACACTTCACCAGAAAATGCCCTAATAAGGAGATCTCTAAAGAGGAGGATAAACACAAAAAGAAAGAACAACTTGAGGGTGATTTAGATAAGACAAAGGAAAGCAGGGTGCTAGACAAGGAAAGCTGGAGAGAAGAAAAATCCCTAACCAACCTGAGTTGAACTACAAAAAAAAGGAAAAAAGGGGGTTTAGAACTCCTATCAGGAAACACCTGGTCTGGCATCCAAAAACCCCAAGCAGCTTTGCATGGAGCACCAATAAGAAACAAAGAAGACTTAGATATGCAAAATCCTAGTAAAGGTGACTCTGGAGGTGGACGAGCAAGAAGGAACAGTAAAGGTAAATATCATTCCTAAGGATCTAGCTCAGACTATGGAATTTCAAAATGATACTAAGGAAGCTGAGATAGATAATTCTCTGTGCATCATTGAGGAAATGTTGGAGAAGGACAACATGGGTTCAGAAGAAGCATTGCAGAAAAACACTCCAAGGGTCGAAAGTAAAATCTCACCCACAAATGGAAACCCTTGTTTCAGCAACAAATCAGTAGATCTACATTATATTGATAGTAAACAGGGAGAGAAAGAGGAGGGAGAAGTAACGCCATTTAAGGAAGATGAGGAGCTAACTTCTGGATTCATAGAGGTCATTTCAAAAAAAAAAAAAAAAAGAATGAAAGGATTTGAAAAGATCCCAGAATCGCTCTATAGTGAAAAGAAAAAGAAAATTGACAACTGGGAAACTTCAACATCCAGAACTACTAGATCTTCTGCTAGAAGAATAGTAGATTTTGGAAGTAGTTCTAAAAGAGGAAGGCCCTCAAAAAAGACTCTTAGAACCAAGAGAATAGAGAAAGACATTGCAGATGGCACTCAACGACAATTGAGCCATCAGGAAATCCCAACACCCACTCCTATTAAATGAAGATTATCTCTTGGAACATCGAGGGCTAAACGGAAACTCCAAATAGAGAATTATTAAGGAGTTATGGGATTCTAGTAGTCCTAGTATTTTGATTTTGCAGGAAACTAAGATGAAAGCTAAGATCCTTGAAATTAGTAAAAAGAATTTCTGGGAAAATTTTGACATGGCTGCAGTGGACTCTCAGGGAGCCTCTGGAGGTCTGGCTACTCTTTGGGATAAAAGGCACTATACTGGTATGATTCTTAATGCTAGCACTAATCATCTTGCTATTAAATTTCATGTTATTGAGAACAATGGTGAATGGATCCTTTCTAATATCTATGCCCCTAATATGGTTAGTGGGAGACGTAAACTATGGACTGATCTTAAGATCTTTAGAAACCAACATATTACAGCCAACTGGCTTATCATGGGTGACTTTAACTCTCCTCTAAACCTAGGTGAAAAACATGGAGGAATCTCCGTTTTTCCACAGGTATGGATGAATTTGTAGATTTTGTTGTTGATCTTAATCTCTTGGATGTGGATCTCCATGGGAATAAATACACCTGGACCAATAGAAGGTTGGGGAAAGAACTAATCCAAGTTAGACTGGATAGAGCCCTGATTTCTGCTAGTTGGATTCTCAATCAGGACTTTCATCTCTCTTCCCTACCCAGAATTGGATCGGACCACAATCCAATTGCCTTAAATCTTCTCAATTGGACTAAGCCCATCAGAAGCTCCTTTAAATTCGAAAAGATGTGGATGGAGCATGATGAAATTTATGACAAAATTAAAGAATGGTGGGTTTGGAATGGTGAAGGAACTGCTCAATTTAGATTGATTCAGAAGCTCAAAAATGTTAAAAAACAAGTTAAAATTTGGAATAAAAGAGTTTTTGGTAATGTGTTTGAAAAAAAAGAATTTAAAACAAAAGCTCCAAGATTTGGAAATCAAAATGAATACAATGGGGAGATCTTTTGAAGATCAAATTGAGGGAAAGAATATTCTTTCAGAGCTGCATATGATTTGTAGCAGAGAAGAATCCTTATGGAGACTAAAATCTAGGGCTATTTGGCTAAAAGGAGGAGATAGAAATATGAAGTTTTTTCATATGACCACTCTAAAACACAGAGCTTGTAATAGGATTATGGAAGTGGCTAAAAGTAATGGAACTATTATAAAAGATCCCAAAAGCATCAAAGAGGAAGCTCTCAATTTTTATGAAAAACTTCTTAATGAGAGGAATATCATTGTTGATGAGGCAATTTCTTTCATGTTGGAGGCTATTCCCCAAGACAAAATTGAAGAGCAGAGATTTAAAGATATCACTAAAGCTGTCACACTAGAAGAACTACAAAAAGCTGTGTTTACTTTAGAAGGTGATAAGGCTCAGGCCCGGATGGTTTTTCTATTAAATTTTTTTAGAAATTTTGGGAAATATGTTCGGATGATCTTCTCAGAGTGGTGAATGAATTCTATAGAATTGGGGATCTTTTGAAAGAGCTGAATAACACCCACATTGTGCTTGCTCCAAAAAAATGGATGCTAAGGACTTCAAAGACTTCAGACCCATCAACCTTGTGAATGTTATCTATAGAATTTTTACCAAAATCATTGCTACCAAGCTGTAATTTATTATGAATGATTTAATCTCAAGGAGCAGAGTGGATTCATTAAACGAAGGATTATCCAAGATGGAGTGATTATGGTACATGAGACCATACACTCCATGGACAATAATAAAAAAGCAAATATGGTCCTTAAGCTTGATATGAATAAAGCCTTTGACAAGGTCTCTTGGGTTTTTCTAGACAAAGTTTTGATTAAATTTGGTTTTCTTGCAAAATTTAGAAAAATTATTAAGGCTTGCATCTCTACGGTCAGATTCTCAGTGGTGGTTAATGGTGAGCCGGTGGGATTTTTCACAAGTAGCAGAGGGTTAAGACAAGGAGACCCCATATCCCCCTACTCTTCATTCTTATGGCTAGACAGTCTTAGTAGAACAATTGGTAAAGTAGTTATTGACGGTCTTCTAAAAGGTTCAAAGCCCACTTCCATCAGCCAAGCAGCTTCTCATCAGCAATTTGTAGATGATACAATCCTTCTTTTAATGGCCTCCATCCTTGAAGCTAAGGCTACCAAGGCTATTCTGCAACTTTACGAATCTGCTTCTAGGCAAGAGATCAATTATGATAAAAGCTCCATTTTCTTCTTCAACACTCCTGAGGAAAGACAACTTAAAATTGCAAAAATTCTAGGTTGTAAAATAAGTTCACTTCCAGCCACATACTTAGGACTCCCTCTTGGCACTAAAAAAGTTTCTACCAAGGTGTGGAATGATCTGTTGGCGAGATTTAAAAAAAATGGCTGGATGGAAAGGAGCCATTCTGTCTAGTGTTGGTAAGTGTCTGCTCATAAAAAGCACTCTTCAAAATCTACCTATCTATATCATGTCTCTGTATAAGATCCCTTCTACCTTCAGAGAAAGAATTGAGAGGATTCAAAAAAAACTTCTTATGGCAAGGCATGGAGGAGAAGTTTAAATATCACTTAGTTGCTTGGGATAAGGTATGCACTCCTAAAAAATTGGGGGCCTGGGCATAAAAGACATAAAGAAAATGAATGAGGCTCTTATTGTGAAAATGGGCTGGAGAATGCTATCAGAGAAGCAACCCTAGATAGATTTAATTAAGGATAAATACCTTAATCAACAAGCTTGTCTTTTCTTTTCTTCAAGATGAGCATCTTCCTTATGGTTCCATTTTTGGAATAATTTAGTGAAGAGCAGAAATTTCATCAAACAAGGAAGTAAATGGAAAGTGGGAGATGGTTGTGATATAAAATTCTGGGATGATAACTGGTTTAATTGTAGCCTTATGGATAGATTTGGTGTAGTCAAAGATAGTCTTGAAAGTAAGTATGGCACTAGAATCATGGATTATATTGAAAGAAATGGTAACAATAAGAAATGGAAAAAACTTTCTATGGATAGAGATGATCTGATCCAAACTATTTCCTCCCTACAAGATCAGTTGGACCTTATCCCCTTAAGTCAAGTTGGACGTTAAGGATGAATTGGTCTAGAGCAATTCTATTGATGGGGACTACTCTGTTAAAACTGGTTATAATACTTTCTTTGACAATAGTCAAACTGAGTTTAACTGGAGTAGAATTTGGATGACTGAGCTCACACCTAAAATTAACTTTTTCTTTTGGCTTGCTCTCAGGGGCAGAATTCTTACCACTGACAACCTGATAAGAAAAGGTTTCATAATGCCTAATAGATGTCATCTGTGTAAAAAAGACTCTGAGGATATCAGTCATTTGTTTATCCATTGTGAATATGCTACCAAAATTTGGAGTTTTTCCCTCTCTAATTTTAAAGCTTCCTGGGTGGTGCCGAAGGACTTCAGTCAGCTCTAGACCCAATGGAGCCCACCCTATAAACATTGTGTTGTGAGAAGGCTCTGGAATTTGGTAATACCTCACGTTATTTGGAGGATATGGAAAGACAGAAATGATATCATCTTTAGAAATAATAAACAGAATTATAAGCTCAAGTATTGGTAAAATTTCTAATGCTATTAAAGAGAATATTGTTAGATTTAAACCCCCAAGAATAAGAGTTATCTAGAAAATGAAGAGCATATCTTGTCCCAATGGAAGATTGGAGCTGACAATATCCGAAATAATACCGGTAATAATATTGATAGATCTTTGATACATTGGCACCCTCCTGATCTCAACTGGTATAAGTTGAACTTTGATGGGGCCTCTAAGGGTAACCCTGGGATTACAGCTGGGGGAGGAGTGATCCAAGATCATAGAGGTAGTTTGATAGCTACTTATGCTGGTAAAATGGGAATACAAACTAATCATTTTGCTGAAGCATTAGCCGCTTTATGGGGCCTTAGAATTGCTCAGACTCATAATATCCAAAATCTTATTCTGGAAGGAGACTCACTTAATATCATTAATCATATTAATCAGTGTTCACCTCTAAGTTAGAACATCAAGGAATTCATCTTGGAATCCATAAGTATTTGCCAAACCTTCAACAATATTTGGATCAAGCATACTTACCGGGAGGGTAACAAGGTGGCAGATGCATTGGCTAACTACGACATAAATGTTAATCACATTATTTGGGATAATAGTGATCACATTCCTGAGTAGATTCAAAACAACATTCAAGTGGATACTTATGGGCATGCAAATACGGGGTAAGGTTAATGAGCATTTGGAGTGGGTCTTTAAGAACAGGACTTACACACGTGTTGATAAGTTTAAAACAACACTCAAGTAGATCTTGGTGGGCAATCAAGGATATAGAAAACATAATGATGACTTAAAGTGGATTTATGTGAAGATTAAATTCACACATGTGGGAATATTTTGCTTATAACAGCTTTCAAATAGGTTTTTATGGATTTCCAAGTCCGTAGTAAGGATGATGATGACTTGGAGTGGGTTTCTAAGGGGGTTGAAGTTTGCACATGTGGGATTCCCAGGTACATAGCAGCATTCACATAGGCATTCGTGGGAACTTTCATGTTAGCAATGGCTACACTAATCCTCATTCCCATCATGTGAGATATCTTTCCAAAAATAGAGAAAGGCGGATTGGGAACTGTGTTTCTTATAGAATTCCTCATAGGGATTTTGAAGATAATACTTTCAAACACTTAAGCAAGGTGAAAATGGGAGGAGCCCCTTGTCAGATTGAGCCCAGCAAGGACCCGGATTGGAAGAATAATGAAGAGCTTTGGAATCTTCTCAACCAGGGAGGCATCACAAATTTTATTGAAAAGATACAGGGTCACGACCAAAGCATTTCCATGTAATTTGCGAAGGATTGGAAGGATTGCAAAGTTGAATATGGCTGGAAGAAAATATTGATTACTGAAGAGCTAATAGCCAAAGCAACTGGCCTTGGGATGGATGGGTACCGCTTTTTTAATAAAAGGATTAACAGAGTAGTTGAGGAGAGGAAATTTGTTGAGGGCAATGAGAAACTATTCTTCATCACGGTGGGTTTGCAGGTCAGCTCTATCCCTTCACCTTTTGACGAGGTCACCCGTATGATGGTTCGATACATCTCTTTGGAGGGGAGATACGTTACTGTGCCCATTAAACATCTTGTGTTCCTCAATCACTTCCACAGAAGTTTCATGGTATGTTTCCCTCATTATCTTCTTAATTCTCTTGAGTGCTCCATTTTGGAGTTCCAAAAACATACTCATGTGGTCCCTCTGCATCAAGGTCTCATCTTCTTGCTGCATAAACTTTGTATCCTTAAGTATCCCAGCCTTCCTTCTTCCCCCATCTCTGTTCCATCTGTCCCCTTCACCGCTACCGCTACCCCCATCTCTTCTCCTTCTATCCCCATCACCACTGCCGATACCCCTTTTCCTTCCTTTTGGCTCCCACCATCATCCCCTCCACCTCTGCTCCCACCCCCTTCACCTCCACTTCGACCAGACCTGTAACTAGGTCTTCTAAGAAACTGAATCTAGATACCCCTGTTTCAGGGAGCGTTCCTCAAGACTTGGAGGTTGCTCATAATATTCTTCATATTAGCAATCTTTGGCTTACAGGAGGCACACACCGAAAGCTCCACTAAAAGGTTGGAAGCCTTAGAAAAAGACATGTTGCTACTGAAAGATGAAGTTAAAAACCTGGCTAAGCAAAAAGGTAAGAGGAAGAAGGAGGAGGAGGTTGATCTTGATAATAAACAAGTTGAGGATATCTATAAAAACTAAACTCCTGGACAACCGTCTAGGGAAATCCAAGACTCGCCATGACCATAATATGGCTATTTTTAGTGCAATCAAAGAATTCATTGAGCAGCATGTCCACAGCATGTCTCTACTCTCAGTGAAATCCCAACAACTCTTTGGGGCACAAAAAGAAAGCAAACAGACCATTCAACAACTAGATACTTCTGACCCTACTCACATGACAACTTTGGCTATGTTCACCTCTTGGAAAACTATCAAATCAGAATTGCCAAAGCTGCCAAGAAGTAAATTTGGAGCTGCGTTGTTGTTGTTGCCTTCCTTCGTGTTTTTTGCTATTTTTTAGCTATTTTTGGCTACTTTTCTGTAGTGTTCGAACTGGTTAGTTGTTTTGTGGTAACTTCTCTTTGGTTACCTTGGGTTCTTATGACTTATCTGGATCTTGATCCTTTTTGTGATGCTTTTCAATCCTATTTTGGCTTCTAGGCCCTCTTTGTATACAAGGGTATAGTCCCTTTCAAAAAACTATTTACCAATAATAAAAAAATAGGCACCACAACTCAACTGGATGTAATACTTCACCGCTCGATAATCACGAACTCCAAGAACGCAATAGAAACATGAACTTGCAGTGTACTGCAAGCATGAGAAAGTCACAAAGAAATATAGAAGGATGAAAGGACCGAGATTAGTCACAAAAAACACACTTTATTACTTCAACAACATGCTCAATGCATCATTATATTCGAAGAGGAAATGGTTTCCATTATAGTCTTGGAAAGGAGGCTTGAAATTTCTCTCAACATACAAGGACAACTTACAAAAGAGAGAGAAATATTGAAATATTTGTACTTGTCTTAGATATATGACTTGTCTAATGATGGGTCGTTGTATTCTTCCAATCATTTAACTGACATAATCTTTGTCAGTGTCATTCTAAACTAGGGTTGTGTCCTAGGCAAGTATGTAATGGAGTCTAGGAGAACCAGTTATACATTGGTTCTATTGGGGGTTGTTTAGTTTAGTGACTATTCTATGGAAATGCAATTCAAATCTATGGAAATTAAATACAGTTCTACAAAATTCAACTATTTGTGATGAAAGGAAATTTAACAACTAATCTTCTGTTGTAAAATGAAATACGCATGCACTATTCTTAACAAATGAAATCACAACTGAATAAATGAAACTTAGCAGAAAGAAAGACTATTCTTTAACCAGATTTGCATAACAAAAGCATATATTCTAAGTGAAAGCAGTAATGGAGAAAGCAGATATAGTTAATCAAAACATGCATGTAAGATTTATCAAATGGCAATTGTAGTAAATCTAATCAAAGAACTATATGCATGAACTCAAAATAACCTCATATCTCCTCGGTCAAGTGGGCCCTTTCTCTTCCTTGGGATAGAGGGATTAACAACTTCTGATTCTCAAAATGCCATGGATTTCATTAACTCAAAATAAGTTCATAACATAGACAATAAAAATAAGCAAGAACTGTATGCTAGATAATCTCCTTCAATATATCAAAAAGTGGTACTACCAAGTTCTGAAGATGAAGTCTTCATATAGATATTGTTGGTTACAAGATCCACCATATCAGGTGGCATGAAACACTATCCATTAAATACCAATTAAAACACATAAATTCCTACGGGCCATTAGGATCAAGCCCAGGCTAATAGGTCAACTTGATGGAAATAGTCTTCAGCCATATGCTTCGAACTTGGGCTCCTTAACCACCAACAACTTCCATCATTTCTTGCACACATCATCACATTTGATCTCACAAAGATAGTTAGTAGGAGGTTCATGTGATAATCGGTTTTCATAAACTATAGCAAGGAAAATGCATCAAACCTACTAAGATATAACTACACAAAACATCCCCATATACTAATAAGTCATATCAAAAAGAGTATTTTCAGCCTGAAGAAATGATATTAATGAGCCAAACAATGCACTCATCATTTCCCCCGACTTTACCTATTGCATGTCCCAATGCAACTCATCTGCATCCTTCTCACCTACCAAGCTATTCAGCCATGTCATACTCCTCGAATTGATCAGCATATTACTTTGTGGTGTTCTTGCAGCCCTGAGTATTGGAGGTAATTTCCACCCATGTTGTGAAACTGTCATGGGACTATGCTACATTGTTCTACCAGGTAGTGAGAGGGCTTAAAAGGAGTGGTGGGCATACTTGGAGGCCTGCCCATTCATCAGTGTACTACTGGCTGGTTTTTCTATGGTTTGTTTGATGATGGTGATGAGGGCATCACCCCTACGCATGCTTCACTCAAGTTCTAAGGAGAGAGAACCTCCCTGTGTTTCAAGGGAAGACTTAGAGTATCCCACCTCCTGTCACAAGCTTGCCAAGCTGTCCCGAAATTCTCCTGACTGTAATTTTCAAAATCAATGACACACTGAAGTAAAACATGAGAAGTATTCACCCCAACCCTGCCTGATAGTAAAGTGATCGAAATTTTTTCCACAGGGCTACATCTATATGATGAGTTGGGTGGATGTGGAATCGATAGACTAAGCAGTGTGATTGAAAATGTCTGTTTGTTGTCCCCAAATGATCTGATTCTGCAATATAGACTAAAAGGATTTAATTTGAAAATCACCCACAAATAGGTTGATTAAGAAATCAGGGACATTGGTAACTATCATGTTATGTAGATAGAATTCACAAAGAAAATTTTGAATTTCGAAGTACTGCACTTGTAAACTGATAAAAAACTAGGGCCATTGGGAATTTCATGAGGGGCTTGAGAACACAATTGAAATAACTGCTAGGAATAAAATTGTTCTTGGACAAACATGTTGTAGACTGAAGAGGGTTTCCTACAGGACAATAGTTTGAGGGCCAAAGGATAGATAGAGTCTAAAATAGATGTTACTTTTTGTTTTTCCTCCTGTATAGATTCTTTTTCTTTTTTAATTTTTGATTTTCCTTCCGCAATTCCCTTTCTTGAAGGGACAACTGATGGAAACTATCCAAGAGGGTAAGACTCTTATCACATTGTCACTTTAAACAACTTACTTCAAGCTGTGGTAGCAATCTCCCAAACTTTTTCTACTATCTTTTGTGTAAATTCAGCTTGTAATAAAAGGTTTGTTTCTTCCATACCTTGTAATTGAGATTTCAGCAGCACGATTTCCTCCAGATAGTTGTGAGAAGGTGCCACTTGGGTGTCAAGCATTTTAGGAACCATAAGGTGAATTTCCATAGATGATGGAATAGCAGATGATGGAGCGGCCAGGTCATCCTCCTTATGCAGTTCCTCCCGAATGTGGGCGGTATCATCAGGAAAGGACTCTGATTGGGAACCACCTGTCTGTAAAAATGAGCTAAGTCATCAAGACCGTAGTTGCATGGAAGAAGATGGGGCCATGATGCACTTGCCTTTTGAATCAGAAATGGAAGGGGATGGACCCTAAGGAGTACCAACTATGTTCACATGCTTAGGAACATTGGTTTCCTTCGCTTGGCTGTGTGAAGGGCAAGGGCCCAATGCAAGGGTAAACCGAGGTGCAGAAGAGAGACCATATTTTAATTGCTTTGGTCTAGACCCTTTGCCACCAGCACGTCCCTCGAGCCTCCGCTTTGGTCTAAAGAAGACTTGGTGTGAACATAATAAATGAATCAACCCGGGTGTTTAATCATAGACTTGCCTCCACCTGGACCAAGGTGCTTCTGGAAAACTTTAATGATGGAGTCTGTGAGGTATTTTGGTAGATTTACCCAAAGGGCCTGGTTGACATGTCCCTTTTTAAGGTGGATGAGCATTTTAAGTGCATCACCACCTAGAACAGAGGCCTGACCATCGCATATGAAATACTGGTTGACCCATTTCGCAATCTCGCTCCAGATTCCAGGTAAACTTGTCCGCTTAACACCCTTCTGGACACCCAATGGAGTCAGGATGACTTTCGGGAGTGCCTCTCCTTCGTCATGAAATAGAGCAATCAGGATTTGTAAAGGAGCATTTGTCATAACCTTTAAACCAAAGTTTGGTAGGCTAGATAGGTCAGAAATGACCTGACTAGTAATTTCAACTTGTCTTCCACCAACTTGCAAACAAGTGGACTCAAAATTGTTCAAGAATTATTCCACAATGCCCTCATCGAAACCTTTGAATTTCTAAATGAAATCCAGCCATCCAAAATCATGAAATACCTATAAAAGGGTGGAATTCGGAGTAAGGCGTCTGGTGAATCAGGTTCTGATGTCTTTCATGGTCCCATGCGTTGAAGCCGAAGGTGAATAATACTAGGTAGTAGAAAAACAAAATAGAGCATATCTCCCACTTCCCGTTTAGTGACTGATAAAACCAATCATGCGTGATGTGCATACAAAAATGGTAAGAAGTAGTTGTAGAAGCATTAAATTTCAAATGGCACCATATTCCTTGGGTGGCGCAAAATCAAGCGAAGGTGACGGCGGAAAAATAGTGAATGAGACCGGCCACCCATGTGAGTTTAAGATTTTTACGGCGGCACATATCCCATGGTTGAGGAGTGAGCGCCACCTGTCCTGACTTTGGAGAGTGTGACACATCAAGGCATGTGGTGATTATGAGCCATTACTCCTTTTATGTCATCATCCATAGAGCCGGATTTGGAAAGAGATCCGAGAATGAACATAGCAATCATTTCATGATGGTGTAATGATGACAAATGCATACATGGGGAAATGTTTTGCATGGAAATATCATTAGCAAGTTAAAATGCACTTACCCATGCCACATTTAGTCGGCCGATATCCGTAGATTCCTACACCCTACAGTTCAAGATGAAACATGATTAGTGGTTGTAGAAATAATGAAAATTCTTGCATTTATTGGAAATAACAATAAGAAAAATTGCTAACTAAGGGAAGAAGATCGAATGAAGGATCATCTTCCTTTATTGAATTTGCAAGAGATTGATTACTCCATGCTTGAGAGGTAAAGATCCTCCTCAACATGCATGTCTGTGCATAACAGAATGTCATCGGTGAAAGTCTTCTTATCCAGCGGTTGGTGATAAACTTGGAGCCTATGCCCATTCACCAGAAGAGTCTATTTGTCTCCATCAATAGGTATCAATTGAACAGAGCCATTATCAAACACTTGATTTACCTGATAGGGACCCAACCAACGTGTACACAACTTGCCTTTAAACTGCTGATAGTGGGAATCAAAGAGTAAAACCCACTGTCCCTCATGAAATGTCCTTTTTTTTATGTGAGCATCATGCCAAGTTTTCCACTGATGTTGTAGAATTTCATCTGTTGTTGTGCCTCCATCCGCATTTCATCTAATTCATTCAGCTGCAACACTCGTTCACGTTGTGCTTCATCCAAATCAATCCCAACTTCCAATGTTGTTCACCAGGTGCGCAATTCAAACTCAACAGGTAACAGTGGTTTCTTCCCAAAGACTAGCTCATAGGGAGAAATCTAGTAGTTTTTTCGGTGTCGTGTTGTAGGCCCAGATGGCCTTAGGAAGCTTTGGTACCCAATTCTTTCTATCGGCGTTGACCACCTTAGTTAGAATATTCTTGAGTTCTTGATTAGTTACCTCCACTTGCCCATTGGATTGGGGGTGATATGGTGACAATTTCCGGTGCCTGATTATATAGATTTCCAAGAAAGCTTCAATCATATTTGAAACAAATTGAGGACCTTGATTAGATACAATGGCCCTTGGTGCTCCAAATCACAGCAATATCCAATTGTAGAGAAAATCAGCAACAACATCCTTTTTGGCAGATGCCAAGGCTTGAACTTCAACCCATTTGGTGACGTAGTCCATGCATACCAAGAGATACTCCTTCCTGAAAGATGGAGGATCAAATGGTCCAACAAATTCAATACCCCATTTCTTAAATGGTCCTAGAACTATTTGAGGATTTGAGGCATTTCCATAGAAAGTGTAGGTTTTCCCATTCATTGGCATGCATCACACTGCGCCACACATACTTTTTGTGATCTATGGAGGAAGGCCAAAAGTACCCTGCTATAAGGATCTTGTGAATTGTTCACTTCATTGAATAATGTCCACCTCCTAGCTCATCATGACAAGCTCGCATGATATTTCATGTACCTCATCCTCTCGAACACACTTGAAAAGAAGCGTGTCAGGACAACATTTAAATAAGAATCCGTTACACCATTTATATGTTGCACTATTTCTAACCAATCACCTTCTTTCCTTATGATTAAAATAGGCAGAAACTTCCCTTTTGTTAAATAATTCGTGAGATCGGTGAACAAAGGAGTCTTATTCAAGATAGAAAACAAGTGTTCATCGGAAATTGGTCTTGGAATACTTCGTCATCACTGAAACATTTATTCGGAAATAAAATCAGCAACAACGTTAGATTTCCCGGAGCTTATCTATAATAGTGAGATTGAATTCTTACAACAATAAGAGTAACCAGCGAATAAGCCTTTCACAACCACTGGTTTGTTCATCAAATATCAAATGGTAGAGTGGTCGAGTGTAATTAAAATTTTTATATCCGGTGATGTAATGATGAAATTTATTCAAAGCATAGACAATAGCCAAAACTCTTTTTCCATAGGAGTCGGGTTTTTCGATAAAATAAATTACATACATATGATCCTCTGAGTCTTTTTGTCCAAGAACAGCGCCCATGGCTGTATTAGAATCATCAGTGTGGATATGGAAAGGTTGTCCCTAGTCAGGGCCATGTAAGATAGGGGCCGTCATCAGCTTTTCTTTTATAGAATCAAATGCCTGTTGACATTGAGGAGACCATTCAAAAACACAATCTTTGGTTAGCAGTGAAAACATTGAGGGAAATTTTGCTAAAATCTTTTATGAATCAATGTAATAACCTACATGACCAAGGAAACTTTTGATGTCAGTCTGATTAGCTTATGTAGGTAATTGGGTGATGACTGATATGTTTTTGGGATCCACTGTATACCTTGAGTGAAACATGGTGACCTAAGATAATTCCTTGATCAACCATCATTAGACATTTTTCATGACTCGAGATAGTTAGTGTTGTTCACATTGATTGAGTACTTTCTCAAGATTATTCAAATATTATTCAAAAGTGGATCCATGGACAAAGTGAAATCATCCATGTAAACCTCAACACATTCGTTAGCAAGATTTGAAAAATGGCCAAGATTACCCGCTGAAACATAGCAAAGGCATTACAAAGTCCAAAAGGTAAGACTTTGTAAGTGAATGTACCCCAAGGGCACATAAAAGTAGTCTTATCTCACGATCAGTAGGGGCAATACTAATTTTACTATACCCACTAAACCCATCCAAGAAAGAAAAATATTTCTTACCAGCCAAATTATCCAGGACTTGGTCAATGAAAGGCGGGGAAAATAATCCTTCTTGGTGGCTTTGTTAAGTTCCCTGTAATCAACACATATTTGCCACTTACCATTCTTCTTGGGAACAATAACTAATGGGGAAACCCACTGACTATCAGATATAGGATAGATGAAACCTACCTTTAGGAGTTTTTCGATCTCAGTTTTGACTATGTCTCTCAATGCTAGATTGATTCTTCGTTGCGGTTTCCTTATAGGTTTGACATCATTGGTGTAAATATGATGTGTACATATGCTAGGATGAATTCCTTTCATATTAGTGTAATCCCAAGCAAAAGCATGGGAATGTTTCTTCAGAACCTCAAGCACCCTAGCTTCTTGATTGACCTCCAAGTCATTACCTATGGTCAGCTCTCTTCCCATACTAACAAGCACCTACTTGGTATCATTCACAAGAGCAAGCTCTGTACTAGTGATAAAAGAATTCAATGGGAAAACATGGGGTTGAAGCATGTGCAAGATGGATATGTTGTCAAAAGACAAAATCTTGGTTAAAGGACAATAGAAATCAGGAACTAAATGTTCAGAATTATAAGCATAGAGTTTCCTACCAGACTCAACAGAGGTAATGTCTACCAGAGAAATAGCAGAAGAGATGTCTAATGATGGTATTCCGGATTCGTAGCAATAGTGCTGATTTTCGTAGTCGCAGAGTCCTTAGAATCAGTCAGTGTATATGACTCCACAACTTCTACCATATGATTGTGTACTGTAATAGTGGCCAAAAAATAAGAACTCAAAGATTTAATATCCAAAGAATCCACCCATACCTAGTCACAATTTTTCGTATAAGGCTAGGCGGGAGGATATAATGAAATGTGTTTGGATTTCTACCCATTTAGAATTGTCATGTTGCCTAACCTACAGTCAATGTAAGCAAGCAATCGTAGCCAACCAAGGTCTTCCCAAGATGACTAGATATCCCAACTTCGAGCTTTAGGCTACAAAACCATGAAATCAACTGGGTACTCCCATGATTTAGCAGTGACCATTATATCTTCAACCACACCATCAGGTACAGTAATGGATTGATCTGCTAACTACGTAATGAACAGTGTTGGTCGGTTGAAGTCCTGTTAAGGATAGCAAGTTAAACATTTTTGTTGTGATGACATTAATAGCAACACCAAGATCCACCAAAACATTAGATATTGACTAGTTGTTTATACAAATAGTAATGAGAGGACTCCCAGGATCCCCATATTTTGGTGAGATAAGGGTGTCAACAACTAAATCGATTAAATTCCCTTTAACTCTAATGAGTCTTTGGGTATTTATTTTTCCTTCTGGTGTCTTTATACACTCGTTTCTAATGGTTTGGTTCAGTTCAGGGATGTCCCTTATTGCACGCAGCAGTGGGACCTCAATATGTACTTTTTCAATTCTTGAACTAGTTTTGTTTCATCTGTAGTTCGAGTGTCCTGTAATCACTCAGGAAAAGGATCTGTAGTCTGTTTTGGTATTTGATCATCTGGTGTATCTAGTATTGGTGAAGAACCAATATTACCCTTAAGTTTTTCTTCCTTATCGGCATCAGGAGGTAGTTCTATGATAACAACAGGAGGGTTCAATATTTTTCCAGATCGTAGTCGTAAATTACCAATAGTGTTAACCTGCATGGTGTTACCTAGATCTGTGTTATCAATCAAAGTTGTCTATTGATTTTTAGGATTGGATCTTGGTGAGCCAAGAGTTGTGTTTGTGTTACTGTCCTTTATTTTGGTAGGCATGAGGTGGATGCATTAAATATTTTTGTGGTCTTTGGAACCTATGTTGTTGATTACCGTTTTGTGGTGGTGTCTAGGACTGATTTTGGCTAAAATTTTGTTGAGGACCCCACTGCTGATTGTGCCAAGGATTGGCTGTGGGTGGTGGAGCCCAACTTTGTATGAGTGTAGGGATTTGTCCAAGGTCGTGGATATGGATAAGTCACCTAGTTTGAGTTTTCCCACTCAGGTTGTCCCAAGAAGACTGAGAGGCTTGATTCGGCCATGAAATTCTCCAAGGATTCTAAGTTGGTCTAGATGGGAACCCACCCTGATTGTTTGGTCTTTGGAAAAAATTTAATTCAGCACTTGTTTGAGAGATGGCATTCAAACCTCCTTTCAACTATGGTAAAAGTGTGCAATGCTTAGTGTCATGGTCAGTAACTTCGCAGATTAAGCACATGTCTATGACATCTAAAGGACATTCTCTCAAGGGGTGTCTCTTCCAACAATTAGGGCAATACATGTCCGGTGGTTCTTTTAGCAGGTGGATTTTGCCTTGATTCCATCTATGGTGGATGTTAATTACAGCAGAATGTATGTTTTCATGTTGGCCATTTCTTCTAGAAGTTCAGAGGTACCCAAAGACTTGGATGTTTGTTTTCTTCGTATTCCTCCACGTGTTCTAGAGTATCTTCTACATAGCTCAGTGATTTGTTCCATGGTGAGTTTATGCATGTCTCCTCCTCCCATGAGATGGAGGGAATCCTTGGTTTCCTTGTCCAGTCCTTTAAGAAAGACTATTTTAGTGATGTCTGCATGTAACTCATACCCACTGCGTTTATGGAGAAAGAGGAATCTATCCAGATAATCCTCTAAATTCTCATCTTCCTTTTACCATATATTGAAGAACTCTTCCTTCCTATCGCTTCCCCTACAATATTATTGGTACTTATCTAGGAAGGCTATTTCCATGGCTTCCCAAGAATTAATGGAGTTAGATGGTAACCCCATAAACCATCTCATAGCAGAATCTTTGAGAGTGGAGGGAAACAGTTTGAGTTTTTGATTGTCAGTTTGGTATTCATATGTCTAGCACAGGATTTTAAATTCAAATAGAAACTGATCAGGGTCTTCTTTGGTCATTCCTAGAAAGAGGGGAAGGATGGATGGTGAAATGTTTTTCATGGGGGCATCCTCATCTACATCAAGGAAAATGGGATATGTAAAGGTTCATCCTAAAGGTTGGTCTTCAGCATTCCTAAGGTCCCCCATTGCCGAGTGGTGTGAAGAGGATACAGAATGCTTAGAAGAGGTTCTAGGCGTTAGGTTGGAATCTATATCACTCTCAGTGTTTCTTCCTTGTGAAGTTTCTAGAGAGATTTTTGAATATTGTGTGCTATAAATCTCCCTTGGTTATCTTGTAACCTATGCATCCAGGTTGGTTGATTTTAAAATGAGGTCCGAGAGAACTACTGGTTTCCTACATGAACTCCATTAACACCCATAGCATATGGAATAAAAATAATGGAGCTTATGGTTATGTCCTCAAAGAACGGCACCAAAAATGATGGGTTGTTGTATTCTTCCAATCATTTAACTGACATAATCTTTGTCAGTGTCATTCTAAACTAGGGTTGTGTCCTAGGCAGTATGCAATGGAGTCTAGGAGAACCAGTTATATGTTGGGTCTATTGGGGGGTTGTTTAGTTTAGTGACTATTCTATGGAAATGCAATTCAAATCTATGGAAATTAAATACAATTCTACAGAATTCAACTATTTGCGATGAAAGGAAATTTAACAACTAATCTTCTGTTGTAAAATGAAATACGCACGCACTATTCTTAACAAATGAAATCACAACTGAATAAATGAAACTTAGTAGAAAGAAAGACTATTCTTTAACTAGATTTGCATAACAAAAGCATCTATTCTAAGTGAAATTAGTAATGGAGAAAGTAGATATAGTTAATCAAAACATGCATGTAAGATTTATCAAATGGCAATTGCAGTAAATCTAATCAAAGAACTATATGCATGAACTCAAAATAACCTCGTATCTCCTTAGTTGAGTGGGCCCTTGCTCTTCCTTGGGATAGAGGGATTAACAACTTCTGATTCTCAAAATTTCGTGGCTTTCATTAACTCAAAATAAGTTCATAACATAGACAGTAAAAATAATCAAGAACTGTATGTAGATAATCTCCTTCAGTATATCAAAAAGTGGTACTACCAAGTTCTGAAGACGAAGTCTTCATATAGATACTATTGGTTACAAGATCTGCCATATCAAGCGGCATGAAACAATGTCCATTAAATACCAATTAAAACACATAAATTCCTATGGGCCATTAGGATCAAGCCCAGGCTAATAGGTCAACTTGATGGAAACAATCTTCAGCCGTATGCTTCAAACTCAAGCTCCTTAACCACTAGCAACTTCCATCATTTCTGCACACATCATCACATTTGATCTCACAAAGACAAGTTAGTAGGAGGTTCATGTGATAATCAGTTTTCATAAACTATAGCAAGGAAAATGCATCAAACCTACTAAGATATAACTACACAAAACATCCCCATATACTAATAAGTCATATCAAAAAGAGTATTTTCGGCCTAAAGAAATGATATTAATGAGCCAAACAATGCACTCATCATCCAACCTATTGGAATGAGCTTCCAACTTACAATTATAGAAAAAATATGAAGATAAAGGATGTAGAAAACCAAAATTATAGGGCATGAATAAGGGCAAATGATGACCTTCATGATAATTACATCATTTAATTCCATTTGGGAGAACATTCCTTTGCTACTTTATAAATTTCAAAAATTGAATTTAATCATCTACTAGTAATATTTTTTAATAAAATATTTTAATTAAAATAATATTTGAGTAAAATATTTTAATAAAAAATAATGTAGGTCTTTTGGTGGAGTCCTTGGTTTATTTATGCTTGGAAGGGGTTTAAATATTTCTGGTTGTTATAAATGCCAACCATCTCACTTGCGAAATTTGGTTGGTGAATTTCTCATTGCACCAACCACCTTGGCTTAGCTACTTCACATTAAAACTCGGATGAGCCCCTTTAAAAATTTATTGGCATCAACCAAGTTCTCTTCTCAACCCAACATGTACTTGGGAACATCATCTATTTTCTCCACTTTTCATTAAAATCCTTGCTTCTTGCTTTAAGGACTTAGCATGCATCCCCCACATATTACGTTTATTGGATTCCTCCAACACTTGGCCTATACCCTATGTTTTCTTCAGTGATTAGTGATTTATCCTCTCAAAGAGCTACAAGTCTTCACCACCTTTGCTACATGTCCGGACCCTTCAATGTGTGACATCAAGCACTTTATCGACCATCGAGGTCTTCTTGTTCCATTACATTGAACTCTCCATGTTTATTTACATCTAACTTGACCAATTATTTAGTATTTCTCTTAACATGGCTTTTAAAATAGACTTAGACTCTAACCTAACTACTTCCTACCAAAATTCCCATGTCGTCCAACATGTCAATTCATTACCTTAGCAGATAACTCGGTGAATTTCCTTGGCTCATTTTCCTCAATTCCCCGCATCATTGGCCATTCAAATCTCAAAACCCAAAGACCCCGTGATCCCACCTCATGCTTTCAATGCCTTGGCCGAATGGCCTCAATTCTCCCATTTCCCATGGGCTCTAAAAACTCCCTAAGTACAAAATGCACTTTGTTTTTCCATCTTGAACTTTTCCTCAACTAGTATTTGTTCCTGTGAGCCTTTCTCGGATGAAATCATTCGAGTATTGGTTGGGTCTCTCACAATCCCCCTTTTATGAGAAAATCACTCATGAATCCAAGCTTCGATCTCTTCTCCTACCATGTTTGACCTCCAAACTCGATCATCATTCATCTTGTCCCCCTTTGTCCAAACCATTTTCACCCTCATGCAAGTTCGAGCTCTTCAAACTTGGCCATACATAACTCAATATTCTCACTTGGAAAACGCAATGAAAAAATCCACAAGCATAATTCACTACTCAATGATGAGCTCCATACATATTTCAAGATAATTCTGAGCTATTTTTTTACTAAGTAGCTCTATAATTCCATAACATCCATTGACCTAGCATGCATCTGCGACACCAAGCCATAAAATAAAAGAAATTTTTACTTTGATCACACTAGCTAGATGAGCTTGGAATCCTTTAACTCGATGTTGAGCTTGATTTCGATACCCTTGCTAATTCACCAAGTAATGATATCCTTCTCTATATTTTACTCCAAATGGTGATTAACTAATCTTTGAATCGACATTACCATACCTTCCTTTGTGAGATCCAAATTTGGCTCTCATGAGCCCAAAATCATCTTTCTGCCTAGATTTCAAGCTCAAGCCCCTAAGACATGCAACCACCAAACTTGGTATTAATCTAGCCATTAATAAACTTATTCAAGCTAGCACCTATCATTTTAGTTTCCACCGTGTTAGTTCTATTGCTCTGTATTTGAGGCTTTGCAAACTCACCATTATGGTAGTGAATCAAAGTGAATGTTCATCATCATCCTCATACAAGCTCACTACATGATTTCGGTGGCGCGCCTTGTAGTCATTTTTACTCCTATCATAAAAGAAAGGAAACCCATGCACGCAGGCCTATCACCCATTGAAAGCTTAGCTCTCACTCGAGGCACACATGGGTACCGAGTCTCTCTTTTATGTGAGATTAGTGAAAAACATCATCTATGATTAGTGTAAGAGATTTCAAAGGGGAAGACATACAAGAACCATAGGGCTCGGGACAACCTCTAGATCCTTATAGTCACTTGGATCGGTTGCTCAATGAATCTAGAACATGTATTGTAACAAAAATAAACATACAAGCATTCATACTTAGCATGAAAGGAAAGAGAATTCATAAGAGAGAAATATGCATTAGAACCATTGATATTCATGTATATATTATAACAAGTAACCTTATTACATCCATAGAACCATTATAGAGGGTCACAGAGAAGCAAACTGCAGTCATGCATTGCACTGGACTTAATGTAACTACACTTCCCAAAAGAAAATTTACAACCCCTAGGCCTAATGTATTCTCTCCTAAATATAACCATTCACTAACAGAGTCCTCACAGCATTTCTGCAGAGTTTTTCTCACTCTCTAGATGTCTATCTCTATGTGTATATGTATCTATGTGTATTTTTGTCTCTACAGTGCTTGTATTTATAGCTTTCCTAGACTACCAACCCATCCTCCAGCATCCTCAGATCTCGGTGCCAAGTGTCTGAATGTGGTCCTCCATGTGAGCATGCTTCTCTAGGCCTAAGCTTTCCACCTTATTTCATTTTGTGCTTACGGAATATTCCATTGCAAACATGCTCCATCTTGGGCCACCCTGTCACCAGGCTGGCATCTTATCCACATGCAACTGGGTCATGCTTTTCACATGTTTTGCTCCGGACATCCAAAATGACTAAGTCCCGATCCTTTCACGTGTCACGCGTGCTACATGCTTCCTTATACCCTTATCTTGTGCACTTTTTCCTTGTGTGCCATTCCATAACTAGGACCTTACATGCCTACGCACCTTCATACTTGGCCAATATTCTAGGGGTCCAACATCACCCCACACTATGCCTGTTCTCCATCTACGGAAACAATCTACTTAGCCAAGAATGTAGGCTTCCTTAAAGAACCAAGGTGTATTCTTACATTTTGTAAAAGAATAAAGGAATGAAATAATAGGGGAAGAATGAAGAATGGGGGCATTAATTCAAAAGCAAATTTGGGAAAATCCCTCTGTAATTCTACCTCCAGCTTGTTCCAAATGTCAACCTCACTCTGTGCCTTTTGACAGAGGTCACCGACTAAGATGCTCACCTCATCAAAACTCAGGCCAATTCCTGGGCACCCAAGGTGTCAATGATCTTCTCCATTTCCTTTCTCATATCTTTGAGCGAGTCCATCCTCCTGGTAATCTAAGGGTATAGTTCTTTCAATCGAGCCTTGATTGAGATCCTTAAAGCTTCAATCGCCTCAGTTTTGCTTTCCACTTCAAAAAGAACCTTGTCCCTTTCTGTCCTATTTCCCTTTTTCTTCTCTTGGAATTCCTTCAACTCTTCTTCAAGTGTGGCAACCAAGGAGCTTGCTACCTTATATCCTGTCTCTGCACAAGCATCGTATGCGGTCTTAGCAGATTGGGTAGTGACTTTAACTTCCATGAGCACCTAGTGCAGCACTCTCGTAGTGAGTGCTACTACTCTAATCTACCTTCCTCCTTTAAGCATGTAGCCACTTCCTCTACAGACTCCAAGGCCAAATTTCATCTCTCCATAGTGAGGACACACGTTAGATCTTCTATAAATTCTAAAAGGAATGAGTACTTCTGTGTAGGTGGCACTAAGTCTGGGTGCTTTAAAAGGATGGTACCCTTGATAGACTCCATTTTCTTGTATACTTCCTGCACCTTTATCTTTTCTTCTTTTAACTCGTGCCTTAGTTGTGCACTGATCAGTTCTTCTTGCTTCAAGCTCTAGGTCTTCTCTACCAGCTCCTCCTCTTTCTTCCCTAGTTTCTCCTCTAGTACTCTTATTCTGTCATTACACATGAAGAGCCTAGCCTCTATCTCAATTGTGACCTTGTTGAGTGCATTACAGACTTGCTCATCTGAGAGTTCCTAGGCATTCACCAAGGGATTGGCTCCCTTAGACTCTGGTACTATGATGATTGCTCCTTGGCAAACTTTGAAGTCTAGCTCATCAATGTGGGACTCAAATTCCTAAGAGAGCATCTTCTTCATTATGGGGTGCGTGACCTCCTTCTCAAATGACCCCATGGCTAAGAGCCTTCTCGTGGGACCATGCTTTGGAATTACACGCGTAGTACCTTCTTAGATTCATTGATGTAGCCCATCACTTGTCTTTGTTCTATATCGATGGCCCCCCTACCCAAGTGCGTGCCTTTGGGGAAACTCACTATTAGAGCGGGACCTCCTCCCATGCTGTCATGCTCCTTATCAGTGTTTTCCTCTCCTTCCTCCAACACTATGTCAACGTTGTGCTCCAACTCTTGGTCTACCATGGCCTCAAGCATTCTCTTTGCTTCTCTCTTTGCCACCTCAGTGATCTACTCTTTTGTGAAACTTATAGCTCCCTGCTTCTCCCTAGCAACCTCCTCATTCCCCTCCATGTCTCCGGCACCTTCCTTATTCTATTTACTCTTATCTTTGTGTAAATATGAATTCTCGCTTCTCTTCCACACTCTCTTCTTTCAAGTCATACATCTTTGAACACATGTGGCTCGTGATCTTTCTCATGCTCTTCCTCCTTGATCTTGTCTTCTTCACTCTCACCTTCTCTTTTCCCCATGTACTTCTCCAAGTTGTCGGTATCCTCCGAGTCAACTTCCTCTTCCACCCTCTGCTTCTTCCTAAGAGGTGTCTCCTTGATGGGGGATTCAACCTCTTCTTCTTCCTCAGGTGACTCTTCCTTGGTGAGTGGTTGCCTAGGTGCCTCCACTTCTGGTGTCTTTTCCTTCACCAGGGGACTTCTTCCTCCACATGTAAGTGCTTGTCTTGGCACTTGTTGTTGGCATGCTCACTATCTGAGAATTAGGCACACTTGGTTCTTTATCTTCTCTTCCCCTCTTCTTGGGCATGGGCTTCTTCCTCTCCATGGGATCCTCAGGTATGGATATTTCATTCTCTAGGTATGTTCCCTTTTCAAAATTTGGCTTTATACGAGAGGTACACACATGTCATGGATCCTCCTGTAATGGGTAGTGTTATCAGCCTTTTCATCTGGACCTCATGTGACACGTACCTTTCCACGTACATGCACTTGCCACCGGGGTAGTTTAATCTCTTCCACATCTCTCTATGCTCCCGGTCTAGACTACCTAGTTCCAGCTTCAACTTCTTTGATTCCTTAAATCTATTCACTCTTGCTTGGAAGTACTGAGTAGTGAACGTGAAAGGAAGTTTGCACCAAGGGCTCCATGACTCATCTATTAGCTTGAACCTGCCCAAGTAGAAATGTTGATAGACAACAAACTCAACTTCCCCTTTAGTGGCTACTGGGAGTTGTTCAGGGATTCTCCACTCTACCCCAAATGTATTCCTTAGGTGCGTATACCATTTCTCCAGTCGCACCTTGTGGGGTGCTATCATTGTGTCACATGCATACTTCTCAAATATCTTCGCGGGTGAAGGATCCTCGGCGGGGTATTCCCATACAAACTTGTCTAGTGCATCAGGCACTCTAATATCCAAAAATACAATGGTCAGTAAGATGTTGCCGAAGAGGATTTTGTCCCCCTCCTTCGTGCAACTAACAATTTCCTCCACAATGTAAGCAGATAAGTTATATATAGTGCCTTCTGCAATTTTTCTGCAAACATGTAACCAAGGCTTATTAACCTGGGTCCATCTCTCTGGCCATTCATCTTTGTTACAGATGTGTAGTAATCTTCATCAAGGGTCCTTGATGTCTAAAATGTCATAGTATCATGACCCCTTCTTGTAGGCATATTCATTTATGGTCTCCGGAATTGCCTCCTTGTCACTCAAGTCATCCTCTAAGCTATCTCCTTCACATATGAGGCCTGTGAAGTGAGAGATAAATTGGGGAGTGACGTGCATCTTACACCCTGCAAAGTGGAAGTAATCCTCGTGTACCCATGACATTAACCATTAGTACAGGCACTCTGGTTTTCCAAAATAAGGCAACTCATAGAGTTACAAAAACCCTGCCTTCTCCATTTTGAACTTCACATCATCATCATAAATCGGCAAGCCCTCTGGTGTTCATTTACTTATGGGGCACACTAATTCTAGTGCCATCTCCTTCTCTATCATGTTTGTTCTGTGGTTATAATCACTTACAGGCACATTTCTCAGGTGGGATTCCCACTCCTTACCCATCATCACCCCATCTGGGTATTGCATCTCTCGCATACCATTCTTCATTTGTGTTCACATCGGGTTCTTGTTGTTTGGCCTTTCCCTTGCCCTTTCCTTTCTTAGGTGCCATTTTTGAGGTCTTCTTATCACTCCACTCCCTCCTTGTTACTCTATCCTACTTCTTCCAACCTCCGGTCTCAAATCGTGATATAAATCTCTTGAACCCGTGCCCTAGTTTGCCGAACCCTAATTGGGATCAAATTAACTCCACAAGACGACACCTCCTTACAATTCTTTTCACACCCATGTAACCCCTTCCTTCTAGTTTGTAAACTCAAACTGGCTGCTCACACTTCAATCTCACAAATCTTTCTTTGCACGATCGAATTTGGAAACCCTAGTTTATAAAACTCACTCCTTTCTCTATTTCGCAAAGTGAAAATGAAAGTGCCTTGACCCTTTACTTATATTTTTTTATTTTGAACATTAAATGCTACTTCACCTACCACCATACTTTTTTCATTTAATGTGGTTTTTTCAAACAAAGCTCATCTTCAGTGCTTTCACTCATGCACCCAACCTTCCGTGAAACCTCCTCCAACCTTCTAGCATGTAACCAATCCAACATGACAGGAGACTCTTGCACACACGTAACCCATGCCGAAGGTACTTATTCTCGTCCGATTCTTGCTCTTGCCTACCTCATGTTTCTTAAATGCACTTTCTCCTCAGTACATGGGATCTACAAGTAGCTTTATCCTGGCACCAACCATTCTTCTTCCATCTTTTCTCCTCATACACCTCTTTCAACCAGGCCATTCAACAAGGCTTTTCAACACAAATTTCTTGGCACTCTAATCATGTGCTCCTTCACATTTCTCCACCCCACACTTAAAATGATACACAATACTCTACGAACTCACAAATTCTCCAAAATAGCAATAAGGTTATCAAAGCACCTAAGGTGCAAAACAAAACAACAACGCGAAGGAAACACAAGAAAGGGAAAATTCATAAAGGAAACTTCTAAACTAACTGGAAAAGATGCCTTATTTACAAAAACCAAGAAGATTTATTTATAATAGGGCTTCACCTACTCCCATTGAAGTTTCTAAGAAACTTCGTCCCATCCGATGCTTGAATCGCACGCACTGAACCAAGGATGTACGAGATTATGTAAGGACCCAACCAATGGAATTTCAACTTCCCAGGATGGTCCAAAAACTTAGAATCATATAGTAACACCATCTACCCAACCTCAAACTTCTTGTTTCTAATGTGGTGATTGTGCCAAGCCTTCTACTTTTCTTTTTCTATTTTTGGCTCCACGATGAGTGATCATCTCTCATCCAAACTTCATTAACTCATCAATTCTTTCTTCCAGCACTGTTCATCATCTAACCCTCCTGTGCACGCTATTCATAGAGAAGGCAACATAAATTCAACTAGAAAAATAGCTTATGCGTCAAACACCAACTAAAAAGGTGTGGCTTTATTCATCCTTTTATACATTGTTCTGTAAGCCCATAATACTACGATACTTTGTCATCCCAATCTTGTCTTCCGACATCGCAAATTTTGGTCAAGGTATGACTCAAAAGTATTTTTTGAATGCTTCTGCAGTTTCATTTTTACTCCTATCACAAAAGAAAAGAACCCCATGCACATTGGCCTTTCACCTAGAAAAGCCGAGCGCTCACCGAGGAACGCGTAGTGCAGAGTCTCTCTTTTATGTGACTTTAGTGGGAAACATCATCTATGATTAGTGTAATATATTTTAGAGGGGAAGACATACAGGAACCATAGGGATCAAGAGGACCTCTAGATCCTTGTAGTCACTTCAGATCGGTTGCTTAACAGAATCCATAACATGTATTATAATAGAAAAAAACATACAAGCATTCATACTTAGCATGAAAGGAAAGAGAATTCATAAGAGAGAAATATGCATTAGAACCATTGATATTCATGTATATATTATAATAAGTAACCTTATTACATCCATGGAACCATTACAAAGGGTCGTAGAGAAGCAGACCACAGTCATGCATTACACTGGACTTAATGTAACTAGACTTCCCAAAAGAAAATTTACAACCCCTAGGCCTAATGCATTCTCTCCTGAATACAACCATTCACTTACAGATTCCTCACAGCATTTATGCAGAGCTCGCTCACTCTCTAAATGTCTATCTCTATGTGTATATGTATCGTGTGTATTTATGTCTCTGCAGGTGCTCGTATTTATAGTTTTCTGATTTGCAAACCCATCCTCCAGCATCCCGAGATCTAGTGCCAAGTGTCTAAATGTATTCCTCCATGTGAGCATGCTTCTCCAAGCCTGGGCTCTCCACCTTATTCCATGATGTGCTTCTGGAAGATTCCATCGCAAGCATGCTCCATCTTGGGCCAACCTGTTGCTAGGTTGGCATCTTATCCACGTGTAACCAGGTCATGATTTTCATGTGTTCTTCTCTAGACATCCAAAATGACTAAGTCCCAATCCTTTCACACATCGTGCATGCTACATTCTTCCTTATACCCTTCTCTAATGTGCTTTTTCCTTGTGCGCCATTCCATAACTGGGACCTTGCACGCCTACGTGCCTTCAAACTTGGCCAATATTCTAGGGGTCCAAGAAGCCTCAAAGAATGCTTCCCAAATATACTCTCCCATTATCCAACTAACTAAATCATCCAAAACTCAACCTAGAAATTACTCAAAAATCCTTTGTAAATTCATTTCCTTTTGCCAAGTGTTGGCTCAAACTGTGCAATGTTGATTTGTTAATCTTTGAATCCCCGAGCCATCCTTTCACCTTATCCCATCTCATATCTCACTACACCATGTCTCCAAACGATGATATCCCCGCCTTCAACATGGCTCAATCTCATTGAGTCAAAATATGATCCCACTCAAGTGAACTCTACTCACACCATTAACATGTAGAGCCCGAACACTTATCGTAAAACAGAGACAAATTTTAATTCAATACTAAGTCGAGCTCAACATAGCTCAGATTTCCAAGTCCTTTCCATGAGCTTATCACTCTAATGAACCAAATCGCCTATGGATTCCTCCGCATTGCTTTTACACTTCGCACCGAGTTCAACTTTGTAGCTCATCCCTTCAGCTCGATTGATATTTTCTTATAACCTCACCTGATGTGACATTTCCAACTATGGGCTAGACCCTTGAGTCACACATTGATCCAATGATCTCCTATGAGTATATATGGGCTTGATGACTTCATCCTCAAATGACTCACTCGCCAAGCTTAGCCACCGATCTCGCCTTCTTACCGATTCATGAACTCCTTTAACATCCCTGAGCCGAGTTCATCACCGAGTTAGTCTTTCAATTTGACCAAGCTTCTATGGATAATACTTGTATTTCATCGACTCAACCTGAGCCATCTTCATGATTTTTCTATGTTGAACCCAACTCCTTTGCATGATCTCACCGCTAATATTTTTGTCGATACTTAATCCAAGTTGTTCCATGAGTTCTACATTTTCATGGCTCCACTTGCAATTTTGGATCGAGATGGGCTCTAACCGATCCATTCCCATTTATTAGATCATGTGGCTCAATCACCTTGCTCGGCTAAGTGCTTTGAATTTCCTCCTCTGTATCATCGGTTATCGAGATAACTACCATGCTCTCACCCATTTGATAGCTCGACTCATATTTATAATCCCGAATAGATCCCACCATTGAATCTTCTATAGAGTGGCTTGTCTGTTAATCCCGCGAGCTCATCGACGGGTATATTACATACATTAATGCAAGCTCCACACCCAAATTGATTCAATGTTGACATGCCCCCTACCTCTCATGATCCATAACCATTTCACCAATAGGTCTACAAACTTAACGGAACATTGAGCTATTAATAACGAGCCACCATAACTTTGTCATGATTTAGAATATCTCGACCGAGCTATCTTACACCGATGATCCATGTATTAATATTATCTCACCGAGTTTTTTCATAGCTTGATTCCATCTAGGTCTCCTTACTAATATTTCCCCACTTTTGATCCTTGAAGTTATCTCTCAAAAATAGAGAATTGTGAAAACATAGAGAGACCCCTTAGAAGATGATTTACCAATTTTGATCATTTTTACTTGTGACGACTAGGAGGAAACCTATCACTCTAAGTAAATATCCAACATCCAAGACCCAAAAAAAAACAAAGCAAGATGATTCCACAACCCAACGTAGATGATTATTTTGGACTCGGGATCCAATAGGATGTTGTTGTCCAACTCGCAAAGTGTGCAAAATTGGATAACATTTTTGGCAACCTCTCGGGGATAATTTCTGCTAAGAACTAGTCTAGTAGCCTTAAGTTATCCATTGGGAATCGAGTCTATATTGGAATCTTGAATATGGTCTTACCTCTTCTGTGATAAATGATCTTGAACTCTTTGGAAAAGAATGTTAGACAGAAATATCTTGAAAATGATGAATGTTTGACACCTACAGAGCACTGCAGAATTTTGAATGAAGCATATGAGGAACCTTGGATATTCTTAAACTCGAAACCTTGAAACATTCTTCTTTTGGAAAAATTCCACCGTCAAAATATTTTTCAAAAGGGAAAAACACACATTGAAATTGAAAACCATATATGATTCAAGTGAAACATGCGGGGAGTGTAATGCACTTATTCTCGAAAACAATCCTACGTCTACCCTATGCTAACTGGAAGGAACATGTGAGTTAAATAAAACTTGATACTAGTTTTGAAAAATATCTCCCTTCCTCACAATGGGAATCTATGTAGATGATTTGATGATAGACATGGCTGAGACCGAGAGTGAAAAAATCAAACAAGCCCAATTCTCCACTGTTTCTCCAAGGAATCAAGCTAGAAAGAGAAATTATGCCTCTTTTAGTTGTTTAGAATTTGTCTTGTATAGGCATTGAAAATAATCCTTGGAATTATGAAAGTCATTCTTACATTATGAAATGAATGTGACTAGTTTGGCTTCTCCTCTAGTTTCAATGAAGTTCAAGACTTGATAAGACATAATCGCATCCTTTGAAATTTCCCGTTACCCGAGATTCAACTTTGATAATGAAGTATTGAAGAAATTCCTAGATAAATGGTGTTGAAATGGTGTCCTCTTCATACCCTTTTCCTCCCTTGTCAACAATAATTTCTCTCACAACATACGACTCCTCTGGATTATTTGTAGTTTCTAATGTTGAACCACTGCAAATGTTTAAAATGTGTTTCTCATGTAATAATTATTCCTCCTTCATCACTGGTTCATCAAATAAATTGGATTCCATAATCAAGAGCAAGAAATTATTAATGATAACATCTCTTTCAAATTCTTCGAAATTGTACTAGCTTCTTCCATGTCTTCTTTTGAGGCAACAAGCCTTTTGTATTGGAAAAGAGGTAATGGGAAAACAAATTACCTAGTTCCAAAGGCTCCTGTTCAATGAGACACTCCTCCAAATCTGACAAATAGTATGCTTATCCGATGTGTGGATGTTGTAAGGTTTCAACACCCCCTCCAAGGTGTTATCCGTATTGAGAATTTGTTCTTCATAACCTTCCTCATCCTCAAGAAAAAAATTAGAAAGTTCAAAATCATCAAAACAATCATAATTTTGAGAAGGTTGAGAGGAGAAAAGATCTGAAACCTTATGTATGACCTCATCAGAACCACCTTGTACACTTGATATTATTCCTTCTTAAACTTTCATATACTTTTTCCTGACAAATTTGGGACTAAATCTTGCTCTTTTATAACTGGATTTTCCACTTGTGGTGAACTAACCTCCTATGAAGATATGTAACCAATATTAATCCGCATTCCAAATAGGTAGATTATTGGTCTTCATCTTTCAGCTCTAGATTTTCCTCTGATACAAAACTAGTTTGTTCCACTTGTTCTTGAGACTCAACTTTGGAAGAAGGTTTGGTCAAGAAGTGGAGTTTGCTTGATGTTAAGTTTTGCAGCCCACTCCTTCAATTTATTTGCAAGCTCTTCCTTACTAGTCTCCTCAACCATATACTCCTCCCTTTTTCTCATTTCTTGATGATACTCCTCCCAAAATGGGTTTGGGACTACAAGAGGAGGGGTGGGTTGGGATTCAATTGATTCCCTCACTGTTTGAGGAAGTGGAAGAGATTTAGCTTCTTGTCTTGATGGCCCTTGTAGAAAAGAAGGAACTTTAGAAGAATGAGGCATGGAAGATTCATGATGGAATGGAGGAATAGAAGATGAAGTAGTAAATTCCACCACAAGGGTAACAACTAGAAAGTTAGGACTATGGGTTTCTATTTGAAATTACATGGATGGAAATATGGAAAGAGGGTTAACATGTGGTAATGTTGGGACCTCCCATTGACAGGATTGACTAACATTACATTCATGAATGTCCTTCTTCTTGATCCATTCTCCAACTTGATTCATTGTCTTGATTATGAATTAAAGCCTTTGTCAAGGATTAAGATCACATGGTATAGGGCCATTCCATGGGTATGGAATGCTAAAACTGATTTTTTCATGAAATTGGTCTAGAGGTGGATTATAATATTTTGAAGATGCAAATAACCACCAATACTACAAGTGATAATCCCATTATGGAAATGGATTCATGATGGCACCGCTTCATGAATGGAAATAAAATGGAAAGATGTCGAAGAAAACTACAAGGAAATGGGTAAAACTAAAAGTCATGAAACACATAGAGAGTGGGGTATTTTGACCCATGGAGTCACCATTTGTGCTTGGGTATACCTCTAAGGGCTGAAATTTCACTAAGAGCACAAAAATTAATGAAATGGAGTAATGTTGTAATGGGTGAAGTTGAGATGTCTCTTCTCCTTCTCTTGGAGGAGACAATGATAGTTTATTATGTTGATAATTTCCTCACTTTGAATAATCTCTTATCTAAATTATTTGTATAAGTTAACGCTTTGAGATTTGGAATCTAGAGATATAGAGTTCAGGTACTTTGACTTGTGCAAGTGAGAAGAGAAGTACCAACTCTCTCCCACTGTGCATGCCAAAAATGTTCTCACCGGATCATTGCACCCTATAAATGACAAAAATGTGAACAGGACATTCGGTGTGATTGGGAACATGGGATCACCTCTCAAGTTTTAGGACTTGGGCTCGAGGTGAACCTCTGGAGAAGGTTGGCTTCCTCTTCCTAAACTAAGTGTTGTACTACTCCTAGTGTAATAAAATGCTTATCTAGACCTATGCTATTATTGTCATGGGTTTTAGGAAATATATTTACAAGAAATGAAACTATACTACGGAAGGTGATGCACAAAAAAAGGGTTTTTCCATACTCAAGAAGGGTTAATTTGAAGAGGGTGTGTGCACCACAAGTCAACTTCACCTACTGCAACTTAAACATGGTGAAAAATACCACATACTAGGAAACATGTGTTCCCTTTGTTAAACTCTATTAGATAGAGAAATATATCAGTCTCCAAGTGAAGAAGGATGAACTTGAGAAGGGTGAACATGAACCACAACTCAACTACATGGAATACTCCACCACTTGATAATCACATAACTCTAAGAACCTACAATAGAAATGTGAATGTGCACAATGTACGTGAAAGCATGAGAAAGGAACAAATAAGTATAAAAGGATGAAAGGACCGAGATTAGTCACAAAACACATACTTTTATTACTCTAACAACATGCACAATGCATCATTACATTCATAAGAGGCAATGGTTTCCATTACAATCTTTGAAAGGAGGCTTGAAAGTTCTCTCAAGCATATAAGGACAACATGTAGAAGAGAGATGACTCTTGAAAGATTTGCGCTTGTCTTAGATATCTAAATTTTCCATCCCATTGGAATGAGCTTCCAACTTACATTTATAGAAAAAATATGAAGAGAAAGGATGGAGAAAACCCAAATTATAGGGCATGAATAAGGTCACATGATGGCCTTCATGATAATTACATCATTTAATTACATTTGGGAGAACATTCCACCACTACTTCATAAATTTCAAAACTTGAACTTAATCATCTACTAATAAAAAAATTTAATAAAATATTTTAGTAAAAAATAATATAGGTCTTTTGGCGAGTCCTTGGTTTATTTATGCTTGGAAGGGGTTTAAATATTTCTTGGTTGTTATAATTACCAACCAGCAATGAGCTAGTTGGCAAGTTTCTCACCGCACTGACCACCTTGGCTAAGTCACTTCACATTAAAACTTAGATGAGCCCCTTTACAAATTTATCGACATCAACTAATTTCTCTTCTTAACTTGACAAATACTAGGGAACATCATCTATTTTCTCCACTTTTCATTGAAATCGACCACTTCGTGTTTTGAGGACTTGACACGCATCCCCCACATATTATGTTTTCCGATTCCTCCAACAGATTGGCCTATACCCTATGTTTTCACCGGGTGACTTGTGATTTATCCTCTCGGAGAATACATGTCTTCACCACCTTTTCTACATGTTTGGGACCTTCAACATGTGACACCAAGCACTTTACCAACCATCGGGTCTTCTTGTTCCATTACATCAAGCTCTCGATGTTTATTAGCATCTAACTCAACCAATTTGTTAGTTTTCTTTTGACATGGCCTTAGAAATTGACTTGGACTCAACCTAATTGTTTCCTACCAAAATTCCTACATGGGTCCAACACTTTGATTCGTTACCTTGGTGGATAACTCGGTGAATTACCTTGGCTCATTTTCCTCAAGTCCCGCATCATTTTCCATTCAAATCTCAAAACCCGAATACCCCATGATCCCACCTCATTCTTTCGATGCCTTGGATGAATGGCCTCAATTCTCCCATTGGCCACGAGATCTCAAAAATCCCTGAGTGTGGAATGCACTTTGGCTTTCCATCTTGAACTTGGCCTCAACTCAAATTTTTTCCCTGTGAGCCTTGCCAGATGAACTCATTCTAAGCATTAGTTGGGTCTCTCACAATCCCCCTTTTATGAGAAACTCACTCATGAGGCCAAGCTTCGATCTCTTCTCCAGCCATGTTTGAGCTCCAAACTTGATCATCATTCATCCCATCCCACTTTTGAACCATTTTCACCCTCATGTGAGCTAAAGCTCTTCAAACTCAGCCAAACATAACTTAGTATTCTCACTTGGCAAACACAACGATGAAATTCACAATCCTAATTCATTACTGGAAGATGACCTCTATACACATTTCAGGATAATTCTGAGCTAATTTTTGCTGAGTAGCTCTATAATTCTTTGACGTCAATCGACTTGGCCTGCACCCATGACACCAAGCCATAGAACAAAATAAAGTTTTACTTTGACCACACTCTCTCAATGATCTTAAAATGCTTTAACTTAATGTTGAGCTCGATTTCAAGCCTCTTGCTAATGCACCAAGTATTGAGATAATTCTCTATATATTACTCCAAATGATGATCAACTAATCTTTGAATCGACATGACCATTCCTTCCTTTTGAGATCTGAATTTAGCTCTCGGTGAGCCCAAAATCATCTTTCCCTGGATTTCAAGCTTGAGCCCCCCGAACTTGCAACCACCAAACTCCATATTCATCGAGCCATTAATGAACTTGTTCGAGCTAGCACCTATCATTTTGTTTTCCATCATGTTAGTTCTATTGCTCTGCATTTGAGCCATGTAGACTCACCATTATGGAAGTGAATCAAAGTGAATGTTCATCATCATCCTCATACGAGCTACTACATGATTTCACTGGCCCAACCTCAGAGAGTGCTTCCCAAATATACTCACCCATTCTCCAACTCATTGAATCATCCCAAACTTGACCTAGAAATTAATTAAAACTCCTCATTAACTTAATTTCCTTCTACCCCACATTGGCTCAAATTGTGTAATGTTGATTTGTAAATATTTGAATCCCGAGCCATCCTTCGACCTTAGCTTGTCTCGGATTGCACTGCACCATGTCACCAAACCATGATAGCCCTTCTTTCAACATGGTTCAATCTACTAAGTCAAAATATGAGCCCATTGAAGTGAGCTTGACTCACACCATTAACATGTATATCCCCGAACACTTCTCGTAAAACATAAATGACTTTTAATTCGATACCAAGTTGAGCTCAACATAGCTCATCTTTACAAATCCTTTCCATGAGCTCGTATCTCTAATGAACCATCTCACCTATGGAGTCCTCCACATTAGTTTTACACTTCACATGGAATTCAACTCGTAGCTTGTCCCTTCAAATTGATTGATATTTTCTTATAACCTTACTTGATGTGACATTTCCAACTGCAGGCTGGACCCTGAGTCACACATTGATCCAACAATCTCCTAAAATTATATACAAGCTCGACGACTTCATCCTCAAATGACTCACTTGCCAAGCTTATCCATGAGAGCTCACCTTCTTACCAATTCATGAAATCCTTTAACATCCCTGAGACGAGTTCATCACCGAGTTAGTCTTTCAATTTAATCGAGATTCTATGGATAATACTTGTTTTTCATTGACTCAAGCTGAGCCATCTTCATGCTTTCATCATGTTGAACCAAACTCCTTTGCATGAGCTCACCTAAGCTTTGTCTCATCCTTCAAGCCAAGTTGCTCCATGAGTTATACACTCGCATGGCTCTGCTTGCAATTGTGAATCGAGATGGGCTCTAACCAATCCATTCCCATTTATTCGACTGTGTGGCTCAATCACCTTGTTCAGCCAAGTCCTTTGAATTTCTCCACGTCATCTTTTACTTGAGACAACTACCATGCTCTCACCCATTTGATGACTCAACTCATATTTATAATCCTGAAGTGATCCCACCACCAAGTCTTCTATAGATTGGCTTGTTTATTAATCCCATGAGCTCGGTGGATTACTATATTACATGCATTCCCACAAGCTCCACACCCAAATTGATCTAATGTTGATGTTTCCTTTCCTCTCATGATCCATAACCATTTCAAAAACATGTCTATGAACTTAACAGAACATTGAGCTATCAATAATGAGCCACTATAAATTTTTCATGATTTATAATAACTCGACCGAGATATCTTACACCCAATGATCCATTTACTAATATTATCTCACCGATGTATTTCATAACTCGATGCAATTTAGGCCTCTTTAATGATCTTTCCCCACTTTTGATCCTTTGAAGCTCTCTCTCAAAACTAGAGAATCGTGAAAACATAGAGAGACCCCTTGGAAGATGATTTACCGATTTCGATCATTTTTTTCTTGTAACAAATAAGAGTGGGCCCACTAGGGAAACCTCTCACTCTAAGGAAATATCTAACATCCAAGACCCAAAAAAATAAAACAAGGCGATTCCACAACCCAACATGGATTACTATTTCTAGACCCAAGATACAATAGGACACCGTTTTCCAATTCTACAAAGTGTGCAAAATTGGATAACGGTTCCCATGTAAGTGAATTAAAATTCCTACAACTAAGATCACCTCTTTTGTTTGACAAGAATGCTAAAAAACATGATATTCTATATGAGCTACTCAATCATCACTTAATCACTTTTTTCCCTTCTCATTATTACCCCTATTGGATTACAAAATTCAAAGGTCATCTATTTGGTAATTATCCAATAATTAATAGAGATCATGAAAATAGTTTTTATGCTCTACAATGATGAATCCAACAACTTGAGCATAAGGGCCTTACATCCTATGCAATCATATCAAGTTCCAAAATCTCAATGAAAACTATGAGGTATCACACCTATCTCTAAGCAAAGCATCCTATAATATTTAATGATACATTGTTAGACATACAACAAGATTCATATAATCATAATAGGATAATAATGCAATAACTTTTTTGTTAAAGTTGCCGATTATTGAATTACAACATCTTATTGTAAAAACAACAATAGAAACAATACCACTTGAGCATGGACACTTGCACATTTAACCATCATAAGACCAATCTTGGGGTAACATAACAATGGATTCTACATGCATCTCCAGTCTTCTATAACAAACTAATTTAAAAAAATTATTCGGATGATGATATTCATGAACCGTTTGATATTATAGATGATCATTTACAGACATTGAATTTCAATCCCCTTAGGGGAGGTGAATTTGATTTTGATTCCATTGATGATTAACAAATTGATACCCCACGTAATCCTTATACAGATATATCTACTTATCCACACCCTACACAAAGGTAATTTACATGTCTACCTTGTGCTCCACACATTATACTTCCATAATTACTTGAGTTTAATCTCGTGTATCTTATTATGATCTTACTCCACTTCTTGAGGTTTCTATGAGAAATCCTTATATTAAGAGATTTTATCTAATAATTATTGTAACTATCATATATGCATTGGTTACTTCACTTATCAATGTATCAAGCTTTGTCACATAATCCAATATTTCGTAGACTCCAATGAAATTGAATGGGATGTACCCACTAAGTCTTGATCATGCTCCACTTCCTAATATTAACACCAACAAGTCTACTTTTGAAATGACCAATGTTCATCATGCAATAACATATATATCATATTACACATTACCCATGCATTCCCTTCATCTCCTTGGCCTTCTTTTAAAAATAGTATTACTTTTCTACCATTTGTATTTGAGTCACTAATGAGACCCTAGCCGAGCTATCTCCTTTCCCAGGTTGCTCCACCTCCTCTAAAGGATTTAATTATATATATATTAATGTTACCCCTCTTTCTTGTACATAGCTAATCACTTTGAAAATATTAAAAACATTAAAATATTTAAAATAATACCAAACCATGACATGTGCATTTTACTTGATTTTTTTAGCAACTTTGTATTATACATGTTATATATCACTTTAGTTTAATATATAGCATGTATTCTTCTTTACACACATGTGTTCACTTGGTATATTGAGTCATATGCAAGGCACAAAGATTAATACATGTTTATAGGATAACTCATTACTCCTTACACTCTTCTCTTGGGGAAAATCCCTTCATCCGCTATAGGTGTTATTCTTCTATTATATCTCCTTTCTACTTATTCATTTATGCTCAATTTCATACATTATGTACTTGATATTTTCGTACTAACAATATTCACATGTGTTTTATGTAGCATTGATATATCTTATTTCACATATTTCATCTATATTGACTACTATATCATGTTACCATGTTTTGACACTCTTGTTTCATGCATACTTGTTTGTGGGTGTATATTACTACTTTTTTCATTTCTTATGGCATATGTGCCTTGATTGTCTTGTGACATTGTGGGTGTCCCATGTTTTGTGGCATCACGCCTATCTTGTTTTCTATTCTTGGATCTTATTTGTAGGATTACGGGCCTTGATTGTCTTTCAATCTCATGGGTGTCTCATGGATATGGCTTTACACCTTGTGTGTAACATTATTTGCATACTTCTTGCGTCTAATTACGCTATTGTTACATGAATTTAGACTACTCTTATTATAGGAAATGGGGTTTCTATCTATTTTTGTTTTGCATTTTGTTACATGACATAGTTACCACCATGCATAAGCACCTTCCATTTTTGTAGGTATAGGTTATTCCACGTGGCCACCTCTTGACACGATACACTCTAATACTGACTTCTCAAAAATATCCTTCATCACCACACATCGATTTATTTTGAGCTAACTATTTTTGACACATGCCTTAAAAGAGGGGGCATCCATTCAAGTTACACTTATACACTTACAAAAATGGGGGCAGAATTATGGTATATGCTACATATACTCGAAATACAAAAAAACATAGATATTTAAACAAAACTCATATTTTCATAAATTGTATAGGTTATTCAAGACCATATGGTTTGTCTTGACCTTCTCATACACTTTACCAGGGAAAGGAACATTAGTTTTATCAAGAACTTCAGGTTTTTAACTATAGCTTCAAGATTTTGGCACAATTTCATAATCAATTCACTATATTTAGATCATTAAAGGGGGCATGAATTAATTCACTCCTTCACTATGGAATTTTGTTTTTACTATAGTTTCAAATATCTTGGAGGTATGATTTTCCTTTTTCCATCAACATTTCAGCTTTCTAGTCGGTTGTGTGGCACATAGAAATGGTGTGGGATCATCCATTCTCTTTTTTATTGTGTCCTAATTCACAAAATTGGGCTCGTATCCATCTACATAAGTGTGTTCCATGGGGTTATGGAAGGTATAAAAGAGGCTAAGTTATTCATAGGAATAATTTCCTCTCATTTTGCAATCAAAGGGGAAGATATCATAATTGTTTAATAAGTTTGATATGCGGTCTTCTTCCTTGGATAGTTTTTGGCACTTAATTATTATTTTTATCTCCTTAGTATTCTGTATTGGTTTGTATGCACCTAACAATTTGGTTTCTCCATAACAAAAATCGGATATTGATCACCTTCAATCTTTTGGAATGTTTTGAATTACAAATCTACAAGCACAAGCAAAGTATGATATTCCCTCCTTCCATTAAGAAAACAAGTGTATTCATTTTTTTACATATTTTCATTTCACTTTTATACAAATGCAAATATTTCACATTATAAGTTATATATTTGAGTTAAAATTAAATTATTTATCATGGACATTGACTACACTCTATGTTAAAAGTTTCATCATGAGCATGCCAACACCAAGCACAATGAGACAACCTGAAAAACAAACGTTCAAGAAAAGGAAAAGTGTGTTTACGCACTCAAATAAATTTTCCTTTAATCATGTAATTTTCATTTCATATTTAAAGGGTGGAAAATGTAGACACTCATATTTGGAAATTTATGCTTTCACAATACTTGATTTGATAAATACCATCTCTCCATTCCCGCATATCACTTTCTCATGCCTCTTTTTTATCTTGTTTGTCCTTGCAAACTAAAATGTTGATAAATTATGAGATCGCAATGCATTAAATCCATAGTAAGACACTATGAAACAATATCTAAATTTCATTTTGCATATTCTCTACCCCAAGGTGGAGCTATATAGTTGGGTTAGGATTTTATATCTAGTCCCATCCGACTTGTGTGGTCTTGGACTAACATGTTTTCTAACTTTACTTTAATATTAATTTCTTTTTTTGGTCTTCAAATTCATCTAGGTCATCTTGTATTAGATAAATCATATAAAAATCCCTATATAATCAATTAAATACTACCTTGTTTGCTAACCTAGAAATCATATGACAATGCATTGATACACCACTTCCTACCCTTGTAAAATGTACTCACGTCTCCCTAAATCTCACAATAGCACATTTATATTCATTAGGGTATCACCCACATCAATTATGAAGCTTCTTACCAGGTCAATACAACATCCTCTCTCATTTATAAGAACTCAAACATACCTACTCCAAGAATTTTAGCAAGAGAGAAAGTCAAAGTATTGTAATAGAATTTTCCAAATCTATTTCAGATTTCTAGATATCACATGTTATGTGAAGAAAGACAGGGGGTTTGAGGCCTTTTCATATTAGTGCCAAAGCATCGGTAGTGTGTCGGGGTGCCCAAAACACGCTTAATTTTTTTGTAATAATAATCATTCATGGCTAGGGTTTGAGATGATGTTCAGTATGTTTAGATAGCCTCATTACATGTTTAACATCTAGGGTTTGACAGGTGAAAAAAATACAGGATATAACTAGCACATAAATTTTGAGAGTTAGAAATATATCGGGTCCCACACTATATGGTATGGTCCTAGAAAATTGGTACCATCCTTCCCCAAGGAATTTTTCAAGTAATTGTTCCATTTCGAATCTCCCTCAAGTTCAAATCTCCTCATTCCAACCTTACACATTCCCATAAATTCCCATAATCATTTATAAATAGCTAAGTATACTCATCCTATTATGTATTCAAGTTCATATATTATGTTGTAATTATTTAGAATGTATAACAACATATTTCAATAAAATCAAATACTATTTCTTTTACCGCTTTTATATATGTTAAGAAATAATTTTTATGAAGATGCGTAAACAAGACAAGAAACTATTAGTATACATGGAAATATAACAACATAAATAAATAATGCACAAAAGAAGACAAGACAAGATTTAATGTGGTTCACCCAATGTGGGCTACATCCACCAAGAACTTTCTCAGATTTTATTATCAACAAGAGTAAAACAACTCTCATAGTCTTCTCTTAGTTATGAACTCACAACAAAATTCCAAAGATGCTAAACCACATCTAAACCACAATTGACACCCAATTTCTTAACCTTGATCACTCTTGATCACCTCTTGATCACTAAGACTCAAGACCTCTTGAACACACAAGATATCTTCAAGATACCCTAACACCTCTATTTATAGGATTACAATCCTTTAAGAAGTCCAAAATCTGACCCTAGAAGTTTGAAAGTCATGACCTTTCATCTTCCATGGATTGGAAAAGAAACTGTCATGACCTTTCATCTTCCCATGGCTGGAAAATAAATGGTCATGACCTTTCATCTTCCCAATTCAAACTCCACACTTCAATACTAATTTGAGAAGACCAAAAATAAGCTCCACACCCCAACAATCTCCCACTTGGAGACTATTCCTACTGAGAAAAGTTCTCAACCCTTCATTATCAACCATGAAGGCCAATCAAAGTTGAACACAACTTCAACTTCTCCCTTGTGACTACCTTGGTCATCATATCCATAGGATTCTAACTGGTATGAATATTTTCTAGCTTCAACTTATCTTCTTCCAAATCTTCCCTAATGAAATGATATCTCAGTTGAATGTGCTTCATCCTAGAGTGAAAAGTAGAGTTCTTCACTAAATGAATAGCGCTCTGACTATCACTGTGTAGTCTCCCAACTTCCTTCTTATGACCCAACTCATCAAGAAACTACTATAGCCAAATCATCTCCTTGCTTGCCTCTATGGCAGCAACATACTCAGCCTCTGTGGTTGACAAAGCCACAACCTTTTGTAACCATGAAATCCAACTCACCGTTGTATCACCAACCATAAATACATAACCTTTGTCGTGCTCCTCCTATTGTCCAAATCTCTTGCCATGTTTGAATCTACATAACCACGCAATGTAGTGTCCGATCCACCGAAACACAATGTTGCTCCCATGGTCCCTCTCAAATACCGAAGGATCCACTTCACTGCCTACTAGTGCTCTCTACCTGGATCACTCATAAACCTACTCACTACTCCCACTACATGGGAAATGTCATGCCTAGTGCATACCATAGCATACATCAAGCTACCAACCACTGATGAGTATAGTACCTGGACATCTGGATTTTATCCTCCTCAGTCTTGGGACTCTACTCCTTTGATAATTTAAAGTGACCTACCAAAGGGGTACTAACCGGTTTAGCATCCTGCATACTAAACCTCTCCAAGACCTTCTTTATGTACTCTTCTTGAGATAACACCTAGCTTCTCTCTATTTCTTTTCCGAGTTATTCTCATACCAAGGATTTGTTTTTCTACCCCAAATCCTTCATAGCAAAGGAGTCACCTAGTTACTTCTTGAGTACCTTTATTTCCTGCATGTTCTTCCCTACAACAAGCATATCATCCACATACATGCACAAAATAATATAACTACCATCAAGAAACTTCTTGATGTACATGCAATGGTCTGAGTGACACCTGGAGTAACCCTTGCTCCTACATAAAACTATCAAACTTCTTGTACCACTACCGTGGAGCTTGTTTTAGGCCATACAAGCTCTTCTTCAATTTACACACTAACCTCTCCTTCCCTTTGACCTCATAACCTATGGCTGTTGCATATACAATTCCTCCTCCAACTCACCATGAAGGAATGTAGTCTTCACATCCAACTACTCTAAGTGCAGGTCTTCTACTACTACTAAACCAAGAACAATTCTAATAGAAGTCATTTTAACAACAGGAGAAAAAATTTCATCAAAGTCTATACCTTTCTTTATGTGCAAATCCCTTGACCACCAACCGGGCCTTGTATCTTTTCCTGCCTCCATCTTCCTCTTTGATTCTATACACCCACTTGTTCTATGCAATGCTCTCTTTCCCTCGGGTAGCTCCACCAGATCCCAAGTCTAGTTTTCCATAAGAGATCTATGCTCTTCATCCATGGCCTGCTCCCACTTCTTCTTGACATCCACCTGCACTACTTCCTCAAAGCACTCTGGCTCTCCATTGTTAGTGAGCAATAAATAATTCAAAGATGGAGTAAATCATTCAAGTTCCCTTCTTACCCTAGAAGACCTTCTCACCTCAGGAGTTTGGGGTTCCTGATGAGTAGGTTCCTGAACTGGCTATGCTAGAACATGTTGCACCTGAACCGGCCCCTTGGACACCTTATTGTCCACAATGTCCTCTAACACTTGTGTATTCTTTCTTTGATTCCTCTTTTTGTTCCTGCAACTGATCTTTATACATGACTTTTTCATTAAAGACAATATCTCTAGACCAAAATATTTTCTTGTCCTTAAGACTCCAAACATGGAAACCAAAGTCATCCTCACCATATCCAACAAAGGTGCATTTCTCATAACTTAGCCTCTAACTTGGTCCTATCATCTTTATCAATGTGAAAAATACCTCACATCCAAATACTCTAAGAAATGAGTAATCAATTTTCTTACCAGACCAAGCCTCCTCAGGTGTACCTCCATCCAAAGCCATAGAGGGTCCTCTGTTAATCAGATAAATAGTTGTGCTCACCGCTTCCACCCAAAACATGAGTGGTAGCCCCACATGTAACCTCATGCACCTAGCACGCTCCATGATTGTCCTGTTCATTCTCTCTGACACTCCATTTTCCTGTGGAGTATTTGGAACCGTTCTTTGCTATGGATCCCATTTACCAAATAGTAATCAAGAAATTCATTGTTGCAATACTCCCCTCCATTATCGACCTGAGACATTTCAACTTGAGACCTATTTCATTCTCAACCAAGGCTTTCCATCTTTTGAAGGTTTCAAACACATCAGATTTCTTTCTAATGCAATATACCCAAACTTTTCTAGTTACATCATCAATGAAAGTGACATAATAACATGAACCACCAATAGATTTTACCTTAGTTGGCCCCCATACATCTGTATGCACTAAATCCAACTTACCCTCCTTCCTGGTAGGTCCAACCTTGAGGAATCTCACCCGCTTCTATTTTCCATAAACACAGTCCTCACAGAAGTCTAAATCTAACTCCTTTAATCTGGGAAACCTGTCCTTTATAATCTGCATGCCCTTTTGACTCATATGACCGAGTCTCTGGTGCCAAAAAGTTACATCTCCATCTGCAAGTAACTAAATTACAATAATCAGCACCACTAGTTAAATACAAAGTACTAGTTTTCTTACCTCTTGCAACCACAAGAGCTCCCTTGGTAACCTTCCAAGAATCCATTGTAAAACTGACCGTATAGCCATCACTACCCAACTGACACTCGCTGATATCAAGTTCCACCTCAACTTAGGCACATGCTTGACATCCTTAAGTAGCCATGTGTTCCCATTCTACATTTTCACCCGAACACAACCTTTCCCTACTATTCTGCATGGTTCATCATCACCAAGATATACATGTCCAAAATCTCCTTGAACAAAATCAGTAAAGTAATGTCTATGTGGGGTGGCATGGAAAGAAGCCCCTGAATCTAACACCCAAGACTCAACAATATTATCTAAAGAAAGAATTAAGGCATCCTGAAAAACATCACCTGCTACCACATTTACCTCTTTAGTTTTCCCTTCTTGTTCTTCTTATCCCGAAGAGCCCAACAATCTTTCTTAGCATGACCAACCTTCCCACAGTGCCAACATTCTAACTTACTCTTAGACTTTGACCTTTCGTGATCATTTAACTTCCCATGGTTACCTTTCCCTCTATTCTTTTGTCTCCCTCTGCTCTCCACCATCAAATCGTTTCCAGAAGTAGAAGAATATTTGGTGCTCTTCCTTCACATTTCCTCACTTAGGATCACACCTATTACATCCTCAAACTTCATCTTTGAATTATTAGAGACTGAATTACTTACAACCATAACCAAGTTGTCCCAACTATCTGGTAAGGAGCACAAAATCAACAAAGCCCTGACCTCATCATCAAAGTCAATTTTTACCGAGTTTAACATACTCACAACCATATTAAATTCATTCAAAATGAACAAAATAGAACCATTCTCAAACATCTTCATATTAAATAACTTTTTCATCAAAAATATTTTATTAGAGGTAGAGGGTTTTTCATATAACTTCCCCAACGCACTCATGAGACCTTCCGTGGTCTTCTCCTATGATATGTTGAAAGCAACCAAAGATGCAAGGCATAACCAATTTCCCGAGTGCCTTTCTATCCAGCAACTCCCAATCCTCATCCGACATGGTTGTAGGTTTCTTTTCTTTTCCAACCAAAGGAACATGGAGGTCCTTTTGATATAAGTAATCCTCCATTTGCATCTTCCACAAACCAAATTTCTACCCATTGAACTTCTCAACCCTTGATCTTCCCTCATCCGCCATAGCTCCCACTCAAGCTAAAATTTCCTGTGATTTACCACTTTAGCAAAAACCACCAAAGCTCTGATACCAATTGTTAGGAATTAGAGAACAAATATGTGGAAACAATTCCTCAAATCATAGTAGTAGGAAACTATATAGCAAAATTATACATGTAGAAATATAACAACATAAATAAATAATGCACAAAAGAAGACAAGACAAGATTTAACGTGGTTCACCCAATGTGGGCTACGTCCACCAAGAACTTTCTCATATTTTATTATCAACAAGAGTAAAACAACTCTCACAGTCTTCTCTTAGTTATGAACTCACAACAAAATTCCAAAGATGCTAAACCACATCTAAACCACAATTGACACCCAATTGCTTAACCTTGATCACTCTTGATCACCTCTTGATCACTAAGACTCAAGACCTCTTGAACACACAAGATATCTTCAAGATACCCTAACACCTCTATTTATAGGATTACAATCCTTTAAGAAGTCCAAAATCTGACCCTAGAAGTTTGAAAGTCATGACCTTTCATCTTCCCATGGCTGGAAAAGAAACTGTCATGACCTTTCATCTTCCCAATTCAAACTCAACACTTCAATACTGATTTCATAAAACTAGGATCCACACCCCAATAGATTACTTTAACAAAATGAAATGAGAGGTCATGACCTTTCATCTTCCAAAAGAAGAATTCTATAACCTATTCAATTGGATAGAAGAGAAGATCTTTTTATCATCAAATCCATCTTAGAATCACCATCACGAGTTGGTCATACCTTGAGTTAGATAAGGAGAAATTTGTGTAATAAATTAATAGGTTGTACATAAACATCCATTATGATATCAATATGTTATTATTTCAAATGGCCAAGTACATTTTTAGGTCAGGGAGAAACTCTTGTGTAAAAATCAAATTTGTACATGAGGAAAAGAAATCTTGATGGTGGGAAGGAGAAACCCACATGATTAACAATGATAGAATAGTGTGATCATTATGAAAGCACCATAAAATATTAGATACTTTACTTCAAGGAGAGGAAAGAGTAGCTTTGAAAGAGGATAGGGAATATCCATTGGAGGATTCCAATTTTGATTTATAGGGATACATTACTAAGAATATGAATTCCTTTGTGCATAGTGAGGTTGAAAGAAAAATATGTGGATTTGGTGCACTTGATTTGAAAGTACATGTGGAGTCAATTTTTGCACAAACATGTAAAATAACTTGAGAATGGGGAGATCCTAATCATAGTGATAATATTATTGAGTTTCATAGGAAATGAGGAGGGTTTTCACTAGATAAAATTCATTTTTGTACTAAATACAAGATTAAGGGTAAATTTTCTGTAATGGTAGTTGAAATCATAATCATAGATAATTTATTATTTAGAGAGATGATGGAGAAAGTAGGCGATATGAAAATCACATCCAAATCCTTACATGGATGGATTTATGTAAGAGTAATGTTAAGATGTGATTAATATTGGAGATTTAAGGATAGGGTTATATGTGACATGTTTCCAATAAATACATGCCATATTTTCTAAAGATACCATGGTAGGGATAATACAATACATATATGAAATAATGGACAGCAATTTTCCTTATGTCCATTAAAAGTGAAGGTGATATTGCATACCAAATTCATTTAGTTTTATGTAGAGGTGGGAAGTTCCTATGGTCCAAGTGGAAGAAGATAATTAGATCCACATTATCTTTTGTAAATAAAAAAATGTTGGTCACAAAGAAGAAAGAATTTTGTGCTTTGATAATGTGCGCAAGAATTAGTTAGCCATGAAAAGAGAATTAGAACTAACACCAAGTATTCCTAAAACAAAACTAAACTAAAATATATGCATCATAATACTTATAGCTTAAACAAGACTAATCTACCAGCATCTTTACATTATAACATGAATAAACATCAAACTAATATGCTAAGAAATTAATCTCTATCTCTATTTTTGATGATCAATGGAATGAACCTATTTATATCCTAAGCAATCAAAAGGGTTGATTGTATGTTTGAATCCCAAGGTTTCAAGAATTGAGTCTTGTCAATCCATCGCTAGAATACCATTTGAAATATTTCCATATGACTTCTAACTTGGATGGATGATTGCAAGAAATGAAGATAGCTAGCTCCTCTAATGGAATAATTCTCTAAGATGATAAAATGGCTATAGTATAGGATCGATGCTCATTTACGTGTAAGTAGAATGGTAAGAGGGTTCCTTATATATCCCAATATAAAAGAAGATTTCCATCCCTTTACATGTGGGATAATAGTAAGATTAAGTTAGTTGGGGATGACCATGGTTGAAAGAGTGTTGAGTAAACCTTAAGAGAGTTTAGTTTGTCCTTTAGTGACTCATGGGAGTTGAGGGGATTTATTAATTGACTTGAGTGATTAATTAATAGGTGAGCAAGCTTATAGAAGCTTTTTAGAAGAATAATTAGTATGATTTAGGGGATAAGAAGGATTTAATCAAATAAATGACAATTTATTGATCTAATAGAAGAGGAAACTTAATTAATTAAAAATAATTAATTAATTCAAGTAGAAAGGGGTTTAATTAACGGAAGGTCGTTAATTGTCATCTTTTCTAGATAGAAGGGTCAATTAACTAGCGTAATGTAGTTAATTAATGACGATAAAAGAGAAAATGTGCCATAGTGACAATATATCGTCAATTTTTGGGAAAGGAGATAATTAGCGCAATTTAAGAATTTAAATTGTTGGAGCTAAATTATAGGTGTCTACATTTGCCCCTCTTTGGGGTGGCATAAGTGATGTCACTTCAAAGATAGTACACAGGTAAAAATTTGAAGGGGTAGAATAAAAATTAGTAGAAGTGAGAGATACCCCCTCGAGTGTCGATGGGATGATGAAATAAGGTGATCGACAATTGAAAAGGTGAGAGAAATGGATAGAAGAATAAGGAGGAAATATACCCCAAGTAAAGTAGAAGAATAATGTTGATAGGAGAATTATATTGAAGAATAATTAAGATGGAGAGAAAATAATGATATTTCATCCAGTGTATTTAAAACAAATTTTGTGTCATCATATTGCTAAAGATATACATCATCGGTCCTTGTTTAAAAATATAAGCATACCACAAATGTGTAAAATAACATGAAAAACATAATACAAATAGTTTCCCATTGATGAAAACACCAACTCTATACAACATACAAAATGCAATGCAATACTAGAAATTAAAATATGCTTAACTTCATGCAACATACATAATGCAATGCAATACGAGAAAGTAAAAAGCTAACCTAATAGAGAAACATAATGCAATGTTTTTGTTATCAATCTTTGATTCTAACTGTGTGAATTAACGATAAGGGATAAAAGTGGTGCCCCAAGCAAGAATACATTCAAGGGGAATAATGAGAGGAAACTTGGGTCATATGAAAAGTAATCATGCACTATGAAACAATACCAAATAACTCGTTGTGCCCTAGACTACAAACATTGTAAGAAAACTAGCTTTCTTTGATGGAGATAGATCAAGATGATTCATGAGTCGCACACAAGAATAGGTGAGAACCAAAGAGTGACATTTTGTAGGATGATTTTTATGGTTTTTTATTTTTCTTGAAACATATATGAATGTTTTTGGTATATTTGAAATTTTATATGAATGTTTTTCTGATTTTCTAGAAGTTTTGGAATTTATGTACAGGAAGACAAAGAAGTTTGGATGCCCCCAGCAATAGATGGGATGTACAAGGGTAGATTGCGATGCATATATGCAAGAAAGTGAAGATTCAAAAATTCCCCTACAACTAGGTGGGAGAATTCAAAGGTAAACTCTTCACACAATGATGATGAATGAGGGATCAAGGAAAAAATAGATATGTTTACCCTAATGATGAACACAAACCAATGAAGTGCTAGGAAGGAGCAAGGATACACCTAACATAAGTTGGCCAAGAAAAACATGATAGAAAGGAAGTGGGTGATTGATTTATTAAAGGGGGACAAAGGTGTCCACAAACATAGCAAAAGGAAATCTTATACATATGGATGTTCGAATGAAGTAGAAGAATAGAAATGCTAAGTAAATATATGGAAAATGTAATTAGAATGTGTTTAATGAAAAATTGATTATTCAAAGGCACAAATCATGAGACAATACATGCACTAAAGCAAGAGTTTGAACAAGGTCTAAACAAAACCTGGTAACATACTAATCCTATTCGCTCATAGATATCTAGTGTGTGCACATGCAAATGAATTACCTCTTGAAGAAAATATTTGATAAACAACAAGTGAAGACACTAGCCAATGTGTAGGAATGATTTAGTTTAAAAGGTGATTTGTGAATGGATTTTGGAAGGAGAGTCATACATTGATCTATTTCCAGTTAGGCATCCATATCCCCAATGGAGATGCATTTGATTCTAATCACAACATTTCTCTACTACCAATCAGACATCCATAGCCCTGGTAGAGATAATTGGAAATACCCCAAGAGAGATTTATATATCAATTTTCTTTTACTTTATATATTTTGCTTCTTTGATTGATTGATTTTGATTCTTTTTTTTTTTTACTAAAAAAATATTTCAGCTCTCTTGTTTAACAAGGGGTTAAGAATCACGATGGCTTGATGGAAGGATTTGGAAATGATTGTGATGAATACATTAGCTAGTTTCAATAAATACATCTAAAAGTTCTTTGCAACAAGTTTATTAGATGAGAATTGTGATAGGATCTATAAGAGGTCATTCGTTCTTTAATTTACCAAAGTGATAAAATAACAGGGTCAAATAGATACCATAGATATAAATGTTGCAAAATATGTGTGATTACGCTAACCACTATAACATCAAAGGGATGAAACTATTGGATGACTTGTAGTGGAATATGAAAGAAAGGGAAGAAAGAACATCCATGTGTATGCAATAATTGATTGTAATGTTATATATGTGTACCTTTGATTTTCTTTTTGTAATGTTTAAAAAATTTCTCATTTTTTTGTATTTTATGTTTTATAATTTTTTTATTTTTTTGGAAGCTAGGACCAAAGATGTCACTCTGTGTGATAAGATCCAAAAATAATGTTTGTGATTTCTTTGATAAGAGAAAGTAAGCACAATTTATTATCAAGTGTAATATTATCCCTGATCTCAATGATCGTGGTGAGCTCACATTCAAAAAATGATTGTGATTTTTTTTTTTTTTTTTTTTGAAACATGGGTTTTGTATGTGGAAGCTTGAGTTACCTATCCATACTTTTTCTACACTTTACGCCATAATTGAAGGGTGCATTGGTGTGCATTCTGGAATTGTGTTTGATTTTTAATTTTATGATCATTTGATTTGTTGAGAGCTTTGGATCTTTTCAATGTTTTGATCTTGTCTTGATAAAGAACCTGTCTAGGTTTTTTATAAGCTAATGCATGACTTATTTGATCCCGAGAAGTGGGAGAATAATGTGGATGCTTAGAATTGATGGGAGGAATGGGGGAATGATGGTGAGCTTGCCACAATCATTGATAGAATAAAATTATGACCAATGAAAAGTATATGGTCTAAGAATTGAAGAAGGGGGATACGGAAGGTGATCCATGAATAGAAGATGAAGGGCTATTAAGACGTGGCCCAAGAATAGAAGAAGAAGGGTTGTTAGGACATGACCCATGGATGGAAGATGATGGGATACTAAGATTTGGCCTAAGAATATAAGATAATGGAATACCCGAAGGTGACCCATACATAGAAGACAAGGGGATAATTGGACGTGCCCCAATAATAGAAGATAATGAACTACTCAAAAAAATTCCACAAATAGTAGAGGAAGGACTACTAGACTATGACCCACACCTAGATGAAGATGATGGGCCACTTGGTGTTGATCCCAAAAGAGATTGTGATTGAGGAATTGTGATATAAAAATATTGATTGGGTGATGAGAAGATAGGCCATGGATTAATGCAAGACCTAGGATTTTCATCACATAATGAAGAATATGAAGATGGAAGAATAAGATGAGGATCAAGTTGCATGATCTCGAGGCTCTTCCTCTATTTCTTGATAGAATGAATTAACCTTTTCCTCATAATATGTGGATGCATCAAATTCTAAAGAGAATCCTTGCTCGTAACTTGTTAAAGGGATATCTTCATGTGCCCCCATAAATGCCCTAATTGTTTCTTCATTCGAAAGAGATCAATCGGTATGACTTTTTGATCGACCGTCAGGGTTTGATTGGAAGAAAGGGGTTCAATTGGTGTGGAAGACTTAAAAGATGTTTGATGATGATTGATAGAAGAAGATGACTCAAGATACAAAGTAGAATTAGGGATAGATGTCTTGTGAGAAGAAAAATATTTGGAATTGGTTGGTATAGGTTTCCTTATAAGATGATGTCATGGAGGAAGAATAGGAGGATTTTGTATCCAAAATTCCATAGATTGCAACATAGGAGTCGACTTAGATGATTGAATAGAAGGAATTTGAGTCACATGAATCTTCAAAGGAGGAATATTTCATTGAGGTGACTAATAAAATAGGTCTGTGAAGAAGGGGAGGACCGCGATTGAAGAATTGCATTAGATGTTTTATAAATAAGGTCATGTGAAGAAGGGGAGGACCATGACTCAATAATCACATTAGATGAATGATAAATAAGGTCCTACGAAGGAGGGGAGGACTGTGATTCATGAATCACATTAGATGAATGATAAATAAGGTCCTGTGAAGGAGGGGGACCACAATTCAATAATCACATTAGATGAATGATAAAGAAGGTCTTGTGAAGGAGGGGAGGACCATGATTCAAGAATCACATTAGATGAATGATAAAGAAGGTCCTATGAAGGAGGGGAGGACCGTGACTTAGGATTTGAATTGGATGAATGATAAAGGATGTCCTGCGAAGAAAGGGGGACTCAAAAATTGCAGTAGAAGTATGATGAAGGAGGTCCTGTGAAGAAGGGGAGAACTGTGACTTAGGAGTCAAATTAGATGAATCTAAATAGTATTTTGGATCTGAATCATCAGAATAATCGGAGGAAATATTTGGATTATAATCCTCAAAACAAGAGGAAATTTTTGGATTATAATCAGAAGAAGAGTGGGGGGAACCCGAATAACAATTTGGATCAAAATTTTCCAAACCATACCACCGACTATGAGATGAAGGTGGGGAACGGGTTACTCGGATGGGTTCTCTAGTGCGTAAAGAACCAAACAAGGCTTAGTCATGATTGGCATCTTTTGATGTGAACGTAAAAATTTGATTCCTTATTGTCATATGTATAAGGGACCTTCTAATAATCATTCATTATTGGCATTTGTTAGGTTCAAAGGCCTAGACATAGATTGTATGATCAAACTTCTTCAAAGTGAAGAATATTTCATGTCGATATGGGAAGCATAAAGACAAACAACTAGACATTTCGTAAAGATGGGAATGTTTGTGTGATTTTCCAAAAGGGATCTAAGGAAAATATACATCATGATAATGTAATTTCAACAATCCAACAAGGTTTGGACAACAATTATAGAGGCGTAAATTTCAAAGGATTGATCAAAATTTTAGCAACATAAAGGATACAAAGGAAAGATTTCCAATGTTCAATTGATGAAAAATTTTCTTGATAGGAATTTAAATATTTGAAAGAAATGTTTAAAAATGACCATGAACTTAGGAAAAACAATAAGATCAAGAGGATAAAAACCCAAAGGATTGTCCAAGAAAGCGAGTTTATAAGATGGATAAATAGAAGGAACAATCATGTAAGTCCAAAACACCAAGCCAAATTAATTACCAAAGAATAAATAATGATAAAGAATACATATATCAAAGTGATTGTCCTAAAAATGAATAAGTCAAAAATGAAAAACAAGGCACAATCACAAAATGTTTTCTCTAGAGCAATCAATCAAATGATGTACTTCTTATGTTTTTTTTCAAATGGTAGTTGGTGTTTAAGATGATCAATGAAATGTCACCACTTATGTAAAGTTCAAAGAAATTAACAAGGCGTAAGTAATAACAAGAAATTGAAATGATCCCCAAAAAAGTATACGCAAAGAAATTTTGAATCCAATCAAGACATATATCTCAAAAAGTGGGAGTTATCAAGATGAATAATGCAACAATACCACTAAGATATGTTAACCAAAATTTATGATAAAGTAAGGTATTAATATCAAACTAATATTGATACGATGTGCACAAAGGTAACCACAAAACCTTTCAAAATAAAATTAGTGTTTGAAAGCAAGCTAAGGCTTAAGGTATACATAAGAAATGTTAGGGTGTACGTAGCATAATGTTACAATCTAGAAACTTAGGCCAAGTTTTATAGCAACAAGACATAAGTATCAAAATTATGGTGATACGATACAATCAATGTAACACTTCAAAGGAGAGTCAAGGTGATGAATCAAGCCTAACTATGATTGATGATCTTGACTTGGGTATCAAGATAAAATGCTACCAATGATATGAAAATGTCTCCATGCACTTTATACATTTAACAACTCAGCCGCAAACATGGATGAGCATAAACGGACACAAAAGTGGTGAATACAATCAAATTAGTAACACAAGGGTAGTCACTCTTCTTCGATCAACAAAGTATCAAAATAAATTGAAGGAAGTAGATCAATTTGTGTTGAAGAGAGTGTGTCCTCACTTTAGCAGATTTTTTCCTCACCTTAGGCGAGTGAAAAACTAAGTAAAAGTAATGCTTTACAATCCTCATGATTAATGGTGCATCATTCAAACTTTGATGGACTCTCCCATTGTTTAATAAACAAGTTTGCGACTCTAAAAATTTCTTCCTTTTCAATGGTTCTCAACTCAAATTGGTTTCAATATGTTTTAAGTTTTATCCTGGTCAAATATAGCTTCCTAGGTGGTTCACTCAACTAGGTGTCACAAGTTATCTAACTACGATCTCGATTTACCAATAAATTCACACTAACTAGTCTTGGGTTATCTCGGATTTACTTTACCCCCTTCAAGAATAGTGAACAATAAATACATTCATTTTGCAATCTCACTTTGGGGTCATGATACGGATAACTTTGATGTTAATTCTCATGTGTATCACTAGTCAAGTAGGTAGTGCAGAGCACTTCCCGTTTCTTCTACAAGGTTCCCTCTTGTGTGGACTACTTTGGGGTTCCTAGGACCACCCCCATTGTTTGAGCTTAGGGCTTATGTCCTAGTTAAATAGGTGGGGTGTACCCTTATTCAAACTGTAAATACAGTCTTTTGATTGTGGTGTATTTTTATCTTTTATACTTAATGTGGTTTGTTTGAACACCGTTTGGCAACCTACATGAAAATTGTATTAGTAGTTTTGTTTTTATTGATCCTTTGTTCTTTGAAAAGTGTTTAGGTCATGCACAATATATTTTTAGTTTTCCATACACATAAATCAGATGAACTCCATTTTTGATCCTTAAGATCATCCTAGGATGCAAGAGAAGAACATACGAGATGTAAAATCTAACTACGAAATCAACAATGGAAAGTACTTGATTCAAACGCAAAATTTGTTCATTTTAACCAAATTTGACATCTTTTTCAAAAAAATTCAAGGAAAAAGTGATAGAGAATTTTTTCTAGTTCCCAATATCATCTAGAATATGCAAGGGAAGAGCATACGTGACTCCAATCTCATGGTTAAGCATGTAATATTCATTTAACACTTTAAAGAAATAAAATCAAGTTAGTAAGAACATGTAAATAAACTGTGTGAAATAAAAGTTAATATTTAATAAAAATCTACAAGGAGTCAATAAATCCCAAAAATATTTTTATAAATTTTAAAGTGAATCACAAATTTGAACTATGATGTGTATGCTCAACTTTGGGTGTGTATGCCTACTTCAGGATGTGTACACCCCTCTATGGAAACTGACAGTGAGCTAATGGTTATGTCGGTAGAGAGTTGTGTAAGCTAGCCTTTAGATGTATACGCCAATAGGTAGAATGGTCAAAGTAACAACACTAGAAAATAGGTATGATTAGGCATAGGCGTCTACGCTAAGTTCTAAATGTTACGCTAGCAAACATAAAGACCAAAAAACTCATAATACGGAAATTCATGTGGGTCGGCAATGAGATATAGACATTGGACTTTGGACATGTACGCCCACATAGTCAAAATAGGTCAAACAAAATCTCTACCGAGATAGGGACAATGGATTATGAACATGTACGCTCGAGGTTAGGCATATACACCGGTAGGAGAGAAACATAAAAACACAAAGGAAAGTATACCATGTATGCTAGCATAATGATGCATACGCTAGACTCTAGATGCATACGCTAGCATTTGGATGTGTACACCTAGGTTTGGATGTGTACATGCCTCTGTCATTTTTGTGTATGCCTATACCTGGAAGTGACATCAAAACATGGAAAATGATGTAATCAATCTCAAAAAGCTCAAATTTTTGGATAGTTAGCTCAAATTTTTGGATAGTTAGCTCAAAATTGACAAGAACCCATCTAAATTAGATCTATAAGCAAGACTCAACACATGTAAAGTTAGCAAAAATCATAAGAAATTCAACATTAATTCACACATGTGCATATCAAGGGTTAGCCAAAAATTGAAATAACAAAAAAATTGAACCACAATGTTAAGAGACTAAGGATCCCTCCCACCGGGTGTGCCAAATGTGTGCAAGAATTAGTTATCCATGCAAAGAGAATTAGAACTAACACCTAGCAGTCCTAAAAGAAATCTAAACTAAAATATATGCACCATCATGTTTAGATCTTAAACAAGACTAATATACCAACATCTTTACATTATAACATGAATAAGCATCAAACTAATATGCTAAGCAATTAATCTCTATCTCTATTGAATGTTATTTAATAAAATGAACCTATTTAGATCCTTAGAAATCAAAAGGGTTGATTATATGTTTGAATCCCAAGGTTTAGAGAATGGATTCTTGCCAATCCATGGCTACAAGACCATTAGACATATCTCTATATGACTTCAAAATTTGATGGATGAATGCAAGAAATGAAGATAGCTATCTCCTCTAATGGAAGAATGCTCTAAGATGATAAAATGGCTATAATATAGGCTCTATGCTCATTTAGGTGTAAGTAGAAAGGTAGGAGGAGGGCTCCTTATATAGCCCAATGGATAAAATAAGCTTTACATCCCTTTACATGTGGGATAATAACAAGGTTGAGTTAGTTGGGGATGACCATGGTTGAAAGAGGGTTGAGTCAACCTTAGGAGAGTTTAGTTTGTCCTTTAGTGACTCATGGGGTTTGAGGGGATTTATTAATTAACCAAAGTGATTAATTAATAGGTGAGCAAGCTTATAGAAGATTTTTAGAAGAATAATTAGTATGATTTAGAGGATAAGAAGGATTTAATCAAATAAATGATGATTTATTGATCTAATAGAAGAGGAAACTTAATTAATTAAGTCAAGTAGAAAGGGGTTTAATTAATAGAAGGTCATTAATTGTCGTCTTTGCTGGATAGAAGGGTTAATTAACTAGCTTAATGTGGTTAATTAATGAAAATGGAAGAGAAAATGTGTCATAGTGACGATATGTCGTCAATTTTGAGAAAGGAGATAATTAGCACAATTTAAGTATTTAAATTGTTAGAGCTAAATTATATGTGTCTACTGAGATACTTAGGAAGAGGGTGAGTATAAGTAGAGGATTGTACCAAGAGAATCTCAATGTGATTCTTTTTCATAGTAATGGAATTGAGGAGAATCGAAAATGGGGGTGAATAGTGATCAGCTAAGGAAAGTTGTGCACAATGATGTCACACATAATTTGAACGATGTAGATCATGGAAATAGCATGTCTATAGGTACTATTTTGAAACAAGAAAGGGATAAAACACCCCATGCAAATAAAGGGGTTATTTCTAAGGAGATAAAGTGTCTAGGTTAAAGGTGTGTAAATATTGTATTGGAGGAGGAGTCTAGTTTATGGCCTAATAAATCCCAATATTCAAAATATGTTGAACATGTTAGTGTAGGTTATTGTGTATACTTTTATTTTTTTATTAGGATAATTCTTGCACTTGGGTTAGCTTGCTAGTCTTGTGGAGTTATCTTAACTACCAATATCAATTAGTGGGAGTTCTTCACCACCGATCTAGATAGTATTTGCACTTCCCTCCACCTATATGTACATCCTGATTATTGAGTTAATTTAATGGCATTATGATGGAGGGGGCTAAATTCATAGATTCCTACTAGTGGGTTCTTAAGTGTATGCCTTTTTGGATTTGAGGTAAAAGGCCGATAATGTGCTCTTTCTATTGGTTTCATTTAATTTGTAAAATGCACTACTTTATAAAGTGTCAACATTTAAGGGGGTGTTGTACTCACATGTGGATGCATTTTTCAGTTAATCTCGATGTCCTAAAAAAATTGGGTGTTACATTCTTGCATCCATCATGGATTATAAGAATGAGATGTTTTTCTCAAAAGTGTGGATGACATAGTAATGTTTATAGAAGAAAATTGATTTCTTAAGAAGTAAAACTCACTTCTACATAACCTCATTCACAGTAAAGATAAACTAATACACTCCCTATAGCAGACACTTTCTCACTTACAACATCATCCTCACATTTTGGAATTTCATACCCCTGCTCATATTCCTAGTCCACTTACAGATATTACTCATGTACTCATTGACTTTGTTTTTTCATTTTACGAGCCTACTTATTCTTCTAATGATCCTAAGAATATTTCCCTTTTTATTGGATGCTCCACTTCCACACCTATACCTATTATAGTAACAAATTCTATGTAGCCCACTTATTCTCACATGCATGAATTTTTTGGAAGCATACCAGTGCATTTGGTTCTCGTATGCTTTGTTATATGGGTTTTATAGCAGAGGTATTGAAGACATTCACAAGGTATTACTTCCCCTAATCATCCCATTAAGTGGCATTATCATCATGGCATTGGTTTTGGGTAGGTATTTCTTTGAGATCACACATTGATAGAGCTCTTTTTTTTTCTCGACTCTTTTCGAGAATCATGAACTAGACATGAGTTTTGTACCTTCACTCAGGATTGAGAAACATGAGATTTCAGCTATCATACATGATTGACCTGACACATATTATGATGTTCCTTTTCATGACCTTGTTGTGCATTTCACACCAAATCATATGTAGGCATATTCATCATTCATCTATGTTGATTTGGGGTAGATTTCTAATCACTGATGATGACAACATAGGAATTAGTTGATAGGAATCCGGCTTGACTCCTCGATCATTCAGCATCTTGTTTCACTTTCTATATCATTTGCATATTAATGCTCCTTGTTTTGATATTTTTTCTTTAGAAAGTGACGTATATCTTTCTTATTTTTTGAGATATTTTGTATCTATATTTTTGACACTTTTTGGCATGTTGATAGTATCTCTTATGGGGGATCTATTATGATGAATCCCAATGTTAGTTTTTTAATTTTTGATTAGTTATTTTGAAAACTCATACAAACTTATAGCATCACTCCACCCATTCAGCAATATGGAAGGGTGTGATTTTTATCCAACTTCTTCGGGTATTTGGTCATTGTCTTGTTACCTTGGTTGTTCTTGGATTTTGACAATCTTATTACTTTGGATTTTATGTCCTTTCCTTTGTTGTTGTTATTGGATTTTGGCGCACTTATTTTTAGCGAGTTGATTGAATTATGTTTGGTTTTTTTGCACTTTCAACATCACTCCATTGACGTTATCCTTATATGAATCTATTCTAGTGTAACCCAGATGTCATTTGTTTTTGATTTTTGTGATCGAACAGTGGATTCAAACCATAATGCACACTAAAATTATTTAGCATGTATGAGTTTTTAGTCAAGCTTCTTGGGATGCCTTGTTGTGGGTTTTTTTCTCTCTACTTTATTGTTACCTATTTTTTGTACCTTTCGGTGTTCTCTTTTTCCCATTTATCATATGTGGGTACCTCATTAGGAATTATTATCAAGGCCTAACTTATTTTCCACCTATCTAAGCTACGATTACAAAGGTGTTATTGTAGGTTATTATTTATCCTTTTATTTGTTTATTAGCATAATTATTGCACTTAGGTTATCCTTACACTTGTTGGGCTGGCTTGTTTAAGTGTACTATTTATGTGGAGTTAGCTTGTTAGTCTTGTAGAGTTAGCTTAACTACCAATATCAGTTAATGGGAGTTCTTCACCACTAATGTAGGTATTAGTTACACTTCCCTCTTATATGTACATCCCGATTATTGAGTTAATTCAATAGCAATATGATGGATTTCCATATAATATATGTTGTCTCTTTGTTTGTAAATCCTTTTATAAGGTTATTCTGTCGAATTCCTTTCATCTTGTCAAATGTGGTGTGTTATTATCATATGAGATCTTCATGGCTTGGAATAATATTCTTATCATTCCTTTAATAACACTTCTTATAAAAAAATGCATGTCATACATCAACAAGAGTTAAAAGGGTGGTACTACCACCTAGACAAAATGTGTGAGTACCATATTCAATCATTTTATTACCTGAATATATGATATAAGAGGGTTCATGGATAATATCGCATCAATAAAAAAACATGTTATTTCAAATAAATAATTATTTGTAAATTTTATTTTTGCATGCCATTTTGAAATATTTTTCTCTATAAAAAATCTTGTTTGATACTTGGTGATTCCTATGTTGAAGGAGATTCATAGAGCCTTATGCTAATAGATCATAGGTTGGTTTTGTACCATTTGTTTCTTTATTCACTTTATTATTTTACTTGGTGTGAACTTAGTATTTTGAACCCTGCAACTTTATTATTTTTCACCTAGAAACCTTAATGGCTTGTATCCTACATATTTGATCAATTCTTATAATATATGATCCATGTTTTGTAATGTATTTGAAGGTATAAATATACAATATCTTAGAGTTGACATTTCCTTAAGAATTTAACTACCATATTAAAAGTGGGATCTCGAAGAAGGTGGGGGTGATCTACCAACTAGGAAGGCACAAAGACTTGTTTTAGGTGATCTTATAAATATAAATCTAAGGTATGAATTCGATGAGCTTGAGCTTGAGTTTTATTTTGATGAAGATAGGATTTAAAAAGGAGGATGAGTTGATCCTCGAGATGTGACTAGTTTAAATGAATCACATTAATGTGTTATACTATTGTGGAGAGTGTGATTAAAAGTGAATTTGTCCATTCTTGGGACTAAGATTCTACATATAACATGTTTTTATTTTTGATTAGACTTTAGAATGTGCATGCATGCTTAAAATTATAAATATTCACTTTTATTTTTATCAATCAAGTATATTTTTATTCTAAATGTTGCAAATTGTGAGATATTGGATACGTGGGTTATGTGGTCTAAAGATAGTCCTTCATTGTTCCCACTAGTCATGACGACATATTTTCATGGATCAAACCTACTATTTGTCATGTGTTCTTTTTTAAACAAATAAAGATTGTTAGATTCATAGAAGCAATTCCAAGATCACCAAAGTTATTCATGATTCAACTAGAATTGAATTAAAATGTTATGATATTATGTTATGAACAATATTTGTTAAAATATATTTTATAAGGTACTCAAAGGAATAATTTAATTTGAAATCATATCATAAGGTATATATTTTAATTAGTGGGACATGTGAGAGATCATTTAGAAACATTATAATGTATCTAGGTTTGGAGTAATAGACATTCAACCTCGTTTTTGAATTAAGGATACATGGGCACCTTTTTACAAGCCACCAACATATCATATATTGCATAATCCCATATCTTAGAGATCGAGATGATGGGAACTTATGCATTATTTTTCTTGAGGTATCCTTGGTATCGTCTTTTCCTTCATTTCATTAAATTTAGTCACTTGTTATGTGGTTAAACTATGCATAAATTTTATTTCATTTTTCTTCAAAGATTGATGAATATTTTTCTATAGTGAGTCCCTTGCGGTGTCAAGTTAGGAATCAAATATCAAGATAAATATTGACAAAATGAAATGGATTGTAAATTAGACAAGAATAAATTATTCTATTAATCTCTCATGTATTCAATAAATCTCTCCATGATGTGCATATGCATACAAGCATAAATAGCCACAAAGGAAGAGTCTTCGATTCATCTTTTGGATGAACGTTTAACTTGCCCCTTTTGTGTGCATTATTTGTAATAAATTACAAACACCAATATGAAAGTATTGAATATTATAATTAATATTAGGATATTGTTTCTAACACCCCTATAATACTAAGTATAATTTATTTTTGTCCTTTGTAATTTTTATGATGTAGATGATGCTCAAAATAAACCATGTACCAAAGAGAGTGAAAATTGGAGAACTTAATTGATTGTTCCCATGAGTAGTCCAAGTATGTTGCAACTATATTTTATTTCCTAAAAACTAGATAAACCTAACTAATTGTACCCATGAGTAATACAAAAGTGTGTTGAAGCGTGAATTGAAATTCCTAATTGTATGGAAAGATGAAAATGTGAACTAATTATTGTTTACAAATATCTCACAATTAAGGAATGTGTCGACACATAACAAAATATCCTATGGTCAAAAATTGCATTAAATTTTGATGAATTAGATCCATGCATAGTCATCTAAATGAAATATAATCTCCAATAAATCAAATATTGGTCTTATCAATGATTATTATATCACACAAGCTATAGTACATGATATGCAACTATATGTTATAATCTAGAATATTCTACAATATATGGAGTATCATATCAAAGAACTTGAACTCTCACTCATGATGTTCCCCTATAATATGAGAGTAGATATTTGTTATAAAGACCCCTTGGAAGGTGAAAAACAAAAATCATCATGTAATAAAAATGAACAACTCAATGATGACCTCTTATGTTTTGATCATAAGTCTCCATCAAGCCTCTCTTTTGGGTTTTTAACTTAATGGGAAGAGTTTGTAAGCCACCCTTTTGGAATTTTAACTTAATGAGAAGAGTTTGTAAGCCATCCTTTTTTTTTCAACTTACAACTCAAGTGCAAAATTATAATCAACATGTAATTATTGAACTGCATATCTTGTGGTCTTAATGTGATCATCATCAATATCCTAATCAAAATGGGAAATCACAAGAAAAATGTTTCCATGCTCTAGTCAATATCAATTGTATTGAGTGCATAATTATCCTTTGAGGAATTGGTTACAACTTTTAAATCTCCCAAAAAAATTCTCTCAATATAATGTGCACTCGCATAACCAAGCTCAACAATATCTGCAAGGTTGAGCTCATCATATAATATAATGAAGTTACTCACCTATAATACTTTGACAATACATGAGCCTCTAATTTCCATCTCAAGTGATCTATCCATCTAAAATGCACATGAATCATATATTTTGTAGGTGGACCTTTAGGATAAATTTGTTTAACATAATTTGTATGATATCCATGATATATACAAGGATGTAGATCAAAACTATCATTGGTGGTATGACCAAGAAATCCTTAATGACAACATTTTTGGGCTTGAGTGGTTTTAATGCGAGTTTTTTTGTTGCCTTGACAACTTGGAAATTTCATTGGACTGACCAATAGGTGAATACTCAACTTGAATTTTTTAGAATACCTCTAGACATAGCTTTCATAGGTTTGGATTATTCTTATATATGGAAATCATTAATACCTATAAAACCTAGACCAATAAGATGTTTTTTGGGTTTCATTGTCTCCCATACTCACACAACATGTGTAGGTTCAATGATAGGGTGACTATCATATATCATATACATGATGAGTTTTGACTATTTTTAATAAATTTAACAACTCTATCCTTGCTAACACTAGTATATGGTTTGATTATATTTTCTATAGTAAATTTGACCATGAGATTATTGAGAAGAGTATGAGACTTGTGAGAATTAATATGCTTCTGTAAATGAACTATATCTTGTTGCATTAGAGTGTGTTAATTAAAATTTTGCATAAATATATATTTATATTGTATTTCAAAATCAAATACGCTTCTTGATTTGTGCATACATGAAGTTGAAAACACAATATGGTGTCTAAGTATAATGTGCTCATTATGTATGGAGTGTGATGGAGTATGAAAAATGGGAGTGTGATGGATGGGGATAGGATGTAGGAGGGTTATGGGTACCATAGAAAGAGATCCAAAAATATAAAACATTTCTTGATTTGATGATTCTTTACACTTTGACTTTATTCAAACAAGTTTTTACACCCTTATTTCTATAAAAACATATTTTTAAAGCTACAAAATAAAAATTCATTTGTGGAAATTATTTAGAATCTATTTTATATGAAAAATGAGCGGTTAAATACCAATTTTGGCCATTGTATGTAACTTTTATGTTATTTTAAAAAAATTATTAGTTTTACAAAAGGAAGACCCCTCTTTAATGCAATTTCATAATTTTTCTCTCATTTAAGGGGATTAAAACATAATAATGTAGATGTGTTCATGTAAAACTAACTATGCTATGTGAATTGAAACTAACACCTAATAGTTCCAAAGCAAAGTTAATCAAACAAGAACCATTAAGATAAGATCTTATAGAAACTAACTTCTTCAAATGCATGAAACTTGAATAAATCAAACTAACATACTAAGTCATTCCTACTCTTTAGATTGCTAACTAAACATGAACCTAGTTAGATCATTTAGCAATCAAAGTTGATTGTTGTTTTCCTCAAGAATTGAGGATGGAATCTCACCAAGAAATGGCTACAAGGACATTTTTGGATCTTCCCATACTACTCAAATTTGAGTGAATGGATGTAATATCAAGAGTCTAATCAAAATCAATGGAGAATGCTCGAGATCAAAATGCCTGTAGTTTTCACTAGTGAAAATGAGGTGTGTGTTTGAGAGGAAGGATCTTGGTCCTTCAAATAGCTTTCCAATTTGGGAGTAGCTTACAAATTAGTGAATATGGGATAAATGATAAAGTGTGTTTTGAAGGGATAAGCTTGTTTATAAGAATTAATTAGTAATTAGCAACTCATAGGAGTTGGAGATGATTTAATTAATCAACTAGGATTAATTAGTAGGCTAGGATAAGCTTAGAAATCTATTTATAGGAAAATTAGCATGATTCTGGGGATGTAAGAGGGGAATTTGACCAATAAAATGGGTTTATTGATTAAAATAGAAGGTGTAATTAACTAGTAATGGTTAATTAATCAATTAAAAGTGGATTATAACTAACGAAAGGTCGTTAATTGGCATCCAGAGTGATAGGAAGGATAATTAATTAATGAAATGTAATTAATTAATAGAAAAGAAGGTGGATGTTAGCTAATTAGTGGAAAAGTGATAGTTACTACGGAAATGACTGGAAAGAGGATAATTAGTACAATTTTAGTATTAAAATTACGTAAGTGGATTTTAGGTGTCTACATTTACCCCTATTTTGGGTGGCGTAAGAAACGTTGCTTCAACGAAAGTAGACAATTATAGACAAGTAAATTTTAGAAGGATAGAAGAAAAATAATAAAATTAAGGATGCCCCCTCGAGTATCGATGGGTTGATAGAAGAGGTTGATCGGCGAACGAAAAATATGAAGGAAGTGGATAATAGAAATAATCGGGTAGGGGTATATATAATTCCTATTGCCCCAAGTGTTTTTTGGAAGAAAAAGTGTGATAAGAGAAAATGATAAGAAAGAAAAATGAAGATGAAGAGAATGGAGATAGATTTTATCCAACTGATGTAAAAACAACTTTATTTCATAATTTTCCTTTATGATCTACATCATCGGCTCTTTATTATAATATAAGCATATAAAAAATTGTAAAATAACATGAAAAACTATAATAACAACATTTTTGCATTATTAAAACCCTAACTTAATGAAACATACATAATGTAATGCAATACGAGAAATTAAACAAGATAACTTGACAGGGAAACAAGTACGAACACACATACTCAAACAAACAATGTTCAAGAAATTTGCACCAATATTTTTACTATCGAGCTTCAGTTTCCAAATGTTCAAGTTAACAACATGGGTTAAAAATGGAACCCCAAGAAAGGATACATGCAAGGTGAATATACGAAGGACAAAGGTGTCCTCTCGAAAAATCAATCGTGCACTATGAAACAAGATCAAACAACTCATCATGTAAGGAAGTACAAACATAATAAGTAAACTAGCTAGGTTAATGGAGGTAGATCTAAATTATCCACAAGTTATTTGCGAGAACAATTGAGGACCAAAGAAATATGTTTTGTAGGAAAAATTTCTATGTTTGAGGATGATGCATCGATAAATTCTTAAGCTATGTGTATTATTCTTACCAATTTTGAATTTTTGATTGTTTTAGCAATTTTTTAGATTTTGAATGTTTTACCAATGTTTTGGATTTTGATGTTTTTCTGAATTTTTATGGTTTTGTGAAAAAAATTTGAAGCTATGTACGGGAAGAAGGAAGATGAAAATATGCGCCCAATGAGAGATTGGAATATACAATGTAAAATATTTGTGCATATATACAACAATAAGATATGTAAGATCAAGGCCATGAAGGATGGGTTCAACATGATGATGAACTCAAACAAATGAAGTGATAGGAAGGAGAAAGCATGCCCCCAGTGTAATTTGGCCAAGAAACATATGATAGAAAAGAAGTAGAAGATTGTTTTATTGAAAGGGGACAAAGGTTCTTGTAAACATGGTAAAAAAGAAATCTTATACACATGGATTTTCTAAACAAAGTATAAGAACAAATAATGTTATGAAATGATATGGAAAATTGCATCTAGAAGATTGGTGATAAAAAGGTTATTAGCCAAAGTTACAAATCTTGAGACAAGATATGGACTATAGAAAGAGTTTGAAAAAGTTCCAAAAACACTTGGTAACATACTAATCTTGTTTTCTCATCGAGATCTAGTGTGTGCACATGGAAATTAATTACCTCTTGAACGGAAGATTTGATAAGAAATAAGTGAAGACATATTATCTAATGTATATGCCCAAAAGGTATACGTAAAAAGTTTTTAAATGTATGATAGTGATAGGATCTCTAAGAGGTCAATTATTCTTTAATTTACCAAATTCATGAAATACCTAAGCCAAACGGATACTATAGAGATAAATGTCACAAAATGAGTGCAAATAAACGAACCAAAATATCATAAAAGGGATAAACATGGTAGATGAATTACAGATGAATGGAAAGAAAGGGAAGAAAGAACATCCATGTGTATGCAATATTTGATTACAATATATTTGTGCTTGAAATTACACCCCCTCGGGGCTAGGCAATATCAACAGATGAGTTGATAAACTTTGAGAATGGAAGGAAATAAGTGTATGTCGGTTGTATCAAAGAAAGGACGTCTAATGAACCTATTTGAACCTAAATTTGGTGGGATCAGGTGACACATGCAAATGGGATGACCTTCCCTACTTCTTTAGGCCTTGCTTTCAACTAGGGTGAGAGAACCCATTTTGTAACCTAAATTTGAAGGAAAAGATAAATTAAATCAAGGCTTCTTATTATTTTCTTTGGATCTTTAGTATCGATCCCTGAGTGAACATGGTCAATATATGCACAATTTAACTCCTATGATTCATCACACTAAATGGTGCAAATTTCACTCAAACATGACTTAGGCTACTCTAGACAGTGGAAATTTCTATTGGTTCCTAAATATTTATGAAAGGGTAAAATGAAAACCATCAATATTATTCATGCATGTTGTGACAGGATGACTAATGGGATACTTGTGTTTTTTTTTATGAGGTTAAAGTTTTATTTTATAATGATGGGGCATTCAAAAGCTGATAAGTCTCTATATAACACTACTCACAATGCTTTTTGCAACACATATATCATTCCAAAATATACGGAGAAATTCAACAATTTATCACAGTTCTTACTTAAATAAATATTTTCATTCATTGATATTCAATTAAGACAAATATTTCACACAATCCTCAAAATATTTAGCACAAAAGATCATGCAAGCATTCCAATGAAGTGTTTCTTGCTCCTAATCTCATATACTTAAGATACACTCAAAAGCTTACAAATATCCATCAACAAAATGATTTAGTAAGGATTTTATAATCGCATTCAACATTGTAAAGTAAAGGATCACAATACAATACTGAACAAATCACCAAAACTTAATCACTAAGGACAAGCCCAGTGTACTTCAAAGAAAGCAAGAAACACAGAATTGTGGCAGGAAATACAATTGATCAACAAAGTGTTCAACATTTAAAGTCTAGGACATAAAAACCAAACCCATAGTTAGAAAAATTTCATTTTAAAATTCATCAAATTCTTGACAAGGGAAAAAGGTAATACTAAATCTCAATTCCTGCTAATGACTATACTCTGTAATCATCTTAACACTTGAATTTGAAAGATTAAAACTCAAAATGTATTTCTAAGAAACAAGTAAGAGGTATTTAAGTAAAAACATCAATCCTTGTTATTTTCCAAGTATTTTTAGAAAAAACCCCTTTAGTATGAGGACAAACCCCCTCACACTTATACTTTTTTTCTGTATGATTTTCCCCCCAAAATGTCCTTGAGAAAATCCTCGCTCTATGTAGTTCAAAATATGTAAAGGAAATATTTGTAACTGAAAAGATTCCCTTTTGCTTCTGATTGGGCTTAGTAAGAACATGTGGTGACATCTAGAGGAAACAAAATGGATATTCTCTTATTCCCAACAAACCTTTTCATTCTTCCTTTCACTTGTTAGGGACTTGGCTTGAGATTTCTCCTACCCTATTCTTATAGGCATCATACTTTTAAACATCTGAGTTACAACTTCTTCATCAGGGCCTAAATGATAGTTGAAAATTACTTCATATTTTGTACTTATTTCATAATCTCATTAAAGACTGATCTTTCCTTGTCATCTTTTTTATTGCTTTATCAATTGTTTTCTTAGCACTTTCCTAATCGTTCATGAGATTTATAGGTTCTCTGGTTTACCCATGATATGTTTCTGAAAAGTCTAATTATATTTTCGATGCTTGCCTCAGTAATTTTCTCTCAAGTGTCTTTTCCAATCATTCTATCTATCATATCATGAAGACAATTGATGTAATATGTAGTTTTATGTCTCACCTTCTCAAGGATTTTAAGAGAATTTTCCAGGACCTCCACTCTTACCTTTGTCATGTTGTAATACTCATGTTGACTTCCCATAAAATTAGGAGATACAATGCCTTCTTTAGTAATTATGTCATCATCTAAATTATTGATGACTTCCATTTTAGGAAACATATCCTACCACATTGTCTACTCAACCTCACATTTGTCTAGTAATACCCCAACTACTTCTACCTTCTTGAATATTTGGGAATGATTTTTATAAATTCTATAATTAAAATTTCACCTTTAGAAAGCGAATGACTTTCCCATTGAATTGTAGCTTCCCCTCTTTCACTCAAATCATTCATCCTCTTGATATCTTCACCAGTGATCTTTAAGGTCTAAGTCTGTCCTTTTTGGTGAGTTTTATTTAATCTTTTGACTAAGGTTGATAATGCCTCATTCTTATCCTTTAAATCTCTCTTTGTTTCCTTGAACTCATCAATTTTTGGAACACTCCTTTGACTGCCACAAAAAAATCATATTTCATTACCTTAGTAGAGGGCTTACCTAGAGAGACCTTGGATACTTGGAAATATTATGGTGATTCTTGAGGAACATCATCTTTGTGAGTTGCAATGTCAATGAATCATTCCCCTTTTCGCTTAGGGCTTCCCTAGAAATAACCTTGGCCTTTTTGGGTAGTCTTGTTAGAGTGATGAGATCCAATTTTGCAAATCATCATCGTCAAAGTGTATCCCTACCTTCTTCTTCTTAGGAAGATTTATAGTGATCCATTCTCTTATTGGATACTCATTTTCATCAATTGATTGTAAAATAGCTGTCTCAAGTATAATTATAAGGGCCTTAGAGGAAGATTAAGGTATTGACATACCTTCCTATATTGTGAATGTAGGTTCTTTCTGAGAAATTTTTTCTACAAGGCCATCTTTTCTTTCAAATCCTTCTATAGACTTAGATTGATCTTCTATTATTTCAATCACTAGGGTTTTTTGATCCTCGCCTTTCTTTTCTATTTGTACTGAACTTTCAATCATCATTTTAGTAAGAACATGAATAATCTCACTAAGTTCTTGAGGGTAGCTCATGCCATGTGCTCTACATAAGTGGGTGTAATACTGTGCAAAATATGTTTGATATCATATTGTTTTCTATCCTCAAACATGTCTGTCATACACCTATTCATCCCCCCCTCCAACATTTTTATTTTCTAGATATTAGGGCAAGTATAACTCCCTATGACTATAGGTAATTCTATTGGGGACATTACATGTTTCTAAGCACTAATATGGTGTACTAACAATAATTGTCGAATAGGTCCATTAACGCCCATTTGTCATTAACACATCTGGGAAGGACATAGGGTTCACATTAAAACCACTAACCCGATATATGAATAAGTTTTGAATTGATTGAAATAACACCCATAATAATTAATTACTATCTTAGCATCAAAGGTGAACCTTTCACTTTCCCAATCTGGATGGTACAAGAAAATTGTAGGTGTAAAGAAGTGATTGGAAATATTTATGTAATGTGCATCAAAATTTGTAAATTTTAACTAATAGAAAACATCATACACTTTTGAACTATAAAGTTCTCCATCCATTAGTAATTCAAGAAAATTCCTATGAAAATCAATATTATAGACAAGGTATGAGGTCATGAAGAATTCACCCATTCCTGGATTTTCTCCTCTTGCTATCTGGGAAACTCCCATCATTTTCTCATGAATATGGGTACTTATAATCTTAGCTTAGGGGAGAGGTTGTTTATTGGCAAGTATGACTTGAATGAATTCAAGAATCCATTCCTAAAAGAAATTAGTAGATTCCATACCCATTACTTGGTTTAACAGGGTGATCACATCCCCGACTTCCTCAATAAATTCAACCTTATTCAATTTATTTTTCATTATATGGGTAGAGGTTTGAGGACTATTCAGCCAATGGTCATTCATATATTTTTCCATTTCTTTGAATGAAAATTCCAAGATTCATGTGATGAATCCTTAGTGATAGCCCCCTCTTGCCTTACGAGAATAAAATCTAGCATTTTTTCAAAAGCATGTTCCTAAAAAGATAAGACTAACTCTCCTCTTCCATCATGGACTTCCTTAGTTTTAGGATTGTAATTTTGGGCACATACCCATACAAGTTCTGGGTGGTGTAGCAAGAAGTAAAGTAGCAATGAGGTCGATGCAACTATTATCTATTTGGGTCATGGCCTCACATCTTTCATGGGAATATAGCCTCTATTTAAAGTCCTCTAAGTCTATGGATGTGATATCAGAGTCTATAATTCTATCCAGAGGGGAACTAAGACTAGAACTTGTTTTCGAGGGTGTTACAAAAATATTCATAATTTCAGTTTAACTCTATCACACCTCTTTGATCTTCTTAAGCCAATTTTCTAAATATCACATAAAATAGTGGGAGACTAACACACTCACTTTCTTGACAACTATTTGGAACTTGTCTAGAAAACCTTTTGTAACCAAAATCTCATCCTTAAGTTCAGTTCTCGCTTCAACTATATTTCAGCATTGTTGCTTTAGAGTATCAATCCTTTAAGGACATCCGTATTGTTGGGCCCCTAAAATATTGACTAAGTATAAAAAGGTACATGAGCATGCAAGGCCTAAGTTAAGTGGTGGGCATGCAAGGTAGGTTTTGAGGGTTTTAGAAGCACCCGTGATATGTGTTAGTAGAACAAGGTCTCGAGACTTAGTTGTATTTGGCGTATCGGGTAGGACATGAGAAAAGCATGACCTTCCTGTGCATGATGAATGGATAAGGTGTCAGCCTGGTGACAGGTTGGCCTAGGAAGGAATATGCCCTGTGATGGAAGATTCTAGAAGACCATCATGGCAAGGAGTGGAGAGCTCAGGCCTAGAAGAGCATGCTCCCATGGAGGACCACATCTGGACACTTGGTGATGGATCTGAAGCCTTAGAAAGAAGAGTTGGTAGTTCAAGAGGCCTATAAATACAAGTGCCCACAGAAGAAAAAGAGTAGATCAATAGAGAGTGGAGCTCTACAAAAATGTTGTGAGGAGTTATATTGGGTTGGGTAGATAAAATATAGGAGAAGGATGCATCAAGGGGCTTGGGATTGTAAATTTTCTTTTTGAAAGCTAAGGGATGTAAATCCAGTTATGATGTATGACTTTGGTTTGCCATACTATGATGTTTTGTAATGGATCTAATGGATGTAATGAGGTTACCAACTTATTTGAATATGATCATTAATGATTCTGGTCCATACATATATCTTCATAGTTCTGTTTCATGTATGTTTATGGAATGAGTATGAATCCTTATGCATTTTCCTTTCTATTTTGGTTCAGTCCTATAATTTGTTAAGTATATTTCTATCTGGAATGACTACATTGGTCTAGAAGCCATTTTGAGCTCTATGATGATTACATGTCTCGTTTCCACTCACTCTCTTTAAATTCCTATCATAGATGATGTTTCCCACTAAACTCACATAAAGGAGAGACTCACACCACGCGTGCCTCGGGTGTGCCCAGTGCCCCGTTGGGTGATAGGTCGGTGCGCATGGGATTCCCTTGTTCTTTGGTGGGTGTAAAAATGACTACATATTGGTTCCATTTCTGGGACCTCTTTTCAAAGTTGTAGTGGGAAATAGCATACATCATGATCTATGCAATGAGTGATGATAAATCGTTTAACTTGGAAGTGTTGAAACATGGTTTAAGAGCATGGAGGATGAATTTTCTCAAGAGGTTTAGCATTGGACCTGATTTTGATGCACGTAGATGGGTAGAAGAGAACCTCTACCATGAGTTGTATGAAATTTTTTTTCTATTGCTTCCCAATAGAGCTGTATGAATGGCTCTCAGCATATGCATCTAGATCAAGCTGGTATTATAGATCACATGCATGGACCCAAGAAGAGTACCAGAGGCTATAAGATGTAGATCTGACGTGGACTCGTGTTGTGGATCATTGGTGGAAAGGAGTGTTGGCTAGCTACACCCTAGAATACACTATTTCCATGTATTCTTGTCTGGAAGTTGTTGAGTTTGAGTTTTTGGGAGCCCAAAGGATCATTTCTACGTGTTATTCCTGGAAATGAAGATCTTGATTGTTACCTTGAGTTTAGAGGCATTTTGATGGTCGGCTAAACCTTTTCCTGAGTGTTGGGAAAGGAAGCTAGGGTGGAGGAAGATGGCAGACATTGTGACTAAGAAAGAAAGGGAGGAGAGATGACTCAAGTATAGTGAAGCACGTGAAAGGGAGATTGTTAGACAACGTGAGGTTATAAGTGTGATGGATTTATGGAGGCAGATGTTGTGGGAAGGAGTTGAGGTTCACGAGAGGATGTGGAACCTGAGCAGTATATGCTACCCCATCTTGGAAAGCATGTAAGAGAGACCCCTTTGGCTTCTGATGAGATTTTCACTTGGAGAAAGAAGAATCATCAGTGTGCATCTAAACCCACCTAGTGACCGGACCTAGGTGCTTGGTTTTCCAGATCAAGGAAGGAGTATCGTTAACCCAGTTGGTATCGGTGGAAGTGACCGATCCGTGCCTAGGAGATACAATTTTTCATTTCCTACTTCTATGGCTGTGCATACTATTCTAGTATTTGGAGGAATTTTTGGACAAGGAGAAAATACACAAGGCTTGGGTAACACATCGGGGAGTGGCAGGACACACATCTGGCAGTGGCACAATCTCACAAAAAATTGTGTAGTTTAGTGGGATGTTGGGGACCCTAGGCGTGACTACTTTAGGCCCATTACTTATATAGGAGGATCTGGAGGTGGAACTGGTGGGACTGGGGGCACAAGACCTGGTGGATCTAGTGGATCCAGAAGGAGGAGGAAACACTAGAGGAAGTCAAGGAACTGGATCAGAGGACAAGGGCCCCAACCACCTCCTCAAGTCTTCTTTGAGATGTCTTTACATTTTCCATATTATAGAGGTATTGAAGATGTTGTGGAGCATGTTCACAAGTGTGAGTTTCTATGGCACGCAAAGGGATCACAACCCCAGAGTGGAAGGCCAGTCAATTTGCAATGATGTTTGTAAGGGCACATGCATAGCTGGTATAGGAAGTATGACCCCATCAGATGGTGGTAGATTACACCACATTGAAAAATGCCTTCCTAGCAGAATTCCACATCCCTGAGTTTGAACAGAAGAGCATCAACACCCTTAAGGAGATCTAATAGGGAATGGCAGAGAGTGTGTGGGAGTATGATGCATGGTTCAAGACCCTCTATCAAAGTTATCCTATGACATTCACCCTTCACAACATGCTCAATGGTTTTTGGAGGGTTGATAACACCATTTAGAAGGGCATTATCTCATAAGACTTTCACAGACCCCATGTGAGGCGTTGGAAGTTACCCTGCATGTGCTGAAGCTGTTGGGAGCATTGACACTAGTGTTAGCCCATTTCTAGAAGCTCAAATCGCTTCTATGGCTAAGCAGCTAGAGAATTTGTCTGTGAACTCAGCCCATGAGACTCACAGTGGTATATGGTGTAGATTGTGAAGTAGAGGGGCATGTCAAGGATAGCTTCCCTAAGAAAGTTGGTACACACTATAGCAGTGGATTGTGAAATTTTTCATGGGGACCATGATGCAAGTAGGTGCCCTCTACTACAATGTGCAATCCATAAAAATGTATCTTGTTATTGTAAGATCTATACATCCACATCACATGACACCAAAGATTGTAGGTTGATTGACCATAGATTCATGACGCTATTGATCTTGGTGTGTGCCAAACTAGCCTTGCAAGTGGTTCTAAGGGTGATGATCACCATTATGAGGAGCACGTAGATGGAGGTGCATGCAGAAGGGGATTTCATGGAGGATTCCATGGTCGTGGTAACTATGGAGGAAGAAGTGAGTTCCCATGTGGAACCTATTTTAATTGTGGATCTACAGACCACTACAAGTGTGAGTGTCTAGACTTATTATAGTGCTCATGGTGTGGGAAGAAGCACAAGTATGAGGAGTGCCCTGAGTTGTTTGAGCACATGAGTCAACAACACTGGAAAGACAAGGGCACTACAATGGTAAGCATTAAGAAGGATGACACACAATGGATGCCATGGGTGACACGTGATGTAGGCTTGGAACCTGTTATGGTAACAACAAGAGTAGAGGTTGCACGTGCAAAGGAAATGCCAAGGCAGAAGAACCTAGTTTCAAGGGAAGAAGTGGTACATGGGAAGTACCCAGACCCTACACATCAAAAGGAGGTATATCAAGAAACCATGGATGTCATTCAGAGTTTACAAGGAGAAATCCAAGTGTCTAAAGGAGTAGTCCAGGAGGGAGGAGAAAAGAAGGAAGGTCGAGGTGCCAAAGGATGACCTGGATGAGGTCAAGGAAGTATGTAAAATACTAAGGCAAGAGAATATTATTCCCTTGCTAGGAGCATGGTTGAGAGAGAAGGTACACACACTAGAGAAGAGTGTGAGAGGTAGGTCTTGCATGCAAACCTTCCCCCTCACAACCTTGACTATGATAAGGAGATCACGTTAAATGTGGTCATGGATGGATGGATCCTTAGTAATATCCTCATTGACATAGCGTGGAGGTCAATGTTCTCACCTTGGATGCATGGCATTAGATGGGAAGACTTGCATTACAACCATCTTTGAATGTGTTGTATATGAAAAAAAATGAAGGAAATTCCCATCGGTGTCTTAAAGGATGCAGCTATCACCATTTAGGGGCTAAGTTTATTGGGGACTTTGAAGTCTTGGCGCTCACCGAGGTAGACAATTTCCCAACATTACTTGGGTGCCCATGGTGTTATAAGAACAATGTGGATCTTTGGTTCAACAAGGGATACATAAGCTTTGAAAATGAGGAGGAATGGGTCATCATACCCCTGGCTGATGGAAAATCAACACCCTATACTAAACCCTTGGGAGAAGAAGTCCTTGATAGAATATACGTGTGCTCAATCAGGGACCCTGAGATAATCCATCCCACATAAGGAGTTATCTAGTTTGAGGATGCCTAGTCTGTGAGTGATACCACAAGCATGGCATGTGACAATTGGGCACATGGGACCTATGAGTTAATCGGATGACATTTGAGAGGATCGGTGACAAAGGTGAAAAGGTGAAAAAGGCACGTATAGTCGGTGCCTAGGAGGAAAGAAGCTACCTAAGTATTCAGGAGGAGCCTTCCCTGAGATATTTTATAGGAGATGGAAGCTCAGTGGAAGAAGGAGAATGAATGAAGAGGGATGTTAAGTTATGTCCTACTCAAAACTATTGTGCACTGGTGGGTGACACATTAGGATAACCTCTTGGAATGGTGTGAGGTGAGAATTTCCTTCTCATAAGGTTTTATGCAAAGCAACGTGCCCATGGCTATAAAAGACTACCATGGTAAAGAGACCACTTCCTTCCATATCCAAGCATGTGAGACAGCCTGGATGGGAAGTGCAAAAGCATTTACCACCTTCATTATGGGTTCACAAGTTATACTCCACCCTACAAGGTGTGTGCATGTGCATGGTACATTCACACTGAGACACACCGCTAGACAAGGAATTGGAAAGAGTTAGTGGCTGATCTCATTCAAACATTCAAGTATCAGAGTACAAAACCCTTGGTGGATAAGGCATTATAGGTTATCAAGCACCTTACCATTGGGGATAGTGCTATGGTGGAAGACAGAATACAAGAGTTTCTAGGTGAACCTGGCCTAGAGGTGTGCTTTGAGGAAGAAGAAACAAAAGAGATACTAGTTTGAGCGTGCATGTGTATAGAGAAAGAAAAGGGGAAGATGGTGTATGTTATTGATGGAGAAGAGGCAGAAAACTTGGATGTTAACCACTCTGTAGGGATGCATGTGAGGTCATAGATAGTGTTGATGAATGGGCACACCTACCATGAACCTTTAAAGACAAAGAAGGTTAACATCGGCTCAGAAGAAGAGCCTAAAGAGGCTATCATCAGAGACTATTGGTGGAGAGGGAAGTCTCAAGATCATTGATCTTTTATGTGAGTTTGAGGATTTATTCCACATGGGTATCATGAACTCAAAGGTGTTCACCATTCCTTGGGGGAAATGAGAATTAAGTTGAAGGAGGGTGTGCCGGTCCGGAAGAGACCATACCAAATGAATCCTAACCTATGCGTGAAGGTCAAGGAAGAAATAGATAAGATGATAGCATCGGGCATCATTGAAGTTGTTGAAGAGTCAAGAGTGGATAAGTCCAATGGTAATTAGTATCAAAAAGGATGGAAGGATAAGGATATGTGTTGATTACAGGGACTGAATGTAGTGTGTATCATTGATCCTTTCCCAACCCCATTTACTGAAGAAATCTTAGAGGGAGTGGTAGGACGTGAGGTCTACTCTTTCACAGATGGATTCTTGGGCTATCACTAGTAAGGATCGTGAAGGAGGACCAGAGGAAGATGAATTTTCACCACTGAGTGGGGAAGTTTTTCCTATATATTCATGCCTTTTGGGTTGAAGAATGCACCTATTGTGTTCTCGCGCATTGTGGTACAAGCTTTCAAGACTTCATCCATAAATTTCTTCAAGTCTACCTAGATGATTGGACAAGTATATGGGTTAGTGAAGGACCATTGTGACAACTTAAGGTTGATGTTTGAAAGATGTGGTAGTTGAGGATATCCCTCAACATTAAGAAATGTGTCTTTACTACCCCATTTGGAACATTATTGGGCACATCATATGTAAGGAGGGCCTACTAGTAGATCCCACAAAAGTTGTAGTAATTGTGGGATTGAGGGAGCCTACTAGTCAAAGCAAGTGTGTGCATGGATTTCTTGGACACATGGGTTACTACAGAAGTTCATCAAGGGATATGCCAAGATCACCATGCACCTTTAGAAGAGTTTCTTAGACATAAAAGTGCCTTTCATTGGGGAGAGGGCAAAGAAGGCATTTGACACTTTAAAGGATAGGCTTGTCACCGCACCCATACTATGATTCCCCTCTTGGGATAAGCCCTTCCATGTTCATGTTGATGCCTTAGGGACCACCATTAGAGTAGTACTTACACAACCTAGTGAAGGGATTATTGATCATCCTTTGTGCTTTGCAAGTAGGAAGTTGACACAATGGAGTAGAATTATACTACAACTGAGAGTGAAGCATTGTCAATGATCTATACACTACACAAGTTTAAAAAATATTTACTAGAAACCCCTTTTATATTTTACACTGACCATATGGCATTGAAATATTTAGTGAACAAGCCCATTCTACAAGGGCATATGTCGGTGGGTACTATTGTTCCAAGAATTTGAGTTCATGGTGGTTGTCAAACCAGGAAAAAGTAATTCTGGACCTGATCATTTGTCTAGAATCGATTTAGGGGAGGACATGCAAAGCATTGAGGATACCATGCCAGATGCACAACTATTTAGGTTGTGACACATGCCCTCCTTAGACTTAGAAGATATTGCAGTATTTCTCAAGATAGGTGTAGCACTGGAAGGGATGAAGGCATTGGATAAAAAGTGGTTAGCTATATGCTCACATGCCCTACATGTTGATTAGTGGGGATTTATACAAATTAGGACATGATGAGATTTTGCACTGGTGTGTGCTAGAACATGAGTGCCTAGCCATAATAGAAGAGGCACACAGAGGTAGTGTAGGTGGACACTATGTAGGTGCCACTACATGCAAGATATTAATGGCCGGATTATGGTGGGAGACCCTATATCAAGACTGCAAGGAATATTGCAAGGTGTGTGACCATTGTTAGTGCATTGGAAAACTAGGGTGAAGAGATGAAATGCCTTTGCACCCTATTCCCAGTGCCAAGCCATTGAAAAGTGGGCTATAGACTTCATAGGCCCTATTACACCAGCCATGCGTAGGACTAGATCATGGTATATAATCACTTACACAGATTACTTGACAAGGTGGGCAGAAGCAACACCTACTAAGGATTGTACAATAGCTACTGCAGCAAGGTTCCTATGGGAAAACATTATTACAAGGTATGGATGCCCTTTGAGTTTGACTAGTGATAGGGGTACACATTTCTTGAATGAGACAAGTAAGGATTCTGTTATCAGAATTCATGGTGGCTCATCACAAAACTACTCCCTATCATCCTCAAGAAAATGGAACTACTTGAGGCATTTAACAAAATACTTAGTCACATGTTGACTAAGATCTATGTGATGTTGGTAGATAGGATTGGGATGAAAAAGTATCATCCATTCTTTGGGCATATAGGAAAACCTACAAGAGGTTAAATAAGGCCACACCATTTCAATTAGTGTTTGGCATGGAGGTTTCCTACAAGTTGAATTCATGTTACCTTCTCGTATAGTGCATAGGAGGATTGGAAGATGAAAAGCACTGGAAGAAAGAATTGACAAGTTAATGTAATTGGATGAAAGATGATCACTCGCCAGGTGGAGCCAAAGACTAAAAAAAAAAACAAAAGGCATGGCATGATCATCACATTAAGAACAAGAAGTTTGAGGTTGGGAAGATGGTCTTACTATATGATTCAAAGTTTTTGCGCCATCCTGGGAAGTTGAAGGTGCATTGGTTGGGTCCCTACATCATCTTGTACATCCTTGATTTAGGTGCATGCATGCATTACAAGCACTGGATGGGATGAGATTTCAGACACTTCAATGGGAGTAGGTTGAAGCCCTACTATAAATAAGTCTTCTTGGTGTTTGTAATAAGGTAGTATTGCCAAGTTAGTTTAGGATTTCCTTTAGTGCATTTTCTTTTCTTGTGTTTCCCTTTCTTTTTTTTTTTTTTTTGCCTTGGGCATCGTAACCTCATTATTTTTCAAAGGTTGTGAATGCACAGAGGACACACATCATTTTAGTGTGGGGTAGAAGTAAGGTGGAAGAAATTACAAAGTGTGAAGTGCCAGGAAGGATTGCATTGGAAAGCCTGGTTGGATGGCCCTAGGAAAGGAAGTGCATGGAAGGAAAGGTGAAAAAGGATGGTTGGTGTCAAGGTAAGGCTACATTGTGGATCCATGTACAAGAGAGGAAGAAGTGCAAAAGAAACATGAGGTAGGTGAGAGAAAAAATCATGATGGAAGTACCTTTGACATTGGTAACACACGTGCACACAAGGGTCTCCTATCAAGATGGATTGGTTGCATGCTAGAAGGTTGGGGATTGTCGCGCAAGGTTGGGTGCGTGAGTTGGGGTGCTAGAGTTAGGTTTTGTTGAAAAATCCACATTAAGTGTTGAAGTACGGTGGTAGGTGAGGTAGCATTTAATGTTAAAAAGTGGGAAAACTATAAATAGAAGGTCGAGCACTTCATTATGGACATTGTGAATATGAAGAAGGAAGAGATTTTGTGAACTAGGGTTTCAGAAAGTTGATCCGTGTGAAGAAAAATTGGAAAAATTTAACCGTGAGTGACTAGTTTGGATCTACAAACTAGGAGGGAAATAGTTCATGGGTGTAGAGAGTTGTGGAGAAGTGTCATCTTGTGAAAGGGATATTCTAGTGAGGGTTTGGCAGCTAGGGCATGGGTTGAAAAGGATTTTCTTCACAAGTTTGAGATCTAATCTTGGAAAGGGTAGAGAAGCAGAGAAAGAAAAGTTGAAGTGCAAAGATAACCTACACAATGGCACCCAAGAAACCAATTGTAACACCTAAAAGGGAAAGGGAAAGGGAAAACAACAAGAAACTACCACAAGTACCAATGAAGAATGGTATGTAGAAATGCAGTACCCAGATGGGGTTTTTCTTGGAAAGGAGTGGGAGTCCCATTTAAGAAAAAATGATGAGTAAGAAGTGATTATAACCATCACACAAATGTGACTAAAAAGGAAATGGCACTAGAGTTAGTGCACTGAAAAACAAGAGGACACTAGAAGGGTTACCCATTTATAGCGATGAAGTAAAAGTGAAGTTGGAGAAGGTGGGATTGTTGCAACTCTATGAGTTTCCCTACTTTGGGAAGCCTGAAGCACCTCTATCAATGGCTAATGTCATGTGTACATGAAGACCACTTTCACTTCACGGGGGCACAAGATGCGCATAACTCCTTAGCTAATTTCAAAATTCAGGTCTCATCTGTGAAGGAGAAAGTATAGAGGATGACCTATGTGACAAAGAAGCCATCAAAGAAACCACCGCATATGCATACAAGAAGGGGTCAAGGTACTTTGATATTGTGGATATCAAGACCCGTGATGAGAATGGCACGCGTGCTAGTAACAAAACTTAATGACCAAGAGAGGTGGATGCAAGTGAACAAGTCATGGCTCAATGTTTGCAGAAGGATATCGAGAAGGTGCCATCTACAACTTGTCTACATACATCATGGATGAGATCATAGCAGCAGTGTGCATAGAAGGTGACAAGATACTTTTCAGCAATGTCCTCTTGACTATTGTGTTTTTAGAGATCGGAGTGCCAGATGGTAGGTAAGTTCATTTGGGAGTACCCAGAGGAAGACCCCTCACCCATGCAAAGAGATTTAAAAATACACTTGCATGATAACATGATGATGCCATTCACAAGGTGCATCTTGAGAAGTGGTATACACACTTGAGGAATGCATTTGGGGAAGAGTGGAGGATCCCAAAACAACTACCAAAGCTCATAGAGGGAGAAGTTGAATTTACAAGTATACCAACACTTTATGCATTGGTAGATTTAGGTTGGTTGATGAAAGCATGAGCCCATGGTGTAAACTTCCATTTTCCTTCACCGCTCAAGTACTTCCAGGTAGGGAGTAAACAGATTCAAGGAATCCAAGAAGCTGAAGTTTGACCTTGGAAATATGGATCGAGACCACAGGGAGATGCGCAGGACGTTGGTCTACCCCAACAAGCATGCGTACATGGAAAAGTATGTATCACATGAAGTTTAGATGATGAAACCTCTGACTCTACCTATTGTAGGGAGGTCCATGCAATGCATGTATACCTTTCGCATAAGGCCCAAGTTTGAGAAGGGAACTTATCTTGAGAATGAGATATCTATACTAAAGACCCAACATGTAGGAAGAAGACCGCACCCAAGAAAAAGGAGATGATAAGAGATAAAGAAAAAGGCACCAAGTGTCCAAGATACACAAATGGTGGGCACCCCAGAACAAGTGCTAGAACAAGTACTTACACATGCAGGAAGAGGTCCCTAGTTAGAGAGGAGGTGCCAGAACAAGAAAATCCTATCGCAGAGGAGAATCACCAGAGGAGGAAGAAGAAAGATCCGAATCCCCTATACTAGAATCCCCAGTTAGGAAGAAACAGAAGGTGATGGAGGGAGTTGATTCGGAGGACACAGAGAGCTTGGAGAACTACAGGGGTGAGAGAGATGATGATGAAGAAGATGAACCTGAAGGAGACCAAGAACCACTTGTTTTCAAGCATGCATGATTCGGAAGAAGAAGGTGAAGAGGAGAAGAATGACTATCACTTTGTGTGAAGGAAGGGAAGCAGGAGGAGGAAGGGCCCAGGACATGGGAGGAAGTGAAGAGGTTAGCATGAAGGGATCAGAGGACTCCAAGCCTCACTAAGGATGAAGTAAATGAGGTGGAAAAAGAGAAGCAATGAAAATCATTGAAGCCTTGGTAGAACAAGATTGGAGTGCAACGCTGAAATAGTGATGAATGAAGATAAGGAAGAAAGTGTAGGGAAAGATCATGGATAGTGTGGGAGGCCCTAGTCTAATGGTAACTATTCCTAAGGGAATGCACATATGAGGAAAGTGCTTGGAGATCCAAAGACCAAGAATGAGCTACATTGATGATCCAAACAAGGTGTTTGTGTGCACGCTTCCAAAGCATAGTCCCAACAGATCAACTCTTGGCAATGAAGTCATTTGATGAAGAAGGTGCATACCCTCGATGAGGAAAATGCTTTCTTGGGAAATTGAGTCCCACATTGATGAGCTAGAATTTGAGGTAAGCCAAGGGGAAATAATGAAGATTCCTGAGTCAAAAGGAGACAACCCCTTGGTGAGCATCTCAACAACTTTCGGATGAACAAGTTTGTAATGCGTTGAATAAGGTCTCGGTTGAACTGGAAGCTAGGTTATTTGGGAGGAATGACAGGTAAAATTTCTAGAGGTAGAGCTAGAAAAAGGGAAGAAGAGCTAGAAAAAAGGACCAAGGACTTAAAGCAAGAGGAACTAATTAGCATAAGCTAAAGCGTGAACTAAGGGAAGAAAAGGAAAGGGTACGTGAGGTATACAAGAAGGTAGAATCCATCACAGATGCCATTGTTTTGAAGCATCCGAACCTAGCACCACCCACGCAAAAGTATGGATCTTCCCTTGAGTGCCTTGAAGACTTAACATGCATCCTCACCATGGAGAGGCAACCTCTGGCCTTAGAGTCCAAGAAGAAGTAGCAACATGCCTAGAAAAGGAGGAAAATTGAAGGTTGTAGCAATCATTTCAAGTACAACAAGGTTCTTGCTGATGTGAAAATTTCTACCCATATTGTTGAGGCTGCATATGAAAATTGCAAGATAGAGATAGAGTGGTGAGTATCCTAGTCGCCACTCATGAGGTAGAGCTCAAGGAATTCCAAGAGAAGAACAAAGGAAATAGAGAGAGTGGGAGAGGATCCTAGTTGAGGTTGAGAAGAAGTCAGAAGCCATTAAAACCTTATGAGGTTCAATTAAAAACTAGCTGAAGGAGTTGTACCCATAGATTACAAGAAGGATGGATGTGCTTGAGGACATGGGAAAGGAATTGGAAGGAATGGTTGAAACAATAAACACTCGAGGAGATGGATTGGGTTTTGAGGAGGTAAGTGCCCTAGTCGGTGACCTCTACCAGAGAGTGCAAAATGAAGTCGATGCCTAGAACAAGTTGGAGGCTGACTTGCAAAGAGATTTTCCTATCTTGTTGTAGTAATAACAACACTTCCCATTCTTTCATTTTTCCCAATTCTTCATTCCCTTATTCTTTTTCCAAGATGTTAAGTCTATTGTAATTATTTCTTTGAAGAAGTTTTCTGAGAAGGAGAGAGAATAGGTAAAGTGTGGGGTGATGTTGGGCCCCTAAAATATTGACTAAGTACAAAAAGGCACATGAGCATGCAAGGCCTAAGTTGAGGGGTGGGTGTGTAAGGAGAAGGCATGCAAGGTAGGGTTCTAGGAGGGTTTTAGAAGGACCCGTGATATGCGCTAGCAGAACAAGGTCTGGGACTTAGCCGTATTTGGTGTATCGGAAGGACATGAGAAAAGTGCATGACCCACCTACGCATGATGAATGGATAAGGTGCCATCCTGGCGACAAGTTGGCCTAGGAAGGAATATGCCCTATGATGGAAGCTTCTAGAAGACCATCATGGCAAGGAGTGGAGAGCTCAGGCTAGAAGAGCATGCTCCCATGGAGGACCACATCTGGACACTTGGCGATGGATCTGAAGCCTTAGAAAGAAGTGGTTGGAGTTCAAGAGGCCTATAAATACAAGCACCCATAAAGAAAAAAAGAGTAGATCAATAGAGAGTGGAGCTCTGTAGAAATACTTGTGAGGAGTTGTATTGGGTTGGGTAGATAAAATATAGGAGAAGGATGCATCAAGGGGCTTGGGATTGTAAATTTTCTTTTGAAAGCTAAGGGATGTAAATCTAGTTATGATGTATGACTTCGGTCTGCCATACTGTGATGTTCTGTAATGGATCTAATGGATGTAATGAGGTTACCAACTTATTTGAATATGATCATTAATGATTCTGGTCCATACATATATCTTCATGGTTCTATTTCATGTTTTTATGGAATGAGTATGAATCCTTATGCATTTTCCTTTTTGTTTTGGTTCAGTCCTATAATTTGTTAAGTATCTTTCTATCTGGAATGATTGCATTGGTCTAGAAGCTGTTCTGAGCTCTATGATGATTGCATGTCTCATTTCCACTCACTCTCTTTAAATTCCTATCATAGATGATGTTTCCCACTAAACTCACATTGACCAACGTGATGACATGCACCCCTCTCGGATTTCGGACTTACAACTTCATCCTACACTTTACCAAGTGTAGATTACATGGGAAAGCAGAGGCCCATCTTCATGTTCCAATAATATCCTTATGTGTGATTTTCTTTCAGGAACGAGGATGATTCTGTGTTTTTCATTGTGCTTCTCATGAGTTCTCATTGAGGTAATTTATCAAACCTTTGGGAAATATATTTTGTCTTACATATTTACGTTGCCATCTCGCAAATTTCTAGATTAAGTCTTATATATCGTAAACCGATGATTCACCATTAGTTTTCGAGACATCAATACACAGGTGTAATTAGCACAAGGTCTTGAAAAAATGACACATTAGGGGCTCTTTGCAGGGATTGACACAACTTTATAGCATATTTTCACATGGGATTTACCTCGGTTAGTAAGACATGAAAATTTTTAGAGGCAAACTTTGAATTGAAAAGGGGTGAGCTAAAACAAGCACCAACATTGGCTCAGACTCAAGGATGGGCACCCCTATGGGTGCCACAAGAACCAAATAGAAAAACTTGACAAATAGACCAAGTGCCTTAATTCATTAGGTGAATGATTCATAACAGAGACACACACATGGATTTATGAGAAAATACGCACCATAAACAATTGAAATACCGAAAAACTGGTCACTTTAGACTAGAAACACAAAAAAGGGAAACAAAAACAAACAAACAAATAAAAACTATACATTGTACAAAAATTCATACCTGACTGTGCGAGCTCAATCCAAAAAGTGTTTGAGATGTCTATCATTGACAAGAAATTCCAATAGATCTCCTTCTAGGTCCTTAAAGAAAAAGGTATGCTCCCAATTCTAATATCAATAGAGTACAGCCCCATCCACAGAGCATAAAATTTTCCATTTTTTCCTTTTCTTCATGTCTACTATCCCACAACAGGACTAAATCTCCAATGTTAAACTCTCTTGGAGTTACTTTCTTTTCAAAAATATTTTTGAGCCTTTCCCTTAACTTCAAGTTCTTCTAATGAGATTATCTTCTTTCTTCATCTTGTTCCAAAATTTTGTTCATCATTACTTTATAGGGGCTCACTTCCCCTTCATCTCTAAGTTGTTACATGAATTGATACAAAGACAACTGTGTATGCAAGGGAAAAAGATCCTAAACCCCATAAACTATCTCAAAAGGACTTTTACCAATTTCTCTTTTAATGGTAATTCAGTCTACCCATAAAGAAAACTTGAGTTGTTCACCCCACTTTCTTTTATTAACTTCTAGGGTCCTCTGAGTATCTTAAGAAGATTTTTATTGTTGGATTCAGCTTGGTCATTTCCCTGTGGATTATAGTTTGATGCATAGGCCAAATTAATTCCATACTCTTTGCACATAGCTACTAATGGTTTATCCCTAAATCTCATGGCATTGTTAGCAACTATTTTGATAGAACTCCAAATCTATAGATTATATTGTTTAAGATGAAATCCATAACTACTTGGTGAGTTTCCTTTTTGGTGGGAATAGCTTCAACCCACTTAGTGAAATAATCAATAGCAACTAGGATCCATCTATGCCCAAGCACTTGAGGAATATGACATTTCTCCAATGAAATCCATTCCCCATTACTTGAAAGGAGTTTCAACTGATATTGGTTGTAATGGTAGAGCACATGCGGCCTTCAATCTCCCAGAGAAATGTTGACAACTTTCACATCTCCTAACTAGTGTAGTTGTATCCTTGAATAGTGTGGGCCACCAATATCCTTCTCTCAAAATCTTATGTGTTACTCTTCCAGCAAAGTTCCCTCGCACACTCCTCCATGGAATTCCGAAATTATTGTGGGGACTTCCTCTTCAATTATACATCTAAGTAATACACCCTCTGGATTTTTCCATGCTAGACCAAAATTAGTCATGACATATTTTTGGGATGCCAACTTGAGTGTTCTTCTCTGATTTTTGTCTAGGTGTCTGGGGCACTCCAAATTCCTCAAATAATAAATTACATCCTTATACCAAAATAGAGTTCACTTTTTCATGAGGATTCATACCATCCTCTTCAACAACATTCACCTCCATAACCTGCAAATTACTTTCAACCATCAACTTCTTTAGTCCCATACCTCTAACCAATTTGGTGGTTTGTATCTCCATATCATATTCTTGCAATTTATTCACCCAACGACACCTTTTGCTAGAGACTTCCATTTCTGTCAATATATCTTTAACCATCGTATGGGGAACATAGGCTACAATCTTAGAACTTAAGATATAAGGCCTAAAAAATTTAGTAGCTCTTACCAAATCAAAAGCTTACTTTTCCATGATAGTGTACTTTAATTCAACACCTTGTAGGGCCTTACTAAAAAAATCAATAGGCCTTTTATTTCCATCTCCATCTTTTTGCAATAACACTAATGCAATAGTATTTTCAGAGGCAAAAGAAAATATTTGAAAATCCTTTTTATAGTCAGGGATTGCTAGTACCAAGGCATTCTTTAATGCTTCTTTAATTCTTGTGAAATCTTGAACACTCTCATTCTTCCCATTTAATGACCTGGTCTCTTTTCTAGCATGCTTGTTATAGGGATTGTTATCTCAGCAAAATTAGAGATAAATCTTCTAATAAAATTTATTTGGTCAAAAAATATTGAATTCCCTTTTTATACTTAGGGATAGGAACCTTACCAATTACTTCCACCCTTTCAGGATCAATCATGACCCCTTCCTTTGACACAATATGTCCCAATAGTTTATCCTTTTGAACTCTAAAATGACATTTCTTAGGATTTAATGAAATCCCATATTCTCTGCATCTGAGCAACATTTTCTCTAGGTGTCCTAAATGGTCACCTCTTTTCTTGGAAAACACTATTATATCATCTTGATATACAACTATAAAATCATTAATAAGTCCTGAGAAATCCACATCCATAGCTCTCTAGAAAGTTTCTCCAACATTCATAAGTCTGAAAGGCATTCTAACATAAACATATGTCCCTAAGGAGTAGTGAAAGTAGTCTTGAACTATTTAGTTTTCTTGACAACCACTTGATTGTACCCTGAGAACCCATCTAGTGTAGATAATAACTTAGATCTAAACAAGTTGTAGCATGTTATCCATATTTTAAAATGGATAATTATCTTTAATAGATGCCTTGTTAAGATTCTAGAAATCCACACAAAGCCTTATGTCTCCATTTTTCTTTCTAACTGGCACAAAATTAGCTACCCACGAAGAATACCTAGCAAGTTGTATGATTCCTCCATCCCTCAGCTTTATCAACTCTTCTTGCATCTTGAGGGATAGGATAGGATTGATGGGTCTTTGTTTCTTCCTGAAAGGTTTGGAATTGGGTTCTAGAGGTATTTTATGTTGAAAAATATCTTCTCTATAGGCTTTCAATTCAAAATATGACTAGGATAAAAAATATTAGTGCTCTCTCTCAACAACTTAGTATAAGCGTGTTTTTCTTCCTTGCTCAAATTTTAACCTAGCCACACCTTCCTAGGGTTTTCTTGAGTCCCCAGGTTGTATTCTACAACATATTTGGACACATAAATGGGCATGTTGATTATCCTATCAGCATTTTCAAAATTGGATTCAAGGGCAACAAATCCTCTAAGAATCATATTTTTTTTCAATTGGATCACTTCTTTCCCAAAGAGATTTTCTTTCCCATCAAAAATTTCAACCATAGGTTCTAAATTTGTGAGAATTCATTTTTACTTTTAATGAATCTTTGTATCTGATCATCATCTTCAAATACCTGCCAATGTTTGACATTATCAGGCATAAAGGGTCTAGCTAATACTTCAACATCATAGTTACAAAATAAAGATATTTTATAGTTAGAGAAGTGTGATGCAATTACAACTAATTTATTTTTTTGTTGTATTTTGAGCCCTTTCATGATACAAGATATTAAATGAATCAAACATCTCAATAAGATCCCATGCATGTTTATACTGTTTCATCCATTGATTTTTAGTGGCATATAATTTTCTTACTTGCTTCACAATTAACTCAGAATCTCCTTTAACAATGAGGTATTTAATTCCATGTTTCCAAGAAACTCTCAATCCTAGGAGCAATGCCTTGTACTCTACAATATTATTGGTACATTCAAAATTTAATTTGAATGAAAAATTATGAGACTCTTTTTCTGGGGATGTGAGAACTATTCCAGCTCCATTCCTTGCTACAGAACATGCTCCATCAAATATCATAGTCCAAGGAATACCAGGATCTTGTAAATGAGTAACAATATTTATACATTGATCTTCAAAATCAGAAAATCCTATAAAATTATCCAAATCAGTGTCAACAAATAATACCTCATAAGAGGCATTCACAGGATCTTCAATGATATGGAGCATATTTTTCTCTCCATGTAATTTCACCAATTTTCCTTCTACATGTATGGTGGCATATGACATATCCATCTGTACACTACCACCCACACTTGCAACCCATTTTCTTGACAATAACATACCCCATTTAGCAGGGCAATCCACAATAACTACATTCATGGTCAAATATTTTCTGGATAGGTAACTAACTGAACAACTAGCCCTTTCACATACCCAATAACTGGAACACCTCTCTTGAATCCATGGCGTGACATTTCCAAATACTAGTGTTATTTTTATGTCCAATTCATTCATAACTTCCAGTGGCATGATATTGCATGAAGCTCCCGAATCGAACATACAATTGTGAACAAGTCTATCACCAATAATCAAAGAGGTGAAAAATGGATCAACATCCAATTGAGATTCCACTAAAGAAGTACCCAAGTATATCTCTAGGGATTCCCCCATGCTTTCTTGTTCTGAGGAACTTCCACTTTAGTTATGGTAGACGAGACATCCACATTATTTACCTCTTTGTTCACTACCATTGTCTCTTCTTTGAATCCCAAGTATTCAAAAGCTCTTTTTTATGCTCAAGAATCCTAAGAAATTCAACAATAGGTACTGTAATTTTAATTTGGCTCAAAATTTGAGCCATGTCATAAGTGACATACTTGGGTAAGACTATATTGGGAGACAAGAGTAACAATGGTTTCTAATGGGATAAAATTATTTTCTACTTGAGCAACATCAAGTGGTATTTGGCTTATTGGAAAGCGCAGGGCCTTTATTTGGTATATCTTCTTGGGGACATTCTTAGGGACATTAGTTAGCACATGTACTTTATTTTTGGAAGATGGAGCAAGTTCCTTTGACCAATCTATTATGGAGGTTATAATCCTTTTCTTGAGCAACAACCGTGTTCATCAAAAGTTTCCTATCTTCCTTAGAAGGGGTACCTCCATCATATTTTTTTATCATCAAATCCCTCAGATATTCAAAATCATGGTTAGGAAACTGAAAATAAGTCTGAACCATGTCTATATCAACACTGGTAGTAAGAAGAGGAAAATATACCCATTCCAAACAATTCCAAAATGATTCGACAGTCCTGGTACCTAGCAAATTCAATAGAAGTAGCCCCTATTTGTGTAGTATCAGAACATTCTAGCATGCAAACATCACCAAAGTAAACTTCATTAGTAGCATCATCATCAATATTAGAGTTATAAGGGGAATGTGGCATAAAAATTTATCACACCAATCAATGACATGATCTTCTTCAACCAAGAGATACCCTAGCAAGTTAATGGATCAGGTACCAATTTATTTTCTCTCTGGTTTGGTTACTTATTCCCCGACCCCATGGGTCCCTTTCCTCTATCATCAGCTCTATGATCACCTCTGGGGTGATTCCCAAATCTATTATGTCCTTGAGGTTGATGTTGAGCCTGAGGGTTTTCTCCTATGCCTTTCTCAACTCTAGCAAGCTTATAAGAGATCTCTTTAACTTGCCCCTGCTAGGGTTTTAACTACTTCCTCTAGATCTACTAATTTTCTTGGCTGAGGTTTTTTTGGGTTTACTAGCTTAACACCTTCCCTCTTTGAGGTTTTTTCAGCTTCTTTGATATTATTTTCAATCTGCACCACCATGGTAAAAGCTTTGCCTTAAATTTCTAGGATTCTTATCTCTCAAGTAGTAGGTTGCCTTCTTGTCAAATGCGTCTGAGTATTTAATCAAACATGAATCATCACTAGGTCTCAAATTCATAGGAAATATTGCCAAAGTTTTTCTAAACCTAGTATTAAAATCTGAAACCAGTTCATTAGGATTTTTCTTTATGTTCTCAAACTCAAAGAAGGAATCTAGGATCATTTTGTCACCATATTGCATCTTGAAGGCATTTTTCATTTCTAACCATGAATCAATTGAATTATCAAGAAATAATTTGTACCATTCCCTAGCATCTTCATCTAAGGTATGTATGAACAATTTTACATACACATCTTCATGTTCAATTTCAAAATCTTCCATAGCATTCAAGAAGAGTCTAAGATGTTGATCCCCACTTATAGCATTATTTCCTAAAATCTAGGCAATATATTTCAGATTTCATGAGGGACTTCATTTGGGTAACCAACCATTCCATGAAAATCTATGGGTTTGTAAGTATTCACTACAAATGGAGGTTGGGGTGGATTTTCCATATTGTTTTCGAGGAGGTGTTCCAATTAGAGGGTTAAAAAATTGGGAATTGGGATCTTTGGTGTAATGGTGTATGATCTTCAAAGTATTGATCCTTTAATGATTTTGTTTCACAAAGTACTCTATTATTTATAATCAATAAAGGAGAGTTGAAGAATACCCTGATTAGTTATAAATGAAGGACCCTCTTGAGTTGGTGAGTACAAATTGGTACAAGGACTACTTAATTTAGAACTGTCTGAGGTATAATATTCCACCAAAGGTTGATCACTTTCACCAATAGGTACAACTTTCTCTTCGACCTTTGATCACCCAAGGCTTTCTAGATTTGTTTTCTTCTTTGGATTAGTCTTTCCCAACTCTAGGAAAAATCTTCTAGTAGGATCTGATTTAACAAAGGATCTTCTTCCTTCTAGCTTTATGAAATTGTCAAGTAAAGAAACCAAGATTTAGATATTTTACACTTTTTTTTCCAAAATTCTCACAAAGGATGGAGCCACCACTAGGGTTTTACACCCTAGATGTGTTGATTACTTGAAATTATTCACTAGAAGATAGATTTACACATAAATGAACAAAGCTTCACAAATATTTACAATCCTTGCCAAGATTTTCCTAGTAAAGTCAAATTTAATGGAAATCTCACTTGTACTAGGGAAATATAAAGCAAATAAGTACAAATCAAGCTCTATTTTGGAAAATCTCAATAAAGGACTGTGTTCCAGACATGTATTTAAAATAAATATGCAATAAACATTACCAGAGACATGAATTTTACTCAAATTTTGGAAATAGTCCCTGGAAATGGCGCTAGAAGCATGTTGGTACCTAAAATTACACCCCTTAGGGCCTAAGAAGTATCAACAGATGAGTTGATAAACTTTGAGAATGGAAGACTATAAGTATATGTCATTTGTAGTCAAGGAAGGATGTCTGAAAAACCTATTTGAACCTAATTTGATGGGATCGAGTGACACGTGCAAAGGGGATGACCTTCCCTACTGCTTTAGGCCCTACCTTCAACTGGGTGAGAGAACCCATTTTGTAACCTGAATTTGAAAAAAGATAAGTGTAATCAAGGATTCTTAGTCTTTTCTTTGGAGCTTTAGTATCATTCCTGAGTGAACATGGTCAATATATGCACAATTTAACTCCTACGAGTCATCACACTAAATGGTGCAAATGTCACTCAAGCAGGACTCAGGATACTCTAGATAGTGGGAATTTATGTTGGTTCCTGCATATTTATGAAAGGGTAAAATGAAATCTAGGTTTCCTTTCAATAGTATTCATGCATGTTGTGACAGGATGACTAACAAGATATTTGTGTTTTTTGATGAGGCTAAAGTTTTATTTTATAATGACGGGGGATTCAAAAAACTGATAAGTCTCTATATAACACTACTCACAATGTTTTTTCAGACACATATGTCATTCCAAACAACATGGAGAAATTCATCAATTTATCACAGTTCTTACTTAAAGAAATATTTGCATTCATTGATACTCAATTAAGACAAATATTTCACACAATCCTCAAAATACTTAGCACAAAATCTCATGCAAGCATTCCAATGAAGTGTTTCTTGCTCCTAATCTCATACGCTTAAGATACACTCAAAATATTACAAAGATCCATCAACAAAATGATTTCAGTAAGGATTTTATAATCACATTCAACATTGTAAAGTAAAGGCTCACAATACAATACGAAAAAATCACCAAAACTTAATCACTAAGGACAGGCCTAGTGTACTTCAAAGAAAGCAAGAAACACAGAATTGTAGCAAGAAATGCAATTAATCAACAAAGTGTTCAACATTTAAAGTCCAAGACATAAAAATTAAACCCATAGTTAGACATATTTCATTTTAAAATTCATCAAATTATTGACAAGGGAAAAAGGTAATACTAGATCTCAATGCCTACTAATGACTATACTGTAATCATCTTAACACTTGAATTTGAAATATTAAAACTCAAAATGTATTTCTAAGAAACAAATAAGTAGTATTTCAGTAAAAATATCAATCCTTATTCTTTGCCAAATATTTTTAGAAAAACCCCCTTTAGTATGAGGACAAACCCCTCATACTTATAATTTTATCCTATCTAATTTTCCCCAAAATGTCCTTCAAGAAAGCCTTTGAATCCTTGCTCCATGTAGTTCAAAATATGTAAAGGAAAGATATGTAACTAAAAATATTCCCTTTTGCTTCTGATTGGGCTAAGTAAGAACATGTGGTGACATCTGGAGGAAACAAAAGGATATTCTCTTATTCCCAACAAACCTTGTCATTCTTCCTTTCACTTGCTAGGGACTTGGCTTGAGCTTTCTCCTACCCTATTCTTATAGGCATCATACTTTTCAAACATCTGAGTTACAACTTCTTCATCAAGTCCTGAATGATAGTTGAAAATTACTTCATATTTTGTACTTATTTCATCAATCTCATTGAAGACTCTCTTTCCTTGTTAGCTTTCTTATTTCTTTATCAATTGTTGTCTTAGCACTTTCCCAGTCATTCATGAGATTTATATCAAAATTTCTAGGTTCCTTGGTTTACCCATGATATGTTCCCTAAAAAGTATGATCATATTTTTGATACTTTCCTCAGTAATTTTCTCTCCAAGTATCTTTTCCAATCATTCTATCTATCAGATCATGAAGACGATTAATGTAATATGTTGTTTTATGTCTCACCTTCTCAAGGATTTTAAGATAATTTTCAGGACCTCCACTCTTACCTTTTTCATGTTGTAATACTCATGTTGACTACCTATAGAACTAGGAGATACAATGCCTTCCTTAGTGATTATGTCATCATCTAACTTCCTGATGATTTCCATTTTTGGCAACATATCCTGCCACATTTTCTACTCAACCTCACACTTGTCTAGAATCCCAGGACTACTTCTACCTTCTCAAAGATTTGGGAGAATATTTTTACAAATTCTATAATTAACATTTCACCTCTGGTGACCAAATGACTTTCCCATTGAATTGTAGCTTCCCCTCTTTCACTCAAATCACTCACCCTCTTGATATCTTCACCAAGTGATCTAGGGTCTAAGTTTGTCCTTCTTGGTGAGTTCTAGTCAATTTTTTGACTAAGTTGGACAATGCCTCATTCTTAGCCTTTAAATCTCTCTTTGTTTCCTTGAACTCATCAATTTTTGGAACACTCCTTCGACTCCCATAAAAATCATATTTCATTTCTTCAGTAGAGGGCTTACCTAGAGAGACCCTAGAGACTTGAAATTTAGCATGATGCTTCTTTGAGGAACATCAGCTTTGGGAGTTGCAATGTCTATGAACCTTCCCTTTTCTATTTAGGGCTGCCCTAGAAATAACCTTCACCTTTTTGGGTAGTCTTGTTGGAGTGATGAGAGCTAGTATTTGTAAATCATCATCATCCAAGTGTATCTCTACCTTCTTCTTCTTAGGAAGAGTGCTACTGATCCACTCTCTTATAGGAGACTCATGTTCATCAAGTGATTGTAGAACAAGGGTCTCAAGTACAATTATAAGGGCCTTAGAGGAAGATGAAGGTATTGACACACCTTAAAATTGTGAACATAGGTTCCTTTTGAGCACTTTGTTCTACAAGGCCATCTTGGATTTCAATTCCTTCCATAGGATCAAATTGATCTTATGTTATTTCAATCGCCGGGGCTATTGATATCACCTTTAATTTGCCTCAAACTTTCACTCATCATTTTACAGGAACAGAAATAATCTCACTAAGTTCCTAGGGTATCTACCATGGGAATACAAACTTTTCAATAGAGCATTTTTCAATATCTTGTGGCATTGTTGTAACTATAACATCTGCAATTTATTCCTATGTTACTTGCATTGGAATCCCCTCAGGATGAGGCTACATAGTTAGAGTTGATTCTAAGGTGGCTTCAACATGTTATGGTGTAATTGCAGCATCAAGTACTGATTCTTGTATGATGAGGAGTTTTTTCTAGTGGGTGAAGTAATTGTAGTTGTTGGGATATCAAGGGTTATTATCATAGGTGTAGGTTGTTCAATAGGAAAAACTACAGGAGAATGAGAAATAGTAGATAAGACACTAGGAACCTCAAGGTTCTCTACCTGTTCAGGAGTCTCCATCTCTTCCAAATCCACCCATTCAAAGTTTTAGTTATTTTCCTCTTTCAGAATTGAAGTTGTTTTTCCTCTTCTATTTCCTACATGCCAGTATGGGGAACCTTGACCATTTTTTCTTCCTTGGCCTTCTTAAGACCATCCTCCATCACTTTATCTTTTCCTTTGGCTCCTGAGGTAGATGTTAGAACAATCTGTAAGGGAGAAACATGAAAATAGGACTTGCAAATTTACCTTCCTGTGGCATTGCTCCAATCCTTCTTGATGTTTGAGGAGGGGAACTTTGGATCTATCCTGGGCACCTATATTTCTTGTTGTTGGCAATGAATCCAACTTCTTAACTTTTACCTCCATGAAACATCTCTAGTGGCATAAACCCTCCTAAATGGGGGAATAATATCATCAATGAGTTGATTATTTATGTATTCTCTCAATAGTGGGGTCAGTGGTAACTTATATCCACTCCTTTTGAAAACAACCACCTTATGGAAATTCAAATAGGGTGGGAATTTTTCTCTTGATTGTACTTCTTCTCAATGACACTCCAATTTATTGGTGGCAAGGGTTGAGAAGTAATGTTTTCCTAGATGTATTCTTCACTGACTATATTTCCATCCTCCTCTAACCCTTCAGGAGTTTGGATAACCCCAAAATCAACCATTTGAACCAAATTCATCCTCAAATATTATCTTCATCTAACCTCCCTCTCATCTTCACAATTCATCCAGAAATATTCATAATGAGGCTTGTGCTCTACCTGAGTGGGTGTAATATTGTGTAAAATATGTTTGATATCATATTTTTTCTATCCTCAAACTTATTTATCATACACTGTTCATTCCCCTCCAACATTTTTACTTTCTAGATATTAGGGAAAGTATAATTCCCTATGACTATAGGGAATTTATTGGGGACATTACATGTTTCTGAGCACTAATCTGGTGTACTGACAACAATTTTCTGACTAGTTCCATTAACACCCATTTTTCATTAACACATCTGGGAAGCACATAGGGTTTCCATCAAAACCACTAACCCTGATATATGAATAAGTTCTGAATTGAATGAAATAACACCCATACTAAGTAATGACTCTCTTAGCATCAGGGGTGAACCTTTCACTTTCCCAATCTGGATGGTACAAGAAAATTATAGGTGCAAAGAAGTGATTGGAAATATTTATGTAATGTGCTTCAAAATTTGCCAATTTTAATTGATAGAAAACATCATACACTTTTGAACTATCAAGTTCTCCATCCATTAGTAATTCAAGGAAAATTCCTATGAAAATAAATATTATAAATAAGGTATGAGGTCATGAAGAATTCCCCATTCCTATATTTTCTCCTCTTGCTATCTGGGCAACTCCCATCATTTTCTCATGAATACGGGTACTTATAATCTCGGCCCAGAGGGAGAGGTTGTTTTTTGGAAAGTATGACTTGAATGAATTGAACATCCATTCTGAAATAAAGTAGTAGATTCCATACCCATTACCCGGTTCAATAGGGTGATCACATCCCCGACTTCCTCAATAAATTCAGCCCTATTCAATTTCTTTTTCATTCTATGGGAAGAGGTTTGAGGACTATTCATCCAATGGTCATTCATATATTTTTCCATTTATTTGAATGAATATTCCAAGATTCCTATGTTGAATCCTTAGTGATATCCTCTTCCCTTGGGAGGAAAACCCAACATTTTATCAAAAGCATGTTCCTAAAAAGATAAGACCAACTCTCCTCTTCCATCCCGGACTTCTTTAGTTTCAGGATTGTAATTTTGGGAACATACCCATACAAGTTCTAGGCATGGTGTAGCAGGAGGGAAAGAAGAATGAGGTCGATGCAACTATTATCTATTTGGGTCATGGCCTCACTTATTTCATGGGAATATAGCCTCTATTTAAAGTCATCTAAGTCTATGGATGTGATATCGAGTTCTGTAATTCTATCCAGAGGGGAACTAAGACTAGAACTTGTTTTCAAGGGTGTTACAAAAATATTCATAATTTTGGTTTAACTCTATCACACCTCTTTGATCTTCTTAAACCAATTGTAAAAATATCACAGAAAATGGGGGAGACTGATGAACTCACCTTTTTGACAACTATTTGGAACTGTCTGGAAAACCTTCGCAATGAAATTTGAGCCTTGATTTCATTTTCGCTTCAACTATATTTCAACAATGTTTCTTCATAGTATCAACCCTTTAAGGGCATCTCGTATGTGAATTAGCTTTGAAATAATTCACTTTATTAATGTCTCAAAAAAAATGCATTAATCTCGCATATGCATTCATGGGGAGTTTTTTTAATTCTCAACCTCTTTAATCCTTACAACCATTACAATATTTTCATGTCATATCACTCACGTATCTATCTTACATGGATCTTCTACATTAAAGGGATTTACTCCTATACAACTAGTGCATTAATGAACCACCTCTTTTACCGCCAACGAGGCTTTGGGAAGATCTTGCAAGGTGACCTACGCACTATTGTTGTAATATGAGAGATGCACTTCTTTTCCCGCCCCATACATGCTATAGACTTGGTCCATGTTCTTGGGTATTTTGGATCTTGGACTTATTTTTATCAATTACATACCCTAAGGGACCACAAGACTTTTTTCACTTTTTGTCTAGCTTCCCGACCTTCCTTTCCACATAGTGCTTCTCTTTGACTTTGACCAATGAGATGACATGCACCCTCTTTTGGATTTTGGACTTACAACTTCATCCTGCACTTTACCAAGTGTAGAGTGCCCAAGAAAGCAGAGGCCCATCTCCCCATTCCAATAATATCCTTACGTTTTTTGTCTTTTGGGGATCGGGGATGATTCCGTGTTTTTCATTTTGCTTCTCATGAATGCTCATCAGGGTACTTTATCATACCTTTGGGAAATATATTGTGCCTTGCATATTTACATTTCCATCTATAAAATTCTAGATTAAGTTTGATATATCAAATCAAACCAATGATTCACCATTATTTTTCAGACATCGGGACACAGGGTGTAGTTAGCACAAGGTCTTGACAAAAATGACACATTAGGGGGCTCTTTGTAGGGATTGACATGACTTTATAGCGGATTTTCACATGGGATTTACCTCAGTTAGTAAGACACGAAAAATTTTGGAGGAAAACCTTCAATTTAAAATGGGTGAGTTAAAAATTCCCCAACATAATGTTATATCTTTGTACCTTTGATTTTTTGTAATGTTTTAATGTTTTCTCTTTTTTTTAAAAAAATTGAATATGTTTTAAATTTTGACGGTTTTACAAAGGGAAAACCTTTAAGGTAGAATATAATGAAGATGAATCGATGGGAATTTGGAACCAATAATGTTACTCAGTGTGATAAGATCCAACAACAATGTTTGCAATTTCTTTAATAAGGAGATTATGAGTATTTTTTTATCAAGAGTAATATTATCTCCAATCTCGATGACCATGGTGACATCATACTTGATAAGTGAATGTGAATTATCTTTCAACATGGATTTTGTGTGTGGGATATTGAGTTCCTTATCCATATGTTTTTGCACTTTTTTCCATACCGACATTTGCATTGGTGTACATTCTTGAATCATGTTTGAATTTTTATATTTGTGAGTGTTGGATTTGCTTGGTTCTTAAGATATCTTCGGTTTTTTTTTCTTAGCTTAAAGAAGAAAATGTTGGTGTTTCCTAAAAGATAATGTGTTATTTAGTTGATCTTGAGAAGTGAGAGAATAAAATGGATGTTTGGGATTGATGATAGGAATGTTATGAATTATGGTGGGCTTACCACCATTTTTGATAGAAGGATGATAATATGAACAAAGAATATATGGTTGAAAAATTGAAGAGAATGGGCTACCGAGAGGTGAGACATGAATAGAAGATGAAGGGCTACTAGGATGTGGTCCAATGATGGAATTAAATGGGATACCAAGAGGTGATACATAGACAAAATATGAATGGATACTAGCATGTGGCCCAAGTATAGAAGAAAATGGGCTACTGTGAGGTGTCTTATAGATAGAAGATGAAGGACTACTAAGGCATTGCCCAAGTATAGAAGATTATGGGATATTGGGATGTGGTCCAAGGATGGAATAAAATGGGATACTAGGAGGTGAGACATAAATAGAATATGAAGGGCTACTAGGATGTGGCCCAAGTATAGAAGATAATGGGATACCAACAGATGTCCCATATATATAAGACAAAGGACTAGGAGGGCATGGCCCAAGTATAGAATATGATGGGATATAAGTAGGTTTACTAATAATAGAGGATGAAGGGCTATTAAGATTTGGCCCAAGTATAGAATAAAATGGGATACCATGAGGTGACCCATAAATAGAAGATTAAGGGCTACTAGGAGGTGGCCCATATATAGAAGAAGATTATGGGATACCAAGAGGTGACCCAAGGTAAGATTGTGATTGAGGAATTTTGTTATGGAAAGAATGATGGGGTGATAATAAGATAGGCTAGGGATCAATGACATACCCAAGCAGTTCTCCATGTAATGGGGAATGTGAAGATGGAAGAATAAGAGGAAGATCTTGTTTAATGATGCTATGATCTTCCTCTATTTTCTAATAAAAGGAATAAACTTCTTCCCCACAATATGTGAACACAACTAGGTTAAAAGAGAATCTTTTCTCATGATCCTCTAGAGGAATTTCATCATGTAACCTCATGAATTCTTTAATCGCTTCTTCATTCTAAAATAAATCGATCGGTATGGGTTGTTGTGATTCAAACCTAGTAGGTTGATTAGAATAAAGGGGTCCAGCTGGTGTGGAAGATTTAGAATATGTTTGATGATGATTGATAGAAGAAGATGACTCGAGAGATAAAGTTGATTTAGATTTAGATGTCTCGCATTAGTGGAAGAAGATGGGGATTTGGAATGCGTTAGTATTGGTTTTCCTAGAAGATCGCATAGTTCGGTAGACAAAGAGGATCGTGTATCGAGTCACTGGATACACGATGTAGGGGTCGGGTGGATGACTGATAAGAGGAATTTTGAGTCACATGGATATTCGACATAGGAAGAGGGTCATTGAGGCGACCGATAAAGGAGGTCCTGCGAAGAAAGGGGGACCGTAACTCAAGATTCGAATTATGTAGTGCCCACTTCCCTTTGACACCTTTTGATACTGATCTTGATACTATTGATTACATTATGGACATTATTATGGTTTTGATTTAGTATGATGTTAGATGTTGGACCATGGATTATTGTTGATCTTGATTTGGTTATGATGCATGATGATTATTAGAGACCACTTCATATGTGGATGATGATATACTATTTGACATGGATATATTTTGAATGTTGTTTGGACATGTGATTTTGGATATTGTGAGTAGACCTAGAAAATGGACATTATATGATGATGATATAGTTGTTGATATAAATTGTAAGTGATATTGTTGATTTCCTTGATGTTGTTGTGATTCATATGTATAGATGATTTTGTGATTATATTTATATCATGGTGGATGTTCTGATATGGCCACAAGGCTAAAGGAGGTATTTGTGTTTTGTAGGTTAAAATATCACAACAAACATCAGGGGATTGGAGACCAACCACATTGGAATTCTAGATGAATTCAACAAGGTCACCATGGCAACATGTTTTGTGTGTGTGTTGTCTTGTTAGGGATTCCCATGGGGGGAATTACCTTTGAATGTGACCAAGGGCTTTGTGTATTTTATTAATGTGTTTTCTTTTATTATTGTTTGCATGTGCTTATTTTTTAATGCATTTACCCCTTTCATTATTATTTTAATTGTGGAGTATTAATGTGAGTAATCGTATTGTTAAAATAAATAAATCAATCAAATTTGGGATATAAGAAAGTAATTATAGAATTTTTGACTTTTGTATTAAATATGTAAGTGATGTGTAAGAGTTGTGTAAGTCAGATTTTGATGTATGAAACACTCCACCTCCTTGGAAATTTGAATTTGTCCTTGGATGTTGTTTTTGGAGGTTTGTGGGACAAGTAAAACTTGTCCCATACCTCTTAATGTTATTTACCAACCATACCTATGGTTGGAGGGTTGATTTTAGACCCTTTTAATGCATTTTTATAAATCAAGTTGCATGTTTTAATTGCACTTTCTTCATGTTTTAAATTTATAGTCCTTTGGGGTGTGGGATTTTGGAGTGTGTAAGTTTATTTGTCATATTATTCACCCACCTCTTTATTGTGCATTGGAGAATGAATTTGAATTTTGTGTTGGAGTTGAGGATGTGTGATGTGGAATCCTACATGGATCCACCTCATCCTCTTCTCTTCCCTCCTCTATAAAATTCGAGCTCTTTACTTTGTGTTGGGTTGTTGAACTTTTGGAATACTTCATTGGGGCAAATTTTCCTTGGTTGTTTGGAGCTTTTTTGATTTTGGAGAAGATTGGAGATAATTTCATACTTGGGCATTGTTGCTTTTGGGATTGCTTTTTGACATTGAAAGCTTGTTGTATTGGAACAAAGTCTACCATGGAGAGGTAGGATCTTAGATCTTCATATATGCCTTTATTTTCTTTTTTATGTTTGTGTGAATGGTGAATGTTTTGTGTGGTGTTGGTGGTGTAGGAGAAGGCTATAGGGAATCCATGTGGGGGCATAAGGGAATGTTAGTGGCATAAGAATTCTTGTGGAGGGAGTTTGGGATCCACCATGGAAAAGAAATAGCTTGCATTTCTTACTTTTTGGGGGCATAAGGATATGTGAGATGTTTTATTTTGGCAGTTTTCTACAGGTGAATACCCAATTACCATTGCGAGGCATAAGCAGCTTCCCCTATAGTTCTTTCTCCTTTGGCTTGCATGGTGAAGCCTGATTTTTGTGTGATATTTCAATGTAATTGCAAAACTACTATTTTGATATGGACTGTGTTTTTAATTTGAAATGTGCATGTTGAAAGAATGTTGTGTGTTTGTGGAAGCCTGTTGTTTCCATGAGTTGAAATACATTTCTTATTACATTTTGGTTGGGGCTCAAGGGCCAATGAAGAAGGATGGATTCTCCTCTTCATTGGATGTCTTGGTTGGGTGGAGAGCGTTTCCTTTCCCCACTTTTGTTGTGATCAAATTGGAAGAAAAGGGAACTTTGCATGTTGTTGTTCTGGAGCAAAGGAGAAAGACAGTTTGACAGTCCCTTGTGAAATAAATTCTTTTGTAACCTTTCCCACTTTGAAGTGGATGAAATTGTAAATGTTTTGGAAATGGAAAGATGTTGTATGGATTATGAAATTTGTAAAGTGAAATGAAAAGAGACAAACTCTATTATTTGCATTCAAGGAATTGAAACATGTAAAATTGTATTTGGAATCAATAAAGGATTGCAATACCTTTCTTCATTTACATTGTTGCATCGAAATCTGATCTTTAAATGTTATTGAAATTTTTGTTTTAAAGAAAGGAATACATATGAAGGAATTGTATTATTTTTCTCTTTTGAAAATAAGACAAAATTGGAAATAATACTTGGAATTTTAGCTATTAAATGGTTTGATTAGAATCCACTAAATGTATTAGACTAGAAGAGAAATGAATTTTCATATTTGGAAGATGAAAAAAATGATATCCAAATCCTTTAGAAAATTGATCTTTGTTTTAAATTTTAAAACTGGCAAATACTTCTCTAAAATGCATAGTTCGAACCTGCAAACAATAATCAACATTGAAACATTAAAATTTAGCATGCTATGATATCAATGAACTCAATTTGAAAAAAAAAAAACTTAAGGAAATAATTTAAAACATTGCAAAATCAGGCCCAAACCTTTTCAGTCTTTTTTGTCAAATGTTGGAAAATTTGAATTGGAAATCAATCAAGAAAAATTACCCTCCAAATGCATCCTAAATCCTTCTTAGAATAATTATCCATGTCTTTTTGGCATGTTGAGTGAAGGAGAAGATCAAATTGAACAAAATTTATAAGTTAAACTTTACCAGTTTGCTTTTAAAAAGCTTGTAGAACATTTTCTTTAAATTTACCCCTTAATCTTTATCAAAATCTAAAATTAATGATTCTTGTGTAAAGAGGGTGTCAAGAGATTTCTAGAAAGTCCTTGTTTTCCCAAAACTGAGCTCTCTATCAAAAGTTATAGCCTTCTGAAGTTTTCTTCATTGGCATTAATTTTTTGGGAAAAATTCCTTGGTGGGCCCGTGGCCCGAATTTTTCCCTTGGGACTTAGAAAAAAATTTGGAAAGTTTTTAAAATTTTCTCCGCCACCCTGCAGAAAATTAGAAGATGCCACGTGTCCTCATGAGGCAATGGAAAAGGCATAGCACCATTTTCTTCCTTGGCGGTTTTTTTAAATTTTTGGAAAATTTTCTTAATTTCCTCCGCCGGCCCGCAATCCCACATTCATTCGGTTCTTGCCACATGGCACGGTGGAGGGGCAAAACTCTTGAAACTTTATCCTTTTTGAAAATTTATTTTTTTGGAAAATTTTTGTAACTACCTCCGCAGCCCCGCACTCCCGCCCTTGCCTTGAAAAAACCATTTCGCAGATGCGCGGGCCCGTGCGTGCAACTTATCCCTTTCACCCTCCTTTGGCAAATTTTCTCAAACTTCTCCGCCACCCCGCCCTTCCCTCATTTTTCCCCACTTTGGCTTGGAGGGTGTTATGTGTCCTCGTGGACCCATAGAAACATGGGTGAAAAAGTGGATTTTACCCCATGCAGAAAATTTCAAAAGATCTCCTTGTGGCAGGCTCCGCCAACCCGCCCTTTTGGGCAAATTTTCACCCCAAGGCCCGCAAACCATAACTTGAGTTTTATAAAGAGTTAGGAGGACTTATTTATATCATTGGAAAGGTGAGGAAATTTTATATCCAATGGGAATGATTTAGGGAAATTTTTAATTCATTAAGTTAGAGAAAATCAAGTTGAAACTTATAACCCTAAATTGTGGACCTTGTGACCTCTAATAATTGTTACTAAAGAAAAAGTATGTTCTAGTGAATTTGAATTGATCAGGAATCTGTTAGTGGCAGATTTTTCCTTGTAACCTAGTAGTAGACTCCTTTAAATGAAAAAAAAATATTATTCCATAATTTTCCTAACTAATCCTAGGTTGTTTCTTGGGTCTCAAGTGGGTTCTTTTAGCATGCATTACAAATTAGATGGTTTATTGGAGGAACTTGGAGTCACATGATTTCAAAAGGAGGAAGACACCATTGAGATTACTAATAAAGGGGTCCTCGAATAAAGTGAGGACCGTGACTCAAGAGTAAAATTAGAAGAATGATAGGAGGTACTTGGAGTCACATGTATCTCCAAAGGAGGAAGACGTTTTTGATGATGGTGGGGTCCTACAAAGAAAGGGAGGTATTTGACTCAAGAGTAAAATTATATGTTTTGTGGGGAGAATTTGTAGCGACACAAATATTTAGAGGAGGAAAATATCATTTGGGAGATTGATTATTCCCTAGAAGAAATTTGATTTGATGAAGCTCGGAGACCGAGAGGAATTAAAAATATATTTTGGATTAGAATAATCAGGAGATTGAGAGGAATCATATGAATAGTTTCAATTAGAATCATCGAGAAGATTCAGAGGAATTAGAAGAATAGTTTGGATGAGAATCATCAAAATCATACCACTAACCATGAGATGAAGGTGGGGAAAGGGGTAACCGAATGGATTCTCTAGCGTGAAGAACCAAATGAGTTTTAGTCATGATAGGCATATTTTGATGTGAATGTCTAAATCTAGGTTCCCTATTATTGTAAGTGTGAGGAACCATGTGATATTTAGTCATTTTTGGCATCATTGGCTCTAAATTCCTAGACCTAGATAGTGTGATTAAACTCCTTCATAGGGAAGGAATTTCTATGTTGATTTGGGTAGCATAACGGAAACCAACTAGACATTTTGTAAGTATGGAGATGCTCATGTGATTTTCTAAAGGTAATCTAAGGAAAATAGACATTGTGATGACACAATTTTAAAAATCTAACAAGGTTTGGATAATAATTTACAAGTGTAATTGAAAAAATGGTTGATCAAAATCGAGAAACACAATACTGCAAAGGAAAATTTTCCAATGTTCATATTTTATAAAAAAATTCTAATAGGAAACATTATTCCTACGGTTTGAAAAATGTGCTCAAATACTACAATGACCTTAGGAAAAAAAAAAAAGTAGTGTAACAAAGATGTAAAGGTTTCTATGAATGTTAACCAATCGAGGCAAAGAGTCCAAATAACAAGGAAACAAAGAATCAAAGACTCAAAGGATTTTCCTTAGAAAAAAAGTCTTAAAGATGAACGATCACAAGGAAAAATCATGTGAGTTTGGAAAACCAATCCAATATACAAGGAAATACTCCCTATGCAAATGTGTCTTAATGATAGTTTAACGCAAGATGATCAACACAATATCAACACTTAGGTCGAGTTTAAAATAAACAAGGTATTAATAAGGGTTTGAAGTGAGTTATGACTCAAAGTATACTATAACTAGTCTAGATACAAACAAGGCCTAAATCCTAAAAATTGGAAGTTACAAATGTGAGCAACACAACAATACCACTTAGATACGTTAATCAAGCTTTGCAAAAAAGCAAGATATTAGTATCAAAATAATATTGATATGACGTGAACAATGTAACAACAATACTTTTTCAAGGTTGAGGCAATTTTGGAAGGAGACAAGGTAAAAGTATACTAAAGAGTTGTTAAGGTACAAGAAGCGTAATTGTACAGTCAAGACACTTAAATCAAGTTTACAAGAAACAAGATGTAAGTATCAAAATTGTATCAAGATAATGCAAGCAAAGTAACACCTCAAAGGATGATTGATCATGAAGAAAACCTAACTATGATAAAATGTCTTGATGTGGGTATCAAGACAAGGCTACTTAAGATTTGAGTACGTACCAACACACTTTCAATGCTTACCATTGCAATCAAAATAAAGAAGGATGTAAGCGGGTGTAAAATTGATGGACACAATTTTGAGTAACACTACGTATGTATACTTTATTTTGTCTAGAAAAGGGAAACAATAAAACAAAGGAGGAGACCAAGTGGGGGTGAAAAATACTCAAAGCATCACTTGGTAGAGTTTCACCTTGTCTTAACACAAGTGAAAATCTGTGATGAGTAACACTTCACAAATTTTGTGATGAATAACACTAAGCTCAAAATTCAAAGGACTCTCTCCTTGTTCTACTAACAAGTTTTTACTCCAAAAAGTTCTTTCTTCATGACAACTCTTTGAAACATGATTGGTTAAGGTAAAGTTGGCCCCAATGAAAAATGGTTCCCTATGGATTTTGTTCACAACACTCGCCAATTCCTACCTAATACATCTAGAATTGATTCAAGAGATGTGGACCATTACCCCACAATCAAATTAATGAACAATTCCTCATACGAGTAGCTTGAAGATTTTCTCAAAACGGTTTTACTAGACAAGTGGGTAGTGGGGCACTTCCCATTTCATCCACCAATTCCCTCAAGGTGTGGACTACTTTTTGGTTCCTGTGGTAATCCTCATAATTATTTTTATGGCTTATACAAAGATACTTCCCACAGTTTTAAGTAGACGATTTGTGGTTCTTTACCGAACCTTCAAATACATTTTTTTGAATAGTGGTGTGTTTTTAATCATTTTTCTTAGTTTGGTTTTTCCCACCATTGGAAACCTAAGCAACAAATTGTATTAATATTGGTTTAGATCCTATTTCTTTGACAAACGAGTATGGTCCTACATGTAAAAGGTTAATAGTTTTCCAAAAGATCTAAAACATCATGAAAGGGGACTAAATTTTGTTTTTTATTCTCACGATTGTCCTAAGACGCAAGAGAAGAGCATACATAATAAGTAACCCAGACTAATTAAGAAAGGAAAATCTTGTAAATCAAAGGACTAGGCAACTTGTTTTAACCAATTGTTATTCATTCCCTTAACCATGAATTTAATGAAGTGTTTGTAAATGCAAGAAGGTTTAGAGTTGTTTTTATTCTCAAGATCACCTAAAAGGTGCGAGGGAAGAGCATACGCAACTCTATCCTAAGACATGAAAGCAAAAATTCATTAAATATTATCAAATAAGTAATCAAATACGTTATTAGAAACACCCTGCAAAACAAATGTAAGCATTGAAAACCTGCAAAAGATGTTAGAACTAGAAAAGATAAAATATTGTAAATGTTGAAAAAAGGCCCAAATTTGACATAGTACACCAAGGCAACCATTGTAATAGTAGAATGGAAAAAATGAAAACATCGCACCCCTAACAACAAATATACGACCCAAAACACACCATCATGGGTATGATACAAAATAGGGACTGGAAACAAGTAGACTAACACCAACACGGGTAGAGAGACAAATACACACCCCTAATGACATCAATGTGGGTCTGAAACATAAATAATACTAGCAATATAGAATGATAGGAGTGTGTCCAGAGAAGAAACGACGTGGGGGAGGTCACACCATCAAGGGGGTGATTGAGTGGACAAACCGACAAACTAAAGCCTCACAATGGCGTGGTCATCATAACGGTAGCAAGACCCTAGTAAAACCAGCGTGGCACTTCTATCATCAGCACATGACTTATGAAAGTAGTGTGGGGAAGCTTAACACCAACCTAGGATTATGGAATGACATCATAAATATGTAGATTTGACATCATCAAACTCAAAAAGGTCAATTTTTTGTCATCTTAGCCCAAAATTAACAACAACCCATCTCCTTTAAACCTACAAAAGAGACTCAACACATGTAAAGTTAGCAAAATACATCAAGGAATTCAAGTTATTTAACATGTGCATAATAAGGGTTAGCCAAAATTGAGACAAAACTAACAAAACTTGAAATCAAATGCTATGGGGTATGTCCCACCGGGCGTGCCAAATGTGTTCATGTAAAACTATGTTATGTGAATTGAAACTAACACCTAATAGTTCCAAAGCAAAGTTAATCAAACAAGAACCATTAAGATAAGAGCTTATAGAAACTAACTTCTTCAAATGCATGAAACTTGAATAAATCAAACTAACATACTAAGTCATTCCTACTCTTTAGATTGCTAATTAAACATGAACCTAGTTAGATCATTTAGCAATCAAAGTTTATTGTTTTTTGCCTCAAGAATTGAGGATGGAATCTCACCAAGAAATGGCTACAAGGTCATTTTTGGATCTTCCCATACTACTCAAATTTGAGTGAATGGATGCAAGATGAAGAGGCTAATCCAAATCAATGGAGAATTCTCAAGATCAAAATGCCTATAGTTTTCACTAGTGTAAATGAGGTGTGTGTTTGAGAGGAAGGAGCTTGGTCCTTTAAATAGCTTTCCAATTTGGGAGAAGCTTGCAAATTAGTGAATGTGGGACAAATGATAAAGTGCATTTTGAAGGGATAAGCTTGTTTAAAAGAATTAATTAGTAATTAACAACTCATGGGAGTTGGAGATGATTTAATTAATCAACTAGGATTAATTAATAGACTAGGGTAAGCTTAGAAATCTATGTAGAGGGATTTAGAGGAAAATTAACATGATTCGGGGGATGTAAGAGGGGAATTTGACCAATAAAAGGAGTTTATTGATTAAATAGAAGGATTAATTAACTAATAATGGTTATTAATCAATTAGAAGTGGATTATAATTAACAAAATGTAATTAATTAATGGAAATGAAGGGTAATGTTAGCTAATTAGTGGAAAAGTTTTAGTTATTATGGAAATGATGGGAAAGAGGATAATTAGTGTAATTTTAGTATTAAAACTGTGTAATCGATTTTAGGTGTCTATAGTAGAAACTGAAATTTGGAAATTTATCATTTTAACATTGTTGGTTTTTATTTTATTTATTGGATAAGACCAACACCTACATCATATCCCCAATTAGTATATCTTTCAATCTCTCTCCTAACTTGTTTTTTCTTACATGCTTTGATGTGTTGACTTTCTAAATATAAATTCATAAAATTAATGTGTAACCTTTTTCCATCATGATGCAACTTCTATATTTAATCCATCATATCCCTGTCTAAAACCATATAGTAAGGTAAAAATGTGGAATATGGTCCTATCCAACTTGTATGATATTGTATTGACACATCCTCCAACTTTTTTTGAATTACATTATTTTTGTTAAGTATGTTCATCTTCTGGGTCGGCCTTTACATGAAAAATTACCTTTAGATCCCTATATAAGAAATTTTATGCCACCTCATTCAAACACTTGAAAAAAATAATGAAATACCATGAAATTTCATTTCACATACTACCACAAAATGCACCTAAGGATTCCTAAATATTCCCAAAAGTTGGTACACATCCACTACGATAGCCACTACTACAATTTTTAAGCACTTAACCAGGTAAAGGAGTTAATCTTCCCTCATTTACAAGCACTCAAAGAACCCTACTCAATTTCTTATTAAGATCACGATCATATTAAGCATGTTTAAAGTGAATTAATTCATTAACTATATTCATTCATCTATATATCGCATGTTAAGTGGAGAACTACATGTGGTGTGAGGCCTCTTTGGAGTAGTGTCAATGTAGGTTGTGCATGGATTACACTTCAACGCAAACACTAACCTTATTAAAGGGTATTCCATCCTTGGTTAGGGTTTGAGGTCCATTGATTTTATTTCATATGATTTAGGTATTGTGTGACACTTAAGTTTTGACAGTGAAACATATTTCCAAACCACTAAAGGGTGCAACAAGTTGTGGAAGATCACTCCTAGTAGTTCCAAGTCTATACCAAAGGTATATGACCATACATTTGTTCCTAGAAGACTTATATCGTTATGTACCAAGATAGTTTCCAAACACAATTCCCAAAATGATGCATCTACAGGATCATTTCTCCTAGTTTATCCAATTTACACATTCAAATCTATCATGAACCACTCTGTATAAATAAGTACATATTCCCTCTTGTGTTTTCAAGTTTATAGCATATTGTAAACACTAGTTACAAGTACCAATATGTTATTCTAATATTATATCATTAATGTTGGAAGTTAATTAATTATATTAGCTCCTGGTATAAAATTGTACATTCCTTTTTAGTTGTTGTGCATTCCATAACAATATTAAATTAATCTTAAAATGGGTGTAAACATTAGGTGAATTCATCTCTTTCATTTAACATTTTAGCTCAAACCCTAAGCTCCTTAGGGTTTCTTTTACTCTCTTGGTCTATGATTTTTACATATATCATTCTATGCATGCTTCCTTCTTATGCCCTTTCAATGTAGCAATCAACTTAACAATCAATCCACTGAGCATATTGAGCTTTCTCCACCTAGTTGCAAGCGTCATCTCCCCATGGACTCTTTTTGTTAAATATCTCTCACATTCCATTTATACTTGATCCTACTAATGAGATACCATTACATGATATGGAAACAAATAGTGAACATTCTTATGATTATGACCATGAAAAGGAAAACATTATGGACCAAGAACATGTTGATCTTATATCTCACTTTCTTGCAAAATTTCATGAAAATCCTCATCACATCGAGCCTATAATTAATATTCTAGACACAATTATTGTACATTAGACAATATTTATCCCAGCTTTATACTACTATTTAGAAGGTTCTCAAGTGTAAAAAGTACTAATTAATCCCACCTTTTGGCCACTTTTTTCTTATCTTTTGTTTCATCTTTCCTATGTATTTTTTCGATACCTATCACCCATTTCATGACCTTTCTAACATTCTAGCCTAAAATTAGGGTGCCCCATCCTATACTAGGGCACCCCGAGGCACCCCTGGTCCCATTTCAGGTGCCCCATTCTATACACAACCTCTTCCAATTATTTTTGGGTCACTTCTAGTTGTTGGTCATCCTTATCTTCTTTTCAGTTAGCCTTTTCGGGATTAATTATGAAATTAAGCTTGAGATCCCTATAAATATAAAGTTATAAGACCATAATGAGGGTCCTAGGTCATTACATCTTATCACTATTATCACTCCATCTAGGGTTGCATCCATTACATCACTTGTATCCACATAGTTCCATGCATTCAAGCTAGGAGATCTACATCACACACACACTTCATAGGGGAGGGATTCCATGCACACATGTTACTTACATTTCTATAGCTATTATTACTCGTTACTTCACAAAGTGCGACTGACACAAGAGAACCTAGGGCACGACATGCACACGCACACACACACACACACACACACACACACACACACACACACACACACACACACACACACACACACACACACACACACACTACATCAGGGTCCGTAATGTAGTGTAGTACTCAATGATAAGTCCACTATCTTGGTGGTTGAGGTCATTCCAACCCATTCATATGCATCTTTCATTTTTCTAGGTTTTGATAATTCTTCTTACATTACGGGTCATTCTCTAGTTCATTCGGTGAATCTAGTGTGATAGACAAGAAACAATCAAAGATACTTAGGGACCATACCAGATTTATATTCTAAGGATTTACGAGTGTTCGAGTGCCGGGTTACTGGACCAAGGCACCCAAGTACACTCCCAGGTGCTTTTTTCATCTCATATAGTCTAGATATTCCCTTGCAGGTCCCTCAGGGTTCATCTACACTTCCAAATTATATTTCTAGACCCACGACATTGTGTGAAATTCTCTTATTATCGGTTGAGTCTTCTCCTTACTCTTATCTTACACATTAAGGTTTTATTTCATCTAGAATAGTTTATTTACATTTATTTCATATTGTTTTAATTCATTTACAGCATTTTATTCCTCTTTACTAGATTAACATTAATACCTTAGATATCCATCCCTTTAGGACATCTAGGCAAAATCATTATTTTTGTTAAGAATTTTAGTGAACCCAACATTTCTTTATCGCACCTTCCGAGATGTAGTTTCCCCTTTTCCCGTGGCTCAAAATCATGAGGACTTTACTAAAGCTCACCTTAAAGCCATCAATGATCACCTTATTGAACACACATAGGATTTATATTTACTTCTGCATGTGGCTTGTGAAGAGGCCACTAACTTGGTTGAGCTCAACCCTTCTATAACTTTTCCCACCCAACCTCCTACCTCTACACTTCCACCCATTTCTACTATTCTAGTTTTGGTTCCCACTCCAACTAATCACTTCACCCCTCCTTTGGTCTCACATCAACAACAAACATCCTTTCTGGAACTTAGGATTTAACCTCCTCCTATCATGATCTCAGTGCCCAAATTCACAAGATACAACAGACACCACATCTCCCTCTTTAGATTCTACCTTGTTATTGTATACCTCATTTTCACTTCTTATTTATATTTATCCTCTTCCTCCTAACTTTTTCACCCCTAAATTTCCCATTTTTAATGGACACAGTGACCCACAGGAGCATCTTCGTGTGTTTCATGTTGCTTATCTCAATTTTTCTAACTATTAACTCTTTTTAGCCAAACATTTTCCTTGCAGTTTCCATGACTACACCATGTGTTGGTTCTATGATTTACTGTTCATTCCATCACCTCCTTTACCTATCTCATCGATGCTTTTCTCACAAAATTTTCCATCAACATCAATTCTAAGATGACCTATGCCCAATTAGCGCAACTTAAACAAGGACCCAATGAGCAATTTGTTAATTATGTTTTGCACTACAAAAATAATATTTCCAAAATGACTAATGTCCTTGCCAATTCAGAGTTACAAGATTTATTTATACAAATCCTTTTACCACCTCTCTATGAAAGTGTTCTCTTTGAAACCTTTTCTTCTTTTGACCAATTGTGTCATACTCTTAAGCTTCGTGAATCTAAGCTTATCTCTATTGGAAAACTAAAGTATCAAGAACAACCTTCATCCTCCTCTTGTTTTCCAAACAAGACATCATTTAAACCCTCTACATCTAAGCCTATCGACACTAAACTCATAGTCAACATTGTTACACCTTCTAAGGAGGCACCATCCCAACCACCTCAGCATACATTTACCAACCTCCCTATGGCACCACACCTCATCTTCCAAAACTCCTCAATAAGCAACTATATGCACCCAAAATTGCATGTGCTACATTGTCGGAAAATGGTTACAAAAGTCTCCAATTATGATTCAAGTCCTTTCAAGAAGGTGTTCAAGCTCCAAATCCCATTCGTAGTGTATATTTGTTGCCTAGACATATTTACTTAGCCTTTCCATGCTTTTCCCAGCTTTTTGCCTCTTTCTGTGCAAGTTTTGGCCTTTAGTGTCAAGACCGCCGCCCTGCCTAGGTGTCGGTTCTGAAACCGCTGCCCAAAATAGGGCGGCGGTCCTGAAACCATTGCCCAAAGTCTGCAGAGCAATAGTCCGAATGAATTTTCCAGATTTATCATGCATGTTTTGACATGCAATGATTCACCTAACTTCACTTTTAGCATACATCCTTAGACCAAATTATCTAAAATAGTTTTGATTTCCTTGTTCTCCTTCCCTCTTCTATTTTTGCATGTGCTTTAGTTAGTTGGGCGCCTCTTCTTGCCTTGTACATGAAGGCACATCCCAACCCCAATTCTTATATATTTCATGGTTGTATTAAAGAAAAAGGCCAGAGAATTTTGTGTATCTTGCATTGTATTGCTACCACAGTCTTGGTATGAATTGCATAAGCAAGATCAGATCTCTTGTGTTATCTCTCTTCTATTTGCATTACATCCAGACTGTCATCAAGCTTCCAATGTTCAAGTGCCATCCTATTGATGTTTTTCTTGTACTCCCAATCCCTTGGACTCATATGAACACTCGAAGAAAGAAAGGATAAATTGAGGGGAAAAACTACTACAAAAATGGATTTACCTCTATTCTGTGAATTCTAGGTTGGATTTGTTCTTTGATTTCCTTCATTCTTACAATTTATCATTATTACATCATATCAAATAGATTAGAAATCAATTTCCTTTCATTTGTAAGTAATTAGTTAATTTCCAAGAGAGTTTGAATATTTCATAGAAATCGATGACGGATCCTATTTTTCCCATCCTGTGGATCTAAAGGAGAGAATGTTTGTAGGAGGTTGTCTATACATCATAGATCATTTAGAAAAGTTCTTGTTTTAAGTTAGTTTAGTTTCAATACACTCCACACATATGAATAACCACACTGGGTTATCTTGCTTGTTTAGTTTTAGTGTAGAAATATTTTAAATATTTAGAATAGAAGCAAATTGTTGCTTGTGATTGTAATATTTAAGTTTTGTGATTTTTTTAGATTAGTTTCCTTTCAAAAGTAGAATAGATTGTTCGTTTCATCCTAGTTAATTTAGACACTTCAAACTATATCAACACTTAGATCCAATTTAGTTAAAAAAACCATAGGGAATTTATGCTACCCGTTCATAGCCTCTAAATCTCCCCTTTACCAATTATGCTACGGGAAATCACACTACCAGATCTTAGTCATTGATTCTCTCATAGCCAGTCATCCACACATTCAACATCGGTTATTTTGGCATGACCTGGGGGTCAAGTGCGGTTGAAGGTTACATGTCAATTTTCATCCGTACAAATTGGTGAACCCGACATGAAGGATTTATTCCTTCTTGTTTCCTTTTCTTTCATTTTTATTACCTCGCCTCTTCATTTCTTCCCCTATTTTGGTAGGTATTTTATACTTTCTAAAATATGTCTAGAAGATATTTTGGTGGGCCATTTGGCTCCGATAGATATTACACCAATGTGTAACCACAACAATTCACTTATCTTTAGAAGTGGGGTGACAATTACACAAACAACATCCAAACCTTTCCTAGGTACACTTCAAACCCCATCGTTATGTAAGGATGGATGAGGTTTATCAATCGTTAAACATGCAATATGTTCAACCCAATCCAAACCATGTTGTTATCACAAATGGAATAGCTTCTTACCATAGGGTCTTTTCAAGACCTTACAATACCATGCAATCAACAAAAGATGATATATTTGCATGAATATCTAATCCTCTTTGTAATATAGATGAGTCTCTAGATAGAATGAGGGCTACAACCTCCGAGATAGCAAATGCCTATCCTAAGATTCTTACTTCTGAGGAAGACAAGAATTATAACACTAAAAAAATTATGACATGGTATCATGAGCCTACTCAATCAAACCCTATGCCACAGGCACCCCAACAAGGGACTCAATCCTCTTCCAATGAACTCATTTCTACTTTAGTAGGGAGGATTAGAAAACTAGAAAGTTCCTAGATTGTACAACTAACACATGCAAAGAGGGCAGAAAATGGGATATCCAGTTGACAACAAAGGATACATCCCTTCTAATGAGAAACCTATTCAATATCATGCACAACAAGGTTATTTGTTTCATTCAAATCTAGGTGATCTTCTCACAAGGTTAGACACACTAGGGATGGGTCCTCATCCTTCTCAAACTTATCCTATGCAAGGGGTTTTTGGAAGTGTGTTCTTGAATGCCACCACAACAGGAAATGTGATGTTCCCTGGTTTTATGCCCACTAGTCCATATCCTAGTACTATCCCACCTTACATGCATATGTATTCAAAAACTCCCCAGATGGACCCATATACCATTCTTGTTCCCTACATGCCATATCAAGGGACCCCATATGTTCCCGTCAATGCTTATAATGTATCTTACCTAATTCCTCCTCATCCACCTCCTTGTCAAGGATCTTTAATGGTTGAATCTTATGTAATTGGTACATACCTTGAGTACTCAAACAAGCCTCTTGAATTAAGCGACGTGGTGTCATGCTTCTCGCGCCCATTGCTGAATATTCCAAAATTTAAGGGAGAAAGAGACCTAAACACTCATATCAAGGCCTACACTCATGTTATCGGGAATTTCTTCCCGGGATTTTGTAGTGGCTAAGATATTTCCAAAGACTCTCGAAGGAATCACATTGGATTGGTACTATAGGATATAGGAAGCTTATAAAAATTCCTTCAAACAACTTGTTTCGAGTTCATCAAATAATTTGACATGAACAAGTTGTTACGTATAGGAATTAGGAGTTCCTACATATTAGACATGAGAAAAATAAATATGTTGCCCATTTCATCCAAAGATGGTGCCAAGTTCTCTATTCCTCCGAAAGTTCACCCAATATGGACCGGATGCAACTTTGTTATATTTTCCTTCAATTGTGCAATCAAGAGACTAAGGAAGAGTTCTAGAATTTTCCTTCCCATAGTTATGAGGAAGTTTTGGAAGGTGCGCTCAGATTGACTAAGTTGCTTATAGACTTCGGATGTAAGACCTATGGTCCTAATGGGAAATTGGTATCCCCAAATCAAAGTAATGTAAATTATCAAAAATAATAGTGTCAATGACCAAGGACCTAAAGGTGTGAATCACAATCATCCGCTACCACGAATAGTGCTACTAATCAAGCCAAGAATGCTAGTTTTCCAAAATACAAAGAACAACAACAATAACAACTTAGGAAATTAAAAAGTCCCTAACACTGTGTCTTCTATCAACATGATTGATGTAAATCATCTACCGTAAAAAAAAACCCAAGTCCCAAACCATTATCAAAACTCGCCAAGGGGTAACAAATCATGGTTACAAAAACAAATTTCAAAACTACAACCGAGATTATAATCAACAATGACAAGATGCTTATCAAAGGAAAATTGATAATGATGATTTTATTGTTGTTTCCATAAGGTTTGAGGTCATCTTTGATAGGAATTTCTATGATTTCAACAAGTTTCGCAAATACTTCTTGAAAACCAAAGGCAAATCTTTGTATACATGTTCCTAGCAAATATTGAAACAAACTCACAATCGACTATACAGTAACCTGTAGCTCCTCAAAATCTAATGTGAGAATTCTTTGAGATGTGCTCCTACACATCCTAAAAATTTTAAGGTGAATTCATAAAATACAAACAAGGGCATTCCTATAGGAAACAACGACCATGAATCCTCAACTTCTGAAAACTCTCGGGTTGCTCCTAATCTTGGTTCAAACAATAATACAAAAATCTTAGGGTTAGTCAAAATAGAATTTGAACAGAAATTAATGCAACAACTCGGATGAAGGATTACAATTCACAACCCCTACCCACTCTTTACTTCCCACAAGATGACCTTCCTATAATTGTAAAACCAGTAGGATCCTATGATTTAATATTTTATTTGAAAAAGACCTTTTCTCACATTTTGTTTCTAGATTTTTTTGAAGAATTCACTGCGCATCATTTTACATTGCTCAATGCACTAGGTCTTGGTCATCTAATCCATGTTTTCCACCTCCTAGCACTCAAATACATCATATTGACTTTGACATACATCTTCCGGATAGAACAATAGGGATAACGAGTTTGTTTTTGATATAGAAAAGATGCCATCTAACATTTGAAATTTCCCAAAGAGGTGATCCTTCCTTAATTTTACAAGTTTGAGTTTATAAAAATTACATTAAGAGAGACATAATTGATGATGGGGCTGCTATAAATGTGGTTCCCTTCTCTTTCTTACAGAATTTAGGATATGGGGAGATAAATTGTTCCTCTACAAGAAACACGTTACGGGGGTACGACATTCTTAAAGTGACCTCGATTAGAACCATAGTTATTCCAGTCATGCTTGGTCCAAAACCATCTTGATAGAGTTTTACATTATCAACAGGGAAACAAGTTATAACATGATCCTTGGGAGACCCTGGATTCATCAAATGAAGGCTATCCCCTCTACCCTATTCCAGGAGATTAGATTCCTCCATTTGGGGAAGGTCTTCATCACTCAAGGGGATCCTAAGCCCTTCAATATACATTTAGAAAACCTCAATAAGAATAAAGGATTCCATATGGAGTATGAACTTCCTGCGAATCAATTGAACAAACCACCTCCAACAAAAGAGTTAGTCCCGGTCACCCCGGACATTCCAAAGGTTGAATTCGTTGACCCAAAAACATTTGAGGTGGCAAAAATAGATAAGGGTAAATCAATATCTATGGAAACAATTTCCACTAAAACCATAGTGGGAATTATGAAACTCTTAGAGAGTGACAATCTAATATTCCTCCCATTTAAACCATAGGGAATGGGTAGTCTTCTTTGTTTAGTATCTCTTCCCTCTGAAAACCTAGGTCTAGGTGTAAACATGATAGAATTTAAAAATGAAGAAGGGAAATTTGAGATTGGAACAATGCCCATCAAAACCATCTCTAAGGGTTGTTATATTATAAACCCCAGTTTCAACCCATGTGCATCTGAAACTAAGCTTTCCATATGCATGGGGAAAGGCCTCATCATTCAGCAAGTGTCACAATTAAACACAACGCTCTATATATGAAACAAGGTTGAGCAGCATAGTCATGCTCACCCATACACCTTTCTCAAGAATGTGAAAAAGAGGTTCAAAAACGCATCTTTCAAACAAATGATTTTAATGATTGGACATATACACTTCTAAGAAAGGGTTGTAAGTTTAAACCCAAAATGTTAGGCCCTTGTCAAGAGAATGAAAATGTTGAGGATCATGGTTCTCCACTGTGTACTTTTAAGGGTGAAGAATTCTATATTTATCAACTTTCTTCACCTTAGGCATCATGACATGTAGTTTCACCTACATTTCCATATGTACATTACTGCATCTACATTGCATTTTCATCTACCAGTTCATTTCATAAATTTGTGATCAAGGGACTTATTCTTATAGCAATTCCTAAAAACTTCAGAAAACATTGGCAAACATTCAAATCGTGTCTCTTACAATCTCCACAGCATCATCAATTGTGTCCAAATCATTGCATCAATTCAAACAAGATAAGAAAAAGTTATGACGAAGAAACCGTATCAAGGCCTGCATACTTGGCTCTACTTATAGTCTCTTTCTAGGTTAGGGGTCTTTTCCTATAGTCTATTCTAGAAGCTTCTTTGGGTCACATCTATCCCGTATACATCTCTTTGGAAATAATAACATTATAAATAATTCAAATGAAAATCCACAGAAAATATTTATTTTACACATTTCTTTGCCCTACCAACCTTCGGTGTTGAGCCTGCATCTCTTACTAGTGATGTAGGGTTGGGAAAGGAGAGAAATGCCCTTACTCGCCTATTCCTTTCCCATGGTGATGAGCCCATGCTTCCTACTGGTAGCATGGGGAAATGTGTAGGGGGTATATTTGACAAACTTGAAATTTAGAAAAATCCATTCAAATATTGTGAAATCATAAGTCAAAAAAAAGTGAGTTAGATGTCCAAAATGGTTTAAATGGGAGGAATATCGGAGGGAAGAGAATCACATTCTAAAATATGAAGTAACATGAGTAGGGTGAGGTTGTAGTGTCTCAATTTGGTTATGTCAAAACATTGTCTTTCCCTCATCATTACCATTCAACAAATTTTCATAACTTGTGCCCTTTCTAGCTCTTGGTGTTGACCCCTCGCATTCTACCTTGGTTGCATGGAGTCGAAGTGGGGAAGTAATTTTTCTTATCATTTCATTATATCACCGTGTTTTTCCAAGCCAATACGAAGTACCAAAATTTTCTTAGAGAAACTAAAGTTCAACATCACAATGTGATTGCATTATCATATATCAGCATTACAAAGCAAAAAAATAAATCATTCTGTTAGCATTCATGTCCACTGCATGCATTTTGAAAAGCATAGAAAATCAGAAATTCTAAACATCTAAGAGTACACATGTGAATCAAATCATCAATGTAATCCAACTCTATGCAAGTAATAACCGATCCAAAAAGAGATATATGTACATATCATGGTGTGTCATAGTTTTGTACAATGTCATCACACACTAGGTGCGGTCAAAATGCTCATGCAATGAGCACGAAATATCAAAACATCATATATGCCTCACAAAATGGAAACTAAGCAATAAAGGCACTCTTCCTATCCACCTTTTAGAGGCCCCTTATGATAACTTTAGTTACGAATTTCTTAGGATTTCTTCTCAAAAGTATTCAAATAGCAAAGGGCCAAGCCTAACGCAAAATACCATTCCCAAATCCATTCCAATTCAACCATACTCAAAAACAAAAAAGGTCACTATGGGCCCAGAGCTCAAAAATCACCAAGTTGGTATGCACAAATGAATTGAAAAATGAGTTTTTTTGGTATATACATGTTGTTTTGACCTCGCTTTGAGTTTATGTGTTCACTGAGGCTAGATCATTAGCAAGAAGAATATTTCTATATCCCCACTCAAATGATAAGTCCTCTTGACGTTTTAATTTAGTGTTTATTTTTGATAGTTTATCTATCTCGCACTTGAGTCTTCTTTTCATTTTATAGGTAGCAGAATTTTAGAAGATGCCATTTCAACACACGACGTGTCAAGTATAGATTCTAACTCCCCATTTTAGGAATGTCATACTCGGAATCTACGTTTTACATCTTTTCATGGCTAAGATGCTTCTCCAAGAGGGAAATATGTACACACCCAAAATTTCATGTGTTACATTGTCAAAAATGGTTACAAAAGTCCCCAATGATGATTCAAGTCCTTTTAAGAAGGTGTTCGAGCTCCAAAACCCATTTGTAGTGTATATTTGTTGCCTAGACATCTTTACTTAGCCTTCCCACACTTTCTACCTCTTTCTACGCATGTTTTGGCCTTTAGTGCGGGACCACTACCCTTCCTAGGTGGCGGTCCTGAAAAAAAAATCAGATTCCATCATGCATGTTTTGACATGCGATGATTCACATAACTTCACTTTTAGCATGCATCCATGGGCCAAATTATCTAAAAATAGTTTTGATTGCTTGGTTCTCCTTCCCTCTTCTATTTTTTCATGTGCTTTAGTTAATTATAACTACCTATTCTTTTCTTGTACATAAAGGCACATCCCAGCCCCAATTCTTATATATTCCTTTCTTGTATTCAAGTAAAAGGCCAGAGAATTTTGTGTATCTTGCATTATATTGCTGTCAAAATCTTGCTAGGAATTGCATAGCCAAGCTCAGATCTCTAGTGCTATCTCTCTTCTACTTGCATTACATCCAAACTACCTTCAAGATTCCATTGCTCAAGAACCATCCTCCTACTATTTTTCTTGCACTCCTAATCCCTTGGACTCATATGAACACTTGAAGAAAGAAAGGATAGACTCGAGGGGACAAGCTACTACACAATTTGCATTTAGCTTTGTTCATGAATTCAGGTTGGATTTGTTGTTTGATTTCCTTCATTCTTACAATTTATCATTGTTACATCATATCAAATAGAGTAGAAATCAAATTCATTTCATTTTTAAGTAATTAGTTAATTTCAAGAGGTTTTGAATCTTTCGTAGCAATCCCAGTGATGGATCCTCTTTTCCCATCCTGTGGATCTAAAGGAGGGAATGTCTCGTAGGAGGTTGTCTATACATCATAGATCATTTAGAAAAGTTCTTGTTTTAAGTTAGTTTAGTTTCAATACACTCAACACGTGTGAATAACCACATTGGGTTATCTTTCTTGTTTAGTTTTAGTGTAGAAATATTTTAAATATTTAGAATAGAAGCAAATTGTTGCTTGTGATTGTAATATTTAAGTTTTGTGATTTTTTTAGATTAGTTTCCTTTCAACAGTAGAATAGATTATTAGTTTCATCCTAGTTAATTTGGACACTTCAAACTAGATCAACACTTAGATCCAATTTAGTTATAAAAACCATAGGGAATTTACGTTACCCATTCATAGCCTCTAAATCTCCCTTTGCCATTACGCTACAGGAAATCACACTACTAGATCTTAGTCACTAATTCTCTCATAGCTGGTCATCCACACATCCAACATCAGCTTCTCGGCACAACCTTGAGGGGTCAATTGTGGTTGAAGGTTACATTTCAGTTTTCATCTATACAGTAACCTCATCACCCTCCCACCACCACTTGAGTTAGACCCATCACGACCCAAAGGATGTAATTACAATGAAAACTTCCATTGTGATTACCATCATTGTGTAGGCCACTCTACTAACTATTGTATGAAACTTCAGGCAATTATCCAAGATCTAATTGACAATGACCAACTCAAATTCCCCAAGCCTACTAGCCCTCCTCCCACTAAGGATAAGGGTAAAGTCAAAAATTTTAATAAATAATTCAACCAAAACAAAACAAAAAAGATACGAGCTCTTTCGCTAATCATGCATACCATGCCACACCACCTCCCAATGTAGGATCACTCAACTTCTTAGTCACCAACGCTGATACGACCCCCTTGTTATTTATTTCTCCCACAATGACTATCATGCTACATTCAAATCCAACTATTTATACATACGGGCCCTTATCACCTCAACCCCTATCAACAACACTAAGGTTCATCCATCTTCTCCTATTAGTATATGTTCCTTATCTCTTTTATGATCTATTGGCTACCCTCCATCACAAATTGACTTTCTATTCAAAAGGCCTTATGGTGTTGTTAAGTTACCTATCACATTTGGTCCTCTCACTCTTCTCCTCCCTTTCTTCATTAATCAAGAAGTCAACCACTGTGACCTACTTCTTGGCTTAAATTGGATCCGTAAATCCCAAGCTATTGTCTCCATCAACCACTTACACCTTAATTTCATCTATGACAACCAAGTTGTCTCCATTGATGGCATCCCTCATTCACCTCTAGCATCCTCACATTCTAGTTCCACTTTTCATGCACCTCTTCCTCTCCCTCACACAGCTCTTCTAACATCACCAACACTACATCATCTTCCTAACCCATTATCTCAACAAGCTCCCATGTGCCCACTCCATTATATTAGTCCTACACACCACCATAGACATATTCCTAGGACTACTACTACCTCCCGTTGATGGTCACCTCCGGCTTCATTCCACATGACTCATTTCTTGACACATGTGTGATCCCACCTCTTTTCCATCACCCACACACTTTAATACACCTCGATATTGGTCTTACGTACACCCATCACATGCCTATCAGCTTCATTCCCCGTGTAGCATTTGTCTCACATACCACCCTTTCTCAACCATCATCCTAAGGTGTCATCATATTCATCACCAATTTTCAGACCTCCATCACTAAACCTTATTGGTTGATCCCCCTTCTCTTTTCTAGCATACTTGTATCATCCTACATCTATCATCACTTCTATCTCGCATGTCATAGCACCCTCATTACCCGATGATGCACCCTAGTGCTTGGTTCACATTAGACTATTGAGGGATTACCATTACACTAAACCCCACACACTGCACTACAAGACCTATACATTTACATTCCATCATCCTACATTATATCTCCATAGCATACACTACACTAGTCATCATCGTATATGAGCCTAGTTTTTCATTCCATCCTCTCATTCTACATTTACGCTAGGTCATGTTGTATATGAGTCTAGCTTTATCTTTTACCATCACATATTATACCTACACCTATCATCGTATCTCCCACACTACATATACATCCTACACACCCACATTGCATTCATACATCTTACCTATTCTACATGCTACACTAGATTTCCTTATACTTGGGTCTAGTTTTATCTATTATCATTACACATTCTACTTCTACCTACACATTTATTACATTACATTCCATACCCACTACACATTCTACACCACACATTCACATACCTTGGTCATTTATACTACATTGTCTTCTATGCGCTACACTCACCACCCTATGACGCACTTTAGTTCCTTAGTCCATACTCGATTGTCAAGGGTTTACCAATCAAATGGACCTTACCTACATGTAACATGTCATCATACCACATTCATTAGACTAGTGACTAATTCTCTACGCAATATCTTCACCTGCATCATCACATACCATAGTGGTATACACCTTAGGTTAAATCACCACTCTTTTCATCACTTCTACATCATCCTATTACATCCTATCATCTGCTATTCTCTTCTCCTCTTACATTTTCTCAATCCAAATTATTCCATTACATTATCACACCTTCCATCATCATGTAGTGGTATACACCTTAGGTTAAATCACCACTCCCTTCATCCATTCTACTTTATCCTCTTACATCCAATCATCACCTATTCTATCATCCTTCTATTGCCTCATCATTTATCATAATCATCAATTAGTGGTATACATTTAAAGCTAAATCACCAACATAGTGGTATATGATTTAGGATAAATCACCACCCTTGCCTTATTATTCACATAGTGGTATATGCCACCTTCCATTCTTTCATCTTATAGTGATATACGCTTAGGGATAAATCATCACTCTTCCATTCAAACAAGTCATGGTATACGCTTAGGCTATAGGGTCCATGCACATCTTTCCATATAACTCCTCACCATCCACCCATTCTCTTGTGATATACACTTAGGGATAAATCATCACTCTTCCATTCAACAAGTCATGGTATATGCTTAGGCTATAGGGTCCACGCACATCTTTCTATATATCTCATTCCCACACACTCCTTCTATAGTGATATATGCTTAGGGCTAAATCATCACTCCTCTTATCAACAATTTCATAATATATGCTTCAGATATAGGGTTCACATGCATATTCTCCCCATTATGCATTTCTACACCATCCCATACACATACTCATAACATCATGCTAGATACAACCAACACTACTTGACCGTTTCCCGATGGCACACTCTCGTTTATGGTTCATTCTTGACTGCTGAGGGGAAAAACAATTAACCTCACTGCATACACATTCCATCCACTTAGGGGGAACATTTCTCCTATCATTCCATATTGCATTCCATTCAATCTATCTACGGTATATAGCATTGTCTCGTTAGCATTTACTCTTGCTTACTAGTGTTTTACATGCTCATTCTACTACACATGTAAGATTTCTTTCATATATGTCATTATTATACACACATGCACGTTCATGCCTTTTTTTAGTGTGATCATAGATACAGGACTCTACATGTGGCATGGATGCTCACCTTCTACCCTAACTATACCCGTCATTGGGGGCATCCACATTCATTTGATCCAAGTGCTATTGTTTCATTTTGTACTTAGAATATTTTACAACTTGCTTCTACACACTTTGACATATTTTTTATCACTCTAACATGCTAATGGGTGTTCCATATGCAACACTTATTTTGTAGGACTAGATGTTTCCATGACTACAAGTTTTTTTTTTTACTTATCTACGTTGTTTTCCATTATATGTGGTATTTTCCCTTTGCTTCTTTACACACTTGACTATTGTTTGCAGCCATGATGTCATTGCATAACTTGCAACATCGTGAGTGATTTCCCATGTTTAAAACCTTCTTTATGTAGTCTACTTATTTTCTTCCATGTTTACACTAATTTACTTGGTAGTTTTACATTGTCTGTGTATTTTACACTTGTCTTATTTTGCATGCATGTGTCAAAACTAACACTTGTATTGGCTAGCCATCCCCTTTTGTGTGCACCTTGGTATCTACCAAGTGTTTCCCTTTCCCCCTGTAAGGAAGAGTTCTATAGTTTAGAGTGTGATTGGTCTTATTTTGGGGCCGCATTATCCTTCGGGGTCATCACATGCTCATCTAATGAGGGGTGCATTATTAAGGGTTTCTACTAATACAAGTGTATCTAAACCATTCACACACGAGTGAGTTCATAACAATATACTAACTCCATAACAGTTGGCATTAATAGGATATGGTGTCCATTGGAAATTCTATGAAGTGGTTACAAGATCAGGGGTTATGGTGGGTGTGCCTCTCTACACTTATCCATTCACTGGCATTAGATCACCTAAAAAACTAGGACAACACATATATCTTTTCCAACATTTTAGCAAAAGTGGTTAAAGGTTGGAGGATACAACATGGTTCCTCCCTATACTTCTTCAGCCAGGGTGGCGTGAGATCACTCGAAAAACTCGCGACACTACAGGATATCCTTCTACACCCTTTTTCTTGACATGGATCAGGTGCACATGTTCCATTTTTCCATTTACACTTTCTATTCTAGCATATTTTACATTTGCATATTTTTACACAACATTTTTACATACATACATATTTGACTACTTGATCGTTTTCTCCTTACAGTCCTCTGTATGAGAAACAAGCAAGAAATTGGGGGCAATAAAAATAACGAAAACACACCGCGGTGGTACTTTTCATACTAATTGTGTAGGTATACTACACACAAGCACAGACTACACATGCGTTCCACCCTAGGTTCACTCTCATCACTTTTTATACACATTTTTCATCTTTAGAATCCACGTTCCTCCACATTTTTCTTTTTTTCATTCCATGTTTGATTCTATTGCATCGGCATGTCTTATTCTACACTCTATATGGTTATCAAGTAAGAATCTTTATCTACTTTATGTTACCAAGATTTCTACTCACCAACATAATTTGGGGGCAAATGTAGACACAAATATTTCACATTAGAGAATATTTAGCGTGGCATTATACTACTATTTAGAAGGTTCTCAAGTGTACAAAGTAATAATTAATCCCACCTTTTGGCCACCTTTTTCTTATCTTTTATTTTGTCTTTCCTGCGTATTTCCCGATACCTATCAACCCATTTCACAACCTTTCCAACATTTTAGCCTAAAATCAGGGTGCCCTAGCATGTACTAGGGCATCCCGAGGCACCCTAGTCCCATTCCGGGCACCTCGGTCTATGCACAATCTCTTTCACTTCTTTTTAGGTCACTTCTACTCTAGATCTCTATAAATATAAAGTTATAAGACCATAATGATGGTCCTAGATCATTGCATTTTATCACTACTATCACTCCATCTAGGCTACATCCATTGCATCACTTGCATCTACATAGTGTTATGCATTCAAGCTAGGAGATCAAAAAAATACACACTTCATAGGGGGGATTCCATTTTATTCCATGCACACATGCTACTTACATTTCTATAGCTATTATTTCTCACCACTTCGCAAAGTGTGATAGGGCACAATATGCACACACACACACACACACACACACACACACACACACACACACACACACACACACACACACAAACACACACACACACAGGTCATCGAGTGTGTAATGTAGTGTAGCACAAGTCCACTAGCTTGGCGTCGAGGTCATTTGATCCATTCATATGCATATTTCATTTTTCTAGGGTTCGGTACTTCTCCTTGCATTACGGGTCATTCTCCAATTCATCCGACGAATATAGCATGATAGATGAGAAACACTTGAAGATACTTAGTGACCATACTAGATTCAGATTCAAAGGATTTTTATTGTTTTAAGCACCAGATTGCAGACTGGGAACCTTGGGGCACCCAAGTAAATTCCCAGTGCTTGTGTCATCTCGGACATTCTATATCTACCCTTCACGGGGTCCCTACGGTTTCGTCTACACTTTCAAATTCTATTTGCAGATATGTGACACTTTTGCAATAGTCTTTTATTATCAGTTGAGTCTTCTCCTTACTCTTCTCTTACACATTAGGGTTTTATTTCATCTAGAATAGTTTATTTACATTTACTTCATATTGCTTTAGTTCATTTACAGCATTTTAGTCCTCCTAACTAGATTAACATTAATACCCTAGATATCCCTTTAGGCCATCTAGGCAAAATCCTTATTTTGTTAGTTAAAGATTCTTCTTGTTACCAAACTCACATTTGATCATAAATCCAATGAATAATCCATTTTTGGAAATTATCTACCTTCTTCTACTATACAAACATTTACTATTCCCATATCTATGATGCCTACATCTATTAGGGGCCTCATATCTCAACACCTAATGTACCTATGTGAATTCCTACATCTACTACCATCCCTACATGTAATCACAGTAGCTCACATGTTTCTTATTCTAGTGTGTAGGCTCTTGAAACCCTTTCTCATTATTTATAAGCTCAAATATTAAAATTTCAACAATGCTCATTTGTTGCTTCTCATTCTATGGATTATACTCAATTGATTCATAACCCTCTTTTGAAGTGGATTTTTTCCATTTCTTCTTGGCTTCATTTTTATAAGCTTCCTATCTATGATGACAAGAGTAATCCTACCAAAAACTTTGATAATTACGTGTGGAATCCTTTAATTATACATCTAACGATATCTTACTTACAAATCTCTTCCTAGAAGTCTCAAGGAATTTACATTATAATGGTTTTATGATATCCCAACACATTTTGTGTGTGTTATTTCACTAATTTTTATAGTCAATTAATTTTTTTCTATCTACATTAGTGATAAAATGTTTTATTCTCAAATGTCTAAAGTCTAACAAGGATCTAATGAGCACATTAGTGATTATGTTTTACACTATAATATTATGCTCACTAAAATGGATAATATATTAGTCGATAGTGAAATTCATTATATCTTCACAAAATTCTTACTTTTCCCTTTGGAATAATCAGTTTTGTTTAATATGTTTTCCTAATTTGATCATCTATGTCATACACTCAAAGAACATGTGGCCAAGTTACTACATGTGAATAAACTTAAGTACACTTCTAGCTCTTCTACTACATCTAGTGCTAAATTACCAAGTGAAAATACATTCAAAGGTAAGAATAATGACAATAATCCTACTACTAAAGACATTTTTAGTATAGTATTCTAACTTACTAAGCTACAATTTTAACCTACACAAAGGAATTTACATGTTTATCTTTTGCTCCACACATTATGCTCAAAACATAACTTGAGTGGAATATTGTTTCTCTCTCCATTGCTTGAGGTTGATGTGAGAAATTATCATGGTAATATTTTTTATGCTAATGCCTATTGCAATTACCATAGATGCATTGGTCACCTCACTAATTGATATATTAAGCTTAAATATGTAATATAATATAGTATCTACACAAATGCAATTGAATGGGATGAGATCATTGAATCCTCTAAGCCTACCAATGATAATCCAAATCTTAAAATATTCAATGATCCAATTTATAATCATAACACTAAAAATATAATTTATAATTCAATAATGTTCATCATGTGCTACTACCTTTTCGTTCTTGTGTCACCCATTAGATGCAATGATTGGAACTATTATTCCTATAACAACTTCTCCACTAGTTACTAAATTTGATGACTCTAATATGGATGTTGTGTTTGTCTCAAATACTTTGTATATTCACACATTTATTAACCAAGTACACATACATTTTTTTGGTTGATTACTCTTAATATGATTCATTGTCTCGGGTATTCTTAAAAGCATGTCATGTGTGATTCTAATCCTTCATATGGACATAATATTCTACCTATCATTGTTGGCTATGTTACTACATAGGTCCCAATTATAGTGGATTAAGCTCTTAGCTCAAGTGACATGAATTTAGGCATTCCTTGGTTGTGTGCTCTTGGGTTTTTTACACTAATGTGTCAAGTTTATTCATGAATAGTAAGTTTTTATGATTTGTTGTATACCTCTTGAGGATCCTCTTCATATTTTTCCTCTTCATAGTTTTATATTTCCTAATTTATATACTATATCTAATGGATATTTCCTCATAGGTCTTCAAATATGCCTTATGCTTCACAATCTATCTCTAATGGATCTCTCCCTCCTAGGTTCCATTGGCAGTCTTCTATTGCACACATTATCTATAGTGGTTCTCACCCTCCTAGGATTCCTCATCGATCTTCTAGTGCACACATTATATCTAGTGACTCTTACTAAGAAATATATACAACATAGGGGTAGGGTAGATAATACTAATATAGATATTCTATCTAGGGGTCCTAAATATATATTGAGAAATCAATTGAGCCCTTAGGATTCCCTACCATATATATAGAAATAGAACTAAGGGTGAAACCCTCTATATATATGGATATTGAGTACAACATAGATAAGGGTTGTCATATCTATGATAATATCTAATCCAATCTATATAGGGAAGGGGTTCCCTCAATAAATTAATTATATCACCTTGTTATATATATGAGATGCATGTATAGATTCTATAGGGTATAGGGTCCCTAGCTCGTATATAGGTCGAGAAAATATAGAGGGATTGCATAGAACTCTATATGGATATATGTCAATGAGATATAGAAGAAATTAAAACAATATAGAGGGATTAGATATAGCTTTATATAGTTAGTCACCACCCCCTATACTCTATATAGATATACAAATATGGTGAGTCTAGATCAAAACACTATATAGGGTAGGGTGTGACTAAATCCATCTGAAGTCTAATCTATATTTATATATCCACTCACCCCATATCCATATGTAGATAGGTTTCTATATATAGGGATGATCCCATCCAAAAAATTATCTATGGGACTTATGAGACTCTAAGGACTCGATGATCACACAATATCACTATTCCAGGATAGATAGTAGTAGGATGGGCGATGTGACTATAGTTCATTCCCAAGTGGGATGATAAGAAATGGAATGGTGATTATATATGGAATTTAAAATTTATTTATCATTTTTGTTGATAGGCGGTGGGATGATTAAGGTTGACCTCAATGCCTATCCTCATTCCCATATATTAGGTGGGAGGTGGGGAATGAATTGTAAATATCATCCAAACCAACTCAACCTTTACTCTTCATTGTGTGTGTGTGTGTGTGTGTGTGTGTGTTAGTTGATATGAATGGGCATGAATTTAGGATGATAAGGGACCATGCAGTTGGTCATATCTATATAGTGGGCCTAAAAGTTCAACTTGGTTGTGTCAATTGTCTCTATATGGAAAAGGATATAGGCTACGACACATACTATTTCCCCCTCTTCCCTCTATGGGGTTATGGATCATCTAGTAAATAGAATAGACAACCATATATCATAAGTTATAGATGGGGTGTTGGCCCTAGATATATTGGGTTCCCCTTAAACTATGGTAGGTTGGCCAAGACTAATACAAGTCAGTGTGCTCTTCAAGGAGTGAATCAAGTGAGATATGACCCTTTGTCTCGACCATTTTAGAATAGAATAAATAACTAGGGCACATATCCTATCCCCCGCTATATAGTAGTAGCATAGTAACATAATAATTAAATGTGTGCCTATATATTTTCCCTATCTATATCTATATTTATATAATATAAAAAGGCCCCACTCTAGAATTCTAACCCATATATAAATAGGGTGCACCCTCTATTCTCCCCTAGCAGGGGGAAGGGGAGCCCCAATTAGAAGACATATATAGAAGGGTTTAATTGTCCCATAATCAAAATAGGTGTCCCTCTCTATCTATATAGATTTATGAGCTTCATGGCCCCTCCATCTCTATTTATTGGGCCTCGTCCCTATATAGAGTTTTAGATATGGCCCCCTTATATTCTATAGATCTATATAGATGGGGTTATGCCCTATAAATATATGAGGCTTCATATATATATATGGCGATCAAGCATCCTATCCTATCCATATGGATTTGAGATTCGAGAGTATAGTGGAGTCTAGTTGGGCCCTTATATATATTATTTACACGCCCTATATATAGAACTAGGGGTTCCCAGAGCCTCCTAGTGGGTCTAGCATGGGAATCCCTCCGGGTATCCCATATAGTTAGATACAAAAGGACCCTATCTAAATATGGGGATTATAAACATATAGATAGGTATAGTTGGGTCACTGGGCCTCCCGGATATACAAAAAGGGGCACTCCAAAGTAGAGATATGGGGACGACCAAGGGAACTAATGATATAGGTAAATGGTCTACTTGGGCCTTCTAGCAGATATATCATGGGATTTTTTCCATGTGGGTCTCCCAAATATATAGATAGGGAATCCAAACAAAAGGAATAGAAATGGTTTCATATACTCCACTCCAAGTACTAATTGTTGTGCAACATATCCACAAATGGATATAGATTGGATATTTTATATGATACATGAGATGCGTGGTGTCTTAGATTATGGATTGGAGAGTAGAGTATATATAGGGGGTATACCCATCCATCCTCTCTATGTTGAAGAGAGGAAGGGAATGAACTCCTATCTATACTAAATCAGTATAGTGAGATAGGGAGCTAGGTTTTCCATATAGATCTATATTCTAAAGGGGTGCCTAAGTTGTTTATGGGTATAGAGGGGAACTAGTATTATCTTTAGAGGAGTGGGAATTGGTCCAATCTCCATCCAAGGCATCTTATTTGTTCAATCCATATAGAGAGATATATGGGGGTTGGGCTATGTGGCATACAGAGGTAGGAAGGAAACTCCCTCTCCCCACTCTATATATCCTATCTTATACTTTTATTTGGTGTCATCCTATAGAATATATACATATGGCTCTAGCCTATATATTTTTCTAGAGAGCCCCCTACTCCCTCCTGGTATATCTTATCTTATAATAATACGACATTCGTTTTCTCTATCAATACCAACCATCCACTTAATGTTGACGGTGTTCGATTATATATGTGATACCCATAGAAATATAAGGGGTTTTAGCACATAGTGGATTTGTATCTGGTAGGAACTTAGTAATGAATGACTTATTAAATTTTCAGTTCCATTCCATTGTACACATGATAGAACCTAATCTAGTGCCTAACCATTAGTGCACCCCAATTTTATATAAATCCACATAGTTGGTTAGTTGGTTAGTTGGTTGGTGAAGCCCATGACCCTTAAGCCTATTCCAACCCAAAATATTTCCCCTTTCTATAAATTTGGGGTTGTAATATCCCCATCCCAGCTCCTATCCTATCATAATATCTAGTTGGAAAAACTATTAGGAGATTGATCACTGTTTATACACCCATACCTAGACCTACATATTCTTACATCTGCTCCTCACTCCTCACTATATGGTAAGGAATCTAAAATTTCTAGTTATAGAGGATCAATCCTATATATACATATAAGCCACTTGCCCCACCCCATATAGATAGAGAACTCACTCCTCTCTTTTGGATGATTCTCATTAGGGAAAAATATTATTATAAGATGACTCTCAATGAAGACAAGATGATTCTTTATCTTCTCAATATGAGAATAATCTTGCTCTCGGATAGAGAATCATATTATCTCTCAAAAAATAATACCATTTTCGAATTATAAGAGGATTCCTAAGACAATTCTTGCCTTATATCTCAAGAATCATCTAATCTAAATATTCTCAAGATGATTATCATATGATCTTTATCTTCACAAGACTAGAATTGATAATAATAAGATTATTATCAATTAATGATTATCATCCCCAATAAATAATTGATAGGATTGTTCACTCTCTATATATGAATATGGGATGATCTAATTTTCCATGAGCTTTTTGGGAATCCATCACATTAAATGGGTCCCATAGATATAGAATCTATGTAGGGTTAGGGGTTGGTTGGGGACCCTTGTAGGTTTAATTAATGAAACTACCTATAAAAATATATGGGATGATTCCAATATTGTCATGTTGATTAGGATTCAAGATTGGTGAGTCATGTCATTCAATATTCACACAAATTACTCTCTTAGGAATGGAACTATGTCTTGTGTCTCTTGTTATGGTAGGGAATAAACTACAGCTATACGATCCTGTTCTTGTTCCCTTATGTCCTGGAATTACTAGGTAATATGTTGATTTGCTATCTATCTATTATAATGGGTGGTTTCATAAGGGTCAAGGTGAGATACAACTACATTATAGAGGAAGGGAATCACTTGAACCTTGTCCCTATCATTTTCAATCATGATTTGATGGGGATCACTTGAGAACATGTTGAAAGCTATATCCATAGTCCCTCTCATTTCTCTATATAGGTTTGATTCATCATGGTAATGACTCAGGTGTTTGGCATAACATGAATCAATGCACCATCTATCATTATTGGTTCTCTATATAGGCTTTAGGATATATAATGGAGTTTATGGGATGATGGGAATGGAGTAAGTGGTGATGAGGATCTCTTCATTCAAAAAAATTTTGGGATACATTGATGTTATTGACTAATGAAATCACTCATACCTATAGCTATAGTCCTTCCCTTCCTATAAGAATGTAACCAAACCTCCTTATAAGTATGTCCTGGCACACACTACCTCGCATGGATCTATTTCACACAATTCTTATATCAAGAATTTTATGGAACATATTAAATCATTTGTACCACTCACATATGAGCATATTTCTTTGGCACAATTGATGGTTTCACCTCTCATTTCATTTTGATATTGTTTTCCTCCTCGTGAGGATCTCATTGGGTAGCTCTTTTACTACCCTCTTCCTATACATAACTAAATTCAAAAACACAAAAAAAAAAAAATCACACATTTGTAATAAAATAAACATCCATGACTATACACAATACTTCTCTTGTATGTGGCCTAAGTTCCTTCATTATCTTGTGACCCTATGGGTGTCCCATGTTTGTAGTTGTATGCCTTGATGTGACTCTTATTTGAATGTTATTGTTTCTATTGGCTTACTCAATTGTTGTTATGTCTCTATATTAGTTCTATTACATCTACATTAATACTATTATTGTTTATCTTTTTTATCAGTACTATTCTTGATGTTGTTATTATGGTTTTTTTCTTTGCGTGGCATGGTCTCCACCATGCACACCCCTTCTCTGGAAGTACAAGTTTTCAAAGGTGGCCACCACTTTAGCATTCCAAATCCTTCTATAACTTCTCATATATGTCTTACATGGGTATAAATCTATTCTTTTCAGCCACGCACTCAAACATTTTATCACATTTGCCTTAAAAGAGGAGGCATTCATTGAGTTATGTTTTACACTTATAGGTAGATTTTTGTTGAGGCACATATTTTTATAGGGAACAAGCCTTCAAAACAAAATCCATATACCAAAATTTGGCATAAATTACATAGGTGCAAGACCATACATAAACGTTACGACCATATGGATGTTCCTGGCCCTACCATATGTTTATGCCCCAAGGGAAATTACACTAGATTTTTCTACAATTTCAGCTTTCCACTTATAGATATAGGTTTTTTTTATAATCTCATACTAAGTTGACACAATTCAAAGAATTTATAGGGGGCATGAAATATTTTACTCATCCACTATAGTACTCATATTTAGTTACAAAATACAAGTTTTGGGGGTTATGAGTCTCATTATCCATCACACGTTCAACATCCTACACACTTTTACTCAGTAATAAGACACATGGGAGGGGCATGGGGAACCCATTCTCTCTTATACATTTGTGTCTTTATATACAAATTTGGGCCTAGATCCATACGTAATGGTGTTCTTTGTGGGGTTATAATAAGTATTGAAGTAGATAATTTCTTCATAGGAAATCTTTCTTATCTGCATTTCAAATGGGAAAATATCGTGGTTACTCGAATCTTTGATTCACGTTCTTCTTCCTTCATGGATTACATTAATACCTCTCTTTTCTTCTCTCTAACTTGTATTCGGTGTTGGGTTACACATAACCAATACTATATCTTTTTGACATGATTAGTTGTTGATCACCCTCAATCCTATGGTAAGTTAAACAATATTATCCAAATCTCCAACTATAAGAAAGGAACGGAACTCTTCCTCTTTAAAACAAACAGATGTATTCCTTCCATGTTATACATATCTTTATATAACCTTATACAAATTTTGAATTCTATATTTACATTTTAATCATGGTCCAATTTATACTATAGACATTGAATACACTTTATGTTGTAAGTTTCATCATGGAGCATGCCAACACCAACACATCTAGATAATATAAATTCATAGCAAAGACAAAGTGTGTCTACACACTTAGGTATCATTTTCCTTTAAGCGTGTAATATTCATTTCATACTTAAAGGGGAAAATGATAGACACTCAAATTTGGCAATTTATCCTTTTGAAATTGTTGGTTTTGACCATGTTTTTTTGCTAAGAAAAACACCTACATCCTATCCCCACTCAGTACATCTTTATATCTCTCTCTAACTTGTTTATTCTTACACACCAATGTGTCAACACTTTCTTAATATAAATCTATAAAATCAATGAGTAATGATTATCCATTATGGTATAACTTCTATATTTTAACTACCATATTCTTGTCTAAAATTATACAAGAAGGTCGGGATGTGGAATCCAATATTGGCTAACATGTATGGTCTTGGAGTGATATGTCCTCCAACTCTATTTTGAATTAAATTATCTCTTTTAGGTCTTTTCATCTTCTTGGGTTGGCATTTACATGAAAATTTACCTTTAGATCGCTACAAAATAAAATTTATATCACCTCATTCAAACACCTAGAAACAACCAGACACTCTCATGAGCTCTCATTGCAAAAACTAGCACAAAATGCACCCAAGGCTCCCTAAATATTCTCAAAATTGATGCACATACACTAAGAAATCAAGTAATATAGTTTTGAATCACTCAACTAGGTCAAGGAGTTCAACTTCCCTCATTTCCAAAAACTCAAAATCCCTAATCAATGTCTTAGAAAGAGAACAAGCATCTCATGCATTTTCAAATTGATTCAAGTTGTCAACTAGTTTCATTCATCTAGATATCACATGTTAGGTAGATAACTATACATAGTTTTGAGGCCTCTTTAGATTAGTGAGGACTTAGGTGGTACATGAATTGCACTTCAACCCAAACACTAACCTTATTACAGGGTCTCCACCCATGGTTAGGGTTTGAGTTCCATTCCATTGATTTCGTGTGGTTTTGGGATTGTGTAACACTTAGGGTTTAATAATAAAACATATTTCTAGACCACCTAAGGGTACACAAGTTTGAACCTCACTCCCAAAGAGGTCTAAAACCATACAAAAGTACTAGGACCATACAATCATTCCTATAATACCTGTATGGTTCCTTACCATGGAAATTTTCAATCATAGTTCCTAGAGCAAAGCATCCATAAGCTCATTTCTCCTAGTTTATCCAATATGTTCACCTAGATATCTCTTGAACCACTCTGTATAGCTAAGTAAATATTCTCTCTTGTGTTTTCAAGATTGTATCATGTTGTAAATTGTGATCATGTATAATTAACTAAGCTATAAATTAAAACTAATATCTATATAGCTTCAAAATCAAATGTTAATTAAACAATGAACCATCAAGATAAGAGCTTAAAGGAAATGTTTCTTCAATGCATAAATGAAACTACATGCTAAGTTATTTCCTACTCTCTATGATTTCTAACTTAAACTATGAACCTATGAAGAACATAAGCAATCAAAGTGGATTATTACTTGATCTCAAGGATTGAAAATGGAATCTCACCAAGAATGGCTACAAGGTCATTTTGGATCTTCCCATATTACTCAATTTTGAGTGAAATGATGCAAGATGGAGAAGCTATTTCCAACAATGGAGAATGGCTCAAGATAAAAATTCTTATAGTTTTCACTATTCAAAGCATGGTGCAAGAATAAAGGTAAGAATGAGGATTCCTTATATAGCCCAATGGTTTGAAGAAGCTTTGCATCCTATTGTATTTGGGATAATAGAAAAATCTAGGTTAGTTATGGATAAACATGGTTTAGAAGTGGTTGAGTTTACTTTAGGAGAGTTTAATTTGTCCTCTAGTGACTCATGGGGATTTAGGGGTTTATTAATTAACCAAAGTGATTAATTAATAGGTGTGCAAGCTTATACAATATTTTTAGAGGAATAGTTAGGATGATTTATGTTATGAGAGGATTTTAATCAAATAAATGACGATTTATTCATTAAATAGAAGACATAATCAATTAATTAAGATTAATTAATTAATCTAGATAGAAAGGGTATTAATTAATTAGAAATAATTAATTAATCTAAATAGAAAGGAGAGCTTAATTAATTATAAATAATTAATTAATCTAGATAGAAAGGGGAGTTGATTAACTGAAAGTTGTTAATTGGCGTCATTATTGGATAGAAGAGTTAATTAAATAACGTAATGTAATTAATTAATGACGATAGTAGAGAAAATGTGTGACATTGAAAATATGTCATCAATCTGGGAAAGGGTATAATTAGTGTAATTTAAGTAATTAAATTGCTCGAGCTAAATCATAAGTGTCTACATAAACACTAAATGTAAGCATCAATACATTATTATCATATTATATGATTAATGTTGGAAGTTAATGAATTAGAATAGCTCTTATTATAAAAACTTACATTCCTTTTTAGTTGTTTTGTTCCATAAAAATATTAATTTAATCTTAAAAATAATGGAAGAAACTAAGTGTACAAGTTCTACCCTAAGTATTTTTCTTCGTTGAAATTGCAGACAAGTATAGTTCTTTAAAAAGTAAGTTTGAGAGACAAATTTGACTTGGTGATCTATATATGATGAAAAACGCAAGTAAAGGTACTAGTTTTTCTAGTTTTTTCAATTAATTCAAACATTCAAATTTGAACCAAAATTAAAGGGGGAAACTTTACACTTTAGACCTCTTAGAAATTAAGGCACTTAAAAATGAGACTATTAAATTTTCCTATGATCAAGATGATCTCGAGTCACACACAAGAACAAAGAGAACCAAATAGCGATGTTTTGTAGGATGATTTTAATTGATTTTTATTTTTTAGAAACATATTTGAATGTTTTTTATTTTGAATTTTTTTTGAAACTATGTATAGGAAGAAAAAGAAGTGTGGATTCCCCCAGTGATAGATGGGATGTACAATTTCATAATGTCACGCGTATGTGCAAGAAAGTGAAGATGTAAAAATGCCCTAGCGATTAGGTGGGAATATTCAAAGGTAAACTCTTCACGCACTAAAGGGGGATCAAGTCCAATATAAAATAGGTTCAATCATGAGGGAGAAAGGATGCCCCCAGCGTAAGTTGGCCAATAAACACATGAGAGAAAAGAAGTAGAAAATTTTCTTATTAAAAGGGGAAAAAAGTGCCTGTAAACATGGCAAAGAGGAAATCCAATACACATGGATGTTCTAAATTATTTTCAAAGAATAGAGGATGGTATGAAAATATTTAGAAGGAGGTCGATGAAAAAGTCATTAACCCAAGTCACAAATCATGAGACAAGACATGCGCTAAAGTAAGAGTTTGAACAAGGTCCAAAAAGTAACACTTGATAACATATTAATCTTGTTTACTCATCAAGATCCTATGTGTGCATGTGGAAATGAATTACCTCTTGAAGGAAAGAGTTCATGTAGCAAGTAAGTGAAGACACTAGCCTATGTGTAGGAATGATTTATTTTGAAAGGTGATTTGTGAATATATTGTGGAAGGAGAGTCGTACATTGCTCCACTACAGGCCCAGACGTCCATAGCCCTAAATGGAGATGCATTTGATTCTAATCACAAAATTTATCTACTACCAGTCAGGCATCCATATCCCTAGTAGAGATTATTGGAAATACCCCAAGAGAGATTTATATATCAATTTGCTTTTTCTTTTTGATTGATTGATTTTGATTCTTTTGCTTTCTGAAAAATTATTTCAGCTCTCTTATTTGACAAGGGTTAAGAACCACTAATTTCTTGATGGAAGGATGTGGAAGTGATTATGATGATGACATTATCTAGTGTCAATAAATACATCCAAAAATTCTTCCCAACAAGTTTATTATATGTAGATAGTGATAGGATCTCTAAGAGGTCATTTGTTCTTTAATTTACCAAGGTGATGAAAGACCAAGGTCAAACGGATACCATAGAGATAAATGTCAAAAAAATTATACAAAATAAGCTAATCAAAATATCATTGAAGGGATGAAAATGGCGGATGAATTGTATAAAAATATGAAAGAAAGGGAAGAAATAACATCCATGCATATGCAATACCTAATTGCAATGTTTGATCTTTGTACCATTGATTTTTAATATTTTTCTCATTTTTGTATTTTTCAACTGTTTTATGATTTTTTTATTTTTGGGAAGTTGGGACCAACAATGTCACTCTACGTAATAGGATCCAACAACGATGTTCATGATTTCCTTGATAAGGGACACTAGGAGTTTTTACTTATCAAGAGTGATATTATATCCAATCTCAATGACCGTGGAGAGCTCATATTTGATAAATGATGGTGGCTTATCTTTCAGCATGGATTTTGTATGCTGAAGCTTGAGTTCCAAATCCATAGGTTTCGTATTTTCACCATACTTGATGTGTGCATTGGTGCGATTTTTGGAATCATGTTTGATTTTGGATTTTATGATCGTTTGAGTTGTTGGGAGCTTTGGAGCTCTTCGGATTTTTGATCTTAGCTTGATAAAGAACTTGTCTGGGTTTCTTATAAGCTAATGCTTGACTTGTCTGATCCCAAGAAGTGGGAGAAGAATGTGGATGTTTAGAATTAATGGGAGAAATTGATGCAACCTAGAATTTACCAGTAAAATCCCAGGCACGCTGGAACATCACTCATCCTAGACTAAGCACTCGTCTGAAGCGTGCAAAGGTACCAGGCCCCTCTTTAGGGTTGTTGTTACAAGATGTTGGCATGATGAAGACTTAAATCATTCAAATCCATAACTAATATATCATTCTACAGTGCATGTTCAGATCCAAATCTAAAGAATAATAGAATTAATGATAACCATGATGAAATCAAGCATGCAAGAACCAATTATACTCATGATTTGATACTCTGATTCAGCCAATACACACCATTTCATTAAGTATGATAAATACACATAAGCTTATTACAATAGATAATACCATAGTTTATGCACATAACAGAACTTGGTAGTATAAATTCTCACTAACTCTGCTCTCACACTCTCATACTTATATCTATCTCTATATATATCATACTACACAGACCATTACATATTTATAAGGGTGGGGACTTTCCCTTCACCACTTATCTAATCCCAAAATAGGTCGCATGTTATTATTAGCCATGCATCGTTACAATAATAGCCACACATGCAAGTGCGCTAACAATATACTTCTTCTAGTTAACTGTCAATAGTAAATCTATTCTCAGCTTGTATCCATGTAAAGTGCTTCGTAGCCAATCCTCCAAAATATCCAATATGTGTCACACAAGTCTTTAACTGGTTTGTGTGTTTGGCATGCTATCTCCAAAAATAGCTCGTACATGTGAAAATGGCTAAGTCCCAAATCTATCTCTCTTCTTCACATGTGATTCTTTCTTGACCCTTCCATGCCTTTGAACATGCTTTGTTCTTCCGTGTAAACCTTCTGTATGTTTTTCACTAAGTGTCATATTTTGACTGACCAACATTACCCCACACTAATTGCATTGCTGCCCCAAAAATGGTTGTCTCCAAAATGAATCAAAGAATATGAATAGAAGAATAGAAAGAATTTTTATGAATAAAATAATTAATTTACCCTACAACATCTTCTGCTTCAACCGAAAGAATCAATTCTGGATATTCTTCTTTTATTTTCACCTCTAAAGTTTGTCAATCATTGAACACGGCCTCTTCCTTTTCTGGGATATCTACTGCAATTGACTCTAGCTCATCTTGCGCAATCTCTCCTTTCTCATTTTGCAAGACCAAAACAATGTTGGACATTGCAGTCATTCTTCCTTCTAATAAGTCCTTTTACTCGATGAGTTTCCCAAGCTCATATATCCTTTCCTTGTGTGGTTCTTGTGATGTTGTAAGGGCCTCACACTCTACTGACAATCTCTAATCATTCTCGATGGCCCAAGGTCTCATCCTTCATGGATTTTAGGATTTCATTGTCTTCTATAATGGTCCTGGTTCTTATAACGGCGGTTTCAGGGTTGTTGGTGCCCAATGTTGCCCATGCCATCTTTGTTAAGGAGAAATGTGTTTCTTCCTATTTTTGAGAAAAAATGGCTTTGGATCTTCCCATCCTTTGAATTTGATGAAAAAAAACTCGTATCTGTGTTTAAATGCTTTGAGTTGTTCATTTTTTCTCCATTCTTGCACCATTTTGAGGAATCTCTAAGTTTGCCCTGCGTTTTGCCCTAATTTTTCCCATTCAAATGCCTTTGCCATTTTTCCATTTTTCCTAGCCTTTGGAGCTTGAAATTGTTCGATTTATACTTATTTTCCCTCAAAAATCCCTTTCCATGGTCGTAAATTGCTTTGAATCACTTTCCATTTTTCCTTTGATCAAAAATTTCTTCACCCACGAAGGAAAAATTGATTTTGGGTGTCGTTGGCAATTTCTGTGTCTTTTGATGGTCATACGGGTGTCCTTTTCCCATCAAATTTTAGCTCAAAAATCTTCTCCTACGTGATCGTTTGTGATTGGACAAGGTTTGGCGGGTCTACTCGAGCAACTTAAGATTTTTGTTTCCCCACAAGTCCACGGGCCCCGCCAATCGAGAAGGTGACATGTGGTGGCTTGAGCCAAGGATGGAATTACGGGTGGTCGGGTTCTTTTGAATTTTTTGACTTTATTTGGTTAAAATATTAAATTCACAAAACAATCCAGGAACTCCGCAGTGAATCACAAGTGGACACATGTAAGTTTGCATCAAACGAGGGGGATGTGGATTGGCGAGAAGACTTAGATATTATTTTTCTTTTTTGGCAAGAGATATAAAAATTCAAAAATGAGCCAAAACCTCACAACGAATCATAGATGAACACATGGCAAGGTCGAGACACCTGTTGTGGGCCCGTGGGGAAAATATGGAAATTTTTCCTTTTTGGCAAAATAGGTATAAAATGAAATTTTGGAGCGCATGTCCGCTAGGACCCATATCAGAAGCAAAGTGCGAAGGGTGGATATGTGGGGATATTTTGGAGAAATTTCCTTTTCACAAAAACGTGTAAATGTGTAGAATCAGTCCGTGATTCCAATGGGGCCCACTTTGGGACACGTGTCAAGCTCATTTTCAAAGGGCGGAGGGATGGAGAAAAATGTCAAATTTTTACATTTTTCCAAAAGTGTTAAAATGTCAAAAAGTGATCCCAATCACATTGTGACATGTGGAGGGCTCAAATTAAAGGATAAATGAAGATTAACGGTAACTATGCATTTTTCAGTGTGGCCACCATTTGAGCTCCAAGAAGCTTGGAGATGTGATTTTTGCATCAATTTTCACCAATTTTTTGGAGAATTCATGTCGTTTTTGCCTTTAAGAATCAATGGAATCAATTTGAAAATTCAATTTACAGATGTGAGGTACTTTTGAAATGAAATTTTGTTCGGGCTCGAGCAAAAATGTGAAATACCAAATCCAAAAGTTGCAGAGGTAAATTTAGAAAGTGTAAGGATGAAATAATGAAAGGAAGGGGGTCTGCATGCTTTGAAGATGAGAAATGTGCTTCCAAAATGGGTAATGATGTGAATTTTGCAATGATTCATATATTTTTGAGACGAGTGGCAACTTTTTGGACGTGTTCCGTTAAACCTCCTTGTATGCAAATCATGAGGAATTTTTGTAACAAATTTGGTCCTTTAGCATATTCTTTTCTTAGGAAAGAAGGCTCAAAGGAGATTGAAAGCTATATATTGCATGAATTTGTCATGCAAAGGGTTGAAAGAGTTTTGAAAAGCCTGGAAAACTAAAACTTTCATTGGAAAATCTGGGAAGAAGCCCATTCTCTGAGTGACCACCTGAGAAACTCATATAACTCTCTTTGTATCAGATTTCAAATCATGTTAAGTTGGTTGCATATGTATATCCATTAACAAGCTCTAAGATTTTTTTCCAAAACATTCCCCTATTGATAAATCTGATCATTGTTGAGTTATTATGTGTTGTCTTTGGGAAAAATCTGTGAATGCTTACATTTCAAAATGCATTTCAAATTTGTGTTTCTTGTTTCCTATTGCAGTCTTGTGTTTAAAATCTCTCTTGATCATACATGGTCTCATTTCTTGTGATAGTTTAGTGGCATTTGCAATCTCACATTTAGAAGAGCTTTCATTTGATAAAGAGATAAATATATTTAAAATAACTTTACCTTCCTTGACTTCAAAGATTGTTTGTAAACCTTTGGGTGCACCTTAGGTCATGATTAAATAGTGATTGCTAAATGATTCATTGGTTCATTCTAACTCAATCTTTTGTGATAGATGATCAAATATTGTGTGGAAAAGTGCATATCTAGCCCTCCATTTGATGCAAATATCCTGGTTGAAGGGATGATTAACCATTTTGATACTTTCTGCTCTTAAGTTTCTCCATATTTTGCTAAAATCCTCAAAGAGTCTAGCGGACCTTGGTTTGTCTTATCTAAACTCCCACCCAAAAATCATTCAAAACAACTAATCCTACCCTATTTTACCCTGTATACCCATAGAAGATCAAAATCTAGTTGCTAAAGTATGTAGAATAGATCAAGATTTCAAAATGTCTTTAGTAACCCTTGTCCTGCATTGAAAGTATCTCCATAATCTAGAAGTGACAACTTGTGAAATTCATATTTGGAGTGTTGATCATATTTTCCCAAGGCCCCTTCATACTATTTGTACAAATTGAGGGATATCTTCATCTCCTTCACCATTTGAGGGTTACAAAATAGGTTCTCTTACCTTGGTTGAAAGGCACAACCTAAAATAGTTAGGACAAGATCAAGTCCTATTTGAGTGCTATCCTTCTCTCCACAAATCTGAGTGCCAGTTAGATCATATCCCGGGCTACAAAATGACACACACCATGATCCATCTGTGCTCTTAAAGATTCATGCCATATCTTAGATGTTTCTCAAAATGAAAAGAAGAATACATTTGGGTACCAATAAGGGATATACAAATATTCAGTGCTCGATCTACTTTCTTTAGTTCCTCCTTCAAGCTTTGGAGAAATCCCTCATATGATGTAATCTTCCTTATCATTGAAGCCTTTTCTCACTCTTATTCTTTCTTAGGATTATTTGGTGTTGGCATGTAGAGGGGTCCATCTTCAACCATCAATTCCACCAAGGTATTTACATAATGCATCATTGAAGGAAACTTTTCCAGTACCTTGGATTCCAGGTGTGGTCTCACCTTCAAGAGAAAGTCTACAATTTCTTCTACCATGCTTATAAATGCACTATTCTTCTTTTGCTCCAAGTCCTTTTCTTTCTTTAGGAGCACTATTTCTACATCCTTAGTTTTGAGTTCTTCTCTTAGCACCCTGATTGGTACAAATGCCTTATCCACATTTTATCGTGTCACCTCTATCGAGACTTTTACTAAAGCATTACTCACTTGTTCATCTGACATAATAGTAGGCTTTATTTTTATGTGTTTGGCTTGAGGTTTCTTCTTTAAACTCCTTGATACACATTACTCTTCACATACATCAAATTTTGGCTCATCCATGTGTGTGTGTATATACCATGTCAATTGCTTCCTTGTGCACATGGTTGCCATATCCTCATCCATCAACTCCCACCCATATAAATCCTTTGGTGTCACTATGCTTTGAAAATGGGTATTTTACCTATGTCCTCAACATAGCCCATAACCGATGCAACATATTCTCCACTTGGTCCATTAGATCTTGGCCCTTAGGAACTTGAGCATCAAGATTTGGAGCTTGTTTCTGCTATGCCCTAAGTAGTCTCTTGTACTATCTCATCTACCTCCTTTTCTCCTTCTTCTCCATCCTTCATTTCTTCATCCTTTGGCTCTTCCACATCCTCTGGTGGTGTAGGGGACTTAGGGTGCACTTTCTACAAACTCCTCCACCTCCTCACCTAGTCTCAACTTCCTCCTTTTTCTTCCAATTATCTCCTTCTAAGGTGAGAGTCATGGTGACCTCCGAACTGATTATGGAGTAGCACCTTGGGTCCTGGTTCTCCTAAACACCCTTTTGAAATAGTGCTCTCCTTGGACTACATCTAAGTCCTCATCACCTTCCTCTTGTGGCTAGGGTGGATTTTTCACATGCTTAGCTTCTACCCTATCTGTAGGTTGCCTCTTGCCTCTATGCTCCAAACCACCACTATCTTTATTCTCCTCTTCTTCTTCATCTACTTATATTGTCTCTATGGGATTAGGTACTGGAACATTTTCCATTGTATGCTTACCTTTAGGTGTCTGGAAGTGCAAATTCATTCTCCAAATATTTTTGTTCTTTAGCTTGGGCTTAAATTATATATACACAAGTGATGCTCTAATGTCTCCAACTGCCAAGCTTATCGACTTCATTCTTATTATATCTGAGATAAGCCTCTCAATGTAGGTAGTCTATCCTGGATATACATATGTTTTTCTCAGAGTGTGGTAGTCACAATCTACCTTGTCTGCGATGAAGATTAGGTGGCATGTATATGTGAACCGGTGAATTGATGCCTGGAAGTAGCGTGTTGTGAAGGCATATGGTAGTTTGCACCAAGGGCTCCAAGCTCCGTCCTTCATCACAAATCATGCGATGTAAAAATGTTGGTAGACTGAAAAATGTACTGCCTTACCCACCACCAAAGGTAACTCCTTGGGTATGCATCACTCCTCTTCAAACACCATGTGAAGCCTGTCATACCACATCTCCGCCCTCTGCTTAAATGGTCCACTCATTGATCCTTCACACAAGTACTTTCCAAATCTTTCCACAAGTGACTTGTTCTCCATAGGGTATTCCCATATTTTCTCCTTTGGCCCATCAGTACCCGATTTCCATAAACACCAGAGATAATAGAACAGAACCATAACTAATTTTATCACTTTTACGTGCTTCTTCAACGATTGTCTTTGTTATGTGATCCACAAGATTGTATATCACTCCTTGAGACATATTCCTTGCGATATGCAGCCACATTGTATTTACCTTTGACCACCTTTCTTGGTCATTCAACTTTGTTACAAGATGGGAAGTTGCTTAGACTACTTTGGGTACTTCTTAAATTTATCTATCCATGTCATGCAAACCACTGGTATACCCAAACTCCTTCCTTGTCTCAAGTATTGCGGCCTTATTAGTTAAATCACCATCTAGATCTACCCATGTACCTTTCAACCCTATTAATATTGAGATCAATGTGGATGTGATCCTTACCCTACGTCCTACAAAGTAGAAAAACCTTCATGTACCCTTCTCATAAACGACTAGTACACCTAAATACTCTTCTCGTAGCTCAATCGCACTTGGATTTTTCAAATTATCACAATTGTAATGGTAAGAATGAACTCGCATCCCCTCCTTTTATATATTTTCAAAAATTTAGTGTATTTATTACTCCTTCACCTACCAATAATCCTCATTAATTGATCCTTTTTTTCATTTTCCACGTGGTACATCTTCGTGCCCAGTCATAACCTTCTAATGCACCCTCCTACCTTTTGGCTGAGACTTCTCTTTAGCACGCTTCCATGTGCCCGAGTACCTCATCACTGTGCCTTCCACTAGTAGTCTTCATGGCCTCCACTTACCTCGCATTATATTGTTCCATCATTTATCTCCATCTATGGTCATCTTGTCTAGAAGAAATCTCTTTTCTAACAATTCTCCAACTTTGAATAACACCTGTAGTAGTTTGTTCCTTTCATGTGTACTTATTTTCAACAGTCTTGTACCTGGATATCAATAACCACCCCACACTAAGGGTATGTGTAGTCCTCTACGCATATAAATTCTTCAAATAGTAATTATCTTCTGGCACGTAAATGTGCTTATTACACAAAAACACCAACTAAATTGACAAAGCATAGTGACAAATAAGGAAATACAGTATGGAAAATACAGAATTGAAAACATAACCTAAATGGAAACACTACCTTATTAGGACACCAAGAAGACTTATTTATAGTAGAGCTTCTTGACCTACTCCTATTGAAGTACTCGAATGTGATGTTCCATCAAGCACCTCTAATTGGAAAGCACTTGTTTCAAGTATATGAGTGATAAAATACGGCCCCAACCAATGTACTTTAATTTTTCTTGGATGACACAAAAACTTTGAGTCATAAAGGAGCACCATTTGTCCAACCTCAAGCTTATAATCCTTGATATTTCTATCGTTCCATGCTTTCGCCTAGCCTTTTCTTTTTTTTACTCTAACATGTTATTTATCATTGCTCGTCCATCTTGATTAACTTTTCAATCTATTCTTCTAATTCTTTCTCATCAGCTAGACCTCTAGTGTGCATAATACACAAAGACGGTAACATGAATTCCATAGGAAGAACTACTTCCGTGCAAAGACTAACTAAAAAGGTGTGGCTTTATTCAACCTTTTGTATGTTGTGCGATATGCCCAAAGTACTTGAAAATATTTATCATCCCAATCCTTTCTTCCAACATCACATATTTTTGTCAATGTTTGGCTCAAAATTTGTTGAAAGCCTCAGCAGTCCCATTGGCATGAGGATGATATGGTGTAGTCTTATGGTGTGCAATCATGAATTCATCCAATAAAATATTATTTATCTCATTCAAAAAGTGTATGCCCCTATCACTTTGGTCAAACTTAAAGGACATCCATACCTTGTAATAATATTTTCCCATAGAAACATGGATGATGTAACTATTGTACAATCCTTTGTGAGAACCAATTTACGCCCACCTTGTAAGATAATCTATGTAGGTAATTATATAGCGTGATCTAGTCCTGCGCATGGCTAGTGAAATAGGACCAACAAAATCTATAGCCCATTTCTTAAAAATTTCTACGCTAGTAATAGGTCTTAGAGGCATTTCATCTCATTTTCCTAGTTTTCCAAGATGTTAACAGTGATCACATGCCTTACAAAATTCCTTACAATATTTATACAGGGTCTCCCACCATAATCCTGCAAGTAAAATATTGCTTGCAGTGGTGTCACCTGCATAATGGCCACCTGTAAGACCACCATGAGTTTCTTCCATAATATTTATCCACTCATGCTCCAGTACACAGCGGTGTAATATTTCATCTGGCCTAATTTGTATAGGTCTCCACTAATCAACATATAGGGTGTTGCATGAATTGCAAGTTGTTTCTTTTCCAAGGATTTCATACCTTTTGGTGTCATACCTATACGTAGAAATACAACAATATCCTCTAATTTTAAAGGCACGTGTTGTAACCTATATAGTTGTGCATCGGGCATTGTATCTTCAATTGTTTGTGTGTCCTCCCTAACTCAATTTTTGATAATTGATCTAGGCGAATTACTTTTCCTTGTTTTACACAACTATGAAATCAAATTCTTCAAATAAGAGTACCCATCTAGATATGCGCCACTATAAAATATGATTGTTTACCAAATACTTCAATGCCATGTGATTTATATAAAATACAAATGGTAAAGCTAATGAGTACTATCTAAATTTATGTAGTGCATCGATCATTGACAAAGCTTCGCGCTCTGTAGTTATATAGGTCTATTGCAGCAGAGGAGTCAACTTTCTACTAGCAAAATAGATAGGATGATTTATAATACCTTCTCCAAGCTGATCCAATACCATGCCAATGGTCATGCCAAAGGTGTCCACATTTACATGAAATGGTTGATCCCATAAGGAAAGCGCATAATTGGTGTTGTAGTAAGTCACTCTTTTAATGCCTCAAATGTGTGTTGATGCGGTTCTCCCCAATAAAATGTCCCTTTTCCTTTGAGTAACTCTTCTAAGGGTGTAGAAATATTAGCATATCCTTTAATAAAATTCATGTAATATCCTATATGACCCAAAAAAATTGCACCTCACTTTGACCGGTAGGCTCTTTTAGGTGGATAATGACTGCAACCTTAGTTGGATCAACCAACAAACCTTCCTTGCAGATTATGTGTCCTGACAGTATTCCAAATGGTGTAGAAAATATGAACTTCTTGATGTTCACAGAGATACTCAATTGTCTACATCTTTCAAACATTAAGCATAGATTGTGACAATGGTCTTTGACCTATCCATACACCGTCAATCGTCTAAATAAAGTTGTAAGAAGTTTTGGATAAACTCCTTAAACACCGAACAACTATACGTAAAAATAAAGCAGTCACATTTTTAAAACAAAAGGCATCATAGTATAGGTGAATCTACCCCATTCAATAGTAAAAGTAGTCTTTTCCTAATCCTCTTAGGAAATCCTAACCTGATGATACCTAGAGAACCCATCTATAAACGAATAGATTTCACACCCTACAACACCTTCTAGTATTTCCTCAGTGAATGGCGTAGGAAAGGGATTAGTCACACATGTAGCATTCAACTCCTTATATTCCACATAGATCCTAATCTAACCATCCTTCTTGATACTAATCACCATTAGACTAACCCATTCTGACTCGTCTAGGGGCTTGATGATTCCAAACTTCAACATTTTGTCAATCTCTTCCTTAACCTTTTCACACAAGTTGGGAATCATCATGTAGGGTTTATTTCTAAGCGGCACGCACGCACCCTCTTTAAGCTTTATCTTCATCTCTCCTAATGATTTATGTACACCTTTAAGCTCATGGTACCCCCGAGGGAATAAATCTTGATAATCCCATAGTAACTCTATGATTTTTTCCACTTCATATTCTGACCAATAGTCCCCAATTATGGCCTCCTTAGGCTCAGCATCTCCGATCCAATATTCACTTTTTTGTCTTCATAGGTTCATGATCGGAACACATTGTCTTATCTACATTGTCCAACACCTCACACCTACCTGTTGAATGGGTTATATCTATATTTTCTACTTCTTTATCATCCACTAAGTAGACCATTTTTACTTTTTATTTCTCAAGGAAAGCACACTAAAGTATTGTCACATCGGCCTTTGTTTCTTCATAAATTATGCTCATGAGTTTCCTTCATCCAATAACTCCTGAATGAGTTCTTCAACCTTGGCACTATCTCCCATAGTTAAGCGCTTTATGACTTTTAATGCTTCTTCCACAGAGGCTTGGTAGAGAAGAAGTCAAACATCTGGGTCATTCCTGCAATTAAATCCTGCCAATTTCTAGTCTCTCTATGGAGTTTTGCATATACATACCAAGCATGTGCATAACCTTTTAAAGTGGAATAAAACTTGTGCACCCAAAGTGAAGGTGGTAAAGCTTCCTACCCCTCTGTCCAAATCTCTCACACTTTGTTGAACATGGTCTTTGAATAGGTTGATTACCATCATAAGTGCATATTTGAGTAGGTGCATTGCTCTGAAGAACCTAGTGGTAAGATAAATCCTAATTTCATTCCATCCTATAATAATATCCTTGTGGACCACCCACCAGCGTGTTCTTGTCCCGTGTAGGGTATATGCTATCATATTCCTTCTCTCCAACTGGTCTAGCCACTATTCTTCCATGGCACACAAGAAAACCATAGGGTCTCCTTATCCAAAGTGTAATAAGGTGCGATTTGTTACCTATTCTCCTAATATAACACGGTTTTGACACCTAGGAAATATGCTCTTTACTTCGCACCCTACCAACTCATAAGTGTTATGAGCCCAATTATCACAAGCAACACTTGTAGTATTGCTAATATACTATACATCCTCCCATTGAAGGATTCCTTCTTTACATGGCTCAAGCACCTCTAGATCCCGGATGGTGCATACATAAATCCTATTCAGGTATTCTTCACTCAAGGGCTCAACATAGGGTGTAGATTTGCCATCTGTTAAAGGGATAATAACTCTTTCCTCCTTGTTTTCAAAGATGATATAACCCTTGTTGAACTAAAGATCAGCATTATTTTCATAGCACCAAGGACACCCCAATAGATCTAGGAAGCTATCTAACTCTACCAGCACTAAAACCTCAAAATCTCTAGTGAACTTGGCTCCTTGTATGGTAATGGATGCATATTTTAAAAATCTGATGGGAGTGGCCTTAGTCCAGTTAGCCATGAATAATACATTAGAGGATGGATGCAATGGAGGTCTCCCCATTTGTACCCATGCATCTAAGGTAAGAACATTGACTTCCACACCTATATCAATCAGTATATTACTCAATAGCCACCCATCCACAATAGCATTTAGAGTTATTTCCTTGTCATAATCTAGGCTATGAGGGGGAAGATTTGCATGCAAGATCTGTCATCCAGTCTCAATACCCCAATAGTGGAATGATATTTTCCTAATGCAACAATTTTCACACTTCTCTCAAGTCATCCATATCAGTTTGGATCATCTCTGATGCTTTCTTTTGCTCCATCTTTCATGATTGCTCCTTTAAATATTGTATTTCACCCTGAAGATTCTTGAGTACCTCCATGGTTTCCTAGTAAACCTCCTTCTGATGGGTGGGATCTAGGTACCATGCATGTAGAACCTCCTCCTTAGTGATGGTAGGCTTCATTTGCACCTTTGCTTCTTTAGAGCACATTGTTTAAGCATGGGTCATTATTTTTACCTGCAATACCTCAGATTTTACTTCTAACTTGGGCATCCACTAATTTTCCATAGCATGTTGTATCCTAACCATCCCTATGCCTTTTTTTTCTTGTTTATGCTACTTACTAAGATGCTCATACAAGTTTGGGAATTCATCATAACTATGATTTTTCCACATAAAGAACATGTAATATTCTGAGGACATTCACACTTGTAGTGGTCAAGGGATCCACATGTATAACATGTTCCTCATGGGAATTCACCTCTTCCACCACCACAGCCCTGTTCTCTGAATCCACCATGGTATCCTCGACCTCTGCCACGACCGCCTTTAAAATGCCCTTCATTCTGATCATAGTGCGCCTGATTGTTGATCCTGATCCTGATTCTTGTTCTTTCCTTTAGATTTATCTGAAACTCTTATTTTTCATACACCGATATCTATAACATCATGGATTTGACCAATCAGTCGGTAGTCTTCCATGTCATGAGTCGTGGACCTACAAATTTTATAGTAGCATGAAATGTTCTTCCTTATTGCGTGTTGTAGTAATGGGAAATGGCTAGCATCATGGTTTAAATGGCATATCTCACAATCCAACAATAATGAGCACATTGATATGTGGGGACAAATATCCTTTGTGTGACCTTCCACTTCATAATTTGTGCACCAAATCCCTGTGCACATCTCATGTGTTGAATTTTCGATAGTTTCTCCAACTACTTTGTCATAGCTACAATATGTGCTTCTAAAAATGGGCTCACCCTAGTGTCTATACTTCCAACTTCCTCAACGTGTAAGGCTGCTTCAAGTGCTTCATGTGGATTGGTGTATGTCTTATGTGATAGCACCCTTCTAAAAGGTATTATCAGAACTCCAACAAACCATTGTGCATATTGGCTTACATGAATATCATAAGACATCTTAGCTAACAGTATTTTAAAATGAGCATCATACTCTCTGACACTCTCAGTAGTACCTTGCTTAATATCCTTAAACACACTTATACTCTTCTACTGAAACTCAGGGATGTGAAACTCTTTAAGGAAAGCATCTTTTAAGGTTACATAGTCTATGCAAGTCTAATCAGGGTCAAACTTTTTGTACCGGTTATGTGCATGCCCTTATAACGTAGTAGAAAATTGACTTACCCTATGCTCATAAGCCATGATTCCTTTTGTGCACCACAGTATTTCACACATGTGCATGTTTTCATCAACATATTATATGCCCCTATACTATGTTATACAAAGAGACATCTTCATGTAAATATTTTGGGGTTGGTACGGACCTTTCCCACTTGATCCAGAACCTCTTGTGTTTCCTCTACCTCTAGAACCACCAGATCCACTAAAACTAGAGCCACATATACCTCTTGATCCTAACCCCATAGCTAGATTTGGATTAGAGGATATACTTCCATGTGTCCCAACAAAGTAGCACTAAAGCGCACTCGGTAGTCTCAAGTATTACTACTCTGAGAAGAGATCCCAAAAGTCTATGCGTCTAAATTTTGTGTGGATGATACACCCAAAAGGTACTCTCGTATAACAACAAAGTTATTTTTTTCTTCCATCGTTGTCCTTTTTATATGACTCACTCTGCTCTTCCACTTCCTAAATAAGCGTTTTGACTATTTTTTGTACTAGATGCTAGAAAACCAAGCATAAGGGAAAGGTTTTTAGGTGGATTCGGATGCACAACCGTGGCCCGGGTCATCTCTACCAGAATTCTTCTATGTGAGGCCAAGGAGGGTTCCCTGTCATGCTTTCCCAAGTGGGGGAGTTCCTGATGCTCAAGTTCCACGTATTCTGCATGAACTTCAAACCCTTTTGGAATTATCTAGATCTCCACAACGCCATTCACTCTATAACATCCCACTGCTTCTCTATCTCCCTCTCACATGCCTTATTATACTTAAGCCACATTTCCTCTCTTTTCCTTTCTATCTCTAGGTTTTCATCTTTCACCAAACCTGCTCCTTCCCCGCACATGGTGGGGTTTATTTCACCATCGGTTTGTTCTCCAAGTTTAGGGTTACCATCGAATTTTGATCACCAGTGGAATGCCTTACAAGTAAGTTCCCTTGGGATATCGTAAAAATTGGAATTTAACTACCTATGGGCATGAATAAGTGGAAATTGAGTACTCCAAGATATAGTTGTTCAAAACACCACGGAACCATGTATCCATGGCGCGAGTCCAAATTAGATCAGCACCATAAAGGGTCTGAAATTATTCTTATTTCCAGACAAGTTTTTGATACCTCTAATTCCATTTAGACATATATGAAACCAGCCACTCATATAATTCTACCAAAAATATAGTGAAGAAACTTTCATACAAATAGTTATACTGATTGATCCACCCATGTGCACACGTCAAACTCGGATCCGGTGTTAAAGCTCCGTGCATATTATTATTCGAATATTTAATCCATTCCTCAATAGTTGATAAGGTCAATTGGTACATCTTCATCGTGAACCATCCCGATAAAAACCGAAAAAGAGGTCTCGTGAATAGAACCAATGATGCAGCCTAGAATTTACCAATAAAAGCTTAGGCACATTGGCACATCACTCATCCAAGGCGAGCACTCACCCAAAGTGCATAAAGGTACTAGGACCCTCTTTAGGGTTGATGTTACAAGATTTTGGCATGATGAAGACTTAAACCATTCAGATCCATAGCTAATATATCATTCTACATTACATGTTCGGATCCTGATCTAGATAATAACAAACTTAAATGATAACCATGATGAAATCAAGCTTGTAAGAACCAATTATACTCAGGATTTGATACTTTGATTCATCCAATACACACCATTACAATAAATATGATAAATACACAGAAGCTTATTAAAATAAGTAATATCATAGTTTATGCCCATAACAAAACTTTGACAAACATAACGTCACACTAAATATTCTCTCACACTCTTATACTTATATTTATCTTTGTATTTATCATAATACACAGTACATTACATATTTATAAGGGTGGGGACTTTCCCTTCACCACTTATGTAATCCCAAAATAGGTCGCATGTTATTATTATCCACGCGTCGTTACAATAATAGCCACACATGTAAGTACGCTAACAATAGACTTCTTCTAGTTAACTGTCAGTAGTAAATCTATTCTCATCTTGTACCCATGCAAAGCACTTCATAGCTAATCCTCCAAAAATAGCCAATGTGTGTCACACAAGTCTTTAACTGGTTTGTGTGTTCAGCACGCTATCTCCAAAAATAGCTTGTACACGTGAAAATGGATAAGTCCCAAATCTATCTCTCTTCTTCACACACTATTCTTTCATGACCCTTCCACGCAAACCTTACGTATGGTTTTCACTAAGTGTCATACTTTGACTAACAAACAGAAATGACGGCGGGTTTTCCACAATAATTTTTAGAAGAATAATGTGATGGATGAAAAGGATACATTCCAAGCATTGAAGAAGACGGGCTACTAGGAGGTGAGCCATAGACGTAAGATGAAGAGCCATAAGGATGTCACCCCTGGAATAGAAGGAGAAGGGCTGCTTTAGGGCACAAATCATAGCTAGAAGATGATAGTCTACTAGGAGGTGGCCCAAGAATAGAAGATGATGGAATACCCGGGGTGACCCATACATAGAAGACAAGGGCTAGTTGGATGTTCCCCAAGAATAGAAGATAGTGGACTACTCAAAAATAGCATAGGGAGGGTTACTCAAAGGTAACCCACGCTAGAAGAAGATGAAGGGATACTTGGCGTTGACCCCATAAGATATTGTGATTAAGGAAGTTTGATAGACAAAGAGTGATTGGGTGATGAGAAGATAGTCCATGGATCAATGCAAGACCTAGGATTTTCACCACATAATTAAGAATGTGAATATGGAATAATAAGAGGAGGATCAAGTTGCATGATCCGAGGCTCTTCCTCATTTCTTGATAAAAGGAATTAGATTTTTCCTCACAATATGTGGATGCATTAAATTCTATAGAGAATCCTTGCTCATAATTTTTAGAGGCATATCTTTTTGTGCCCCTATAAAGGCCATGATCACTCTTTATTTCTGAAATAAATCAATCTCTATGGGTTATTGATTAACCACGAGGATTTGATTGGATGAAAAAGGGCCAAATAGTGTGAAATATTGAGAAGATGTTTGATGGTTATTGATAGAAGAAGGTGAATCAAGAGATGAAGTAGACTTAGGGCTATATATCTTGTGAGTAGAAGAATATGTGGATTTAGAATTTGTTGGTATAGGTTTCCCTATAAGATGACATTGTGGAGGAAGAATAGGAGGATTTCGTATCCAAAATTCTGTAGATTATTATGTAGGAGTCAACTTAGACGATTGAATAGAAGGACTTTGAGTCACATGAATCTTCAAAGGAGGAAGGGTTCATTGAGGTGACTGATAAAATAGGTCCTATGAAGAAGGGGAGGACCACGATTGAATAATCACATTAGATGTTTTTTATAAAGAAGGTCCCGTGAATAAGGGGAGGATTGTGACTTAAGATTCAAATTTGATAAATGATAAAGGAGGTCTCGTGAAGAAAGGGGGGACTCCAGCATCATAGTAGAAGTATGATGAAGGAGGTCCTGTAAGGAAGGGGAGGACAGTGACTTAGGAATCAAATTAGATGAATTTGAATAGTAGTTTAAATCCAAATTATCGAATAATCGGAGAAATATTTGGATTGGAATCCTTAGAATAAGAGGAATTTTTGTATTATAATCATAAGAAGAGTGGGGGAACCCAAATAATAGTTTGGAAAGAAGTGTCCAAACCATACCACCAACTATAAGATGAAGGTAGGGAATGGGTTACCTGAATGGGTTCTCTAGCGTGAAGAACCAAACATGGTTTAGTCATGATGGGCATCTTTTGATGTGAACACCTAAATTTTGATTCTTCATGGTCGTAAGCATCAGGAACCCTGTGATAATCATTCATGGTTTGTGTTCACTACATCCAAATACCTAAACCTAGATAGTGTTATTGAACTCCTTAAGATAGAAGGAAGTTTCATGTCAATTCGGGTAGCATAATGACAACCAACTAGACATTGTGTAAATAGATGGGGGATTCTTGTGTGGTTTTCCAAAGGGAAGCTAAGGAAAACATACATCATGTTGACATAAGATTGATAATCCAACAAGGTTTAGACAACAAGTTTGGAGGTGTAAATTTCAAAGGATTGACCAAAATTTTAACAATATAAAGGATACAAAGAAAAGGTTTCCAATGTTCGATTGATGTAAAATTTGCTTGATAGTAAAAAAAAATCTAAGGTTTGAAAGATATGTTCAAAAATGACCATGAATTTAGGAAAAAACAAGAAGATCAAGAGGATCAAAAGTCCCAAAGGATTTTCCTAGAAATGAGTTTATAAGATGGATAAACACAAGGAACAATCACGCAATTTCAAAACATAAAAACAATCTACAAGGAAAAATCCTTATGCAAAATGTGTGTCAGAGTTAGGTTGGTGTAAAATGATCAACATAATGTCACCACTTATGCCAAGTTCAAAAACAAACAAGATGTAAGAAATAACAAAAGTTTGATATGATTTCCAAACAAGGTATACTAAAAGCAAGTTTAAGTCCAACCAAGACCTAAATCTCAAAAAAAAAAAGTGGAAGTTACGAATATGAACGACATAACAATACCACTAAGATATGTTAACCAAAATTTATAGAAAAGTAAGGTATTAGTATTGAAATAATATTAATATGACATGCACAAAGGTAACAACAACACCTTTCAAAATCGAGGTAATGTTTGAAAGAAAACCAAGGCTAGAGTATACCAAGGAATTATTACGATGCACGTAGCATAACATTACAATCTAAACACTTAGGTCAAGTTTGCAAGAAACAAGACATAAGTATCAAAATTGTTGTGATACGATACAAGAAAGATAACAATTCAAAGGAGAATCAAGTGATGAACCAAGCCTAACTATGATGACAATCTTGACATGGGTATCAAGATCAAAATGGTTTCCAATGATATGAGAACATTCCCACACACTTTATACATTTAACAACCCATCCGCAAACATGGATGAGCGTAAATGGACATAAAAGTGGTGACACAATCAATTAGCAATACATGTGTGGTCACTCTTATTTTGATCAAAAAAGTGTCAAAATAAAGTGAAGGAAGTAGTACAAGTGAGGATGAAAAATATTGGCCTCAGTTCGGTAGAGTTTCACCTCGCCTTAGGGTGAGTGAAAAACTAAGCAAAAGTAACGCTTCACACGTTTCATGATGAATGATGGCTCTTTACAAAAATGATTTGGTCAATTTGGCTCCAAATACTGAATGGATTTCCTAGGTGGTTTACTCAACTAGGTGTCACAAGTTATCTAGATACGAGCTCAATTTACCAAGAAAGTCACACTGACTAGTCTTGGGTTATCTCAGATTTACTTTACCCCCTTCAAGTACAATGAGAAATTAATGCGTTCATCATGTACTCTCACTAGGGTCACGATATAGATAACTTTGATGCTAAATCTCACAAAGGTAAAACTAGTCAAGTAGGTGTGCAAAGCACTTCCCATTTCATCCACAAGGTTCCCTCTTGTGTGGACTACTTTGGGGTTCCTAGGACCACCCCCATTGTTTTATCTTAAGGATTATGCCAAAGGGGTTATGTCCTAGTTTTAAGTGGATGGGATGTACCCTTATCCAAACCTACAAATCAAGTGTTTTGAATGTGGTGTGTTTTTTATCTTTTAGACTTAATGTGGTTTATTCATTCACCATTTGACAACCTGCAACACACGTGTAGTTAGAAAATTTTGTTTCAAACTCCTTTCTTTGACAAGCATTTTTAGGTCCTACACTCAAGCGTTAATAGTTCTCCAAGAAAATCACATTATTTAAAAGAGGATTAAGAGTTTCTTTTGATTCTCAAGATCATCCAAGGATGTAAGAGAAGAGCATACACAACAAATAATCCAACTAAAAAGTAATGTAATTTTTGCAATTAATGAACCATACAAAAAAACTTGATAAATGTTCATTCCCTTAAACAAAAAATGAAAGATGAAGTTTCTAATTAAACAAATGTTATAAAATGAATACTAAAATTACTTTTGATTCTCAATATCACCCTAAGGTACAAGAGAAGAGCATAGACAAACTTTAGCCCAACTAGATAAGAAATGGAAAACTTGAAATCAAAGGACCATAAAAAATGTTTTGTAAAAGGTTCATTCCCTTAAGCAAAATGAATAATCAAATTTCCAAGTTAATCCAAATGTTAAAAAGATAGAGATCAAATTTATTTTGATTCTCAAGATCACCAAAATTTTCAAGATAAGATCATACACAAGCTTTGGTCTAAATCAAGTAAAGCATGGAAATACAACATTCATCAAAACATTAGACATGTTAGAAAATGACTAGTTTTACAATAAATGGAAAAACTATAATTTATGTAATTATAAATCCCAAATTTATGTTTTCATTGCATATTTCACTTCAATACCTTTCCAACAAAAAAAAAAAGGAGTCATTTCAAGTTCAGGAGAAAATGTTATGGCCTTCGGAAGATGGGTTACACATATGCTCTTATGCTCACGGGTATGCACTTAACATGTACCCAAAAATGTCAAAAAAATGTATCTTGATTTGAAAAATGGTCACATTTTTCTAACCAAGATTCAATTTTGATCACAAACCATCACATTAATATATGAATATAAGACTCAACCTTATCAAAAACTTAACATTTTCAAGAAATTGACAAAACTAGCATGTAGAATGCTGAAAATGTAAGCTCTAAAAATGAAAACATGATGAAATATTGAAATTTTCTCACAAAGATTCAATTTTGATGGAAACCCACCACATTAATATGTAAATATAAGACTGAGCACTATCAAACACTAACCTACATGCTCAATAATTTAATATTTTCAAGAAATTAGCAAAACTAGCAAGTAGAATGTTCAAAAAGTAAGTTCTAAAAATGAAAACATGGAGAAATCTTGAAATTTTCCCATCAAGATCCAATTTTTATAGCACTTCACCTCCTTTATACCTACAAGGAAGACTCAACACATTCCAACTCAATAAAACAAGTTAAGAAAAATAATCTATGTCAATATATGCAAAAGGAGGGTTAGTAACCAAAATTGAAACTTAACTACAAAAACTTGAAATTATGTGCAAAGGCTAATGGAGTAAGTCCCACCGGGTGTGTCATATGTGCTCATGTATAATTAACTAAGCTATAAATTAAAACTAATATCTACATAACTTCAAAATAAAATTCTAATTAAACAATGAACCATCAAGATAAGATCTTAAAGGAAATGCTTCTTCAATGCATAAATGAGACTACATGCTGAGTTATTTCTTACTCTCTATGATTGCTAACTTAAACTATGAACCTATGAAGAGCATAATAAATCAAAGTGGATTGTTACTTGATCTCAAGGATTGGGAATGGAATCTCATCAAGAATGGCTACAAGGTCATTTTGGATCTTTCAATATTACTCAATTTTGAGTGAAAGGATGCAAGATGGAGAAGTCATTTCCAACAATGGAGAATGGCTAAAGATCCAAATGCATATAGTTTTCACTATTAAAATCATGGTGTAAGAAGAAAGGTAAGGAGGGTTCGATGGTCGTCAAACTACACCTATGTCTTAGATTTAGAAGAACCGAATTGTTTGTGAAAATAATTGAACCACCCCATGTTATGGGACCTTGCACACTTGGGGAAAATATCCGAGAAGAGGATGGTTCCTCAATTTTATTCTATGGCTCTGCTACTCCTAGTTCGAAATGGAAAACTGAACTAACAATGTCAATGGACCGAGAGATAGAAGGATAACATGAAAGGAAACCTACAATAAAGGTGATAGCACTAGAAAAGAGAGATGAACACTATCTTCCAAGTGAAAATGAAGGGAAATGTGTGAAAGAAGGCTAGGTACGTGTAGCACAACTTACAAAACATATTTAATATTAGCTTCATGGAACACAACTAAATAAGGATTTTCAAGGGACGTATAATGACACAACGAGCATGCAATGAAAAATAAAAGGCAAAAAGTAGAAATGCAAACATGTTAGGATAGAGAATAGTCATAAAACGATGCTTTTATTACTTCAAAAATGCATAGAGTTTTACAACGGTGAAAGAGGCCGATATCCACATGCAAGATCCAAATTTAGAGGTCTCGCACTGACTCAGTACGAGAAAATATGAAGTTCTTAGCAAAATGTGTGGGGATCTAAAATGTCCAATGTTAATAATGAGCCTAGCTCTTACATTTATAGATGAATCCATGGAAGATTAAGAGAAGAAGGAGGAAACCTAAATTTGAAATACAACCACCAACAATAAGCATTCAATGCCTATAAATATGCCTATAAATCTGCCTACAAATTTGTTAAATACATTTCCCCAAGTATGTTTTTACGTGTTGGAGAAGGAAGGAGAGTAGATCATATCAAATCAGGTGGTTGAAGTAATCAAATGTGCTCATTAATTCTTAGAAAGATTATTTCCTATTTCTCACCTACCAAATCCACCACGAATTTTAATTTGAATGTTTAGCATTGTATCCTATGTTAGCAACTATCGATTGAGACTAGGCATGCACCGATCATAGCTCTGTAGAAAAAGATACTGACTATCGGAATATGTCATAGTAGTCTATGTATGCGGGACACATGGTGCGTATGGATTGGCTGAAAGGATGGCCAACAGTGTAAATGTTATTGTCATTTTTGCCACATGTCACTCATTTTTTTGTTGCAAGGATTCAGCGTCATGTTGGCTGCTTTGACTAGTTTTGTGTGGCATACTTAAGCATGTCGGAAAATGACCTTGCATAGAAAGGCATAAAGGATGGCACAAAGATAATATGAGAAGAAGAATGAGGCGTGGGAAGAAGTTAGAAGGAAGGTGCGTAAAGATACCAAGGACAACCAACTTTAGAGTAAGTGTTAGGCACGTGCATGTAGAATGGATGTAATATGGAGAGGAAATTTCAATAAGGGGGAAGCATGTAAGGCACATGAGGAAATGTAACCAAGGGAATGTTAAAAGTGAACTTGAGCATGTGCAACCTTACAATGGACAATTGAGCTAGAAGGTGTATGTAAGTTACCTAAATAACTAGGAGAGTTATTTGGATAATAGTTTTGGAAAATTTTAGGGCCATTTACCTACTAGATGAAGAATATCAGTATCTTGAAGCATCCATTGGGCATGGATTATGATATGTAATCATAAAATTTTGATCTACTGATTTTGAATAATTACCCCTAAAGTTGTTTTGAAAGATCATTTCTTGACTCTATTCTCGAATCCTGCAAGCTGCTAAAAATTGTTAGCATCTTGGAAGCAAAAAGAAGATCTCACAGAAGCATGCGAGAAGAAAGAACTAATTACAAGCAAACAATGTGTGCACAATTCACTTAAAGGAAATAAAACTACTCTAATATATACAAAATGATGTAGCAAACTCAATGGAAGGGTTTGAGATAGATCCCATTTACTAGTATTTTTAGTGCACCTCCATCAAGATGAGTTAACTTGAAAGAGTTAGCCTCTTTGCATGATTTGATGATGTATGGGCCACTCCAAAGTGCATAAAACTTTGAATGACACATTAGTTTAGCTCTGTCAACATCCCATTTTAAGAATAAGTCCCCAACTTTGAAATATTGAGGCCTATCCTATCATTAAACCATTTCTTTGTTGACTAATAATGTTGTTATATCTTGATCATTCTAGAGTTTCTTAATTCTTCAAGATTGACTAGCTCTACCATTCGATTTCTCTGCGGTATGTGCCTTCAAATTCCAGCTGTTGGGAAAACACCAATGAGTTCAATTCTAGTGTTAAAGGAAGGGTAGCTTCCTTTCCATAGACAAGCTTGTAAGGTGAAGTTCCTTGCCTAATTTTGATTCTATCTCCTAGAGCATCTGTGAGACCTTTGTATTCCACTTGTCTCTCGGCTGATATTTATTGTGCACTTCTGATCCGATCGGGTTCTTGTTTGTTGACTCTGCGGACCATTGCCTTGCGGGTGATAGTTGGAAGAATTCTTCAAGTAAATTCCCGAATTAGAGCCCAATCAGTGATTTTGGTGCCAAGGAAGGATTTTTCATTTCAAAGATAATGGTTTGAGGAACACCAAACCTTGTGAATATACCCTCGAGAAATTCTAGGATGTGACTCGATTGATTCCTTGAGAGTGAAAGCTTCTATCCATCTGGTGAAGTAATCTATAGTTGTCAACACCCACTTTTGTCTAGCACTTGAAGGTGGGTTGATCATGCCTATGAAGTCAAGACCCCACTACGCAAAATTTTGATCTGCTTGGATTGGTCAGAGGGGAAGCGGTGCAAATTTCCTCTTTCCTACAAAGAAAGTGCATTCCTTGCATTTTTTGACCCACTTGTGTGCATCTACAATCAAGGTAGGCCAAAATATTCCTACTATTATTATGATCTTCATTCCTGTAGTTTTGGTAGAAAAATGTCCACCAGAGAATCCATCATGAAATTCTTCTAACACTTTTTCAATCTCCATGCCGTTTAATGTAGTCTATAATTTACCAATAAATGACCAAGTGAATTGGCACATCACTCAGCCTAGACTTAGCGCTCACCCAAAGAACCTGAAGGTATTAGGCCCCTCTTTAGGGTTATTATTGCAAGATGTTAACATGATGAAGACTTAATGCATTCATATCCATAATTAATATATCATTCTACAGAGCATGTCCAGATCTAGATCTATAGAATAACATATTTAAATAATATCCATAATGAAATCAATCATGCCAGAACCAATTATACTCAAGATTAATACTCTGATTCAACCAATACACTCCATTATATTAAACACAATAAATACATAGAAGCTCATTATAATAGGTAATACCATAAGCTTATGCATGCATCAGATCGGAAGCATAACTTCACAGTAATTCATTTCTCACATAGTCCTCCTATACTATGCAGATCATTACATATTTATAAGGGTGGGGACTTTCCTTTCACCACTTGCATAATTCCAAAAATATGTCACATGCTGAAAATAGCCATGTGCCTTTACAATAATAGCCACACATGCAAGTAAGCTAACAATAAACGTCTTCTAGTTAACTCATAGTAGTAATTATATTCTTATCTCACACCCATGCAAAGCACTTGGTAGCCACTCTTCCAAAAATAGTCGATGTGTTTCACACAAGTTTTTATTTGGTTTGTGTGTTACGTACTTTATCTCCAAAAATAGCCCATACATGTGGAAATGGCTAGAATCCACCCTTATCTTTTGCTCACATGTCCTTCCCTATCCTTCCATGCCTTTGATTGTGTCATGTTCTCACGCGTGAACCTTCTGTGTGCCTTCTTCTAAGTATCCCACTTTTATCTGCTCAACATTACCCCACACTAAACTGTATTTTTGCCTCGAAATGGCTAATCTTGAACATAAAGAATAAAGAGATAGAAAGAATGTAAAATAATTTCTTCATAAAGAATATTTATTCACTCTACATCACCCTTTTCTTTAACTGGAAGAATTAGTTTGGATATTCTTCTTCTTTTTTACCTCTAATATTTTCCACTCATTCAGAGTGGCCTCTACCTTTTCTGGAATATTTATTGCAATAGACTCTAATTCATCCTTGGAAATTTCTCCCTTTTCATTCTGTAATACTAACATAATGTCGGACATTCCAGATAGTCTCCCTTCCAGAAGATCCATCTTCGTCGTGCTATAAGTTTGCCAAGTTCATCTAACATGTTCTTATGGGGCTCTGGGCCACTGAGGGCCTCGCGCATTTTCTCTACCAGTTCCGGTCTCTGCGTGCCCCAAGGTTTCAACCTTCATTTCTTTTAGGACTTCATTATCCTCTACCATGGTCTTTATTCGATGATGGCCTCCAGAAGCATGCACAAATATCCAATGCTTGATCCTCTTTCTTCAGCTCCTCCTACAAGGTTTGGAGCAATGCCTCGTATGATGAAATATTTCACACTACCGCAACCTTTTCCCTCTCTACCTCTTGCTCAGGGTCCTTTTGTGTTGGCATCTAAATTGTTCCTCCTCAAGCACCAAATCGACTAATGTACGCACATAGTGCATAGCCGAAGGGAACTTTTTGGGTACCTTGGGCTCTAAGTGTGGTCTTTCTTGGAGGACATGATCCCTAATCTCCTCTGCCATGTTGATAAGGACCCCATTCTTCTTCTTCTCTAGGTCCTTCTCTCCTTTCAAGCGTGCAATCTCTACATCTTTGACCTTGATCGCTTCTCTTAGCACCTTGATAGTGGCAGATTTGTCTATGATCCTCTGTGCCACTTATGTAGATACCTTTACCAAGGCATTACTTACCTATTCATTAGACATAACAGTGTTTTTATGGTTATATGTATGGATTGAGGTACCTTCTTTAACCTTCTTTACACACAGGATTCTTCGCATACATTGAATTCTGGCTCGTTCATGTGCGTGTGCATAAACCAAGATAGTTGCTTCCTTGTGCGCGTGGTGGCAATGTCTTCATCCATCAACTCCCATCTATATAACTCCTTAGGGATCACCATGCTTTTAAAATGGGAATAAACAATTTTACTTGTGTCCTCAAAGCATCACCCAAAGTTAGAACAAGACACCTTTGTCCACTTTTTCTTTTAGTTCTTGGCCCTTTAGGAACTGGAGCACCAAGATTTAGAGTTGGATCTTCTATGTCTTGTGCATTTTTAATCGCTTCTTCTTCCTTTACCCCTTCTCCATCATTATCACATCTTCATGTCTCGTCTCTTCCACATCCTCTGGTTGTGTAGGAGATTCATGCACACTCTCCTCAAACTCTTCCGCCTCCTCTTTCAACTTCAATTTTCTCCTTCTCTTATCATTTTCTCCTTCGGTGGAGAGACTCACAGTGATCTCCATACCGATTAGTGAGTAGTGCCTTGATTTCTTGTTCATCTAAACACCCTCTTAAAGCGGTGTTCTTTAGGGTCTACTCCTACCTCTAATTCTTCGTCTCCTTCTTCTTGTGCCTAGGGTGGAGTACTTACGCGCTCAGATTCTACCCTATCTGAGGGTTGCCTTTATCCTCTATGCACCAAGCTGCCATTATCTTCACACTCTTCCTCCTCATCATCTACCTCTATAGGTTCAATGGGATTTGGAGCTGGTACATTCTCCATTGTATGCTTTCCCTTAGGTGGCCCTAGAGCACGAACATGTTCTCCACATATTTTTACCCTCTAACTTAGGCTTGAGCTAAAGGTAGATAAGCATCACCCCATTGTATCTAATCACCAAACTCACGGGCTTCATGTTTATCACATCTGAAATTAGCCTCTCTATGTAGGTAGTTTGCCCTAGATATACATAAGTCTTACACAACATTCGGTAGTCACAGTCTACCTTATGCTCGTAATAAAATTCGGGCGTCATGCATTGTTGAACCGATGGACTGATGCCTAGAAGTAGCACACTATAAAGGCATATGGAAGCTTACACTAGGGGCTCCAAGTCCCATCCTTCATCACAAATCATGTGATGCAAAAGTGCTGATATATTGTGAATTGGACTGCCTTGCCCACCACCGAAGGTAACTCCTTGGGGATGCGCCACTCCTCTTCAAATGCCATGCAAAGCCTGTCATAACACACTTCTACCCTTTGGTTGAATGGCACACTCATTGACCCTTCACACAAGTACTTCTCAAATATTTCCAAAAGGGACTTATTTTGCATGGGGTACTCCCAGATCTTGTTCTTTGGCCCATCAAGCACTCCGATTTCCAAAAATACCAAGGATAATAGGACATCGCCAAAACTGATTCATTCACTTGTGCGCGCTTCCTCGATGATAGTCTCTACAATGTATCCTGATATGTTGTAAATTATTCCCTATGACATTCACCTTGCAATATGTAGCCATACTATGTTTACCTAGGATCATCTTTCTTGATCATTCAATTTGGTGACTAGATGTGTAGCTGCGTGTACCACTTTGGGTACTTTTTTCGGTTTGTCGATATCCATTCCAAGTGGACCTTGAGTGTACCCTAACTCTTTCCACATCTTGAGGTTGGCTTCCTTATTTGTCAAGTCACTATTCATATCCACTCCTGTGCCCCTTAATCCTGTTATACTTGAAATCAAAGTGGTTGTAATACTTACCCTGCATCCACCGAAGTAGAAAAAATCTTCATGTAACCTACTCATCAACCACTGGTACAAAGGTTCATACTTGCCAAAATATGGAAGATCGTACAACTGGTAAACTCCAATACTATTTGACTTCTCTCCGGTGTCATCATACTTTGGAATGTCCTCTTGTACACTTTTTTGTCTTTGTATTCAACAACACGTCCAACTCCTTTTTGTTATCTGATGTGTAGTGGTTGTAATCACTGATCTTGCACTTCCGGATGTGAGAATCCCATTTTTGTCCCACTATCACACCTTTTGGGTATTGCATTTTGAAAAATTGCTCTTGGGAGCAATTTCAACCTCTGCTTCCACTTTCTTTTTCCCTTTGGCACCTATGGCAGGTGCTTTCTTTGGTTTCATATATAAATTACAACTTTCTATCCTCAAATGCTCACCTTCTATCTTCTGCAACATGCAAACTCAAACCCTAGCTCGAATTTATGTACCCTAATTGAAATAACGTGCCCTAGATCTTTCGAATGCTCTACTTTGCTCAAACCCTTCACTAATTGGGATGTAAGCTTCTCTTGCATAAAAATCTTCTCCTCGCGTCTGGTTTCACACTCTTCACACCTCAATACTTTTTGCTCAACTCGGTCACACTTAGCTCTTTCAAATTTTGTGATTTATAATGATAAAATTAACTTATATCCCTTCCTTATATAGATTTTGAAAAATTTAGAGCATTTATTACTCCTTCACCTACCAAAAATCCTTATTAATTGACCCTTTTCACATTTTTCCATACGGTACATCTTTGTGCCTCAACCGTAGCCTTTTAGCGCATCTTCCTACCTTCGGCTACAAGCTTATCTTCAATGCGCTTCCATGCACTGAGTACCTCATCACTGCACCTTCTCCTAGTAGTCTCCATGGCCCCTACTTACCTTGTGTTATATTGTTCTTTCATTTATCTCCATCTATGGTCCTTATTTGGAAGCAATCTTGTTCACCAACTCTTCAAACTTGAATAGCACCTATAGTAGGTTATTCCTTTATGTGTACCCATTTCTCAATAACCACCCCACATAAATGGTATGTGTAGTCCTCTACACATGAAAATAATGCAAATGGTAATTAGCTTTTGGTGCGCAAACGCACTTATTTCACAAAACACTAACTAAATTGAAAAAGCACAACAACAAAGAATGAATTACATTAAGAGAATATATAATTGAAAACCTAATCGAATGGCAATCGCCTTATTACAAACACCAAGAAGACTTATTTATAGTAGGGCTTCAGCCTACTCCCGTTTAAGTAACTGGGTAATTGTATTCCATCAAGCATTTCTAACTGACAAGATCTTGTTTCAAGTATGTGAGTGATAACATATGGTCCTAACCAATGTACTTTGAGTTTTCTTGGATGGCGTAGAAACTTAGAATCATAAAGAAGCACCATCTTCCCTATCTCAAGCTTTTTTTCCCTAATGTGCCTATCATGCCATGCTTTCTACCTGGATTTTTCTTGCTTCTGAATCTAGCATGTTATTGCTCGTCGCTCATCCAACTTAATCAACTTGTCAATCCTTTCTTCTAATGTTTTCTCATCAGTTAGACCTCCAGCACGCACAATACACAAAGAAGGTAACATGAATTCCATAGGAAGAAATGCTTCTATGCCAAACACTAATTGAAAAGGTGTGGCCTTGTTTAACCGCTTGTATGTTGTTCTATACGCCCAAAGTACTGCAGAAAATTTATCATCCCAATCCTTTCTTCCAACATCACAATTTTTTGTCAATGTTTGGCTCAAAATATTGTTGAAAGCCTCAACAGTCCCATTTTCCTAAGGATGATATGGTGTAGTCTTATGGTGTGCAATCATGAATTCATCCAATAAAATTCTGATTGTCTCATTTAGAAAATGTGTGCCCCTATCACTAGTCAAACTCAAAGGGCATCCATACCTTGTAATAATATTTTCCCATAGAAACCTAGCTGCTGTAGCCATTATACAATCCTTTGTAGGCGTTGTTTCTACCCACCTTGTCAAATAGTCTGTGCAAGTAATGATATAGTGCAATCCATTCTTGCACATAGCTAGTGAAATAGGACCCACAAAATCTTTAGCCAATTTTTCAAATGGTTCTACACTAGTAATAGGTCTTAGAGGCATTTCATCCCTTTGACCTTGTTTTTCAAGGTGTCATGGTGATCACAAGCCTTGCAGTATACCTTACAATCTTTATACGGGGTCTCCCACCATAATCCAGTGAGTAGGATCTTACGCATAGTGGCATCACCTACATAGTACCCACCTACAATTCCACCATGATCCTCCTCCATGATATTTTTGTGTTCATGTTCTAGTACACGGTGGTGTAATACTTCATCCCAACCTAACTTGTATCGGTCATTGTTAATAAACATAAATGGTGTTACATGAATAGCAAGTTGTTTCTTCTCTAAGGATTTTATCCCTTCGGTGTTATACATGTTTGTAGAAAGAAAACAATGTACTCTAATTCGATGGCACGCGTTATAACCTGTATAACTATGCATCAGGCATAGTATCTTCAATTTCTTACACTTCTTCACCGACTATATTATGGATAGATGATTTGGTCCAGAATTAATATTCCCTGGTTTTACCACAATTGTGAAATCAAATTCTTGGAATAAGAGTACCCATCTACATATGCGCCCCTGTAAAATGGGCTTATTTACCAATTACTTCAATTCCATGTGATCGGTATAAAATACAAATGGTGTTACTAGCAGGTACTATCTGAATTTATGTAGCGCATAGATCATTGACAAAGCTTCACACTCTATAGTTTTATAATTCTACTCTGCAGGAGTCAACTTTCTACTAACAAAACAAATAGGATGATCTATAATACCTTCTCTATGTTAAGCAATACCGAGCTAATGGCCATGCGAGGCAACCACATTTACATGAGATAGTTGGTCCCACGAAGGAAAGCATGGAATAGATGCTATAGTAATTTTCTCCTTGATGTCTTGACGCACAATGTTGTGGTTCTCCCTAGTAGAATGTCCCTTTTCCTTTTAGTAACTCCTCTAAAGGTGTGGTGTTAGAATATGAGGATTCTAATAAATACGGATTTAATCAACTTACATATTACATAATGTTATAATAAATATTTAAATAAAGATTACATCATAACATAAGTAAATAAAGAAATACTTACAGAAATAAATAACACAGGTGACACAAAGTATTTATAGTGGAAAACCCCAATAGGGTAAAAACCACTTTGAAAATAACCTTTTACTTTAGAGAACTTATTTTACATCCAGTAAGATCACCTCCTCCTTTGAAACCCTATTTACCAAGGGTAAAACCAAATCACTTGATTTGCACACCTTTGATATATTTCTGAATATATCAAATGAGGACCTAAAGTCCTTTTTATATAAGGTGATTGGGTATGTCTCCGACCCACCTTTTCAACCTAAAATGGTTGACACATACACCTAGGTTTATAATATTTAATATTAGAAATATAATCATTTCATGATATTAAATATTTAACCTAAAGTATATACCTAGGTTAGAATATTTAATAATAGAAATATAAATATTTCATATTATTAAATATTAACCTATATATTAGTGATGGACCCATATACATTAAGGGTTGGCCAGACCACTTAATCATTATGTTTTAACAAGTGAAACCTTATCATACCCCTTTATAAATTTTATATAATACCGGTGTGACCCAAGAATCCACACACCTCACTTTGACCTGTAGTAGGCTCTTTCAGCCAATAATGATTTGCAACCTTAGCTGGATCAACCAACAAACCTTCCTTACGGATGGTGTGCCCTAACAAGATTCCAAATTATGTAACAAATACACATTTCTTGATGTTTAAATAAATACTCAACTATCTACATCTTTCGAACATTAGCGTAGATTGTCGGTATGATCCTTAACAAACCCATAAACCATCGAATCATCTAAATAAACCTTCAAGAAGTTGTGAATAAAATATTTAAATGCTTGAACAACTATGCACAAAAATACAGTAGGTGCATTTTTATGACCAAAAGGCATCACAAGTATAGAAAAATCTACCATCTTCGGTATTAAAAGTAGTCTTTTCTTGATCCTCGTGTGTAATCCCGACTGATGATACCCAAATAATCTATTTGTAAACAAATAGATTTTGCACCCTACAACACCTTCTAGTATTTCCTTAGTGAATGGCGTAGGAAAGGGATCAATCACACATGCAACATTCAACTCCCTATAGTCCACATAGATCCTAATCTAACCATCCTTGATACTAATCACCATTGGGATAACCCATTCTCGACTAAATCTAGGGATTGATGATTCCACACTTCAACCTTTTTCAATTTCTTCCTTGACCTTTTCTTCCTTTGAGTTCATGGTATCCACGAGGGAATAAGTCCTAATAATCCCATAGTAACTCAATGATTTTTGCCACTTTAGATTCATACCAATAGTCCCCAATTATGGCCTCTTTAGGCTCATCTTCTGATCCAATATTCACTTTCTTGGTCTTCATAGGTTCATGATAGGCACACATGGTCTTATCTGCACTGTCCAAAACCTCATGCCTACTGTTGAATGGTCTACATCTATATTTTCTACTTCTTCATCATCCACTAAGTAGACCATATTTCCTTTTTCCTTCTCAAGGAAAGTGTGCTTAAGTAGTGTGGCATCTGTCTTTGTTTCTTCAGAAAAATGCACTCCTGAGTCTTCTTCATCAAATAACTCCTGAATGAGTTCTTCTACCTTAGCACTATCTCCCATAGTTAAGCACTTTATAACCTTTAATGCCTCTTCTACTAGAGGTTTAGTAGAGAAAAATTCAAATGTCTGGGTCATTCCTGTAATTAAATCCTACCAATTTCCAGTCTCTCTATGGAGTTTTGCATATACATACCAAGCACGCGCGCGCAGCCTTGTAAAGTGGAATAAAATTTGTGCACCCAAAGTGAAGGTGTTAAAGCTTCATGCCCTCGTCTAGAGTCTCACACTATTGAATGTGGTGATAAATAGGTTGATTACCATAATAAGTGCATATTTGAGTAAGTGCATTGCTCCAGGAAGAACATAGTAGAAAGAGCAATCCTAATTTCATTCCATCCTACAAGATTATCCTTGTGAACCACCCACCAAAGTGCGTTGTTGTCCCACATAGGGTATATACTAACATATTCCATCTCTCCAACTGGTCTATCCACTATTCCTCCATAGCACATAGAAATATTGTAGGATCTCCTTCTCTAGTTTAATGAGGTACAGAGTCATTACCTATTCTCATGATATAACAAGGTATGTTGTCCCACACAAATGCACTCTTTACTTCACACCCTACCAACTCATAAGTACTATGATCCTAGTTGTCATAAGAAACAATTGTAGTATTGCTAATAGACTATGCATCTTCCCACTAAAGAATTCCTTCTTTAGATGGCTTAAGCACCTCTCGGGTCCCTGGATGGCACATACATAAATCCTATTTAGGTATTGCTCACTCAAATGCTCAACATAAGGCACTGATTTTCCATCTATTAAAGGGATGATAACTATTTCCTCCTTGTTTTCAAAACTGATATAACCCTTGTTGAACCAAAAATTGGCATTATTTTCATAGCACCAAGGATGCCAAAGTAGAGTTCGGAAGATATCAACCTCTGCCATTGCTAAAACCTCAAAATTCCTAGAGAACTTGGCTCCATGTATGGTAATGGATGTATCTTTTAAAACTTCGATGGGAGTGGGATTAGTTCATCTAGCCATGAACAGTACATTCAAAGATGGTTGTAATGGAGGTCTCCCCATTTGTACCCATGAATCTAAAGTAATAACATTGACTTTCACCTGTATCAATCAATATATTACTCAAAATTCATCCATCCATAATAGCATTCGAGTGATTTCCTTGTCATAATCTAAGTTATGGGGGATGATTTGCATGCAGGATCTATCTTCCAGTCTCAATATTTGCATGTGAAGTATTTCCTTTAACAAATTCCCTAATAGTGGAATGATATTCTCCTGGCACAACATATTTCACACTTCTTTCAAGTCATCCATATCATATTGAATCGTTTCCGTTGCTTTCTTTTGCTCCATCGTCCATTATTACTCCTTTAAATATTGTATTTCACCTGAATATTTTTTATTACCTCCATGGTTTTCTGATAAACCTCTTTTTGGTGGATAGGATTTTGGTACCATGCATATAGAACCTCCTCCTTAGTTATGGTATTCTTCTACTACAATGTTTCTTTGGTGCGCACCACTTCGGTGTGGGTAGTGATCTTTACAGAAATGCCTCGGACTCTAGTTCCAACTTAGGCATCCACTGATTTTCACAACACATTATATCCTAACCATCCTTGCACCTTTGTTTTCTTATTTATGCTACTTACTAAGATGCTCATATAGGTTCGAGAATTACTCATAACTATGATTCTTTCCATATAAAGAACATGTACTATTCGAGGACATTCGCACCTATAGTGGTCAGGAGACCCACATGTATAACATGTTATATGAGGAAATGTGCCTCTTCCACCACTGTGTCCTTGTCCTTGAATCCACCATGGTATCCTCAACCTCTGCTATGACCTCCTTTAAAATTCCCATCATTCGATTATAGTGTGCTTGATTGTGATACTGATCTTGATGTTCATTCTTTCCTTTAGAGTTATCTGAGACTCATGTCTATCACACACCAATATCTATAGCATCATGGATATGACCAATCAGCTAGTAGTCTTCCATGTCGTGAGTCGTGGACCTACAAATTTTACAATAATAAGAGACATTCTTCCTTATTATGTGTTGTAATAATGGGCAGCGGCTAGCATCATGGTTTAAATGACATATCTCATAGTCTACAGCAAATGAGCGTACTGATCTGTGGGGAAAACTATCCTTGGTGTGACCTTCCACCTCACAATATGTGCACGAATCCCCATGCACGTCTCGTGTGCTAAATTTACTGATAGCTTCTCCAACTGCTTCACCATGGTTGTGATCTGTGTTTCCAAAAATGGGCTCACCCCGGTGTCTTAACTTCGACTACCTCATCACATAAAGCTATTTCAAGTTCTTCGCATGCATCGAGTGTATATATTGTGTGATAGTACCCTTCCAAAATGTGTAATTAGACCACCAACGAACCATTGTTCATGCTATCTTACATGAATATCATACGAAAGCTTAGATAACAATGTTTTGAAATGGGAATCATACTCTTACACTCTCGGTAGCTCCTTGCTTAGTATTCTTAAGCACGCTTATACTCTTCTCGCTCAAACTCAAGGATGTGAAACTCTTAAAGGAAAGCATCTTTTAAACTCGCATAGTCTACACAAGTCGATCAAGGTCAAACTTTATGTACCAGTTGTGTGTGTACCCTTATAATGTAGTGGTGAATTGACTCACCCCGCACTCAAAAGTCATGATTCCTTTTGCACGCCATAGGATTTCACACATGTGCACATGTTTAGCAAAGCATCTTCTATTCCCCTATACTTTAAAATATGAAGATACATTTCCATGTAAATATTATGGGGTTAGTGCGGACCTTTACCACACGATCCAAAACCCCCTTATGTTTCCTCTTCCTCCAGAACCACCAGATCCATCGGAACTAGAACCACCTATACCTTCTAATCCTCCACCTATACCCGAGTTTGACCAGAAGATGTACTTCCCTATTTCCCAACAGTAGTACTGAATTGTACCCCTACATTATGTAAAGAGTTACCACACCCAAAAGTGAGTCCAAAATTCTACGCACTTGAATTTTTTGTGGATGATACACTTGAAAAATTTACCTCCAAACAAAAATGAATATGTTTTCATTGTCATCAATGTGCTTGTTATATGACTTACTCTTGCTCTCCCACTTCCTAAATTATCTTACTAATTATTTGTCGTACTAGATACTAGAAGACAAAGTGCAAGGGAAAGGTTTCCAAGTAGATTCAGATGCGTGCCGTGGCTCAAGTCATCTCTATTGGTGCACTTCTATGTGAGGCCGAGGGGGTTCCCTGTCATGCTTTCCCAAATGGGGGAGTTCTAATGCTTGGGTTCCATGTCTTTTGCATGAACTTCAAATCCTTCAGTGAGCCATCTCTCTCCACAATGCCATTCACTCTACAACATCCCGCTACTTCTCTATCTCCCTCTCACATGCCTCATTATACTTAATCCACCTTTCCTCTCTCTACCTTTTTATTACTAGGTCTGTCATCTTTCACCAAACCTACTCCTACCCCCGCGCGTGGTGGGGTTTAGTTAGCCATCGGTTTTCTTTCCAAGTTTAAGGTTACCATCAAGATTTTGATCGCTAGTGGAATGCCTTGTAGGTAAGTTCCCTGGGATATCATAAAAATTGGAATTTTGCTACCTCTAGGAAAGAATAAGTGGAAATTGAGTACTCCAAAATATAGTTGTTCGAACACCATGAAACCAAGTATCCACAATGTGTGTCCAAATCAAATCAGCATCATAGAGGGCCTGAAATTATTCCTATGTCCAAACAAGTGTGTGATACCTCCAATTCCTTTTAGATGCATAAGCAATTAGCCACTCGTACAGCTCTACTAGAAAAATAGCAAATAATCTCTCATACAAACTGTCATACAGATTATGTTCCACCCATGCGCATGCATTAAAATTAGATCTCAGTCTTTGAACCTTTATACATATTCTTCTTCTAGATCATGTATCCACTCCTCAACACTTGTTATGGTTAACAAGTATGTCCTCGTCATGAACCATCCTGAAAACAATTGAAACAGAGGTCTCGGAAATAGAACCAATGATATAGCCTAGAATTTAACAGTAAAAGTCCAGCACGCTAAAACATCACTCGGCCTATACTTAGCGCTCACCGAATCACGTAAAGGTATCAGGCCCCTCTTTAGGGTTGTTGTTATAGGATGTTAGCATGATGAAGACTTAATGCATTCATATCCATAATTAATATATCATTTTACAGAGCATGTCTAGATCTAGATCTATAGAATAACATATTTAAATAATATTCATAATGAAATCAATCATGCCGTAACCAATTACACTCGGGATTAATACTTTGATTCATCCAATACACTCGATTATATTAAACACAATAAATACACAGAAGCTCATTACAATAGGTAATATCCTAAGCTTATGCGTGCATCGATCTCTGGTAGCATAACTTCACAGTAATTTAGTTCTCACAGTCCTCTAATACTACGTAGATCATTACATATTTATAAGGGTGGGGACTTTCCCTTCACCACTTATATAATTCCAAAAGTAGGTCGCATACTGAAAATATCCATTCACCTTTATAATAATAGCCACACATGCAAATGCACTAACAATAGACCTCTTCTAGTTAACTGGTAGTAGAAATTCTATTCTTATCTCGCACCCATGTAAAGCACTTAGTATCCACTCTTCCAAAAATAGACGATGCGTGTCACACAAGTCTTTATCTGGTTTATGTGCTCTACACGCTAGATTTGAAAATAGCCCGTACATGTGGAAATTGATAAGTCTCTAATCTGCCCTTATCTTTCATGTGAGTGTCCTTCCCTATCCTTTCACACCTTTGATTGTGCCCTATTCTCATGTGTGAACCTTTTGTGTGCCTTCTGCTAAGTATCCCACTTTTATCCACTCAACATCGTTGATACATCTTAACAACACACCATCAAGATTTTTCTTGAAGATAAGTCCATCAATAAAAATATAAGGGATATATTGTAACCTCATATGTCTTCTCTATGCTTTGTTTAAACCAGGAGGGTATGCATCCTCGCAAAGGAATATGATCATTTCCTTCATCCAGTCATGTGCACTAGGGTTTGTATTCTTCTCAAGTTCTATGCATGGGAGATCCTCATCTAGAAACAATGAAGCATCAGGCTCATTCTGCACATCCTCAGCAATCTTCCTATAGGCACACTTCCTCTTACCAATTTTGTGGCTTTGATAGTCACATCATATTCCATGATTTTTGTCACCCATCATTCTCTCATTTCACTGATTTCTTCTCCTATAATGGATTCTCTGAAAAAAGAGTGGGAGATTAACACCTTGATATGATTTTTGGCAAGCATACTTTTGAATTTCTTGAGCACGTGCATGATGGCAAAGACCTACTTCTCTATGTGACTATATTTTAATTCATAATCCTTTAGCATTTGGTGAAGAAGGCCATTTTTTGTTCCATCCCTTGTTCATTTTATTTTGTTAGGACATCAACAACACTTGCATCAATTACCATAACAATAAAAAATGAAATCCTTTGATTAATCTGGGTTTATGAGTGTCGGTGTGTAAGCAATTTCTTGCTTGATTCTAGTGAAGCTCTCTCTTCCTTTTGTTTTCCATCTAAAGGTTATGTCCTTCTTGTGCATCGGGGTGATAGATTGAACTAGGCATACAAAGTTAGGAATGAAGCACCTAAAAAAATTGATCTTACCAAGGAATGATTGCAAGTCCTTTTTGTGCATCGGTAGAGGGAAAGAGCTAGGATGGATGAAATGTGCTCAGGATCAATTACAATGACATCCTTTGAAACCACATGTCCCAAGAGCTTACCCTATGCCACTACGAAGTTGTACTTCTTGGGACTAAGAGACACCCCATATTGTTTTCATCTCTCAAAGACTCTCTCGGGTGTGCCATGTGATCTGCGCTTTGCTTTGAGAAGACGGTTATGTCATCAAGGTAAACCAAGATGAACTTGTTAATATAAGATTTGAAGGAAATGTCCATGGCACGCTTGAGAAATGTTGTACCTATATTTGAAAGACCAAAGGGAATTTTTTGATATGCATGTGTTCCCCATTTGGTTATAAATGTTGTTTTGAATTGATCCTCTTCCTTGACCATGATCTGATTGAAACCTAAATACCTATCCAACATTGAGAATCTTTGCGCACCAGCCACAATCTATAGAATCTACTCCATTGAAGGGAAAGGATAATGATCCTTTAAAGATGCCTTGTTCAAGTCTCTAAAATCAACACGAGCCTGATTTCACCATTCTTCTTACATGCCAGAACTAGATTTTTTACCTAAGAAGAGTATTTTATGGGAAAAATTATCTTCACCTCAAATATTTTGGATAATTCGTTTCTCATGAGGGGCTCTATCTTTGGGTTGACGAGTCATTTCTTCTATTTGGGAATTGATACCAAGATCAAGGTCAATGAAGTGTTGAACAAAACTTGGATCAAAATCTTTGAGGTATTCATACTCCCATCGGAAGATATCACCGTATTTTTGACAAAGAGATATGAAGGCTCGCTTCTCCTTTTGCGTGCAAGATTTATGAGTGGCAACTCCTTTCTGCGCATAATAGTGGTGGGAGAAATCTTCTTGTGCGGTGCGTATAGAATTTTCTTCACCCTTAAACTCATCATCGAGGCCTAAACATTTTCTCTAAGGTGACCAACCCTTTAGGAAGCTTATTTGAATTAAGTTATATGACTTGGTCTCTGTAAGATAGCTTGCATGCTTGATGAGAATTCATATTCATTCTAGATGAACTAGATGATCGAGTGCATCACTGTCAAACACTTGTCAACTAGTTTTGTTTTCGGAATGGATGGTCCGATCACCATTTTAATGTCTTTGAGTGTTTCCTTTGAAAAAGTTCTCAAAAAGAGAGAATCAGTAAACCAAGCATAGCCATTTGGTCACTTCCTTATTCAAGTGCAGCACCACCTACATATTTAGAGCATCAAATCTCTTAAGAAGGTCCCAAACTCTATGTTTATAAGCGTTGAGAAGCGTATTCTTTTCTTGGAACTTGTTGGTAACTGGTAAATAACCAATTTTGTGTCCCAAAATATCGTAGTGTCTTAATCTTCATCTTTTTCAGCAATAAGAAAACCATGTAACGACGTCTCATACTCTTCCACATTGTTAGAGCATGTAAGCTATGCAACTTGTGAGCGAATAATAATTTATCATCCTTAGGAGAAATGAGAACAACTCCTTCTCTCATACCATTCCTATACGGATCCATCAAATTATAATTTCCATAGACCGAGTTTAACTTGGTCTTTCTTGAGTGTGTGCAAAGCAACACAACTTCTTCTTCAAGAATGTAGTAAGTACCAAGCCCAGTTTCATAGGCTTCCATTTCTTCAGCATATGGGTCAAATTTATGGTGTCTCTCTGCCCATTCATCAAGTACTAGATTAGGAATAGAAGGTGGAAGAGGATGATCTTCAGGAACTAAAGTTTGTCCTTCTTAGATTAAACAGTTGGCTTGGAGAGGGGATGGGACATATGACTCTACATGATAGGAAAATATAGGCTCAGATTTTATGGTAAACTGGGTACCATACCTTGTCTTGAGTAACATATGAGACCAATTAGAAGACAAGTAACCACCCACTTTCACAAGTAAATTCTCTTGATAGACATAGGGAAAATAAAGGAGGTAGGTCAATAATAGACACATCTTGAGTTATGGTGAGGCTTGGGCATGCATGAAGGGTCAACTTAAGATCCTTGATGATTCCTAGGGTGGTGACAGTTGCGCCATCGAGTTGTAGTACTCATTTAGATAAGGGCTATACTCAAGACCTAGACATCAGCTATCTTCTTGGGCATAACATAAGTGCTAGCACCAGATTTTATCACGCAATTATACACTAGATATTTTCCTATGATCAAGTACATATAGAAGGGTGGGGTTTTAACACTATCACTTACTTGTTTCTCCTTTTTCTGGAAAATGTTGATAGAAGTGCATGGCTTGTGAATAGTTAGATCGACATGTGGAAGTTGGGATGGGGCCTCATTCAGCAGATCTTGTTGAGATGGAATGGTTAGAGCATCCCACATTATGAAACTTATATTTGTCTTCTTCATCTGGTCCACAATGCTAAATGGAAGATCGATGACTTGTACATTTAAGTAATATCAACATCCTTTCTTGACTATTCAGACATTGAAGCAAGGGCTTTAGCTAAAGCTGAGGCTTGACCTACCAAAGGAGGGTCATGTGCTACTTATGGAGAAACTTTACGCGGGATCTCTTGTGTAGGGACTTGAGAAATTTTTCCCTGGATTCCCCGGCTATATCTTTCACTTTTTAGGGTTTGATTGTGTTCTTTGGAATCTCGACTTGCGTGCCTAAATCCAAGATTCTCTTCTTGTGTCCGGTGTTGTTTGTAACTTGGGTGTATGGTTTGCTTTTATCTTTTATAGCTTGTTTAATTACATAGAAGTCCTCGAGGCCAAAAAACATCAAATTTTCCTTTGGAGGATCTTCTAGCCTTTCTTGGTTATCTGTTTTAGGTGTACTCATTGAAGGTTCATAAGTTGAATCATTTCGGATCACATATGCTTGTGCATGTATAGCATTGGCACAATGATATTAACTATGAGTCATGTTATAAGGGAAGCACCATTCTGACTCCTACACCAAATTTTTGAAACCGGAACAAGCATCTAACTTGTGTTGGGCACTAGAAGAGAGGGCATGGGAGGGAAAACTTGTAAGGGTATATGTGCGTTAGCATGTCATCTATCATTCTAATGGTTGGGTGCATATCTCTAGTTTCTATATTGATTTTACCAAGGTTGATTGCTTTAGTTTCACACCGATTAGAACCGATGCTATAGGCTAGTGCATGTTGTTTCTCTAATGATATGACCTTGTTTGACAAATTTATAATCATGGTCTTCAATTCTTCATTTTCTTTCTATTGGGCTAGAGAGTAGGATTTTGATGCAACCTGGTTGTGCACTTCTCTCGGGGACAGAGCAGGGGCGAAGGTTAGGGTACCTACAAAATTTTTAGGAACAAGGGTATAGGTGGTCTAGGAGCTATCTTTCCCACTTGAATAGTATTATTTTCTACCCTTCTTGTAATAATATAAGAATATGGTAAATTCCTACCTCACATGGATTGAATCATGATTGAAATATCATTTTTCAGCACCTTTAGATAATACAGAAAAGCATGCTGGGTTATAGGTCTTACCACAAGAGGGATTATGTCCCAAGTCTTCTAAAATTTGATGTTGAAATCAGTCATCTACTTGTTTGGTGCCCTCATTGTTGTTGTTAGTTTCTCCATGAAAGACAAGTGATCATATTTATCTTCAAAATAGTTACAAAGAGTTGTTCCTAGCTCATCCTAGGTGGATATAGATCCAAGTGTCAAGCCTCGATACCATTTAAGTGCTTTTCCTTTAAAAGAGGTTGCAAGTATCCTAACTGCTAAATCATCATGTGTGATCATGTAGAGTGAACATATGTTCGCTACATCCTAGATATGCTCTTGAGGGTGACATGATTCTCACTAGTAAAGTATGGAATACTTTTGAGCACGCCATTTAGCATATCATGTTACATGGCTAGAACTAGGGACTTCCTCGGTGAAGTTAGCAAAGTCCCTTAGTGGAGAAGGTGGTTGATGTGCCATTATAGGCCGCACTCATTGTCTATTGTGATGAGGAGTTAAATGGTCGTGACGCACTAGAGATAGAGATACACACATGGGATTTCTATAATGAACTCTTCTCGGGGATAGCTAGAGGTACTTGAAATAATATTTAGTTGCTGCACTTCTCCTTATATGCACTCTTCTCATGAAAGGCATTCAAGGATGTTAAAACATAGATCTACGATTGTTGGGAGTCACCAGATGTGTTGAAATGAGCCTCGAAATTCTAGAAATACTAATTCCACACACCAAAACTTACCAATATGAAATTTAAACTTTGATTGCTTGTCCCACCGGGCATGCAGTAAAGCTGTTGATTTTCAAACTTACACCCATGTCTCAAATCTGGAAAAACCGAGTTTTTATGACAATAATGGAGTTTTCCTAAGTTATGGGACCTTGTGTGCATTGGACGGATCTCCTGGAAGTGACCGGTTCCTCTATGTAATTCTACTACTACTACTCCTCATCGTGCTAAAAGGGAAAATTAAACTAACAATGTCAAGGGACCTAGGATAGAAGGATAACACGAAAGGAAACCTACACTAAAAGGTGATAACACTAGAAAAGAGGGATGAACACTATCTTTTCTAAGTGAAAATGAAGGGAAATGCGTGAAAGAAGGCTAGGCACATGTAGCACAACTTAAAACGTATTTACCATATCAGTTTCATGAAACACAACTAAATAAGGAGTTATAAGGGACATATAATGGCACAATGAGCACGCAATGCAAAAGAAAAGTCAAGAAGAAGGAATGCAAACATGTTAGGATAGATAATAGTCACAAAACGATGCTTCTATTACTTCCAAAATTCACAAATCTGTTACAATGGTGAAAGAGGTCAATATCCACATGCAAGAGCCGGATCTATAGGTCTGCGACTCGAGTACAAAAATATGAATTATTTATCAAAATGCGTCGGGATCTAAAATTTCCAATGTTAATAATAAGCCCGATTATTACATTTATAGATGAATCCATGAAAGAAGAAGAGAAGGAGGGAAAACCAAAATTTGAAATATAACCACCAACAAGAAGCATTCAATGCCTTTAAATCCACCTAAAAATCTATCAAATACATTTCCCCAAGTCTGTTTGACATGTTGGAGAAGGAAGGAGGGAAGATTATATCAAATCGGGTGGTTGAAGCAATCAGATCTACTCATTAATTCCTAGGAAGACATTTTCCCATTTCTCACCTACCAAATCTGCAAGAATTTGAATTTAAATGTTAAGCACTATAGCCTATGTTAGCAGCTATTGATTAAGACTAGGCATGCACTGATTGGAGCTTTGTAGAAAAATATATAGATGTTAGAAGATGTCGAGTTTTTGGACATGCGGGACATGTGAGGCACCCAAATTAGCTGAAAGGACGGCCAACTGTGCAAATTTTCTTGTCATTTTTGCCACATTTCACTCATTATTTTGTTGCAAGGATTCAGCGTACCTGTCGTCCCACTTTGACTAGTTGTGTGTGGCACACTTAAGCATGTCATAGAATGACCTCGCATAGAAAGGCACAAAGGAGGACACAAAGATAATGTGTGTGTAAGAATGAGGTGTGGAAAGAAGGTATAAGGAAGACATGTAGAGATACCAAGGATAGCCAACTTAGGAGCAAGTGTTAGGCGCGTGCATGTAGGATGGATGCAATGTGGGGAGGAAATCAGAAGAAGGGGGAAGCATACAAGGCGTGTGAGGAAAAGAAGGGGGCGCGTGAGGAAATACAACCAAGGGAATGTACCAAGTGAACTTGAGCACACACAACCTTGTGATGGAGAACTCAAATCCAGAAGGTGTATGTAAGTTATCTAAATAACTAGGAGATTTATTTGGATAACAGTTTTGGAAAATTTCAGGTCATCTTCTACTAGATGAAGGAGATCAAGAGGCTTTGAAGCATCCATTAGGCATGGATTTTGTTATGTAATGATGAAATTTTTATCTATGGTTTTGAATAATTACCCCTAAAGTCATTTTGAAAGTATTAGGTAAAAGTTAGTTTACCTAGGTTAATTATGCATTTACCTTAATTAATGGTAAGTTGTTATTAACCTTTTATTATTTGTAATTGGGAATAGTATTCCCGTATAAGTATTTTTCATTATTATAATTGTTATATAGTTGAAACTATATATTTGGAGTTTTCTGTACATGGGATTATATTTGTTGCATAGTTGTAACTCCTTGTTTTGTATGGACATGATTGTGTAATATCTATAAATATTGTAGTCATACATTTTGTATTTGATTGGATTGATTATTAATAAAATAACCAGGCTTCTGTACATGTTCTTCATCTTACATTTGGTACTAGAGAAGGTTGAAGTTCCTAGCCAGGTTGGAGAGAGGTTACAGAGGACGAATAATCTTGGAGAAGAAATTTGTTTAATTGGAGAGTCATTTTTCCTCCAGCAGCTTCCTAGACCTCCCTATAGTCCCATAACCTCATGTTTGATCTCTAGGTAAATGTAAAGCAAAAAAATTCCTTGGTGCCCTCTATACAGGTAAATTTTCTCCTTGAAGCTAATCAAATTCAGAAATTAAAATATATATAAATAATTTTTTCCCCCATTAGGGGTTTTCTTTGTACATTTAGGCCTTTTTAGTATCTCGCTACAACTAGCGATCTATAAAATTTAGTGGATTTCTGCAAGTTTGGAGGAAGATCTCCCCACCGAACTCCTAAGAAAGCTACATTGGCTACTTGCATTATTGGTCTATCAAGGCTAAGCTTTGTATTTGATCATAATCGAGTTACTTTATGCCTTTAACATTGGCGAGCTTCCCCTAAACCTCCTTCATGAGTTGGAAACTCCTACTCGATCTCATAGAAGTGACCCGGTTGTGTCCCGAATTTTGTATTGTGTATCAACTAAACAAGACAAACCTATCATATATAGCTGAGTTGTAGACAATTTTTGAGTCTTCCACCGATCCCATTCAGCAAAGTGGAGCCAACTTTGATTAGTATTTTCATGTGGATCTGCATCCATAGCAATATGGTCCTCTCTAAATGCATAGATCCTGCAAATATCAAGTGGCGAGTTGACAATGATCGATCGGGACCCTATTCATGATCCCATAGCCGTGTTCCCAAAAGCCAAGTTTTGTTTACATTGGCATGTCCATTTCTAACAACATATCGATCTAGTGTTGCATTCAAAATAAGATTTGTATTGATCTTTACTTTGCTTCAAATGTGAATATTGGTGAGTAAACCACAAAGAATCCAAGAGCAAATAAATAATAGTGAAAGCTATACAAAACAATGATGGCATATGAAGATAAGCCAAAGCATTCAAATGGCATTTCAAATCCTATAAAAGAGGAAAACCTAAACCACCAACAATTCCATGTGGACCTCCAATAAGGTAGTCAATTCACCTTTCAAAGGTTATCCATTTTTAATTAATTCAAATTAAAATTACTTCATTTAATAGTATAAGCACTACGAGTGCGTAAGTGACTAGTTCAAATGCTTTGGGATTGTGTGGTGCTTGGTTCGATACTCACCCACAAGGATAGATTTTATATTTTGAATTTTAGCGCTTTTTTAAGCCCATACCACCAAAGTTAGCAGCAAAAATTCAGCTAAACCGCTAGTTGTAACAATCCCCAGCCTATAATTAGCAAAGAAAACCCTAAAACAGTGTCAACATTTTTTCTTCCAAATTGGCTTATTTTTTTATTCTGAGCACTTTTTTCTAAAGGAGGGGTATCGAAAACTTCATTTTGAGCCATTTTTTACTGATCTTTTTCTTATAGAACCGTATTGCGCTCCAGAGGCCACGGGCCCCAAAAATAAAAAAACTTTCTGTCATTCAATTTTTTTAGAATTTTGAATGTAATTGTATACTTTAGTGTATTGTACTAATTTGTAGGTTACCATATTCAATCGTAAACCATTGTAACTACTATAAAAATGGCAGATATTTGTACTACAAAATATTAAAATTTTGGTTCTGAATCACTCACGATATCTTCAATCTCATTCGTAGTGTTCGGTATAAACACGCCTCTGGGAAGAACTCACGTGTAAATCCATCGTGACTACTATGAACTTAATGCCTAATATAGTTGCAATAACATCATCTAGGCATCGACACTTTAAATCAATGGGGAACAATAAGGATATAGTGCACACACTTTTATCCCTCCCATCCGTCTGTGAATTATTTCTCAACTTAAATTTGGACTAAGAAATTATCAAGGTATATAGCAAAGTTACACGTGCATATGAGGATATTTATTTGATTTGGTGTCAATAATCTCATAAAAACCTTTCAAGTATTTTCTTGGTACCATGTATTGAATTATTTTACGTATGTTAACACATCTTTCATGTACCACCGAGTATATGGAAAGGGCTAGCTTCTTTCCTGTACCGATGGGTATATCAAAAGGGCATGTATAAATAAAGGCTTGGTATATCTTATGATGATATATACCTAGAGAGATAATATCCTTACCCTTTGTCATTTGATTCTACAAAATGGGCACCAACGCCCCAAATTATTTCTTCGATTCACAACTTCTCATAGGAAATAACTATGCCACATGGAAGGCAAAAATCAATACACAACTTGAGTTTGAAGAGATCGGACTATTGTGAATGGTACTATAACCAGATTAACAATGGATTCAACACAAAAAAATAGTTTGATAGATCAAATCAGAAGGCCAATATAATCATTTTGTTTAGAGTGTTTGACAACATACAACCCCACATTTGATATGTCAAAATATCTAAATAAGCATGGGATAAGTTGAGAACAATTTACGAGGCCAAAAACAAGAATGTCATCCTAAATTTTCAGAGTCAGTTACATACACTAAATTTTAAATAAAATGAGAAAATAGAATCTTTCTTGAGAAGAGATGCAGATTTGAGGGCTTCACTTCTAGCCCTAGGAGAGGAGTTCACTGATGACACTCTCATTCCCATTGTTCTGAGAAGCGTCCCTCCTTCATACCGCATTTTTGTGACAACACTAAAATTTTTAGATACGATTGTGAGTTTTTACAAGCTTGTAAACCTACTGTAATAAGAGGAAGAAATGTACAATAAATATGATGAAGAGGAGAAGGAACTTTCTTCTCATCATAAATGGAAAGGAAAATGAAAAGGCAAACCTAATTCCTATCAAAAGTCCTAAAATCAGTATCGCATCAAGGGGATAAATAATAAAAGAATAAATGTCCTATCTACAAAAGAGGACATGAATTAAAAGATTGTTGGTATAATACATACAAGAAAGGTTCATCAACTAACTTTGGACCTCAAAATCAACAATCTTAATAGGGAAATTCTAACTACAATCAAGGGTAGAATAAGGGGAGCTAGAAAAGAAAACCCCATCAGCAAGTAAATATTATTGAGTAAGAATAACATTTAGCATCGAAGATTGCTTGTACATTGCTCAATCAATTGAACCCTCCACATCATCTAGTGATGTCTCGGTATGTTGATTCAAGAGCCACTTTGGACACATGACCAGCCACAAATATTGGTTTATTTCAATGAGGGACATGCCTTCGAAAAATCATATTTCATTAGGTGATGATTCTTCATACATAGTTCAGGGGATTGGGAACATTTCTCTACCCCTTGGTCCACATAATTATAGATTATCAGATGTATTATATGTCCCTTGGTTGATAAAGAATTTTTGTCATTCAGTCAAATCCTAGATCACAACTTGAAAATTGAATTTGATAGTCATTCCAGCAAGAAAATGTGTTTAATTTGAGACAAATCACAAGGCTCAAAAATAGTTGCAAAATCCTCTAATGTGGGACGTATGTTCCAGCTTGATTTTGTCCATGGAAATGATCAAGCACTTGTGGCTAAGAACTCTACCTCTACACATTTGTGGCATAGGAGACTTTGTCATATCATTTTTAATTATCTCAAGACACTTCGTTGGCACAATATGGTAAAAGGATTAGAATCTCTCCAAAAGGATACCGATAAGTGTCCTCGTTTCCTAAAAGGAAAAAAATAGAGCTTCATTCTAGAAGAGTACTTATAGATCTCATGGTAAGATTGATCTAATTCATACCAATATTTGCGAATCTGATGCAATTGATTCATTTTAGATTTCAGTACTTCATGCTTTTTGTTGATGATTTTTTGAGAAAAATGTGGATTTTTTTATCTTCGCAAGAAAATTGAAGCTTTTGAAAACTTCAAGAAGTTCAAATTAGCTATTGATAATGAAAATAGTCATCACATCAACACTCTCCACCCAGATCGAGGACGGGAATTCACCGGTGATGAGTTCAAAACCTACCTACAAGTGCACAAGATTCATCAAAAAATTCCTCCTCCATACACACTACAACAAAATGGTGTTGTTTAGAGAAGAAATTGTACTATCATTGAAATGGTACGATATATGATCGATGATTCGGACCAGCAAATACATTCTAGGCTGAAGTAGTAAATACAAGAGTGTATTTGTTGAATAGAGTACCCATAGTTTCTCTTGACATAGTAACACCACACGAAGCATGGTCAAAGCATAAACCATATATTTCACACCTCAGAGTATTTGGGTGCAAAGAAAGCATGCACATACCCAAGCTAGAACAAAAATAAATTGGATATGAAATCAAAAAACTCATCTTCATTAGGTACAATGAAGAGACTCTTGGGTACATATTGATGGATCCAAAGACCAAGAAATTCTACACCAGCAAATATGTTGAGTTTTTTGAGAAGAAGGAAGTAGAGACTCCTCCTTCGGACTCACTTGATGTAGATTTTTCACCAGTTGTAAAAATAGAAGCTGATGTTCCCACAGATGATGAAAGTGATGATGGGGATGATGGTGATGATAAAATATAACCACAACCCATGGGAGTAGTACAACGTATGACCAAGTGGTATACTAACATGTTACAAGATCCAAGAATGGATGCTCCACCGAATACATCCACCATTAACCATAGACTGTAGTAAAGCAAGAGAAGAAGTAAAATTTTCTTTGATGAGTAGAGTTATTGAATCTAATGAGCCCTCTACAGTCCAAGAATCCCTATAGTCAAAATCTTGGAAATATGTCATGGATGTTGAGTATAACTCAGTGATGAAAAACAACACTTGGCAGCTTATCGATATTCCACCAAGGAAGAAACCCATTTGATGCAAATGGATATTAAAAACAAATTATAATGCAGATGGGATAATAGAAAAGTATAAATCGAGACTCTTAGTAGAGGGGTATGCACAAAAATAAGGCATTGACTATGAGGATACATTTCCTCCCACACTAAGATCAAAATGATTAGGATGATCTTTTCTCTAGCTGCACAGTTTGGTTGGAAATTCCATTAGATGGATGTAAAAAGTGCCTTTCTTAATGGAGATTTATAAGAAGAAGTCTATATGACTCAACCTAAGGGATATATTATACCTGGTCAAGAAGTAAAGGTATGTTGACTTAGGAAATATATGTATGGCCTTAAATAGGCACCTCGGGCTTGGTACATCAAAATTGATGAGCATCTCATACAACATGGATTTGTTAGAAATCCATACGATCCCAATCTCTACCTCAAAAATCAAGGGGGGAGATTGTGATTGTGGTTGTTTATGTTGATGATCTAGTCATCTCTAGTAGTTCAGAGATGATGATTGATGTGATGAAGAAATATCTTAACCAATCATTCAACATGACAGATCTTGGGATGATGCACTATTGTTTTGGATTGGGAGTATGGCGTAAAGAGAATCATATCTTTGTTTCTCGGTTTAAATATACCAATACAATGCTCAAGAAATTTAGGATGATGGTGTTGTATAGTAAACTTTGTTCTCGAGTGTGGGTGAAGGCCGATACTAGGATCCATCGGCAACTTCAAATGATGGAGGGCTTAGGACCTCGAGATGCGAGATGTGGATCTACATGTGCAAAGAAGACAGACGTATGATATAAAGAAGCTAGATCTCAGTAAAATTGAAATAGATAAAATTGAAGCAGATAAGATTAGATAACAATATGTGGGGGTTTCCCAAATAGTGTCGGCCCAAGAGGATATTAACTCCCTTGGATGATGTCAACCCCGTGTTAAACAAGATAATAATAGATCATGAACAGTAGTAATGGTGCAGAAATAATGGAATATAAAATGACAAATAACTAAAATGACGAGAGGACTTAGCTTGTGCTCTGCTATGGAGATGAACTTGGCATCCAAATGGTCAGATAATGAATTATGACAAAGATTTCTCCTGTAAACTGGCAAGAACTTAGTTAAGATCTTTCTTCTCCTTTCTAGGCCTAGGTCTCTCCAGGTCTTCTTGAAAAAATATCTAGTCAAGGTCGGCTTTTTTTTTTTTAATCTATCTCCCTCCAGCCTCCCCTTGAAATATGGGAGAAAACCCATATTTATAGCTTATATGTGAGGTTAGATTGGGGTTAACAAATAACCGGGGTTGAGTAAAGTAACCTGAGTTAAGAGGTATGATGTGATCACGTGGGGACCACGGCTTGAATTATTAGATGGAGTGGGGAGCATGATTGACATGGTAGGTGAGATGATAGATTCCATTTAGAAAGGGGTGTCAGATGGGTATATTAATACCCATGGATTAATAATTTGTGAGAGATGGGGGATAATGCCAAAAGTCAATTATTAAATGGGTTTATATGGAGCCCATTTAATAATTAATTAAATTTGGTTGAATAGATGATTAGGTTTATTGAAATTTAGGAAAAATAAAGGTGAGATAGGAAATTGCATGAACGTGAGATGACGGAGGGGCGCTATACCAAAAATTGGTGTCTACAGATGGATTTCACACCTATGGAGAACAGTTTGTAGTTATCTTGTTCAAATCCATCTCCTGTGGTAAATACAACTCTCTATCAATATTTAATTGGGAGTCTCATTTACCCGACCTACACTAGACCGGATATCGCTTTCAGTGAGCAATCTATACAGGTTCATGCAGAACCCAAAGTTTGTCATTGGAAGGCAAAAGAAGGTGCATCTTGAGATATCTTAAGGGATCATTGGATCTTGGTCTAGAATATAAGAAGAATGAAAACTTCTTCTTGTCAAGATATTTGATTCAAATCATGCAGGAAACATTGATGACAGAAAATCCACTTTAGGGTTCATGTTCTTTATGGGATTTATACCAATATCATGGGGAAGAAATTATCATTCTATAGGTGAATCTATCTGTGAATTGATATGGATACGTCGCATACTTGAAGGACTTGGAATACCACAGGATAAACCAACCACCTTGTATGTTGACAATGAAGGTGTTCTTAAACTTGTTCGCAATCCATTTTTTCATGAAAGAACAAAGCACATTGAGGTACAGGTACATTTTATACGTAAGCATGTCTTGAAACACAATATACAAAGTTCATTTTTTCCAACAGCTGAACAACAAGTAGATATCTTCACCAATTCACTTGCACATGACAAGTTTGAGTTGTTCAGAGAGTTCCTCTCCTCATCCCTTGAGACAATGTAAAATTAAGGGGGGGAATGTTAGGTAAAATTTAGTTTACCTAGGTTAATTATGCATTTACCTTAATTAATGGTAAGTTGTTATTAACCTTTTATTATTTGTAATTGGGAATAGTATTCTTGTATAAGTATTTTATCATTATTATATAGTTGAAACTCTATATTTGGATTTTTTTGTACATGGGATTATATTTATTGCATAATTATAACTCCTTGTTTTGTATGTACATGACTATGTAATATCTATAAATATTGCAGAATACATTCTATATTATATTGGATTGATTATTAATAAAATAACCAAGCTTTCATCCTTGTTCTTCATCAGACGAAAGATCATTTCTTGACTCTATTCCAAATCCCCGCAAACTACTGAAAATTTTCAGCATTCTAGAAGCAAATAGAAGAGCATGCGCAGAGAAGCATGCAAGAAGAAATAACTATGTACAAACAAATAATGTACATGTAGTGCACTTGGAGGAATTAAAACTACTCTAATATATACAAAATTATGTAGCAAACTCAATGAAAGGGTTTGAGATAGATCCCATTTATTGGTATTTGCAACGAACCTCTATCAAGATGAGCTAACTCAAAATATTTAGCCTCTTTGCATGATCTCGATGATGTATGGGCCACTCCAAAGTGCATTTAAATTTGAATGGCACCCTGGTTTAGCTCTGTCAGCATCCCATTTTAATACTAAGTCCCAAATTTTGAAAGCTTGAGGCCTAGCCTTTCTTTCAAACCATTTCTTTGTTGTCTCTGTTGATGTTGTTCTATCTTGATAATGGAAGAGTTTCGTGATTCTTCAAGATTAACCAGCTCTGTCATTCTAATTTCTCTCAGTGTCTCAGGCCTTCAAATTCCATTTGTTGGGAAAGCACCAATGAATTCAGTTCTAGTGTCAAAGGAAGGGTAGCTTCCTTTCCATAGATAAACTTGTAAGGTGAAGTTCCTATTGTCTTTTTATCTCGTGATTATTTCTTCCTAGAGCACACGCAAGACCTTTGTATTCCACTTTGTCTTTGGCTGATATTAATTTTTCACTTCATGATCCCGATCATGTTCTTATTTGTTGACTCTGCCAGACCATTATCTTATAGGTAATAGTTAGAAGAAGTCTTCAAGTAAATTCCCATACTTAGATCCCAATCGGTGATTTTGGTGCCAAGGAAGGCTTTTTCATTACCATAGATAATGGTTCGAGGAACACCAAACCTTGTGACTATAAACTCAAGAAACTCTAGGATGACTAAATCGGTTGATTCCTTGAGTACAATAGTTTATATCCATCTGGGGAAGTAATCTGAAGCTTTCAACACCCACTTGTGTCTATCACTGAAGGTGGATTGATCATGCCTATGAATTCGAGACCCTATTGTGCAAAAGTTTGATCCACTTGGATTAGTTGGAGGGGGAGCACCGCATATTTCTTATTTCCTATAAAGAAAGCACATTCCTTGCATTTTGTGACCCACTTGTGTGCATCTGAAAATAGGGTAGGCCAAAAGATTCCTACCATTATGATCTTCATTGTTGTAGTTTTGGCAGAAAAATGTCCACCAGAGAATCCATCATGAAATTATGCTAACACTTTTTCAGTCTGCACGTCATTGATACATCTTAACAACACGCCATCAAGATTTTTCTTGAAGAGAAGTCCATCAATCAAAACATAAAGGCTAGATTGTAACCTTAGATTTCTTCTCTTTGCTTTGTTTAAACCAGAATGTATGCACCCTTGGAAGGGAATGAGATCATGTCTTTCATCAAGTCATGTGTTCTAAGTTTTGTATTCTACTCAATTTCTATGTGTGAAATATCTTCATCCAGAAAAATGAAGCATCGAGGCTCATTTTACGCATCCTCAGATTTTCCTGTAAAGCATGCTTCCTCTTACCAGTTTTTTTGGCTTTTATAGTCACATCATATTCTATGATTTTGGTCACCCATCGTTCTCTTTGTTCACTAATTTCTGCTCCCATAATGAAGTCTCTAAAAAGAGTGGGAGACTAACACCTTGATATGATTTTTGGAAAGCATAATTTTGAATTTATTTAGCACACGCATGATGGTGAAGAATTACTTCTCTATGTGACTGTATTTTAATTCATAATCCTTCAACATTTGGCTCAAGAAGGCCACTAGTTGTTCCATCCCTTCTTCATTTTATTGTGTTAGTAAAGCAGAACACTCGCATCAGTGCCATAAGCATAAAGGATGAAATACTTTGAGTAATTTGGGTTGATGAGTGTTGGAACACAAGTAATTTCTTGCTTGATTATGTTGAACCTCTCTCTTCCCTGTGTTATCCATATAAAGGCTATGTCCTTCTTGAGCATCAGGGTGATGGGCCAAACTAGACCTACAAAGTTAGGAATGAAGCACCCAATCAAATTGATCTTACCGAGGAAGGATTGCAAGGCCTTTTTGTGCACCGGGAGGGAAGGAGCTAGGATGGTTAAAATATGCTTGGGATCAATTGTGATGTCATCATTTGAAACCACATGTCCCAAGAGCTTTCCTTGTTCCATTACAAAGTTGCACTTCTTGGGGTTAAGAGACACCCCAAATTTTCTGTATCTCTCAAAGTCTCTCTCCGGGTGTGCCATGTGATCTGCGCTTTGCTTTGAGAAGATGGTTATGTCATCAAGGTAAACCAAGATTAAATCATTATAATAACCTTTGAAGGAAACATTCATGGCACACGAAATTTTACACCTATGTTTGACAGACCAAAGGGAATTTTTTATATGCATATGTTCCCCATTTGGTTGTAAATGATGTTTTGAATTGATCCTCTTCCTTGACCAGGATCTGACTGAAACCTGAATACCCATCCAACATTAAGAATCTATGCATGTCAGCCACAGTCTGCAAAATCTGCTCCATTGAAGGAAAAGGATAATGACCCTTTAGAGATGCCTTGTTTAAGTCTCTGAAATCAACACAGAGTCTGATTTCACCATTTCTTGTGCACTGGAACTAGATTTGTGACCTAAGTAGAGTATTTTATGGGAAAAAATATCTTCACCTTAATGAGTTTGGATAATTGCTTTCTCATGAGGGGATTTATCTTTAGGTTGGATCGTCCGTTTGCTTCTTCTCGACGGGCTGATACAAGGATCAAGGTTAATGTAGTGTTGAGCAACACTTGGATCAAAACCTTTGAGGTCTTCATACTCCCATGAGAAGATATCATTGTATTTTTGATAGAGAGATATGGAGACCTTCTTCTCCTTGTACACACAAGCTTTTGAGTGGTCACTCTTTTCTACGCATAATAGTGGTGTAGAGAAATCTTCTTGAGCTATGTGCATATACTTTTCTTCGCCCTTGAACTCATCATCGTGGCTAAACATTTACTCTAAGGTGACCAACCATTTAGAAATCTTATTTGACTTAAGTTGTATCACTTAGTCTTCATATACGTCATGCAATATAGCTTGCATGCTTCATGAGAATTCATATTCATTCGGATGAACTGGATGATCTACGCATCACCTGTTAAACACTTGTCAACTAGTTTTGTTGTCTAGAATGGATGGTCCAATCACCATATTAATGTCCCGAGTATTTCCTTTAACAAAGTCCTCGTAAAGAGAGAACTTTGAACCAAGCATGGCTATTTGTTCATCTTCCTTATTCATTTTACGTGGCACCACCTACATATTTAGAGCATCACATCTCTCAAGAAGGTCCCAAACTCTATGTTTATAAGCTTTGAGAAGCTTATTCTTTCTGACACTTACTTGGTAACCTGGTGAATAACCAATTCTATGTCCTCAAATATATGTAGTGTCTTAATATTCTTCTAATCAGCAATAAGCATACCATGTACCAGCACCTCGTACTCGCCACATTATTAGAGCATATAAACTACAACTGTGAGAAAATAAGAATTTATCATCCTTAGGATAAATGAGAATTCACCCTCTTCATATACATATAAGCCACCTTCCCTATCCCATATAGATAGAGAACTCACTCTTCTCTTTTGGATGATTCTTGGTAGGGGAACAAGATGATTATTGAATAAGAAGATGATTATAAGATGATTCTCAATGAAGACAAGATGATTCTCATAAGATCTTTATCTTCGCAAGACTAGAATTGATAATAATAAGATTGTTCTCAATTAATAATTATCTTCCCCCAATAAATAATCGATAGGATTGTTCACTCTTTATATATGGATATGGATTGATCTAATTGTCCATGATCTTTTTGGGAATCCATCACATCAAATGGGTCCCATATATATAGAATCTATGTAGGGTTTGGGGTTGGTTAGGGACCCTTATTAGGTTTAATGAATGAAAATGCCTATAAAGATCTATGGGATGATTCCAAGATTTTCATGTTGATTGGGATTCAAGATTGGTGAGTCATGTCATTCAATATTCACACAAATTACTCTCTTAGGAATGGAACTATGTATTGTGTCTCTTATTATGGTAGGGAATAAACTACAGCTATATGATCCTTTTCTTGTTCCCCATGTCCGGCATTACTAGGTAATATGGTGATTCGCTATCTATCTATTCTAATGGGTGGTTTCATAAGGGTCAGGGTGAGATACAAATGCATTATAGAGGAAGGGAATCACTTGAACCTTTTCCCTATCATTTTCAATCAAGATTGGATGGGTATCACTTGAGAACATGTTGTGACTATATCTATAGTCCCTCTCATTTCTCTATATAGGTTTGAGTCATCATGTTGATGACTCAAGTGTTTCAGCGTAGCATGAATCAATGCGCCATCTATCATTTTTGGTTCTCTATATAGGATTTGGGATATATAATGGAGCTTATGGGAGGGGTGGCAATGGACTAAGTGGTGATGAGGATCTCTTCATTTAAAAAACATTTGGGGTGTGTTGATGTTATTGACTAATGAAAGTACTCATACCTATAGTTATAATCCTTCCCCTTCCTACAAGAACTTAACCAAACCTCCATATAGGTATATCCTGGCACACACTTCTTCTCATGGATCTATTCCATATATTTCTTATCTCAAGACTTTTAGGGAACGTATTCAAGCATTTTTGCCACTCATATATGAGCATATTGCTTTGGCACAATTGAGGGTTATGCCTCCCATTTCATTTGGATATTGTTTACCTCCTCATGAGGCTCGATTGGGTATCTCTTTTAATACCCCTCTCCCTATACATATCTAAATTCAAAAACAAAAAAACATTCACATATTTGTTAAAAATAAAAATCCATGACTATACACATTACTTTCTTGTATCCAAACCTAATTTTTTTATTATCTTGTGACCCTATGGGTGACCCGTGTTTAGGTTGTATGCATTGATGTGACTCCTATTTGCATATTATTGTTTCTATTATCTCACTCAATTGTTATTATGTCTCTATATTATTTCTATCAGCATCCGCATTAATACTATTATTGTTTATCTTTTTTATCAGTACTATTTTTGATGTTGTTATTATGGTTTTTTATTTGCGTGGCATGGTCTCCACCATGTACATCCCCTTCGAAAGTATGATTTTTCAAATGTGGCCACCACTTCACCATTCCAAATCATTCTACAGCTTTTCATCTATGGCGTACATGGGTATAGATCTATTCTTTTGATCCATGTGCTTAAACGTTTTATCACATTTGCCTCAAAATAAGGATGCATTCATTGAGTTATATTGTATACTTATAGGTAGATTTTTTCATTTAGGAACATATTTTTACAGGAACGGACCTTCAAACAAATTATATATAACAAAATTTGGTAGAAATTACATAAGTGAGAGACCATACATAAACGTTATGAACTTATGGATGTTCCTAACCCTACCATATGTTTATGCCCTAAGGGAAATTACACTAGATTTTTTCTACAATTTCAACTTTCCACTTATGGATACGAGGTTTTTTTATAATCTCATACTAAGTTGACACAATTCAAATAATTTTATAGGGAGCATGAAATATTTTACTCATCCACTACAAGACTCGGTTTTAGTTACAAAATATAAGTTTTGGGGGTAGGAGTCTCATTATCCATTACCGAGTTTAGCATCCTACACACTTTTACTCGGTAGTATGACACACCGGAGGGGCATGGAGAACCCATTCTATTTTATACCTTTGTGTATTTATATACAAATTTGGGCCTAGATCCATCTACAATGGTGTGCTTTGTGGGGTTATAAAAATTATTGAAGTAGATAAGTTCTTCATAGGGTATTTTTACATGCATTTCAAATGGGAAAATATCATGGTTACTCGAATATTTGATTCACGTCTTCTTCTTCCTTCGTGGAGTGCATTAATACCTCTCTTTTCTTCTCTCTACCTTTTATTCAGTGTTGGGTTTCACACAACTAATATTCAAGATTTTTGACATGATTGGGTGTTGATCACCCTCAATCCTCTGGTAAGTTCAACAATACTATCCAAATCTCTAACTACAAGAAAGGAACGGGAACTCTCTCTCGCAAAACAAATAGGTGTATTCCTTCCATGTTTTAGATCTCTTTATTTCACCTTATACAAAGTTTGGATTCTATATTTACATTTGAATCATGGTCCAATTTAAACTATAGACATTGAATACACTTTATGTTTCAAGTTTCATCATGGAACATGCCAACACCAACACGTCTAGATGATATAAATTTGAACAAACACAAAGTGTGTCTACACACTCATGTATCATTTTCCTTTAAGCATGTAATTTTCATTTCATACTTAAAGGGGTGAAAATATAGACACTCAAATTTGGCAATTTATCATTTTGACATTGCTGGTTGTGACTATGTTCTTGGCTAAGACAAACACCTACATCCTATCCCCACTCAAGTACATCTTTTTATCTCTCTCTAACTTGTTTATTCTTACACATCGATGTGTCAACACTTTCTGAATATAAATCTATAAAATCAATGTGTAACCTTTTTCCATCATGGTATAACTTCTAGATTTTAACTACCATATTCTTGTCTAAAAGTATATAGTAAGTTTAGGATGTGGAATCTAGTATTGACTAGCATGTATCGTCTTGGAGTGATATGTCCTCTAACTCTATTTTTATTTACATTATCTTTGTTAGGTATTTTCATCTTCTTGGGTTGGCATTTACATGAAAATAAAATTTATATCCCTACGTAAGCAAGTTTATATCACCTCATTCAAACACCGAGAAACAACTAGACACTCTCATGACCTCTCATTGCAAACATTAGCACAAAAAACACCCAAGACTCCCTAAATCTTCTCAAAATTAATGCACATACACTAAGGAAACAAGAACTATAGTTTTGAAGCACTCAACCAAGTTAAGGAGTTTAACTTCCTCATTTCCAAACACTCAAATATCCCTACTCAATGTCTTAGAAAGAGCACAATCATCTCAAGCATTTTCAAAGTGATTCAAGTTGTCAAATAGTTTCATTCATCTAGATATCACATGTTAGGTAGAGAACTATGCATGGTTTGAGGCCTCTTTTAATTAGTGAGGATGTAGGTGGTACATGGATTGAACTTCAACCCAAACACTAACCTTATTATAAGGTCTCCACCCATGGTTAGGGTTTGAGTTCAATTCCATTAATTTCATGTGGTTTTGGGATTGTGTAACACTTAGGGTTTATTAAAAAAACATATTTATAGACCACCTAAGGGCATAACAAGTTGTAAAACCTCACTCTCAGTAGGTATAAAACCATAAATAATGTCTAGGACCATACAGTCATTCCTAGAAGACTTGTACATTAAAACTAATATCTACATATCTTTAAAAGCAAATGTTAATTAAACAATGAACCATCAAGATAAGAGCTTAAAGGAAATGCTTCTTCTATGCATAAATGAAACTACATGCTAAGTTATTTCTGCTCTCTATGATTTCTAAATTAAAATATGAACCTATAAATAACATAAGAAATCAAAGTGGATTATTACTTGATCTCAAGGATTGAGAATGGAATATCACCAAAAATGGCTACACCGTTTTGGATCTTCCCATATTACTCAATTTTGAGTGAAATGATGTAAGATGGAGAAGCTATTTCCAACAATGGATAATGGATCAAGATCAAAATGCTTATAGTTTTCACTATTCAAAGCATGGTGTAAGAATAAAGGTAAGAAGGAGGTTTCCTTATATAGAACTATGGTTTGAAGAATATTTGCATCCTATTGTATGTGGTATAATAGAAAAGGCTCGGTTGGTTATGGATAAGCATGATTTTGAAGTGGTTGGGTTTATTTTATGAGAGTTTAGTTTTTCCTCTAGTGACTCATGGGGATTGAGGGGGTTTATTAATTAACCAAATTGATTAATTAATAGGTGTGCAAGCTTATAGAAGCTTTTTAGAGGAATAGTTAGTGTGTTTTATGTTATGAGAGGATTTTAATCAAATAAATGACGATTTATTGATTAAATAGAAATGCAATTAATTAATTAAGAATAATTAATTAATCTAGATAGAAAGGGTATTAATTAATTAAGAATAATTAATTAATCTAGATAGAAAGGGTATTAATTAATTAGAATTAATTAATTAATCTAGATAGAAAGTGGAGCTTAATTAATTAATATAGATAGAAAGGGGAGCTTAATTAATTATTCTAAATAGAAAAGGGAGATGATTAATGGAAGGTTGTTAATTGGCGTCGTTATTGGATAGAGAATTTAATTAACTAACATAATGTAATTTATTAACGGTGATAGTAGAGAAAATGTGTGATATTGATGATATGTCGTCAATTGTGGGAAAGGGTATAATTAGCACAATTTAAGTATTTAAATTGCTTGAACTAAATTATAGGTGTCTACATAACACTAAATGTAAGCATAAATATATTATTATCATATTATATGATTAATGTTGGAAGTTAATGGATTAGAATAGCTATTAGTATCAAAACTTACATTCCATTTTAGTTGTTTTGTTCCATGATAATATTAATTTAATCTTTGAAAGAGTGGAAGAAACTAAGTCGACTAGTTGGACCCATAAGTATTTTTCTTCGTTGAAATCGTGAACAAGTATAGTTTGCAAAAAGTAAGTTTCGAGAGACAAATTTGACTTGATGATATATATATGATGACAGAGGTACTAATTTTTCTAGTTTTTTCAATTAATTCAAACCTGCAAATTTGAACCAAAATTAAAGGGGGAAGCTTTAAACTTCAGACCTCTTAGAATATAAGGGACTTAAAAATGAGACTATAAAGTTTTCCTATGAAATTTTATATCACTTTATCTTCTCAAAAAATTAAATTGACTATTGAAAGATTCTCAAAAAATAAATATTAAAGTAGCTTATATAGAATTTCAAAGACTTATATTTTGACCAAGGTGGTGAGGGAAATATGAAAAAAATATGACACCACCTCGGGTTTGAGCATTGTTTGTGTGAAATCCTTTTCACGCCTCTATATTTGTAATGAACCACCTCTAAATTTTTGCAAGTTGAAATGTAATTCTAACAATGGAAAAACCCAATGCCACCATTTTTAATACTAATCCAAACATCAAGTAAAGAGGTTCAGTGGAGATGAAGAGGATTAGATGCATTGTAAGTGGAAAATGAATAGTCATGTGGTGAGTATAGAGGAAATTTGGTGTTGTAGATGCAAGAAATCGTCGAAATACAACTCCCTCGTATGTTACATTTACCGATATGAATCATCTTGCCAAAAATGTAGGTCGCCATACTATTTTGATCATGCCTATCATAGGGAATAATTTTGGACAACTATAAATTAATCTATGCATGAAATTGAATGACAATTATGTTTCCAATGAGTAGAGGTAAGTATAGTTGGAAGGGTAACTGAGTGACGACCTTTTAACTTCCACATGGGTAGCTAGTAGTAAGAGACGATGCCAATGTGTCCATTCCTACCTAAATAATTGAAGGAGAAATATAGAGAGTGTGTCGAGGATGTTTCTATTCGAGAGATAGATACCACTTTTTGAGATTCATAAACGGGGTTGTCTAAAGGAACCTATTCCACTAAAAACTTAGGGTTGTAAATTTTCAAAGTAGAAAGCAAAACAGCATCTCCTTGAGTAGCTTAATTAATTTCAAGACACGATGTTGATAGATGTTGTAAATAGAGTGGTGCAAATCTAGAGGAATATTGGTGGGAGGAGTGGGTGCAAGGTAGATGGAATGCCCCAATTGCAAAGCATAATAAAAACTTCTCCAAATTTAATGATCTCAAACAAATTTGCAGGTTAGGGACAATAATAAATCCATATAGGTTAATAATATGGGCAAGGAATAAAGAATGGATTTGTATGGAAATCAAATTCAATGCAAATGATTGATGGAGGAAATCTGGAGGAAAAATAAATGGAAGACCCTGGATGCTCAAACTAATGTCAAGCCAAAAATTAAATTCCAATAGAAATATTGATATAATGAAATGGATGGGAAATTAGACAAAAAAAAAATATTCAAAGAAGCTTTCATGTATTCAATAAAGCTCTACATGATGCACATATGCATACAAGCATAAATAGCCACAAAGGGAGACTCTTTGGTTCATCTTCTGGATGACCATTCAACTTCCCTTGTGTGTGCATTATTTACAATAAATTACAACCACTTTTATAAAAGTGGTGAATATTAGAATTTTTATTAGGATTCTAACAAGATGTTTATTTTGGTTATTCATAACACGGTGAGTATATGTTTCATTCCTCCTTTCTAAGTGTTAGATTATTGCCTCTTTCCATGCACTCAGCTTTTGGATGTTGGAATCCATGCATCATCCCATGTGGTGGTGGGGATATTTTTAGTTTTGGAGATAAAGTAAAAAATTCTCCAAAAGTAAAAAATAAATCACCCAATTTAGTGTTAAGCTAATTTTGGCTTATACCGAGAGTCTTGTGGGAAAAGCAATGGATTTGCTTTAAAATTTTATTTTTAGGCTTTAGCTTGTTGGCTAAGTGAGTTTGACGATAGGATGTGCTTCGGTTATAAAATTACATTATATCATTATGAGAGATAGAGTAATAGATATATTATTCGAGGATACAACTTTGTTAAAGACATATTGTATTTATAAGTTGGTTTTAAATTTAATACAATAAACAAGGTTATGGTTTATTTTTTCACTCAAAAGGATTTTCCCAAGATAATTGTTATATCAATATTATTTTGCATGATTTTATTTATTTTAAGATGTACTTGTTTCTAATTCTTTAGTTTAGTTTATTACATATTGGTCACCAAAATCTCATCATCTTGTATCGAGCCAAGGTTGCAAACTTGGTGGGGTTTTGTTTGCTTTTCTTTAAAACAATTTTGAGATACATATTTGGTTGTTGGTATAATGTGTTAGTGTTTGCCCCTTCACCTCGAGAGAGAGCATACACTCAATAAGTTTTAATCAACATGTTTATTCAATAAGAGATACCGCATTATATAGAGATATGGTCACTTAAAATTAGGAAGTCTATAATCTCCCAAAATCATTGACAACTCGACAATATCCTATAATCTCTCAGCTAACTCCTATTTTAATATAACTATTACATTTTTTTAGAAAGGAATACTAGAATCTTGGATGCCATGGAGGTTAATTGTAGTGGGGATCTACAGCCAGGTCTGTGGAAAAAAGAACTAGATCCCACCAGGAAAAATAAGGCCTCAAGAAGCAATGCAGGGAGGAGAAGGTTTTGGTTGCGGATGAGAAGGTGGAAGTTATTTTGGATTCGGGAGAATCAGGAAGGAAAGTCTATCCACTCTGCTCCCAGTGAAAATCAGGATGAAGAAGCTCGGAAGGGGAAATTAGTGAGGAGATGGAAAGTGGGAAAGGTCCCTGAAGCATCTGAGGGCAAGAGATCAAATAACTTAGAGGAGGAAACTAAAATCCTATATGCACTCAAAACTTCCCAAAAGAAACTCTTTAATGCTCAAGGTTGTGCGGTCAAGTCCAATGTTTTATGAGGGATTTTGAGAATTACAGGTTAGACACTGACATTAACAAACATAAGATCAGTATGGTGTCTATTGACTTAAGGGAATTGAATGAAAAAGTGGAGAAGTTGTCTTCTATTGTTCTTAGTGAACAATTAAAAAATGCTAATGAAAGAAGTCTGGCTATGGAAAATGAAATGCTAAAGATGAAGGAAATAATTCTTCAGATAAGATATGTTCACATTCTCAATGTTAAAAGTACCATTCACCATCTTAAAATCCTAGTGGAGATGATCCACTCAATGGAATTAGCAAAAGAGAAAGAAAAATAAGGAAATGGCCCCAAAGTACAGATAGCGGAACCAAACTACAAGTTCTGGAAATCTACTATAGCCAGCTTAGTCAAAGAATGGAATGGATGCATGAGTACTATGGGGGAACTGGTAAAATAAGGATGAAGTGGTCTAGTCTCCTGGATTATGGTTTTTCTGGGTTGTTAATATGTTGTTAGTTCATAGTTTTATGTTGTTAGTTACTCGGACTCTTGTTGTTAGTTACTCTACCTTGGGTTATCAATGTAGGTTTTTATGATGTTTTGATATGTTGTTTTTTTGGTTCTGTATGGGCTTCAATGGTTAATCCCTTGGCCTTTTTGTTAATCTTGTGGTAAAATTTGTATGGGGTAGGGTCCCCTCAACCCTCTTTTACCTCTAATCAAAAAAAATATAACTATTACATGAGTAATAAATTACTTACATTATGTATTATTCTTTCCTAATGTCTACTAACTCTTATGATTAGGTGATTATTACTCACATAATAATCACTTATAATTAAAGTATTATTTGTTCCACTTATTATTTTTTCACACAAATATTAATGACTAATGTGAAGCACCAAATTATTAAGCACCCATGTGAAGATTATTCCTAACGTTCCTCTTAGTGCAAACATGGGAGAAATCATCACTCAAAAACTACAAAGTGTGTATTGATCCTATCGTTTTCATAATCTAGGTTACAATCACTTGCTCTACATTTTTAGCTAAGTGGAATAATGTGAGCATTATGTTCCATCTACCCCATCACAATGTGAAATATCTTAATGTAAAATTTGGCCAATAATGCATCTAATTACAATTTTGTGAAAAAAAAATTCAACCCCCATGTTCTTTTACAATTTTTAAAAACTATAACACTTCCTACATATTTCCTTTACAAAAAAACTAATAAGAAATGATATTCCTTAAAGTTATTTACCTTTGTTTAAACACCTTAAAATACTCTAGCACCCCTTAGGAGGGGTCCCATAGAGGGGGTTGTTGTTCCACACTTCACTCGTAGCGGGTCCCATGGGAATTTCCATAGTTTTTGTAGGATACAAATGAATATGCCCCTGAAAAATTAGATCCCTAATTTTTAGGGAGGATACTTATGCGGGTGGTAAAAGGGGGTTACAAATTTCCCTCACCCATATAATACTTTTTTTTCTAAATGGAAATCATTATCTCATTAAAAACTTGGTGGGAATAATTTTGGGACTAAGTCTTGCACAAACAATATCAATAGGGTAAATATCGAGAAAAAAACACCCATGGGATCATAAATATGCTAAAACATCCCTGAAATATCTCTCTATAACACCAACTCAATTATTTTAGGAGTGGCAGAACCATGGGACCACTACGTTAGAGAGAAAAAAATTAAAAATCTTGATCAAAATCATATGGTGAGTAATATTATAAGAGGTTTGAACCCATGAGTATCCTTCTCCTAATGCCTTTGTAAATTCTTCACATTCAATCGAGTTTTCAAACCAGCTTAATAAATCGTATGACCCACGAATGTGAGATTGCTTATAGATTTACTAAAAGTTTTTTTCCACAACCAAAAATGTATGTGGAATCCTTTCCCGAGATAGTTACTTTCCATTTCGTTGAGATCAAAGGAGAGCATGTTGAATCTGGGAGGGAGATCAAGAATGTGATCTGTTTGAATCATCCAGAAGATATCAATGGAAAGTCTAATCGAATTTGAATCTACTATTGTGGAATTCATAGGATCATATTCAAAAAGGTTGATGATTTTGTAGGGATCACAACCCCGAGCTAAGAAGGAGATCTGTTGGAGATCAATTACTATTTATTTACAAGTGAGGAGATAACATCTCGTGAGGGTAGAAATGGTTATAATTGGACAAAGAACACATAGGAGGAGCTTGGAATCCATGCACTACTTGTGAAAAATTTGTAACTTTCTTCAAAGAATAAATACTTCAACAACAACAAAAACTTCAAACCCGTTGTAAAGATCTCAGTAACTAAAAACCTCCAAGATTTATGTGTGATGCCAAGGAAGTTGGGTGGCTTGAGTATATGTATCAAGCATGGAACACTTATTTCACTAAATCTGGACTTATTCCAGTCTGAGTAGCAAAAAAATATAGCCAATATTAGAATCCAAAACTACTTGTTTTGGATTCCAAAATGTTAAATATTGGAATTATCTGGACTCCAAAATCGCACATATTGGATTCCAATATCGCATATATTGGAATCGAATCACATATTTTGGAATGCAAAATCACATATATTTAAATCCAAAATCACATATATTAGAATTTACTACTCTCCAAAGTCCCATTTATTGGAATCCAAAAATTCAAATATTGGAATCCATTATATGGGTTAGCATCTCGCTAGGCATTATCTATGCTTTGGACTAAATAGAACATGTATATGTTTTATATGGGCTAGTAGCCGCTAGGCATTATTTATGATTTGTTATGTACATAACATGTTTCTATTTTATAAGGGCTAACGGTCATCAACCATTATTTATGTTATGTTATATACATAAAATGTTTATGTTTTAAATGGACTAGCAGCCACAAAGAATTATTTTTTCTTTTTATATACAGAACATGTTTCTATTTTATACGGTCTAGAAAATGTTAGGCATTAATTGTGACATGTTATGTACAGAACATGTTTTTGTTTTATACGGTCTAGCACATTCTAGGCATTATTTATGACATGTTATGTACATAACATGTTTCTATTTTATACGGGATAGTGGATGCTAGGCATTATTTATGCTTTGTTATAAACATAAAATGTCTCTATTTTATATGGGGTATCGACTGCTAGGCATTATCAATGTTTTGTAATAAGGTTCTTATCAGTGTTTAAATGTCTTTAAGATTAAACTATGAAGATTTGAATAATTAAAATTCCTTGTGGCCCAGTGGCCACTAGGCTAATGAAATTCAAGAGATTTGAGACACTTCCAGGTTCATGCAGTATGATGTGATTGAACCTTAGCGTAACCAGAGAATTACTAAAGATATTCAAGAAATTAGAAGAGGGTGACAATTTAGAGTAGGAGAATGTAATTAACTGTAAAACCAATCCAAATATATTTGTGTATTCAATTATAGATATGAAATAAATTTAAATTGCTTTACTAAAGATAGAAATGTAGAAAAGCATTTTAAGAATTGTTTGAATTTTATTGTAACACTATTCCCAAAGATCTGGGATCCCAAATTAACAAAATAAATCATAGTGAAGCTCCAAAAATAAGCTCCCTCAAATTCAGTTTTTGATCAAATATCATCTTGAACATATTCTCTTGTCCTTCAATGGTTGCAACAAAGGCCATAACGTGGTGTTAAATTTGACACACGTTTACATGTTTTTATCGTTTTTATCCATAAATAGTTACAAATCTTTGAAATAACCATCACATATGACTTGCATATTTTAGATATGACCGTCAATTTTTCTAGAGATTTATTTATATATTAATTATATTAAAAATATTTAAAAAAATTAATTATATACATATAATTTTATATTTATTTTATGAACAAAGTGTAAAAACTATTTTACAATTTTTCAAGGGCAATTTTTTCTAATAATTCACCACAGAAGTTATTCAATCATATTGTCAGCTTATAATCAAGTGAAAATATAAATCCTCCCAACTTATATTTTGACAATCTCAGCATAATATAATAGAGTTACACAGTACATTCATAATAACATATGAATGTATATATTATTGACAATGTTAAGCAAAGTACCATCATAACATTATGAAAAGATAAATAGTTATTTAGCATTTTCTTGCTCCAAATATTTGATGCCCTCTACCACATTCAATCCTTGAGACACTATTTTTTTATTTTTTTGTACAAATTGACCATCAACCATTTATCTTTTGTACAATATTTGCATCTGCTTTTCATCCCCACCATAAAATTTTCAAGAGGGTTTCCCTTTGCACCTAATGTAATACACAAAGTGTTTTTAGAACTATATGAAAAATCGTTTCCACTCCAAACCTTTTATAGGTCTCTTATTGTTATTCCCTCGACTATATTGCAATTTTCCTTTCCCCAAGTGAGTCTTGGATATAATATAGTCGATATTTTTTTATTAAAGCCCGCTGATATCTTTTTAACATCAACAGAAATGATATTTTCGGACCAGAATCCTAGTTCATAGTATGGTGATGATAATTTTATAAATTATGACAGGCCACCTCGCAGTTGACAGTTTTCATGCCAAACCTGAATGACATCTTCCTATTGTATGTTTTGTTTATCCCATATAGTAGGTCCTCCATATCTAAAATAAGTAAATAAATCTTATCACTACCTACAAGGAAGTAAACAAATTTTATTTTCATCGGTTGCATATCAATTATAACCAATTGAAATAAACAACATTTTAGCTTATGGCTAACAGATTACGATTGAGATTGCAGATTGGATTACACTTCCTTTACATGCTTCTAGATGCAAGAGCTATTTCAAATAAACATTCATCAATTCATAATCTATTTCTTGTTATTGAAAATGTGAGCATAATGTATTTGAAATAAATATTAATCAATTCATAATTGATTTCATGATGTGGCAAATGAAATCTTAAATGGATAAACATAGTGGTTTATGTGGTGATATGGTAAGTAAACTATCAATTATTCGTTGTCTTATAATTCAAATTTAGTGGCCGCTAGGTTACGCTTATATTCTTTGAACCACCCTTTGGCAGAAAACAATCCACATCTATTGATGAGGATTTGTGGCCATTAGGTTATGCCATCATTGGTCAAACTACACTTAGTTGGAAAACATTTAATGAGGCTAGCCAAGTGCTGCTTTACATACGTACGAGTTGGATCAAGCCGTATGTAGTTCTGTTTATGATGATTTTGAAGCCAAAATAATATTAATTCAATGTAAGTATTCAAAGATGTAGTAGTGAATCGGTGAAACATTTTAGACAAGATAAATTGTAAATCAATGATATATTTATGAATGTAAGGTTTTTAGTCTAACCATTATTGTATTAAACATGGATGCATAAATTTCACTAATCTCTATACTTCGTTTTAAATTGTTATCGTAGCTTACAAATGGATTCCCTAAAAAAATCTTATATTGTATGCCAATCATATAAAATAATGTTTATTAGTTATCATTTCCTATAAATTTTTGGGCCTTATAAATGCTTTTTTTTAAATACACATGGCTAACATACCATTTTGTGAGTGTGTATTCATTTTGGATACCTCCGCACCCTCCACGATTACATTCTTTGATTTTTGGTTGTCTACATAATCATTTATCGTCTTATAAATTTATGGGGCTTATTAGCGATTTTTTTAAAATTCACACGATTAACATAACTAGATATGATGGTGTATTCATGATCGTTGTGCTCGTGTCCTCTACATTTTTCATCCGAATCGTAAAAAACTTAAGTTTTTTAAAAATTTGAAAACCATGGAAATTGAAAATAGAGCTCATTAAACATATTTATAAAATGATTTAAGGTAAATCACCATGTTGAACTGGTTATGTAGCATGAAGGTGAAAGGGTTGTACATAAGGTTTTATATCTTTTTAGTTGTCTGCATAAACAATAAATGTATAAGTAGCATATATAGTTTAAAATCCATTAAAAAAATCACTTGTTGAAGTTGTCTTCGGCAACGAACCTTTCTTCATATGATAATAGTAATGTTTCATAAGCATTTCTTGACTGTGTGTTTCAACAATAAAAACAACAGATAGTTTAGAATCCACTAATGCATGGAATGTGACACTATCATTGTAAAGCAATAGTACTAGAGAATTTTTTTAATAGCATCAAGTGATCATCTTAACCTAGAACTCATACAATCTTTCGCAAGGAAAAGGATGGATGTTTCCTTGTATGCGCTTTGCTTACGATTGCCAATTTTTAGGCGCAGTTTCTCCATCCAATCCCTAGTGAATTGTTCTCTATAATCATCATTATTGTCGTAGTTGTGCACACCATCTATTGTGTACATAAGACACAAATTTTTGAATATCTCATTGTTATCATAGAGTCTGTAGGATTCATCCAAAATTTATACTCCATTATCTTTAACCTTTTCTATGTATCTTTTTACTGTGTCTCTTAACATTTTTGAATAACCAATGGGTATTAGAACAATAATAATACAATCTAGCACACTAGTTACGATAATTGTTAAAAACTCCATTATTACATCGAAGACATATCATTTGTCCAAATTGCAAAAATCGGTGATCACACATTCAGCATTGAAAGTATTAATTGAAAGAATTACTAATAAAGTTTATGGAAGCTAGAATGGATATGCATATTTACAAGAAAAAATTTCAGTGTCTTCCATCCTTATATGTATAATTCCTTCGAGTGACATCACATAGTTGCCTAATATTTTCTAAGCCTCGATGGGAAGAACTTATTACATTTCATGATCTTTTTCTATTTTTCCATTTTTTCCCTATATGATAATCAAATTTTTTTCCATTTCTCTCTTCACCCAATAGTACAGACAACTGGTGGTAGTGTGATTCATGCAATTTAAATTTTTCAATTACATTGGATTCACTGTAGGATATTAATACAATATTATCCAGATGTTTATTTCTCAAATAATGTAGAACTTTTTCTCTCATTTTGTTGTCTCCTTTTATTCTCTAGTAATAAGAATCAAATGTCTCTACTATTACACCAACCTCAATAGACCTAGTTGATTTAGTATTCATTTTCAACCCATGCAATTTTGATTTAGATGGGTCTATCTCCAATTTAGTCAAATATGTTTGCCTCAACATAGTAAACAACTTGGCATGTTTTGGAGGTGAAAGAAAACCTTTTCTATGTAAGAAATGAAAAACAGAAGATTTTTTTCGTTTCTATATAATTTTATGAATACTATAAATATACCATTGTGAATGTCTTATACATTTAAACAACCAGCTTTTTTCAGAATCTATTAGAATCCCCAAATTCCAACCATATTTTGAATAGGAATATGGTTTGTTATTTATGGAGGCATGCATTTCCCATTTCCTAAACAAAGAAACATCTAACTCCATATCTAGAATAAGACACTTATTGTTTTCAAATTCAAAGCATTCCACCTGGACACACAGTGTCCCCAAATCAATAACTTATGACAATAGAACAATACCAACTTCCTCGTGATTTTCATCTATAAAAAAAACAACCACAGGTTGACATGGTAGTTTTCAGGGGAATGGATTTCCACAAACCATTCCTCGTCTCTTTTATTCCAACAAATACCACCTACAATGAATGGAATTGTTCTAAATTGAATGAGAACAATGGAAGACATTTTATCTATAATTAGAGTAAAATACATTAATAATTTGGTCATTTTTGAACTTTAATGTGTTGTTCTCGCATTGTCTAATAAGGAATTTAAATACTACCCTAGCGGACACCAACCTCTAGATTTCTTTACTATGTATCATAAGAGAGTAATTAACTTAATGGTTAGTGACCACTAGGCTTCGATAGGAAATATTATGTATCATTCAACTGGTTATAGTAATTCATATTTTGTGGATCAAATCAATAATAACACAATTTTTCTAAAAGTCTAAAATTGAATTATGATGCATTGAAAGATACGAAACCATTTGCACATTTTGAAAGGATTACATATGAGTCGGACAAGCTATAACATTATATAGATGGCATGATAGGAACGTTAAAAATATACACTTTAGTGGAAGATAGACTTCTAGTCAACATATAAAAGAACAACGTAAAACATTTTTTAATCCATTTACACCTATTGAATGGAAAATTGTAGAGGACATTAAGATCTAATATATGGTATTTCGAAGAGATTGTTTGAGCAACAAATCACAATAATGGAGTTTGTGGTAGCTTAGGATTTTATGTTTTAGAATTCAATGTGATTTATGTGTATATCGGTCATATTGTAGTAGTAAGGATTAAATCCTTGTAACAAGACTAAGGAAGATGTTTAAAGGATAGCGGTCGGAAGATATAATTTTTGGTATTTTGAGGAGATTATTTGAGAAACAAATCGCGTTAACGGAGTTAGTGATATCTCATCATTTTTGTTATATAAGACAATGTGAAATATATGTATATCGGACATACTTTATTAATTATTCTTAAATGTCTATGTATATTCTAAGTGCGATATTTTAAGTGTAGCACTTGGTGGGAAATTCCACAACAAGCTATCAAAAACAAATGGGAATGATTACACTTTTCCTAAACGTAAGTATGGCCATCGTCACAATAGTCATTTTCGTGGAAACAATGCTCTCTATAAGGTCATGGTGGGTTATACCTATTTGAGAAAAGATTTGATTATTAACAATGTTTAATGAGTACCACAAAAACAAGGGTCTATTCTCTCTTACTCGACTATAAGTTAGATTTACAATACTAATTGAAGAAATTTATTCCAAATTATTTGAATTTATGTTAACACATTTAGAGTGCCAGTCTTCTTAGGCTGCAAACATTTTTTAGTCTGATATGTTGTATCAATTGAGGGTAAAAAGCACTAAGAACTTTTAAATAGCAATAAAATAACAAATCACGACCTAGCTTAGCAGTAAGCTAGGGTCCTACCATTTCATCTTGTCATTATAATCACTGTTTGTACACTTTTTTCTCGCTAGTGATTTTCATTGATTATAATTGTATCATATTTGATAGACTATCCATGGCGGAAACAAGTGTTACTCTACAAATCCTCGATAGGGATCAAGCCATATGTATTATCCATCAAATTTTATTTTTTTAACATATAATTCACAATGTTTTGTATGGGAAAAATTATTTACCTAATGCTTAGTTTCATTACTTATCGAAAGTAATGGCATAGTGGACACGGCTTCAACAGCTTTTTTATTTTTAAAATTGTGATAAAATAATAAATCGTGACCTAACTGAGTGACTACCAGGATCCTACCATTACAGTCATTGTAAACACTATCTGTAAAACTTTGGATTGCTAGTGTTTTCCATTGATTATAATTATATCATGTTAGCTAGAATGTACCTAGTAGAGACAATAGTTGCAATGCATACCATATAGAGGGATCTAGCCTTACGTAGTTCCCATAAGGTATATTGTTTGAAACACATAATTCACATCAGATCTTATGGGAGAAAATTCTTGGTGAATGCTAAGATTTTTCTTTATCAAAATTAATGGCATAGCGGACACTAGGATCAACAGTTTCATAATTTGAAAATAGCGATAAAATAAAATATCATGCTCTAGTTTAGTGGTCGCTAGGTTCCCACCATTATTGTCAATCATTATAAATACTATATGTATTGATTCATGTCGCTACTATGTTTTCATTTATTCTAATTGTAACATATTGTTTGTGTCATCCTTGGTGGATCCAAGTGCTATACTGCAAACCCTTAAGAAGGATCATGAATTATGTAGTACTCACAAGACATATTGTTTGTAACATATAATTCACATCTATTCGTATGAGAGAAAATGTTTAGCGGCCACTAAGATTTTCTATGTATTGAATGGAACAACTTAACGACCGCTAGGATCAATTATTTCTTATTTCAACACTATGTGCACACTTTTTGAATGATAGTGTTATCCATTTATTTTAAGTGTACCATATTTTCTAGGCTATGCGTGGCAAAGTGAAAGTCCTGCATTACATACCCTCAAAATGGATCAAGATGTATTATGTGTTTCCCATAGACTCAAAAGTTTCTTATTTTTGAAAATATCCATAAAATAACAAATCATGGTATAGCTAAGCAGCCGCTAGGCTCCTACCTTTACCTCTTCTCATTATAAACACTATCTATAAAGTTGTGGATTGTTAGGCTTAGTATGTAGTTTCCATAAGATACATGGTTTTCAACACATATTTCACATTGTTTCCTAACAAATAAAATGCTTAGTTCTAGCTAAGCTCCTTTACTTATAAACAGAAACGGCATATTAGACCCTATGCTCGAACATTTATTATTTTGATAATAGCCATATAGTAACACTATATGTACCTTGTCTTTGATCAATAGCCTTATTTGTTGTTAGCAATCAATTTTGTTTCTTGTTTCTGTTATATATATGAAAATATTAATAATTTAGATTTATAACATAGCTTCATTATGAACATGATATATTTACCTTTAAGAATAACTTAGTGGCAATAATAGGGTGTAAAGAGTAGATTGCATTGTATTTAAAAACTTATTCTATAACTTTTGGGTCACAAGTCCAAGTTTCTTTTCTTGTCATAAATCTAAAAATATTCTACCAAAATCTCATAAGAAATAGAGAAATATATATGTATACTTGTGTAACAAATGCTTATTTCACTAAATTTGGACTCAAAGATTACAATTATTGGAAGAAATCCATCTCCATTTTTGTGTATATTGGATTCCATTTTTGGCTATATTGGATTCAATTATTACTATTATTGGATTATATTAGTGACAATATTGGATTCCAATATTGTCAGTATTGGACTTATTCGAGTTCAAATTTCACTATTATTGGATTCCAATTTCGTTATTATTAGATTCCAATTTCCCTTTTATTGGACTCTAATTTTGCTATTACTGGATTCCAATTACGTAATTAATGGATTCCAATTTCGTCGCTAATGGAATCCAATTTCTAAATCCTAATTTTTGGATTTCAATTTCACTATTTTAGGATTTATATTTTTTATTATTTGATTTCCCCACATAAGCCTCGCGGCCACCAACTTACATAAGCCAAGCGGTTGTTAACTTACGAAGCCAAGTGGTTTCTAACATACGAAGCCAATCAGTAACTAACTTACATAAGCCAAATGGCCACTAACTTACATAAGCCAAGTAGCTGCTAACTTCAAGATAGTGTGTAAGTGATTGTTGTCATTTATGCCACATATCAATCTAAATATCATCATACATATACGACTATTTATGCATACCTTATTCAAATCAATAAACGTTGACATTGAAAATCCTATCCCTGAACATCCTTGAATGGTGTTAAATTTGATGGCTATTTAGATTTTTTTCATGATTTTAGATGTAGCTGTTAGGAATAGTTTAGTTATTGTGAACATTAGATAAATCTATGTGTGTGCAATAATGAGTTGTCATATACAACTCATAGATAAGGTTGAGAGATACTAGGAATTTTTAGAGAGATTTGTGTGAGCTAGAGAGAATCTAGAGATCATGATTTACTCCTCCTTTGTAGGAGACTATTAATCTATATATTGTAATCTTCTATATTGAAATAATATCCCGTATGATTTCTATATTCGGTTTCTATATTATTAGTGTGCTAAATTATTTGTCTGATTTTCTGTATAATGCTCTTATAATTCCTATCAGTGGTATCAGAGTAGGTTGAGTCGACATGAGAGTCTATGAGAGCTTCAAGGGTTTGCAGGTCTGAAGATTTAAATCTTATCGTCGTTATTTTTGGATTCATCTTTCTGCACAGAAAGTGGCATTGACCGCATGATCGACTATAGTGTTTTGCATTAGAATATGCCTTAGTGTGGATCATATCAAGGTAGTTATTCAATCACACTCAAATCTGCCATACACACCTGCGCACATTTACTCATCCTCGAAATGATGGTCAATAAAATCGATTGGCGTTGGAATATTCAAATATAAAATCTACCTCGACTTGCACAATTATAGATGGACTGCATTATTTTGACTTGCTGAAAGCTTTACATCAGTCAAAATATTCTCCAACTCCTAGTGGATCAGATCTCCTCAGCAACAGCGAGATCCTCTTACCATTAGTTTTTCATATCGGTTGTGTTTAAACTCCAAAAGCTCATTTTGATCTTTACATTGTCTCGACAAAGCACTCATTGTCCCGTGTTCTACTCCAGTTGGCTCATTTGTGTTGCATCTCTTCAACAAATTTTGTAACGTGCTCTTCTATGTAATCTGCCTATTCTTACAACAATCATTCACAATCTGATGAGAAGTATTGTGACGTCAATCTACAAATTAGCAGTATCGACACTTTTTCTACTGCCGTATAAAAATTGGCACATATCTTGCAGCAAATCATGTGCCTGACTACGTATGCATTGATAGACAACAAAGAATTAAATTTTGCATAAAAAGAGCTTGGTGCTATTTGGAGATCACAACCACGCGTGTAAGGAGAGTGAAAGAAGTCAATAAGTCAGGTTTTGTTATTAAAGTTAGTGTCATTAATTCTTGAGTCATACGTATGTTACTTAGATCTAAGTCTTTGGAGATATTTTAGATATTAAGTCTTTGAGTCATATTTCATTTTATGGTCTAAATAGTCAACTACACTACGGGTTCATGTTAATATAGTCATAGTTTATTAGATTGTTTAATTGTCATTAAGCATAGTCTAATGGTATGTAAAAAGTAAATAAATATTACTTTTTAAAGAGTAAAAATAAAATTAAAAATGTTGATAGTCATTTTTTGTGTCAAAGCCAAGTGTTGTCTTCTCAAATTCAAGTGTAAGTTTTGAGTCATTGTAAAAGTCCAGTATTTTTGGGTCCATTATCAAAGAGTCAAATATTATTTTTAAAAAAGGACAAATGAGTGCATTGTCGATGTAATCGACACTCAATTTTTAAGGGAAAATGTAAATGAAAACCATTCCTTGCTTAGGGGGTGTGCCCTCGACCCCACCCTCGTATCGCGGCAGGGGAACGCATATCGTCCTCGGCTATACTTTCTGTTGAGTTAGTAGGGACATACAGATGGAGGCTGGAGGCAACGGAGGCTGGAGGGCAATCGGTGACCTCTCATCAGGCACCATCAACGAGGCCATGACACAAATTTGGTGGCCGTGTTTTTTCAGTTGTGTGATGAGTGTTTTTTTCAGTGTACAATTGTGAAAATAAGAACAAATTATTTTTCAATTGTAATGTATAAAATTCCTAAATGTAACTCCTAATGTAATGAAATAGGTGAACAAAAGCACCACAGTAAGACAGTTCATGGATCTTGAAAAGGTTTGTGGAAGATCCAGAAAACCACACAAGGTGGACAAGCGATGGATCTATTACACGTCAAGGTTTGTGGTAAACCTGTAAAACCATAGAAGGTTGAGCATTGCTCCCTTCATTAGTATCAAGGTCATGAGTCACAAAGTTTGACATGCTCCATAGAGGAGAGCATATTGCAGATAAGAGTGTGTATGTTTTTCCCATGTTCACACTAAGGGGGTGAATGTTAGGAATAGTTTAGTTATTGTGAACATTAGATAAATCTATGTGTGTGCAATAATGAGTTGTCATATACAACTCATAGATAAGGTTGAGAGATACTAGGAATTGTTAGAGAGATTTGTGTGAGATAGAGAGACTCTAGGAGATCATGATTGACTCCTCCTTTGTAGGAGACTATCAATCTATATATTGTAATCTTCTATATTGAAATAATATCCCGTATGGTTTCTATATTCAGTTTCTATGTTATTAGTGTGCTAAATTATTTGTCTAATTTTTCGTATAATGCTTTTATAATTCCTATCAGTAACATACTTCCAAATATTTTATAGAACTAGCACGTGTGACTCGCATGTTTAAAATGTGACCGTAAATTTTTATATACATTTATATTAAAAAAATATTTGTATATATTAAGCATAGTTAAAAAAATATGGAATTGTCATTTATAAATTTTGTAAGTAGTGTATAAGTGCGAGTGATCACACTTACAAGTACAATTGGTCACACGTCTAAGTGTGAGCCTCGAGTCACACATCTCTTGACTCACACTTTTAAGTGTGAGTACTTGTACTTCTAAGTGTGAGTCTCAACTCGCACTTCTAAGTGCCCTCGACTCACACTTCTAAGTGTCAATCTCGACTCGCACTTCTAAGTGCCAGTCTTGATTCGCACAACTAAGTGTGAGTCTTGATTCACACAACTAAGTGTGATAACTCACCTATCAAACAATTTTTAGGTAACGGTAATTTTTCAACATTGCCCTTCAAAAATACAAAATAGTGTTTATTTATACCAATTATTCTGTATAAATTTCATTATTTTTAATATATATTGATGTAAATTTTTATAATTTATATATAAATATATATTAATAATTGACGATCAAATATTAAATATGCAATTCGCGTGTGATGTTTATTACAAATTTTTGCAAGTATTTTACGGCTACAATCAACAAAAACATCTAAACGGGCATCAAGAGTCACATGTCGAAGTGCAAGCACAAGAAATAAGGGCTTTATTTTACCCAAATTATATAAGGGATTTTATTTACAATACAAAAAATTATAATATTAAATTCTTACATTAATTCTTTATAATACCAAATGCAATATTAATGATAACCATTTTGTAAGGAAAAATGCTAATTAATGTTGTGGTTGCCTCAACATTAATTAGCCATTAAAATGAGCTATGTAAAATTCACCATTTAAAATTACATGCATCATTCAAAATATGTACGCCTTTTGGAGCATGTAAATGTTGTCAGCCATTAATTAGCCATTTAATGTAAAGAAATGTAAAATCATATGTGTGCCCTCTTAAATTCGTGTGCCAATGAAATTGGTGGTTGGATTTGTCAGTTACATATCACTATAAATAGACAATTTTTTAGTTTTTATTTTTAACATTTGCCTTTATATTCTCTTCATTGATGTGTAAGCTTATTCATCAATACAAAAATCTCACCAGGGAAAGTGTGATGCCGCAAAAAAAAATGACGACGTTCTAGGAACTTGCTTCCACTAAACACATAACCGAAACTACGACTAAATTTTTTTGGCATTTCAAGGTAATATGTTGGCCAACTACTAAAGAATAAACATCGAAAACAAATTCTATATTGCCTCACACCTAATTGTTGTGGTATATTTTTTTTTCTTCTTATATATGTTAAGATTATCAAAGAGTTTCCATGCCTCCAGTATCTTTATTGCGTAATTTTTTTAAAAATTATTTTACTTCATTTCCATGATTCATGTCATGCATTCATTAGAGAAAAGTTTGTTAAACGTCTTTATAGTGTCATACCTTATGATTCATCATATTACAATTGTTCTATATTCTTATATGATGGCCCGTTTACAAATAAATTCTTTCAAGATAATGTATTTGTACATGCACTTGACAGCATCAATAGTTTTATATTTTACATTTGAGGTATTATATTTAGTCTTTATTTAGAATACATAAATACTATATATACATTTAAAATCTCAAAATGAGATATATATACTACTCATTATATGCACAAGCATAAAGTTTAATATTTTATCGTATAAATCATGTTATTTTTAAGGAATATAAAATTTCAAATGTATATTTAATCAACTAGATTTATATAATGTAAGTTTAGCTAAAATACATATTTCCTAATTAATTATGAAGTTCCAAATCCATCTTTTTATGTACTAAGAATGTGAACATGGTTATAATATTGTATTCATTCAAAATTACTTTCCTTAATGTAGGTTATTCATATTTGAAAAAGAACAAAAGGGACAGGAGTTTTTTAACGGTGGGAAATACATTCAAAATTAGGTTTGAAATCATGGTTGGGGTGGGTGGCTTTAATGGCCACCTACCATAACATTAAATTTCCTCCTCCTTGCGTCTTTGAACAACTCCAATTTGGGTCGCATATCCTCATTCATTGCATTGTGGATTCGGAGATCTTCTGCCCCCGTTTGGTCTGCCCACTATTTTTATTCGGCCCGGCCGCGCAGGTTAGAAAATGGTGGTTAGAGATGAAGCTACAGGCTAGTGAGCAGGTGTGTTACCTCCACTGTCATCGGGTGCTGCGAGGTGTGTTCGTGGCAGGGATCTACAATAGCTGCCGCATAAGAAGACGGCCAGAAAGGCGATCGCAGCAAGGAGAATCCTTGGGGCGCTTCCAACAAGTAGGTTGTCCAACGATGTTGTTATCTGCTCAGTATCGAATGCATCCTCAAATTCGGGATTCGCCTTCAAGTTATTTTATCAAAATCGATCAAGGGACAGTTAGAGTGTTACGAGGAGACCTGATGCAGTTTATTACAGTGATTCTCTAATGAGACCTTACCTGTGTTACAAGCAGCTCGTGGAAGGAAATCTCATAGAGGTGGATCTGTTTCATATCAGAATATTCATGAAGCACAGTTTTCTTTGCAAAATATGAACTCACCAACCTGTTAGTTTGTTGTTTTCCGCGTGCTCAGATCTTAGGAGGCCTATGAAAATGCATGAAGATACGTAGGTTTATTTATATATATAACTATTATCATTTCCTTGGCTATAGTTGTATTAGTATACTTTTGTTAATATATATAAAAAAATATTAATAGTACATTAATATTAATATAATTTAATAATAATAAATCCATTAGTTTTAATATTACTTAAATATGAATAATATTTAAAATATTAGTTTCCTTATTAAGCATTAAGGAAATATGGGTAATGAACTTAATAAGCTTAGAACTTTTGCATTAAAACTCTTTCTACACAATTTAATAGGCATTGTACGGGATTTCAAGTAGATTTGATTTCATTTCCCTTTATAATTTGCAAATAGATTTACAATAAATTCTTAAATGAGGAAAAACATAATAGAGCTAGGACTTAAATTACTTCATTGGCATATTGAAAACTATTTAAAACTTAAGTCTTTCCATCAACAATACAAGAAGAGATAATGCACTAATATTCCCACTTTTTCAATACATCTCTTTTAAGTAACAAAATGAAATTTAATATTTTTTTTAAAGTAAATTTCCCAACATTCCTCAAGAGGGTTTCAACCATATTTCCATTAAGTTTTAGAGTAAGAACTACTAACATTTCAACAAGATCAACACACTCATATGAGGTTCCAAGCCAAGTTAAAGGAGAATAAATAAATTGTCTTTCCTTCAACTTTCAATTCCACCCACATTACAACCTTACTAATGAAGATCAAAACAAATTTCCTTCAAAATCTTGTTACAACATTTTCCACTTAATGTGGGAACAAATTTACAATAATGGAAGCTAAAATACAAAGCAATATTTCACTTTCTTCCACTCTAGGTGGGTAAAAATACAAGGTAGTTTCACATTGTCATCAACAAGGCTCCAATGCTACAAACATCAACAAGGTAGCTCCTCCAATAGTTTGCTTGATTCACAACAAAAAAAGGGGAGAGGCAACACTCTCCTCCCAACCAAGATACCCAATGGAGAAGAGAAGCCATCCCCTCCATTGGCCCCCGAGCCCCAACCACATTACAATGGGAGAAAATCCAACTCATGGCAACTACTAGCTTCCACATAACTTAACATAAAAATTTCACAATCATTCCATAATCCTTCAAAACAAAATCAACAACTCAACAAGAGGGAAACCATCAAAACAACAAAGTCACAAGGCTTATCAAGAAAGCCATAAGAGTAAGACCTATGGGGAGGCCACTTATGCCTCCCAATGGGAATGGGTGCCACCTAAAAGCCTCCAATGCAAAACACAATACCCCTAACAACTCTTATGCCTCCCTCAAGTACCCCTTATCCCTCCATCCACTCTTATGCCTCCCTCACCTCTTATGGCTCCCTCAAAGTAAGAACAAGGAGAAAATGCAAGCATTTCTCATACTAGGTGGGCACCCAACCCAAACTCCCTCCTCAAGAAAATGATCTCTTATGCCTCCCTCAAATAAACTCCCCATAGTCTCCTCCCACTCCCAACTTAGGCATTCTACCCATTCCCAACAAGCATTTCAAACAACAATATTCAACACAACATATATACTCATTCATATAACAAAAAGAAGAAAACATAATACAAACAAAGGTGAAGCTCCTACCTTTCCATGGTAGAGCTTGTTCCAAGTATGAAGTCTCAAATCCCTCCAAAGGTCAAGCAAGCATCCACAAGCTCCAACAAAATTCCCACAAGTATCAACAAGCTCCAAAAATCCACAAACTCCTTCAAAATCCTCTCCTCTCCAAAATACAAGAGACTAAAAATGAAACCTCCAACCCCCAAAACAAACAAGAGGATCAAATAAATAGAGAAAAGAGAGGGAGGGATGATGTGGCTCCAAGTAGGATGCCACCTCCTTTTCCCTCCACTCCACATCACTTGGTCAACCTCATATTCCAATGCACCATTAATAAGTGGTTGAAAGAAAGGCAAGCACCTTACACACTCCATCTAAGCCCACTCCCCCAAAGGACAAAATTAAATTTTTGAAAGAAAGTGCAATTAATATTTTACCCTTTTTATCCCCCCAAAACACCTAAAAGACCCTAAATTTGGCCTTCCAACCCATAGGTAGGGTTGGCATGAGGTTTTAAGAGGTGTGGGACAAGTTTGACTTGTCCCACAAGCTTTCAAATTTGGCCTCTAAGGCCAAATTCGAGTTTCCCATGTGGGGTAGAGTGTGCTACACTCAAAACTCAAACACACATCATTCCACACAAAATCCAAAGTAAATCAAGCCTAATAAATGAACTCTCTTTTGGTCATACCTTTTAATTAGTTTAGGACAAATTCAAATTAACTTAATTAAGACACTACAACCCATGGCTAATAAAGGGGTAACCACCAATCCAAAAATCTAAATAATAAACCAAGTAAAAATTCACTACTAAAAGAAAACACATACTAACATAATAAAAAGGGAAAATTAAAACAAAACAACACATGACCCCTAGGTCACAAGTTTTCCCTTAACCAAATAATTCTAACACACACACAATTACTTGTTGCCATGGTGACCTTAGTTGGATTCTTCTCGAATTCCGATGTGGTTGGTCTCCACTCCCCAATATTGTTGTGAATATAATATACCTGCAGAACAGAGAATACCTCCTTCAGCTTGTTGGCCGCATTAAAAACATTCATGCCAAATATACAATATAATCTAAAATAAATGACACATGATTTACTATCATCTATGAAAATATGATGTCACTTACACTTTCTAGCACATTTCTATTCCACATTTCATTTATGTCAAAACGATCATCATGTTAATCCAATTATCAAGTTCTACTCAATATGATTAAATATAGCACATGTCATAATTTAAAGATAAATAACCATGTCAAAAGTATACAATTATCATCATCAAATGTCCACCAGTAGACCATATGCATCATAAAAGATCAAATCAACAACAGTCCAGTGTCTATGATATCTACTAGCATGCTAAATCAAGAAGCCATAATAAATCCATAAGTGAAGTAACCAGTCTCGAAAACAACAAAACAAAAATGGTGTCGAAGGGAAGTGGGCACTACAGAAAGCATGGAAAATTATGTGCTCGATTTTAGAAACGTTTTGATTTCCTCTCCATGCTAAAAATTGGTATGCATTCTCACCTTCAAGACTCAAAAATTATGAAATTTATTTAATGTTAAATTTTGCATAGTTGATTAGGGATTATATCCATGTAGGGATTTTGTAGATAATTAAACGAAAGCAAGTTTATTATTCAATATTTTGTAAAAGGTAATTTTGTTTATCAAATAAATAATTTCGTAATATGGTAAGCATTTGTTAGAGCAGTGCAAGAAGATGGAATGGAGCACATATTGGCATATAAATGGCATAGATTAATTCATAATAACATGAGAGGAAAATTTACATAATTTTCAAAAACCCATAACACTTCCAAGAACTTATTTTGTTATGTCTTGAAAAATAAACCTAGTGGTATGGATGGTGGCTCAATTTACGTAGTAAAAAATTAAATAGTATAATCGATTTATGGTCATGGTGGTGCACAAGAATCGATGAGAAGATGTATTTGATAAAATTGATATTATTTTGTTGGTCTTCTTGTTGTCCACAAATAGTACTTCACTGCACATACTCAGTAAAATTCAATGGCTACGACATCGTTGACATTTTCAATGACAATATTTTATATGATATTCATGTTAAGAATCATTTGTCATTCAATGTGTTGGTGTTGGATTACAAAGTGACCTATTTGTGAAAAAATATGGTAATGCAAGAGTAGGAGAACCAAATGATTTTGGAGAACAAAAGAACAAATACATATTTGTGAAAGGAGAACTCAAGGAATAAGGAAACTCTAGGATGTTGCATATTATCTTTAATATAAGCATCACCGCCGCTACTACTTATGGAAGTAGCAACTATCCTTAAAACTATTCAAAAAATGTAATTTTTCTCTGTTTGGGTCATGCCTATGTGGCTTTTTGTCTTTTGTTGCCTATGGGATTTCTCTATTTTATGCTTCAATGTCATATTATGCCTTAAGGAGTTTTTGTAAAAGGATGTGGGTCCTTTCAAAACCCACATATTCACCCTTATAAAAAAAAAAAAGGAAATATTAGTTGCACATAAAAATATGTTATTGTGGCATAACCTAGCAGAGACTCTATGATGACAATATCTTACTTTATTTTTTTAAATCCTATCAATCGATAATATCCAATTACTATGGTGTCGCATAAGCTAGAAAACACTCGGCCAAATAATATTCTTTGACTTGTTTAATGCTAGTGGTCCATAAGGTCAAAATATTATATTATGGAAGTATTAGGTTACCTTAGCGGGCGCTAAGCTCAAAACATCTTACTTTAAATTTCTCCTCAATCCACCAATCAAAATAAAAAAATTCTATAACTTTTCAACTTTCTAATGGTTTATATTCTATTTAAATATTTTTTTAATCTACAAAACGTATTTTTATTTTTATTTATTTGCTAGTAGTATTGATTTGACAAATATGAGGCCTTGTTGCAACAATGATTTATTCTATTTAATAAAAATTATAATTCTAAGAAAGACATTTTTCCAATCTTTAAATAAGATAAGATATTTAGAAAAAAAATGTTTTTAGAATATTCACTACATTTAATGTTTATCAAGAAAGGAAGATGTGTTTGCATGCTTTGACAAGTGGCACATCCAAAATAGTACATTATTCATAAAAAAATAATAATCTTTATTTAACAAATCACATTATAAACAATTATAAATTAAATCCCATCCCACTCCTTATATTTTTTTACTTATTTATTTTTGCTAGTTAAAAATTTTAATCTTTGCTTTATCCTCATTTACAATAAAAATTAGATTTGTAAGTTAATTTATAAAATACAATTTTTTCTATGTTTGTATTAATTTTTTTAACAATAATTTTTTTATATGGATTATATTGTGTTAAAGACAAGAAAAATAATACTATTATTAGTTACTGCTATTGTGATAAATATTTTAACTGATTTATTTCAGCTATTCCATTTAATAGAAAAAATTTATCTTTATGTAGGCATGTTCAACTTGTAAAATCATGGTGTTTTTTTTATTGCACCTGAAAAATCTAGCATATTATGTATTTCAAAATGCCACCTATATTGTTGCAATATTTTCAAGCATAATATGATTCTAGATCACTCTATGTTTTTCCAAAGAATTATATATTTGATGCATAATTTTATTTTTTTATTTTGTCTTCTATCTGAATTTTAACATGGGTATTTACAATATGTGCAACATTTAAATTGGGTACTTACAGTATATACATATTTTATGCATTCAAAATCATTACATAGGGGCATTCTATTTTTTAGCATTCTGTGGATGTCGGCATACCGTATGTGCATAATTTATACATTAAGTATTGGTACATTATACTTTCTAGAAAAATTGAAAGTGGTTATTCTTAGAAATATAAAACACGTAATGCAAAAATATAGAAAACTTTTAAAACAATCGCACAACTAGCACATCTCCCAACCCTGAGGCATGAACTTGTCACTCTGTCTTGTTGAATTTAAATGTTACTAAAAAAATTACTATTAACAAGGTTTATTAAATATACATGAACATAATGATTGGATACTTTATATAAGGATTAAGGCACCTAGAAACCTTACAATAGAATGCATTGTGAGCATCACCAAGAAGGAACAAAAAGAAATAGGAAAAACATGCTAAAACAACTTATCCTAAACTACAGTCCAACAGATCAATATAAGGAAAAATTGTAAAACATGAAGGGGAAAACATCCCAAACGATACAGTCCACAAACAGTCAAACAAAATCTCCAAGATCCAAGGGACTAGTTAGTATTCAAACATTTGTACTCCTACACCGACGCTCTTCCCTGTCCTTTCATCCGATCACCATGCTCACTCATGAGAGGGATGTCCTCTTCAACTTTATCTTCCTCATCAAAACTATTGAGTTGGAGATTATACATGTGAAATTTGTGTCCCTAATCCATCTTAACCACATGCCCCTACAACTCCAAAACCAAACTTTTGATCTCTACCATAGCTACCCTAATAGAGTTTTAGGTGACATAAATTTTCTTAGAGGTGTCAATGTAATACATGACATTGTTTCTTATATCCGTTCCAACTTCGCCTAAGGCCTACATATCTCTTTCCACTTGAATCACCCAGAGAGTAATTTTATCAAAATTTTCATTCCAACCCAGATCTATTCTCTCTTTCCCTTTAGACAAATCCCCTTTCATATTAATCAAATAACCCTGTAACCCCAAAGACTCAATATTGTCCTTCCCCTAAGATTTCATTCTCTTCTTTCTCCTCAATTTGTTCATACGGTCAACAAGAGTACAATTTTCATCTGAATCCCCAGATTTGGGATCTAATTCCTTTTCCACCACTGGTTTACCATTCTTAAAAATCAAAAGAATTAGACCATGGTGTATTGGGGTATCAATATTTCCCTATTGAAAATCATTCACCAATGCAGAGAGTGACATAAACAAGAAAAAGGGAAGGCTCATAACAATCTTATGCCTAAACATACTAAGCATAGTAAGATGTTGAGTAAATATATTCCTATGATTCACTCAATAGTAATGTACCTCATAAGGTGGAGGCTAGACTATATTCCAAATATCAGGGATGTAAAATCTAGCTATATCGTCTACAGGTAGGTAAACCATTTCTTTACCATGAAAGAAAGTCTCAATTTTGTGTTTGTGTCTAGTGTGGTCTTTGAATATATTTAAGCCCTATGTCTCCATTCATGTCATCTACACTATCAATCCTCGTAAGACCTGAATTTCCATGCCATAGATCACCATGTTTCCATTGTTCCATGCCCGACCAAACTCCAATGCAAGATAAGGATCAAACCCCATGATTTTTGAGATGAAATTCCTAAACCCCCAATTTTTAGAATGCGCCACAAGGAGGGGTTGTCCTTCAAGGAACCATATCTTGTGGGCTTGATTCTCAAATTACCACATCCCATGGTTTTAGTCAAATAATATTGAAAATGGAAGAAACAATGGCCAAAATGAATCGTAAGAGAAAAATTAATACAAATCCCACCATATATCCTACACATGCAAAGGGTCCTACTAACCATAAGAACAAGGATGACATCCCAATGAGGGAAAAGAGCCACCAGCACATCAGTACTTAATGTTATTAATGAGATTAATATCATTGGTGATATCATCTCCCCTCTCACACACTTTAAAATTACTACCTTTAGCCCCCAAATTGGAAAGATGATCCGCACATTTATTACCCTTTCTAGGGGTATGAATAATTACATTTATCAAAATCTTTTAGAAAAATTTATTTAGTATCTTTAAGGATATTGATTAAGGTCTAATTATTAATTGTATCCTTTCTCACATTCTCAAGGGTTAAAATCTTGTTTTGAACAACTAACTAGAAAAACATGTTGACATTGGGGAGTAAATCCTTAATCCAATTTTTCCTCTAGAAATCCTTTGCAAGACAACATATGTTCTAAAAATGAATATTTTTGGTCCAATAACTAATATGTCAGGTGTTATACTTAAGCATTGTATTCATTGATCTCCATCAACGCATGTAGGAAAAGCATTTCTATGAAAACAATTGATCCATGTCGTTTAAAATACATCAAACTATTTTAGAAACATGTTCAATATTTTTCATTCAAAAAAGCATATTATAAGTACAACATAAAATGTATTTTGTAGTAATTAACAAATCTTTCAAATAAATACAACTTTCATCCTCCAATCTTTATAATTCAATTCCAGTTAAGGCGTAAAGAATTCAACTTTTGACTTTGGGAGTAAATCTTTAGTCTAATTTTTCCTCCAAAATCCTTTGCACGACGACAACATATATTCGAAAATGAATATCTTTGGTCTAATAACCGATATGTCGGGTGTTATACTTAAGAAGTGTAGGCATTAATCTACATCAATACATGTAAGAAAAAAAAATTGTGAAAACAATTGATCCGGGGACGTTTAAAAGACATCAAACTATTTTAAAAACATGTTCAATTTTTTTCATTCAAACAACAAAATATTATAAGTATTGTTTCACTATTTTCTTTACGTTTTTGAAATGATGAAATAGATAAGGGTAAGGGCTAGGAGGAATACATGTTAAATGGGTTGGTTGGTGGTTATTGCATGCATTCGACTTCTTGATCCAATGTCGATTGTAAGAAATTCCTTTTGGCTAGGAGGAACTAACTATAATAGAAAAAAAGACCAAAAAAAGATAGTTAAATAATATATGATAGTGGAATGCCTAACATGTGCTAGATCCAAGAAGTGTGATACTCCCTAGATGGCTGTCAATCCACAGTTTAAAATAAATTAATTCGAGAAAAGATTAAATTCCTATTGTAGTTGATATGATTTAGGTATCTCATTCAAGTACAATAAGCAAATCTTAACATAAAAGGCTAAGCTATGGTCATATTAGAATAATAAGTAGGAGTCGTGTTGTTGGAACCGGCCGAGTTAGGTCTCGGGTTTTTAGATCAACTGGTGAGATGATTATTGGGTTTGTTCTTGGTCAAGTTATAAAACACAGAGACCGACATTGGTCAGGTATGACTGATGCTAGTTTAGGTAGAACCAACGACAGTTGTGGATAACCGGCGTCGGTATGGTCAAGATAAGAGAAACTCGAATAGATCAAATGGAAGGGGTTGATCCGAGGTCAAATGAAGTTGGGAGAGTGGATGAGAAGGTCTCGTGGAGCTCTCGGGTATGCTCGAAATGGATATTAGGTCGAATGGTGATTTGGTGGTGTGGGTAAGGGAATGGTCAAATTACAAGCTAATAAGCAATGGAGGAATGAACATGCAAAGTAATGATAGGAATGACAAAAGTTAACTATGCTAAAATAGATAATGTTGGTAGAGATGTAATTACTATGATGCAGGTTTTGATGGCTAAATGGAGGTGGTTGTTGATCAGAAGAATAGTGTTGGATATCGTAGCAGTGGCTCCCAGAATGATTCTATGAGTGCAATGCTTCCAAAAATTGTCCTAGTGATGGCTTTGGATGTCTGGATTCATGAAATGATGCTCGTTCGCTTGCATGTAGCTCTATTTCTTTTTCCTTGCTCTCTAATTTTCTAACCCAAAAACAAGGTTGCTTAGATGAATAAATGGTAACCGACTTACGTTCCTTCTTGACGGTAATCGATTTAGGTCCGACAAGCATCGGTTTAAGCGACCGACTTGAGTCAATTTTTACTAAAATGGGAAGATATTTCTGATTTCTTGGGCCCAGCTTAGTTTATTGTCACGGGTTAGAATAGAAAATTTCCTTCTAATGGGTAGGAATGTGGTTAGAGAGATTTCAGTGGATTGATTTTAGGGTTGGACCAAATATTATCTCATTAAGGCAAGTAAGATTGGGTCTTAGTTAGTTATGGAAACATGTCAAGAATAGGTCTAGGGTGATGTGGAAATTAGGTCAATTAATGTAATTAAATGAGAAATGTTGTGAGGATGGGTATTTATTTAATTAAATTAATATTAATGTGGTGTGGAGGGAATGTGGTTAGACAATATGTTTGGGTTGGTTATTGTTAGTGCAAATCAGCAAAGACTCCCGGATGTTGATCGATTTCTAGTTTGACATTTGGACATCCAGTGTGATTGCACAACATTGAATCTTTTCCCTAAGTGTGGGACTTGTAAAAATGGGAAAATAATCTCCAGGTTAGAGGTTGGTTCCTCAACTCCTCTGATCAGGTGTATTACTTGAAAATTATAGAGGTTTAAACTCAAAATCCTACTATAAATTCCAAGGGGACAGAGATAGAGAATGAAAAGAATTAAAACTAATGTTAATAAGGTGATGCACCAAAGGAGTCGTGAGAATTTTTTACTTCTGAAAATTGACATAGATTACAGAAATTTAGCAAAACATCATGCACAAACTGATAAAATGTAATGAAATATCATGGATGAATCAAACAACACAAGGAGAGGACTGAAACTCATTCACAGAGCTTGCATTGTCATTTCCAATATCAAAATACATGCATTACATCAACAGAAAGGTAGAAAATATGTTTTAGTCTTGAAATCAGTCTGGTATTCCACAAAATCACTTTCTAGGGTGAAAGAGCGAGCCTGCAAAACATAAAAATGTCTAACCCCTTCAAAATGAGCCAAATCTGGCTTTTTACAATGCCCATTCGAGCTCAGGAGAGAGAAACGTAAGAAAACATGAGAGTAGCTTCAACCACTAACCAAAATGTAATAAAATAGCATGGGCATCCTTAAAATTCCATTCCCTGACATTTTTGACCATGCTGGGAGAGAATGCGAGCCATTCTTCATTAAAAATGGTGATTGAAACGTCATCTCTATTGATTTCAACATGCCAGAGGTGTTTTCCAATTTTCCCTCTCCAAAGTCCACAAAAATACAAAATTTACCCTAGAATCAAGTATATAATTTCACCATCTTTTCATTGATATAAAGAACGCAAAAAATCGAGCTCTGGATTGAAAGTTATGCTCATTTGAAAATTTAGGGCAAAACAGGCCAAAATGGGTCTTGAGCGAAAATTTGAAATTTTTCCACTTTTTGCATTTGGGAAAATTTCCCCAAAAATCTCCATGCTCCCCACTCTTGGTGCCACATGGCATGATTTTATTTGTTGCGGACCCTGCCTGCTTCATTTCCCATCGTTTCGGCCTTTGGAAAATTTTCCAAAAATTCTCCGCCGACTAGATGACCCAAGACACGTGGCATGATCCGATTCATCGCGGGCCTCTCCTCCAAATTTTCCATCACTTTTGACCATATTTTCTAACCTAGACATGTGGCACAACCCCATTAGATGTGGGCTTTTCCTTTCATTTTTCTCTGTGGGCCTTCCTTATGTTTTTGCGCCACATGGACACGTGGCATGGTTTCACTAGCTCGAACTTTGGGGGGCGGGTTTTCCTTTTGAAATTTTTCTTTGATTTTGTTTTGGGAAAAATTCCCAATCTCCCCGTGCTCTGATGGTCCAAGAACATGTGGTGTGATCTCATTTATTGCGCAAGCCTACGAGCCAAAATCTCCCTTTAGTGCTCTCACCAAACACTTGGAAAAAATTTCAATCTTTCCTCCACCTCTCGCCACTCGTTCGGCCTAAGGACATGTGGCATAATGTTATTGGACACGGGCCTGGCATCGAAAATTTTGTTTGTGCCAACCCTTGGGAAATTTTCCCAACTTCTCCCCACCTAGACATGTGTCACAATCCCATTTTGCGGCAGCCCGTACGTACCCAAAATTGTATGTACTGCACCACCGGAAAGATGTTACACATGCCCCAATGATGATTAAGATCTCTTCGCAAGGTGTTCGGAATCCAGAAATCTTGTTGAGTATACATTTGCATCCCAAAAATCCTTGTCTAGCCTCTACATGTTTTGTCCTAGCCTTTTCTCTCTTTTTCCTTGTTGTTTTGTTGTTAGTTACAGGACCGCCTCCTGCCAGGGTGGCGGTCCTGTAACCGTCACCAAGCCAGGGCGGCGGTCCTGTAACCGCCACCCAAGCCAGGGCGGCGGTCCTGTAACCGTTGCCCTAAGCAGGGCGGCGGTCCTGTACGCGCTTTCCAGAATGTTCGACGATCACGTCAAGCGTGAAAATTCAATTTTCACCCACATTTCTCAACCACTAAAGCTTGTATTTATGTTTTAGCCGCCTAAACAGTGATTTATCTTTGTTTAATGGTGGGAGAGTTCAATTTGAACTTGCCTTCTAGTCATTGCAAATGCTATAAATATGTAGCTTTTTTACAAGTAAATGGTCTTGGTTCTTTGGTCTGGAGTCTTCATTCTTGAGTTTCAGTCTTCAATACTCAGTCCTAGATTTATTTTATGAATCATTTTATCTTTAGCATGGATTAGAATTTTGAGTATTTAGTTATGCCTCACTGTACACCGACAACGATCCTGCTAGGAATCGTATAGGCCAAGCTTTGTTCTCTTGTGCCATCCCTCTCCTACTTGTACTTCGTTGTATTTCTCTGAAGCTGCTATTATTCATTGTTTGAGTACTGCTTTGTTTATCATTTTATTTCATCATTGCTGCAACGACCCTGCTAGGAATTGCATAGGCCAAGCCAGTTCACTTGCGCTATCCCTCTCCTACTTGTGCTTCATGCCATTTTTACTTCAAAGTGACTACCGTCCCAGTGCCTTCTCTTGTTGATGCTGCTATACTCCTACTCTTTTCGGATTTACGTGAACATGCAAGAATGAAGAGATCACTCGAGGGGACAAGCTACAACAAACTGGATTTGCCCCGCTTTCAAGAAACTCTAGGTTTAAATTGTCAAAGTTATTATCAAATAGAGTAGTGAATCATTTTATTTCAGTTAAGCTCGCTTTCAATATTGCCAGGGAAGCTGTGGGGAATGATAGTTTCTGAGAAACTATGATTTGTTCCTCACTTCTGAGGTAGGATTGAAGGTTTTCAATTAAGTTAATTAGCTGTCTTTTATTTAGATTCACACATCTGCACAGGTGAATAACCACACCGGGTTATCTCGCTTGTTTAGTTTTAGTATAAAGTAGTTTAATTGTTGCTTGTAATTATAATGTTTCAATCGTATATTTTGTTTAGATTAGTTTCCCTTTCAATAGTAGTATAAATTGTTATTTTCAGTTTAAGTTAATTTGGAGACTTCATAACTAGATTAAACGCTTAAATTCTAGTTAGGAGGATAAATCACTAGGGAATTTATGCTACCCGCTCATAGCCTCTAAATCTCCCCTTTGTCATTTTAGCTACCAGGAGATCACACTACCAGATCTTAGTCACTGATCCTCCCATGGTTAGCCATAAGAAAGTTGCTTGCCGATTCTCATCCTCGCTTGTAGCTTTTCTATCATAGAAAACTGACCATAATCCCAGCTGTGACTTCATCTAAGTCACCTACATTTCAAACCACCGGCTGTCTCGATACAACCTTGGGAGGTCAGGTACAGGGAAGGTCACTTGTCGATTATCATCCTCACATGTCACTTTTCCATTGCACAAAATTGGTGAACCCAATGTGAAACAAACAAAATTAGTGAAGTTGACGTAAACTTCCTACTTTCTAATTCGGAGTCATAGTATTACATTTTCTTTCAAAGTTTAGTTTACTTTTCATCTTCTCCGCCTCATTAGCCTTTCACAAATCACCTTCGCTCCTTCCCATTATTCTGCGGGTATTCATATACCCCCCGAATATGTCGGGATTCGATGCATATGGCAGACCCCTCTTGGGTCTTGAGGCATACTATGCCCAACAAAATAGGCAATCATCACCCTCACTCTCGGTATGGGGGGACAACTACTCAACTAATCAGTTGTCAACACAAACTCCAAGAATCAGATATAATTCATCTTTTCAAACTGAGGAGTTAGATCAAACCCCTCAAACGCAACAAACAGAGCCTTCAGGCTCAAATAATATGACGTTTACTAGAGAATCTGGTTCATCTCCTCAGATGCTACTTAGACCACAAATTAGTAGGCAATCAGACCCATACCTGGTCTTAGATGATGAACAGTCAATACGTTATCCTAGGAGTGAACAACGCTCCCGGGGTATCTACCCACCTATAGGAGGTTTACAAATACAACCCGAGGTCTCTTTTCAAGAAAATACCTCTATGCCACTACATATAGGAAATACTCTCGGAGAAACTTGGCAAGATAGTGATCAGTTCATAGCAGGATATCACATGCCTATACAACACCAGGGTATACAACAAACGCCGCTAAGGCAAAGCACCGTGACTTCACCAAATGAAGTCATTTCAACGTTAGTAGAAAAAGTGAGAGGGTTAGAACTTGCTCAAGCAAGTCAAAAATCTTCAGTTCATACAAGTAGGAAGTTCCAATCCTCCATGCTATCCTAGCCAAGTAGATCTCCTCACAAGAGTAGGCAAGTTAGGCATGCCTCCTCAGTATCCGCAACAAATGCCAACTAGGCCCATCATCTCTAACACCTTTCCTCCCGGTCTAGTATCAAACAATCCATTACTAGACAATACCCCGTCATACTTAAACATGTACTCCAAATCACCACAAGGAGATATGTTCTCCTCTCCGGCATGTTTGCTCAAACACAGGGACTTCCCTATGCCCCTGCCAATGCATACGCTGCGCCGTATCAACAACCCATCCCACCACCACTCCCTCAGCAACCACCATCAATGGTCGAAACCTATGCGATAGGGACTTATTCAGAATATTTGAAAGAGCCCTTAGACTTCACCATACGAAGCGTCATGCTTCCAAGACCTCTTCCCAATTTACCCAAGTACAAAGGTGAGGGAGATCCAAACGTGCATATCAAAGCTTACGCTACAGCCATACGCGAACTACTCCCTTGGGATGGGGTTGTTGCTAAAATATTCCCCAAAACCTTGGAAGGCATTGCTCTCGATTGGTATTATAGAATACCTGAGGCTTCCATCCATTCATTTAAACAACTCGTATCAGAGTTCATTAAGGCATTTGACATGAACAAACTGTTAAGAACAGGAATCAGGGAGTTCTTACACATTAAGCAGGAACATAATGAATCTGTCGCTCATTTCATCTAGAGATGGCGTATAGTTCTTTATTCTTCAGAAAGTGCTCCAAATATGGATCAGATGGAACTATGCGATTTATTCCTTCATTCTCTCAGCAGAGAGGTGAAGGAAGAAGTCCAAAAGTTCCCACTAAGAACTTACGATGAAGTACTTGAGAGCGCTCTTCGAATAGATCAAGCAGCGATAGATAGTGGTCGTAAGACATATGGAACAAATGGGAAATTAATCACTCCCAATCAAAACACTATGACCTATCCTAATGCTGGGAATACCAATCAAGGACCCAAGATCCTTAATGAAAACCGTGGGGTTATAATAGATGGAGTCACTGATCAAGTCAAAGGACCAAATGTTGTGAACACCCGGCACCTGCTAACAATCAACGCAATAATAACTTCACTCCAGCGATCAATACGGTGGATTCTAATCATCCTCCACAACAAAAATCCAGTCATAAGGCCTTGCTCGGGGCCCAGATGGATATCAAAACCAAAGCCAAAGGCCACAACCTCGAAATTTCAACTATAACAACCAACAGCCCAATCAGAACTTTGGGCCACAACAGGATTCAAACCGATGACCACGGAACTATAATCCCAATCTATATTGTGGTTTCCACAAAATTAGGGGTCATGATACTAGGACTTGCCATGACTGCAACAAATTCTTACAACGTCTACCAGAAGAACAAAAACAACTTTTCATAGATATGTTCTTGGCAGATCCTGTGTCACCAGCACCAAATACTTTTGCAGGGGTAGTTTCCCCTCAAAATGCACCTCTCAAGATCTTCAATGATCCTCTCCCAAACCATTATAACAATAACAGGTTAGATCCAAATGGGAAAAACAAAGGTATCATAATAAGAAATAACAATCAAGACGCCTCAACTCCTGACAACTCTCAGATTGCTCCTAACCTAGGTTCAAATGGTAATACAAAAATCTTGGGATTAGTTAGGCTAGAGGTTGAGTGTGAAATTAATGCAACAACTCGGACAAAGGAGTATGTTTCACAACCCCTACCCGATATTTTCTCCACATGAGATGAAGTTCCTACAAATGCTAAACCAGTAGGATCCTATGATTTAATATCAGATTTGAACAAGACCTTTTCCCACATTTCATTCCTAGATTTGCTAAAAAATTCACCCACGCATTGCTTTGCATTGCTCAATGAATTAGGTCTTGGTCATCTAATCAACATTACGCCACCACCCGAAACACAAGTGAACCATGTAGACTTTGATATCCACCCTCCGGGGCAGCCAGATAGGGATACCAAGTTTATATTCGACATAAACAAAATGCCAATAGATGCTGAAATTACACGTAGAGGCGATCCGGCCTTGCATTTATAGGTGTGGGTTTATAAAAATTATGTTAAACATGCAATGGTGGACAATGGGGCAGCAGTTAACATAGTCCCCTTCTCTTTCCTTCAAAAACTAGGATATGGGGAAACAAATTGTTCCACGACTCGAAATACACTGAGAGGCTATGATAGCCTTAAGGCCACTTCGATTGGGACTATAATACTACCAGTCACCTTAGGACCCAAAACAATCCTCACTAAATTTTATATTATAGATCGGGAAACCAACTATAATATGATTCTCGGTCATCCATGGATACACCGCATGAAGGCAATTCCTTCTACGCTATTTCAAGAAGTAAGGTTTTTACACCTAGGAAAGGTCTTCATCGCTAAAGGGGATCCTAAACCCTTTGATATACACTTAGAAAACCTCAAGAAAAAGAAAGGATTCCATATAGAGCATGAACTTCCCATGAATCAATTAAACAAGCCGCCTCTAACAAAAGAGTTAGTCCTGGTCACCCCAAACATTCCAAAGGTTGAATTTGTTGACCCAAAAATATACGAGGTGGCAAAGACAAATAAAGATAAGTCAATTTCTGTGGAAACAGTCTCCACTAAAACCACAACAGGAATTATGAAACTCTTGGAGAATGATGAGCCAATCTTTCTCCCATTCGAACCACAGGGAATGGGTAGTCTTCTTGATATAGCACCTCTTCCCTCCGATGACCTAAATCTAGATATAAACATGATAGAATTAACAAACGAAGAAGGGCAATTTAAAATTGAAACGATGCCTATCAAAACCATCTCTAGGCACTACCCTATTCTAAAGTCTAGTTTCGACCCATGCGTGTCTAAAGCTAAGTTTTCCCTATCCATGGGGCAAGACCTCATCATTAACACAATGCTCACTATGAGAGAGAAGGTCGAGCAGCATAGTCATGCTCACCCACATGCCATCTCTCAAAAACATGACAAAGAGGCATGCGAACACCTCTTTCAAAAAAATGTTTTTAATAATGGGACATATACACCTCTGGGCAAGGGTTGTAAGTTCAAACCCAGAATGGTAGGCCCTCGTCAAGAAAATGAAAAATTTGAGGATAATGGTTCTCCGTTGTGTACTTCTAGGGGTGAAGAATTCGATATTCGTCAACTTTCTTCACCTTAGACATCGTGACATATAGTTCCACCTGCATTTTCATATGTACATGGTTACGTTACATTACATATTCATTTAGATAGGTTCATTTTTTCACTCGTTTCATAAATATTGTAGTCCAGGAACTTACTCTTAAGTAATCTGTTACAAATTTCTGAAGATATTGGCAAAATTATTCAAATCACATCTCTTCAAACATCATCAAGTATTTTCAAATCTTCTCATCAAGTTCGACAGACAAACATTGATGGAAACCATACCAAGACCTACATACTTGGCTTTCGCTCTTTCTTTCTACTAGGTGAAGTTGTCCTTACCTACGGTCTGTTCTAGAAGCTTCTTGGTGTCACATCTATCCCTCTTAAAATCTCTTGGAACGAAAGGATATCCCAAAGTCATAGATCAGAAATGTCAAAATCAAATGAAATCAAAAGTGCCAAACAAACAAAATATTTTTATTTTACACACTTCTTTGCCCCATCAACCTTCGGTGATAAGCCCACATCTCCTACTGGTGATGTGAGGTTGGGAAAGGAAAGAAGTGCCCTTACTCACCTGTATCTTGCCTTTGGTGATAAACCCATGCTTCTTACTAGTGGCATGAGGCAAGGTGTGGGGGGTCTAGTCACACAAACTAACAAATCTTGGTATGCTAAAAACACAAGTCAAATTCTGTTAAAAGAAGGCAAATATCCAAACATCCAAATTCCAAAGAGATCAAATCCTCAAAACCAGATTTTGTCAACCAGGTTGCCATTTATGAATCTAAGTCTAGATAAATTGAAAAGTAAGTGGCCTTCTAATCTTGGTAGTAGTTCTGAGTAGGGTGGGTGTGTAGGTCAAAATTTGGTTCTTGTTCTTGTTTTGTCTATCTCTCATCATTCCACTCAAATCAAACTCATACAACTTGTGCCCTTCCCAATTCTTGGTGTTGAGCCCTCGCATCTTACTAGTTGCGTGGATTTGGGATTGGGGCAAGTTCATCTCTTTATCTCTATACATTCATCACGTTTTGCCAACATGAGAAGAAATCACAGACATTGTCTAAAGAGGCCAAAAGTTCAAAACTACAACATGTTCGTCATCACATATCAGCATTGCAAAAGCAAATAAAGTAAAAACATTTTGTTTAACATTTGTTATCACTTGTCATCCATTGCATATATTCTGAAAAGCATGTGAAATTTGGCAGCATTTCGACACACGGGCATGTCAGGTATAGCCTCTAACTCCCCATTTTGGGACCGCCATACTCGGACCCAACGTTTTATGCCTCTTCATGGCTAAAACGCTTCTCCGAGGGGGCAATATGTACGTACCCAAAATTATATGTACTGTTGTACCACCGGAAAGATGTTACACATGCCCCAATGATGATTAAGATCTCTTCACAAGGTGTTCGAAATCTAGAAAGCTCGTTGAGTATACATTTACATCCCAAAAATCCTTGTCTAGCCTCTACATGTTTTGTCCTAGCCTTTTCTCTCTTTTTCCTTGTTTTTTTGTTGTTAGTTACAAGACCGCCTCCCTGCCAGGGCGGTGGTCCTATAACCATCACCCAAGCCAGGGTGGTGGTCCTATAACCATCACCCAAGCCAGGGCGGCGGTCCTGTAACCGCCACCTAGGCCAGGGCGGCGGCGGTCTGTAATCGCGCCGCGTAGGGCAGCGGTCCTGTACACGCTTTCCAAAATGCTTCGACGATCACGTCAAGCGTGAAAATTCAATTTTCACCCACATTTCTCAACCACTAAATCTTGTATTTATGTTTTAGCCACTGAACAGTGATTTATCTTTGTTTAATGGTGGGAGAGTTCAATTTGAACTTGCCTTCTAGTCATTGCAAATGCTATAAATATGTAGCTTGTTTACAAGTAAATGGTCTTGGTTCTTTGGTCTGGAGTCTTCATTCTTGAGTTTCAGTCTTCAATACTCAGTCCTAGATTTATTTTATGAATCATTTTATCTTTAGCATGGATTAGAATTTTGAGTATTTAGTTATGCCTCACTGTACACCGACAACGATCCTGCTAGGAATCGTATAGGCCAAGCTCTGTTCTCTTGTGCCATCCCTCTCCTACTTGTACTTCATTGTATTTCTCTGAAGCTGCTATTATTCATTGTTTGAGTACCTGTTGTTTATCATTTTATTTCATCATTGCTGCAACGACCCTGCTAGGAATTGCATAGGCCAAGCCAGTTCACTTGTGCTATCCCTCTCCTACTTGTGCTTTGTGCCATTTTTACTTCAAAGTGACTACCATCCCAGTGCCTTCTCTTGCTGATGCTGCCATACTCCTACTCTTTCTGGATTCACGTGAACATGCAAGAATGAAGAGATCACTCTGAGGGGACAAGCTACAACAAAACTGGATTTTCCTCTACTCAGTAAACTCCAGGTTTAAATTGTCAAAGTTATTATCAAATAGAGTAGTGAATCATTTTATTTTAGTTAAGCTCGCTTTCAATATTGCCAGGGAAGCTGTGGGGAATGATAGTTTCTAAGAAACTATGATTTGTTCCTCACTTCTGAGGTAGGATTGAAGGTTTTCAATTAAGTTAATTAGCTATCTTTTATTTAGATTCACACATCTACACAGGTGAATAACCACACCGGGTTATCTCGCTTGTTTAGTTTTAGTATAAAGTAGTTTAATTGTTACTTGTAATTATAATGTTTCAATCATATATTTTGTTTAGATTAGTTTCCCTTTCAATAGTAGTATAAATTGTTATTTTCAGTTTAAGTTAATTTGGAGACTTCATAACTAGATTAAATGCTTAAATTCTAGTTAGGAGGATAAATCACTAGGGAATTTATGCTACCCGCTCATAGCCTCTAAATCTCCCCTTTGTCATTTTAGCTACCAGGAGATCACACTACCAGATCTTAGTCACTGATCCTCCCATGGTTAGCCATAAGAAAGTTGCTTGCCGATTCTCATCCTCGCTTGTAGCTTTTCTATCATAGAAAACTGACCATAATCCCACTGTGACTTCATCTAAGTCACCCGCATTTCAAACCATCGGCTGTCTCGGCATGACCTTGGGAGGTCAGGTACGGGGAAGGTCACTTGTCGATTATCATCCTCGCATGTCACTTTTCCATCGCACGGGGCCATCGGGCCAAAATTTCCTTTTTCGAATTTTGCCAACACTTGGTAAAAATTTTCGGTTTACCTCTTCCTCCACCCTTTCGAGGACACATGGCCTCATCTTATTGCCCAGGAGCTTTTCTAGGGAAAATTTCCCATAGAAAATCCACGAGAGCCATAACTTCAAAAATACATGAAGTTAGGAAGAAAACTTTACTTTCTGGAAAGCCGAGAAAGAGATCTATCTAATGGTGCCACTTCTAGAACATTTTGAGTGCCTGAAAAGTAAAAATTTGACTGATGCACAAGGGAGGAATGAAATGAAGGGATTTAGTCACAAAATGAGCAAGGGGCTCATTTTGGATAATAGTTTTGGTGATTCAAAGGGTTCATCTTCTGTTGGATGAAGTTATCGGTTGCTGAAGCAATCTATTGGGCATGGAGTCATCAAATCTCTGCTTGGTACCCCTACTGATTAGAACAATGCAAGGAGGAAGATGGAGGGCAGAACACCATCTAATTGGGCAAGGCCTGTAAGATACATTTCCTGGAATAGCAAGCTTGTGCCAAAGCATTTAGGGAAAGAAAAGCTAAACTACAACAAAACAATGTGCATAAGCACTTGGAGGAAAGAAAACCTAAGCTAATATGTAAAAGGTGGAGAATTTCTTTCAGTAGCAATGCTTGGATGGATTCCATTGACTAGAATATGCAATTCTTCACCATCTAATGAAGATAATTGGAAGGCATTGTTGTCCTTACACTTTGTGACCATGTAGGGGCCACTCCAAATGGCATCAAATTTTGAATGCCTTCCAGTTTTTCTCTGTCGCATCCCATTTTAACACTAGATCCCCAACTTGGAAAGATCTATCCTTGGCCTTTCTATCAAAGGTCTTCTTGATCAAAGCTTGATCCTTCTCCATTGCTTGGGATGCCTAATTTTTGATTTCTTGGAGCTCCATCAATTCTGCATACCTAACCTCCATGGGTCCAAACTCCAACAACTACAACTACTTCATGAGTTCCAATGTTGGCAACTCAAGTGACATGGAAAAAATTACCTCTCTTCCATAAACAAGCTTGAATGGAGAATTACCTGCAAATCTCTTGGGGGTTATCATATCAGCCCATAAGGCTGATTTCAACTTAGTATGCCAAGACCTCGACACCATTACCCGAGGATAATACTTTAATGAAGTGCTTAGGTGGATCCCATTCTTGATAGACCATTTAGTTACCTTGGATCCAATGAATGCCAATGCATTATCTGATATTATTGTAGTAGGTATGCCAAATTTGGTTGTTATTCCCTCATAGAAGTCTAGGATGCTAGATTCATTTACTTCCTTGAGTGCTACTACCTCAATCCACTTGGTGAAGTAATCTATTGCTGTTAGAATCCACACTTGTCCTTGGCTTGAATTTGGATTAATGACTCCAATGAAGTCCAAACCCCATTTCATGAATGGCTGGTCAACTGAAATTGGATGCAATGGAAGGGAAGCTAGTCTCTCCTTACCTATGAAGAATGCACAATTCTTGCACCTCTTGATTGATGCATAACAATCACTGAAAATATTGGGCCAATAATAGCCAGCCCTCATGATCTTGATATCTATCACTCTTGGTGCAAAATGACCACCAGCTGATCCACCATGGAACTCTTCCAACACTCTATGAATCTGATTTTTACCAATGCATCTCAACAGCACTTCATTCACATCCCTTTTGAATAAAATACCATCAACAAGAGCATATGGGACCACCTACAATCTAAAGTGTATTCTTTTGGTTTTTTTCATCTCTAGAGGGCATAGGTCTATGTGTAGGAATTGCATTATGTCTCGGGTCTAGCAAGGAGTGAGGACACCATCATTTTCTTCTCGAATTCTTCCTTGCTCATGGCTATCTTGCAATGCCAAAACAACCTCTTTCTCATTGCATGCTTCCTTTTGTTTGTTCAAGACCAGCTACTCACACAATCCTTTTCCTCTGACCAACTTGGTGACTTTGATCTCAATGTCATACTCCATGACACGAGTAATCCACCCTGCTCTCTTTTCATTCAAGTCTTTATTGAGGAGGAAGTCTTTAACTCCCACATGAGAAACCAATAATTGAACCTTGTTGTTTGAAACTAGATGCTTAAATTTCTTCAAGCTCCTAATTACTGTAAGAACATGCTTCTCAATGAAAGAATATCTCACCTCATAGTCCTCCAGGATTTGGCTGAAGAAAGCAATTGGCTGCTCATCATTGTCTTTGTTCTATTGTACCAAAATTGCAGAAATAGTATCATCACCTCCAAATGCATAGAGGATGAAATCCTTGGAGAAATCTAGGTTAATGAGAGTTGGGGCTTGTGAGATGGCCTCTTTGATTGCTTCAAAACTTTCCTTGCCTTTTATTGTCCATTTGAAAGATATGCTTTTCTTTAACATCTTGGTGATAGGCTTGACTAGGGCTGTAAAATTTGGGACAAACCTCCAAACAAAATTTATCCTTCCCAAGAAACTTTGAAGGGCTTTCTTATGACTTGGCAATGGTAGTGCTCTTATGGCTTCAACTCTTTCTGGATCAATTTCCAATCCTTATTTGGAGACAATGTGGCCAAGGAGCTTCCTTCATGAGCTAGAAAAATACACTTTTTGGGATTCAAAGATACCCCAAATCTTCTGTACCTTTGAAATACTTGTCTTAAATGAAAGAGATGGTCTACTGCATTTTTGAAAAAAATAGTGATATCATCAAGATATATCAGCACCATGTTGTTAATCAAATCCTTGAACACCATGTCCATTGCCCTTTGGAATGTAGCCCCAGCGTTGGACAGCCCAAATGGCATTTTCCTGTATGCATAAGTCCCCCATTTGGTTGTGAAGGTTGTCTTGAACTGATCCTCTTCCTTCACCATAATTTGATTGTACCCTGAATAGCCATCACGTAATGAAAACCTCTCGAGCCAGAACAAATTTCAAGATCTGCTCCATGGAAGGAAGTGGGTAATGATCCTTGAGAGATGCTCTATTCAAATCTCTGAAGTCAACACACAATCTGATTTCTCCACTCTTCTTTCTAACTGGAACCAAGTTGGCCACCCAACTAGAATGCTTGATAGGGAATATGATACTTGACTCTAACAACCTATTCAATTCTTTTCTCATGAGAGGCTCCATATGTGGATTGAGTGGCCTTGTTTTTTCCTGATGGGTTTAGCACTTGGGTCCAATTCAATAGTGTGTTAAGCTAACTTGGGATTGAAACCTTTTAAATCTTTATAGCTCTAAGCAAACACATCGGGAATTATTGAAAAAGCTGTATGAACTCATACCTTTCTTTCTCAGTTGTCATTTTACCTATTTGGAGTGATTTGCCTTCTCCCACCAAGATGGGCACTGAATCTTCTCCCTTGACTTGGATGTTTTCTTTCTCCTTCCTAAACTAATCATTAGGATTGAAAATGGACTCCAAAGTGACAAGTCCCTTTAGTAGTTTGTTGGTTCTCAGTTGTACCACTTGATCACCATACTGTTGTTCTAACTTTTCCTGATTTTTAGCTGAGAACTCAGCCTCCTCTTGCAAGAAATGGATGATTTGTTGATCATTTTCAAACACTTGCCAACTTACATTGTTGTCTTGGCATGAAGGCCTTACAATCACATGAATGTTTGGCTATACTTTTTCTTTCTTGATGCTTTCAACAACATCAAAGGCTGCTCCAACTGCTGCAAGCCTGTCAGTAGCTTAGTTCTCTTTTCTAGGGATGGACTTGATGCTAAAACCCTCAAAATATTTAATGAGGTCCCACACCCTATTTTTGTAGCATTTGAGCAGATCATTCTTGGTAGCATGATGCTCCTTAACTTGGTTAACAATCAACTCACTATCACAAAAACTTACAAGTTCTTTATTCCTATCTTGATTGAACAATGCAATCCTTATATCAAGGCTTCATATTCAGCAAAGTGTTATTAGAACATGCAAACTAAAATCTAAAAGATAAACAATACTTAACTCCTTGAGGTGAAACAAGCATAGCTCCCCCTCCTGCACCTTGTCTACTTCTTGATCCATCAAAGAACAACTGCCATACCTCATTGTCATCCTTGTGGTCTGGCTTGGTGATGCTAGGAATAGGCTAATTTTCTTCATGCATGCAATAGACTCCTAGCTCAGATTCTTCTATTTCTTGATAAGGATAAAAATCATGCACCTTGCTTGCCCATTCATCAAGAGTCAAATTTGGGATGCTTCCAACCTTGGTGTCAGCTTCATCAGTGCTTGGATAATCCTCTTGATCAAACGCTAAACAATTGGTATTGATTTGGCTTGGAGTGTGAGGCTCAATGTGAAATTTTGCAATAGGCTTAGATCTAATTGTGGCCTTAGTTCCATATCTTGTTCTAAACAACATGTGTGACCAATTAGTAGATAAGTAACCTCCAATCTTAGCTGTGAAATCCCTTGACAAACATAGGGCAAAGAGTGGTGGAAGATCTATCACTGAGACATCTTGCAAAACAAAAAATGTTGGGACATGCGTGCAAAGTAAGACTCAAGTTTTTAATCACTCCTGCTATTATTCTTTGTTATCCCATCCAATTGCACTACCCCTTTGGATATGACTTCATATTGAATCCCCAACGGATCAACTATTTACTTGGGCATTACTGAACTACTTTCTCGAAATCAATCATGCGGAGTTTGTGTACTAATTGGTTTCCAATGATCAATGAAACATAGAATGGAGGGGGCTTCAACATTTTACCTTGCTATCCTCCATGATTCCCCTCAGGATGGGCAGCATTTGTGAGTACCTTCTCTTGCATTTAGACCTGTTGATTTGAAGTTGACCAGTCCTTCATGGCAGCTTGTAGCAAATCTCTTTGGCCTGGGATGGATAGTGATTCTCACATTGATATGTTTAAATTTTTCTTCTTCATATGATCAATGATGTTGAATGGAGATGAAGCATCTCTTTTTTTTCCCCTAGCCTACACATTCATTCCTTGCACATGGGCAGCAACAACTGGCATTTGGGTTAGCTTAGGAGCTGGTTTGGGTGGTCCTTTCATGTTTGGAACTGCATTTTGTTTTTGCCAACAGGTTTGTGGAGTGCTAGAAGGTTGTGGATTACTTAGAGCCAATGGCTGTCCTTCACCAAAATTTCTCCTTTTTGACCTTGTGTTGGCTACAACACTTTGAGATATTGTTTGATTCATACCACAAAAGTCTTCTACCTGTCAGTTTACAAGTGTGGTATCATTTGGAGCTGATTGTTGCTAGGATGTTTCTTGTTGTTGGTTATTTCCTTGACTCTCTTCACCCTCCACACCATTTGTTGTTACCATTAATGCTTGATTTAGGGCACCATTGAAGCACATAGACTAGTTGTGAGGTTCATTACATGGGAAACACCAATCATACTCTTGAGCTATGTTGTTTTGTACTGGCACTAGTGCTTTAGAGGCAGATGCAAAGCATTGGGATTATAGGGTTGAAATGGTCTGTTGGTAGGAAGCCTTGCTTGATTTTGATTTGCAGCTGGATTGGGTGGTCTTTGAGGCTGATATGGCTACCTGTTAGGTTGATCTTGAGGTTGGTAAGAAGGTCTAAAACCTTGGGCTTACTGCCTCTTGAGTGTAACCAACTCATTACCTAAATTTTACAATTGCTTCATGACTTCTTGAAGTTCATTTGAGGCACTAGAAGATGAAGTAGAAGCTTCACTTGAATTCTGATTTCTAGGAGTGGGAATAGGAGCTATATTAGGCGCTTGATTAGTACTTGGACTCTCTAAATTTGGATACAATGGCATTGGAGGCCTAGGAGCTAGCTTACCAGCTTGAATCAAACAATTTTCAGCTCTAATGGCAATGCTATAAGCAACAGGGATAGTTGTGCCTCCCATGGATTGAATTAACATAGAAATATCATAATTTAAAGCTTTAAGGTAATATAGGAAAGCACCTTCTACTGTTGGCCTTACTACCATTGGAATTCTCTCCCAAGTCCTTTGAAATCTGAAGTTGAAGTCAGCCAATTGCTCATTGGGAGCTCTCTTGATAGTTTTCAATTGTTCTAGAAGGGACAATTTATCTCCCTTTTCTCCAAACTGCTCATGGAGGGCTATACAAAGCTGGTTCCAATTTTGGATAGAGCCTGAAGCAAGGCTCTTGAACCATTGCAAAGCCTTCCCTTTGAATGAAGATGCCAGCAGTTTGACAACAACTTGCATCTCATCAATCTCATGGATTGTACAAATATTAGCAATATCCTTGACATGATCACCAAGAGTGGTCTAATTCTCTCCAGTAAAGTATGGAATGTTTTTCAGTGCTGCAACTGGGATTGGATTTTGTGCATTGAGAGCAAGTGGGATGCTACCAGTGAAATTGACATAGGGGTTGTGTTGTGCCATTCTGATTGGCCTTAGAACCCTTGTTGATTGGATGAAAGGTCTACCAGGTGGAGGAGTTGATAGAGTTTTGTTTGGTGGAGATGGAGACCTTTGGATTCTTCTTCCTCTTGGTCTTCTCCTTGGAGATAATTGTATATACTCAAATAATACTTCTTATTCTCTAACTCTTAACCTTGTGGTGATTCTTCTCATGAGTTTTCAAGTCTGTACTACTAAAACCAGCTAATTCTTCTTCTTCGGAGTCGCCAGATGTGTAACTCAGGGCTCTTTTAAGCAAGAAACTTGCAACAAATGCACATCAATTTTGTTGCAATGGAGATGAAGGCCTCTAAGGTCCCATCGGGCGTGCCAAAGCTGTTAGTGTAAATTCGCGGCAGAAGACTCCCGGATGTTGATCAGATTTTTAGTTTGACATTTGGACATCCGGTGTGATTGCACAACATTGAATCTTTTCCTAAGTGTGGGACTTGTAAAAATGGGAAAAAATCTCCGTGTTAGAGGCTAGTTCCTCAACTCCTCCGATCAAGTGTATTACTCTAAAATTGTAGAGGTTTAAACTAAAAATCCTACTATAAATTCCAAGGGGACAGAGATGAGAATGCAAAAGAATTAAAACTAATGTTAATAAGGTGATGCACCAAAGGAGTGGTGAGCATTTTGTACTTATGAAAATTGACACGGATTACTGTAAATGTAATGAAATATCATGGATGAATCAAACAACACAAGGAGAGGACTGAAACTCATTCACAGAGCTTGCATTGGCATTTCCAATATCAAAATACATGCATTACATCAACAGAAAGGTAGAAAATATGTTGCAATCTTGAAAGAGTTCTATTATTCCACAAAATCACTTTCTAGGGTGAAAGAGTGTGCCTGCAAAACATAAAAATGTCCAACCCCTTCAAACTGAGCCAAATCTACTTTTTACAATGCCCATTCGAGCTCAGGAGAGAGAAACATGGGAAAACATGAGAGTAGCTTCAACCACCAACCAAAATGCAATAAAACAACATGGTCATCCTTAAAATTCCATTCCCTAACGTTTTTGACCATGCTGGGAGAGAATGCGAGCCATTCTTCATTAAAAATGGTGGTTAAAACGTCATTTCTGTTGATTTCCACATGCCAAAGGTGTTTTCCAATTTTATCTCTCCAAACTCCACCAAAACACAAAATTGACCCTAGAATCATGTAGATAATTTCACCAGCTTTCCATTGATATAAAGAACACAAAAACTCGAGCTCTGGATCGAAAGTTATGCTCATTTGAAAATTTAGGGCAAAACAGGGCCAAAATGGGTTGGGCCGAAAATTTGAAATTTTCCCACTTTTTGCATTTGGGAAAATTTCCCCAAATATCCATGCCCCACTACTCCTGGTGCCACGTGGCACGATTTTATTTGTTGCAGACCCTACCTGCTTCATTTCCCATTGTTTCGGCCTTTGGAAAATTTTCCAAAAATTCTCCGCCAGTTGGATGACCCGAAGACATGTGGCATGATCCGATTCATCGCGGGCCTCTCCTCCAAATTTTCCATCTGTTTTAACCATCTTTTCGACCTAGAAATGTGGCACAACCCCATTGGATGTGGGCTTTTCCTTTCATTTTTCTCTGCGGGCCTTCCTTATGTTTTTTGCCGCCACGTGGACACGTGGCATGGTTTCACTGGCTCGGACTTTGGGGGCGGGTTTTCCTTTTGAAATTTTTCTTTGATTTTGTTTTGGGAAAAATTCCCAATCTCCCCCGCTTCACTGGTCCAAGAACACGTGGCATGATCTCATTTGTTGCACGGGCCTACGGGCTAAAATCTCTCTTTAGTGCCCTCGCCAAACACTTGGTAAAATTTTCAATCTTTCCTCTGCCCTCTGCCGCTCCTTCGGCCTAAGGACACGTGGCATAATGTTATTGGATGCGGGCCTCGACGTCAAAAAAAAATTTGTACCAACCCTTGGGAAATTTTCCCAACTTCTCCCCACCTAGACACGTGGCACGATCCCATTCACCGGCGGGCCATCGGGCCGAAAAATTCCTTTCTGAATTTTGCCAACACTTGGTAAAATTTTCCAGTTTACCTCCGCCTCCACCCTTCCAAGGACACGTGGCCTCATCTTATTGGCCCGGGCTTTTCTAGGGAAAATTTCCCACAAAAACTCCGCCGAGCCATAACTTCAAAAATACATGGAGTTAGGAAGAAAACCTTACCTTTCTGAAAAGCTGAGAAAGAGCTCTATCCAATGGTTCCACTTCCAGAACATTTTGAGTGCCTAAAAAGTAAAAACATCGACTAATGCACAAGGGAGGAATGAAATGAAGGGAGTTAGTCACAAAATGAGCAAGGGGCTCATTTTAGATAATAGTTATCTAACTAGGGATCAAGGGTAGTGTGACCCGATTTTGGTGTCTACAAGTACAACATAAAAGGAATTTTGTAGTAATTAAAAAATATTTCAATCCTTCCAATATGAAGAAATTTTAACATCCATGAGGCTAGTCATTTTTCTGTTTAAGTAGTAACAAATTTAAAAATAGGTTACAAATTTGACTTAAATCCCAAACTACTATACCTTTTTTTTTATATCATTTCAATCCTCCAACCAAGTGGAAGTTCATCACAAGATTAACACTAGAGATACTATCGAAAACTAAATATGTCTTTATTTAGCTTGTTAAATGATAGTGACTTTTTAGCTCAAAATATTATATTCTTCAAATACATTCACTGTTAAGCTAGCAGATGCTAAGTTCAAAATATAATTCAAGTAACTTGTTAAATGAAAGTAACAACTAAGCTCAAAAAAATAAACAACCAACCAATTGATTCGTGCACTCGGAACAAAAAAATCTTAATTAAAGTTAATATATATACCCACACTAGTCTGAAGCAATGTAAGGGTTCAATATAAGAATAACTTTTAACATCCATGAGGATAATTAAAATATCAATACTTGGCCTATATTTATGTTTTTCCAAACCGGTGGAAGTTCATCACAAGATTAATATTAGGCCTACATTTATGCTTTTCCATGTTGTAGTGCCCACTTCCCTTTGACATCTTTGATACCTGTTTGGATACTATGATTACATTATAGACATTATTATGTTTTGATTTAGTATGTTGTTAGACATTGATCATGGATTATTGTTGATCTTGATTTGATTATGATGCCTGATGATTATTAGAGACACCTTATATGTGGATGATGATATATTATTTGACATGGATGTTTTATGGATGTTGTTCAGACATGTGATTTGGATATTATGAGTTGATCTAGAAAATGGACATTATTTGATGATGATATAGTTGTTGATTAAAAATGCAATTGATGTAGTTGTTACTTCGATGTTGCTGTGATTCACTTACTTAGATGATTTTGTGATTTTAATTGTATCATATTGGATGTTCTGATATGGCCATGAGGCCGAAGGAGGTATTTGTATTTTGCAGGTTAAAAATATCACAACAAAACATCGGGGATTGGAGACCAACCAAAATGGAATTCTAAGTGAATTTGACAAGGTCACCATGGCAACTTGTTTTATTGTGTTGAGTGTTGTTTTGTTAGGGATTCCCATGGGGGATTTCCTTTATATGTGACCATGGGGTTGTGTATTTTATTAATGTGTTTCTTTTATATTGTTGTATGTATTTTATTAGTAATGTGTTCCTTTCTTTTAATTAATTAAATTGTGATAGATTAATGTGAGGAATCATATGATTAAAATTTAAATAAATTAGATTGGGATATGGGAAAGTAATAATGGAAGTTGTTGGCTATTGTATTAAATTTGTAAGGGATGTGTAAGTTGTGTAAGAGTTTGTGTAAGTCAGTTTTGGAGTATGAAATACTCCACCTCCATGACAAATTCGAATTTGTCCTTGGGGGCTATTTTTGGAGGCTTGTGGGACAAGTAAAACTTGTCCCATGCCTCTAAATTTAATTTACCAACCATACTTATGGTTGGAGATGTGATTTGTGATTTTTATAATGCATTTTATTAAGTCATGTTGCATGTTTTTAATTGCACTTTCTTACATTTTATTTATTTTGTTGTCCCTTGAGGTGTGGGCTTTTGGAGTGTGCAAGTAACTTGTCATTTTTCACCCACCTCTTTATTGTGCTTGGGAGAATGGATTTTGTCTTTTGTGTTTGAATTGGAGGATGTGTGATGTGGCATCCCACATGGATCCACATCATCCTCTTCTCTCCCTCTTCTATATAATTCAAACTCCTTGCTTGTTTTGGGTTGTTGAACTTTTTTGCATTCTTCTTGGGGGCGCATTTTTGCTATTTTGGAGCTCTTGTGGATTATGGAGGAATTTGGAGATATATTCATACTTGGAATTTCTATTTGGAACTATCTTATTGTCTTGGAAAGCTTGTTGTTTGGAAGGAAAGTAACCATGGAGAGGTAGGAATTTAACTCTCTTTTTTGTTGTTATTATCTTGTTGTGTTGTGTGTATGGAGAATGTTTTATTTTATTTATTGGTTGGTTGGGTAGACTACCTTAGGGAAGGTGTAGGAGAAGGCTATGGGGAATCCATGTGGGGGGCATAAGGAATGTCATTGGCATCAGATTTTGTGGAGGGAGTTTGGGTTTGGGATCCACCATGGAAAATAAATAGCTTGCATTTCTTACTTTGTGGGGGCATAAGGAAATCTGTGGGGGCATAAGGAGGGATTTGTGGGGGCATAAGGATATGTATGGTGAAATTTATTGGTGGTTTGTTTTGGTGGATGCCCAATTCCCAATTGGGAGGCATAAGTAGCTTCCCCCATAGACCTTGCATGATCAAGCCTGAGTTTTGATTGGAATGTTTTCAATTGCAGTTGTGAACTATTGTTTTGTGTTGAACTATGTTTTATATTGAAATGTGCATGTTTGAAAGAATGTTGTGTGTTGTGGAAGCCAGTTGTTTCCATGGGTTGAATTACACCTCTTATTGTATTTTGGTTGGGGCTCGGGGGCCAATGATGAAGGAAGGCTTCTCCTTTCATTGGATGTCTTGGTTGGGTGGAGAGCGTTGCCTTTCCCCCTCTTTTGTTGTGATCAACTTGGAGAAAGAGAAAATGTGCATGTTGTTGTCCTGGAGCAAAGGAAAATGCAGTTTGACAGTCCCTTGTGAAAACATATTTATTTGTAATCCTTTCCCACTTGTTGTGGATGAAATTGTAACATGTATTTTGTGAAGAAATATGTATGCAATTTGATTATGAAGTTAGATATTGGAATTGTGAAAGACATGTACATTTTGTATTGTTATTGGAAAGAAATAGAACTCTGTTAATTGCATTCAAGGAATGGAATATGTAAAGATGTATTCTCTTTGGAGTTAATAAAGAATTGCAAGTTTACCTCTCATTGCATTGTTGGGTTGAGTTGGAATGTTAAATTGTGATTGGAATCTCTGTTTTGAAAATTGAAAGAAGAAGAAATATGTATGAGGGAATTATATTGCATTGTTTCCTTTTTGAAATATATTAAAGTGGAAATCAGATTTACAATTTAGCTTTGAAATGGTTTTTTTATAAACAAATGAATGTATTGGACTAGTTTAGGAATGAAATGCCACATTTGAAGGATGAATTTGATAAACAAATTTCTAGAAATGGGATTTCTATTACAAACTTAAAACTGGCAATTAATTTTAATAAAAATGTATAGTTCGGACCTACACACATTAATCAACTTGGAGATGTTAAAATTTAGTATGTTGTATCATAAATGAACTCAAATTGACAAATAACACTTAAGAAGACAAGTTAAATTAATGCAAAATTGAATCTAATTCCTCTAATAGTCGTTTTTCTGTCATTTGTTGGAAAATGCAACTTGAAGAAATTGAACAAATTTACTTCCCTAAAACATTCTAAATCCTTCTTAGATCAATCATCCATGTTTTTTTGGCATGTTGAGTGAAGGACGATATCCAATTTAATTAAATTTATAAGTTGGAATTTACCGAGTTACTAATTATAAGTTTCTGATTATATTTGTAAAATTGAACCCTTAAACTTGATCAAAATGTAAAATTTATGTTTCTTGTGAAAAGAGGGCATCGCGATATTTCCATAAAGTCCTCTTTTTCCCAAAAGCGAGATTTCTAGCTCAAGTTATAATACTCACGATGTTTTTCGCTTAGCAGAGAAAATTTGGGAAAATTTTCCCTGGCGGGCCCACGGCCCGAAAATTTCCCATCAAAATTACCCGTAGAAAATATTTTGAAAATTTTAGCTTGGGAAAATTTTCATCTTTTCCTTTGTTGGCCCATGAGCCAATCAAAGGGCACAACGTGTCCTTGCGGGGATGAGAAGGTGCGGCATTTTTTTTGCCCTTAGAATTTTTTAAATTTTGGAAAAAAATTCCATTTCTCCTGCCTTGGTCCGTGGCCTATCACAAGCTACCACGTGGCAGCTTTAGGTGCTAGTGGGGGATTTGTTTTTTTAAATTTTGTCTTTGGAAATTTTTGAAAAATTCCCCGCTGCCCCGCATCCCCAACCTCACCTTGGGAAATTCTTCTTGCGAGCACGCGGACTGCGCATTCAACTCCTCCTTTGTCCTCCCTTCAAAAAAATTCACAAATCAACACTGTCACCTGCCTCTCCCTCTCCCTTCCCCTTTGGTGAATTTTGGAGTGCCACGTGCCCTAGTGGACCCGCGGGTGTGTGGGTGTTGTTTTTTTCTTCCCCTTTGGGTGAAATGCCCCAAACTCTCCCGCCACCCCACCCTTCCTTTCCTTGTTGCCGGTGATGACTCAAAGGCCGCCACGTGTCCTTGGAGGACCCGCGGAGGCACATGCACAACTGGGAAATTTCTCCCACGCAAGGAAAAATCCCAAACACCACCCCGTGACCCACCGACCCGAAATTTTCCCTTCACCCCTGCTTGACATGTGTCCCTTAGGGAAAATTTGATCCCTAAACTCCGCCAGTCCATATCTTGAGTTTCTGAAGGAGTTAGGAGGACTTATTTATATCACCAGAAAGGTGAGAAAATTTCCTATCCAATTGGATGATTTAGGGAAATTTTGGAAGTGTTAAGTATGAGAAAAATCAAGTTGAAACTTTGAGCTTGTTAGAGAGTGGGTATGGGGGTAAATTTCTCCCTGAACCTAACTGAAACTTCTAACCCTAAAATTTGAACCATGTGAACTTGTTATTTGTTAATGAAGGAAAAATATGTTCTAGTAATTTATAATTGTTCCGGAACCTAATAGGGCCAATTGTTGTCTTACAACTTGGTTGTGGACACTTCTAATCAAAAAAATATTATTCCATAATTTTCTAACTAATCCTAGGTTGTTTCTAGGTTTCAAGTGGGTTGTTTTAACGGGCATCACACATGTCAACATGAAAAATCATACTATTATTGTCATGTACATGTAATTATATATGTAATATAACAAAAACCCAATAAGCATATTATTCTTGTCATGTACCTGTAATTATATCTACATTTAAGTTTATCTTGGTCTAAAATACACATGTTGCTCTCTATTGAGAAATTCAGACCCCATGATAGAGAGGACTCATGGGGATGCTTTTTTCAAAACAACATTGTCCCTATGTCATTCCATTCAAACAGTGTTTTGTGAAATCACCTCACCAAATCTCATAAACAAATGCCCATTAGAAGTGTTGTTTGTGCTCCATGTAACATCTTTATGCTTACCCTCTTCATTTCCATGTGCAATATGAACAACCTTGGAGAACCTAAATGTAACAAATAGATGTGTTAATAAATAAATTCCAATAAAATATTACTTTCTGATTTGTTGTTTGATATTTTATACAATCTGAAATCATGTCTAAAAATGTTAGTTATTTCACCTTGCTCCATTTTGTTTGTAGATTCTTCCTTTATAATATATATTTAACTAAATACATCTAATATCACTAACATTCAAACCTTCAACCTCCAATAAATGCAGTAATTGCAAGAACATTAACTAATTAATGTTGTGGTTGCCTAAACATTAACTAAGATTAAAATAAAACTTGTTAGGTTATGTTGAGGCATAACCTCTTTTGGCGGTGGTAAGAAGATACTAAAAGGAATGATAACCAGATCATACCAAGCCAAGAACTAAGATGCTAATCAAACACCATGAGCAATAAGATGAAAGCAATTTGCCATAATAACTTCACATAAAACCTTTGCAAAGAAATGAGCAGCAATATCATATATTATTATGGAACTTAATGAAATACAATGAGAATGGGCCTTACTTATATAGGAAAGGAATAAAAATCTAAGAACCAGTCAAGGTCGTAGATCAAGCCATAAATTAACAAAAGAACTATTTGTCAAATAACTATTCAATACCATAGATTTAAGAAAGAACTAGACATCAAGTATCTAGTCAATACCATATATTAAGGAAAGAACTATACCTAACAACTAGATAATATCCCCTAATAACTAAATAAATAAAAATAAATATCCACACACATAAGTGTGTTGGTTGGATATTTTGTCAAGTCAAAATATGAGGTTCAACCACGTACATGGGATTAAATCCCTCCTCAAAGCCAGTGAGGTCTGCCTGTTTATTACTTATCTAAAACACAATAGAAATAATGCGTACAATATTAACACTAATCTAACCATTAGGGTTGGGATAGAATCCTGAAATCCATATCCACATTATGTGAAGATGTTGTCTTTATAAATGGACTGGGTCAGAAATTATTATTATGGAAAAAACACAATGGAAAGAAAATGAGAGGAACATATTTTCTTTCGAGTAAACACAGAGCACGAAATAATCATACGAGCTTTAGATAACAAATGTAATGTTTGAAATGATTAGAATCATCAAGATGCTAAACAAATAATAGCTTAATATTACGAACATAAGAATAATATCTTAAGAAAGATACACCTCACAACACAAAATTTACAAAATAGCATCAACTTCTATTCCTCAAATGATTAAAAGAAAACACAAAGTTTTTCTTCTTCACAATAGTTCTCAATATTCCAAAAATCTCAACCCCTTGGAATGTACATACATCCCTTATTTATAATAAAAAGAGTTGAGAGAAAATAGGACAAACCCTATAAAAAAGTGTTCTAACAAGAGTCCTATTTTACTTGGCCCTCACGCAGGAGACCAAGTCAAAACTTACTTCCTATGTGACGAAACAGAAATGAAAAAGACATGTCAATTTCAAGATTGAAATGACATGTTGCATTGTGACTTAGTCTGAATCGTCATCTTTCTCTTCTTCATCTTTCCCTTCTTCCAAAGAAAGCCTGTTTGTTCTGAAATTCTTGGAATTTCCGGATTATACCTTGCATCTCATTTTCATCAGGTGCAGTAGAATGATCACTCAAGACTTCACATGTTTCATGAGTGTCACTGGCATTGCTAGGGAGCTTTCTCAACCTTTTGTTAAGTTTTCTCAGGGTCTCCAAAGTATGTTCAATCTTTACAAACCTGTCAATAATTTCTATACTAAATCCATGAGTTGGTTCATGCTGAATTGATTCTTGGATTTGTTTGAAAAGATCATCAACTGGTAGGACACCCGAATCTCAACTCAACACTTTTACACATATTTTCATCAGTTCTTCTTCTAGGTCACTCTTACCATCAATTAATTGATCTCTTAATTCTCTCAATTTACCGCAAGCTTCGTTGAGAATCTTTACCCTGAACCTGATGGCTTTGGTCAGCTGGAAATGCTTATCCACATGTGGGATGACGTCTTCTTCTACCAAGATGCGTGATGGGATTTGCTTTAGTATCGAAGAGCTTTGAAATTCAACTCTAGGTGCCCAATCTCTTGAGATAAATCATCATCCATCTTTTCCCCATCACTCTATATATTCCCCAAAGATTGATAAACTTCTACGGTGTCTTGAATCACTTCTTTCCCCTGTACGAGCAGCCTTTGGGTCCATTCATCAACCACCCTCCCTTTTTCATTAATCTTTTCAATTACAAGCACCGATGAGAAGTCAAACCTGATAGGATCGAGAGGAGGATGATGGTACGGACTCAAGGGGTTTTGAGAGCTTAAGCAATACCTCACTCAACCTGCTCCACCTTTTCTTTAAGCTTATATCTCGTTGTCTTTTGTCTCCTTCACTCTCGGCATAGCACATTCATACCATCTCGTGCATCTGTTGTGCTCCTTCATTGTCACTTCTCCTAGATCCACCCTAGTTATCTGACGATAGTCGAGGTCGTTATGTCCTCTTTGGTTTTGTGAATCGGGAGTGGCGATCTCTGCAAACTTATGTCTAAAAGTTTCCACTAAAACCCTTGAAACTATTTTGGGTTTCTTGGCAGATTTAGTAGTAGAAGCCTTGAGTGAACTAAAATCAAAGGTTGGTATGGGTAAAACCACCTTCCCTTTCCTTGGAGTTTTCTTAAGTAACCATTGAGGCATGCCTGGAGGGATTTTCCATTATTGGAGAAGTTTTTATCATACTTTCGGGGGAGGGAGATCCACTGGTGGAGTGGGGACAGTTACCAGTGTGGTAGCAGATTTGGTGAAAAGTGGTGTAGGGGGAGGCATACCTGTAGTTACTTTGGTCCTAGTAGAGAGGGGTGAGAGTCCGAAGAAAATGCTGGCCATGACTGATGAAGTGGAAGGGGAAAGAGGGGGTAGAAGTGGTTGTGAAGTAGGAAGCACAGATCCTAACGCCAAAGCTGGTATGCAAGAGATAAAGTCACTTCAGTTGGGCAGTAAGCAAATGGTGAAACTAGGGGCTAGCTCACTTCTCTTTCCAAAGAAATTTCTCCTATTTCTAGTGGTGTTGGTGATTCTGGCACATTCACCATTTCAACTGGAGTAACAATTGAAGGGGTTTCTTGTTCTCTTCTCTTCTTGAAAAACTTGACCTTTATAGGTCCCTTGGAAGAGCTTTTGTCCTTTTCCTTTCTCGGAGGGCCATGTCTCTACAAAGAACCAACTTTGAAAAATTATATTCTTTGAAACTCATTCCCTAAGAGGTGAGCCATGCCTTGGTGCGTGTGAGAATTAGGGCCGATCTATCTGTAATGGAGGCTTTTTCACCGATAGACCAATCAATAGGTGGGAAAACATATTGATCTTCATTCAATCCGTCATAGGAAGGATCTAGAACACTTTCATTATCACCAGTACCTTCTGGTATGTCAGCAAGCTCGAGTGTCTAAATCTCTGCAAGTGTCAACCTACTATGATCTTTTCTTCGGACAAAGCAAACTCATCACGTAAATCAATCTAGATGTCTTCTATGCTTGGTACGTACGGGTGCAGAGTTCCATATGACTTAAGGACTCCTCAAAATTCAAACCCATCTCTGGGATTCATGTGCTTTTTCAACTTATCTTGAAGCTCATGTACAACGTTCTTGGCTTTCACCACCATTGAACAAGTATACCTTCCAATAGAAATTGGGAAGGATATAGCAGCCTTGTGTTTACTCTGTTGGAATTTGTGAAAATCCAACAATTTCCTGACCAACTCCATCAAGATTAGTTTGTCCCCTGGATATCTGGGAAAATGGAAAGGATCCCCTTGGTACATGACTACTTGAAGATATGTGAACTTCTTGAATTGCAAGAAGACACAACCCCATTTTGAAACTTCAGCCCATGCTTCATCGTAGATTCTTGTTTTCCTCGGGCCGGGGTTTAACCTGCAAATGTTCTTGTACAAGAAGGCATCATTTACCATTTTGAATTGGTCTTTAGACCCCTTTCTTGTTAACTAAGGAAAATATCGATAAACATGTTCCACTATCTTGTTCCCCTTTGTGTCCAATCCAGGATAATTCCTCATGCCGACCTGCATAGGTGACATACGAGGACATATAAAACTTCCCAGTAGACAAGACTGTTGTCATCTGAGAATCTATCTCATTACTGATAAGGGTTCCCCAATCAATCCCCTGTTGATTCTTCTTAATAATGATCATGAATTGGTACATCCATCCTTGGAAAACATTTGATTCGGGGAAACCAAAAACCTAACTCAACAGAGTAATGATATCATTGATTTCCTGAATGAAATCACTTCTAGGAACAAGTCTTGGGAACCTAGAAACAATCGGCTTGGCTTTGATTAGGAACTTCTTGTTCACGTGTTTGATACAATCCTCCTGATCATTGTCCCAAGATTTTTGGGCTGACTTGAGATCTACATCTCCATACTCCTCAAAGTTAGGTAGCTTGAGAAGATCATCGAAGTAACCTCCGTCCAACTTGATTACGACCTCTCCCGATTTTTCATAGAACGAGAAGCAGAGTCATAGTTTGAAGCACAGGCCAAGATGAACTTGGGGCACTGAGTAGACATGGGGAAACTTGCTACAAGAGGAAGACCACTGCTTACTATTGATTTCATCCATGGGGTTTGGGAAGAACTCTTGACTCTATTCCAAAAATCTTCCATATCTATGTTTCCGAGTTCTGTATCCCGGATGTCGTAATTACAATCAATGTAGGAGGGAGACTCCACCTTCCTAAATTTGTACTTCATCCTCCCTGACTTTTCAATCTTATCTTGTGATGAACCAGGGTCTGACATGAGGAATTTCAAAGGAGGAATGAACTGATTGCTTTTGATTTTTAGACACTTCGGATTTGAGGACCTTCTCAACAATCTCAGAGGCTCAAAACAATGGAGAGTATCGAAGATCAGAAGGTGTTGAACACTTTAAAAAACCTGCAACACTTGGAGATGTCAGAAATTTTGAAATGTCGACCACACTTTGGAGATGTTGGAAAGTTTGAAATGTCGACACCTTTGGAGATGTTAGAAAGTTTGAAATCTCGACACTTTGGAGATGTCAGAAAGTTTGAAATTTCGACACTCGAGATATCAAAAATTTTGAAATGTCCGACACATTGGAGATGTTGGAAAGTTTGAAATGTCTAACACACTGGATTTCCCGAAACACTACGAGTTTCGGAAGCTGCAGAACAACCTGCGAAACCCGAAAAGAGGGAATCGGGTTGTGGTTAGGTCAAGATACGCAAATTCCTCTCCACTGTTTATGACTCAATGGTATATTCCAAGGAATAAAACTAAGCTTTTCAAGGGGGAACCCTAAAATGCAAACCTGATTGGAAAATAACCCAAAAAGGAAAAAGTAAACAAAAACCAAAAACCTGAACCAAAAGAAAGAGGGATTTTAGGAAGCTTATTATACAATCCTTCCACAAACTTCATAAACAAAGAACAAGGGAAATACCTTCAATCAGATTGAAAAATGATAAAAAACAAGCAACGCAATCAAGCATGAAGACGATTCGGGTTACTGAGGATCAAGATGCATGCACAAAAATCCACGAGGTAAAAAGTACGTCTGGTAAAAATGACATGGAAATCGAGTATTTATAAGAAATTTCACATTTAATACACTTCAGTTGACACATGTCAACTACCCGAAAACTCAACATTAATGCCATGTCAGCATGCTTAGGGAGTCTCGAGAACCCGACACAAAGGATTTTGTATTAATTCGGGTTTTGAGTTGCGGGAAACAAGCGACATGAAGCATGATGCTTGATGGTCCTAAACCCGATACAAAGGAGAAAATCAGGTTTTAGGAATCAGAAGACATGTGACATGAAGCATGTTTTAAACAAGGCATGTTTCAATGCTCGGAGAACCCGAAAACCTGATACAAAGGAGCAAATCAGGTTTTGGGAATCGGAAGACATGCGACATGAAGCATGTTTTGAACAAGGCATGTTCCGATGCTTGGTGGACCCGAAAACCCGAAAGACTTACTTGATGCAGGTTTTAGGTTTCAGGGAACAGACAACATGAAGCATCCAAAACACATGTTGTCTTGCTATTGAAACCCGAAAACCTGATTATCTCTCTGAAAGGGCATTCTTAGGAAACCAGCTCAAAAATTTCTTAGGGTTATCTCATTTTTGGTGTAAACACAAAAATGAGATAACAACTAGCTCTAGTTGGGGACTTTCTTTGTGATATCAAAGGAAGAGAACTCAAAATCTCTAGCTTTATCCATTGGGCTACGGAGTCAGAAAAGAAGAAAACCGAAAACAAAACAAGGAAAGAAAGAAGACCAAAAGCAAACACATGACAGAAAATAAAGTATGTACAATGCAAAAGAGCATCTTGCATTAATGATGGAACAACTTCAGATGTTGGCCACTGAAAGGCAAGGGGAGTAACTCTCCATCAAGATATGATAGATAGAAACTATTTTCACCACTCAGCTGATGAATCTTAAAAGGTCTTTTCCACAAAGAATCAAACTTTCCATGCATTCCTTTCTACTCCCTCCTCTTATCCCAAAGCAACACCAGATCTCCAATTTGGAAATTACGTTGCCTTGATTTCTTGTCAAAAATTTTCTTTACTTTGCTTTGATGATCTACAATGTGATCAACCACCTTGCTTCGTTCCTCTTCTAGCCTTGCTAGGTACATAACCCTTTTTTCAATAGAACCTTGAAAAGTCACATCTTCGACTGCTTTGGCCAATCTGTATAAGGTGGTAACTCTCTTCGAGATAGGGATCTCAAAGCATCGATCCCATACAAGATTACTTGGAAAGGGGACATCCCTATAGCTCACTTTGGGGTAATACAATCCGCCCACAATGCATCATACAATGCTTCGTGTCATGTCCTCTGGTTTTCATCTACTAGCTTTCTAATTATGGTAACCAGGTTCTTGTTGCTGGACTCAGCTTGCCCATTGCCTTGGGGATAATAATCAGATGAGTGAGTCAGGGTGATGTCGAATCCATAGAAAAAAAAATTTAACTCATGCGATGAGAAATTGGAGGCATTATCAGCCACAATCTTATGAGGCACACCGAATCTGACAATTATATTTTCTTTAAGGAATTTGCACATGGCTTCTGAGGTTGCTTGCTTGATTGGTGCAACTTCCACCCACTTGGTAAAATAGTCTATAGCAGTCAGCATGTAATTGTGTCTGGCACTGGAGGTAGGATTCAACATTCCAATGAAGTCAATTCCCCACTGGCGGAAAAGGTTCTTCAATCACTACGGGCTTCAAGGGAAGAGCTGCTAGCTTAGGGTGACCAACGAAATGTTGACAAGCTTCACACTTGGACACCCACTCTACTGAGTCCCAAAAGAGAGTAGGCCAATAGTACCTAGCCCGTAGGATCTTATAAGTTGTTACAAAGGATGAGAAATTTCCTCCGCATGCTAGACTATGGAAGGATTCTAGTAACTTTACCTGCTGTGACTTATCAACACAGCGCAGGAATACACCATCAATACCTTTCTTATATATTTTGTTATCCCACAAGAGGTATCTTGCAGATCTTAACTTGACTGTCCTCTTCTATTTTTAGCTTAAATGTAGGGGGAATTCACCATAAGTCAGAAAGAAAGCAATATCTGTGTACCATTCATCAGTTGTGCTCACTAAAAGCACCATGGGCAACTTTGAAGAGGTGTCTTTGGTCCTTTCGCATTATGTTTCAGCATGATTTTCCACGATCAATTGGCATAAGTCCCTTTCTCATACCAACTTGGTAGGTCTAATGTCCAAGTCATACTCCTAAACTTTAGCTATCCAGGTACCTCGTTGACTACCCAGCTCTTGTTGAGTCAAAATGGATTTAACGGCGGTGTCGGGAACGAGAACAAGGGTATGAGAGTTCAGCACATATTACCTGAAATGTTTCACCGCTCGTACCACCGCATAAACATGCTTTTCAATTTGTGACATTTTTAGTTCATGTTCCTTTAATGGCAGCTCATGAAAGTGATGGGAGCTTCAATGCCCTCCCCATTCTCCTGCATCAGGATGGCTGACACTGTGTGAGCGGAGGCATAGCTGTACATGATGAAATCTTTTTGAAATCTGGACATACTAGGATAGGAGTGCAAGCAACTGCCCTTTTGACTTCATCAAATGCAAGCTTCCCTTCAGTACTCCATCGAAATGGAATTTTTCCCTTCATCATCCCAAGGATATCCTTGGTTTTATCAGTGAAATCAGGTACAAACCTTCTCAGGAAATTGACCTTTCTGAAGAAGGAGTGAACCCCATTTTGCTTTGTGGGTAGGGTAAGGATTTGAATGGCCTTCACCCTTTCTGGATTGATCTTAGTTCCTTATCTAGTCACAATATGACCTAGCAATTTTCCTTCGGTCACTCCAAACATGGACTTCTTGGGATTTAATGAAATTCCATGACACCGGCATCTCAAGAGTACTTGTTCTAGATGATCATAATGATCACTCTATTTTTTAAAGAAAATGGTCAAGTTATCCAAATATACCACTACGGATATGCCCATCAAGTTCTTGAATGCTAATTACATAGCTCTTTGAAAGGTAGCTCTAGCGTTGATTAAGCCGAAAGGCATCCTCCTGTAAGCAAAGGTCCCCCATGGGGTTGTGAAAGTTGTCTTGTGTTGATCCTTTGCAACTACTTCAACTTGATTATATCCTAAAAATCATTGAGCATGGATAGCATTTCTAATCCAAGAACTTGATCCTGTAACACCGATCCATGATAGGTAAGGGATAGTTGTCTTTTAAAGAAGACTAATTCAGGTTCCGAAAATCAACACAAATCCAGATTTTGCCATTCTTCTTCCTGACAGGGACGATGTTAGCAATCTAGGTGGAGTGATGGATTGGAAAATAATTCGGCATCTAACATTTTCGAATTTCCATAAGGATAGTCTCGAGATCTTGGGATTGTAATGTCTTTGCTTCTGCCTGTAAGGTTTTACATCAAGCTTCAAAGGAATATTGTGTTGTACATCTTTGGGCTTGAAGGATTTTAAATCTGCATAGGACCAGGCTAAGACATCCATGTATCTCTTTAGGAGTGAAGTGAATTTTGCTTTCTCCTCGGGGAACAACATTTCCCAATATTCACCATCCGAGGTTGATCAGATGAACCTAGATTGACTTGATCTACTTCCGAGGAAGAAGCTCCTTCATTTTGTCTCTTGTTTTGAATGAAACGGTCATGCTTGTCAAACAAGCCCTCCAGAGAAACCAACCCTTTGGGAATCTTGTTGCCTTTAAGCTAAATAAACTCACCATCAACCTCTTGATATGGATCTGAAATAGATTCACGGAAAGCTGATTCCGAACCTTCAAAGTACAGCTCACTAAAATTGTTAGCTTTTTCTAGAAAATACAACACCTATTGATCATCATTGAACACTTGCTAATGAGTTACATTATCTAGGACACTGGGACGATACACAATCAATGTGTCTTGTTTGAACTAAGGATGAGGGAGAAGGAGGGATGCAGACATGGCTAAAGAATCAGCCTTGTCATTATAATCTCTCAAAACTTCTTTGATGGAGAATGCGTCAAAGCATTCTATATTATCCCAAACTTTGTTCCTGTAATGTCTCAGGTGATCATTTTTCACTTGATAGATCCCTTTGACCTGGTTGACAATCAGCTCTACGTCTCCTTGAACCTTGAGATTTTGAATTCCCTTTTTTGGCCATTTCTAATCCTAATAACAAAGCTTCATATTCAGCAGTGTTATTAGTATTATCAAACTGCAACTTGAAGGCAGAGGGAAAGATCTCAGAATCAGGAGATATAAGAACTACACCAGTGCCTGATCCAGTGGTTGAATAGCTACCATCGAATTCAAGGGTCCAAATGGCATTAGAATCTTCTTCCTTGACATCTACAGCTGGTACCTCTGATGTCATGAAGTAATTTCCATAACTAGTGTCTTTGAAAATAATTTGAGCCTTAGGGTCATCTGATTTAGTTACCAAATACTTTGCCTGAGGCTCAGGATGGAGAACATGATAAACCCCATTGACTGGAATTCTAGCCTTGGTCTAATCCATATTAATCTCTCCTCCGACGTCTTTACAAAAACCTCTACCCAAGAGGATATCGTAAGCTGCAGGAATGTCAGTGACTAGAATGGTCATTTTCACTCTCTTTTCTCGGGAAGGCAACGAATGCAAATGTGCATCTTTGATCTAACCAATCAAGGTAACTTGCTTGGTCTCCATGGAATAACACCGTCCATATGACTTAGTTAAAGTAAGCCTAAGGGCATGGGCTACTTTTATGGGCATAACATTGTTTGAGGCCCCGAGTCGATGATGTAATTCTTTGAGTTTAAACCCATTTATAAGCAAAGACAAATAGAATGGTTCAATATTTTCCTGAAGAAGAGGCAGAGGTCAGATTATTCTGAGGTGGGAATTGAGTAGGATTTTGGAAAAAGGCCTTTTGAAGGTGGGGAAATGTTAGCTTTACTTCTAATGAATTTGGCAAGTTTTTCGAACTGTTCAGGATTTGACTGAAGGTACTCTACTTCTGACATTTGGATCTTGGTTCTTTTTGCATGATCGATAATGTCAAAAGTAGTATAAGAAGGAGTGATAGTAGTTTTGGTTCTAATCACGTGAGCTTGAGTGGGGCAACCGACCTTAGGAGAAAGAGAATGAGGAGAATTTGTTACCTTTTTTGGTGACTTCTTTTCGATTTGCTTTGAAATAGGAGCACCTCTCTTAACTATAGCGATGGAAGGTTCCTTTTTCTTCTCCTTGGGGCTTTCAAGAGGTTTTTTTGGATTACGATATTAGGATTGAGTGAAGACAGAAAATGACTGACCATCCGGTGCACATTCATCTTCTTCGTATTCCAAATACCCAATGTTGGAGTTGCTAGCTGAATCGTCATAAGACTCATCAAAGATATCCGAAGCTTTAAAAGCCTTGGGGAATCTTGTTCTTCTGGTTCTTCCTCTTCTTCAACTATCTCTACTTGTCACATTAACGGGAGGAGCTTTGATTGCAGTCTTGGTTGAGCAGGAGTTAACCACGGCCTATCTCTTACAGGTGCACCATTGGTGTTATTGAAATTCTATCTAGGGATATCCCGATACGGAACATTGCCCACCTGTTGGGACATTTGATTTTTCAAAGCAATCAAATCATTAGCCATCTTTTGAATCATAGGGTTAGTATTACCTTGGGAAGAACCTTGATTTTTAGGCTTGGGTGCATCTTTCCTGATTCTTCCTGCCAGAATGAGATCATCTTCTATTTCAATAGCTGTGGACTGAGTGATAGCCAAATCAGGAATAATTGACCTTCTTAATAGGAAGCTCACATTAGGGGGTTGAGCATTAATGAAGAAGCATTTCTGATTTTTGAGTAGGTACAACTATTTCTGGAATCTTTCTTATCAGCTTGTTGAATTTTTCCACGAAGTCCCACATGGGCTCGTGAGATTCCTTCTTCATATGGGTAAGTTGTGCTAACAAAGCATGAGAATCTTCAGCTGTTTTAAATCATGCTTTGAATCTGGTCCTCATGGCAGCCTAGTTTTTGATGCATGTATTTGGAAGGTGGTAAAACCAATCGGCTGTTGCACCATGTAATGTTTCAACGAAGAGTCAAACGGAGACATCTTCATGAGCTACTCCAAGAACACCACATGCTACAAAGAAAGATGCAATGTGTTCATCAGGATGCTACTTCCCATCACCATTGAACTTGGGAATGTTTTTACATGACCCATGTGGTAACTCGTGCAATGGTGGAGTTAAAAAAAGAGGACCGATAGCTGCGCCCCAAGGCACAGGTTGTGCTGCCATCCGTCTGAAAAGAGTGTGTATGGGGATCTGAGTGTCAGATAAGAATAATGCGCAACAAGTTGTAGACATGTCTCATTCTACGAGGATCCAGTTTCACGAACGGTGAAGAAGGTTAAAAATAACGCTATTGGGGAAAGACTAAAATTGTGTTGTTGTAGCAACTCAAAGAGTGGATCAATTTCACCCCGGCTCTTACTGGAGAGTGAAGATATTTCCAGCCAGATTGAATCGAGAAAGAGATCTTGTTGAAAATAATGCAAATATGGAGTCGCGACACCAAGAGGATAAGCTTTATACTATTAATCTTTATTCCCAGTGGAGTTGCCAAAAATGGTTAATCTGTATTCCCAGGTGGAGTCACCAAAAAACTGTTGGTTGGATATTTTGTCAAGTCAAAATATGAGGTTTAACCACATTACATGGGATTAAATCCCTCCTCAAAGACGGGTGAGGTTGTTTGTTTAATACTAATCTAAAACACAATAGAAATAATGCGTGCAATATTCACACTAATCTAACCATTGGGGTTTGGATAGAATCCTGAAATTCATATCCACACTATGTGAAGATGTTGTTTTATAAATGGAATGGGTCGGAAATTATTATTATGGAAAAAACACAATGGAAAGGAAATGAGAGGAACGTATTTTCTTTCGAGTAAACACATAGCACGAAATAATCATATAAGCTTTAGATAACAAATGTAATGTTTGAAATGATTAGAATCATCAAGATGCTAAACAAATAATAGCTTAAGATTATGAACATAAGAACAATATCTTAAGAAAGATACATCTCACAACACAAAGTTTACAAAATAGCATCAGCTTCTATTCCTCAAATGATTAAAAGAAAACACAAAGTTTTTCTTCTTCACAATAGTTCTCAATATTCCAAAAATCTCAACCCCTTGGAATGTACGTACATCCCTTATTTATAATAAAAATAGTTGAGAGAAAATAGGACAAACCCTATAAAACAGTCTTTTCTAACAAGAGTCCCATTTTACTTGGCCCTCACGCAGGAGACCAAGTCAAAACTTAAGATCGATCACTCAAGACTTCACATGTTTCATGAGTGTCACTTGGCATACTGGGAGCTTTCTCAACCTTTTGTTAAGTTTTCTTAGGGTCTCCAAAGTATGTTCAATCTTTACAAACTGTCAATAATTTCTATAATAAATCTGTGAGTTGGTTCATGTTGAATTGATTCTTGGATTTGTTTGAAAAGATCATCAACTGGTAGGACACGAATCTCCACTCAACACTTTTACACATATTTTCATCAGTTCTTCTTCCAGGTCACTCTTACCATCAATCAATTGATCTCTTGATTCTCTCAATTTACTGCAAGCTTCGTTGAGAATCTTTACCCTGAACCTGATGGTTTTGGTCAGCTGGAAATGCTTATCCGCATGTGGGATGATGCCTTCTTCTACCAAGATGCGTGATGGGATTTGCTTCAGTATCTAGAGAGCTTCAAAAGTCAACTCCAGGTGCCCGATCTCTTGAGAGAAATCATCATCCATCTTTTCCCCATCACTTTGTATATTCCCCAAAGATTGATAAACTTCTACGGTGTCTTGAATCACTTCTTTCCCCTGTAGGAGCAGCCTTTTGGTCCATTCATCGATCACCCTCCCTTTTTCATTAATATTTTCAATTACAGGCACTGATGAGAAGTCAAACCCGATAGGATCAAAGGATGATGAAATGGAATTAAGGGTTTTGAGAGCTTAAGCAATACCTCAGTCAACTACTCCACCTTTTCTTTAAGCTTATCTCTGTTGTCTTTTGTCTCCTTCAATTTCTAGCATCGCACATTCATAGCATCTCGTGCATCCTGTTGTGCTCCTTCTATTGTCACTTCTCCTAGATCCACCCTAGTTATCTAATAGTCAGAGGCTGTTATGTCCTCTTTGGTTTTGTTAGTCACAGGAGTGGAGATCTCTACAAACTTATGTCCAAAAGTGTCCACTAAAACCCTTGAAACTATTTTGGGTTTCTTGGCTGATTTAGTAGTAGAAGCCTTGAGTGAACTAAAATCAAAGGTTGGTATGGGTACAACCACCTTCCTTTTCCTCAGAGTTTTCTCAAGTAACCATTGAGGTGTGCCAGAGGGAGTTGCCATTGTTGTAGAAGTTGGTATCATACTTTCAGGGGGAGGGAGATCCACTGGTGGAGTGGGGACAGTTACCAGTGTGGTAGCAGATTCGGTGAAAAGGGGTGTAGGGGGAGGCATACCTGTAGTTACTTTGGTCCCAGCAGAGAGGGGTGAGAGTCCGGAGAAAATGCTGGCCATGACTGATGAAGTGGAAGGGGAAAGAGGGGGTAGAAGTGGTTGTGAAGTAGGAAGCACAGATCCTAACGCCAAAGCCTGGGATGCAAGAGATAAAGTCACTTCAGTTGGGCAGTCAAGCAAATGGTGAAACTAGGGGCTGGCTCACTTCTCTTTCCAAAGAAATTTCTCCTATTTCTGGTGGTGTTGGTGATTCTGGCACATTCACCATTTCAACTGGAGTAACAGTTGAAGGGGTTTCTTGTTCTCTTCTCTTCTTGACAAACTTGACCTTTATAGGTCCCTTGGAAGAGCTTTTGTCCTTTTCCTTTTTAGAGGGCCCCGCCTCTGTAGCAACCAACTTTGAAAAATTATCTTCTTTGAAACTCATTCCCCAAGAGGTGAGCCATGCCTTGGTGCATGTGAGAATTAGGGCTGATCTATCTATAATGGAGGCTTTTTCACCGATAGACCAATCAATAGGTGGGAAAACATATTGATCTTCATTCAATCCGTCATAGGAAGGATCCAGAACACTTTCATTATCGCCAGTACCTTATGGTATGTCAGCGAGCTTGAGTGTCTGAATCTCTGCAAGTGTCAACCTTTTATGATCTTTTCTTGAGAAAGCAACCTCATCGCGAAAATCAATCCAGATGTCTTCTATGCTTGGTGCATGTGGGTGAAGAGTTCTATATGACGTAAGGACTCCTAGAAAGTCAAACCCATCTCGGGGCTTCATGTGCTTTTTCAAATTATCTTGAAGCTCATGTACAACGTTCTTGGCTTTCACCACTGTTGAACAAGTATACCTTCCAATAGAAATTAGGAAGGATACAGCGGCCTTGTGTTTACTCTATTGGAATTTGTGAAAATCCAACAATTGCCTAACCAACTCCATCAAGATAAGTTATTCCCCTGGATATCTAGGAAAACAGAAAGGATCCCCTGGGTACATGACTACTTGAAGATATGTGAACTTCTTGAATTGCAAGAAGACACAACCACATTTTCAAACTTCAGCCCATGCTTCATCACAAATTCTCGTTTTCCTCGGTTGGGGTTTAACCTACGAGATGTTTCTAAAACAAGGCATCATTTACCCTTCTCAATTGGTCTTTAGACCCTTTCTTGTTAATCGAGGAAAATAATGATAAACATGTTCCATTGTCTTGTTCCCCTTTGTGTCCAATCCAGGATAATTCCTCATGCCGGCTGCTGCATAGGTGACATACGAGGACATATAAAACTTCCCAGTAGACAAGACTATTGTCATCTAAGAATCTATCTCATTCTTCGATAATGGTTCCCTAATCAATCCCCTATTGATTCTTCTTAATAATGATCATGAATTGGTACATCCATCCTTGGAAAACATTTGATTCGAGGAAACCAAAAACCCGACTCAACAGAGTAATGATATCATTGATTTCCTGAATGAAATCACTTCTAGGAACAAGTCTTGGGAACCTAGAAATAGCTGGCTTGGCTTTGATTAGGAACTTCTTGTTCACATGTTTGATACAATCCTCCTGATCATTATCCCAAGATTTTTGGGCTGACTTGAGATCTACATCTCCATACTCCTCAAAGTTAGGTAGCTTGAGAAGATCATCAAAGTAACCTCCATCCAACTTGATTACAACCTCTCCCGCCTGATTTTTCACAGAATGAGAAGCAGAGTCATAGTTTGAAGCATAGGCCAAGATGAACTCGGGGCACTGAGCAGACATGGGGAAACCTGCTGCGAGAGGAAGACCACTGCCAACTATTGATTTCATCCATGGGGTTTGGGAAGAACTCTTGACTCTATTCCAAAAATATTCCATATCTATGTTTCCAAGTTCTGTATCCTAGATGTCATAATTACAATCAATGTAGGAGGGAGACTCCACCTTCCTAAATTTGTACTTCATCCTCCCTAATTTTTCAGTCTTATCTTGTGATGAACCAGGGTCCGACATGAGGAATTTCAAAGGAGGAATGAACTGATTGCTTCTGATTTTTAGACACTTCGGGTTTGAGGACCTGCTCAGCAATCTCAGAGGCTCGAAACAATGGAGAGTATCGGAGATCAGAAGGTGTCGAACACTTCAGAAAACCCACAACACTGGAGATGTCAGAAAATTTGAAATGTTTGACACACTGGAGATGTCGGAAAGTTTGAAATGTCCGACACACTAGAGATGTCGAAAAGTTTGAAATGTCTGACACACTGGAGATGTCGGAAAGTTTGAAATGTCTGACACATTGGAGATGTCAGAAAGTTTGAAATGTCGACACACACTTTGGAGATGTCGAAAGTTTGAAATGTCGACACCTTGGATTTCCCAAAACACTGCGAGTTTGAAGAAGCCAGCAAACAACCTACGAAACCTAAAAAGAGGGAATCGGGTTATGGTTAGGTCAAGATACACAAATTGCTTCTCACCGCTTATGACTCAATGGTATATTCCAAGGAATAAAACTAATCTTTTCAAGGGGGAACCCTAAAACATAAACCTGATTGGAAAATAACCCAAAAAGGAAAAAGTAAATAAAACCAAAACCCGAACCAAAAAGAAAGAGGGATTTTAGGAATCTTATTATACAATCCTTCCACAAACTTCATAAACAAAGAACAATGGAAATACCTTCAATTAGATTGAAAAATGATAAAAAATGAGCAACGCAATCGAGCACAAAGATGAGTCGGGTTACAGGTCGAAGACGCATGCATGAAAATCCACGAGGTAAAAAGTACGTCTGGTAAAAATGACATGGAAATCTAAGTATTTATAAGAAATTTCACATTTAATACACTTCAGTTGACACGTGTCAACTACCCAACAACTTGACATTAATGCCATGTCAGCATGCTTGGGATTCGAGAACCCGACACAAAGGATTTCGTATTAATTCGGGTTTCAGGTTGCGGGAAACAAGCGACATGAAGCATGATGCTTGATGGTCCCGAAACCCGATACAAAGGAGAAAATTAGGTTTCGGGAATTGAAAGACATGCGACATGAAGCATGTTTTGAACAAGGCATGTTTCGATGCTCAGAGAACCCGAAACCCGATACAAAGGAGAAAATCAGGTTTCGGGAATCGGAAGACATGCGACATGAAGCATGTTTTGAACAAGGCATGTTCCGATGCTCGGAGGACCCAAAACCGAAAGACTTACTTGATGCGGGTTTCGGGTTTCGGGAACACACAACATGAAGCATCCAAAACACATGTTGTCTTGCTATTGAAACCCGAAAACCCGATTATCTCTCTAAAAGGGCATTCTTAGGAAACCAACTCAAAAATTTCTTAGGGTTATCTCATTTTTGGCGTAAACATAAAAATGAGATAACAAAGTGGGTGAGGATAAATACAATATAGGTAAATAAAGGACCTGGGTGAATATGAACTAAGGTAAATACCTACTCTAACACCCCCCTCAAGTAAAGCTAGGGGTCCAAAATAAAAGTGGCATATCCATAGTATGAGTCCTGGAAACTAGGCCTGATGAGGTACTCATGTACAATATATCCATGAAGAAATCTCAAACCAAAAGAAGGAAATAATCCTGCTATAAGGAAAGAGAAAGAATAAGAAGAAGGAATATGTTCTCATGAACACCCCCAAGAACAACTCCCGAAACCCCAAACATTGCATGCAACACAAGGTAGTGAGGTGATGTAAAAGGCTTCATAAATATATCTCGCAACCTCTTTGTTGAGTCGGAATGTACTCCAAGAAAATAACTCCATCCTAAATGTGCAAACAAATGAAGTGGATGTGAATCTCAATATGCTTGGTCCCCTGGTGCTCAACTACGTTACAAGAAATGTGAATTGCACTTTGGTTGCCACACCAAAGTACAATCAGTGAATCATGTGGGAATCCAAACTCTTTTAATAACTATTAAATCCAAATAATTTGTTGACTCATTGTAACTTCTACCCTGTACTTTTCCTCTGAAGATGAAAGTGTAATAGCATGTTGCTTTTTACACGCCCAAGCAACTGGAGAAGAACCAAGATAAAAAAGATAGCTAGAAGTGAAATTTATTTAATCAATAGAACCAGCCTAATCTAAATCTGTATATCCAACCAATTAAGTAAAACCCCTAGTGTAGTGTAGGCCAAAGTGGGAAGCACCTTGCAAATAGCGCAAAATCCTTTTAGCGAGCTTGTCGGTGAATACTATCAAGAGAATGTGCAAAGTGAGATACAATCCATACTACAAATGAAATATCAGGGTGAGTATGGGTCAAGTACATGAGACTCCCACCAACCGCCTACACAATGTAGGATAACAAAGTGGTGCGGTACATGTGAAAGTAAGAGTGACCCCAAATTGAAAAGGAGATAGACTTGGCTTGCAATCATCCATATAAATGTGTTAAAGAAGATCATGGGTGTACTTTTTCTAACTCAAATGAATCCCAAGATATGTCCTAGAAATCTACAAACCAAGTAAATAATGCGATAACCCAAGATATTTCATTTCAAACTGTGTAGAAAGATCCCTCTAAATATTTTGAATGTGTGAAGAAGAGATGCTAGTAAGTAACATATCATCAACATACAAGACAAATATCACAATATCCTCACCAACATGTTGGAGATACATTGGCAATGAATAAAACCAGTAGATAGAAGAAAAGAATCCATCTTCTCATACCAAGCCCGAGGGGCTTGTTTAAGACTCAGAAAGAGACTGCGGAGTCTACAAACAAGAGAAGAATCCTAAAAAATCTAGCTGATTTCTCCATGTATATTTCCTCTTGTAAATATCCATGTGAAAATTCACTCTTCATTTCCATATGGAATACGATCCACCCCCGTGATGCATCATTAACAATTAAAAGGCGTATAGAATTTGTCTTGGAAATGGGTGTAAAATTCTTAGAGTAATAAATAGCTTCAACTTGTGAAAACCCCTTTGCAACAAGAAAAGACGTATACTTATCAATGGACCCATTAGTTGTGTATTTGATTTAGTATACCCACTTACACCTAACCATCTTTCTTCTTTTAGGAAGAGATACCAAATCCCAAGTATGATTCTTCATCAAAGAAGAATACTTAGCTGCCATCGCATCATCCCACTCCTGTATCCCATGAGCCTTTGAAAAGGATTGTGGATCCTCAGAAACTACCTGACACAAAATTCTAGAACCTATAGAATGTGTGTGATGATGCCTAGTGGGTGGAAGATCCTGTATGAAAGGTGCTACCTCAGAAACTATAGTACGAGCCCACTTAGGCATAGTGAAAACATCAGTGGGAATAGGATCCTCAATGGCATCTATAACCTCTTCATCAACCTCCTCAAAGAAATGATTCTCAAGATGAGATGAAGGAGGCATGGAAGAAGATGAAGAATCATGAGGATTGAAGTGCTCATCAAACTAAACATGTGTTTGAAAAATAGCATGATGAGTATTAGGGTCTAAAACTAGATAAGCTATCATGTCTACACAATAGCCTACAAATATCAAGGTTGTTCTCTTCTTATCCAAGGCTTTCCTTTTATTATTTGGCACAAAGGCCCAAGCATGGCTCCCAAAGACTCAAAAAAATGAGACATTTGGCTTAGTGTTGGACCAATCTTCCTCTAGATTCAAATGCTCAAGTGCTTTGTGTGGTGTGTGATTATGAATGTAGTTAGCACAATTAACTACTTTTTCCCAGTAGATAGGAGGTAAATCTCTAGAATGCATCATATAGTTAGTCATTTCCTTCAAATTTCTATTCTTCTGTTCTACTAAGCCATTCTGTTATGGAGTATGAGGAACAAAATGTTGGTGAATAATTCCTTGAGTTACCAAAAATTTAGAAAAACTCATTACTGAAGTACTCCCCCCCATTATCAATATGAAGGTTCTTTATGCAACTAAAATATTATTTCTCGACCAAATCCTTGAAGACTTTGAAGTGTGAAAAATATCACTTTTTTACTTGAGAAATTAAACCCAAGTATGCCTTGAGAAATTATCAATAAAGGTAAGTGCATACTTATCTCCATTGAAAGAGGGGGTAGGAAAAACCATCAAGTCACTATGTACAAGCTCAAGTGTTGAAGAAGCTCTCTTAGACAAATTCTTAGGAAAATGATCTTGGTGTTGTTTCCCTAATGCAAATTCATGACAAACTCCCTCAATACAAGAAACTATAGGAAGACCATCTACCATACCATGAGTACTCAACTCCTTCAAATATTTGCAATTGAGATGTCCAAATATTTCATGCCAAATCTTACTCTCTGAATCTGCATGAGAAACCAATCCTATCCCTATAGAGGAAGTTTCATCAAAACCCTCAAAGTGATATAGTCTAGAACTATGATCAATAATACCTTGAGAAACAAGTGAATGAGGATCCAAAAAATTTCATACTTCTACCCCATGTGGTGTAAAAGTCACTGTTTTTCCTTGACCAGAATGACAAATTTGATATACAGAAAGAAAATTTATTGTGATGTTAGGAACATATAGTGCATCTTGGATAATTCCACCATCAAATTGTATATCACATTTTCCCTCAAAAGAAAGAAAGGAAGAATCTCCAACCTCAATTTTAGAAGTATAACTCAAACCTAGAGAAACAAAAGATGCCTTGGATGAATTCATGTGATGAGAAGTACCAAAATCAATAACCCAATTGTCTACAAGTGGTGATTGAGATCTCCCAACAACATTAAGTGCCTTTCCATGTTGATCGAAGGAGGTAGAGTGGAGATAGAAATTTTGTGTTTCTTGACTACATCCTCTAAGGCTTGCATTTGCTTATAACACCTATGTTCTTCATGACCAATACCCCACAAAAAGAGCATGAAAGGCTAGACTTATTCTTGGATTTAGAAGACTCCTTAGGTTTAGAGTTGTTTTCTTTGGGTTTAGGAGCACTTTGAGATGGAGAAGGGGTGGATTTGGTTTTACTTTTTGGTTTTCCCTTTCCCTTAGGATTAGATGCAACTAATGCCTTTTGAGAGGTGGAAGACTCAAGGTGAGACAATTTAGATTCTTCCCTAGTAAGTATTTCACAAAATGTTTCTAAGTCAGGAATTTTGAATGTGTCACCTAAGGCATCCATGCTATAGAAAAAGGTAGAAGCAAAAATTTGGAATGGTCCTCTCAACTTAGATAGAATCAATTAAACACACTCTTCATCTTTATTATCTCTTCTACTTCCCTTTAATTGTGTCAACAAATGCTTGAACTTGGTAAGATAATCTATAATTGTTGGAAAATCTTTAGGTTTAAGAGAGGTGATCTCAATTTCAAGTTGCATGGCTCTCATATGATCCACCTTACTAAATAAATCTTCCAATTTCTTTCATATTTTGAAAGGAGAGTTTCATTTTTCCAAATGAAACATAAGAGTGTCACTTACATAAGTTCCTATCAAACACATACACTCATCAAATTTTCTTGAGTACTGAAATTTCTCATATTCTTTAGTGAACAATGGTTGTTCTGAAGAAGTTAAAGCCCATAATCCTTTCCACTTAATTATTATTTCCATTCTTGGTTTCCATGTGTGGTAATTATGTGTTGTTAATGGCTTAACATGATCTAATGTAGAAGTAGATACCATTCTCAAAAAATCACCAAAATAAATGTAAGAACCAAACAATGCAATAAGACCCCCAAGCAATGCAACAAGAGCCCCAGATTTTGGCACTTTATAATGAGTGTGTGTTAAAATATGGCACTTTATAATTATAGTGTGATTATAAAAATAAATATTTCTAATGGAAAGAGCACAAAAAAACAAGCACTTTTACAAAAAAATGGCACTCAAATCCGAGTTGTCGATTAAAAGATACAAGCTTTACAAGTTTATGCTCCACTTACTATTTTGGGGTGTCCCGCTAGTTTTGAGAACGTCACATATAATTGTTTCTTCTGGTAAAACCTGTTATTTCTAGACTATGTCAAAAATGCCCTTCACTACCCAAAATAGCAGTCTGTGGATTTTCCCAAAATAGCAAACCGTGCATAGCAACCCGCGCACCCCTACCAAAAAAGGAAAGAAATGTCCTACCAAAAACATTATGTTGCATGCCTCCCAAAAATGATACACCATAGAAGAAAAATACCTAATGTTGATCTCAAAAACTCAAAAAAAAACCCAGAAATTGATTTTACGAGTTTTCTTCCTCACCGACACGAATCACGAGGCAAACCAATGCGTTTCTTTACAACAACAAAAACTAAAAAAATTACTACCTCAAGAAATGGTCAAGTTTACAGTGAATCTTAGGGTTTTGTGACCTTAGGATCCAATGGTAGGCTCTTTTTACATAAAAATATATACAACAACAAAATATGGATAAATCGAATATATAAAAAAATATGTACAAAATGAAACTTATAGACGGATGTCAACAACAATCTCCTACTCTGATACCATAAAAAGAATGATAACTAGATCGTACCAAGCCAAAAACTCAAATGCTAATCAAACACCATGATTAATAAGATGAAATCAATTCACCAGAATAACTTTACATAAAACCTTTTCAAACAAATGAGCAGCAATATCATATATTATTATGGAACTCAATGAAATACAATGAGAATGGGCCTTGCTTATATAGGTAAGGAATAACAATCTAAGAACCATTCAAATTCATAAATCAAGCCATAAATCAAGGAAAGAACTAGTCATCAAAGAACTAGTCAAGACCAAAGATTTAGGAAATAACTAGACATCAAGGATCTAGTCAATAACATAGATCAAGGAAAGAACTATACCTAACAACTAGATAATATCTAAATAAATAAAAAGAAATATCCACACACATAAGTGGGTGAGGATAAATACAATAAAGGGAAATAAAGTACCTAGGTGAACATGAGCTAAGGTAAATACCTACTCTAAATGAATACGGCATTTGTAGATTTTTTGGGAATTTATGACATTCATAGATTGTGTTTGTGTGATGGATGGGATCAATTAATGACTATTACTAATTAGGATAGATTTCAATTATAAATCTTGGAGACACATGTTGAATATTGGAATGAAGGTGCTTGACATCTCTATTTAAGCATTGTCTATATTGGGCCTTTGGCAATCACTGTCACAATAGCCCTGTTCACTATGGGTGGCACTATCAAACACATTGAGCCTTCTTCCTATGAAGAGGTCAAGTCCGACCTAGCAGTATGGAATATTTGGTATGATGGTGATGTAATGTCGTTTATGGAAAGACTGTTTGGTCACTTTGTCCAAGTGACCAGCAGTGTGTTGGCAATGTGGAAGAAAGGAAGAGTCAAAGTGGGCAAGACTAAATTCCTTATTTTGTGAGCATTGCAGATGTGACAGGGCTCCCTACAAAGGAGACATTTATTTTAAATGATCGCTTCAGGAGGAGATGGATGATTTCCTATGTCCTAGTGAAAATATGAGAATGTATCACTCAAGGCTATGAATGGGACTTGCTTCCACAACCTTGGGATATGGTTGTTGAGCAATTGAGGAGGTACTTCACATTGGAGAAATGCTACAAATTGAGCTATGGACCTTAGATTTTTCTTCTTGCGCATCTTCGACATGATCGAAGGTAAACTTTGTGGTTTTTCTATTTCATTCACTTGAGAAGTCCCTTAAATTGGATAGAGAAGAGGAAGGTCCCTTCCTCCACCAAGGCCTTTTTATTTTCTCTTTAAAATGGTAGCTTCCCAAAAATAAATCTCACACTTCCCCTCTAAGCCAAAGCAAGTAGCATCATGTCCCCCCTCCACTTCCACAACCAGTTCCCTCTTTTTTTTTGACATCGCCACCACCTTCTTCTCCCTTCCGACTCTAATTTAGACATTATGATCATTATCCAGAGTGTTCTAGTGGTCTCCCCTATTCATTTTCTCTTGTCTCTCCCTTGTCTTCTCTAATGGCTCTTAACCCTTTCGGACCCCTCATAGCACTCTCATAAGGTCTCTAAACTACTTTTAGACCTGGCATCTACTTTCTCTCCACCTCTTGTGGATGCATCTCTCGGCTTCTCCACTCATCTCCTCAGAAATTGTAATGGCTACAACCGACTCAACTCACATGATCATGGAAGCATGTGCAGATGCCCCCTCTTTTTTTCATGGAAGTTAGCATGGACTTGGAAATTCCTGATGTGTTACAGGATCTCTCCTTGGTTTACCTTGTTTCTCCTCTGTCATAGAAAATGGGCTCCCCCACTATAGCTTTAGAACACCATGAGCATTTAGAGAAGAACTTGCCTAACTTACATGAGGCCATTGAAGATTATGTTACACTTAGTATTTGCTATCAAAGAATGGAAAAGTCACACACATGACTGGATGAAAATCAACGAAGACTTCCTAGAACACATTAAGTTAGTGGATGTGTTGGTTGAAGGAAGCCCTATGACTGATGTTAAGGATGAAGCAACTACTCTCATGAATATCCAGAAAATGTAATTTGAATGTGTCCAGTTTGGGAATTTTAGTTTTTAATTTTTTGCTACATACAGGATTAATTCTTCTTGTTTCATTGTAATATCTTTTTGTGAGGGATTTTTGTACAAGTATGTGGGTCATTTGGAAAAACCCACTTTTACTCTAATTCCAAATAGTTTTATGTTTTGGCATATCGTAGTCACGGCTAAGCTCCTAGTGTTTTCTTACATCCTTAAGATCACTATGCTCCAAATATTATGTCTTGTTATAACCTAGACTTCTCAAATCACAATATCCTACTTTATTTTGATAAAACCAAGTGACCACTAAGCTCCAAAAATATATGGTGTGGCATAGCGTATCATTGCCTAATGTCAAAATATAATTCTCTTACTAGTTAGGTGCTAGTGAAAACTAAGCTTGGAATATTATATTGTGGGATTAGAACCAGAAAATGTATAAATATCTTCCTCTTATTTGTTAGATGTTTTTCAATATCTTAATTATGAATTATTAAACCCTAGTGATGAAATATCCAAATAACATGTTGTGGCATAACCTAGTGGCAAAGTAGCTCAAAATATATTTCTTTTGTTTGTTAAATGCTATTGTCTTTTGAGCTCAAAATAATATATTGTTTAAGTACCTAGCGGCTGCTAAGCTCAAACTATGTTGATTCAAATTTGCTAAATCCCAACGACCATTAAGATCCAAATAGTATGTTTTGGTGTAACCCACCTACAACTAAGCTAATAATATCTTATTTCTTTTGTTTAAACCTAGTGAGTGCTAAGCTCCAAATATTATGTTGTGTCATAAGCTAGTAGACACTAAGCTCAAAATATCATTCAAGTAACTTGTTAAATGATAGACAACTAAGCTCAAAATAATATATTATGAAAGTGCCTAGACTCCACTTAGTTCAAAATATGTTAATTAAATTTGTTTAATCCTATCAACTCGTAAGCTCCATATATTATGTCGTTGTTTAAACTAGTGTCACTAAGTTCAAAATATCTTCCTGTAATTTTTTAACTGTTGTAAAATATTGTAACTATGAATTATTGAACCCTTGCGAATACAATCTCCAAATAATATGTTGTGGCATAAGCTAAGCGGCTACTAAGCTCAAAATATCTTAAACCATCGATAGTCTCCAAATATTATGTGGTGGCATAAGCTAGTGGGTGCTAAGCTCAAAATATCTTAAACCATCGATAGTCTCCAAATATTATGTGGTGGCATAACCTAGTGGGCGCTAAGCTCAAAATATCTTAATTCCAAATCTTAAATTCATACAAAAAAATCAACTAATTTATATTGGTCTTGATTTCTATAAAGATCTCCAAAGTTAATGTCCTTGATTAACTTAGAGGTCACTAAGCTCAAAACAACATAATTTAATTTGTTAAAACTTAGCAAATTCTAAGTTTACAATATAATTTTTTATTTTATGTTTAAGCATAACCTAGAGGACATTGGACTACAAATGTCTTTCTTTTGTTTGTTAAATACTAGTGACTTTTTAGCTCAAAATATTATATTATTAAGTACTTAGCACCGCTAAGCTTGATCTATGTTGATTAAAATTTGTTAAATCCTAGTGACCATTAAGATCCAAATATTATGTTTTGGTGTAACCTACTGGCCACCAAGCTTATAATTTCTTACTTTCTTTTGTTGAAACCTAGAGACTGCTAAGATCCAAATATTATGTTGTGGCATAACCTAGTGACCGCTAAGTTCAAAATATCTTAATTTGATTTATTAAATCCTAACCACGAATAGGCTTCAAAGATTGTGTTTTGGCATAACCTAGTGGGTGCTAGGCATGAAATATCTCAATTTAAAATCTTAAATCATAAAATAAAGTCGACTAATTTATACGATTCTTGATTGATATACGATTCTCCGAAATAATGTGGTTGATTGATTAACTTATAGGTCGATAAGCTCAAAATAACTTCCTTTAATTTGTCTAAATGTATCGACGTATAATATTTTTAAAAAAATTGTTAGATTATTTTTAGGTGTAAGCTGTTTTGGTGGTGACAAGAGGATATGGCATATGCATCTTTAATGGGCATTTATGACATCGATAGATTACATTCATGCAATAGACGGGATCGATTAATGGTTATACGCACATGAGATGTAAGATGGCGTTGGGCATTTAAGATTTTTAATGGGAAGCATGATATTTTTATTAGGAAATCCAATCAATGATCTTTGGTACCCTCACACTTGCCTCTTTTCATGTATTTTGGTGGTGGCTTTATATCTCCGAGTTGGCTAGACATTTCACTACCCCTTTCCTCTTTTCATTTTTGGTCATTGTGATTTGTGTCTCTCTACGATAGTGATAGTGGTGTTGGTGGTTTCTTGGGTAGCATAGAGTGTGGTCCTAGTAGGAAGAGGCAAAGAGCTATGATAGGAAAAGATGTTGGGGAATCGTTTACTTCTTGGATGGACGAGGAAAATCCAAAATGTAGCTATGCAAAATTGGCTCGAGAAGGTCTAGTCAATCATGGAGCATTTCAAAGAAGAAGAGGATGGTGATATTTGTGAGAGCATGCACAAGTTGATGCTTGACCCAAACCATTCCAAAGGGTGGAGGAACATTTTTGACATGATGCAAGGGTTGAGTTCGGTAAACATACTTTCTAAATCATTGGGGAAGTTTATCTTACATAAGGAGCATGAGAAGTTGGAAGAGCATCTAGTCAGCCTTCAGTATCATGTCCATGCCTTGACGTGGGGGATGTAGGAGATTGTGTGTGCTCTGGAGGTGGTTACGGTAAATCATAGTATAGAACTCCATGTTTGCGCTAAAGTCAAAATTTTGGAATGTTGTGTCAATTCATCATCCTCCTCTGATCAGAGTAAAGGGGACTCGGATGTTGAGATCATCGGCGACGTGAATCCGAGAGGTAGTAAGGCCTAATCTTTCTGGATGCATTTGTATTTAGTTTTTTATTAAGGGTCGGAATGGTTGTATGTATAGTGAAGTGTATAGATATAAGAAGTATTTATGGGTGAAGTAAAGCTGATTATAGATCTTCCCCATTCATTTTGGCATATATTTAATATGATAATTTTCTTGTAATCATCATGAGAGTCCATTGTTGGAAGACTTATCATGGATTGGTTCCTCATGTACTATTTTTTGAAGACTTATCATCGAAATATATCTAGTTTAAAATCTTAAAATCATATAATGAATTCAACTAATTTATATATCTTATTTGTGATACATATCATTTTTATGATACATAACCTAGCGGAAACTAAACTCAAGCTATGGATGCTAAGTTCAAAATATCATTCAGTAACTTGATATACTTGTGGAAATCAAACTCAATATGTTTTTCATTACTTAGTTAAATAGTAGTTACTTTTCAGCTCGAAATATTATATTGTTTAAATTCCTAATGTGACTATTAAGCCCAAATTATGTTGATATAATTTAAATAATATATTGTTTAAATACCTACCACCGCTAAGTTCAAACTATGTTAATTAAATTTTTGAAATTGCAGTGACCACTAACACCCAAATATTATGTTTTGGTGTAACCCACCGGCTGCTAAATATTGTAAAATATTTTAATTGAAGTTATTAAACCATAGCGAATTGAATACCCAAATATTATGTTGTGGCATAACCTAGCATTGCTAAGCTCATAATACCTTAATTTAGTTTATTAAATCCTAACCACTGATAAGCTCCCATGATTAGGTGGTAGAATAACCTTGTGAGCACTATGCTCAAAATAGATTAATTTAAAATCTTAAAATGATATGATATATTCAACTAATTTATACATATCTTGTTTGCATCTTCGAAGATTACACTATCATTTTTTGAAGTTTTGTTGAAACAAAACCTAGCAAAAACTAAACTCAATATGTCTTTCTTTAGTTTGTTAAATGCTAGTAACTTTTTCTATCAAAATAATATATTGTTTAAATACCTAGCGGCTGCTAAGCTCAAACTATGTTGATTTAATTTGTTAAATCATGTTATTCACTAAGATCATATTATTATGTTTTTCCATAACCTCCCGTACGCTAATCTTATAATATCTTACTTTCTTTTACTTAAACATAGAGACTGCTAAGATCTGAATATTATGTTGTGTCATAAGCTAGCGGACGCTAAGCTCAAAATATCATTTGGTAACTTGATAAATTATATTGCCCTCTAAGCTAGAAATATTATATTGTGGAAGTACCTAGCACCCACTTAGCTCAAACTATTTTAATTTAATTTGTATAATCCAACTAATCGTAAGGTCTTAATATTATGTCTTCGGTTTACCTAGTGGATGAGAGACTGCAAAGATTTACAAGTTTTTAGATACGACGTAATATATTCGATAAAGTCTAGCAGCTGCTAAGCTATTCCTAAAAGTAAATATATTATTTTTACAATGAATTTATATTATGTATTTAATTATTAATATTTTTGTATTTAACACGAGAAAAATAACAAAGCGATCGCTTGACCTAAAAAAATGTGTTACCTATAACAAAATCCACTTATCCGTGAGTCTGCCAAGGTAAACGAAGATTGCCTCCAAATAAGAATTATAGCCTAGTGGTCACTAGAGTAGGCAACATTTTTCATGTAGAGTGTATTCATACAGGAGTTTATATAAATGGTAAAAAATAAATCTAGAATTTATATAATGGATACATAAATATACATGTAGAATCATGTATTTTATGTGATATACAGGTATACGTATAGACTTGGACTAGTGACCGAGAAGTTATATAACCATATTTTAAGTACGACGTGATCTACTCATTGTACCCTAGCGGTTCTAAGCTATTATTAAAGGAAAATATATTTTAAAAAAACTTGCTATGTGAGGCTACCAAAGGTAAATGAATGTTTTCTCGAATAATAATTATTGCCTAGTTGGCCCTAGTGTACGCAATTTTTTTCATGTAGAGTGTATTCATACAGGAGAAATCATATTGAAAATATGTAAGTGATAACAAATAAATATGGAGTTTATATAATGGATACATAAATATACGTTTAGAATCGTGTATTTCATGTGTTACACAAGTATACGTATATATTTCTCTATTTCTTATGAGATTTTGGTAGAATATTTTTAGATTTATGACAAGAAAAGAAACTTGGACTAGTGACCTAGAAGTTATAGAACAAGTTTTTAAATACAACATGATCTACTCGTTGCACCCTAGCGGCCATTAAGCTATTCCTAAAGGTAAATATATCATGTTCATAATGAAGCTATGTTATAAATCTAAATTCTTAATCTTTGCATATATAACAAGAGAAAAACAACAAAAGTGATTACTAACACCAAATAAATGGTTTCTCTAAATAATAATTATAGCCTAGTGGGCGCTAGTGTACACAACTTTTTTCATGTAGAGTGTATTCATATAAGAGAAATCATATTGAATTTATATAATGGATACATAAATATACGTGTAAAATCATATATTTAATGTGTTATATAGGTATACGTATAGATTTCTCTACTTCTTATGATATTTTGGCAGAATTATTTTACATTTACGAAAATTATAAAAAGTCGGCATTGCGACTAAGAAGTTATAAAACAAGTTTTTACATACGATGCCATCTACTCATTGCATCCTAGTGACCGTTAATCTATTCTTAAAGGTAAATATATCATGTTCATAATGAGGTTGTTTTATAAATCTAAATTGTTAATCTTTGTGAATATAACAGTGAGACAAAGAATATAACATGTAGAATTTTGTATGTAATTCGAAATAAAATTTGGGTTTAGTAAATAGGTTGTTGAAACAAAGAATTATATCATGGCTACCTCAAAGCTATGTGAATTTTGGGCATAGATTAGTGGGCACAAAAGGAAGAATATATTAATTATTAAATACATAGTGATTAAAATTATATTTAATAATATTAATGCATATATAATGTGTTTAACTTCCAATGTACATAACATAAAATTGTTGAAGACATTACATTTGGTTAATTCTACATGGAAACACATATATAATTGGAAATAATTATTATACAATTGAATTCTTAATATGGTTTTATAGTTTTCAAGTAATTTTTTAACCTCATATATTTTCCTAAAATGTCTAAGTAGAAACCATGTAAAAAATGTAATATGAATTAATTAGTGATGTTTCTTTACATCATCTTAATGAAAAAAATTAAACTATTTTGGTTCTCCCAACCAAAATAAAATTTAAAAAATGTGATTGTGCCAGAAGCTATCAATATCCTTAAAAAAAAATTGCAGGAACGAGAACAAAAATTCAAAATGAAAATACCCAAAGAGAGACATAGAATGGTGGAAATGGGAAAGCGTTAAATAGAGATAAATACTAGAGTAGAAAAGGGATTAAATTTTATTTCGTTAATGCACAAAAAAATTGTTTTCATGAAGAACAAGGTTGTTTGGAATGGAGATCAAAAGTAACTAGAAAGCAAGGTTTGACTATGGAGCACGATTCAATAGGACAAAATAAAGTCTTGGTGTGGATCACGATTGGACTTTCATGTAAAACACAGGAACCAGATGACTAAGAGCAACTAATAGATCCTACAATAAAAAAAGGTACACCTTTACTATAAATACCTGATTTAGTAATATATGGGATTATTTCATGTTTTATGTTGTGAGTGAAACCTCCATCTGCTACCTCAATCAAACAATCTATGTGATTCTATTCACAATCTCTGTTGTTTGCCTCCTTTGTGTGCATCATTTATGTGTGTCTTTTGTGTTCCTTCTCTGTAAACAAGATTATAATCACATGCGAAAAAAACAACTGGGATTTGAACACTCGGCCCTGCAATCTACGACCTGCACGTATTTTTATTTTGAAGACATGCTTTTCTGCGTGACCAAAAAAATCAGAAACCCTATTCAACATTTCTCCGAGGTATTTAATAATTTGTTTAGCACATTCCATGAAAGAAATTTCAAAAATAGAAAAAGAGCGGGATACGAAAATTGTAAATTTTCACTTTCCCCCTCTTAAAGCAAAAGGGCGGGCTATTAAAATTTTGAAATTTTCACTTTCCCCCTCTTAAAGCAAAAGGGTAGGCTATTGAAATTTCAAATATTCAAAAATGCAGGGAATTCAAATTTCCCTATTTTTATTTTTCCATGGTTTAAAAATTAAAACTAAACATGAATTAAAAACAATGCAATTTTTTTTTGTCTATAGCCTATAATAATATAAACATAATAACAAATATATTATATAACATATATTAAAACAAGCATAGTAAAAAATATATATTATAAGAAAATAGAAGAAATAAATCCTAAACATAGTTTTGAAGTTTATTAGAATAATATCTAAGAAATTTACGTTCCATTATTTATCAAAATCAATTTCTACATTGTTAGATATAGTGTGCGCTAATTTAAATTAATTCTCCAATTAAAATGTGCCACGTGGTAAGTTTGAACAATCTATTTGGGATACATAATAAGGCTAGTGATCCAAGACTGTACAGATAGTGTTAGGGTATGGCTATTTTTAAAAAAGAAACATTTAAGCCTAGGGTCTTATATGTTAGTTCTATCTATAAGTAAAAGATCTTATCGAGCGCTAAGCATTTTCTTTGTTAGAAAATGATGTGAAATATCTATTGAAAATCATGTATCTTATGGAAACTACATACTAAGCCTAGAAATCCACAACTTTATAGATAGTGTTTATAATGAGAAGAGGTAAAGGTCGGATCCTAGCGGCCATTAAGCTATACCATGATTTGTTATTTTATGGCTATTTTGAGCCATAAAATAAGAAAAAATTGAGCTAGGGTCTGATATGCCATTTCTATCAATAAGTAGAGGAGCTTAGCGGCGCTAAGCATTTTGTTTGATAGGAAACGATGTGAAGTATTAGTTGAAAACCATGTATCTCATGGGAACTACATACTAAGGCTATGGATCCAAAACTTTAAAGATAGTGTTTATAATGAGATGAGGTAAAGGTACAAGCCTAGCGGCCACTAAGCTATACCATGATTTGTTATTTTATGGCTATTTTAAAAATAAGAAACTTTTAAGGCTAGGGTCTGATATGCCATTTCTATCAATAAGTAAAGGAGCTTAGCGATGCTAAGCATTTTCGAGGGTATGTAATGCAATACTTTCACTCTACCATGCATGGCCTAGAAAATATGGTACACTTAAAATAATTGTAAAACACTATCGTTCAAAAATCATGCACATAGTGTTAAAATAAGAAACAGTGATCCTAGTGATCATTAAGTCATTCCATTCAATATGTACATGAAGTTAGTGGTCATTAATCCTTTTCTCCCTTATGAGCAGGATGTGAATTATATGTTACAAAAAATTCATCTTGTGATTACTACATAAGTCATGATCCTTATTAAGGGTTTGCAGTGCAGCACTTGGATCTGTCAGGGACAATACAAACAATATGTTACAATTAGAATAAATGAAAACATAGTAGCGACCCAAAGCAATACATATAGTATTTATAATGACTAGCAATATTGGGATCGTATCGTCTGTTAAACTAGAGCATGATCTTTTATTTTATCACTATTTTCAAATTATGGCTGTTGATCCTAACATCCATTGTTTCATTACTTTCGATAAGGAAAAAATTCTTAGCATTTTCTCCCATAATTTATATGATATGAACTATGTGTTTCAAATAATATACCTTATGGGAACTATGTAAGGTTGGATCCCTCTATATGGTATGTAGTGCAGCTATTGTCTCCGCCAGGTACATTCCAGCCAACATGATATAATTATAATCAATGGAAAACACTAGCGATCCAAAGTTGTACATATAGTGTTTATAATAATCGTAATGGTAGGAGCCTCGCAGTCACTCAGCTAGGTCATGATTTATTATTTTATCACAATTTTCAAAATAATAAATTGTTGATACTAGCATTTGATGTGCCATTACTTTTGATAATTAATGAAACTAAACGTTAGGAAAACAATTTTTCCTATACAAAACGTTGTGAATTATATGTTACAAACAATATATATGGTTTGATCCCTATCGAGGATTTGTAGAGTAGAAATTTTTTTCACCATGGATATTCTATAAAATATGATACAATTATAATCAATGAAAATCACTAGTGAGCAAAAAGTGTACAACCAGTGATTACAATGATAAGATGAAATGGTAGGACCCTAGCTTCCGCTAAGCTAGGTTGTGATTTGTTATTTTATCGCTATTTTTAAATTCTTAGTGCTTTTTACCCTCAATCAATACAACGTATCGACGGTAAATGTTTACAACCTAAGAAGATTGGCACTCTAAATACGTTAACATAAGTTCAAACAATTTGGAATAAATTTCTTCAATTAGTATTGTAAATATAACTTATAGTCAGAGTAAGAGAGAATAGACCCTTGTTTTAGTGGTACTCATTAAACATTGTTAATAATCAAATATTTTCTCAAATAGGTATAACCCACCATGACCTTATAGAGATAATTGTTTCCATGAAAATGGCTATTGTGACGATGGCCATACTTATGTTTAGGAAAAGTGTAATCATTCCCATTTGTTTTTATAGCTTTTTGTGGAATTTCCCACCAATCACTACGCTTAAAATATCATACTTAGACTAGTTATAGACATTTAAACATAATGAATAAAGTATGTCGATATACATATATTTCACATTATCTTATATAACAAAAATGATGAGATATCACTAACTCCGTTAATGTGATTTGTTGCTCAAATACTCTCCTCAAAATACCAAACATTAGATCTTCCGACCGCTATCCTTTAAACATCTTCCTTAGACTTGTTACAGGGATTTAATCCTTACTACTATAGTATGACTGATATACACATAAATCACATTGACTTCTAAAACATAAAATCTTGAGCTACCACAAACTTCGTTATTGTGATTTGTTGCTCAAACACTATCTTCGAAATACCATATATTAGATCTTAATGTCCTCTACGCTTTTCCCTTCAATATGTGTAAATGGATTTAAAAAAATTTACATTGTTATTTTATATGTTGACTAGAAGTCTATCTACCACTAAAGTGTATATTTTTAACATTCCTATCATGCCATCTATATAATGGTATAGCTTGTTCGACTCATATGTAATCCTTTCAAAAGGTTCAAATGGTTTCGTATCTTTCAATGCATCATAATTCGATTTTAGACTTTTAGAAAAATTGTATTATTATTGATTTGATCCACAAAACATGAATTATTGTAACCAATTGAATGATAAATAATATGTCCTATCAAATCCTAACAATCGCTAACCATTAATTTAATTAATCTCTTCTAATACATAGTAAAGAATTCTAGAGATTGGTGTCCGCTAGGGTATTATTTTAATTCTTTATTAGAAAATGCAAGAAAAATGCATTAAAGTTTGGAAATTACCTAATTATTGATGTATTTTACTCTAATTATAGGTAAAATGTCTTCCATTGTTCACGCTCCATTTAGAAAAATTCCATTCATCGAAAGACAGTATTTTTGGAAGAAAAGAGATGAGGAATGGTTTGTGGAAATCCATTCCCCTAAAAACTACCACGTTGACATGTGGTTGTTTTTTTATAGATGACAATCACGAGGAATTTGGTATTGTTTTATCGTCATAAGTTATTAATTTGGGGACATTGTGTCTAGGTGGAATGCTTTGACTTTGAAAACAATAAGTGTCTTATTATGGATATGGAGTTGGATGTTTCTTTATTCAGGAAATGGGAAATGCATGCCTCCATAAATAGTGGACCATATTCATGTTCAAAATATGGTTGGAATTTGGGGATTCTAATATATTCTAACAAAATTGGTTGTTCAAATGTAGAAGACATTCACAATGGTATATTTACAGTATTCAAAAAATTGTATAGAAATAAAAAAACATCTTTTGTTTGTCATTTATTGCATAGAAAAGGTTTGATTTCACCTCCAAAACATGTCAAGTTGTTTACTATGTTGAGGCAAACATATTTGACTAAATTAGAGATAGACCCATCTAAATAAAAATTGCATGGGTTGAAAATGAATACTAAATCAATTGGGTTTGTTGAGGTTGGTTAATAGCAAAGACAATTGATTGTTACCTTCCAGAGAATAAAAGGAGACAACAAAATGAGAGTAAAAGTTCTACATTATTCTTTCACCACAATGTTGTGTATAAAAAGATAAGGTAAAGGTGAGATGAGGAGGAATAGCTGTGAAGTCAAAGAAGATTGGGGGCGGTGTATAAGACCGAGGCTAATCGTGAAGAGCTCATTTTTGGCTAGGAACAACTACCTATAGAAGCACAAGAATACCACCAAATAGAATTAAATAACATATGAAAGTGGAATTCCTAGCGTATGATATATCTGAGAAGTGTGATACTTCCTATAAAGGTCATCAATCCAATGCTTAAAAATAACTTAATGTAAAGAAATGACAGTAAAAGAAAGGTCCTATTATAATAATATGATTTAGGTATCTCATATGTTAACAATAGACTATATTTAAGCTAAATATTGAATATACAACTAAATATAGAGAAGAGGCAGGGGTGTTGTCCAGGCTAGTAGGTGTGGCAAGGGTGTTTAGGAAGGTCTATGTGAGATTGGGTGAGGTTTAGGAAGGTTTTGGGTGAGTTAGGAGCTTTTTGGTTTGAGAAAATTGTAGTCACAGAGACCACTATCGGTTGGGTGACCAATGTCGGTACCTAGTAATAACCGACGCTTGATCGGTTGGGTGACCAATTTTCGTAGGGGAATTAGATGAGAAGGATAAAAATGGGTTAGTTGGGAACTCTCTATGATTTCACAAAGAGTTATGAGTGCTTAGGCTAGGTGCTAGGATTTATGTGAAGACTCAGAGATGGTAAAATAGGTGGTTTGAAAAGATTAAAAGTTTCAATAGGAAGGTGGTTGGGAGGAGGTGCTATGGAGGAGATCCGGGAGAGATAGAAGGTGAAAGAAAGCAAGTAAATTATTAATAACCAAAATACTAAAAGCAATCACAAGGTAGAGATTACTTACTTGTAGATTGGAAGCTGGTTGTAGAAGGAATGGTTGTGGTGAAGGAGAGACAAATCCGATCCCGTATAGTAGCATCGAGAAGGTTCTGGACTTCCCTCTAAGTGATCCAATGCTATGGAACACATTGTTGATGTTTGGTGGTGGTTTTGAATGCTTGGAATTATCTCTAGTTTGTCATGAGGTCACTTAGATGCTTGAGAATAATAATGTCAGATCTCAAAAGCCAAGATGGAAGAAGAACCTGGGTAAAGGATTTGAATTCCTTATTTAAGGGAACCAATGGTGGTTAGGTGACCAGCTCTGGTGAGGAATAATCAGCGTTGGTTAAGGATAAAAGATCATGTTTTCCAAAAATAGCCTTTTCTCTCAATTTTTGGTGTTGGTCAAGATTTTTTATGGACTAGGAGTGTGGGTTATCACTAAATGGAGCGGGAAATAGGTGGGAGAAGTGTAGAAGAAGTCATAGTTAGTTAGGGAAGTAAATGACTTAGTCTAGGTTAATAAATAGGCTTGGAAAGGGTTCATGGTGAGGTGGAGAGGTGAGGGAATTATTAACTTAATATGGGTAGTTAAATTAATAATAATGTGTGGAGGGGTCATGATAAGAGGTATGTTAGTCGAAGGGGGCCTAGAGGGTTGCTGACCCAATTTTGGGTGTCTATTTTTCCCCTTTTTGTCATGTAGCTTGTATTGATAAGCGATGATGACAAAAATAGGAGGTGGTTGCCCTAGGTATGGGTAGAGGTGATCCCCCTCAAACCAAGAATTGATGAAGGAGCATGAAAAATTTATGATGGGTTTGATAAAGTGGTAGGTGATGAAAAATGAGGTAAGGTGCGGGATAGGAAATGGTGATATTGGTATGGGTAATAGGTGGGGGCATTCAAACACACACACACATCTAGAATGTGACAAGGAACTAGGTTGAAGAGCTCACAAACTCTACATCATCAAAGGTCAATAGTTTATCCAAACAAGGTTGATATGGTCTAGGTATCCAAGGTATAGGAAGTGCTCTGGAAACATAATGAGGTTAGGTGTAGGAATAGGCATAGGTGTGTTCGAAGCACCAAAAGGTTTGGTTTGGTCAAGATAAACATCACAGAATAAGGCAAGGCAAGGTCGGTAGGCTAAACAACATGAGTAGCATCATCGCAAGGTATAGCAAATAAGATAATTTGAGTGTCAAATGGGTGAGGTTGATGTGGGTGTATAGGTAAGGTCGTGGGTAAACTGAGGTGTAGGAAAAATTGTGCCCCTAAGTATAATTAGGGATGTGACTAGGTTGTTAGGGCTATTTGGTGAGCCTGTAGGGTAGTGGTATGTCTGTGAAAACCAAATAATAGCATCCTATAACACAAAATTTGGGTAATTTAGGAAAAAGGTTTTGGCAAGGTGACCAATACCGGTTGAGAGGTAATCGATGCCGATAAGGATGACCAGTTTTGGTCATCTAGGGCAAGACATTGACCGATCGCGTCGGTCGGTCTAATTTTGGGTTAAAATGTAAAATCCACATGGAAAATGTTCATTTGAACCTTTTGACTTAGTGAAAATGACTAAGAGAGAGCATATTCACGTGGAAAACTATAGAGATACTAAGAGAGGTGATTTGGTGAAAGGTGAGCGGTTGAGGCATGGAGTTTACAGCCCCGAGATCTTCCCGATAGAGTTGATTGGTTGAGAGTTGGGAGGTTGATTTAGACATGGCAAAGGTAGGAGAGGGTGCATGTGGAGGTCATATTCCTATTCCAAAGATCCCACCACAGAGGTAGCATCAAGTAGAGGTAGGATTTGAGCTCCATTGTTGTTTTTGGTGAAAAATAAGGTAGAATAAATTAAGAATTTGGTTTGTGAATTTTGATTTAAATTTTGAGTAAAATTGGGTGAAATTGGGTATGGGGAGGGTGTAATTAGTTTAATTAGGGGTGAAAATGCATGTAGAGGTAATTTGGGGGTAGTGGGGTGGGTAGTCTATGTGTTTTTAGGGTTTTTTTTTAAATTTTGGACATGGGGATTTGGCCCTAGGACCAAACTAGTAACCGATGTCGGTCGGCTATTGGTTGGCATCCATAGGCTGATCGGTGTTGGTGAAGGAATAGGAGACCGGTATTGGTGGGGGTGACGATATCGGCCACTATGAAAAGTGACCAAAGTTTTGGAGAAGGGTAAATTGGAGAGTCAAAAGGTAAGGGATGGGTGGGAGGGGTTCCAAGGTAGGAATGGTTTGGTTTAGGCAGGTAAGATGTGGGTAGGAAGAAATGAGAAGGTATAGGGAAAAATTAAAGGTATAGGTCAATAGTGTAGGATGGACGCAAGATGGATGAGGTAAGTTAGGTTGATAGGTGAAGGGGGAATAGATGAAATAGAGAAAGTGTAGATGTTTAGGCTAGGGAGAATAGACTTCAAGAAAGCAGGTTGGGTAAAGGTGGGTAGGCTAGGAAAGGCGTAAGTAGGTATTGGGCTAGGTAGGGTCGAATAAATGGTTGAAAGTTCGATTTATTAACATGTGTGAATGTTGATGATGTAGGCACGATAGTAACTAATGATGAGAGATAGAATGTTGGCCATATTAGTCAAGATAGACCTAGCGTTACAAAGGATGAGTGGGCTCACATGAGGGATGTTGGGCTAGGTGCTGTTAGATGGTATAGATGGATTGTTTGAGATCATAACATGATGGTTGCCCTCATTGATAGATGGGACCCGATGACCAACACATTCCACCTTCCTACCATGGAGATGACTATCACCTTGGAGGAAGTCTGAGATCTTGAGGCTACCTATTATCAGGTATTCATTATATCAGATCTCTTCGGATGATTCGTTTGATCCTATGGTTATATTTTTGGAGAGGCCATGGGAGATTTGTCTTATCACAAGTGCGAGCATTAGCTACGGCAATATGTATGTCGCACATCCTCAGGAGTCCCGACTTGTGGTGTTGATAATGGTGGGGATTGGTTATTTTACGCTCCTAGACTCTTAGGGTAGGATTTTTCCATGGGCACTGATGGGAGTATTAGAGGACATGATTGAGGATAGGGTCTTCTTTGCATGGGCACCAGCTTTCCTAGTGTAGTTATACATGGAGTTGTGGGCATATAGGAGGATTCGGTGGTTTGGTTTGTGTTGCACCTATCTTCTACATTGTTAGGCTTACGAGCATATAATATTCCTACGTCACGGGTGTACCACAAAAGGATTGGTATAGGGGTATCTATAGAGTATGGTACAGAGATGGGCTCAAAAAGGGTCATATGTGATGATGAACGTAGCATCATGGGATGTGACTGATTATAGGTGTTTACTTGATGGCCTATCAGTGGTCAACATTTTGTGGAGGAAATATCTTGGTTACCCTTCATTTGGAGGTATGGAGAATGAGTTGGCGGGTTTATAGTTGGTATGATAGAAACAAGGGTGTAGACCTAGAGAGCATGAGATGATATTGATCAACTGGGTTCAAACGTCGGTTTAGGCTACAACAAGATATGCCTCCACCCTTCCCACAATACTATAGGGATGACATGAAGAGACCACTATCTCCACCACATTTGATAGATCTAGCAGGATAGGAGGAGCAAGTGGAAGATAGGAGGATAGAAAATGCGAGATATATGGATGGATATAGGCAATGGTGGATAGCCCAACTATATGTAATACCTTTGAGGCCATGACATCCTGATTTGGCTATTATTAATGTTGATAGAGATAGATTACAAGGACAATTAGTTATCCTATAGGGCTAGGTCATGGCATTATAGGGGAAGCTAATAGGGGCTCGGCATAGGTGGCTACCCTACGAGAGTGGTCAGCTAGCAAAGTAGCATAGGTAGTGGCACAAGTGGGTGATAGGGGCAGGTTATAAGATTGTAGGCCCAAGTTCTTGCATTACAAGAATAGATGGCCATGTTACAAACATAGTTGGCAAAAGTACAGCAAGCATAGGCACGGGAACGAGTGAGTGCATGGTCCACCACCACTAGGAATAGGGTCAATAAACATTATTCTTTGGGATAGGGTCCAAAGACAAGAGTTAGAGTGATGGACCTCCACATGTGATATCTATGGATAGGTACGAGGAGGTTGTGGCAAAGGCCCAGTACTATGAGGATCGGTTGACAGAGAGTGGTGTACATTTTTTTAGCTATGCCACCCATAGATCCCATTAGGTAGTCAGTGAGAGGTCCAGTTCATGGACCCGTAGTACTAGCGATTCAAGGAGCCATCGATTTCATGGGCAAGGTCCATGAGAGGTGACCATTTCATGGAGATAGAGGCCATGCAAGGGGATATGAGAGAGTAGTAGAGGTGTCGGACCCTCCTAGAGATGAGAAGATGATGGAGATGTTGGCTATTTTTAATTTTGACTTAGATATATCAACCCGTGTACCGAAGATGTCGATGTGCATGAGAGTTTTGAGATAACTATTTATATTTGTATTGACATACGAGACTTTCTAGTATTTAGATGATGACAGTTGACATATGTGGTGTATTGTGTCATTTCTATTGTATTGTTATCATGGAAAGTAGTTGTAGGCATGGTTGATGTTATAATGGAAATTTAGGTATGTAGGCATGGTTTGGTTTAATTTCCAAGTTATTGATGTTATGGAAACTAGATGATAGGCATGGTTGGTGTTATGGTTGCATGATTTAATTTCATTTCCATTATATTGATATCATGGAAACTAGATGATTAGGCATGGTTGTGCTATGGTTTATTTTTATTCCCCATATATTGATATTATGGAAATTTAGGTGTGTAGGCATGGTTTGGCTCAATTTCCAAGTTATTGATGTTATGGGAATTAGATGATAGGCATGGTTGGTATTATAGTTTCATGGTTTAATTTTATTTTCATTATATTGATGTCATGGAAACTAGATGATTAGGAATGGTTGTGTTTAATTTGGATTTCTAATGAATTGATCTTATGGAAAGTAGATGTAGTCATGGTTTGTTTGTGTTTTTGTTTGATTTAATTTCCAAGTCATTGGTATTATGGAAAATAAATGATGATGTGTATGGGTGATGTATGGTTTGTTTTGGGTTAATTTCCAAGTTATTGTTTTTATGGAAACTAACTAACTAGGTTTTTTTATGGGGAATAATAGTGGGGAAAAGAGTGATCAAGCTAACCTCCGAGGGTCCCATGCCCTCGGAGTGCTACCCTACATAGCCCTTAGAAAATGGCCCTCGGAGTCGATGATGTAATTCTCCCTTAAACTAGGGAAGAATGAGATTATGTTTGGTAAGTTGAGTAGGTAAGTTGGTTAGATAAGGCATGTTTGAAAATATGCAAATTTGAATGTTGAATAGGTAATAGGAAAGGTGAATTAAGCATATTCATAGATGAAGGTGTTATGGTTGATTCAATTTTGATGTTCTTGTCCTGTTAAAGAAATAATGAGTAAACAGATAAGAAACCAAAAGAAGTAGTCATTCCCATATTTGGCAAGGACCATAATTGTCATACCCCTAGACTTATTGAACACAAGTCCCTAGATATGTTGCATGAGCGATGGGTCTAGAGGTGAAAGAAGTTGTGTGATCACAATGTTTATAATATAGGCCATGTACCTTGAGTTGATTTATAAGATAATAAACAAAAGGAAGGGTGGAGTGTTTTGTTTTAGCGTAACCTTGTTATGGGACAACATGCCCCTTCTGTAAGATACCCAAAACTAGAATAGACAAGTCCATGACCAAAATTTTATATTTTTCTTGAATTTTTCTATTTATTTATATGGACTAATCAATGTGGGAAGTCTATATTGGGATAAATAGATTCTTCTTGAGGTCTTCCTAAAGCTGATCGATTTGGGAAGCTCCAGAATTATTTTATTTAAAAGATATAGATTAGACTTATTTTTGGGATAGACTAAGTGCAATAGGTGGCATGCTTTTTACATTTGTCCTTCGAGTGATCAGTCTACTTATAGCATTAAGAGAGAGAGAGACATAGATGTCCTTTTGAGGGAATCATCTATTTGCAAGAATTTTGACTCAAGGAGTAAATTTTTTTATTATCCCTAATATTTTTTTTGTATTATTTTGGACTTGTAGTCATGGACAAGACTATAAAGGAGTATATGCCTCTTTTATGAAGGTAGAACCATAACATGAAAATGTTATCTATGAAATAGGGGTTTCAAGTGATAAATGACCATGGGATTCCATCTTGAAAAGGATGAAAAGTATCCATGAGAATCATGCCATGAGTAGAGCCATGGTACTCATATTGAAGACAAGGCTAAATGGTGACGAATAATCACACAATTCTAGTTTAGTCGTTGGTCCTTAAAAGAGGTAGGTGGAAGGAGAGGTTTTCTCAAGGGACGAGCATATAAGTGACATAAAGTGATGTAGTACTTTATTCAACAATAGAATAGTCGAATATGTAAGGCATTAAGAGGCTCAAGTTCAAGTTTACCCTCAAGAGAAGATAAACGATAAGTTCTTGATCCATAGGTATGGGTGACAATATAAGGTCCAAGCCAATTAGGAGAAAAATTTCTGCATTTACTTTTCTCCACTTTGGTTACATGTTGGTTTTCCTTCAGGACAAGGTCATCAATCTTGAAATTTCACTCATGAAAATGTTTGTCCTAGGCACGCTTGATGTGTTTTTGATAGATTTTAGAAGGTTGAGAAGATGTAAATGGCAATAGCTCAAGTTGTGTCAAACGTTCTTGGTGAAAATCATCATCAGAGAGCATATCTTTAAGTGATATACGAAGAGATGGAATTTGGACTTCGAGAGGCAAGATGTCCTTTGTCTTTGTAGACCAAATAAAAATGTGTGGAGTTGGTAGAGGTATGAATGCTTGTACGATAATCCCATAAGGAAAAAAGGAATGTGTGTGTGTCAATCCTTACCAATGTCGTTGATGAATTTCATAATAATTTTATTGAGGGTTTTATTAGAAGATTCAGCTTGACCATTTAATTATGGGTAATATGGTGAAGAAAACTGAGTTGAATGCCAAAGTTGTCACACAGATTTGCGTAGGGTTTTATTTTTGAATTTTTTTCCATTTTCAGTGATAAGTTGATGAGGAACACCAAAGTGGAAAATGATATGGTGGTTAATGAACTCGATAATTTTTTTGGATTTTGTAGGAATGAGAGGGATGGCTTCCACCCATTTGGTGTATTATTAAGTTGTTGTAATGATCCAGTGATGACGTTGAGAGGAATGAGGGTTAATCTCTCTAACGAGATCTAAATCCCATTGAGAGAAGGGTCAAAAGTCTCTGGTGACTTGTAAGGTGTGACTAGGGGTGTGTTGAATGTTAGTATGTTGTTAATATTGTATATATCTTCCCTAGGTAGATATAGACAAGTAGAAGATTCTAGAGATCAAAGAAGCTCAAATCCCTAACATTTATCGCTTTGGCGCACAGAAGTGGCGCACAGAAATGAGTGTCGACAATGAAATGTATGCGCCCTTGGCACACGAAATGGCACATAGAAATGAGTGTCGACAATGAAATGTATGCGCCCTTGGTGCCGTAAATGGCACACAGAAATGAGTTTCGACAATGAAATGTATGCGCCCTTTAGCGCATACGTGAAATGAGTGTCGACAATGAAATGTATGCGCCCTTGGCATTTAGAAATGAGTGTCAATAGGGTAAATGGTGTGCCCTTGGTGCACGAAAGAGGATGACGACACACACATGAATGCGCCCTTGGCGCACCTTCAAGAGGCGCAACATTTTGAGCACTGACAGGAAGCAGACCCTAGCGCAGATATTCAGATGGCCATAACTTTTGACTAGGAGCTCGGATTCATGCAAGGTTGGACTTTTCGGAAAGCTTACGAGGTCCTTTGTCCAACTACGACTAGATATCTTTAATTGGGTGAGAAAAAATTCTTAAAAATTCAAAATACAGTTCGCCACTTTTGGGTTCGCTGGGGTTCTCACCTACCACCATAATGAGATAGTTAAGTGCAATCTAGAGGTGGTTGGGGTAGTTTTGGAATTCCTCTCTCTTTTCTCTCTCATTCTTCCTATAAATTGTAAGGAGGGGCTTATTTCTAAAGGTTGGAAATTCTTGTTTTGCCCCTCCCTTCTTCTCTTTGGCAGGTGGAGTTGTGGAGCTCAAACCTCCCATTTGAAACTGTAATGCAACCTTTGCCTATTGGCATTTTTGCAGTGTATTGTATCAAACCTTCGGAGCAAATAAATGCATGACTGTGGATGTTTCTCAACCCTCTATGTGTTTCATTTTGCATCCTCCTGATCTTTCACTGCGAATATGTTTATCCATGCATGATATTGCATTGCATTTCTATGGTTTGTGTTTATTGGCAAAACATATGTTCTTCATTCCTCGGTGCATCACCTCCGTAGTTTAGGTTTTATTTTTATGCATTCTCTACCCTGTCTCCTTGGCAAGTTAGATTAGGTTTTTGGGTAAATCCTCTGCATTTATTTGTGCATCTGAACAGAGGAATAGGAGCCGGCCTTCATCCGGAGAGCTTTTCCGATTTCGCAAGGTCCCACACTTGGGAAAAGCTCCATGTTGTGCAATCGCACTGAGACTTTCAACCCATCGTGTTGCAGAGTCCCAGGGTGCTGCATTTCGACACCAACAGTTTTGGCATGCCCGGTGGGACCAAGAGGTCATTCCATCAAGATTTGAAGGAGTTTTCATGAAATTCAGCCTTAAAAATTACAGTTTCTGAGCTTTCAGCTTTTTTCACCCTCCAGGCTGAACTTTGAAATCAATTTTCAAGGACTTAACTTGCTCAAAACAAGTCAAAATTTCACCAGTTGATAGATCGGGGATAATCTTCAAAAGGGTATTCTTAGATTTTTGAGATTTTGACTTTCAAAATTTCATGGTTTTTTTATTTTCGGATTTTGGGTTTTGAAGTCCGGCATTTTGGATTTTAGGACCTGTCATTCCAAATCAAATTCCAAACTCTAAAATATCAAAAAATACAGGTCTTTCAAAGTTTTATTTTTAAATATTGTCAGGTTTGGTGTGTAACTTGGCAGAAGTCTGCCTTTTGAGGCTCATTTTTTCTAACACATCTGGCGACTCCGAAGGGGATAGAGTTCAGTGGTGTAGCAGCACGAGTTGCCCAGGCACATGAGAAGAATTCAAACCAGGTCTAATACTCGAGAAGAGGGGCTATTTGTCCACTTGCAACTTTCACCAGGTAGAGGAAGGAGAGGAAGAAGACCACAAAGATCACCATCTCCACCTAACAGGACTTTGTCTACACCTCCACCTGGTAGACCTTTTCTCGCATCAACCAGGGTTCTTAGGCCGATCATAATGGCACATCTACCACCGAATCCCTTTTTCAATTTCACGGGTAGTAGTCCACTTGCCCTAAATGCTCGAGAATCAAATTCCAACTTTAAAGCACTAAAAATATACCCTATTTTACAGGAGAAAATCATACTACTCCTATTGATCACATCCAGATATTGCTAATGCATGTGCAATCCACGAAATAAATGAAATGGATGTTGCAGTAAAGCTGTTGGCTTCATCTTTCAAAGGCAAGGCCTTACAATGGTTTAGGAGCCTTACAGCAGGCTCTATTACGAATTGGAACCAACTTTGTTACGCTCTTTGCGCACCAATTCGGGGAGAGGGCGACAATTTATCTTTATTGGAACAATTGACAGCAATCAAAAGGGCTCCTAATGAGAAAATGACATATTTTACTTTCCATTTCCAATGGACATGGGACAGGATTCCAATATTTGTTAGACCAATTGCCGAAGGAGCATTCCTTTATTTCTTAAAGGCTATAAATTTAGATATATCCATGATGATCCAATCAATGGGAGGAACAACGCTGCCAGGGGCCTACGACACAGCTATCAGAGCAGAGAACTATTTGATCCAAGCTGGCAAGCTTGCACCAAGGCCACCAATGCCTCTCTATCCGGATATGGGAAATCCTACAACCAGTCAAGCACCAGAGTTGAATCCCATTCCAACTCCTAGAAATCAAAGCAATAATGAGGCATCCACATCTTCAAATACTTCAAAGGAATTGCAAGAGGTCATGAAGCAACTGCAGAACCTTGGAAATGAGCTTGTGACTATCAAAAGACAGCAAGCTCAAAGTGCTAGACCGTATCAGCCTCAAGCACAGTACCAGGCTAGGCCCTCATACCAACAGAATAGACCACCACCACCTCAGGCTGCAAATCAAAACCAAAACCAAGGACAACCTCAAGCTGCCAGGCCATTTCGACCGTATGATCCAAATGCAACAACATCCTCAAGAGCCTTGGTTCCAATGCAAAACAACATGGCACAGGAGTACGACTGGTGTTACCCTTGCAATCTACCTCACAATCAACAAGATGTTTTAATGGTGCACTCGAATCAGGCCTGATGGTGCAAACCATTGGTGTTCCTCAAGAACCAAGCCGGAGGAGAATCAACAAAGAACAAACGGAATAAGAAGGACCTCCAATAGAAACCACTTTAACAAATTGGCAAACGGAAGACTTCGTGGAGTTAACCAACAGCCTTTTCAAGGCATGGCTGCCAACACACGGTCAAAGAAGAGAAATATAGGAGAGGGACAACCGTGTAATCCAGTTGTTTCTCAACCCACTCTTACACAACAAGGGGTCAGTAGACCAAACGCAACTCCAAATGTGCAAAATCAACCCAAGGTACCTGTTGTAGCAACACACGCACATGCTCAAGCTCCAGAAAAGTTTGCACCAAGTAAGGAACAACAAAAGGAAAATTCATCCCCTTTGAGCATCATTGATCAAATGAAGAAGACGAATGTGAATATATCAATGTGGGAATCTTTATCCATCCCAGGACAAAGAGATCTTCTACAAGCTGCCATGAAGAATTGGTCAACTTTGAACCAGTAGGCCCATATATGAGAGAAGGTCCTCACGAATGCTGCTCAGCCTGAAGGGAATCATGGAGGACAACAAAGTAAAGTTTTGAAACCCCCTCCATTCTATATTTCATTAATCATCGGGGATAAATTAGTACACAATTTCATGATTGATTCTGGGGCAAGTAGTTCAGTGATGCCGAAGCAAATAGCGGATCAACTGGGTCTGAAGTATGAGCCAGTGCTGAAAGGAGTAGTGCAACTAGATGGAATGGCAGTGGGAACAGTTGGGGTCATCAAAGGGTTAAGCCTAACACTACATTCATGTCCTAATGTTACAGTTCTGCAAGATGTGTCTGTGATTGACCTTCCGCCACTCTTTGCGTTGTGTCTATCAAGAGACTTCACTGCAAAAATCGGTGGATATTTATCTGCAGATTGGTCACACATGATTTTAGGACAAGGTATGGAGCCAAAGCAACAATCAGGTCAGAACCAATTGCCAATTTCCATATTGAGCCTCATGTACCAAATCCTATCAATGCAAATTGCTCGGCTTTTGATCAGGAGGAGTGTTCAAGTGATCTAGAAATAGGTACTAAGGTCGAGGGAATTCCTTATTTAACTTTGGATGAATGGGCAAACAAGAGTCATGAATTTGACCCATATAAGGAGATTGAAGAATCTGAATTGGGCGTGTATTGTATACACAAAGAAAATTCACCCATTCCTGACATCATTCAGCCTGAACAAAAGGATGAAAACAAAGTTTGGAAATTATTTTTCGATGGTTCGAGAAGTAGACAAGGTGCTAGAGGTGGTGCAATGTTGATTTCACCACAAGACATCAAATATTTTTCAGCTTTTCGTTTCCAGTTTTCCTATTCGAACAACACGGCTGAATACGAAGCATTGATTCATGGAATTCATTGGGCCAGGAAAAGGGGCATAAAGAACTTGCAGGTGTTTGGAGATAGTGAGTTGATTGTCAACCAAGTTAGGGGACAACATGCTACAAAGAATGACTTGCTGAGGAGCTACAAGAATAGGGTATGGGACCTCATTGAGGATTTCGAAGCTTTCAACATTGTGTCCATACCCAGGAAGAAAAATGAAGTCGCAGATAGGCTCGCAGCAGTTGGAGCAACGTTTGATGTGGTTGACAACATCGAAAGGAAAAACACAGCCACATATCCATGTGATTGTGAGGCCATCAGTTCCAGATAATAACACAAGCTGGCAGGTGTTTGAGAATGATCAACAGATCGTCAATTTCTTACAAGAAGAAGCTGAATTCTCAGCTAGAAATCAGGATAGGCTAGAGCAAAGAAGATGGGGATCAAGTAGTGCAAGCTGCGGACAAACAAACTTCCTAAGGGTTTAGTAACGTTGGAGTCTATCTTCAACCCTAATGACCAGTTTCGTAAGGAAAAGGCTAACATACAGGTCAAGAGAGAAGATTCGGAGCCAATTATGGTTGGGGAAGGCAAAACACTTCAAATTGGTAAAGTGGCCACTAAGCAGGAGAAATCAGATTTCATACAGCTTTTCCAAGAATTTCCAGATGTCTTCGCTTAGAGCTATGAAGACTTAAGAGGATTCGATCCAAATTTGGCACAACATACCATCGAATTGGATCCAGATGCTAAGCCCGTCAGGCAAAAACAGAGACCAGTCAACCCTCACATTGAGCCTCTAATGAAGAAAGAACTAAATAAGCTAATAGAGGCAAGCATTATATTCCCGATCAAGCACTCAAGCTAGGTTGCAAACTTGGTTCCGGTCAGGAAGAAGAGTGGAGAAATCAGGTTGTGTGTGGATTTCCGAGACCTAAACAGGGCATCTCTCAAAGATCATTACCCACTTCCTTCAATGGAACAAATATTACAAGTAGTATCCGGTTCAGAGAGATTCTCTCTCCTAGATGGCTACTCAGGGTACAATCAGGTGATGGTGAAAGAAGATGACCAATTCAAGATGACTTTCACCACCAAATGGGGAACCTATGCCTACAAAAAAATGCCATTTGGGCTATCAAATGCTGGAGCCACTTTCCAAAGGGCAATGGATATGGCATTTAAGGGGTTGATCAATAAAATAGTTTTGATATATCTTGATGACATCACTGTGTTCTCAAAAAATGCCGTGGATCACCTCTTTCATCTAAGGCAGGTATTTCAGAGGTGTAGAAGATTTGGGGTATCATTGAATCCCAAAAATGCATATTTTGGCTCACGAGGGAAAACTTCTAGGCCATATTGTTTCAAGGAGGGTTTGATGATTGACCCAGAAAGAGTTGAAGCAATTCAAGCATTGCCATTGCAAGTCATAAGAAGGCTCTTCAAAGCTTCTTAGGAAGGATCAATTTTGTCCGCAAGTTTGTTCCAAACTTTGCAGCTCTTGTAAAGCCAATAACATTGATGTTAAAGAAGAGCATAGCATTTAAGTGGACATCTGAAGGAAAGGCAAGTTTTGAGGCAATAAAAGAGGCTATATCTCAAGCCCCAACTCTTGTCAATCCAGACTTCTCCAAGGACTTCGTGCTATATGCCTTCGGTGGTGGGGACACGATTTCTGCAATCCTAGTACAACAGAACAAAGAAGGAATAGAACAACCAGTTGCTTTCTTGATCAAGGCTTGGAGGAATACGAAACTAGGTACTCTTTCATTGAAAAGCATGTCCTGGCAAAGAATCGGGAGCTTAAAGAAATTCAAGCACCTAGTCTCAAACAACAAAATCCAATTGTTGGTCTCTCATGCAGAGTCAGGGACTTCCTTCTAAACAAGGATCTGAATGAGAAACGTGCAGGATGGATAACTCGTGTCATGGAATATGACATCGAGATCAAGGTCACCAAACTAGTACGTGGGAAGGGACTATGTGAGCAGCTAGCCTTGAGTCAACAAGTTGAAGCAGGTGATGAAAAAGAGGTGTCTTGGTACTACAGGATAACCAAGAACAAGAAAATGATGATGTGCCCACTCCCTGTTGGACTCAGAATGTGATACACTTCCTACAGATAGGCCTATGCCCTCCAGAAATGAGAAAAGAAAAGAGGAGATACTTCAGATTACAAGCCATTCCATATGTGCTTGTTGGTGGTGTTTTGTTTAAGAAAGACATCAATGGAGTTCTATTGAGGTGCATTGGGACAGGCCAAATTGAGAGGGTGTTACGAGATTTTCACGATGGAGATTCTGGAGGACATTTTTCCCCACGAGTAACAGCTCTCAAGATAATGAAGGTAGGGTATTATTGGCCGACAGTCTTCAGTGACTGCTATACATGGATAAGAAAGTGTAGGAAATGTGCACTCTTCACAGGCAAAGAAAGACTAGCAGTGCTTCCATTGCACCCAATTCTGGTTGACCAACCATTTATGCAATGGGGATTGGACTTCGTCGGGGTCATCAATCCAAACTCAAGCCAAGGCCACAAGTGGATTCTCACGGCAACGGACTATTTCACCAAGTGGACCGAAGCAGTAGCGCTCAAGGAAGCAAATGAGTCTAACATACTAGACTTTTATGAAGGAATAGTGACCAGGTTCGGTGTGCCGCCACTATCATATCAGACAATGCATTGGCATTTATAGGTTCCAAGATTACAGTAATGGTCTGTCAAGAATGGAATCTATTTGAGCACCTCTTCAAATTATTACCCGCAGGGTAATGGACAGCAGAAGTCTACGAACAAAAATTTGCTAAGAATCATCAGGAGGACTCTAGACGAAAATCAAAGAACATGGCATACCAAGCTAAAATCAGCATTATGGGCTGACAGAATAACACCAAAGAGGTCTACAGGTAATTCCCCTTACAATTTGGTCTATGGAAAAGAGGCAGTATTGCCTATATCATTAGAACTGCCTACATTGGAGTTCATGAAGCAGTTGGAGTTGGCTGAGTTCGAACCAATGGAGGCTAGGTATGTAGAGTTGATGGAATTGGAAGAAATTAGAGAACATGCAGTTCAAACAATTGAGAAAGATCAGGCCTTAGTAAAAAGATGGTTTGATAAGAAAGCAAGAGCAAGGACCTTCCAGGAAGGAGACCTAGTTCTGAAATGGGATGCAGATCGGGCAAAACCAGGAAGGCATTCCAAGTTTGATGCCATTTGGAGTGGCCCCTACATGGTCACGGGATGTAAAAGTAGTAATGCCTTCCAATTGTCTACTTTGGATGGAGGAGAATTCCCGATTCCGGTTAACGGAATCCATCTTAAACATTGCTACTAAAAGAAAAGGGTTTACCCTTGTAAATATTAGCCTAGATTTCAATTCCTCTAAGTGCGTATGCACATTGTCTTGTGGTAGTTAGGTTTCTGTTTCCCTAAGTGCTCCGGCACAGGTTTTGTTGCTCTCAGGATGATTTCTACAGTTTAGAATGCTGTCGAGAAGAAGTTGCGGTATCAGGTTTGGGATCAGATATCAGGTTGGTTTCAGGTTATTGCTTATGACTCCATGCCCAATGGATTGCTAAAAGGCCACTGATCTTCTACCTAGCAGGCAGGTGATCCCATTGAGTCGCCAAATTGTTGTATATATCTTCCCCAGGTAGATATAGACAAGCAGAAGATTCTAGAGATCAAAGAAGCTCAAATCCCTGACATTTATCGCTTTGGCGCAGAAATGGCGCACAGAAATGAGTGTCGACAATGAAATGTATGCGCCCTTGGCACACAGAAGTGGCGCACAGAAATGAGTGTCGACAATGAAATGTATGCGCCCTTGGCACACAGAAGTGGCACACAGAAATGAGTGTCGACAATGAAATGTATGCGCCCTTGGCACACAGAAGTGGCACACGAAATGAGTGTCGACAATGAAATGTATGCGCCCTTGGCGCACAGAAATGGCACACAGAAATGAGTGTCGACAATGAAATGTATGCGCCCTTGGCACATAGAAATGAGTGTCAATAGGGTAAATGGTGTGCCCTTGGTGCATAGAAGAGGATGATGACACACACATGAATGCGCCCTTGGCGCACCTTCAAGAGGCGCAACATTTTGAGCACTGACAGGAAGCAAACCCTGGCGCAGATATTCAGATGGCCATAACTTTTGACTGGGAGCTTGGATTCATGCAAGGTTGGACTTTTCGGAAAGCTTACGAGGTCCTTTGTCCAACTACGACTGGATATCTTTAATTGGGTGAGAAAAAATTCTTAAAAATTCGAAATACAGTTCGCCACTTTTGGGTTCATTGGGGTTCTCACCTACCACCATAATGAGATAGTTAAGTGCAATCTAGAGGTGGTTGGGGTAGTTTTGGAATTCCTCTCTCTTTTCTCTCTCATTCTTCCTATAAATTGTAAGGAGGGGCTTATTTCTAAAGGTTGGACATTCTTGTTTTGGCCCCTCCCTTCTTCTCTTTGGCAGGTGGAGTTGTGGAGCTCAAACCTCCCATTTGAAACTGTAATGCAACCTTTGCCTATTGGCATTTTTGCAGTGTATTGTATCAAACCTTCGGAGAAAATAAATGCATGACTGTGGATGTTTCTCAACCCTCTATGTGTTTCATTTTGCATCCTCCTGATCTTTCACTGCGAATATGTTTATCCATGCATGATATTGCATTGCATTTCTATGGTTTGTGTTTATTGGCAAAACATATGTTCTTCATTCCTCGGTGCATCACCTCCGTAGTTTAGGTTTTATTTTTATGCATTCTCTACCCTGTCTCCTTGGTAAGTTAGATTAGGTTTTTGGATAAATCCTCTACGTTTATTTGTGCATCTGAACAGAGGAATAGGAGTCGGCCTTCATCCGGAGAGCTTTTCCGATTTCGCAAGGTCCCACACTTGGGAAAAGCTCCATGTTGTGCAATCGCACTGAGACTTTCAACCCATCATGTTACTGAGTCCTGGGGTGCTATGTTTCGACACCAATAGTTAATACTTCACACAACATTTTATGTAGTCACCGTAGTTGTGATTAAGGGTTGGCCAATAATATCCTAGGTGAAGGATACATTTTGGGACCACAAGTCCACTAAAATGTTCCCCACAAATCCCATCGTGAATTTATTTGATGGTGTATGGGATTTTAGAACTGGTGAGGCACCGTAGGAGGATACCATCAAATCCACATTTGTAGAGAAGACCCCCCATGATGACGTAACAATAGAAACTTTTAGGAAGGCTCATCATCCATTGTGAGTGAGATTTGGAGGTAGAATTAAAATGGAGAGGTAGTCAGTGAACTTCTTAAACCAAATGTTGCATGGGTCAGTTTTGATTCTTCCCACAAAATTTAGACCTCGAGATAATATAAGAGGGTGAATGCAACCATTTTACTATGAAAAATAATTTTGAGTCTAAAGGTGAGGCAATATTTTAGAAGTGAGACAGGCCATGGTATCTATGAATTTTTAGTGGATCACGGAGTGGTTTGAATGAGGAAGTAGTCAAACATGTTCAAAAGTATGTCAACATGGTGTTTATACTTTTGAATTTCCTTTTACAACATTAGTACGAAAAATTGACTTGTTTCACCACCATTTGAAAGTCACAAAATATATTAATGGATTTAACAACTACGGTAATGAAAGTTTGAAGACATAACACAAGTGCTTCATATTCGGCCATGTTATTAGTGCAGTCAAAGTCAAGTTTGAAGGATAAAGGCATAGGCTCACCATCAAGAGGAATGAGGATGACCCTTACACCACCCCCACGTTGACATTTGTAACCATCAAAGAATAAGGTCATTTGGTAAACGATGTCATCAAAGGAGAGGGTGGCAATAGATTTTTCAGGAAAATCAAATTTAGAAGATTGATTTCAAGAAAGCGAGAATCCTCAAGCTGATTTGTAGTGGTTTTTCCTTTGACATACTTTTGATGAATGAATTTCAAGTCTAGGTATGCAAGGAGCATGATCCAATGCATAGTACATTGGTGTTGATAAGGCTTAGCATACATGTAATGTAGAGGGTCGGTGTTGGTGATGATGAAGGTTTTGTGGTTAAGTAGGTAGTGGCAAAGTTTGGTGGCCACAAAGACTAAGGATAGGTAGATCTTTTCAACATGAGTATACCTAGTCTCATAGTCTAAAATAGTACGACTTATGTAATAAATCACTTTCTCCCTGTGTTTCTCATCACGATGAGTGAGCATGGCACCCAAGGAATGGTTAGTGGTAGAAATGTAGAGGTAAAAAGGTTTTTCGTATTTAGGTGAAATGAGCACGAGATGGTGAAGAAGGTATTTCTTCAATGCTTCAAAGGCTTTGTGGCACTCATCGTTCCAATTAAAGGAGATATCCTTTTTAAGGAGATGATGAAAAGGGTGACATCAATCGGAAAGTTGGGAAATAAAGTATCGAATGGATTGCAATTTTCCTTGCAAACTATGAAGTTTTGAAGGTTAGTAGGTGGAGGCATCTCGAGAATATCCTTGATTTTTGTGGGATTGAATTTGATGCCCCTGTAAAGAGATGATGAAACCAAGGATTTTTCTAGAGAGAACGGAAAATATGCACTTCTTTGGTTGAAGGTGAATGCAATATTGGATGAGATGATCAAATATGACTTTAAGAATTGTGAGGTGTTCAACATGACTTTTGGACTTACCGAGAAGGTCATCAACATAATATTCTAATATGTCATGCATGATATCGTGGAAGATATAGGTCATAAGCACACTGATAGGTGGCACCAACATTTTTCAAGCCAAATGGCATGACACGATAACAGAAGGTCCCCAAGGGGTGATGAAGGTAGTTTTGTGTTGATCTTCTGAAATGAGTAATATTTGATTATAACCCAAAAATCCATCCATAAGAGATAGCATCTCATGGCCGGATGTAAGATCAACAAGCCGGTTGATGCTAGGCAAAGGAAATTCATCCTTGAGGTAGACAAGGTTTAGGTCCTGGAAGTCCATGTAGATGTAGAGTCCCCTGGTCACTTTGGTGACATGAACAATGTTAGAAATCCATTATGGATAGTCAATGGGTAGAATGAAGGAAACATAAATAAGTCATTGGAGTTCTTCTTTCACAATAAGGGAAATGTGTGGATGCATTTTTGCATCTTATATTTCTGAGGTTTGGCATCGTGGATAGTCACAATATTGTGGACTACAACATTAGGGTCAATACAAGGCATATCGGCATAAGACCATGCAAAAGTATCTGTATGATCTCGAAGGAAAGAGGTGAAGGCTTCTTGTTTGGAAGAATCTAAAGATTGGTATATTTTTAGAATTTTAGGGTCATCTTGAGTGTGAATGTTTATCTCTATGGTTGATTCATTCAACATGTTTTGTGTCTCAGAAGGTAACGACTAGTGAATGTAAGAATTTTCTGCACCTAAATAGGTGAGAATAGAATCATCATCTTGACATTGAATGACATTGATAGAAGGTGTGTCATCATCCAAAATGTCAGGATAAAGAAGAGGAAGGGAAGATGACACCTCACCATCACAATGATATGTCAGAGGTCCCAAAGAATCGGTGTTCACGAAAAAAATAGGAGGGATGGATTCGGACACATAGACTCTATGGGTGAAGGTGGTGCGATAGGTGAGGATGGTGAGGGAGTCTTTTCTTCTTTGACAAGGGTGATGTGAGCCTTCGTGGGAGGAATTTATGAATAAAAACCAATTCCACAATGGTCTTTGTGTTTCTGGGTGGTGCAAGGTATGATTGTATGATGACCTTGCTCATAAAGACCAAAGCCAAAGCCCTTCCAAGCACATCGATGAAGAAAAGTGTGGGCGAAGTAGTGGTTGGTGAGGTATTGGAAGTTAGATGAGAAAGGTCAGTTTGGGTAGGTGGTTTAGGAGAATAAGAAGAAGTGTCTAGTCCCCCATATGTCAGGTTGGTGTGAAGGTGGGGAGGACCATATGGAAAACCTCTCCTACATGACGGTTGTAATGTGGGTGTTGGTGAAGGCTTTCATACTCCTCAAGAGTAAGGAAGGTGTCTATGTTGTATAGGTGGTACTCCCCAAGGAAAGGAGTTGAAAAACACCTACCAAGGGGTCGAGGTCAGTACTTGGGTAGCGGGGATGGATGAGCTAGTTAAAGCTTTCAAGATGGGGCATCGATTTTGCCAATGAAATAGGCGGGTTGGTAGATGGGCTAGCCTTGGAAGCTATGGGAGCAGTGGGGATAGATGAGATGGTTATGTAAGCTATAGCATCAGAAGTGGTAGATGAGGTAGTGGAAGAAGATGAAGTGGTAGAAGTGGTAGATGAGGTAGTCAGAAGAAGTGAAGCAGTAGGGGTGGTAGATACCTTGACTGGGAAAAGGACATCATTTGGTCAATAAATCATGTTGTAGGTTTTAAAAGGTGAAGGATCTACCCGAATGGTGCAGTACATCCTTCATATTCAAATTTTAGGCAATGGTGAAGGGTTGAAGGTACGAGACCCCATGGTACAAATCTAAGGTCGACCAAATAGCAAAGTTATATTGAAATTCCCCTCAAGAACATAGAATAGTTCAAGACTGGTGAGGGACCCACATAGATGTGGAGGATGACGATGCCAAGGGTAGAAGTCATGGCATCATTGAAAGAATGTAGCATAACAGGGTTATTATGCATGCTAGTTGGCGGGTATGTGTAATTTTTCATACGCATGGGAAGAAATGATATTAATGTTAGTACCTCCATCAATCATAACACGTCGAATGTGAGTATCATTGATGTAGGTGGTGATGAAGAGGGTGGGATCATGATCATCTGATTGTAGAGGGAAATATTTGAATCATCAAAAATTTTGGTAGAAACCTAAGGAATTGCAAGTGGGAGAAGAAGTTTGAGGTGAAGTAGTGAGGGCAGCCACATGATGAGGGGTAAAGATGGTGGCCACAGGTGTAGGATCATTTAGTAGAACCTTGATAGATTGCAAGACCTCAATGAGGGCCTGATGATGAGACTCAAAGGTTTGAATTAGGTTGTACAAGGACATCTTCAGAGGAGATTGATGAATTTATTTAATCATAGAGTGATGTGTGACTATGTCGAAATAGGATAAGTCGGCCCATAGATGGTTACCCTGGGGGAAGGTGTAGGTGGAATGGTGGGTGAAGGTGCACTGGATGGGCTACTAGTTTCTCTTTTCCTTTATCTTTTTATGATTGAGTGGCTACTCGGACCATATTTATTTCAAATATCAAAGGAGGAAAAGAGGGTTGTGGAGATGCAAGTAAAGGCCACTGAATAGATATAGGGCTAGATTGTGTCACAGCAGGTTAAGGGGGAATCAAATTCTCCTCCAACAGGTCATATTCATCAAAGAGACCATCTAAAGTACATAGTTGAAGGAGAATATTTTGAGGTTCTTACAACCTTCAACATCATGCCCTAGTGAGCGATGATATGCACAGATTTTGGTGTTGTCAAACCCTACTGGTTTGGGTTTAAGAGTGGCATATGACTTAATAGGGGTAGTGAGACAATGAGGTTTATAACAACCTAGCGAGGATGTTAAAATAGGATCTTGCCAATGGATCACAATGAGAAGTCAAAGTTGGCTTAGATGAAGGTGCGGGTGATTTTCATGGGAGAGGTGTTATTGGAGATGGTGTAGGTGTGACTACCTTTTTGGTAGGTAGTGAAGGTTTTGGTTTTAGTTTAGGTTGCACCTTCTTGGGTAAAGGTGCAGGGAGGGGTAAGCAAGGTAGAAGGCTATGTGGAAGGTGGGGATACCGTAGAAATCCAAGGTGATAATGACAAAGTGTTGGAAATAAGGTGGTTTTAGGTAATGGAGAAGGTGTAGGCAGAAGAGGTGATGAAGGTGAAGGTGTGGGCAAAAGAGAAGGTAAAGGTGAGGGTGTGGGTTGTTATGCCTTGGATTTTCCTTGGTGAAGAGGTAACTTGACCAAGGTGGAAGGGTGTCAAACATAAAATAGAGGGTAGAGGTGAGGATTAAATAGAATGTGTGGGAGAGATCGGGGTGCAAGAACTAGGAGGTTGGGTTTTCCTCTTAGGTGCGGGATTCGGTTTTGTGATAGGTGGTGATTGAGTAGTCAATTCTATTTTCACTATGGGATATAGTAGGCTCGATGTTGGTATGACCCCTAAGGAAGTGGTAGGTTTAGGTGCATAAAGGATTTTGGGTGAAGGAGATACTAAAGAAGATGGGGTTGATATAATTGGTTCAGGTGACATGGTTTTAGTTTCCTTGAATACCTTAGGATAAATAGTTGAGGTATCCAAGGAAAACATCTACATTTGGGTGGATATTGGGAGTTGAAGGTGCCCCATAGTGTGGAGTAGTCAACATACTCTAATCGGTCCACCAAATGTGATAATGGTGTTGGTTTAGAAGATGAAAAACCAATGGTGAGACACGTCTAGAAATTTGAGCCCCGTGATACAGTGGGAATGTTTTCACCTATGATTTAGTAGGTAGGAGTGATGTAAGAAGGTTGACAGGATCTTGGAAGACCCTAGGAGAAGCATCACCTATAGGAAGAGGAGATAATATTGGCTCCTCTATGGGTCAAGGAGAGGGAAAAACAAGTGATGTGGACTCCTCTTTAGGTGGAGAGGTAGATAGGGTTAGCTCCTCCTTGGGTAGAGGAATGGGTGAGATAGGCTCGGTGGTAGGTAGAGAAATAGGTGGGGTAGGCTCCTCTGTGGGTAGAGGAGTAGGTGTGATAGGATCCTCTATGGATAGAGGAGTAGGTGTGATAGGATCCTTTATGGGTAGAGGAGTTCATGTAATAATTTCCTTGATAGACGCTACGAGAGGAAACTAGCTAGATGGAATAGGTATTGTGTTGAAAATGACATGAACCTTGTGTACATTGGTGTCACTAGTAGAGGTCTCGAATCTTGGTTTGATGAAGGGGTATGATTAGGAAAATATTTCTTAAACACACCCATATGTACGTTGGCATATGCATTAGGTTTTCCAGACGAGATCACCATTATCTAGCATTCCTTGGACAATATTCTTGAAAGTTTTACAATTTCCATCGTTATGTCCCCTAACTCGGTGATAGTTACAGAAGTCATTTTCTTTATACCACAATGGTGTAGGATGAGAAGGATCAAAACCAATGTTTGGTTTGATAAGTGGAAGGGTGATGGCTCCATATTTAAAAAGCTTTTCTAACACAAAATAATATGGTTCTTTGATAAGAGTGTAAGCCCTATGTTCATACTTGTACCTTGGAAGTTTTGAATAGGAGAAAGGTTGGTGGGTGGTTTTGATTGATTACACAGATGAGAGGGGCCGGATTTCAGAATCACCATGTTGGAAAATCCTTTGGCCTCGAAATGGTTATTAGAATAGTTGTTATGCAGTTTAAAAGAAGAATCGTTTGATTTGAAGTTAGCATTCTTGTTACACAACTTAATTTTCTCTTCTTCAAGGGCATGAATCTTTGGTTTCTGAGCCATGGTGAAGGCTTCCTCAAACGTGTAAAACATTTAAACCTAGAGAATCAGGGAAATGTTATTAGCACATGACCTTATGAACAACTTTATGAGATCTTCTTGTGGTAGCTAGAAGGTGAGTTGATTGATGAGGCCCCGCCAATGTGTAACAAAATATGTGATAGATTCATCCTCGTATTGGTGAATAGAATAAATATCAGTCATAGAGACCTTATTATTGATGTTGATTGAAAAGTGGTCAAGGAATATCTCGAGCGATTCGTTGAAGGATAAGATCAAGTGCCTAGGAAAACCATTGTACCAATCTAGGTGGGTCCTGACAATGACATGGGGAAATTTCTAAGGAGAAAGGAATCATTATGGGCAATCAAATAACACACGTGTTTGAATGATCATAAATGTTGTTGATGGTCTTCCTTTCTATTGAAACGATTTAACTTGGGTAACTCCCATTGCACAAGATGAGCTAGATAGGTGTGGATGGGTGAATTTCCTCTTTACAAATTTCATCATAAGTGAGGACATTATGAGATCCATAAATGGAGGCCTTGAGTGTTTGCATCTTATCCATCATCATCTTGATAATATCCATGGTAGGATTAGATTGAGGAGTGCCCCTATGGTATAAGGAGGTGGATGAGATGAATAGGTCATAGATGACATACCAGTGTATGGTGGCTCGAATATGTGAATTGAGAAGTGGGTATGTAGGCAAGAATAGATGATGAGGGCATGTACCCTGAATACAAGGTGGACATTATAGGTTGTGACTCAAGCGGGGGTGTAGGTGGGAGGAGCTTATGTAAACCTCATAGTGATGGGTGGAATATTTTGGGGTATAGAAAGAACCAAATTCGATAAGGTGTATAGGATGTCGAGGCAATCGGCTATTGCAAATTGATAGGTATAGATGATGTGGGGATCTCTATACTAGGATCCCATGGATGAGGATATGGCAGATGTCTGAGGCCGAAGAATTTGGGGGAGTGATAGACATTCAAGGTGTGACAAATGTTGAAGGTACGACGGATGTCAAGGGTGCAATAGGTGGCATTGACTCAAGTAGTAGGTAATGCTAAAGTAGCATTCACGAGATATGGCAGGGGGTATGGAGGTAGGAATACCAAACAAGCGGCACTGATTGATGAGTCACAGTAGAAGAGTGGGTGAGATAAGGATGTAAATATATGACATTATGATCAAGGAATTTAGCAAATTCCTCGTCACCTGTAGGTATAGTTATAGAATATTTGGGCTTCATTGGAAAAGAAATATATGAAGGCGAAGGTGAAGTAGGTAACGGTTCGTAACTAGCATGAAAATTAATTACTCTCTCCTCATAATGCGAGTCCAAACCATAATAAATTTGGAAGATAGGTAGTCTAGGCTTTGCAAAACTGACGGAACTCAAAAACATATGTTTGGTGAAGTCTAGAAGATATAAATAGGTTGATGTTCTTGATAAAAATTAAAAATACAGAGACCGATACCAATCAGTAAACCAATGTCAGTTAGGTAGAAAGTCGATGTTGGTAAGAAGATAACCGATGTCGAGCATTATAAAAAATGAAGAAATTGGAAAATATGGGGAAGAAAAGTGAAATACGGGTATTCAGGTTCTATTAAGGGTGATAGAAACTCATAAAATGGTTAATCAAAAGAATCAAAAACATAGAAAGATGGTATGTAAGAATATATTGTTGTTTTGATAGAAAATCAAAACATAGAGATACCGATATCATTCAATAAAATGGTGTTAGTATGATGAAGGAACTGATTCCAGCTTGTTGGACCGATGTCGGTTCTCGATATAAACCTGGAAGAATGAAGAAAATATGATTGTTTGAGTTAAATTTGATGAAAAGAAGCCCCAAAAGAGGTTGTGTATGACAAAGATGATTTAACACACTCATGAAAATGTAGACTTAATGTTGATCGAGAGAACACTTGATAGAAAGCACACAAGAAGCCCACATTGGAAAACAAAGTCATATTCAAAGGCACGAATAGATAGGGATAACACGCGTGTGGAGCAGAAGTTCATCTTTCAGACTTAACCATTTTCGGTCATGAAGGTCTATTTTTACAGATGGCGTGCATAGCACACAAATGAGGTAGATATGTGCGCACCACACATTGGCTATTTTTATAGGATCAAATATGAAGCGCTTTGCATGGACACAATCCGGAAATAGATTTATCACTGTCATTTAACTACCAGTAGTCTATTGTTAGCACACTTGCATGTGCGGCTATTTTTTTAATGGTGCGTGGGTAATAATAGCATGTGACCTATTTTGGGCTTAGATAATCGGTGAAGGGAAATTCCCCACCCTTATATATATGTAGTGAACTGCGTAGTAGATATATGTATGATGATGAATATATAGAGAGAGATATAGTGAGATTATGCTGCTAAATTTGTTACGCGCATACTACTATTATTGTAATGAAGCTTCTATATACTTATTTAATATAATGGAGGATATTGGCTGAATCTGAGTGTATTCTTGTGTGTAATTAGATGTTTCATGTACTTGATTCCGTCATGATTATTTTTTAAAGTATTCTCTCCCTTAGATTCAGATCTGGTATGCTTTGTAGAATGATGTGTTAGTAATGAAACTGCATGTGCTAAGTCTTCATCGTGCTAAAAACCTACAAGATCAACCCTAAAGAGTGACATGGTACCTTTGCATGCTTCGGGTGAGCTCTCATTCTAGGCCGAATGATGTGCCAAAGATGTCCAGTGGTGTTTCTTATTAAATTCTAGGCTACATCATTGGTTCCGTTACCAAGACCTCTTTTTCGGTTGTTTCCAGGATGGTTCGTGATGAAGATGTACCGGTTAACTCTAGCAAGTGTTGAGGAGTGGATACATAATCTAGAAGAAGAATACACATGTCGATTTAGCACTAGATCTGAGTTTAATGCATGCGTGTGGGTGGAATAGAATCTGTATGACAGTTTATATGAGAGCTTTTTCACTATCTTTCAAATAGAATTTTACGAGTGGCTGATTGCTTATGCATCTAAGAGAAATTGAAGGTATTGCGCACTTGTGCGGATGCGGGAATAATTTCAGGCCCTTTATTATGCTAATATGATTTAGACTTGAGTGGTGGATATGTGGTTCCATGGTGTCTTGATCGGATATATCTTGGAATGCTCAATTTCCACTTATTCGTGTCCAAAGGTAGCTAAATTCTAGGTTTTATGATATCCAAGGGGAACTTACCGTAAGGCATTCCACTAGCGATCAAGATCTTAATGGTAACTTTCAAATTAGAGAGTAAAATTATTCCTAACTAAACCCCACCATGGGGGGGAACAGATTGGTGAAGGATGTGGCAAGGCAGAGAGAAGAAAGGTGGATCAAGTATAATGAGGCACATGAGAGGGAGGTAGAGAAGTAGCATGACGTTTCAAAGTGGATGGAGTGAGGAGAGAAATGGATCATGAAGGATTTAGAGATCACATAGAAGATGTGGAGCTAGAGCATCAGAACTCCCCATCTACGAAATCATAACAGGAACCATCCTTAGCCTCACAAGGAAGCATGCCAATAGAGATGACTGGGTCGCGGTGCGCATCTAAAACTACCTGATAACCTAGCCCTTACGCTTGGTTTTCCAATATCTAGTATGAAAAGTAATCAGCAAGAAATTTTGGGAAGTAAGAGAGCAAGCACATCAATGGCAGGGTAGACGACTTTATTGTTATTTGGAGGTGTGTTTTTAGGTGCATCATCCACACAAAACATGAGCGTGCCAAATTTTGGATTCACCTTTGGAAGTGGAACTAATTCACAGACCGTAGGGGTTCAAGTATAGTACTATTATTGGAGCATAGGGGAGTATGTCTATAGGACCTATTTCAGCTACAAGTTCGGGATCAAGAGGCATAGGTAGATCTAGTTCAGTGGATCTGGAGGTTCTAGAGGTAGGGGAAACATAGGAGCTTCTAGATCAGGTGGTCAAGGTCACACCAACCCTAGAATATTTACATGGAAATGTCTCTTCATCTTCCAAATTATAGGGCATAGAAGATGTTATTGAACATATGCATATGTGTGAAATACTATGGAGTGCAAAAGGGATCATGGCTTCTAAGTGCAAGGAAAGCCAATTCGTTACCATATTACATGGATGTGCCCACAAGCTAGTATAGAAAGTTTGACCCTAATCGACTTGTGTAGATTATGCAAAGACCCTGAAGGATGCATTCTTGAAGGAGTTCTATATTCCAAAATTTGAGAAGAAGACTATAAGCGTGCTCAAATATATAAAGCAAGGCACTATTGAGAGTGTGCGTGAGTATGATGCCCATATTAAAATTCTTTTGTCTAAGCTTTCCTATGATATTCACGCAAGCCAGCATGCACAATGGTTTGTTAGAGGATTGATTACACCATTTAGAAGGGTGATGTCACATAAGACATATATTGATCCGTGTGAGGCATTGGAGGCATCCCTACATACTGAGGCAATTAGGAGTATTGACACTGGCTTTAGCCCATTCTTAGAGGCACAGATTACAGCTATGGCAAAGTAGTTAGAGAAATTATCGGTGAATTCAGCCCATGAAACGTGCTTAGGATTTGGTGTACAAATTGTGAAGTGGAGGGACACACCAAGGATAGTTTTCCTCACAAGTCCATATGTTCATTGTTGTTAGACTGTGAGATCTGTCATTTGAATCATGATGCTAGCCACTATCCTTTCTTCTACATCATGCGCATAAGGAAGAACGTATCCTGCTATTGCAAAATTTTCTAGTCCACAACCCATGATACTAAAGATTGTAGATTGATTGGTCAGATCCATGATGCTATAGACATTGGGGTATGGCAAACAAGTGTAACGAATAGTTCTAAAAACAAGAATGAGCACCAAGATCAGGATCACAATCGTCACGCATGCTATAATGTGACGGGAATGAAGGTCATTTTAAGGAGGTCATGGTAGAGGCCGAGGATATCATGGTGGATTCAGAGGATGAGGCTATGGTGGTGAGAGAAGTGAGTTCCCTTGTGGAATGTGTTATACATATGGATCTCCTAATCACTATAGGTGTGAATGCCCCCAGAATATTGCATGTTCTTTCTGCAAAAAGAACCATAGCTATGAGAAGTTCCCAGACTTATATGAGCATCTAAGTAAGCAACATAAAAAAGAAAACAAAGGCATAGGGATGGTTAGGATACAGTGCATTTTGGACAATCAATGGATGCCCAAGTTGGTGGTAGATTCTGAAGAGTTACAAGTGAATATCACGACCCACGCTAAGGTGGCACATGCCAGGGAAGCATTGCAGTAGAAACTAACCATCACTAAATAAGAAGTTCTTCATGCACGGTACCCAGATCCTACCTATCAAAAGGAGGTTTATCAGGAAACCATGGAAGTTCTAAGGAATCTTCAGGGTGAGATACTGATACTTAAAGGAGCAAAAGAAAGCATTAGAGATGGTCCAAACTGATATAGATGACTTGAGGGAGGTGTGTAAAATACTGCGCCGAGAAAACATCATTCCATTATTAGGGAGTTGGTTAAAAGGAAACACTATGTGCACAAGTACTAAGACAAGATGGTAAATCCTGCATGCGAATCTTCCACCTCATAGCCTGGATTATGACAAGGAAATCACTTTGAATGTTGTTGTGGATGGGTGGCTATTGAGTAAAATACTGATTGATACAGTGCGAAATCAATGTTCTTACCTTGAATGAATGCGTACAAATGGGAAGACCCCATTGCAGTCATCCTCCAATGTACTATTCATGGCTAATCGAGACTAAGGCCACTCCCATCATAGTTTTGAAGGATGCATCCATTACCATACAAGGAGCCAAGTTCACTAGAGACTTTGAAGTTTTTATTTGGCAGAGAGTCATATAGCTTCCCACTCTATTGGGGCATCCTTGTGTTATGCAAATAATCTTGATCTTTGGTTCAACAAGGGCTATATCATTTTGAAAACAAAGAGGAAAGAGTTATTATCCCTTTGAAAGATGGAAAATTTACACCCTATGTAGAGTCCTTAAGTGAAGAAGATCGAATAGGATTTATGTACACGCCATCTGGGACCCATAGATGATTAAACCAACCAAAGAAGGACTAATTCGGTGGGAGGATGCATAGTCTATTAGCGATACTACATGTGTTTCTTGTGATAATTGGGCTCACAGCACTTATGAGTTGGTAGGGCATGAAGTAAAGAGCATATTTCCTCAAAGCACAAAACCGTGTTATGTCAGGAGGATAGGAAACAACTCGGTACCTTGTTACACAGGAGAAGGGGATCCCATGGTATTCCTGTGTGCCATGGAAGAATAGTGGATAGACCCACTGGAAATAAGAACTATGCTAGCATATACACTACGTGGGATAGTAACACATTGGTGGGTGACCCACATGGATAATATTTTCAGATGGAATGAAATTGGGATTGCTCTTACTACTAGGTTCTTCAGGAGCAATGCACCTACTCAAATTAGTACTTATCATGGTAACCAACATGTTCAACACCACGTTCAGAAGTGTGAGAGACTCTGGACAGAAGGGCAGGAAGCTTTACCACCTTCACTATGGGTGTATAAGTTTTATTCCACTTTACAAGGTTGCGTGCGTGCTTGGTATGTGTATGTAGAACTCCATAGAGAAATTGGAAATTGGCAGAATTTAATTGCATGAATGACCCAGATGTTTGAATTCTTCTCTACAAAGCCTTTGGTGGAAGAAGCATTGAAATTCATAAAGAGCTTAACTATGGGAGATAGTGCCAAGGCTGAAGAACTCCTTCAGGAGTTATTAGGTAAAGAAGACTTAGGAGCACGTCTTGATGAAGAACCAGAGGCTGATGCAACATTACTTCAACGCACTTCCTTGAGAAAGAGAAAGGAAAAATGGTCTACTTAGTGGATGACAAAGAAGTAGATAATCTGGATGTAAACCATTCAATAAGGAGGCATGAGGTATTGGACATTGCAGATAAGACCATGCACGCCTATCATGAACCTATGAAGACAAAGCGGGTGAATATTGGAACAGATACTAAGCCTAAGGAAGCCATAATTGGAGACTATTGGTCAGAATCTGAAGTGGAAAAAATCATAGAGTTACTAAAGGATTACCAAGACTTATTTCCTAGGGGGTACCATGAACTTAAAGGCATGCATGAATCATTAAGAGAGATGAAAATAAATCTTAAAGAGGGTGTGTGCCCAAGTAAGAAAGAGACCCTACAAGATGAACCCCAATTTGTGCAAAAAGGTCAAAGAAGAGATTTATAACATGTTAAGTCATGGATTATCAAGCCACTTTATGAGTTAGAATGGGTTAGTCTAATGGTGATCAGTATCAAGAAGGATGGATGGATTAGGATCTGTGTCAACTGTAGGGAGCTGAATGTTGCATGTGTACCTGATCCATTTCCTATGCCATTCACTGAGGAAATACTAGAAGGTTTTGCAGGGTGCAAAATCAATTCATTTATAGATGGGTTCTCTGGGTATCATCAGGTTCAAATTTCCTAAGAGGATTAGGAAAATACTACATTTACTATTGAATGGGGTAGTTTCACCTATACTGTCATGCCTTTTGGTCTAAAAAATGCTCTGTTGTATTTTCGCGCATAGTTGTCCAAGCATTTAAGGAATTTATTCACAACTTCTTACAGGTATATTTAGACAATTAGATGGTGTATGGATTAGTTAAGGATCATTGTGAAAATTTGTGCTTAATGTTTGAAAGGTGTAGATAGTTGAGTATCTCTTTGAACATCAAGAAGTGCATATTTGCTACACCATTCGGGATACTTTTAGGACACATAATCTGCAAGGAGGGTTTATTGGTTGATCCAAAGAAAGGTTACAGTCATTATAGGCCTAAGGAGCCTACCAATCAAAGTGAGGTGCATGGATTCTTGGGTCATACAGGATATTATAGAAAGTTTATGAAAGGATATGCCAAAGTTTCCACACCATTAGAAGAGTTATTGAAAGGGAAAGGTATGTTCTACTAGGGAGAACAACAGCATAGCAAGCATTCAAGACATTGAAGGAGAAACTTACTACCGCACCTATTTTGCATTTTCCTTCATGGGATAAACCATTTCATGTGAACATTGACACCTCTAGAATGGCCATTGGTATGGTGTTAGATCAACCTAGAGAAGGTATTTTAGATCATCTTATCTATTTTTCTAGTAGAAAGTTGACTCCTACATAACATAATTACACAACTATAGAGCACGAAGCTTTGTCAATGATATATGCACTACATAAATCATGCCAGTACCTACTAGCTACATCATTCATCTTTTATACAGATCACATGGCATTGAAGTATTTGGTAAATAAACTTTTTTACAAGGGCGCATATGTTGATGGGTGCTCTTATTTCAAGAATTTGATTTCACAGTTGTGGTAAAACTAGGAAAAATTAATTATGGACCAGACCATCTATCAAGAATACAGTTAGGAGAAGAAGCATAGGCAATTGAGGATACCATGTCAGATGCCCAATTATATGTAGGTTACAACACATGCCATTAGAACTAGAGGACATTGTTGTCTTTCTACGAACAGGGATGGCACCAGAAGGAATGAAATCCTTGGAGAAGAAACAACTTGCTATATGCACCACACCTTATATGTTAATCAGTGTTGACTTATAAAATTAGGCCGTGATGAGGTATTGTGTTGTTGTGTATTGGAACATGAGCGTATGGATATTATGGAAGAATCTCATGGTGGTATTTCAAGTGGTCACAATGTCGATGATGTCACATTGTGCAAGATTCTACTCATTGGATTATGGTGGGAGACCCTATATAAAGATTGTAAGAAATTTTGTAAGGCATGTAATCATTGTCAACATCTTGGAAAACCAAGTCAATGAGATGAAATTCCTCTGAGACCTATTACTAGCACATAACCATTTGAGAAATGGGTTATAGATTTTGTGGGTCCTATTTCACCAGCTTATGCATAGAAATGGATCGCGCTACATCATAACTTGCACAAACTATCTAATGAGGTGGGCGGAAAGCACACCTACAAAGGACTATATAGTGGCTACAGTAGGTTTCTATGGGAAAATATTATTACAAGGTATAGATGTCCTTTGAGTTTGACCAGTGATAGGGGCACACATTTTCTTAATGAGATAATTAGAATTTTATTGGATGAGTTCATGATTGCACACCATAAGAATACACCCTATCATCCTCAACCAAATGGAATTGTTGAGGCTTTCAACAAAATTTTGAGCAAGACATTGACAAAAATATGTGATGTTGGATGAAAGGATTGGGATGATAAAGTATCTACAGTACTTTGGGCATATTGGAAAACATATAAGAGATTGAACAAAGCCACACTATTTTGGTTAGTGTTTGGCGTAGAAGCAGTTCTTCCTATAGAATTTATGTTACCTTCTTTGTGTATTACGTGCACTAGAGGTCTAGCTGATGAGAAATATTTATAAGAACAGATTGAAAATATAATTAAGTTGGATGAGAGACAAGACATAGCATGTTGGATTCGAGAAGCAAAAAAGCCGAGCAGAAAGCATCGCATGACAAGCACATCAAGGATAAAAAGCTTGAGATTAGACAAATGGTACTTCTCTATGACTCTAAGTTCTTGCGCCATCCAGGAAAACTTAAGGTACATTGGTTGGGGCTGTATGTTATCACTTACATCCTTGAAATAGGCACTTGCCAGTTAGAAGCACTTGATGGAACATGGATACCTAGTTACTTTAATAGGAGTAGGTTGAATCCCTACTATAAATAAGTCTTCTTGGTGTTTGTAATAAGGTAGTATTTCCATTTAGATTAGGTTTTCAATTTTGTATTTCCTTAATGTGTTTCCTTCTTCTTTGCTATGCTTTGTCAATTTAGTTATTGTTCTTTTGTAATAAGCATGCTTGCACACATGAAGCTAATTACTATATGAAGCATGTTTATGCGTGAGAGGACTGCACATGCTTTTAGTGTGGGGTGGTTTTCGATATCAAGGTACAAGATTGTGGGAATTGAAAGGTGAAAGGAATAATCTACTATGGGTTCTTTTCAAGTCAAATGATTCCCTCTAAAAAGTTACCAAAGATGGAGATGAATAAAGGGACAAAGATAACATAAAGTAAGTAGAGGCCATAACAACTACGGAAGAAGGTGCAATGACAAGGTACTTGGGTGCAAAGAAGCATGTTGAAGAGATGGCTATGACCAAAGGGTAGGAAGGTGTGCTTTATGAGGTTATATCTGGGGCATGAAGATGTAACACGTGGAAAGAATGGAATTGGTCAATTAATGAGAGGATATTTGGTAGGTGAAGGAGCAATAAATGCATCAAAAATTTGAAAAATTATATAAGGATGGGATGCAATTTCATTTTTACCATTGCAATTAAGAGTATTTGAAAAGGAGCTAAGTTCAAAGAGTCGGGTGATCGAATTGAGGTGTGAAAGGTGTGTAGCCATTCATTCGTGACAAAGAGATTCATGTGCGAGAAAGATCTTACATCCCGGTGGAAAAGGGTTTGAGCAAAGAAAGGTTACAAAGAGGAGTGAGGGCACATAATTTCACCTAGGGCATCTTTGAATCTAGCTAGGGTTTGATTTTTACATTACAGAATTCAAGAGGTGAGTATTTACAAAGGAGGTAGAAATGGCACCCAAGAAAGTAGTTATAGTAGGAGTGAAGGGAAAGAAGAAGGTGGTCATAGAAGAAGAGGAGATGGCTCTCAAAAGCAATTTTTCTGAAATGCAATATCCATAAGGGGTCATAGGCCAAGAGTGGGATTCTCACATAAGGAGAAGCAAGGTGAGTGAGTACAACCACCATACCACAAAGAATAAGAAGGAGCTTGATGCCTTGTTGAACACAAAGATGAATAAACACATAGCGGAAGAAGACATGTTGGTGTACAATGATGGTGAGAAGCTCTTGAAGAATATTGGATGAAGGACTTAGCCGTTTTCACTCATGAAGGTCTATTTTTAGAGATGGCATGCAGAGCACACAAACGAGGTAGAGACATGTGTGCACCATGCATTGGTTATTCTTGGAGGATGGATATGAAGCACTTTACATGGACACGGGCTAAAATAGATCTACTACTTGTCGTTAACTAGTAGTAGTCTATTGTTAGCACACTTGCATGTGTGGCTAGTTTTGTAAAGGGTGTGGCTAATAATAGCATGCGACCTATTTTGGGAATGGATAAGTGGTGAAGGGAAAGTCCCCACCCTTATATATATGTAGTAATAATGTAATAGAAAGAGAGAGAGGAGATATATATACAGAGATATGTTGTTAAATTATGTTATGCGCATACTACTGTTATTGTAATGAAGCTTCTGTATACTTATTGCATTGAATATAATGGAGGATATTGGCTGAATCTAAGTGTTAGTTTTGTGTGTATCTGAATCTAGTATGTTTTTGATCTCATCATGGTTAGTACTTAATTTTTTCTCTCCCTTAGGTATAGATCTGGTATGCTCTGTAGAATGATGTGTTAGTAATGGAACTATATGTATCTCTTAAGTCTTCATCATGCTAACATCCTACAACAACAACCCTAAAGAGGGACTGGTACCTTTGTGCACTTTGGGTGAGTGCTCAGTTTAGGTTGAGTGATGTGCCAGTGCATGTCTAGGGTTTTATTGGATTTGTATCACTGAATTCTAGGCTACATCATTGGTTCCATTTCCAAGACCTCTTTTTCAGTTGTTTTTAGGATGGTTCATGCGATGAAGACATACCGGTTGACCTTAGCAAGTGTTGAAGAATGGATATGTGATCTGGAAGAAGAATACGCATGGATGATTCAACACTAGATCTGAGTTTAATGCATGTGTGTGGGTGGAACAGAATATGTATGATAGTTTATATGAGAGATTTTTCACTATCTTTCTAGTAGAATTGTATGAGTGGTTGATTGCTTATGCATCTAAGTGGAATTGGAGGTATCGCGCACTTGTCTGGATGTAGGAAGAATTCTAGGCCCTTTATGATGTTGATCTGATTTGGACTCGAGTTGTGGATACATGGTTTCATGGTGTCTTGAATAGTTATATCTTGGAATACTCAATTTCCACTTATTCGTGTCAGAAGTAGCTGAATTCAGTTTTATGATATCCAAGGGGAGCTTACCTATAAGGCATTCCTCTGGTGATCAAGATCTTGATGGTAACTTTGAATCTGGAGAGTAAACCGATGGCTAACTAAACCCCACACCATGCATGTGGGGGTAGGAGCAGGATTGGTGAAAGATGGTAGACCTAGCGGCAAAAAGGTAGAGAGAGGAAAGGTGGCTTAAGTATAATGAGGCACGCGAGAGGGAGATAGAGAAGCATGTACCATTGTAGAAAGTATGGTGTTGAGGAGAGAGATGGCTCGTGAAGGATTTGAAGCTCATGTAGAAGATGTGGAGCAGAGCATTAGGAACTCCCCCATCTTGGAAAGCATGACAGGGATCCCCCTCGGCCTCACATAGAAGCATGCTAGCAGAGACTACTTGGGCCATGGGCGCGCATCTGAATCCACTTAGTAACCTAGCCCTTGTGCTTGGTTTTCCAGTATCTAGTATGACAAGTAATCAACAAGAAAGTTTGGGAAGTAAGAGAGAAAGCACATCAATGGCAGGCAAATGACTTCATTGTTATTTGGAGGTGTGTTTTTAGGTGTCATCACATAGAATATGAGTGCAGAATGTTGGATTCACCTCTGGAAGTGGAACTACTTCACAGACCGTAGGGGTTCAGTATAGTAGTACTACTATTGGGAGCACAGGGGAGTACATCTATAGGACCTATTCTAGCTACAGGTTGGGATCAGAGAGGCATAGGTAGCTCTGGTTCAAGTGGATCTGGTGGTTTTGGAGGTAGGGGAAACACAGGAGGTTCTGGATCAGGTGGGAAAGGTCCACACCAACCCTAGAATATTTACATGGAAATGTCTCTTCATCTTCTAGAGTATAGGGGCATAGAAGATGTTGTTGAACATGTGCACATGTGTGAAATATTGTGGCGTGCAAAAGGAATCACAACTTTTGAGCGTAGGGAAAGCCAATTTTCTACTACGTTACAAGGGCATGCACACAGCTGGTATAGAAAGTTTGACCTGATCAGACTTGCATAGATTATATGGCTTTAAAGGATGCATTCCTTAAAGAGTTTCATATCCCTGAGTTTGAGTAGAAGAGTATAAGTGCGCTCAAGGATATTAAGCAAGGCACTACTGAAAGTGTTAGAGTATGATGCATGGTTTAAAACGTTGTTATCAAAGCTTTCTTATGACATACACATGCAAGCCAACATGCACAATGGTTCGTTGGGGGCTTGATTACCCCTTTTAGGAGGGCATTATCACATAAGACATACACTTGATCCACGTGTGAAGCACTTGAAGTAGCCTTGCACGTTGAGGTAGTTGGAAGCATAGATACTGGGGTGAGCCCATTTTTAGAAGCAAAAATAGCAGCAATGGAAAAAAATTGGAGAAACTATCAAGCAAATTCAGCTCATGAGACACGCACAGAGGATTTGGTGCACAGATTGTGAAGTAGAAGGTCACACAAAGGATAGTTTCCCCCTCATAGAGAACATATGCTCATTGTTGATGGATTGTGAAATATGCCACTTAAACCATGATGCTAGCCACTTTACCCATTATTACAATGTGATAAGGAAGAATGTTTCAAGCTACTATAAAATCTACAGTCCATGACTCATGACACGGAGGACTACCGGCTGATTGGAAGATCCATGATGTTATAGATATTGGTGTATGGAAAACAGGAGTTTTAGATAACTCTAAGGGAAAGAATGAGCATCAGGACCGGGAGCACAATCAGGTGCACTATGATCGGAATGAGGGGCATTTTGAAGGTAGTCATGGCAGAGGTCGAGGATACCATGGTGGATTGGAGGATGAGGCCGTGGTGGTGGAAGAAGTGAGTTTCCTCATGGAACATGTTATACATGTGGATCTCCTGACCACTATAGGCGTGAATGTCCTAGAATATTACATGTTCTTTTTATGGAAAGAACCATAGCTATGAAGAGTGCCCGGACTTATATGAGCATATGAGTAAGCAACATAAACAACAAGAAAAAAAGGTGCATGGATGGTTAGGATACACGTTGTGGACAATCAATGGATGCCCAAGATGGAAGTAGAATCGAGGCACTACAAGTGAAGATCATGACCCACATTGAGGCAACATGTGCAGGGAGGCATTACAGTAGAAACCTACCATCACTAAAGATGAGGTTCTTCATGCATGGTACCCAGATCCTACCTATTAGAAGGAGGTTTATCAAGAAACCATGGAAGTTCTAAGGAATCTTAGGGTGAGATACAATACTTAAAGGAGAAGAAGAAAGCATCAGAGATGGTCCAAACTGATATAGATGACTTGAGAGAAGTGTGTAAAATGTTTGCCAGGAGAACATCATTCCATTGTTAGGGAGTTGGTTAAAAGGGAACACTCCACGTGCGTAAGTACTGAGAATGGATAGGAAGATCCTGCATGTAAATCTCCCTCCTCATAGCCTAGATTATGACAAGGAAATCACTCTGAATGTTGTTGTGGATGGGTGGTTATTAAGTAATATATTGATTGATACAGTGCGGAGGTCAATGTTCTTACCTTGGATGCATGGGTACAAATGGGAAGACCCCCATTGCAGCCATCCTCTAATGTATTATTCATGGCTAATCGGACTAAGGCCACTCCCATAGGAGTTTTGAAAGATGCATCCATTACCATACAAGGAGCCAAGTTCACTGGAGACTTTGAAGTTTTAGCGCTAGTAGAATCAGATAGCTTTCCAGCTCTATTGGGGCATCCTTGGTGTTATGCAAATAATGTTGATCTTTGGTTCAACAAGGGCTATATCAGTTTTGAAAATAAAGAGGAAAGGGTTATTATCCCTTTAACAGATGGAAATTCCATGCCCTATGTTGAGCCCTTAAGTGAAGAAGATATGAATAGGATTTATGTACGTGCCATCGAGATCCTAGAGATGATTGAACCAACCAAAGAAGGACTAATTTAGTGGGAGGATGCATAGTCTATTAGCGATACTATGAGTGTTGCTTGTGATAATTGGGCTCATAACACTTATGAGTTGGTAGGGTGTGAAGTAAAGAGCATATTCCTTTGAGGCACAAAACCATGTTATGTCAGGAGGATAGGTAACAACTCGGTACCTTGTTACACTAGGAGAAGGGGATCCCATGGTATTCTATGCGCCATGGAAGAAAAATGGATAGATCCCATTGGAAAGAAGAAATATGCTAGCATATACACTATGTGGGACAACACATGTTGGTGGGTGGTCCACAAGGATAATCTGGTCGAATGGAATGAAATTGGGATTTCTCTTACTACTAGGTTCTTTAGGAGCAATGCACCTACACAAATATGTAATTATCATGGTAATCAACCTATTCAACACCACGTTTAGAAGTGTGAGAGACTCTGGATAGAAGGGTAGGAAGCTTTACCACCTTTATGGGTGCACTAGTTTTATTCCACTTTACAAGGTTGCGCATGTGCTTGGTATGTATATGTAGAACTCCATAGAGAAACTAGAAATTGGTAGAATTTAATTGTAGGAATGGCCCAGACATGTTTGACTTCTTCTCTACAAAGCCTCAGTGGAAGAAGCATTAAAAGTTATCAAGTGCTTAACTATGGGGGATAGTGCCAAGGCTGAAGAACTCCTTTAGGAGTTATTAGATAAAGAAGACTTAGGAGTGCGTCTTGATAAAGAACCAGAGGCCGATGCAACATTACTTCAATGCATGCTTGCCTTGAGAAGAGAAAGGAAAAATGGTCTACTTAGTGGATGATGAAGAAGTAGATAATCTGGATGTAAACCATTCAACAGGAAGGTGTGAGGTATTGGATAGTGTGGATAAGACCACGTGTGCCTATCATGAACCTATGAAGACAAAGTGGGTGAATATTGGAACAGATATTGAGCCTAAGGAAGCCATAATTGGAGACTATTGGTCAGACTCTGAAGTGGAAAAAATCATAGAGTTACTAAGGGACTACAGGACCTATTTCTAGGGGTACCATGAACTTAAAGGCATGCATGAATCATTAGGGGAGATGAAGATAAAGCTTAAAGAGGGTGTGCACCTAGTTAGAAAGAGACCTTATAGAATGAACCCCAATTTGTGAAAAGGTCAAAGAAGAGATTGATAACATGTTGAAGTCTGGAATTATCAAGCCCCTTGATGAGTCAGAATGGGTTAGTCAATGGTGATCAATATCAAGAAGGATGGATGGATTAGAATATGTGTGGACTATAGGGAGCTGAATGTTGCATGTGACGATCCATTCCCTACGCCATTTCATTTGAGGATAATACTAGGAGTTACAGGGTGTGAAATCTATTCATTTATAGATGGGTTCTCTGGGTATCATCAGGTTAGGATTTCCAGGAGGATCAAGAAAAGACTACATTTACTACTGAATGGGGTAGTTTCACCTATATTGTAATGCCCTTTGATGTCGAAAAATGTGCTGTTGTATTTTTCATGCATAGTTGTCCAAGCATTCAAAGAATTTATTCACAACTTCTTACAGGTATATTTAGATGATTGGATGGTGTATGGATTAGTTAAGGATCACTGTGACAATCTACGCTTAATGTTTGAAATGGTGTAGATAGTTGAGTATCTCTTTGAACATCAAGAAGTGCATATTTGCTACACCATTTGGGATACTTTTAGGACACATAATCTGCAAGGAGGGTTTGTTGGTTGATCCAACAAAGGTTGTAGTCATTATAGGCCTAAGGGAGCCTACCAGTCAAAGTGAGGTGCGTGGATTTTTGGGTCATACAGGATATTATAGAAAATTTATCAAAGGCTATGCCAAAGTTTTACCACACCATTAGAAGAGTTATTGAAAGGGAAAGGTACGTTCTACTGGGGAGAACAACAACAATGCGCATTGAGACATTGAAGGAGAAACTTACTACCATGCCTATTCTACATTTTCCTTCATGGGAAAAACCATTTCATGTACATGTTGATGCCTCTGGCATGGCCATTGGTGTGGTGTTGGCCAACCTAGAGAAGGTATTGTAGATCATCCTATCTATTTTCTAGTAGAAAGTTGACTCTGCAGAACAAAATTACACAACTATAGAGTGTGAAGCTTTGTCAATGATCTATGTGCTGCATAAATTTCCTAGTACCTACTAGCTACACCATTCATCTTTTATACAGATCACATGGCATTGAAGTATTTGGTAAATAAACCTTGTTTTACAAGGGCACATATGTCGATGGGTGCTCTTATTTCAAGAATTTGATTTCACAGTTGTGGTAAAACTAGGAAAAAGTAATTTGGACCAGACCATCTATCAAGAATATAGTCAGGAGAAGAAGCACATAGGAAATTGAGGATACCATGCCAGATGCACAGTTATATAGGTTACAATGCATGCCATCAGAACTAGAGGACATTGTTGTCTTTCTACGCACATAGGGATGGCACTAGAAGGAATGAAATCCTTGGAGAAGAAACAACTTGCTATATACGCGCCGCACCTTATATGTTAATCAGTGGTGACTTGTACAAATTGGGTCATGATGAGGTATTGCACCATTGTGTATTGGAACATGAGTGCATGGGCATTATGGAAGAAGCTCATGGTGGAATTGCAGGTGGCCACTATGCGGTGATGCCACACGCGTGCAAGATTCTACTCGTTGGATTATGGTGGGAGACCCTCTATAAAGATTGTAAGGAATTTTGTAAGGCATGTGACCATTGTCAACATCTTGGAAGACTAGGTCAAGTGAGATGAAATGCCTCTGAGACCTATTACTAGTGCATAACCATTTGAGAAATGGGCTATAGATTTTGTGGGTCCTATTTCACCATATACACGAAACTAGATCACGCTACATTATAACTTGCACAGACTATCTGACAAGATGGGAAGAAGAAACACCTACAAAGGATTGTATAGTGGCTACAATAGCTTGATTTCTATGGGAAAATATTATTACAAGGTATGGATGTCCTTTGAGTTTGACCAGTGATAGGGGCACACATTTTCTTAATGAGACAATCAAATTTTATTGGATGAGTTCATGATTGCACACCATAAGACTACACCCTATCATCCTAGGAAAATGGAACTGTTGAAGCTTTCAACAAAATTTTGGGCAGACATTGACAAAAATATGTGATGTTGGAAGAAAGGATTGGGATGATAAAGTATCTGCAGTACTTTGGGCATATCAAACAACATATAAAAGGTTGAACAAAGCAACACCATTTTAGTTAGTGTTTGGTGCAGAAGTCATTCTTCCTATGGAATTTATGTTACCTTCTTTTGTATTATTACATGTTGGAGGTCTAGCTGATGAGAAAGATTTAGAAGAATGGATTGAAAAGATAATTCAGATTGGATGAATGAAGAGCCATAGCACGTTGGAGTCAGAAGCAAGAAAAGGCCAGGAAGAAAGCATGGCATATGAAACATAAGGGACAAGAAGTTTGAGATTGGACAAATGGTACTTCTCTATGACTCTAAGTTTTATGCCATCAAGAAAACTTAAGGTACATTGGTTGGGGCCGTATGTTATCACTTACATCCTTGAAACAAGTGCTTTCAGTTAGAAGCACTTGATGGAACACAACTACCGGTTACTTCAATGGGAGTAGGTTGAAGCCCTACTATAAATAAGTCTTCTTGGTGTTTGTAATAAGGTAGTATTTCCATTTAGATTAGGTTTTCAATTTTGTATTTCCTTAATGTGTTTCCTTCTTTGTTGTTATGCTTTGTCAATTTAGTTGGTGTGTTGTGTAATAAGTGTGCTTTGCGTGCATGAAGCTAATTACTATATGAAGCATGTTTATGTGTAGAGGACTACACATACTTTTAGTGTGGGGTGGATGGATTTGATATTTAGGTACAAAATCATGGGAATTGAAAGGTGAAAGGAATAAATCTACTATGGGTGCTCTTCAAGTCAAAGGATTGCTTCTAAAAAGTGACCAAAGATGGAGATGAATGAAGGGACAATATAACATGAGGTAAGTAGAGGCCATAACAACTACCAGTAGAAGGTGCAGTGATGAGGTACTCGGGTGCAAGGAAGTGCACGTTGAAGAGAATTCTGTGACCAGAGGGTAGGAAGGTGCACTAGAAGGTTATAGTTGGGGCATGAAGATGTAACATGCATGGAAAGGATGGAATTGATCAATTAATGAGAGGATATTTGGTAGGTGAAGGAGCAATGAATGCATCAAAAATTTGAAAATCTATATAAGGATGGGATGTGAATTCATTTTTACCATTGCGATTAAGATTATTTGAAAAAGAGCTAAGTGTGAAGAGCCGAGTGATCGAATTGAGGTGTGAGAGGTGTGTAACTAGTCGTGATGAAGAGATATATGTGCAGAAAGAGCTTGTGTCCCGGTGGTGAAGGGTTTGAGTGAAGCAAGGTGACAGAGAGAGGAGTGAGGGCACGTGATTTCACCTAGGGCATGTTGAATTGAGCTAGGGTTTGATTCACAAATTGTAGAATTCAAGAGGTGAGTATCTACAAAGGATTGCAAGGTAGAAATGGCACCCAAGAAAGTAGTTGTAGCAGGAGTGAAGGGAAAGAAGAAGGTGGTCGAAGAAGAAGAGGAGATGGCTCCCAAAAGTAATTTTTCTGAAATGCAATATCTAGAGGGGGTTATCGTAGGCTAGGAGTGGGATTCTCACATAAGAAAAGCAAGGTGAGTGAGTACAACCACCATATACCAGTAGAGAATAAGAAGGAACTTGATGCCTTGTTGAACACAAAGACAAATAAAACACATGGCGGAAGACATGTCGGTGTATGATGATGTTGTGAGAAGCTCTTGAAGAAGATTGGAGTTTACCAGCTATATGAACTCCCTTACTTTGGGAAATATGAGCCCTTGTACCAGTGGCTCATGAGAAGAGTGCATGAAGATTTTTTCTACTTTGTAGGATGCAGAGCAGAATTTCAGCCACGCTCATCTCCATGGTAATGGGATTGAAGGGCACAGGAGAAGATTTGTGAGATGATTTAATAGAAAAGGCCACAATATTGGAGACCAAAAGGAGTTGGGGTACACAAAGGGTCCACGTGGCATGGACATTGATAAACTGAAGAAATATCTAGTTGTGTAAGCAAGTAGCCACACATCTGTTACAAAGCTAAATGACCAGGAAAGGTGGTCACAAGTGAATACCATGTGGTTGCACATTGCTAAAAAGATGTCTGAAGGGGTAGTTTACAACATTTCATGTTACATTGTAGAAACAATCATTGAGGAAGTGTGCACAGGAGGAAGGATCAACTTTGGAGCTGTTTTATTTGTCATTGGTGTTCATGGAGATCGGAGTACTGATGGACCAAAAGAGAAGATATGGGAGTATCCCATGGAGCACAAGTCACCTGCAGAATGCTTCAAAAAGTACTTGTGTGAAGGATCCATGATAGAATAGGTCAAAAAGGGCTGAGAAGTGGTATGATAGGCTCCACGTGGCCTTTGAAGAAGAATGGTGCATCCCAAGGACTTGCCTTTGGTGGTTGGAAAGGTAGTTTAGTTAGTTTATACCAACATTTTTGCATAGCATGGTTCACCATGAAGGATGGAGCATGGAGCCCTTGGTGTAAGTTACCATATGCCTTCATACAAGGTACTTCCAGGTGTCAGTACATAGGTTCTAGATGTGCGGCACCTAACGTTCAATGCGGACAAGGTAGATTGTGACTACCACATGCTAAGGAAGAAATATGTGTATCTAGGGTGGGGTGCATATATTGAAAGGCTCATTTCAGATGTATTGAGCATTAAACTAGTAAGTTTGGTTGTGGGAGATATTGGAGCAGCATTGGTGTACCTCAACTAAAGCCCAAGTTGGAGAATAACAAGTATGTGGAAGATGAGTTGCACTTCCAGCACCACCAAAGGGTAAGCACACATGATGGAGAACATCCCAGTGCCTAAGCCCACAGAGCCAATTGAAGTGGAGGATGAGGAGGATGAGTGTGAGGATAGTGGTGGTTTGGAGCATAGAGGTAGAAGACATCCTACGAATAAGGATGAAGTTGAGTGCACCACTACACCACCTCAGCCACAAGAGGGGGATGATGAGGACTTGGATGTAGTCCAAGGAGAGCACAAATTTAAGAGAGTGTTAGGAGAACAAGGACCCAAGGTGCTACTCCACAAACAGTGTGCAAATCACCCAGACTCTCTCCACAGAAGGAGACAACCATGAAAAGGAGAAGGAAACTGAAGTTGAATGAGGAGGTGGAAGAATCAGAGGAAAGCATGCCTAATTCTCCTACACCTCCAGAGAATGTAGAAGAAAAAGAAAGATGAAGAAATGAAGCAAGGAGAAGAGGAGGAAAAGGGAACAGATGAGATAGTTACAGAGACTACTCAGGACATGGAGGCACAAGTCCCAAATCTGGAGGCTCAAGTTCCTAAGCAGCCAAGGTCTAGAAGAACAAGTGGAGAGCACATTCCACCAGCCATGGGTTATGTAGAGGACGTAGGTAAAATTTTTGTGCACCCATTTCCAAGAGCACACTATCACAAAAGGACTTATATGGTTGGGAATTAATGGATGAAGATATGGCTACAGTGCACAAGGAAGTAGTTATCATGGTCCATGCACACACACATGGATGAGCCATATTTTGATGTGTGTGAGGAGTCATGTGTATCGAGGAGGTTGAAGAAGACACCTCAGGCTAGACACATGACAGTAAAGCCTATTGTCATGTCAGATGAACAGGTAAGCAATGCATTGGTGAAAGTCTCAATAGAGGTGGTGAGGTGGAATATGGACAAGGCTGCCACAATTAGGGTGCACTCAGGGAAGAGATTAAAACTAAGGATGGGGAAATAGTGTGCCTAATGTAGGAAAAATACTTAGCACAGAAAAAAGAACTTTGTATTTATCAAGCATCATCGAGAGGAAATTGGTGATAATATCATAAGAGCTAGGCCACACTTAGAGCCAAAGGTACCAAAGACATTTCCTTGACAATACACTATGTAGGTACATTGGTGGACCTAGTGCTTGAAGATGAACCTCTGTGCATGCCAGTGCCAAAGGATCCAAACACAAGAGAAAGTGTGAAAAGGCTTTAGTGATGTGGAAGATTGCATCATATGAAGGATTGTTGCAAGTGCTGCAAGAAGAACTGAAGAAAGAAGACCAAGCCTTGAACATCTGCATAGCTCCAGAGGTGCTCATTAACATAAAACCCTGGAGGAGAACAATGAGGTCAGAAAGTGATGAAGGATGAAACATTGGGCCATGCATAGAAATATTATCAATGGTTAAACAGAGTGTGAGGCCCTGGAAGAAGCAGCCCAAGAACCACACAAGAATCGGTTGGAGAGCTTGGGAAGCTCATTGTGTAGAAGATGGATTTACTAGAGGGAGGATGACTACAATGTCCAACATTGTGTTGGTCTTGCAAAATGAGAAAAGGAGAGATGAAAGATGAACTGGAGTCCATTGTTGTGGACATTCCTAGAAAAGAAGAGGAAGCACTCATTGAGTGGTAGACCTTGGAGGCTGAAAAAAAAAATAGAATATCCTGAATTAGTTGTTTAGGTTGTAGAAGAAGAGACTGCAGAGTAAAAACATTCTTTCATTCTTTCCATTCTTCTATTCTTTACTTCTTTCCATTCTTCAATTCTTTACTTCAGTTTTGGAGATGACCATTGTCGGGGTGACAATGAAATTAGTGTGGGGTAATGTTGATCAAGAGAACACTTGACAAAAAGCACACAAGAAGTCCACGTGGGAAAATAGGTCATATTCAAAGGCACGAATGGATAGGGAGAACACGTGCGCGTGGAACAGAAGTTCACTTTTTGGGACTTAGCCATTTTGCTCATGAAGGTCTATTTTTAGAGATGGCATGCAAGAGCACACAAATGAGGTAGAGACATGTGCATGCCATGCATTGGCTATTCTTGGAGGATTGGATACAAAGCACTTTGCATGGACATAGGCTGGAAATAGATCTACTATTGTCAGTTAACTACTAGTAGTCTATTGTTAGTGCACTTGCATGTGTGGCTAGTTTTGTAAAGGTGCGTGGCTAATAATAGCATGTGACCTATTTTGGGAATGGATAAGTGGTGAAGGGAAAGTCCCCACCCTTATATATATGTAGTAAACTATGTGTAATAAAAAAGAGAGAGAGAGATATATACAGAGATATGTTGTTAAATCTATTACGCATACTATTGTTATTGTAATGAAGCTTCTATATACTTATTGCATTGAATATAATGGAGGATATTGGCTGAATCTAAGTGTTAGTTTTGTGTGTATCTGAATCTAGTATGTTTTTTTATCTCATCATGGTTAGTACTTAATTTTATTCTCCCTTAGGTATAGATCTGGTATGCTAGGCGTAGAATGATGTGTTAGTAATGGAACTATGATCGGAATACGATGGACGAAAAGAGAAGATATGGGAGTATCCCATGGAGCATAAGTCACCAAAGTGGAGTGGTTCAAGTAAATACCTCTGTGTGAAGGAACCATGAGAACCGGTCAAGTAAAGGGCTAAGAAATGGTACGATAGGCTCCGCGTGGCCTTTGAAGAAGAACGCCACATCCCCAAGGACTTGTCTTCGGTGGTTGGAAAGGCGGTTCCATTCATTTTATACCAGCAATTTTACATAGTGCGGTTTGCCATGATAGATGGAGCATGGAGCCCTTGGTGTAAGTTACCATATGCCTTCACAACAAGTTACTTCTAAGCATCAGTACATAGGTTCTCAGACATGCAATGACGAACATTTAATGAAGACAAGGTAGATTGTGACTACCACATGCTAAAGAAGAAATATGTGTATCTAGGATGGGGTGCATATATTGAAAGGCTCATTTCAGATGTATTGAGCATTAATCCAGTAAGTTTGGTTGGGAGATATTGGAGAGCAGACTAGTGTACCTTCAACTGAAGCCCAAGTTGGAGAATAACAAGTTTGTGGAGAATCATTTTGTGCGCCTGGGGCCACCGAAGGGTAAGCATACCATGGAGAACATCCCCAGCACCTAATCCCATAGAGACAATTGAAGTGTAGGATGAGGAGGATGAGAACAAAGATAGTGGGGGTTTTGAGCAGAGAGGTAGAGGACATCCTACAAATAAGGATGAAGCGAGTGTGTAACTACACCACCTCAACCATAAAAGGGGGTGAAGAGGACTTAGATGTAGTCTAAAGAGAGCACATATTTAAGAAAATGTTTAGGAGAACAAGGACCCAAGGTGATACTCTATAAACAAGTGCGTAGATCACCTAGATTCTCTCCACGAAAGAGACAACCATGAAAAGAAGGAGGAAACTAAAATTGAATGAGGAAGCGGAAGAGTCAGAGGAAAGTGAGCCTAATTAACCTACACCTCTTGAGAATCTTGAAGGATAGCAAGGTGAAGAAATAAAGGAAGGAGAAGAGGAAGAAAAGAAAACAGATGAGATAGCTACAGAGACTGCTCAAGACATGGGAACAAAATTTCCAAATCTAGAGGCTCAAGTTCCTAAGTATCCTAGGTCAAGAAGAACAAGTGGAGAGCACATTCCACCAACCATGGGTTATGCTAAGGACGCAGGTAAAATCGTCTGCGCACCCGTTTCCAAAGCACACTGACACAAAAGGACTTATATGGCTAGGAATTAATGGATGAAGATATGGAAACAGTGTACACAGGAAGTAATTATCATGGTCGATGCACACACACATGGATGAACCAGATTTTGATGTGTGTGAAGATTCATGCGTGTCGAGGAGGTTGAAAAAGAAACCTCAATCCAGACACATAACTTAGTAAATCCTGTTGTTATGTCAGATGAATAGGTGAGAAATGCATTAGTTAAAGTCTCAACAAAGGTGGCAAGGTGGAATATGGACAAGGCTGCCACAATTAGGGTGCTAAGGGAAGAAATCAAAACTAAGGATAAGGAGATAGCATGCCTAATATAGGAAAGAGACTTAGCATAGAAAAATAACTCTGTATTTATTAGCATCGTAGAGGAAATTGGTGATAATGTCATAAGAGCTAGGCCACACTTAGAGCTAAAGGTACCAAAGACATTTCCTTTGGCAATACACTATGTAGGTACATTGGTGGACCTAGTGCTTGAAGATGAACCTTTGTGCATGCCAGTGCCAAAGGATCTAGCACAAGATGTAGAGTGAGAAAAGGCTTCAGTGATGTGGAAGATTACATCATATGAAGGATTGCTAAAAGTGTTACAGAAGAAATCTTGAAGAAGGCATACCAAGCCTTGAACATCTGTACAGCTCCAAAGGCACTCATCAACATAAAAACCCTGGAGGAGAGAAATGAGGTCCAAAAAGTAATGAAATACGACACATTGGGCCACGCAGATAGATTAGCATTGGTCAAATAGAAGTGCAAGGCCCTGGTAGCAGCCCAAGAACCACACAAAAATCAGCTAGAAGAGATTGGGAGACTCATCGCGCAAAAGATGGATTTACTGGAGGGAAGGATGACCGCAATGTCTGACATTGTGTTAGTCTTGATAACAAGAAAGGAGAAATTATAAAGGAGGAACTGGAGTCTATTGCTGTGGACATTCTAGAAAGAGTAGAGGAAGCACTCGTTGAGTGGAAGACCTTGGAGGCTGAGATTAAGGAGGAATATCCTGAATTAATTTGTCAGGATATCAGAAGAAGAAACTGCAGGATAAGAACATTCATTCATTCAAAATCTTTCTATTCTTCTATTCTTTGATTCATTCTTGGGGCAAAAATTCAATTAGTGTGGGGTAATGTTGATCAGAGAACACTTAACAAAAAGCACACAAGAATTCCGCATGGGAAAATAGGTCATATTCAAAGGTGTGAACGGATAGGGAGAACACGCGCGTGGAGCAGAAGTTTAGCTTTTGAGACTTAGCCATTTTACTCATGAAGGTCTATTTTTAGAGATGGCATGCAGAGCACACAAACAAGGTAGAGACATACGCAGCCACCCATTGGCTATTTTTGGAGGATCGGATATGAAGTGCTTTACATGGACACAAGGCAGAAATAGATTTATCACTGTCAATTAACTACCAGTAGTCTATTGTTAGCACACTTGCATGTGTGGCTATTTTTGTAATGGTACGTGGCTAATAATATCATGTGACCTATTTTGGGATTAGATAAGTGGTGAAGGGAAAGTCCCCACCCTTATATATATGTAGTGAACTACGTAGTAGATATATGTATGATGATGAATATACAGAGAGAGAGATATAGTGAGATTATGTTGTTAAATCTGTTACATGCATACTATTGTTATTGTAATGAAGCTTCTATATACTTATTTAATATAATGGAGGATATTGGTTGAATCTGAGTGTATTCTTGTGTGTAATTGGATATTACATGTACTTGATTCCATCATGATTATTGTTTAAAGTTTTCTCTCCCTTAGATATAGATCTAGTATGCTTTGTAGAATGATGTGTTAGTAATGGAACTGCATGTGCTAAGTCTTCATCATGCTAACAACCTACAACAGCAACCCTAAAGAGGGACCTGGTACCTTTGTACGCTTTGAGTGAGCTCTTAGCCTAGGCTAAGTGATGTACCAGTGCATCCAATGTGTTACTGGTAAATTCTAGGCTACATCACTTAACCGATTATGGTGATTGAGTGTGGAAAAAGAATAAAAAGTGATGAATACATCCTCACAACTCAAACTATAGAAGACAAGAAAGAAAGGTGATAATCAAATAGGTAATAACTAAATAAATATGTTATCCTAAAATATATTTTAGTGTTGTTTGGCTTATGCCTTAGAATTGACTATGAATGAAATAAATTTTTGGATAACGAAGTTACCTAGAAAGCAATCTATGGATGGTTTCAAGTTTTGTTTTAGTGAAGGAGTCCTCGATACACCTTGTGGTACATGAGGTCTAAACTCGATATGATAGATCGGTTAGAACACTAGGCGGGGCCCGTCATTAACGGGTTTTTAAATCCTTGTCACTTCTTCCTAGAAGGGAATGTTTAAGAATTTTGTAGATTGTGTTAAGTGATTTGGAAAAGGAGTGTGTGCACAAATGTGAACTATGCTTTATTAATCAATCAAAAAATGGTCATGACCTCTGTCGTATGATTTCTACTTAACTATGTGAGCTAAATATGTAGACATACAGGAATGAAATGCAAGTGTTTTAAACCCCAAATCGAAATATGATATTCGATGTAAACAAGAGTGAATAGGAAGAAGGATGAATTTCACTAATGAAAAACAAAGGAAAGAAGAAGGATTCTTTTAAATGCACCAAAATAAGTGTTTCATTTAGAGCAATTAGAAAGAAGGATTAGATTACCAAAGAAGAAGATTTAGTGAATAACAATTTAGAAAGGAAACACACAAGATGCAACCTATATGAATAGAAAAAAACCCAAAAATGAGGGTCCCACCGGGCGTGCCAAAATGTTTCACCATAATGTTGTGTATAAAATAAATAAGGTAAAGGTGAGGTGAGGAGGAATACCTGTGAAGTCAAATAAGGTTGTGCACGTTGTAGAAGACCAGGCTAATCGTGAAGAAGCACAACAATACCACCAAATAGAATTAAATAGCATATGAAAGTGGACTACCTAGCATATGCTAGATCTAGGAAGTGTGATACTTCCTAGAAAGGTTGTCAATCCACTGTTTAAAAATAACTTAATGTAAAGAAATTACAGTAAAAGAAAGGTCTTATTGTAACAATATGATTTAGGTATATCATATGCTAACAATAGACTAGATTTAAGCTAAATATTGAATATACAACTAAATCTAGAGAAGGCATGGTGTTATCCAAGTGGTAGGTGTGGAAGAGATGTTTTGGAAGGTCTGGGTGAGATTGGGTGAGGTTTAGGAAGGTTTTGGGTGAGTTAGGAGCTCACTGTCCGAGGAAAATTACCACCACCGAGACTAGTATCGTTGGGAGACCGATGTTGGTACTGTAATAACCAACGCCAGTTGGGTGACCAATGTCAATAGGGGAAATTAGATGAGAAGGTTAAAATGGGTTGGTTGGGAGCTCTTTGTGATTGCACAGAGAGTTGGGAGTGCTTAGGCTAGGTGTTAGGATTTATGTGAAGACTCAGAGATGGTAAAATAGGTGGTTTGAGAAGAGTACAAGGTTCAATAGGCAGGTGGTTGGGTGGATGTGCTATGGAGGAGATTCGGGAGAGATAGAAGGTGAAAGAAAGCAAGTAAATAATTAACAACTAACCTACTAAAATTAATCACAAGGTAGAGATTACTTACTTGCAGATTGGAAGCTAGTTGTAGAAGGAATGGTTGTGGTGAAGGAGAGACAAGTCCTAATCTCGTGCGGCAAAAGAAAGAAGTAGAGAAGGCTCTAGACTTCTCTTGTGAGTTATATAATGATTTGGAACATATTGTTGATGCTTGGTGGAGGTTTTGAATGTAAGGAATGATCTCCTGGTTTGATGTGAGGTTGCCTAGATGCTCAATAATACCAATGTTAGAACTCCAAAATCTAAGATGGAATAACAACGCATGTAAAAGATTGGAATTCCTTATTTAAGGGAATCGATGGCAATTAGGTGACCGGTGCAATCGAGGAATAATCAAGCGTCGATTACTAAGAAAAGGTCATATTTTCCAAAAATATCCTTTCTCTCCATTTTTGGCGTTGGTCAAGATTTTTTATGGACTAGGAGTGTGGGTTGTCACTAAATGGAGTGGGAAATAGGTGGGAGAAGTGTAGAAGAAGTCATAGTTAGGTTTAGAAGAATTCATAGTTAGTTAGGGAAGTAAATGACTTAGTCTAGGTTAATAAATAGGCTTGGAAAGGGTCCATGGTGAGGTGGAGAGGTGAGGGAATTATTAACTTAATATGGGTAGTTAAATTAATAATAATGTGTGGAGGGGTCATGATAAGAGGTATGTTAATCGAAGAGGGCCTAGAGGGTTGTGACCCAATTTTGGGTGTCTACAACTATTTAAGAAATAAGCATCTGGATAATATTGTATTGACAGCCTGTAGTGAATCCAATGTAATTGGAAAATTTAAAATGCATGAATCACACTACCGCCAGTTGTTTGTAATGTTGGGTGAAGAGAGAAATGGAAAAAGAAAATTTTATTCCCATATAGGGGGAAATGGAAAAATGGAAAAAACATCATGAGGTGAAGAATTTCTTCCCGTCGAGGCTCAGACAATATTATACAACCATGTGATGTCTCTAGAAGGAAATATACCAGTAAGGATGAAAGACAGACAATTTTTCTTGTAAATGTTCATATCCATTCCAACTTCCATCAACTTTATAAGTAATTCCTTCAACTAATCCTTTCAATGTTGAATGTGTGATTTCTGATTTTTGCAATTTGGCCAGGTATATGTATTTTGATGTAATAATGGAGCTTCTAATGGTTATTAGAACCAGTGTGTTGGATTGTATTATTACTGTCCTAATAATAATTGGTTATTTAAAATGTTAAGAGACACTATAAAAAGATTCATGGAAAAGGTGAAAGACAATGGAGTATCAATTATGGATGGATGTTACAGACTCTATGATAGAAATGGGATATTCAAAAGTTTGTGTCTTATGTACACAATATCTGGTGTGCATAACTACGAAAATAACGATGATTATAGAGAATAGGTCACTAGGGATTGGATGGAGAAATTTCCACAAAAATTTGTAACTACAAGCAAAATTGGCCTACAAGGAAACATCCATCCTTTTCCTTGTAAAAGATCATATGAGTTTTGGGCTAATATTTTCACTTGATGTTGTTCCAAAAATTCTCTAGTACTAGTGTTTTGCAGCAGCAGCAAAGTGGCATACTTTGTGCATTAGTGGATTCCAAACTATCTATTGTTTTTATTATTGAGACACATAATCAAGAAATGTTTGAAACATTACTATTCTCATATGAAGAAAGGTTCATCGTCGAAGACAACTTCAAAAATTGATTTTTTTAATGGCTTTTAACCTATTTATGCTACTTATACATTTATTGTTTATGTAGACAACCACAAAGCTATAAAACTTGATGTACAACCCTTTCACCTTGATGCTACACAACTAGTTCAACATGGTGATTTACCTTCAATCATTTTATAAATATGTTTAATGAGATCTATTTTCAATTGCCATGGTTTTCAAAATTTTAACAAACTTATGTTTTTATGGTTCGGATGACACATGTGGAGGATGCATACACAAAGGCCATGAATATTCCATTAGATCTAGGTATGTTAATCATGTGAATTTCCAAACAAAACCACTAATAAGCCCCACAAATTTATAAGACAATAAATTATTATGCAAATAACCAACAACCAGAGAACGTAACCATGGAGGGTATGGAGGTATCCAAAGCATGAATACACACTCACAACCTGGTATGTTAGCCATGTGTATTTTAAAATAAAATCATTTATAATGCCCACAAATTTATAGGAAACGATAACTAACAGACATTATTTTATATGCTTGGCATACGGTAGAAGAAAATTTTTAAGGAAATCCATTTGTAAGCTACAATAACAATTTAAAATAAAGTATAATGGTTAGACTAAAAACCTTACATTCATCAATATCTCGTTGATTTACAATTGCATATTGTCTACAATGTTTCACCGATTCACTACTGCATATTGACTACTTACATTAAATTAACATTGTTTTGGATTCAAAAAGATCATAAATAGAACTACATATGGCTTGATCCAGCTCGTACATATGTAAAGCAATACTTGGCTAGCCTCATTAAAGGTTTCCTAGCTAAGTGTAGTTTGGCCAATGATGGCATATCCTAGCTATTGCAAATCCTCATCAATAGTTGAGGATTGTTTTATACCAAAGGGTGGCTCGATGAATATAATTGTAGCCTAGTGGTCACTTAATTTGAATTATAAGACAGAGAATAATTGATATTGTACTTACCATATCACCACAAGAACAACTATGTTTATCCATTTCAGCTTTCATTTTCCACAACATGAAATCGATTATGAATTGATTAATGTCTATTTCAAATACATTATGCTCACATTTTCAATAGCAAGAAATAGATTATGAATTGATGAATGTGTATTTCAAATAGCTCTTACATCAAGGGATCCAAAGATCATGTAGAATTAGTGTAATCCAAGCCGCGATCTCAATTGGTAACTGTTAGCCGCAAGCTAAAATGTTGTTTATTTGAATTGGTTATAATTGATATGCGGCCGATGAAAATAAAAAAATTACTTCCCGTAGGTAGCGATAAGAGTTATTTACTTATTTTATATATGGAGGACCTGTTTATGGGATAAACAAAACATACAATAGGAAGATGTCATTCAGGTTCGGCATGAAAACTGTCAACCTGCGAGGTGGCCTGTCAGAATTTATAAAATTATTATCACCATACTATGAACTGGGATTTTGGTCCGACAACATCATTTCTACTGATGTTAAAAAGATATCAACGGGCTTAATAAAAAAATATTGATTGTATTGTATCCAAGACTCACTTAGGGAAAGGAACATTGCAATATAGTCGAGGGAATAACAATAAAATACCTAGAAAAGGTTTGGAGTAGAAACAATTTTTCAAATAGTTGTAAAAACATTGTGTGTATTACATTAGGTGTAAAGGGAAACCCTCCTGAAAATTTTATGGTTGGGATGAAAATCAAGATGCAAAGATTGTACAAAAGATAAATGGTTGATGGTCGATTTGTACAAAAAAATATCACAAATAGTGTCTCATGGATTGAATGTGGTAGAGGGCATCAAATATTTGGAGCAAGAAAATGTTAAATAACTATTTATCTTTTAGAAATGTTGTTATGATTGTATTGCTTAACATTGTCAATAATATATACATTCATATGTTATTATGAATGTATTGTGTAACTCTATTATATTATGATGAGATTGTTGAAATATAAGTTGGGAGGATTTATATTTTCACTGATTATAAGCTAACAGTATGATTGAATAATAACTTCGTGGTGAATTATCAAAAAAACTTTCCCTTGAAAAATTGTAAAATAGTTTTTTTACATTGTTCATAAAATAAATATAAAATTATATTGTATATACGTAATTTTTTAATATTTTTCAATAAAATTAATATATTAAAAAATTTCTAGAAAAATTGACGGTCATATCTTAAATATACAAGTCATATGTGATGGTTATTTCAAAGATTTGTAGCTATTTTATGGATAAAAATGATAAAAGATCGTCTAAACAGGCCAAATTTAACACCATGTTGTGGCCTTTGTTGCAACCATTGAAGGAAAATAGAAGATGTTTGGGATGATATTTGATCAAAAACTAAATTCAAGGGAGCTTATTTTTTGGAGCTTCACTATGATTTATTTTGTTAATTTGGGATCCCAAATCTTTGGGAATAGTTTTACAATAAAATTCAAATAATTATTAAAATGCTTTTCTACATTTCTATCTTTAGTAAAGAAATTTAAATTTATTTCATATCTATAATAGAATACGCAAATATATCTCGATTGGTTTTATAGTTAATTATTGTTGGTCTTCAAACTTGCACCCGCATCTCGAATCTGGAAGAGCCGAGTTGTTTGAGATCACAATGGAATTGTCTCCAAGTTGTGGGACCTTGCACGCTTGAGACAGATCTCCAGAGAAGGCTGGTTCCTCTATCTATTTCTACTGCTACTGCTACTCCTAGTGTTGAAAGGGGAAACTAAGCTAATAAATTCCAAGGGACCAAGGATAGAAGGATAACATGAAAATAAACTACACTAAAAAGTGATAGCACCAAGAAAAAGAGGGATGAACACTATTTGTTCTGAGCAGGGAATGAAAAGGGAATGCGTGAAGGAGGCTAGGCATGAGTAGCATAGTTGAAAACATGTTTACCATATCATTCTCATGGAACACAACTAAATAAGGAACTGCAAGGGACATGAAGTGGCACAACAAACATGCAATGAAAGAGAAGAGTAAAGCATAAGGAATGCAAACATGTTAGGACAGAGAATAGTCACAAAATGATGTTTCTATTACTTCCAAAAATGCATAGAGCTATTATAATGGCGAAAGAGGTCGATATCCACATGCATGAGCCAGATCTAGAGGTCTGCAACTCAAAATGCAGAAAATATGAATTCCTTAGCAAAACACGTAAGGATTTGAGTATCCAACATTAATAATGATCCCAGCTCTTACATTTATAGATGAATCTATGGAAGGAGAAGAGAATGAGGAAAACCTGAATTTGAAATACAACCACTAACAAGAAGCATTCAATGCCTACAAATCCACCTAATAATCTATCAAATACACTTCCCGGGTCTATTTGGCATGTTGGAGAAGGAAGGAGGGTGGATCATATCAAACCGGTGGTTGAAGCAATCAGATATGTTCATTAATGCCCAAAAAGGTGTTTTCCCATTTCTCACCTACTGGGTCCACCAAAATTTGAATTTGAATGTCTAGCATTGTGGCTGATGTCATCATCTCTCTGACAAGTCAAGGTGCATGTCAATCGGAGCTCTATAGAAAAATATATGGTTTTCAGATGATGTTAGAGTCATCTGCACATGCAAGACATGTGGGATGCATGAATTGGTGTAAAGGATGGCCAATTATGCAAAAAAAAATATCATTTCTACCATGTGTCACCCGCTAATTTGTTGTAATGATTTGGTGCCCTATTAGCATGCTTTGATTGGTTGTGTGTGGCACACTCAAGCATGTCAAAAGATGGCCTAGCAGGAGAAGGGAAAAAAGGAGGGTGTAAGGGAAGGGCGTGCGAGAAGAAAATAGAGGAAGGTGCAGAGGAACATGTGCGCAACAACATGCACTGGGAAATGAGGCAACCGGTGGTGAGCATATAACACATGGTCAAGGCACAACTATTATAAGATGATGGGTGCGGCACATGATCTCTAGGGACTTAGTTGATTGAAGCATGTGCAAGGCATGCGTGTAGGGTGAGCATTGCAGGGAAGAAGGTGATTGTGTAGAGAAGATGTGCGTAAAGGGGAGATGGAACAAAGAGGAAAAGGAAAGGAAGGGAAGAAGGGGAAGTGTGTAAGTTCACATGAGGAAAATAAGGAATGTACCAAGGAGCTTGAGCACGTGCAATCTTTCAATGAAGATATCAAAGCTAAAAGATGTATACATGTTGTCTAAATAACTGGAAGAGTTATTTGGATAACATTTTTGGTGACTTTCGGGGCCATCTGCCTACTAGATGAAGGAGATCAGTAGTCTAAAGCATCCATTAGGCATGGATTCTACTATGTAATTATTTGAAGAACTGCCCCTGAAGTCACCTGAAGGATCATTTCTTGACTCTATAATGAATCTTGTAAGTTGCTGAAAGTTGTTGGCATCCTTGAAGCAAAAGAAGAGCGTGCGAGAAGAAATAACGATGTACAAACAAACAATGTGTGAGCAACGCACTTAGAGGAATTGAAACTAATCTAATATATATATATAATGATATAGTAAACCTCATGGAAGGGTTTGATATATATCCCATTTACTGGTATTTGCAGGGGAACCTCCACCAAGATGAGTTAACTTGAAAGAGTTAACCTCCTTGCATGAACTTATTATGTATGGGCCACTCCAAAGTGCATCAATGTTTGAAAGGCACGTTGGTTTAGCTCTATCAACATCACATTTTAAGACCAAATACCCAACTTTGAAATCTAGAGGCTCGGCCTTTCACAAACCATTCCTTGATTGTTTGTTGATGTTGTTCCAACTTGATGATGGAAGAATTTATTGATTCTTCAAGATTAACCAGACTCTGCCATTTTGATTTTCTCTCGGTCCGTGCCTTCAAATTCCAGTTGTTGGGAAAGTGTCAATGATTTCAACTCTAGTGTCAAAGGAAGGGTAGCCTCCTTATCATAGACAAACTTGTAAGGTAAAGTTCCTATTACCTTTTTTTTACTGTGATTCTATCTTCCCAGAGTGTGTGCAAGACCTTTGTATGCCATTATCTTAGGCTGATGTTCATTATGTGTTTCATGATCCGAGCAGCTTCTTGTATGTTGATTCACGCCAAACCATTCCCGATGGTAATAGTAGGAAGAAGTCTTTAGGTAGATGCTCAGATTTAGCACCCAATCAATGATTTTAGTACCAAGGAAGGATTTTGCATTATTAGATATAATGGTTTAAGGGATGTCAAACCTTGTGACTATACCTTCAAGAAATTCAAGGATGACTGACTCGGTTGATTCCTTGAGTGCGACAGCTTCTATCCATTTGGTGAAATAGTCTGTAGTTGTCAACACCCACTTGTATCCAATGCTTGAAGGTGGATTGATCATACCTATGAATTCAATACCCCATTATAAAAAAGGTTGATCCGCTTGGATTGGTTAGAGGGGAAGTGCTGCCAATTTTTTCTTTCCTACAAAGAAAGTGCATTCCTTGTATTTTTGACCCACTTGTGTGTATCTGCAAACAAGGTAGGCCAGAAGATTCCTACCATTATGATCTTCATTGTTGTAGTTTTGGTAGAAAAGTGTCCACCAAAGAATCCATCATGAAATTATGCTAACACATTTTTAGTCTGCGTGCCATTGATACATCTTAATAGCATGCCATCAAGATTTTTCTTGAAGATAAGTCCATCAATCAAAACATAAGGGATAGATTGTAACCTTAGATGTCTTCTCTTTTCCTTGTTCAAACCAGGAGGGTATACGCCCTCAAAAAGGAATGTGATCATATCCTTCATCTATTCGTGTGCACTAAGATTTGTATTTTGCTCAAGTTCTGCGCATAGGAGATCTTCATCTAGAAATAATGAAGTCTCATATTCATTCTGCTCATCCTCAAAGAATCTATCTACAGAGTGCTTACCTCTTACGATTTTGTGTCCTTGATAGTCACATCATATTCAATGATTTTTGTCACCCATCGTGATCTCTTTTCATTGATTTCTAATCCCATGATGAAGTCTCTAACAGAAGAGTGGGAGACTAACACCTTAATATGATTTGTGGTAAGCATAATTTTTAATTTCTTGAGCGTGCATATGATAAGCGAAGACCTACTTCTCTATGTGACTATATCTTAATTTGTAATCCTTCAGCATCTGGTTAAAGAAAGCCACTAGTTGTTCTAGCCCTTGTTCATTTTCTTGTGTTAGGACAAACAACACTAGTATCAATGCCATAAGCATAAAGGATGAAATCCTTAGAATAATTTGGATTGATGAGTGTTGGCACATAAGAAATTTCTTGCTTGATTTTGTTGAAGCTTTCTCTTCCTTCTGTTGTCCATCTGAAGGCTATGTCCTTCTTGAGCATCAAGGTGATGGTTTGAATCAGCCCTAAAAAGTTAGGGATAAAATGCCTAACAAAGTGGATTTTACCAAGGAAGGACTACAAGGCATTTTAGTGTGCTGGAAGGGAAAGAGCTAGGATGGGTAAAACACTCTTAGGATCAATTGTGATGTCATCCTTTAAAACCACATGGCCCAAAATATTTCCTTGTGTCACTGTAAAATTGTACTTCTTGGGATTAAGAGACACCCCATACTTTCTACATCTCTCAAAGACTTTTTCAGGTGTGCCATATGATCCGTGCTCTACTTTGAGAATATTGTTATGCCATCAAGGTAAACCAAGATGAACTTGTTGATGTAGCCTTAGAAGATTATATCCATGGTGCACTAAAATATAGTGCCCTGCATTTGATAGACCAAAGGGCATATTTTGATATGCATATATTTTCCACTTGGTTGTAAATGTTGTTTTGAATTGATCCTCTTCCTTGATGAGGATATGATTGAAACATGAATACCCATCTAATATTGAGAGTATTTATGCACCAGCCACAAATCAGTAGAATCTACTCCATTGAAGGCAAAGGATAATGATCCTTCAGAGATGCCTTGTTTAAATCTCTAAAATCAACACAGAGTCTGATTTCACCATTCTTCTTACGCACTAGAACTAAATTCATGACCCAAGTAGAGTACTTGATGGGGAAAATGATTTTTTCCTCAATGAGTTTAGATAACTCCTTTCTCATGAGGGGCTCTATCTTTGGATTGATTGGTCATTACTTTTGTCTAACGGGCTTGATACCAAGATCAAGATCAATGGAGTGTTGAGAAACACTTGGATCAAAACCTTTGAGGTCTTCATACTCCCATGAAAATATATCACTATATTTTTGACAAAGAGAGATGAAGGCCTATTTTTCATCATGTGTGCAAGCCTTGCTAAGCAACAACTCCTTTCCATGTGCAATAGTGACTGGGGATCTTCTTGCACAGGCACATATAATTTTCTTCACCCTTGAATTCATCATCAGGGATAAACATTTTTTCTAAGGTGATAATCCCTTTAGGAAATGTTTTTCTCTTTAGTTGTATTACTTTGTCACCATAGTTGTCATGCAAGTCAACTTGCATGTTTGATGAGAACTCACTTCATTTTGAATGAACAGATGATCTACGCATCATTGTAAAACAATTTCCAACTTGTATTGTTGTCTTGAATGGATGGCTTGATCACCATATTAATGTGTTGAGTGTTTCCTTTGATAAAGTCCTTAGCAGGAGATAATTATGAACCAAGAGTGACCCTTTGGTCACTTCCTTATTCATTTTTACAGCACCACCTACATGTTTAGAGCATTGAAGATTTCAAGGAGGTCCCAAACTCTATGCTTATAATCTTTGAGAAGATTATTCTTTATTAAGAACTTGTTAGTAACTTGATGGATAACCAACTCTGTATCCCCAAATATTTGTAGTGCCTTAATCTTCTTCTTTTTAGCAATCAAAGCAGACCATGCACCAATGCCTCATATTCTGTGATATTGTTAGACAGTAAATTGTGGTCTATGCGTGAAGAAGAATTTCTCATCCCTAGGGGAAATGAGAACCACTCCTGCTCCTGCACCATTCCTACTTATGGAACCATCAAAATATAACTTCCATAGACCAATTTCAACTTGATCTTTCTTGAGTGCACACAGTAGCATAGTTTCTTCTTCAAGAATGCAGTAAGTACCAATCCAGTTTCATAAGCTTCTAGTTCTTCAGATATGGATCAAATTTATGGTGCCTCTCCACCCATTCATCAAGTACTAGGTCAGGAACAGAGGGTGGAAGAGGCTGCTCTTCAGGAATTGAAGCTTGTTCTTGGATTAGACAATTGGCTTGGAGAGGGGATGGGACATATGGCTCTACATGATAGGAAAATATAGGCTCAGCTTGTATGGTAAATCAGGTACCATACCTTGTCTTGAGTAACATATGAGACCAATCAGAAGACAAGTAACCACCCACTTGAGTAATGAAATATCTTGATAGACATAGGGCAAACAAAGGAGGTAAGTCAATGATTGACACATCTTGAGTAATTGTTAAACTTGGACATGCATGAAGGGTCAAATCAAGATCCTTGATGACTCCTAAGGTAGTGACAGTTGAGTCGTCGAGTTGCAGGACTCCTTTAGACAAGGGGCTATACCTAAGACCTAGGACACCACTATCTTCTTAGGCATAACAGAGGTACTAGCACCCAAGTGAATCATGTAATTATGGACAGATGATGTTTGCCTATGATCAAGGACATATATAAGGGTGGGGTTTTGACAACCTTAACTTACTTCTCCTTTTCTTGGTAGATGTTGATATAATCACACGACTTTTGTATAGCTAGATCAGCATGTGGGAGTCATGTCGAGCTTCATGTAGATAATAGTCAGGGCATCCCACATTGTGACATTTATATTTGTCTTCTTCATATGGTTGACAATGTTGAATGGAATACATGCTGACTTGTGCATTTGAGGAACAACATCCATTTTTTACTACGTAGGAATGAAAGCAAGAATTTTAGCTGAAGCAAAAGCTTGACCTACCAAAGGAGGGGTGTGCACCACTTCAGGAGCCTCGCACAAGGCCTCTTACGTATGGACTTGAGTGCTCTTACTACCTAGATGCCTTCGCTGCTTATTTTTACTTTTGAGGGTCAGTCTGCATTGTTGGGAGTGTGACCTACACACCTGACTCCAACATTCTCTTCTTATATATTGTGTTGTCTACAACTTGGGCGTGTGGTCTGCTTATATCATTTGTTTCTTGGTTGATTTCATAGAATTCCTCAGCGCCAAAGAACATCAAATTTTCCTCTATAGGAGCTTCTGGTCTTCCTTGGTTTTCTACTTCAAAGGCACTTGTTGAAAGCTCACAAGCTGAAGCATTCTATATCATGTAGGCTTGTGTGTAAAGACACATTAGTACAGTGATTTTGAATGTGATGCATATTGCAATGGAAGTGCTATTTTGACTCTTGCACTAAATTATTCTAAACTGGAATGAGCACCGACTTGTACTAGGTACTGGAAGAGAGGGTGTAGGAGGAATAACTTGCAAGGGCATATGCGCGTTAGCATGCCATCTATCATTTTTGATTGGGCGTGTATCTTTGGTTTCCATATTGATTCTACTAAGGCTTATTGTTTTGGCTATGTACCTGATTAGAATTGCCTCTATAGGCTTGCGCCTGTTGCTTTTCTAATGATATGACTTTGTTTGATAAATTTCTGATCAGAGCCTTTAATTCTTCATCCTCCTTTTTTTTTTGGGGAGTAGGATGTAAATGCAACTAGTTACGTGCTTTGTTTAGGAATATGAATAGGGGCCAAAGAAGGTTGGGGTGCTTGTGACATTTTTGGGAATAATGGAAAAGGTGGTCTAGGAGATATCTTTCCCACCTAAATAATAGTATTTTTACGCCCTTCTTGTAATATTATAAGTAGTTGCTAAGGTCCTACCTCCCATGGATTGAATCATGACTGAGATATCGGTGTTCAGACCTTTAGATAATATAGAAAAGCATGTTGGGTTGTAGGTATTACCACAAGAGGTATTTTATCCCAAGTCTTCTGAAATCTGATGTTGAAATCAGTCATCTTCTCATTGGGTGCCCTTCTTGTTGTTGTCAGTTTCTCCACCAAAGATAGGTGATCTGACTTATCTTCAAAATAATTGTAAAGAGTTGTTCCTAGCTCATCCCAGGTGGAAATAGATCCAAGTCTTAAGCCTCGGTACCATTGAAGTGCTTTACCTTTGAGAGAGGCTACAAGTAGCCTTATTGCTACATCATCATGTGTGATCAAATAGAGTGAACACATGTTTGCTACATCCTAGATATGCTCTTGAGGGGTGACTTGATTCTCACCAGTGAAGTATGGAATACTTTTGAGTGCACCATTTGGCATGTCATTTTACATGGCCAGCACCAAGGGACTCCCTCCTGTGAAGTTGGAAAATTTTCTCAAGTGGAGGAGATGGTTGATGTGCCATCATAGGGCACGCATGTTGTCTGTTTTGAGGAGGAGTTGAATGGACATGGAGCACTGGAGATAGAGATGCATGCATAGGCCTTCCGAAATGAACTCTTCCCAAGGATAGATGGAGGTACTGGAAAGAATCTTCAACTACTGCACTTCTTCTTGTATGCACTCTTCTCATGAAAGGCACTTAGGACTGCTAAAATAAAGATCTAGAAATGTTGGGAGTCGTCATATGTGTTGAAATGAGCCTCCAAAGGCTAAAACACTAAGTCCACACACCAGAACTTAGCAATATGAAATTTAATCTTTCATTGTTGGTCCCATCGGGCGTGCTAGAAATTGTTGGTCTTCAAACTTGCACCCATGTCTCAGATATGGAAGAGCTGAGCTATTTGAGATCACAATGGAACCTGTCTCCAAGTTCTAGGACCTTGCACACTTGATACGAATCTCTAGAGAAGGCTGGTTCCTCTATCTATTTCTACTACTACTGTTACTCTAGTGTTGAAAGGGGAAACTAAGCTAATAAATGCCAAGGGACCAGGGATAGAAGTATAACATGAAAATAAACTACACTAAAAAGGTGATAGCACCAGAAAAAGAGGGATGAACACTATCTATTCTGAGAGGGAATGAAAAGGAACGCATGAAGGAGGCTAGGCATAAGTAGCACACCTGAAAACACATTTACCAAATCATTCTCATAGAAAATATAACACCCTTAACTGTTGTTATTTTCCTCCTTTGCATTCAAGTGTTGATATGTGATTTTCCTTATATGGATATGTTCTTCTGATTATTGGAAATCATGCTTGATATGGATAAGTCTTTTCTGCTCTTAAGATCCTTTGATCAAACTGGTATGACTTCTCTGAATCCATTTTTCACTTCTGATAGGTGGTTTGCAATCTGGTTTAAGAGTTGTAAACTTGTCTTTTATCCGACTCATCCTTGGATCAATTTTAGTGATCCAAGGAATGTTTTAAAAATGCTCTATTGAGTGAATGGTAAAATTGACATTCCATGAGTTAAGCTACACGTTGGACTAAACTTTGTTGTTACAAGTTCTTTGACTTTTGTGTGAATACACTTCCATTCGGTAGGTTGTTTAGGGTCCTTGAAGATCGATCATGATAGTTCATTACTGATAAAGATGGGAATACAGTTGTTCACAACACAGGGAAAGATATCCACGATCCTATTGAGGATTGACTTACGGAAGCCTAAGCTAGGTGAAAGTATTTCCTACCTAAGCTATGTTACTTGATACAATTATGTTTCTAACCTAAACTGGTACTAAAGAGTTAGAAGGGTTGCTAGGTATTAAAACTAGAACCTAACACTACAAGGTTATTTGGTGATCTAACCTAGTTTCTAAAAGCTATTGTATTTTTTATTACTTACCTATGTGGAGTTATCTAACCTAATTGCTAAGGACCTATGTTAGGGGTTAGTGGTTAGTGTTATATCCTAAGGTATAAACTTTAACCTACCTAAGATCTAACCTAAGCCATTAATCTAACCTAAGTTATTGGCATGAAGGGGAACCTAAGGGGTCGCAAGTATTGGCGATGGTTCCTAAGGCATTAATGTTGTTGATAAGGATGAAAGGACATGAGGGACTGCCAACTTTGGCAGGGGCTAGTTTGGTTGGCGGAGGCCTAGGTGGCAAAGCATCACTAGAGATGGAAACACATGTTATTTTTGATTTGGAACTCACCAGACTTGGCAGGCGGTGGAAAGGAGATTGGGTGGGAGATATGGAATTAATGCAATTAATGAACTTAGTTTCACGAGCCCGAACTGCTTTGGTAGGCATGCCAGTGGATTTTTGTTTGGTTGTTTCATTTTGCATGCTTTTCAATTTTCTTTCTACTTGCACTCTGGTTTTTCGAACCAGCAGTTTAAACTGCACTGCATGGCTATTTTGGAGGTTTCAAATCTATTTTTGTTTCATGGAGAGTATATGAGGCATTGTGGAAGAAGTATTTTGTTGTTTGATCTTTCGTGGGGAAGAAGGGAAGAAGTGAGCTCAGCTAGAAGTCTTCTTTGATTTTTGGCGACACTATCAGGCATGATAGGCCCTAACTGTTAAAATCTCTTGCTTTCCTCTAAGTGTTTTCATTAAAACAACTTTGCTCTGATGAGTTCTGTGCATTCATGCTTAATTGGTAAATTGATAGATGGGTTTTGTAAAACTTGTATTCTGTGTTTTGAATCTGTGTGTTACATGATTCTATTGAAAGCTTACTTTGCACTACCTTTTTCATAAAGGAACCATGTATACGTAAACAAAACTGGTAACATTGTTTTCTTCTTCAGTGGTTGAAAATAGTTGTTGGGTTTGACTTCTTTCGGCCTTTAATTGTTATAGAGATCTGTCTGTATTTGTTGAGTTTAGTGTTGCAAACTTGTTGTGTTTCATATACCCGAGCTGGTAAGCAACTCTAGTTCATATGGAAATTCACAAACTGGTTCGAGCTATTTGATTGGAAACTTGTTTCGGTGGATGGAACCGTTGTAGAGATTATTAGCTCCATGGTGTTAACGTGTTATTTCATAGTTATATTAACTGGGAATTAAACCATATATGGCTTGTTGTTTTTGTATCACCTTGTGGAAACTTTGACTATAGCAAAGTTTGCATGCACCAGAAAAAACCATATATAGTTTGGTTTCTGTATTTCTCCTTGCAAAAACATGGACTATTATGGAAACTTGCATGCACAGGAAAAACCATATATGGTTTAGTTTTGCATTTCATCCTGTGAAAACTTGATTGATTTTGGAACAGTATTGAATTTGGAACTTGTGTTTGTTATTTTGGGTAAACTAGACTGTAACTCGAAGTCTCTTTGGCATGGTGCTTGTGAAATCTTGTTCTTATGACCACATTAATGGTTTTTGGAGATTCTTTATGAACCCAACTTGTGAGTCATCTAGTCTGAGCTTTGTCAAGCATCTTACATCCCGTTTGAGTTTGGAAATAGGGTTGAAAGGATGTTAACAGAGAATGGAAGCATTTCTTCTTACTCCAAACTGTATGAAAATAGTTTCATTGCACTCAGTCTAGTCTTACGGTGCTAGTGTATTATGTAATTATGTTTGTGATATTGAGATGCATCATTATACAAACTGTTTAATACTTGGTGTTCTTAATTGAAATAGAAACCTGAACGTTGTGTTGGTTCAGGTATTATAGTCTTTTGATTACTTAATAAACTATTGAGGGAACATGTTGTTACCCTAACTTGGTTGCATGTATTTGAATGGTTTTGATCCTTCAATGATGTTTATGCTTTGCATTGCGCTCAGAATTTTAAATGAGTCCTAGACTGTACATATTATTTTTTTATGCTTGTCTTTTGTTGGAAACCCAATTTATAGTTCTTGTAGTGATGCATTGGCATACCGTTGAGATGGTTCTACTTTTCCTGAACTATTGGGAAGTCTTGAGTGTTAGCAACTACTCAGATTCTCAACTCTTGTTGGGACTAATAAATGTATGTTATGTCTTGGAAGATTGATTGCGATCTAAACTTGATTGCGATTGTGTTTGAACTTCACTATTTTCTCTCAGAGTTTAAAATGGGAAAGTTAATGGTAAGGTTTAATGGAACTTCACTATTGATTGTATAGGGTTCTAAGAATGAGCAATGTTAACATGATTTCTTCTTATCTGAGGTTGTTCTGGTCCAATGGGAGAATGTTAGGCCTTTAAAGAAATACTCTGTGAACCTTTACTGACCGTGGACCGTGTATGAGTTTCATTGTTGCATTGTTCCTAAGGGTAAGTAGAATTCATGCATTATAATGGGAAGGTTTAGAAAGGAAGATAGTTTTTAGTACTCTCTTTCTTTGAAATGGTCATTGTTCTCTTTCCTTGGAACTCTTGAATGAACTTAAACTGTATGAATGTGAGAAGGTAAAACTATTTTATTAAGTTGAAGGAAATGATTAGGGTTTGGGATCATATTCTGGTAAGACTCCTTCTATAATGCAGTTGGGTTAAGTTCTTTGATTAGAACCTCCTGATTTTTATTCTTATTGAAAAAGGAAATCAGTGTTTATTAGTCTTGTATACTTGTCATTTGACTGAAATGAAGTGGAATGAAATTGAAGTTAGATTGGCAAAAGAAATTGTAGCTTGTTGTTGGCTGTTAATCCATCACTTCTTCTTGGATTTCTTTCTTTTGGATCTGTTTTGATGAATACATTAAATTGTTAAATTTTAAAGTGGAGTTACTTTAAAGGAACAGTTTAAATCATGATATACATTGTTTCAGCTTTGTTGATGGTTATGTACTTTGGAAAATGGGATGCTTTCTCTTCTTCTTTACTTGAAAGTTAGTTGAAGCATCCAAGAGGGAATATGTTGTAAACACTTCGTATCTTATGTTAAAGATATGTGTTGTATCATAGTTGGTAGAATTGGAAACAATGATATGTTATGTTTTGTTGTTTGGTAAAGATAATTGATGGGATCAATTATACGTTAATTTATAGGACAAGGTATTATAGATTATATTCTGTTCTTCTTTTTGTTAAACCTGTTTAGTTTTCTCTTCTTTTATTGATATTACTTATGCTTAGGAGTATGAATTACTTGTTGTTCATTAAAGCAAGGTTGTTTTTATTGGAACAATTAGTGGAATGCACTTCATTTTAAGGATTAGTGCATATCATGCCTGGTTCATTGAACCGACCACGTCTTAGCAATTTTACAGATGGACATCGTAAGTGATAAAAGAAGGCAAAAACTTATATGTTGCATTGGCTGATCTAAGTTGATTCTTGAGAAGAATTCTGATCTGTTCTTAAGTTGTATTGAAAAAGAAAAGTTATTTTCTTTTGAATGAAGGTTGTTGTCATGCAGTATGTCTGAAATGCATAAGTTGTAAATGTATAAGTTTTGAAAAGGAAATGTAGAATGAGAATTTACTTGCATGGATTATGTAAATTATCTTGTACTTTTGCATAAGAAATGGAATCCTATTCTGTTGATGTTCTTCATGTTATTTATATGTTTCAATGAATGTTCCTGGATAAGTAGGGAAGAGGGAATTAGAGTATTATCCCTAAACATGAAGCAACTAAATAAGTTGCAGATAATCAATGTTCTTATCTAAATAATTCATATTATTAAAGTAACGTGTGATGAACTTACAATGAACTTTATAGAATTTATAAAAGATAAAAGGGGTGTGTGAACCCTAAGAACTTAACTATGAAGAGGAAGTCTCTTCCTCTCCTATTAAAAAGTAAGCAAGAGGGTAGATATAAATACAATCATTAGACTTCATTTAATAAAGTCTACTAAGTTACAACCTCGGTGGTTGTTACACTTTCCTGAATAGTTAAGTTATATATAATGGAACTTAAGAGGTTGTTGTCCTTTCTTCATGGTAGTTGCTGGATAAACCAAAGTTAACGAACATCGAAAGCAATCTTAAGTTAAGGAATTTTTGCAAGGGTTAATGGAACCTGATTTGGAAAAGAACTTAGGGAGAGTTGGATTAGAGTCTGGGCAGGGTTATTGAAACCTGCCTTTAGGAATCCAAATTAATTTAACTTTAATAATCTCCTAAGAGTATGTATATCTCAATGAGGCTATCTTGTAGGATGTTAGCACACGCCAACTGCAGGGTTATACCTTCAAGAAGATTAGGATCTTCTCAAGGATACAACACTGTAGTTGACATGTGGCAACACCCTTCTGCATTGATCGTCTGGATCTACACACTTTGGACTTGAACTTAATTTCTCTCTAGGACTTGGTAGTAGCGTAGTTGTGATACGAAGTAGCCCTCCAGGACTCAGGGTATCTTGGCACATGGGGTTGACTTAGGTTGATCTAGTATGCCAATCTATCCCAAGTCCTTGTGAGCTCCTTCCTATCATAACCCACGATGTTAAACTTAAGATGCGGGTTAAACATTGGACAAGAGGACTGACGAAAGTCAAGTAAAGGAGTGGGGTGAAGGACGTATTCGGATTGACAAGTATGATGTCAAGGAATAAGTAATATGAATAGTATGTTGGAAACCTTTGGCCAAAGTATCGCAAAGTTGTTGATTGCATTGTCATATGTCACCTAGTCTAAGGATCATGATGCAAATGAATATGGGTAAAAATATTCATTTAGGTTCCTTAGACAGATCACCCAACACCCAAAACAAGGTAAGAGAACCAAGTATACGTAGTATACAGAAAAGTATTCAATACTTATATTAAACATGAATAGATTGGTAGTTTACCTAGTCATTACAGTTGTATATGGTTATTTGTTATTAGAATGGTTGTTTTGGAATGTGTGTTCTAAATTACGTATTTAGAATAGGGAACATTACTAAAAAAATTCCCTTGTTTCTAAAGTCATAAAATAGGAATGTTACGTAAAACAACTAAATAAGGAAGTGCAAGGGACGTGAAGTGGCACAACAAACACGTAATGCAAGAGAAGAGACAAGAATAAGGAATGAAAACATGTTAGGATAGATAATAGTCACAAAATGATGCTTCTATTACTTCTAGAAATGCACAGAGCTGTTACAATGGCAAAATAAGCTGATATCCACATGTATGAGCCAGATCTAGAGGTCTACAACTCAAATTGTAAAAAATATGAAGTCCTTAGAAAAACGCGTAAGGATTCAGAGTATCCAACATTAATAATGAGCCCAACTCTTACATTTATAGATGAATCTGTAGAAGGAGAAGAGAAGGAGGGAAAACCCAAATTTGAAATACAACCACCAACAAGAAGCATTCAATGCTTGCAAATCCACCTAAGAATTTGTCAAATGTACTTCCCTAGGTCTTTTTGGTGTGTTGGAGAAGGAAGGAGGGTGGATCATATCAAATCGGGTGGTTGAAGCAATCAGATCTATTCATTAATTCCTAGAAAGACATTTTCCCATTTCTCACCTACCGGGTCTGCCAAAATTTGAATTTGAATGTCTAGCTGTGTGGCTGATTTTAGTAGCTCTCTGACAAGTCTAGGCACGTGCGATCGGAGCTCTATAGAAAAATATACGGTTGTCATAGGATGTCAGAGCCGTCTACGCACGCAAGACACATGACATGCGCAAATTGGTTAAAAGGATGGCCAATCTGTGTAAAAAAATTGTCATTTCTACCAAATGTCACTTACTTATTTATTACAACAATTTGGTGCCATGTTGGTGAGCTTTGATTGGTTATGTGTGGCACAATCAAGCATGTCAAAATATGACCTAGCATAGAAGAGCGCAAAGGAGGGCATGTGGAAGAAAGCAGAGGAAGGTGCAGAGGAACGCATGCATGGAAATGAGGAAAACTGGTGAGTAGAGAACGCATGATCAATGCGCAACCATTACAAGATGATGGGCATGGCGCATGAGATCCGGGGACTTAGCTAATGAAGCACGTGCAAGGAACCCATGCGGGGTGAACAGCTACTGGGAAGAAAGGCGAATGCATAGAAGACACATACAAAGGGAGATGGAACAAAGAGGAAAAGGAAAGGAAGGGAATAAGGGGAAGCACGCAAGGGCGTGTGAGGAAAAGAAATTAATGTGCCAAGGAAAATTGAGCATGTGCAATCTTGAAATGAAGAGCTCAAAGCCAGAAGATGTATACAAGTTGTCCAAATAACTAGGAGAGTTATTTAGATAATAATTACATTCTCCTACTCTAAATTTTCACCATCTTTTAATATCTTTAGTAATTCTTTGGTTACACTGAGGTTCAATCACATCATATTGCATGAACCTATAAGTTCCTAAAATCTCAATAATTTCGTTAGCTTAGCGGTTGTTGGGCCACAAGGTGTTTTAATTATTCAAATATTCATAGTTTAATCTTAAAGACATTTAAACATTGATAAGAACCTTATTACAAAACATTGATAATGCCTAGCAGTTGATACCCCATATAAAACAGAGACATTTTTGTTTATAACAAAGCATAAATAATGCCTAGCGTCTGTTATCCCATATAAAATAGAAACATGTTTTGTACATAACATGTCATAAATAATGCCTAGCATCCGCTAGACCGTATAAAACAGAAACATGATCTATATATAACAAAGCATAAATAATGCTTAGCGGTCGTTAGCCCATTTAAAACATAAATATTTTTGTATATAACATAGCATAAATAATGGCTACAGCCACTAGCCCTTATAAAACAAAAACATGTTCTGTACATAAAAAATCATAAATAATGCCTAGCGGTTGCTAGCCCGTATAAAACAAATACATGTTTTGTTTAGTCCAAAGCATAGATAATGCCTATTTGGCACTATCCGGTATAATGGATTCCAATATTTGACTTTTTGGATTCCAATATATGTGATTTTGGATTCCAAAATATGTGATTCTGGATTCCAATATATGCGATATTGGAATCCAATATGTGTGATTTTGGATTCTAGATAATTCCAATATTTAATATTTTGGAATCCAAAACAAGTAGTTTTGGATTCCAATATTGGCTATATTTTTTTCTGCTCAAACTAGAATAAGTCTAGATTTAGTGAAATAAGTGTTAACACATGAAATACATGATTCTAAACGTATATTTATGTATCCATTATATAAACTCCAAATTTATTTGTTATCACTTATAAATTTTCAATATGATTTCTCTTGTATGAATACACTCTACATGAAAAAATGTCCGTACACTAGCGCCCGCTAGGAAATAATTCTTATTCGGAGAAAAATTCATTTACCTTTGGCGGCCTCACAGAGAAAGTTTTTTTAATTTAGGTAACACATTGTTATTTGGTGTTAGTGATTGATTTTGTTATTTGTCTCTTGTTATATACGCAAAGATTAACAATTTAGATTTATAACACAACTTCATTATGAACATGATATATTTTCCTTTAAGAATATCTTAGCACCGCTAGGGTACAATGATTTTATTACATCATACTTAAAATTTGGTTACATAACTTCTCGGTCACTATTCCAAGTCTATGCATATACTTGTATATCACATAAAATACACGATTATACATGTATATTTATGTATCCATTATATAAATTCCAGATTTATTTTTACCATTTATATAAAATCTTGTATGAATACACTCTACATGAAAAATGTTGCCTACTCTAGCGACCGCTAGGCTATAATTCTTATTTGGAGGTAGTCTTCGTTTACCTTGGCGGACTCACGGATAAGTGGATTTTGTTATAGGAAACACACTTTTTTGGTCAAGTGATCACTTTGTTATTTGTCTCATGTTAAATACACAAATATTAACAATTAAATTCATAACACAACTTCATTGTAAAAATAATATATTTACTTTTAAGAATAACTTAGCAAATGCAACTAGGCTTCATCGAGTATATCGCATCGTATCTAAAAACTTGTTGTAAATATTCACAGTCTCTCGTCCACTAGGTTAGCCCAAGACATAATATTAAGACCTTACAATTTGTTGGATTATACAAATTAATTAAAATATTTTGAGCTAAGTGGGTGTTAAGCATTTCCACAATATAATATTTCAAGCTTAGTGACCACTATAAGTTATCAAGTTACCAAATGATATTTTGAGCTTAGCGTCTGCTAGCTTATGACACAAAAAAATATCTCAAGGGGCACTCTCAGTTGAGGAGTGATTTGGATCTTAGTAGTCTCTAGGTTTTAGTAAAAAAAAGTAAGATATTATAAGCTTAACGTCTGGTAGGTTCTACCGAAACATAATAATATGATCTTAGTGAATACTAGGATTTAACAAATTAAATCAACATAGTTTGAGCTTAGCAGCCACTGGGTATTTAAACAATAAATTATTTTGACAAAAAGAGTCACTAGAATTTAACAAACTACAGAAATACATATTGAGTTTAGTTTTCACTAGGCTTTGTTTCAACAAATGATAGTGTAATCTTCGAAGATGAAAACAAAATATGTATAAATTAGTTGAATATATCGTATCATTTTAAGATATTAAATTATGATATTTTGGGCATAGCACCCGCTAGGCTATGCAGCCACATAATCGTTGGAGCATAGCGGTGGTTAGGATTTAATAAACAAGGTATTATGAGCTTAACGGTCGCTAGGTTATACCATAACATATTATTTGGGTATTAAATTTGTTATGGTTTAATAACTTCAATTACGATATTTTACAATATTTAGCAGCCGGTGGGTTACACCAAAACATAATATTTGGATGTTAGTGGTCATTGTGATTTCACAAATTAAATCGACATAGTTTGAGCTTAGCGGTCGCTAGGTATTTAAACAATATATTATTTAAATTATATCAACATAGTTTGGGCTTAACGATCGCATTAGGTATTTAAACAATATAATATTTTGAGCTGAAAAGTAACTACTATTTAACTAAGTAAAGAAAGACATATTGAGTTTAGTTTTGACTAGTATATCAAGTTACTGAATGATATTTTGAACTTAGTGTCCACTAGCTTGAGTTTAGTTTCCACTAGGTTATGTATCGCAAACATGATATGTATCACAAAGAAGATATATATAAATTAGTTGAATTCATTCTATGATTTTAAGATTTTAAACTGAGATATTTCGATGATAAGTCTTCAAAAAATAGTACATGAGGAACCAGTCCATGATAAGTCTTCCAGCAGTGGACTCCCATGATGATTACAAGAAACTTATCATACTAAATAAATGAATGGGGAAGAGCTATAATCAGCTTTACTTCACCCACAAATACTTCCTATATCTATACACTTCATTATATAAACAGCCATTCCAGCCCTTAATCAAAAACTAAAGACAAATGCATCTAGGAAAGATTAGGCCTTTCTACCTCTCGGCTTCACCTCGCTAATGATCTTGACATCTAAGTCCCCTTTACTCTGATTAGAGGAGGAGGACGAATCCACATAGCATTCCGAGTTTTCACTTTAGCACCAATAGGGAGTTTTATACCTTGATTTCTCGCAACCACCTCCAGAGTGTGCACAATTACCTACATCCCCATGTCAAGGCATGGACATGATACTGAAGGTTGACTAGACACTCTTCCAACTTCTCATGGCCCTTATGCAAGATAAACCGCCCGACAAGTTGGATGAGATATGTTTTGCACTCAACCTTTGTGTCATGTCAACATAATTCCTTCACCCTTTTACTTGGTTCAGTCAATCATCAGCTTGTGCATGCTCTCACAAATATCATTGTCCTCTTCTTATTTTAAATGCTTCACGATTGACCGAACTTCTCGAGCTAATTTTGTGTAGCTACGTTCCATATTTTCCTATCCATCCAAGAAGTAAATGATTCCCAAGCATCATTTTTTTGTCATAGCTCTCTGCCTCTTCCTACTAGGAGCACACTCCATGCTACCCAAGAAAAAACCAGCACCACTATCATCATCGCAGAGAGACACAAAGCACAATGACCAAAAACAAAAAGAGGAAAGGGGTAGTGAAATGTCCAAGCCAACCCCGAATATAAAGCCACCACCACATAACACATAAAGGAGGAAAGTGTGAGGTTACTGAAGATCATCGATCAGATATCCTAATCAAAAATGTCATGCTTACCACTAAAACTCTTAGACATCTAATGTCATCTTACATATCGTGTGCGTATAACCATTAATTGATCCCGTCTATCACATGAATGCAATCTATTGATGTCATAAATGCCCATTAAATCTACACATGCCATATCCTCTTGTCACCGCCAAAAAGGTTATGCCTCAGAATAATCTAACAATTTTTATTAAAATCTTATAAGTTGTTATGTTTTGACAAATTAAAGTAAGTTGTTTTGAGCTTATCGACCTCTAAGTTAATCAACCACATTAACTTTGGAGAACTATAGTATAGCAATCAAGATCTGTATAAATTAGTCAACTTTATTGTATGATTTTAAGATTTTAAATTAATATATTTGAGCCTAGCACCACTAGGTTATGCCACCACACAATATTTGTATCCTATCGATGGTTAGGATTTAATAAATCAAATTAAGATATTTTGAACTTAGCGACCACTAGGTTATGCCACAACATAATATTTGGATCTTAGCAGTCTCTAGGTTTCAACAAAATAAAGTAAGAAATTATAAGCTTAGCGGCTAGTAGGTTACGCCAAAACATAATATTTGGATCTTAATGGTCACTGGGATTTAGCAAATTTGAATCAACATAGATCAAGCTTAGCGGCCACTAGGTACTTAATAATATAATATTTCGAGCTAAAAAGTCACTAGTATTTAACAAACAAAAGAAATACATTTTGAGTCCAATGTCCTCTAGGTTATGCTTAAACATAACCTAAAAATTATATTGTAAACTTAGAATTCGCTAGGTTTTAACAAATTAAATTATGTTGTTTTGAGCTTAGCGACCTCTAAGTTAATCAAGGACATTAACTTTGGATATCTTTATAGCAATCAAGACTAGTATAAATTAGTTGAATTTTTGTATGAATTTAAGATTTGGAATTAAGATATTTCAAGCTTAGCACCCACTAGGTTATGCCACCACATAATATTTGGAGACTACTGGTGGTTTAAGATATTTTGAGCTTAGCAGCCACTAGCTTATGCCATAACATATTATTTGGAGATTGTATTTAAGGGTTCAATAATTCATAGTTACAATATTTTACAATAGTTAACAAATTACATGAATATATTTTGAACTTAGTTGGCGCTAGTTTAAACAACGACATAATATATGGAGCTTATGGTCGATATGATTAAACAAATTAAATTAACATATTTTGAACTAAGCGGAGACTAGGTACTTCCATAATATATTATTTTGAGCTTAGTGGTTGTTATCATTTAACAAGTTACTGAATGATATTTTGATCTTAGCGGCTGCTAGGTACTTAAATAATATATTATTTCGAGCACAAAATACAATAGCATTTAACAAACAAAAGAAAGATATTTTGAGCTACGCGATCTGCTAGGTTATGCCACAACATGTTATTTGGAGATTTCATCACTAGGGTTTAATAATTCATAATTAAGATATTTTACAACATCTAACAAATTAGAGGAATATATTTATAACTTTTCGGTGTTAATCCCACAATATAATATTCTAAGCTTAGTTTTCGCTAGCACCTAACTAGTAAGAGAATTATATTTTGATATTAGGAAACAGACGTTATGCCACACCATATATTTTTAGAGCTTAGTGGTCGCTAGGTTTTATCAAAATAAAGTAGGATATTGTGATCTGAGAATCTGCTAGGTTATACCAAGACATAATATTTGGAGCATAACGATCTTAAGGATGTAAGAAAACACATTAAGATATTAGGAGCTTAGCCACGGCTATGATATGCCAAAACATAAAACTATTTGGAATTAGAGTAAAAGTGGGTTTTTCCAAATGACCCGCATACTTGTACAAAAAATCCCTCATGGCCAGATATTACAGTGAAACAAGAAGAGAACAATCCCATATGCAAAAAAAAATAAAAACCAAAAAGTCCCAAACCAGACAAAGGTAAATTACATTTTATGGATATTCATAACATTCTTTGCTTCATCCTGAATATCAACAGTATGGATTCCTTCAACCAGACGTCCACTAACTTAATGTGTTATAGGAAGTCTTCGTTGATTTTCATCTAGGTCATGTATATGTGACTTTTCCATTCATTGATAGCAGATATTGAGTGTAACATAATCTTTAATGGCCTCATGTGGGTCAGGAAATATCTTCTCTAAATGTTCATGGTGTTCTGAAGCTGCGGTGGGGAGCCCATTTTCTCCGACAAAGGAGAAACAGGGTAAACTAAGGAGAGATCCCACAACACATCAAGAATTTCCGAGTCCATGCTAACTTCCATGTAAAAAGGATGGGGGGCAGCCGCACATGCTTCCGTGATCAGGTGATTTGAGTTAGTTTTAGCCATTACAATGTCTGGGGAGATGAGAGGAGAAGCCAGAGAAGCATCAACAAGAGGTGGAGAGGAAGTAGATGTCGGGTCCGAAAGTGGTTTAGAGACCTTAGGAGAGTGCTCTGATGGGTCGAAGGGTTAAGATCCACCAGAGAAGATGAGGGAGAGATAAGAGCTAAATAAGGGGGAGACCACAAGACTGCTCTAGCTAATGATCATGATGTCCGAATCGGAATCGGAAGGGAGATAAAGGTGGTTGTGATGGCAATAGAAAGAGGGAGATTGTTATAGAAGTAGAGGAGGGACACGATGTTGTTTTCCTAGCTTTGAGGGGAAGTGTGATATTTCTTTTTGGGAAGCTATCATTTTAAAGAGCAAATACAAAAGGCCTTAGTGGAGGAAGGGACCTTCCTCTTCTCTAGCCAGTTTAAGGGACTTCTCAAGTAATTGAAATAGAAAAGCTGTAAATTTTACCTTCCGATCATGTCAAAGATGCACAAGAAGAAAAATTTGAGGTCCATAGCTCAATTTGTAGCATCTCTCTAGTGTGAAGTACCTCCTCAATTTCTCAAAGCAACCCTATCCCAAGGTTGTGGAAGTGAGTCCCATTCATAGCCCGAGTGATACATTCTCATATTTTCACCAGGACATAGGAACTCATCCATCTCCTCCTAAAGAAAGCATTTAAAATAAATGTCTCCTCCGTGGGGATCCCCCTCACAAACCTGCAATGGACTCTGTTGAAATAATAAATTTAGTCTTTCCCACTTTGACTCTTCCTTTCTTCCAAGTTTCCAACACACTATTGGTCACTTGGATAGAGTGACTAGACAATCTTTCCATAAATGATGTAACACCACCATCATGAAAAATATTCCATACTACCAAGTCGTCCTTGACCTCTTCATAGGAATAAGGATCAATGTGTTTGATGGTGCCACCCATAGTGAACAGGGCTATTGTGATAGTGATTGCCAAAGGCCCGATATAGATGATGCTTAAATAGAGATGTCAAGCACCTTCATTCCAATATTCAACACATGTCTCCAAGCTTTCTAATTGAAATATTTCCTAATTAGTAATAGTCATTAATTGATCCCATCCATCACATGAACGCAATATATCAATGTCATAAATGCCCAAAAAATCCATAAATGTTGTATCCTCTTGTCTGCTTAAAAGAGGTTATGCCTCAACATAACCTAACAAATTTTATTTTAATCTTAGTTAATGTTTAGGAAACCGCAACATTAATTAGTTAATGTTCTTGCAATTACTACATTTAGTGGAGGTTAAAGGTTTGAATGTTAGCAATATTAGATGTATTTAGTTAAATATATATTATAAAGGAAGAATTTGACAAACAAAATGGAGCAAGGTGAAATAACTAACATTTTTAGACATGATTTCATATTGTATAGATTATCAGACAACAAATCAAAAAGCAATATCTTATTGGAATTTATTTATTGACACATCTATTTGTTACATTTAGGTTCTCCAAGGTTGTTCATACTGCACATGGAAATGAAGAGGGTAAGCACAGAGATGTTATAGGGAGCACAAACAACACTTCTGATGGGCATTTTTTTGCGAGATTTGGTGAGGTGATTTCACAAAACACTGTTTGACTGAAATGAGATGGGGACAGTGTTGTTTCAAAAAAAAAAAAAAGCATCCCCATGAGTCCTCTCTATCTCGGGGTCTGAATTTCTCAACGAAGAGCAACATGTGTAGTTTAGACCAAGATAAACTTAAATGTAGATACAATTATAGGTACATGACAAGAATAATATGCTTATTGGGTTTGTGTTCTCTTATAGGTACATGATAAGAATAATATGCTTTTTCATGTTGACATGGAAAAGCATAAATGTAGGCCCAAAAGATTAATATTTTAACTAGCCTCGTGGATGTTAAAAGTTCTTCTTATATTGAACCCTTACGTGACTTCATGGTGTGGGTATATATATTAACTTAAATCAATATTGTTTTGTTCTAGGTAAAATCGGTAGTTGGTTGTTTATATTATTTTGAGCTTAGTTTTCATTTTCATTTAACAAGTTACTGAATGATATTTTGAACTTAGCATCCACTAGCTTAGTGGCGAATGTATTTAAAGAATATAATATTTTGAGCTAAAGAGTCACTATCATTTAACAAGCTAAAAAAAGATGTATTGAGTTTATTTTCCACTATTATCTCCAGTGTTAATCTTGTGATGAACTTCCACCTGGTTGGAGGATTGAACTGATATAACAAAAAAAGGTATAGTAGTTTAGGATTGAAGTGAAATTTGTAACCTGTTTTTTAAATTTGTTACTACTTGAACAGAAGTGCGAATAGCCTCATGGATGTTAAAATTTCTTCTTATACGAAGGATTTAGATATTTCTTAATTGCTACAAAAATACTTTTATGTTGTACTTATAATATGTTGTTGTTTGAATGAAAAATGTTGAACATGTTTCTAAAATAGTTTGATGTCTTTTAAACGTCCTAGATCAATTATTTTCACAAAAATTCTTTTCTTACATGCATTGATGGAGATAAATGACTACAATGCTTAAGTATAACACCTGACATATCAGTTATTGGACTAAACATATTCATTGTCAGAACATATGTTGTCTTGCAAAGGATTTCTGGAGGAAAAATTGGACTAAAGATTTACTCCCAAGGTCAACAAGTTGAAGTCTTCCTACCTTAACTAGAATTGAATTGTAAAGATTAGAGGACAAAAATTGTATTTATTTGAAATATTTGTTAATTACTAAAAATACCTTTTATGTTGTACTTATAATATGTTGTTGTTTGAATGAAAAATATTGAGCATGTTTCTAAAATAGTTTGATGTCTTTTAAACGTCCTAGATCAATTGTTTTCATAAAAATGTTTTTCCTACATGCATTGATGGAGATCAATGACTACAATGCTTAAGTATAACACCTAAAATATCATTTATTGGACCAAACATATTCATTTTCAGAACATATGTTGTCTTGCAAAGGATTTCTAGAGAAAATTTTGGATTAAGGATTTACTCCCCAATGTCAACATGTTTTTTTGGTTAGTTGTTCAAAACAAGATTTTAACCCTTGAGAATGTGAGAAAGGATACAATTAATAATTGGACCTTAATCAATATCCTTAAATATAATAAAGAAAATTTGTTGAAAGAGTTTGATAAATGTAATTATTCATACCCCTAGAAAGGGTAATAAATGTGCAGATCATCTTGCCAATTTGGGGGCTAAAGGTAGTAATTTTAAAGTGTGTGAGAGGGGAGATGATATCACCAATGATATTAATCTCATTAATAACATTAAGTATTGATGTTTCGGTGGCTATTTTCCCTTGTTGGGATGTCATCCTTGTTCTTATGGTTAGCATGACCCTTCACACGTGTAGGATATATGGTGGGATTTGTATTAATTTTTCTCTTACGATTCATTTTGGCCATTGTTTCTTCCATTTTCAATATCAGTCGACTAAAACCATGGGAGGTGGTCATTTGAGAACCAATCCCATGAGATATGGTTCCTGAAGGACAACCCCTCCTTGTGGCGCATTCTGGGGTTTAGGAATTTCATCTCAAAATCATGGGGTCTAATCCTTATCTTGCGTTGGATTTTGGTTAGGCATGGAATAATGGTAGCATGGTGATCCACGGCATGGAAATTCAGGTTTTGGAGGATTCAATAGCACAGGTGACTAGAATGGAGATGGAGGGCTTAAATATATTTAAAGACCGCACCAAACACAAGCACAAAATTGAGACTTTCTTCCACGGTAAAGAAATGGTTTACCCATTTGGTAGACGATATAGCTAGATTCTGCATCCCTGATATTTGGAATACGTTCTACCTCCACCTTATGAGGTACATTACTCTTGAAGTGAATTATAGAAAGATATTTACTCACCATCTTACTATGTTTAATATATTTAGGCATAAGATTGTTATGAGCCTTCCCTTTTTCTTGTTTATATCGCTCTCTATATCATGAATGATTTTCAATAGGGAAAGATTGATACCCCATACACCATGGTATAATTATTTTGCTTTTTAAGAATGGTAAACCGGTGGTGGCAAAGGAATTAGAGCCCAAATTTGGGGATTCAAATGAAAATTGTACTCTTGTTGACCATATGAACAAACTGAGGAGAAAGAAGAGTATGGCATCTCAGGGGAAGGGCAATATTGGTATTGGGGTTGTAGGTTCTCTGATTGATATGAAAGGGGATTCTTCTAAAGGAAAAGAGAGAGCGAGTTGGGTTAGAATGTGGATTTTGATAAAATTTCTCTCAGGGTGAGTTAGGTGGAAAGGGATATGGAGGCCTTAGGAAAAGTTGGAATGGATATGGGAAATAGTGTCATGCATTACATCGATGCCTCTAAGAAAATTTTTATCACCCAAAACTCTATCAAGGTGGATATGGTAGAGATCAAAAGTTTTGTTTTGGAGTTGTAGGGGCATGTGGTCAAGCTAGAGCAGGGACACAAAATTCATAGGTATAATCTCCACCTCAGTAGTTCTGATGAGGAAGAGTAGATTGAAGATGGCATCCCTATCATAAACAAGCGGGATGATCGGATGAAAGGACGGAAGATCGCCAACTAGAGGAGTACAAACATTTGAAGACTAACTAGCCCCTCGCTATTGGAGATTTTTTTACTACTTTTTGAATGTATCCTTTGGGATGTTTTCCCCTCCATGTTTTGTAATTTTTCCTTGTATTGATATGTTGGACTATAGTTTGGGATAAGTTGTTTTATCCCTTTTTGTCATGTTTCTTTTTTGTTCCTTCTTGGTGATGCTCACGATGCATTCTATTGTAAGGTTTTTGGGTGCCTTAATCCCTGTATAAAGTAGCCAATCATTATGTTCACGTATATTTAATAAACCTTGTTAATAGTAATTTTTTTAACGACATTTTAAATTAAACAAGATAGAGCGGAAAGTTCATGCCTCAGGGTTAGGAGATGTAATAGTTGTGCGATTGTTTTAAAAATATATATATATATATATATATAATTTTTTGTATTAGCTACTTTATATTGCTAATAATAATCACTTTAAAATTTTGCTAGAAAGTAAAATGTACCAATACTTAATGTATAAATTATGCACATACAGTATGCCGACATCCACATAATGCTAAAAAATAGAATGCCCCTATGTAATGATTTTGAATGCATAAAATGTGTATATATTGTAACTACTTAATTTAAATGTTGCACATATTGTAAATACCCACGTTAAAATTCAGATAGAAGACAACAAAAATAAAATTATGCATCAAATATATAATTCTTTGGAAAACATAGAGCGATCTAGAATCATATTATGCTTGAAAATATTGAAGAAATATAGGTGGCATTTTGAAATACATAATATGCTATATTTTTCAGGTGCAATAAAAAACCCACCACAATTTTATAAGTTAAACATGCCTACATAAAGATAAAAGTTTGCTATTAAATGAAATAGCCGAAATAAATCGGTTAAAAGATTTATCACAATAGCAATAACTAATAATAGTATTATTTTTCTTATCTTTAACACAATATAATCCATATAAAAAAATTAATTGTTAAAAAATTAATACAAACATAGAAAAAATTGTATTTTATAAAATTTAACTTACAAATCTAATTTTTATTGCAAATGGGGATAAAGCAAAGATTAAAATTTTTGACTAGAAAAAACAAAATAGTAAAAATATATAAGGAGTGGGATGGGATTTAATTTAGAAATGTTTATAATGTGATTTGTTAAATAAAGTTTATTAATTTTTATGAATAGTTTATTATTTTGGATGTGCCACTTGTCCAAGCATGCAAATACATCTTTCTTTTTGGATAAACATTAAATGCGGTGAATATTCTAATAATATTTTTTTTTCTAAATCTCATACCTTATTTAAAGATTAGACAAATGTCTTTCTTATAATTTTAATTTTTATTAAATAGAATAAATCATTGTTGCAAAAAGGCCTTGTTAGATTTTAAAATGGATAAATAATTCTCAAATTACAGATCCACCATTAAATCAAGATTATAGATTATGGTATGCAGTTGATTTAGACAAAGACATAGCTTAAAATAGATAGAGAATAACAGAGCTTAATGAGCTAGAGCTAAAAGTAAATAATGAACAAGAACAGAGACAGATGACACTAGATTTAAGTGGAGAAACCCGAAGGAAAAACTCCATTGGTAAAGCATTGTCTTTATTAAGAATTCACACAAGTTTTAACCCAACACTTCCACTTCCAGTTCGTAGTCTTTTTTCAATATCTATAGAGCTATCTCTTGATCATTCAATGTAATTTTAATCTATGCATTCTTAAAGTTTTTTATCATGTCTTACATTCTACTCTCATTCTTTAATACTGGATTGTACAAATGTAAACGTTGTTGATAGCCAATCCTAAGAGGGATCACCCAAATCAATGTGGGTGGGTGAATCGGTCAGGTCGCTTCACTCTTAAATGTGAAATACCTTCACAATAAAGTTTGATGAACAAACTTTTAATTTAATGTTGGGGCATATTGTAGTGGTTGATCCCACTTGACATTATCACCCCAACACTCCCCCTTAATGTTAAGTGGGAAGAAAAATCAAACATGCCAAATTTACCTTTTTCTACAAAAGGATTTATAGATCCTTGAATCAGCAATAGTGATTCAGGCTAGCATGTAAACAAGGGAAATCCAAAGATCTTCCCATACAGAAATTCTTAAGACCTAGTGCTTTACATATGAAGACTTACATTAGACTATGGAGCCTTTTATAAACTAAGGCATACCCATAACTAAAGCTTCATTGGGATTTACAAGTAACTTCACATAGAGTGACACATTTACTTATTACAAGATGGAGGAAGTATTGGAAGTTTACAATGAACTACCTTATGCATTTGCTCATGAGACTTACAATTCACATACACTGTTACAACCATGTGTAACCAATCCCTAAAGGATCACTTTGTTACATAAAAAGCGGGTGGTCATGATCCACTCTTAAAATTTGACCCGGGTCTTTTATAATAGTCCATCAAGAGGTGGCATTTTCATACACACTCCCCTCAAGGGAAAATCTGATAGGCCCAACAAGGCACAAAACTTGTAGTAGTTCCCAACACACAATGGCTTGGGGAAGGTATCTGCAACATAATCTCTGATGTTGAACTGGATTCTTTATCAAGAGAAATATGGCCTTCACATAGAGGAGGAATACTTCCTTTAGCTCCTATGTGTATCACTACTAGTAGCCTCTTTAGCCACATGGCTCTTTTGTTGCTCCAAGTGATGGTGTCTACATCAAAACTTGAACACAAATCCAGTTGCATATCCAACACAACATCAGCAAATATCATAATAAGCATAATAGAAATCATACATATTTTCACTTTTAACCAAGTATAAAGGTTAAACACTAGTTGTATAACAACTAACATATCACTATGCTTAACAATTACCAAATATGTTGAAAGACTTCCAACATATTACACTTTGTAAAATATATATTAGATGCAATCAGTATTGGACGTCTCCAATACAAACACAAAGGCACCCCAAGTGTCATTTGATATGCATATAATAATATTTCACTAATCACATAAAATGATTTAACAACATATGTATATCTTCATATTCTAAGTCTTTACATAATGAGATAAGACTTGATAGATAACACATCTGAAAAAATAATCAGATTATTCAAGAATAATCAAGCATTCATTGAAAAACATGATCCATTAAATAATAGACACACTCATGGATTTATGTGAATTTTGCTTGAAATTATTACCATGTAAGCACCATTTTGAAGTCTAGACATGTCATTACTAGAGAAAACCAAAGCAATATCTTTAAAAAAATTGTGCATGTTTTTAGTTATAGTTATGCTTTTTATATAGTTTATAGAGTTATTACATTAGCTCTATAATTGTTCTCATCAATTTCATCTTGATTTTGATATGATTTAGTCCATTTCCTAATTATGAGATTTGACTTCTTTTTGGATTTACAATCCTCTTTCTTATGGCAAAATTTTCCACAGTTGTGACATCTACCATCAAAACTTACTCTTAAGTTTCCTGATTTCTTGTCTTTACAAGGGGGTTTAAGGATGGTTTTTTATTTCTGAATCTAGAAGGTTTACTTTTTTATTCTTGAGTGAGAAGTGCCTGAGTAGCATTCTCTTTTGAATCAAAATTTTCCCTAACACGCTCTTCTTGAATTAACAAAGAAGACAGAGTGTCTAAATTAGGTAGATCATTCTCATTCTGATACTTAGAGTTAAGAATGGAGATAAAATTTCTAAAATTTTCATGTATATTGATTTGTATAATGAAATATAAGAGCTTATCTTGAAACAATTCACAGTTACAACCATCTAATTGAGCTTTAATGTTCTTAATTTTAGCTAAATAATTGACAATTTTCTCATCCCCCTTCATGGGAGTTGTGAACAGCTCTAAAACTAATTTAATTATCTTAGACATACTACTGCGCTTCATGCATGGTTTCTAATTGATTCCATGCATCTACAGCAAGTCCATATGAACTATATGCATCAATAATTCATCTCTAATTCTTTGCTGATAGGATGGATAAAGCTTCAAAGATCTCGAGAAAAAGAACTCGAGGTTTTCAAGGGTAGCTTGTCTCCCGTGAGACATTTTTCTATTCCATCCACCGATGTGAGCTTTAGCCATATAACAAGATTTTAATCGAACTCTCGAAATGCTATAATTCATTCCTTTTAAGAGTTAAGACTTATCTAAAGCAAAACTGGTAGAACTAGTCATTTTAATGCTTTGAGATTAAAAGGAGACAATTACGCTTAAAAACGAAACAAGGAAGCCAAATAGAGGCACAAAAATGACCACAAATCTTTTTAATAGCTATAAGAATGTAAAATGACTCTAAATTAATCAAAACTTGGCTTGATTTGATTGAATTTAAGATAAATTTGAAAGAGCTTAGTCATGGTTGAGTTTACAAGCGAGCTAACTGAGCTCGGATTGAGTTGGATTAGATTAGCTTGACAAGTTATTTAGCAACTCTACGGGCGAGCTCAAAAGTGAGTTATACGAGGTACTTAACAAATTAAAAAAATAATTTTAACCAGCCAAGGTGGATGTGAAATATTTAAAGATTAAATTTAATTCATTTTCGGGTTCACAACAATAAGAGAAAAAAAAAAATACATGTCGCTTTTTAATTAGCTCACATTTCGCAATGCAACTAATAAGACAAGACAATTAATTAAAACAGAACCGTATACACATGTCTTTAATTAATTGGTTCACTTTTCACATTCTAACACAATGCAAAATCAAAGTCTTAGTCAAACAAGGCCACTTGTTGAAATTTTAATGGCTAAAGAAAAGACACTTGGCGGATTTCTACTAATTTTTAAGAAAATGCCTTAGGTGGACCTAAGGTTGTGGAATAGACCAAACTTAAAATAAAGTTCAGGTCCGAAAGAGGTACAAGATAGGTGTCACAATTTGAGTGGCTAAGTCAAAGAAAATATTGACACCCTGACACTTGCAAAGGTCGGCACAATTAAAATATGTGTCAAAAATAAATTGATTCATGCACCGCAAACCCGACAAAGACAAGTCAAAAAAGATGCATGTAGCTTTTTAAATGGCTCGCACTTCACAAATGACAGAGACTCGACAAATGCAAAAAGATATGTACACGTCCAAATGTTATTGGTTCGCACTATTAGATATTTCACACACTGAGAGGGGGGTTGAATCAATGTTGATAAAACTTACAATCAATTTTCTCTTTTATGTATTTGTTGTTGTTAACTATTATTGATTGTCACAAGCATATAATATGGGAAACCCTTTTGAGACAAAAACCCATTGAAACCATTTCTCATATTACTCAAAGCAAGGACTTGTAAGAATATTACACATCCTACAAGATTTTTTTAGTGAGGCACCAACCCCAAAAGGAGCACCCACCCCTACACCTTTGTTGATATTACACACAACAAATAACTCAAGTGAATATTACACATCACAAGAGATTTCTTTAGTGAGGCACCAACCCCACAAGGAGCACCAACCCCTTAAATATGCTAAGCTACAACTTAGACTTATTGTTCATACATATTTTAATCACTTAGTCTCTGTGTTGCATACACAACTGATTATGATCACTTTTTTCATTCATTTACAATCACTCTTCAAAGTTAGATATGTAGTGTTTTCTTTACCTCTTTTTGGTCTCTCCTTTCTTCACATTTGACTTATCAGACTTTTTGCTTTTCTCTACACATCATTCTTCATCTGATAATGTTGTCTCCTTCTGCACACAACTCTTCTCTTTCTCTCTACACTAGATCTTCATTATTCTGCCACATCTTCTTTCTTCCTCTCAGCAGTGACTATGTCCTCAACTTCTCCTTTCTCTTCTCTCAAAGAAATTTGTATCATGTGACTACATCTTCTTACCTTGCATGCTCTTCTCTTTCTCATCTCTCCTTTATCAACATCAGATATTCAATTACAACTCTATGTCATATCCTTCTCTACGAAAATTTTTGGCTCGACTGCACTTTCTCTCTTTTCTCTGTTCTTCTGATCTTCAACTCTTTTTTTCCTTAACTCAAGAGAGTGTTCTTACCGCATCTATAATCTTTAATTCATCTAATTAATTCTCAAAATTTGTTCTCATATTTGCATTACTTCTTCAACCTCTCTCTTCTTCTCTACCTCCTTCAACTCGATTACATCATTTTCTTTCTTGAGATTCCCTTTCTTCTATCACTCCTTCGCTTCCGTGCATTTTTTTCCACTCAACCAACTTTATTTTTCTCCAATTGGTTCCTATATTCCAATCGACTTGTTCCCTTTCTTAGATTTACATGTCGTGTACACTTCCTACTTTGTCTCCTAAGAATCTGAGCTATTAAATACATGTTGTTAGGTCTAGATTTTTTTCTTGCTATATTCGACTTAATTTCACCTTCTTCTATGCATCTTCCAGAAATTATTTATGAGCCGACTCCTAAAAATAGATTTTTGAATTTTTAGGATTTCCTCATGATTAGGAATAAACGAGCCCCTTTCTTCTCTAGTATTTAATTTGTGCCTTGGAATCAAGAATCTTCAGGGAGACTGTAACTGAATTACTTTGAAATCAACAAGCATTAAATTCTAGAACTAGAACATTGGATTTCACTTTGTTCTTTATGGAGTTCCTTTTGTACACACAACCACAATCTTTTGTCAATCAAATCATCATCAATTTTGGATACTGACTCTTACTTCTTCCATTTTAAACTCTATTTAATTGTCCTTGATCCATCTCTAGTTCATATTTTCTCGATCCGTGGCTTCCCTTGGATTTTGTGACCTTTTCCTTTGTATCGTGGAAATTTCCTTTGATCTACGCCTTTTCTCTTTTCTTGACGGTTATTTAGTTATCTATGGATTTTCTATACTTCTTGCAGATTTTTCAATGTCTCATGGCTTTTTTCCTTGTTTGTATCCTTTACGCGGCATTGTTCCATGTCCGCAACTCTATTCTTATATACGCAGATTTTACAAGCATTCGTGGATTTCCACATCTTTTCTAGTACTCGCATCTTTTTATTTTATTTATGGCATCATGTGTCCTTCACAGATTTTTCTTGTTTTGCACGGCATTACCCCTAACTTCCTTTACTCCGCAGACTTCACCGTTTACACTCATGGCTTCTCGTGTCTTACATTGATTATTTTACGGCTTTCAATCCTTTCTTTCTGTCACATATTCTAGACATCCGTGAATATCCTTAGACTTTGGTGGTTATATTTGAAGCTGCGACGTCTTTCTCCTTCTTCTATTTGTGTTTTTCCTTTGGCTCTTTTACTTTGGCGGATTCATTCCTTTACCCGTGGCCTTCACATACCTTATGTGGATTCTTCAAGAGTTTCGCGCCCTTCTATAAGTCATCGGTGGTTACTTCAAGATTTATGTGGCCATCTCTTGACTTCGGCGGATGTCTCCTCATCTTTGTGGTTTTCCCAAAAACTAAGTCCCTTAGAACTTATCCTTGATCCTCATGATGCCTCCGAGAGCTAAAAATACCAATCAAACATATTCTTTACTTACTTACTCACTGCTGTTTTCCATCAATGATGTTTGACATTAAATAATTTTGTCATCAATGTAGCTTAACATTAATGACAACATATATGACAATGAAAAAGGTTCAACACGCACTTCGCAATGCAACCAAAATGGCTAAAGCAAACTAAGGACACGTGGAGCCTTTTAAATGGCTTTTTTTCGCAAAGTCCGACAAATGCAAAAAGTTGGCAAATTTCAATTGGATAACAATTGACAAAAATAAATACTGAAAAATGTGAAATGTGGAGCAATTTAATTTGCTCAAATTTTGCAAGTCTAAAAATGTAAAATAAAAGATACGTGGAGAAATTTTATTGGTTTTTCCTTCACATATGTCAAAGGCAAGTTAAAAGAAGATTGACAAAGCAAAATATGGAGCCACTTGGAGCAATATTATTGGCTCTAATTTTGCAAAGGACAGATAACCAAAAAACTGACAAGGTGAAATATGGAGCAATCTCATTGGCTCAAATTTTGCAAATGTCAGAAATAGATAACAAGGGATAGATAATGTGAAATATGGAACAATTATATTGGTCTGTATTTCACAAATGACAGAGGATAGCTAATCCAAGTCTAACAATGTGAAGACATGTGTAAGTCCCTTATTGGATCATGTTTCGCGACTGAAAACCAGGTAAACAATATTGCTGACACAAAAAAGTAAGATGGAGCCTTCTGGTTGGCTTGGGCTTCGTAAAAACTGACAATGTGTAGCTAGCTAGAGTAATGTGATTGGCTCAAGTGTCACGATCAAAAGAATATATCAAAAACAAAAGAATTCAAATAATATTGATAGGGTGAAGCCAAATGACACAAAATGATTGGCTCGAGCTTCGCAAAGACATAAGGATGTCAAATTGAAGCCACTTGCCACTCTAAGAGTGGTTACGGATTTGTAAACTGAAAAAAAGACAGCGAAGCTATTTGGAGCAATTTTATTGGTCCAGACTTTGCAAAATTGAAAAGATCAAAGGAAAGACTAAAAATGCAAAGCCGCTTGGCATAAAATGATTGGATCAGGCTTTGCAAAAGTAGATCTAGCAAAAAGTTAATAAAAGATACAGAAAATACAAAGATATATGGCACCAAATGATTGGTCCAAGCTTTGCAAAGGCAAAACTAGTGAAAAAATAAAGATTTTTACCGCTAGAATGGACTTAAAAACCCGAACAAACTAGATCTAAATAAATATTTCAGATCCAAAGTCAAAATAAGAATATAACGGATATAAATGGTGCGAGAACTTAAAACAAGCTTGCAGAGCACATGATTTAAACCGTAAATGATCTGAAACCAGATAGATGAAGCAAAGATCTAATCATACAAGGGCTTCAAACATGATCTAAATATCCATTTAGCCCATATTTCACCACTATTTCAAACCGTATTTGGGCGGGAATTGGGATTTTAAACCTGGTTTTCTTGAAGATAACTACAAAACTTTTAAGGGTCTCACAAATCCGTAAATACACTTCAAGCTTCTTCACCTCTTCAAGTTAAACACTTCTAGATCAATCCCGCACACACAATCACCAAGATCTGATACCATGTTAGATTTAGCAGGGGATAAATAATCCACATATTACATATCCACCATTAAAGCCAAAGATTATAGATTATGGTATGCACTCAATTTATATAAATACATAGCTTGAAATAGTTAGAGAATAAGAGCTTAACGGGCTAGAGCTAAAAGTAAATAATGAACAAGAGAGAGACAGATAACACCATATTTAAGTGGAGAAACCCGAAGGAAAAAAACTCCATTGGTAAAGCATTGTCTTTATTAAGAATTCACACAAGTTTTAACCCAGCACTTCCACTTCTAGTTCATAGTATTTTTCAGTGTTTGCAGAGCTATCTCTTGATCATTCAATACAATGATCATCTATGCATTCTTACAATTTGTTATCCTATCTTACATTCTACTCTCAGTCTTTAATACTAGACTATACAAATGTAAACGTTGTTGATATCCAATCCCGAGAGGGATCACCCAAATCAATGTGGGTGGGTGAATCGGTCAAGCCACTTCACTCTTAAATGTGAAATACCTTCACAATAAAGTTTGATGAACAAAATTTTAATTTAATGTTGGGGCATACTGCAGTGGTTGATCCCACTTGACATTATCGCCCAAAAGGCCTCATATTTGTCAAATCGGTACTAACTAGCAAATAAAGAAAAATATAAATAACTTTTTTAGATTAAAAATTTATTTAAATGAAATATAAACATTAGAAAGTTGAAAAGTTATAGAAATTTTTATTTTGATTAGTGGATTGAGAAGAAATTATTTGTTTGAATGAAAGGTATAGAATTATTGCAGGAGGTAGGAGCTAATTGTTAGAGTAGGTATTTTCCTTAGCTCATGTTCACCTAGGCACTTTATTTACCTTTATTATATTTATCCTCACCCACTTATGTGTGTGGATATTTATTTTATCTTATTTAGATATTAGGAGATATTATCTAGTTGTTAGGTATAGTTTTTTCCTTGATCTATGGGATTGACTAGTTCTTTCCTTGATCTAAGGTATGACTAGATCCTTGATGTCTAGTTATCTCCTAAATATATGGTCTTGACTAGTTCTTTAATGCCTAGTTATTTCTTTGATTTATGGCTTGATCTACGACCTTGACTGGTTCTTAGATTGTTATTCCTTGCCTATATAAGCAAAGTCCATTCTCATTGTATTTCATTGAGTTCCATAATAATATATGATATTATTGATCATTTGTTTGCAAAGGTTTTATGTAAAGTTATTCTGGTGAATTGTTTTCATCTTATAGATCGTGGTGTTTGATTAGCATCTGTGTTCTTGGCTTGGTACGATATGGTTATTGTTCCTTTTACTAATAAAGTAAGATGTTTTGAGCTTAACGCTCGCTAAGATAACGTAATACTTCCACAATATAATGTTTTGAGCTTATGGATCGCTACCATTTAACAAGTCAAAGAATATTATTTTTAGCTTAGTGTTTGCTAGCTTATGCGACACCATAGTAATTAGATATTATCAATCGATAGGATTTAACAAAATAAAGTAAGATATTGTCATCATAGAGTCTACTAGGTTATGCCACAACAACATATTTCGATGTACAACTACTATGTCCATTTTTGTATAAGGGTGAATATGGGGTTTTGAAAGGACTCGCATCCTTTTACAAAAGGCCCTTAAGGTAGAATATGACATTGAAGCATAGAAGAGAGAAATCCCGTAGGAAGCAAAAGACAAAAAGCCACATAGGCACGACCCAAACAGAGAAAATTTACATTTTGTGAATAGTTTTGAGGATAGTTGATGCTTCCAATAGTTGTTATCCAAATAACTCTCCTAGTTATTTGGATAACTTATATTTTCATTCTGACTCTTATGTTTCACATTTCAAGTTACACGCACTCAAGCTTGCTCCTTGGCACAATTTGCTTGGTTACAATTCCTATGCGCACCCTTACGAGCCTTCTTGCTTATCTCTTTGTATTTTGTTATCTCCTTCCATTTCCCCTTTGCGTCTTCCTCCTACGTGCCCACTTTCTTTCCTATCCTGTCACACACTCCTTACACGCACCTTTGCAGACTTGCCTTCCAAAATGGCTAAGTCCCTGACATTCCTCCTACACGCTTGCATACATTTAGCTCCTTTGTGCACCCTCCCTCGGTTGAATGATCACACCCCTTCCCCATACTTTCCTCCCGTAAGTATTCCTCCCCTTCCTCCCCCACACGCACCTCCGCATGCACCTTCCCTTTGTTTCTCTTTCATGTGCATGTCTTTACTTTTGCACCTTACACCTTCTTCCACGCTACCTTTGTGCCAAGTCATATCTCGAGACTTGAGTGTGCAACACACAACCTATAAAAGCACGCCAACATGGTGTTGAATCTAGAAAACCAAATGGTGAGTGACACATGGCAAAAACGACAAATCAAATGAATAGTTAGCTGGTTTCTCTAGTCAATCAGCAGCGCCACGTGTCTTATGTGCCCACACAACTCGACATCTTCTCGACAGTTTTATCTTCTCGCTAAATAGCTCGATCGACACGCACCTAGACTTGTTAGAGAGCTCTTGACACAAGCTACGTGTTGGAATATTCAAATTTCAAATGTAGGTGGGATTTTGTAGGCAAAAATAGGAAACGTATCTCAGCTCATCAATGCACACATCCAATCAACCTCAACCACTAGATTTTAATCAAATCTTGCCTTCTTCCTTCTTCTACACACCAAACAGACATGGGGAAGTGCATTTGATAGCCCAAAGAGTAGGAATATTTGTATGCATTTATCATTGGTTGTTGATGGTTGAAGATTTAAATCCGAGTTTCCCTCTTTTTCTCCTTCTCTTCTCTCCTTCTTCTATAAATAGCAAAGTTTAGCTTTGTAAAAAGGATCCCTCTCTGTTGTAATGGCACCATGCTAAAATGATGGTCGGCTTCCCATGGGTCTCATACCTTGGTATGGTCTCTGCAATGTGCTCTCACCTCCTGTTGTGAATTTGAATGATTGTGCGTCCCTTGAGCAATAAAATCATGTTTTCTGGAACTTTTGTCTTCCCTTTCTCATTTTTCATTGCATCTCACCTCTTTGTTTGAGTTTTCTGGCATGTTGTGCATACTCCTTTTCTTGTAGTCCCTGTGTTCATGTGTTGCGCATGTTGGAAGGCCGAGCTGCGTGATTGATCCGTGGCGCACATCATCCACCCTCTTCTCTCGTGCCCCTCGATTTCCTTTGCCACTCATGGAGAGAGATTGACCTTTTCTCGGCGCTATCGTCCTCCTTAGCTTAGGACTTCCCCTTTCTACACATCCTTCTATCCCTGGTCCCTTCGCATGTTTATTCTAGGATTTTCTTTTAGCATTAGGATCAGTAGTAGTGTTAGAGGTAGGTAGAGGAACCGGCCTTCTTTAGAGATCCGTCCCAAGTGCGAAAGGTCCCATAACTTGGGGACGGTTCCATTATGGTCTCAAACAGCTCGGCTCTTTTGGATCTGAGATGCGGGTGCACGTTTGAATGACCAACAGTTTCTGGCATGCCTGGTGGGACTAGTTTGAAGAGCTATACATCTTCATCTCAGCAAGTTCGATGTGTTATTGTTGAGATCTAGCCTTTGGAGGCATCTTTCAATGCATCTGGTGACTCCACTGATCCAAACACACCCATTTTCTCATTCATAGACTAGCCTCCCCTTCTTTCATTCATTTTTCCTTCTTCCATCATTCCACCTTCTTCTTTTGAAGTTGTGCAATCATGACTTCTTTCCCTTCATGGAATTCTCATTTACAGCAGTAGAACTATTTCCCTCCATCCCCACAATTTCAAAATCCTCCTCCAAATCAGTTTTATAAGCCCCATTATCCTGAAAATGCATGCAACTCACCTTTTTCTAATCATGTTTATAAAGAACAGTTTATATGGATGATGGTGGCAACTCCATGGCAGATTTTGATTTTGAGAGGCAAGTGCACAAAATGGAAATGGACATGATGCAACTCAAAGTCAAGTGCTCCATAAAGGTAGCTAAAGTTGGCTACAAGGTCCCTTGTCCATGGGTCGGCCCTGTACCAGGTTGGTTTAGCACCCAATAGAAGTTGCACTTCATCACTGAGATGTTGCCTTAAGTTACAAAGTGAACAAAAGAAATGGAGGCTCGAAATTTAGCGTGCGGAAACCTTGTCAATGGGGCAACCCTACACTACCATCTTACAGCCCTCCCACTCCTCCGCACCAACTTACATCATCTCAACCTATTACGCGTGTTCTCGGTTTCTTGTGTGTTGCCCCCATTAAGAATTTCCCTCCATCCTCCCATCTTCAGTGCCCTTCCATTCCCCCTTTCACACATGTCTTTGTTCCTTTAGTACATGCACCTTTCATCCCTCCCCCGTGTGCCTCCATCATTCTTGTGCGCGTGCCTTCCATTCCTTCTTCTACACCCATCCTCCCATTTCCTTCCAAGTCCCCTCTACCTAGTTGTACCATAAATGAACAGCCCCTTGCCAACATGCCTTTCCCAACCAACGTCATCATGTTTGATGACTACAAAATAGTTGAAGAATGGCATGACTCATGCGACTGACTGGGAAGAGGAAATTATACGAGTGCCTGTTCTAGAAGAAAGTTAGTTAGTTCCTAAGGGCATAGTTCAAGGAGACTAATTTACTTGTAGAGGCATAACCTTAAGCACCCCAACTCGCGCAACTTAGCTCGCAAGCACTCCCCTTCGAAGGAGAGTCTGCAAGAAAATCCCATCTGCGGGATTGAGCTTCAAAGTAATGGTAAAATCACGAGGATCAGATCGTGCCCAATAAGATACCTAGCTAGTCTATAGCCAAAGACAGAGTTTTCATCGGTCGTGCTCATTTCAGAGCATGAGGTAGAGCTTCAACGCACCAAAGGTCAGCAGCAGCGCCTCCCAGATCCAAGCGCAAAACAAGTGCAGGAGGTATATATTTTGTTTGTTGATACTTTGAGGAGGGTGAAATACCATTTGCAAGGTGGTTTTTCACTCTTGTTTCTGACCATGTTCAGTGCCAAATCAGTTATATGGTCGCAATTTGTGAGGAAGGGTAACTACTTCTCCCTACCTGTAGCAGGATTTACTTGAGCACCCTCTGCCTCTGGTTAGTTTAGGTTAGAATAGGTTTGTTTTTAGTAACACAAGTTCTCGCGCACACTTTGTATGTTCCCTTTGGGACATGTATGATTTTCAACTTTTGTATATAGTGTTTTGCTTATGTTCAGCGTGTTCCCTGCGCCTTTCCTTTCCTTTTGCGCCCGTGCACCCTTTTGTTACTTCCTGGGATGACAGTTCAATTTTAGCAGAGGCAGTTCCAACGGTCAGTGCATAGCTTTCACTCTCATCAATCCAATTCAGAATATCTTCATATGAGAGCAACAGTTCAGTTCAGAGTTCAGACAAAGCTTCAAGTGACTCTAGGGTGTTCTTCAAGTTATAGATCAGATCTTCAAGTTTAGTGCTTGACTCCATGCCCAATGGACTTCTAAGGCTACTGGTCTCTTCATCTAGTAGGCAGATGGCCCCCGAAATTTGCCAAAATTATTATCCAAATAACTCTCCTAGTTATCTAGATAACTTATATTTTCATTTTGACTCTGATGTTTCACATTTCAGGTTGCACACACTCAAGCTTGCTCCCTTGGCACATTTTTCTTGGTTGTTGTTCCTTTGTACACCCTTGCATGCCTTCCTACTTCTCTCTCTACATTCTTCTATCTCCTTCCATTTCCCCTTTGCACCTTCCTCCCGCGCACCCACTTCCTTTCCAATCTTGTCGCACACTCTTAGCGCGCACCTCTCGCACTCTTGCCTTCCAAAATGGCTAATTCCTTAGCATTCCTCATTCATGCTTGCATACATTTAGCTCCTCCACGCATCCTCCTCGGTTGAATGCTCGTGCCCCTTCCCCATACTTTTCTCCTGCAAGTATTTCTCCCCTTCCTCCCGCACGCACTCCTTCCCTCTGTTTCTCCTTCGCGCGCATGCCTTTGCTTCCGCACCTTATGCCTTCTTTTGCATCAGTCATTGTGCCACATCATCTGTCAAAATTGAGTGTGCAACACACAACCTATCAAATCATGCCAACACAAAGACCAAACGGATAACCAACCGATGAATGACACGTGGCGAAACAACAAATCAAATGAATAGTTGGTTGGTTTCTCCAGTCAATCAGCGTGTGTCACGTGTCTTATGTGCCCACATAGCTTTGACATCTTCCGACTGTCGTATCTTCTATTACAGAGCTTTGATCGGCACGTGCCTAGACTTTTCAGAGAGCTATTGACACAAGCTATATGTTGGACTATTCAAATTCAAATGTAGGGGGATTTGGTGGGTTAAAAACATAGAAACGTCTCTCAACTCATTAATGCACACATCTAATCGACCTCAACCACCAGATTTCAATCAGATATGCCTTCTTCCTTCTTCTACATGCCAAATAGACATGGGGAAGCACATCTAACAACCTTGCAAGAGGATTTACAAGAATTTATCACTTTTGTTGGTGGTTGAAGATTTGAATCCAAGTTTCCCTCTCTTTCTCCTTCTCTTCTCTCCTTCTTCTTCTATAAATAGCAGAGTTCTGCTTTGTAAAAAGGATCCCTTTTTGTCAGAATAAACACCATGCCAAAATGGTGGCCGACTTCCCATGGGTCTTAGACCTTGGTGTGGTCTCTGCAATGTGTTTTCACCTCCTACCATGAATGTAAATGATCTGTGGCATCCTCGAGCAATAAAATCATGTTATGTGGAACTTTTGTCTTCCCTTTCTCATTTTCATTGCATCTCACCTCTCTGTTTGCATTTTCTGGCATGTTGTGTGTACTCCTATGCTTGCATTCCTTGTGTTCATGTGTTGTGCACACTAGAAGGTCAATCCCACATGATTGATCTATGACGCGCGTTGTCTTCCCTCTTCTCTTATGCCCCCTTTGTTTCCTTCGCCGCTCATGGAGAGAGATCAAACCTTTCCATGATGTTATCGCCTTCCTAAGCTTAGGATTTCCTCTTTCGCACATCCTTCTATCCTGGTCCTTGGCATGTTTAGTTTAGGATTTGCTTTCAACATTAGGAGTAGCAGAGTGTTAGAGGTAGGTAGAGGAATCGGCCTTCTCCAGAGATCTTTCCAAGTGCGCAAGGTCCCACAACTTGGGGACGGTTCCATTGTGGTCTCAAACAGCTCGGCTCTTCCGGATCCAAGACACGGGTGCACATTTGAATGACCAAAAATAGCAGCAGTTGTGTTTCTTTTGAAAATAATAAGATACATCTTAGAGTTTCCTTGTTCCTCGAATTCTCCTTTCACAAATTTGTATTCGTTCTTTTGTTCTCCAAAATTTGTTTGGTTCTCCTACTCTTGCATTACCATATTTTTCACAAATAAGTCATTGTAATCCAACACCAACACATTGAATGGCAACTCATTCTTAACATGAATATCTTCTAAAATATTGTCATTGACAATGTCAACGACGTCGTAGCCATTGAATTTTGCTGAGTATGTGCAGCAGAGGACTATTTGTGGACAACAATAAGGCCAACAAAATAATATCAATTTTATCAAATACATCTACTCATTTATTCATGTGCACCACCATGACCATAAATCGATTCGATATTCACTTTTTTATTGCGTAAATTGAGCCACCATCCATACCACCAGGCTTCTTTTTCAAGACACAACAAAACAAGTTCTTGGCAGGTGTTATGGGTTTTTAAAAAATTGTAAATTTTCCTCATGTTATTACAGATTAATTTGCGTCGTTTATCTGTCAAGATGTGCTTCATTTCGTCCTCTTTCACTACTCTAACAAATTTTTACTATATTACAAAATTATTTATTTGATAAACAAAACTACCTTCTACAAAATATTGAATAAAAAACTTGCTTCCGTTTAATTATCTACAAAATCCCTACATGGATATAATCCCTAATCAGCTATGGAAAATTTTACATTAACAATTTCGTAATTTTGGAGGGGCTAAAGGTGAGAATGCATACCAATTTTTGGCACGGAGAGGAAATCAAAACGTTTCCAGAAATTGAGCACAAAATTTTCGACGGCTTCCCTGGTGAGATTTTTCTATTGATGAATAAGCTTACGCATTGACGAAGAGAATAGAAAGGCAAATGTTAAAAATATAAACTCAAAAACTGTCTATTTATAGTGATATGTAACTGAAAATCCAACCGCCAATTTCATTGGCATATGAATTTAAGAGGGCACGCATATGATTTTACATTGCTTTACATTAAATGGCTAATTAATGGTTGACAACATTTACATGCTCCAAAAGGTGCACATATTTTGAATGGCGCATGTACTTTTAAATGGAAAATTTTACATAGCTTGTTTTAATGGCTAATTAATGTTGAGGCAACCGTAACATTAATTAGCATTTTGCCTTACAAAATGGTTATCATTAATACTGCATTTGGTATTGTAAATAATTAATGTAAGAATTTAATATTATATTTTTATACTGTAAATAAAATCCCTTATATAATTCAGGTAAAATAAAGCCCTTAATTCTTGTGTTTGCACTTCGATGTGCAACTCTTGACACCCGTTTAGATGTTTTTGTTGATTGTAGCCATAAAATACTTGCAAAAATTGTAATAAACGTCACACGTGAATTGCATATTTAATATTTAACCGTCAATTATTAATATAGATTTATATATAAATTATAAAAATTATAAAAATTTACATCAATATATATTAAAAATAATGAAATTTATACATAATAATTGGTATAAATAAACATTGTTTTGTATTTTTAAGGGCGGTGTTAAAAAATTACCTTTAGTGTTTAATAGGTGAGTTATCACACTTAGTTGTGTGAATCAAGACTCGCACTTAGCTATGTGAATCAAGACTCACACTTAGAAGTGCAAGTGGAGACTAGTACTTACAATTGTGAGTCTAGAGAAGTGTGACTCGAGGTTCACACTTAAACATGTGACCAATCGCACTTGTAAGTGCAATCACTCGCACTTATACACTACTTAGAAAATTTCTAATGACAATTTCAAATTTTTAAACTATATATACGAATAAATTTTTTATATAAATGTCTATAAAAATTGATGGTCACCTTTTAAACATGCAAGTCACATGTGTCTATTCCATAAAATTTTTGAAAGTATGTTACGTCTAAAATCATGAAAAACGTCTAAACAATCGTCAAATTTAACACATTCAAGGATGTTCAGGTATAGGATTTTCAACGTCAATGTTTATTGATTTAAATAAGGTATGCATAAATAATAAATAGTCGTATATGTATGATGATATTAAGACTGATATGTGGCATAAATGACAACAATCACTTACGTACTATCTTGAAGTTAGCGTTTGTTTGGCTTATGTAAGTTAGCGGCTACTTGGCTTATGTAAGTTAGCAACGATTGGCTTATGTAAGTTGGCGGCCGTGAGGCTTATGTGGGGGAATCAAATAATAACAAAATATAAATCCTAAAATAGTGGAACTGAAATCCAAATTTTGGGATTTAGAAATTGGATTCCATTAGTAAGCGAAATTGGAATCCAATAATAGCGAAAATGAAATTCATTAATAGTGAAATTAGAACTCGAATAAGTTCAATAATGACAATATTGGATTAGAATCCAATATGCTCATCGATGGAATCAATAATAATAATAATGGAATCCAAAGTATAGCCAAAAATGGAATCCAATATACGTAAAAATGGAGATGGATTTATTCCAAAGACTTGTAATCTTTGGATTCCGGATACACCTGGAATATGTCCAGATTTAGTGAAATAAGTGTTATGGGCATATTTTGGTTTGAGTTAGAACTTGTACAGGGGGAAATTGAATGCAATGCTAGTACAAATCTCACCTAATGCACCTCTTCACTACAGGATCTACAAAACAAGATCTCTAAACTGAAGCATGTAAATTCTTCAAACTATATATCTAGAAACGTTAAACCTAACAATTATTGTGGTTGCATTCTAAAGATAATTTTTTGTTATTGTTCTTTTTTTTTTCTCATGTGGCAAAAACCCGGACCACCTACAAAACCTTAAAACCATATTTAAGTGCATCAAAATTTACATGTTTACAAATAATCCTAGCATTTTAAGATGTTCTAGACTCAAATTTAAAGTTTTTTTGCTCCAAAATGTTGTAGGAAAAATGGAATCCAAAATTTTCTTACACAAGTACTAAATTAGGGTAAACAAACATAAACTAAGCATGATCACAATGAGAAAAATAGAATAGAAATCGTAGATAGAATGTGTCGACGCCCTAAAAATGCATACATATTCTTAGTCATCCTTATTACCTGCACAATGTGTCAAATCAGTCCTAGCACACATTCTAGACCACTACCCTCTCACATTCCATTAGAATTCACCCACATCCCTTTAGAATTAATTTAATTAATTCTATCATGCTTAAAGCATACACTCACACCCCTTGGCTAATTATCCACTCATCTCCACTTCACCATCCAACTCACTCAAGTTGAACTAGCTCACTCCACTCAAGTTCTAGAACCCTACAAAAGTGGAAGCAAAATATTCACGTACAACCACCTTTTCAAATAAAATCAAAAGCCAACTAAATATTCATTGCCCCTTAAATGAATATTCAAACCATCCAACTGCATAGACCAAATCAACTTGTTAATTCAAGAAAATGCATTCATTTACCTGCAACTCATTCAAACCTTGATCCACAATCCATGGCCTCTCCTTTAGCTATAAATATGAGGCTCAATCCTTCACAATTGATCCTTGGAAGCTTTAAGCATTTGCAACAACACTCTGCCCATTTTCCATTGGAATTTGCATACCAAAAGGTTGTCCATTTGATCACTCATTTCTCGTAGCATTCTTCTTCCATTTGGAGCCAAGATTGGAGCATCCACAATCAAATCATCCAAAGAGATCCAACAAGTGTGGTACTCCATTCCACACTTCAGTTATCTCATCCGAGGTTGTAAAAAGACTCAAAGGAAGGTTTGCATTTGTTTGTCATTTTTATTTCTTCATTGCTTTCAATTTTCTTTGACACATTCTAAAGCACGCTCGATGGGACTCCCACGTAATTTTTTATCATTTTTTATCTTTTTTTATTAAACTAACTTTGTTTGTGTGTTACTTTTTGTTTCAAACTCGCTATAAAAGTGCAGGATGTTTGGTGGAGTGAATCGAGAGAAAATTTCAAAAATAAAGTCATTCTATCGTATTTTCATTTTTTTGTACACCTACAAGATCCCTACACTAGTGTATCACTACAGCACTAACATCAGTTGTAAAGTGTGTTAGTGTAGCACTACACACGTTAGGGTTCAACTACCTATTTACTTTATCCTGTGGGGGGCTAGCGTAGCACTACATGTGCTAGCGTTGAACTAATCTGTATACTTCATTTCTCATCACATATTACCATAACCAATCCTGAACTTGAAAAAGTCTTTGTCACACTAACACACCTACCTGAGTGCGCTACCACAACCCTTCACGATGGCGCACCTACTTGAGTATGCTACCATATCCCTTAACGCTAGCACACCTAATTGCATGCGCTAGCATTCTCATCTTTCTTTTTTTGTTTTTATACTTTCCCGATTGTACTAATTATTTCGATTACTATTTCAAAGCATTGTTTTTCAACTTGTTTTTGTAGATTTTATATAAAAATATATAACGCTCATTTTCTCTTAATCTTTATTTAATCTATCTAATTAAACCAACTGCATATGCTCTTCTCTCGCACCCTCTGAGGTGATCTTGAGAATCAAAAATGATGAAGTTGGTTTCATTATTTTACATTGAGTCTTCTCTAAATATAAACTACTAATTCATTGTGTGCAGGACCGCATCGTACAAAGAGTACTTTGAAAACTCAAACTTTTTACATTTTATGCATGTTGCCTCGGGTCGAAGGCTACAAGACAAAACAAACTTTATCTTAATAAACTTCATAAAAATTTGTATTGCAGGTTCGGATAAGGGTTTATTCCCATCCGCTTTAATTGTGGGAAGTGCTTGGGACATTCTAAAAATCATTATGAGTACCACAGGAACCCCAAAGTAGTTAGCACCTTGAGGGAACTAGCCAACGAAAAAGAACCCCCACCCACTTGACTAGATCACCCGTGAGATTAGAGCCAATGTTATCCTTAGTGACGGCCTTGGTTTGATTCATCGAGTGGGATAAAACACAAACTTAATCAATCAAAGGGGTAAAGTTGGAAACAAAGAATATGCACTTTTATGGAAGGCTTCCTAATATACTCAATGGATTTATACTTTTTAGAACAATTTATATCAACTAATTAAACCATCTCAAAGTTTAATACCAATCTCACTTCTTTAGACTACAAATTTTGTTGATACATTATGTCAAATAATAGAGATGTTTGCTTCGGTTGGGGTGTTTTGCTAAGGATAAAATTCTTTTTTGGTTCAAGTGATAATTTTTCTTTATTCATATTTAAACCAAGGGGCCAAGGTTGATTGTATTTTTACCATTTGTATAATCCTTATTATGGAAAATATAATCAATTGTTCTTAGGATGTTTAATAGCACATGTACTATAAATTTATATAATACACAACATTCCCCTCATTTACAATTTGGTCAAATGTGTAAATTGCAATGCTAATAAAGCAAGTGCAAATTTTCATTTTCCTTTCAAAGGGAAGGTAATTCTTAAAATTGTTTAATAGTTTTAAAATTTTATAAGTGTTGATGGTTCATTAGCCCTTCAAATGTGATTCCTTCTTACATGTGCCAATTGCATTTGCTTATAAATCTCAAGATTCATTAACAGGCCCTATTTTATAATCATCCAACCATTTCATTAAGTAATCTTGTCAAATAACTAGGGAGGGGACCTTATAGTCGTGCACCCTAACTTTAGGGGCACGTAGATATATGTAGGGGTCTCACAACAAAAAAAAATATCATCGTGTAACTTATGATCATGTCACATCGTATTTTCATTTCACATGTTTATTTGGACGGAAAAGTAAGTTTTAAATTGATTTTAAATGAAGAAAAATAATATAAAGAATTTAAAAGAGGGACCAATGACCGAGCGCCATGTGTCACATTGTCATTGGCCTTTAAAAAGTGTCATTAAACAAAAAGTTAACACAACTATTAGTACTTTTTCAACAACCTATGGTGAAAACAAATGTACATGTTTTGGTGCATGCACAACTATAGGGTCCTTTCCCCTACCGAGAATGCAATCAAAGTGGCGTGGTCCAATGAAGGACAAAGTGTTAGACCATGCGGCCTAAAGTACTTGTGCGCCAATATCGACATAAGTACAATGATACTATTTTTTGACTTGAGATCTTCTTTTTCTAAGTTTTGATATAGTTTAAGTGTGTTAATTCTAGATAACTAACAAGTATTCTTGATGACTCGATATTATGAAAAAGCTCCCTAAATTTGTAATTTATTTGGTCTCCAAGTTACCTCTCTAAAATTTTTGAAAGTACACAAAAGCGGTTTAAATGTAATAATAATTGTTTCCTTTCACCCAAATAGAGATTAATGTAGTAGATTTTGATTTCAAATAAATGATACTTGAAAGAGACTTTCAATTTGTTTATCTGTTATTAGGTATAAGTGGAAGTTGTGCTTGCATTGCTCTTAATTCTAATATATTGTTTTGAGCGACTATTTTGTTTCCATGATAACTTTTTTGACTTAGGATTTTCATTTTCCAAGTTTTGAGATGGTCTTGAGTAGTACTATAATACTTGTGAATTTCATTGTTTATTTGAGTTACCACTCCTTTGTCTAAAATAAAGTGGTAAGAACCATGCCCAAAACTAAAGTAGTTCTTTTATTATAAAATTAATCACCATGTTGGTAGAAAAACAAATAATGTGTTAGCTTGTGTTGTATAAAAGCTTTGAAATGGAAATATGTATTTTGCCTTCTTTGATTTTGCAAAGCTTGAAAAATTCAGAAGTTTGCATTGTTTGTCACTTTTCTTGGTTTTATTTTGAATTATATTAAATCTACCCTTCCGCTTACAACCTCAATCCGGCTTCCATATTTTGAAAACATTGAAAGAAAGGATTTGGATTCAAGGCCTTAGCTCAACCAAACCTCATTCTCCGAAAACAATTTGGTGCATTCAAATATTCCAACCCTTACCTTTTAATGTTCATAATAATAGAATGCTCTCTTAATCGCTCAAATTCAGCTTTTGGCATGTAGATGATCTTGAAAACTCCACTTTTTCTCCTACAACTTCAATATCACTCTTGCAATTGCTTTCTGCTTACAAATTCAATGTGTAATTGATTGTCCACAAATTGTTTGAAATGTATTACGGGATATGCATAAATATGGACTTCTTTAATTAAAACTAGAATTCTAGCAAAGCATATAAGCTTACACACAAGAGATCGGGGGGCAGAAGTCAACAAGGAAAGCCATGAACCTCGAGGAATTCAAAATCAAGGGACATGGGGGCCCAAAATGGAGGTGAGCATTTCAGTAGTGGTACGGACATTACATGAGTGGTTATGTAAATTAAAAAGGCCAAGGGGCAAATGACAAAGGCCAAGAAGATGAAGATGAATGAGGTTGAAAGTTCAATGTAATTGATTTTCCATCGATATTCTAAATGTATTAATACACTCATGTATTTATTGATTTTTTGAATTCAAATTAAGACCTTATCAGCCTAGTTGAGACACAATGGGTGAGAACATTGACAAGAAATGCCACACTCCCTCGCCCACTCAATCAAGTAGCATGGGGCTCAAAAGGGTGACCAACTTTGTGATGTACAAAAAGTTCACTACCCAAAGCCATGGGAAATAAAAACCCAAGGAAAAGATGTCACTTTGAAAAGAAATAATGTAAAAGAGATGAGGGATGTTATTATAACTTATTTTAATATTACATTTAATTCCCTAAATAATTAGAAGATCTTTTTTAAAAGCTAATGGAATAACCAATCAATTTACATGTGCAAGGCAATTTTTCCAAAGATTAGCCAATAGAATTATACCTATCAACTAGGATTTGACATGAAATTTTTAAAAAAAAAAACTAAGGGCCCATTATTAGAAGTATCCCTACAACTAAGATCCAACTAGACAACTTCTAAAATGTTATGGGATATTCAACGTGGAGTCCAACCATGTGCCATCTAGGAAGGCCAATGGTCTATGAAATACTAAGCTAGGACGTTTCAAGAAAGATAAGCAAGCAAGATATGAGGGTTTAAAGAGTCTTTGTATTTGTAGTTTTGTGCTTATACGTGATGGATTGTGAGAGGATTGTCTTTATTAGCATATGTCGTGTGGAAGATGTTATCTTTGATTGTTTTGTATGTTTAATAAATGTCCGAGTTGATTAGGGTTTTGATTTTTTTGTGCATGTATGTTCATTATGGTACTTTCTTATATCAAGGCGACATATGCACTCTCTCTACACTTTGAGTGAAACCTTCAAGATACGGTTTATCGTGTGCTATGTTACTTATTACGTATTGGTTGGTCTAGCACAAGACTTGCAAGACCCTACAATTTTTTAGCTTATACATTGGTTCCATTTTCAAGACCCTATTCGATTGTGATATTATGAAGTTTTTAGAAGTGCATTGCTTGTGGAGTTACATATCAAATCACTTTGGAGCGAATTGAGTGGTGGAAAGTAAAACTCGACGTTTCACACTTACAAGAGAACGTAAAAACCATATGCATATTTGCATGAGATGAGTTGTATAGTGATTTATATGAGGTGATTTTCTTGGAAAACCAAAACATATACATGTGTGAATACTCGTGCAAAGTTGCCAAAAAGAATCGTCGTTTTGGAAGACATTGAAGTTGAACCGACATAAGATTGGAGAAATTGAATCAAATGACTTAAGTTTCGAATCAAGTTGTGAATGTTTGGTGGAGAGCCAAGTGATGAGATTGCAAGAAAAACTAACGTAACAAAGCAATGGGAAGGCCATGTTGGTGGTTGTGAGGTTTCAATAGCAAGAAGAGTTCATCAACACATGATGAAAAAGGATGAGGCTACATTAAATGAGTTAAACGCACACATGTATGGAGTCGATGATGAGAAGTAATTGAAAAGGTTGGAAAATCTAGTGAATTGAGTAATTGAGTTGGATTACATGCACATAAAATTGGGGAAGTCATGATAGTTTCCACATAAAGACACTAAAAAGGAAAGGTTGTGCAAAAATTTGTTTGCAAAGATCACAAAGAATGGAGGAGGTTGTCACAAAATCACAAATAGACACAGGGGTATAACGCATCTCATTAGCCCATGAAATTCATGAGCATTGGGAAATTGTTTAATAGGAACTACAAGCATTGGCTCCCATGGGGAGGAGAAAAAGCATAGCGGTTAAATATGTAACTTGTATGAGTACAAACATGATTTGTAGAATGGGAAAATGACGACTCGAGAAAGAGTGTGTGAAGGTTTTTCTCCTACGAATGGATAAGTAACTTGCTTAGGTGGATCGAGACACGAGTGAGCAAATGAGGACTTGGTCATGCTCGATAGTTGTAAGGGACAAATTAATTAAAGTCTAGTGGACCTAAAGAAGGAAAGCAGGGCATACCACCTAAAATATCTAAGGAATGTGCCAACGCATCAAGGACAAAATGGACTACACACTCACTAACAAGTTTTAGGACAAAGTTATCCAAAATCATGCAAGAAAATGAAACATGTGAGAAGTTTGCATAACTTGCCAAGGAACTTCTAGAAGGTTTTGAAAAACTCGATATAGTAAATACCCCCATACAATCCAAATTTATAACATCTTAGATAGGTGGGAAATTTTTGAGTATTAAGAGCAAGCATGATGTAGGGTTTCGAGGTTCTTGTATTGCAATTGTTTTGTGCATGCCTCACAAACATGATATTGTAATCATATGCTAAGTCATGGATGACACATATATAACCAATGGATGTTTTGAGCCTTGATTAATAAGAATGTATACGCTTTTGTTTAGTAGATTATAGTTGTACTTCCATGTGATGGCTTGTGCAAAGACTATCCTTCTTAGTATATGTTATGTGGATAGTGTTATCTTGATTCTTTGTTTTATAATTGTTAAAAGTTGTTTGTGTGAGTACTTTCTTATAATAGTGCACCATGTAATTCTCTATGTAATTCATATGAGACACACACTTCTATTTTAAATAAAATATCCTAGCATAAGCTTGAGTGGGATGTGTTATTTATCATGTTGGGATTGGTCTTCTACACAACCTAGATAGCCTATGATTGTTGAGTCCATAATGTCAATTGTAGCATGTACTATGCGGTATGATGGTATAGGTATGCACTCATTTTTTGAGAGACATTGGGATGTTATTCATTGAGGTGTCATTAGAGTGATGTTAGATGAAGTTGACTCCATGGCTATGGACTTGACAAATGAGACAATAGCAATATTAGGTTTAGGTTATACACTATTACAAACACCAATAATAATAAGTAAATCATTCTCATTTACGTCAAAACAAAAACAAGGTTTTAAGGTTTTGAAGTGTTATCATCAATTTGAATCTTGATTTGTGTTTTAACAATTTAAGATTCCTTTCGTAATTCAAAGTGTAAAATAGATTTTTAGAATATACATGTAAATTTATATTTTCCAACATTTCAAATCTTTATTTTGGTCTCATCATTGAGGAGACTTGTGTTCTGGGAGCTATATATAGCAGAGGATTTTTGTAGATACCCAAGCAAGCACTCACTTGATGGATGGAAGCATTAAGGAAAACTTGATACCTTTCCCTAGCCAAGGAAGGGTAAGGGCAAGGGAAAGATGAACAAAGATTATCATGTTTGGATTCCTTGAAGAAAACTCAATACCTTTCTCTAGCCAAAGAAAGGCAAGGGCAAAGTTAAGGTAAAGATCAATGGCATCATGTTAGTTGTGATTCTCATCATGTTTGGAGCTTTGAAGAAATCTTTATACCTTTCCCTAGCCAAAGGAAGGGAAAGGGAAATGGTAAGGGAAAGGGGATATGGTATGAGGGATAGGGACAGGCACAAGGGCAAGGAATTTTGATGCCTTCCATCTTTTACCAACATTCTTATCCATAGGAATTTTGATGCCTTACATTTTGTATATATAAAATTATGCAATTTACAATAGACTAAGACATGAGTAAGGTCTCAAAGAGATGACTAAGCAAAACCTGTGGTAAAAGCATGCAATAACAAGGGCTGAATAAATCACATTCTACATGCAAGACCTTGGGCAATTAAATTTATCACAAAAAAAAGGTCTAACCCTTTGAAGGTTGTGACATTAAAAACCCCGAGTTGAGGATTCGATATAAACACGGGTTCACCAAATTATAAACCATAGGTTACATGCAAGATTAGTGTTCACGAATATGTAAATGGCAGAATGTGGTTTTGCACTAAATAATACACTACCCAAACCATAATGCAATTCAATTATCGTCTCTATTCATATGTAAATAACGCAATTCAATTATAGTCTCTATTCACATGTAAATAAGCAAAACAAACCAAATTGCATTAATATTGGATGTGTGCACGTATATATATATATATATATATATTTAAGTTCTAGGGCTAATAACCATCTAACCAAGAAATTTTTAAATGAAAAGCAAAAATCTAGGTCAACTCCTCCATGATCAAATTTTGTGATAACAATCTACTCTCTAGTAGGTTCTACAAGCCAATATTAGGTCGGGGCATAAAAATTTATAATCAATCGCACTTAGAATATTATTATGCCAAGAAGCATCCAGTTGTATATATGGAGTGAAAGAATCTTATGTCGTGCACATGAAATAAAAACTAGAGCCCACTCACCTTTTGAAAATAAAAACAAAATATAATTTTATTTGTTGAACTTAAATAATTATAAAAGAATAAAACATACAAATATAAAAAAACAAATACAAATGTAATTTTTCTTGTTGCACTTAAATAATTACATTAAAAAAACATATACAAATATAATTTTATTTGTTGCACTTAAATAAGTATGAATGAATTATAAATTTGATCTAAATTATAATACTATAATTATAATTTAATATAATATTAAAAATTATAATAAATTTATTCTAATTAATTATAATAATAATTTTTTTATAGTCCGCAATGTCGAACTGCATAATTTTGGGTCTGTATGCAACTTATACCATATGGGAGTACCTCATACTCTTGATATGCAAGAGGCGCCTAATTGTGCTACAATTAAATAATTACATTAAAAACTGGGGCTCACACTTTTAAATAATTATATAACAAAATATATATTAATACTAATTTATAATAATTTATAAATTTTATTATTATATATAAATTATAATATTATATGTAAAATATATATGAAATATGCACCTTGATAACTATACCTCTTGACATATTTTACATATATTTATATGAGAGACAAAAGTCAAAAAGGCAATAAAAAGGTATACCCTTACCCACCTTAAAATGGTGGTCACATACCATTCAATTCCTTGTAATATTAATTCCACATACAACAGTTTTTCGAGCAAATAAAATCCTCATAATTATGATATGTGAAATCGATGTTTAACGCTAAACTATTTTTCAGTCATAAGAATAGAGAATCCTCTAAAATAAGGATAATCACAACTATACAGATCTTTTATTATTAATCATCTAATAATAAAAAACATATATGTAATAATGCTTGTTTGCCACAGAACAAGCATATACTTTACCGTTAAATAACGTCAACAAATTATATATACCTAACGCTAGATTTACACTATCATTATACTACCTCAATTAATTTAAGAATGCTCTAAATAAGCTTCATATAAGATACAACAGTACAAATTTATACAGATGATCAAAATTTAACAAATATACCTAAACATCCAACTTCATAGTTCCAACTATACTCGGAATTCATTATTCCCTGTTATTCTATCCCTCTTTCCAAATTCTATAGAAGTATAAAAATATACTTAAATCAAACCATAAGGAGTTATTTAATATGATTATTAACAGCCTTATTGCTAACAGACTCGAGGTGTAATAAAAACAACGGTAACTAACATAATTAATTAATATTCACTTAACAGCCCTATCAAACAACTTATCTGGCCACACATTCCTTTCCCAGCAGATATTTAACAAAATAAATTCCGCATACCATCCATTATCGGCTGAATTGCGTATTTACTAGCTAATGTATGGACATTTTAATTCATGCTGCCATTCAAATACAGTTCTTCATAAAGCAAAAACGACTGTAACATGACAATAATGGCCGCAATGTTTTTACATCTCAGATCAATTAAATGGCGAGAATGTTGCATCCCGTTGATCTTAAACCAAAAATATCAAATCTCCTGGTATTCGAAAATATAATTTACCTCGGCCTTATATGAACTTAAAATTATAGTTCAGGTGCCAAATCAACAAAAACATAGATAAGAACTCAAAATCCAAATCTAGCTAAACAAAACCTAAACCAATGTATCTTCCAATTCCCCATCTATAATTAGATATCATATTTGCAAAATAAGCCCAAAACATTGAAGACCAGAAGACAATACTGCAATCTAACTCATATACTCTACCTGCTGCTTTCCATTAGATCTACAGCACTCTACGTTTAATCAATACTCTAGCAACTTCCACCACATTCAGTCCATATTTAGTCAAGGCTGCAGACATCCATGCATAACACCAGTATAAACTAAAACCAGCTAAATGTTTTAACAAGACTAGAACCATTTGTTTCCTACTGTTTCTGATATTTTCACCATGGTTTTACACCAGCAACAGTCAAAAAAACTTGATTGTTATAAAAATATGCGAGGGACACTTGACTTGTAAGCATATAGCCTAATTAGTATTGTATATTAGATTAGTTCCTAATACAAACAACCTAGACAAGGGTTGAAAACATTCAACTTAGGATGCATACCCTGGCAAAAGACATGCAAATCTACAGTTACCAAACAAAAATTTAAGGCTGGTGTTAACATCTACAATGGCTACCCTAATCTGGCCTGTCTTCATGAAATCTGGTATAAAGAGACATTAATTCACTTAAAAATAATAAAATGACTAATTCTCATAAAGCAAAATCATACAATTCAAGTAACCACTCCAACTAAGTTTGGTGAAAAGCACTGATCTCCAGGAATCATTCCTTACAAGCAGTAAGTCATTGACTTCAATGAAATGTCAACTTGTGCCTCAAGTTGTATTGCTTCAATATTATTTTTGCAACAGCTAATTCATTGCATATTTCTGAGTCCAACTCCTTGCAGTTGTCTCATATTTGGACCTGTCAGTCTTGTACATATGAGCGATCTCTGGTACAAGAGGATCATCTGGGTTTGGATCAGTCAGCAAAGAGCAAATTGAAAGCAACACCTGCAACAAAACAAACTCAATGCTTATATTTGACTTCAAGCTAATCTATAGTGACTTAAAAAGAGCATAAAAGTTAAACAAAGGGTGCACAGCCTTCACAAACATAAAATGTCTTTACAACCTTGGAGATTGTCAATGCAGGACTCCACTGCTCCTTCAAAATGTCAAGACAGATACTCCCATTGCTATTTATGTTTGGATGGAAAACTTTAGTCCTAAATGCAACCTGCATGGTGGCCAACAATGCTTAACCACTTCACAATAGACTTGTGCATACATAAAAACACACTATAATTTTTAATAGCAAGTCATAACACACACACAGGCTGATCCACACATACCCCAACAATTTTCCAGAAAGACATTATCCACCAGCAACAATATCTCACAAATAACAAACCTCGTTTCTCTCTAAAACCATTTCTGTCCAGGAAATAGAAGAGTACTAATGTGTCTATGCAGGAGTATCAGTTCTCATGCTGCCAAAAGCAGCACCGTGCATAATATTGTTGGACATTATTCAATGCAACCTACCGCAGTAGGGATGAAAAGCAACACGTTCAAAAGCTTATGACTTTCAGACAACTGTGAGTTCTGATTATTACCCTGCACCTGCCTCCAACATCTTTTAATCTAAAATCGAATGATACCAGCATCATGATCTCATTATTTGAGCTAATGCATCATACCATTATTTATCATTTATAAATTATATACAATGCGTTCCAATGGACATCTTTCACAAACAGATATATATTAAGCGGTTCATAAAAGTATTGATATTTATATTCCAGACAATCATAGCATTACTATGATATATAAACCAGGAAAACATCCACCACATGCTCACCTATGAGAATAACTCACATTTTTAATTATAGTAGCATTATAAGAAAGATTATTTCCTCCTTACCATATCTTGTGAATCATTTTTCACCAAGGAATTTTGAATGGATTTTAATTTAATATTAAGACTTGTTTATAACATAACAGACTTTATTCATAAAGACTGATCATTAGTGTTATACCTTTGGGGGCTTGAATGGATAATCAGGAGGAAAGTGGATTGTCACGAGAAATACACCTCCTGAATATGGACTTTCAGGAGGACCCATTATAGTAGCTTGCCAATGGAACATATCATCTGCTACTGGACCTGTACACACAGAGAATTGACTAAATATATAAATAAAGCTATTGGACTAAACATTAATCTAAATAAGACTAATCAATCAGTACATCCATCATCATTAAATCTATTACATTGAAGACTTTAACCAGAAGGAACATACAAATATACAGATTCCCCGTAATTAAAAAGCCATGGCCATTGAGAACACTGCAGGGCAATGAATGCATATTCACTGTTGATGGGATCCAAAAAGACTTAACTTAATTTAAGCATAAATTTCATTGGATTATGTTTACTTAAATTTTCATAATTTACACTTTAGGGAATGAAGAATAACAATTTATCATATTAAAGAACAACAATTTATCGTATTACCATAAAATAGAAAAAAAAAATTCAAAATTTCCTTTTAGTTGGAGCCGACTGTCTCAAATTTAAGATAGCTATTTTTGGAGATGGCAGGACAAACAATATCTCTGTTGTTCAAGTTACAAGCCAAATGGTATTCAAATAATATGCCAGGTTCATAGTATTTAGTTTGGCAATTCATCTAGCAAATCACTGAAATTCTCTCAAAATTAAGAATGAAAAGCAATCTTGTACTGTAATTGTAAATAATTCATGCAAGCAATCCGCAAGGGGGAAGCTTTATATTGAGGACTAGAGTCCCATACAAGGAAGAGATGGTTTAGCACTCACTGAAATAGAATTGATCCTACTTCATATCAACTGATGAAGATATTTTGCACGCAATCTTGCATCAGATCACCGGCACCAACCATTATCTCGCTGGATATAGATCCAGTTAGTGAAGGAACGATGACGATAGAACCGATGATGGACCGGACATTCGCGCTGCTGCAAAAGATAGACGGAACCAACCACCCCGATTGAGTCTGTTTGAATTTTACCAAAACACTATGGGCTACACATGATTTATAGGAAAACATACAGGAGATGTCAGAAACCCAAAAATGAGAGCAGACATCCATCTCTTTTGGGAATTGGCCATAAGCATAGAATTAGAGAATGCAAACCATCTTCTAATGCAAAAACTCAAAAGACAGGAATGGCCCAAAAGTTCCAACAATGAACAGCCGTCAACTTTTAGGATTGTTACTAGAGAAGGTATTTTCAATGCTATGAAATTAACGGAGAAGCCAGAGATTGACTACTCCCTCAAAATCCATAGGTATACCCACACCCTACAAAAACAAAACGCATAAGTGTATTGTGGCTGTTTGGAGGGGCATGGAAGTAAGAACAGTACAACTGGAGCTAAAATTATTTTCCCAGACTGTAAAATTGTAAGTTTGTGCTGCTTCTATTTGAGTTTTTAAAATTTATCAGATATGTTTCTTTTCCATAGGCATGGTAGAGTGCATTTTAAAATTCAACCAACTAAAGCTTATGGATGAACTCTGAGTCCATTTGTGAGATCAATAAACAAATATTATCGTTGACATCAGAATCTTGCTTGTGAAGAATATGATTTTAGAATAACAATACTAAAAGACATGGGGCAATATATATCTGATACCCTATCAAAAAAGGGACTAAAAGGTTAAGCTCAGGCATCTTGAATATATCTATCCAAGAAACACCAAGATGTATCAATCTCAGGCCGCCTATGTTGGATTTGTGACAGTTTCACCAATTGAAGGGTTCCACATTGGTTAATGACTCCATTGCTGCCTCCGCAAATTTCTCACTACTGTTGACAGATCTCAATCTAATTACACCACTGCATCAGGCCAAAGAAAACCTTTCCAGGGAGATAAAACAGGCTCCATACTCCACCAATTGAAGGGTTCCACATTGGTTAATGACTCCATTGCTGCCTCCGCAAATTTCTCACTACTGTTGACAGATCTCAATCTAGTTGCACCACTGCATCAGGCCAAAAAAACTTTCCAGGGAGATAAAACAGGCTCCATACTCCGCCACATGCCCAAGAAATCATAATTTTTCGATCACCTTCCCAAAGCAAGAAGAAAAACTGCCCTATGACAGTGAAATCGACATCAAATTTAAGGTCAGCATTTTCGACAATAACTCAACAACAAGAATACCCTTGCTCATCTCACACCTTGTCTATCAATGAAGGTTATGTCTTTGGAATAATGAAGAGAAATGATGTCCAATGCTATAATAGACTATTGCTAATAATGTACTTGCAAGAAATAGATTAAGAATTGACCGAGAGAAATCAATAACACTGCATGGATCGAACAAAGGTAATTTAATCATGGTGAAGTATAGGAGATGCACCACCTCACTTCAAAGTGCTGAGGCTAGATTTGGATCCACACTTAGAATATTACAGTACTCTCAAAGGTCCCTCAAAGGAATGCTGATCACCCAGTGAAATATTATTCTAGGGTGGAAGAGAGGTATTATTCTTGTAATGGTGCACAGGTTATAGACCTTAGCATTAGTCGTTCATCAAACGAGATTTGAAGGTGAATAGAAGATACGGTAATATTTAACAAATCAAAGTGGATGACTGCATACTTACAAAAGTTGATCACATTTACGGCATGAATATAAGATGAGAGAACATTCATGGGTAGAAAATCTACATAACTTTATTAATTCAAAGAAGATTACATCATTGATTTCATTACTTACCAAAATGCAAGTTTATATATAAAATCTCATTATTTCCACAAGATCAACTACATGTACGACTACCCACATATCTTAATCAAAGTTCACTAAGATATTTTAATTTATCATAACTAAAATGAAATCTATATTAAAGTTTCTTTGGATAACAAAACCTAACCCACCCCCTTGATCCAAAGGGCATAAAAGATGATCTGGAGCACTAAGACTCTGAAGCTATCCAACAACACTTGCCGCAACTTGCCAATTGGCCCTCTGTACATTTGGCAGTAATCAAGTTGTGTTGAAATGTCTATTGCTTCCTTGCAGCCTAAACTCTTGTGTCATGTACCTACTGCAAACCCTACAACCTCTTCTAACACAAAAATGAGCATCATCCTAGGAATACCCTTACCTCTGGGCACTTGTCCCTGTACTACAGTATGAGCATCATCAAGAAAAATTACATTGATCCATGTCTTGATGATAATTATATAGCTCATGTATGGCACATCTTACCTAAAGCCCAACAACTTTGACCACTTTGCAAACACTATAGTGCTTACAACACGACCCATGTTAGTGTATGATAAACTGAAGACTGATCAAACACCAAATAAGCCTCTTCTCCTCATCAACATAAGTCTATGCAAACATAAAACCACCAGATAACTCATCTGCTCCTCATCAATTATATCGATAAATCAAAAAATACTATCATCTGCCAAAATTTTGGAACAAAACCAAAATTAAAATTGCCACTAAACCACCACTCCTATCATTCAGCTAGTAGCTCGATAAAGAAGGGCCTATGCAAGCCTCTGTCATCGAAGTTGATCCCAAAGAACCTATAGACCACAAGACGCAACCTCTTTGTCTTTAACGATACTGATGGCAAAAAGTAGTGCAGCACTCATGGTGTTCAAACATGAACATACATTGTCAGATATGACTGAAAATACACATTCTAATATCCCTGTTCAAAGTGTCAGATATGACTGAAAATACACATTCCAATATCTATGTTCAAAGTGACTTTTCAAAACATATATCTCCTTCAAGGTTAGAAATTGCATTTTTTTATCAAAAAAACAGAGAATTGGGATTTGGAACATGGGACCTCTGGGCTTGAATTGCTTTTAGTAAAATTCCACAACCACTTCACTTATACATGTACTTTACAGGCCTCTAGACTTTCATTATATGCATTGCATGCAAAATAAAGGACCGTGTATAGAACGTTTGAGCTCTCTAATTATGAAGTCTTCACTTTGATAACCACCTCGTTTAGGCAAATACGACTTACAATGCTAAGACTTGCATATACATTATGATTCTTGGCTTGTCTTTTAAATTTGTACCATATGCAAAATAGATAGGAGACTTAAACCTGAGACCTCATTATAAGTAATGCTTTTAAATAGCCTTATAACTAACTCCACTACAAAGCTCCATGATAGATATGCTCAAACCACACTTATACAAACACAAACAAATTACATAAATATCACTATTTTCATGTAAATACATCAAAAACGCTTTTAGTAGGACTTGACATCAAGCCTCCTCAAACCTCAAATATTTCAAAAAGCGTCCTGACCAACTCAACTATATGACTATTAAGAAATTTCTGCCCATCGAGAATATTGTAAAATTTGAAGTTCCTGATTTCTCAACCTTTAATTTTCAAATGAAAAGCCATAATTAAATATATGGGTTACACAATTTAATTATTTAAATAATAAACGTATATTAAATAAGGATTAGTTCTTTACTTAATCAAAATAGTGCAAAGGATAAAAGCAACCATTCATTCAAATTAATTTAAAGAGAATTAAGAGAATGCAACGAGTGGATGACAATTAATAAATGCTTTCTGCTTTTATTAATTAATTAAATTGAAAGTTTTTAATATATTTAGGTATGCACCAATTATAATTTAAAGCTTTAAATATTAAAATACTCAGAGAACTCAAGTAGGAGATATTTTGGACGAAACCTTTTTATGCTAATTACTTGGAGATTAAGCCTCACACATGGCTTTAAATATTTCTTAAACAAAAGCAAGTGATCAGTGCGTCTATTTTTAGATTGTACTCAAGGGTTCTCATGAATTCTCAACCACAAATTTTAGAGAAGTATAAAAGCAAAAGAAAATCAATTGATTTATTTAAAAAGCATGGCTCTTATCCTGCACCCTATTTTGAGATCAAAAATCTATTTTAGGTTGATTCCTTGCACAGCACACTTTTTTCTTCTCTTTTGAATTGTAATAAATAGAGTCTCCATCCTCTATAATCATCTTTTCTTGATTCTGCTTGAAATCCTGTTTTTATTTCAGCATTGCTACAGCCTAGGTTTCAAATTTATGCAGAACAGTGCCCAATACCTTTGAATTAATAGAGCAATTGTATTTGGGTTAGATCTAATTATGCTCCGTTATCTCATTCTGTCAATTAAACACCAAGTTCAGCAGGTTTCAGTTTTCTTGTACTGTGATCAAGTAGAGGAAAGGTTTAAAGTGTCTTGGTGTATCGCCCCTTGTGTATTTCTTCTCTTTCATTTTCCCAAATAGTTTGACTAGAACTATCATAGAAGGAACCAGCCTACTCTAGATATTGTACTTGAGATAAGTGTCCCCCACTTTAGTGCATTCCATGTTATGCCTGAACTGTGGGTAACTTTAGATCAGACATTGAGCCAGAAATTTATATATAACTAGGTGTCTTTTAGAAATCAGCCAAAAACTAAAAAAATAGTGATCATTACAACGATCAAGTCAATGTCTCCAACAAAGCCATTAATTGAGACGCCTCACCAAATCACTGTGCCATTTCAAAAGCTCTATTTGTGATGCCTCATTCATAATCACGTCCAGCCACCAACAATCACACCCATATCATTCATGCCCCTTTCGGGAATCATTTACAACCACTTTCTGGGCCTAGAATGCAACATGTTCAAATAACTTTGACTCTACATGCAATTTGTTTTATGCTTTCCAACGCCCTTCTCAGCATTTAAAATCCATTTTCTGCCATCAATATCCTCTCTTAGGCAAACACATATCCATCAAACTCCATTTTGTTTGTTCAACTGCCATTATCATCCTCAAAGCTGATGCAGGAGAATCAGAAGCACTTTGTGTAAACCATGTAAATATGTCTTCAAGAGATGAAATAAGGTCATAGGAGTCGAGAAAGAGTTAAATTGTCCATTCTAGGAGTCATAACTACTTTTCCCTCCACAATGAGTAAGTTTGAAAGTTTGAATTTCTTAGCGTGAATTATAAGGATAATGAGCATATGTAAGGAGTCTAAACATGGTTAAATGGTCATAAGGCATTATTGTTGTGTTGTAATTGTATTTCTACCTCCATGATAATGGGTATTGTTAGTGCAAAATCACAGCACCCCTGGATGTTGATCAGATTTCTAGGTTGATCACTCTAGCATCCAGTGTGATTGCACAACATTGAAACCTTTCTCCAAGTGTGGGACTTGCAGAAATGAGAAAGGAATCTCCAGAGAAGGCTGGTTCCTGCTCCTAAACTACCTGCCACAAGCTATTCCAGTGCAGGCAAGCTAATCTAATCCTAATCTAACCATGCCAAGGAGAGAGAGAGAGAGAGAGAAAAGGGAAAAACAGCAAAAGCCTACACTAAAATGGTGATACACCAGAGAAGGAGAATGTTGAACATCTATCAAAACTGCCATGGAACAAGGAGAGGTGAGCAATGGGAAGGATGGACAGATGCATCACAGGCCCAAGGATAGATTTCACACAGAAAATGTCCCAAAAATCCATGAACATGACTCCGGACCTGCAATGAACATTCAAACTTGCACAAATACTGCAATGAAGAGGGGCAAGAAGAAAACAAGCGAAAAACAAGCAAGGATGGTGATGCATCACAAAACACGTTTTTGTTGCTTTGAAGTTTGCCATGAACATCATTTCAATAGTAAACGCCATTACAGAGAAGGGGAGGAGGTTCGAACTCCATTTTCAACCCCGGAGAAGAAAAGAAGGGAGGCAGAGCCGAAAAGATGAACAACTTGTAATCATCACCAAATCTAGCTTTTACATTGCATGGGTCGAGCCCATGAGAGAGAAATCGACAAAAACGTGGGAGCCATTCCTCCTTGATGCAAGTGCATTAAAACGGCATGGGGAACCTTACAAACCCATACCCCGTCATTTTGACCAAATGGGAGGAGAGTGCGACCCATCAGTATTAAATTTGGTCGAAATGTCACTTCGCCATGACCACGCGCAGAGACGTCTTTTTCGATTTTCTCTCCAAATCGAACCAAAATCATAGATTGACCACGGAATCTCGTAGAGAATTTCATAAGCTTTCCAATGATATAAAGAACGTGCAAATCTGAGCTCTGGATCAAAAGATATGGGGGTCTGAAGAATTAGGGCAAAAACGGCTCAAAAACAGATTTTGAATTTTTTCCCGCGCTCTGCCACTTGGATGACACGTGTCGGGCTCTGAATGGCTGCGCAATTCTCTCTCCTCCACCTTTCCGCGGGTTTCCCTTTGAAATTTGACGTTTTTATCACTTTGGAGAATTTTCCATTTTTTCCCCGCGTCCCCGCCACTTGGGACACGTGGCATGCTTTGGTTGGTTGACAGGGGTGCGGGGCATCTTTTACCTTTTAGCTTTTTGGCCAAAACTTTTGCCAAATTCTCTAAATCCTCCCCGAGCTCCGCACTTCCCCCGCCTTAGGACACGTGTCCTGTGTCTATTGGCTCGGGCCAAACCTCCAAACTTCGCCCTTGGAAACTCGGCAAAACATCAAGTAAAAATCTCACCCTCTCCTCCGCCGCTCTGATCCACGAAGACACGTGGCACGCCCGATTTGTCGGTAGCTTTTACGGGTTTTCGCGTCCTTCACGTCTTTTGGCCCGGATGTCCCAAACCGTCTGGGACAAATTTCTCCGATCTGCCCGACTCGGGCTTCCCCGTCCTCTTTGAGGCAAAGACACGTGGCACATTTCCATTCGCTCTCGGCTCCTTCGGCTTTTCGCGCCCCGCGTATTTCTTGGCCCAACTGTCCCGGACTGAGCGAAGCGAGACTTAGGCAATTTTCTTCATTTTTTCGGTCGGTTCGGCTTTTCGCGTCCCGCGTGTACCTACGGCCCAGATGTCCCAATTGCTACGTGGACCGCCTGGAGGCTTTTAGCTTGGTTCGCGCCCGACGTCCCAACTGTCCCAAGGACCGCCTGGACTAGGACTTAGCCGATTTTCATGATTTTTTCTGCCCCAAGCTTAGTTTTCTGCATTTCTTCCATTTTCTCGACCTGTTGGGATTCCTTCTTGGATGGGAGAGTTAGAAAGAAGCCGAGGGACCCCAAAAACATGATTTTGGGCCTGAATCAATCTATTTGCTCGGGACTTGAATATTCTGATGCATGTTATCAAAATTTACCCGGGGGGTGAATTTTGGATAACAGTATCCCGCTCAAGAAGATATCCCAACGTAGAAGGAGAAGAAGACAAACTTATCCTCGTAACCCAAGATTTGAGGCCATATTTGATGGAGCTAAGTTTAGAAAATTTGTTTGAAGTTGTTTGGAGCGAATGATCCTTGGTGGAGTCCAAGAATAAGCTATAAAAAAGTATGGAGGATAGAGGCATTGTTAGAATTTGCGGAGAGAGAGAATAAACCGAATAAATGTGTAAAGAATGATTGAAGAGAAAACTGGAATACACACTTTGTGCAAATGGGTTGTGTGTCCAGGGTATTTATTATGCAAAGACGGTTACAATATTAGTTAGCGATTCATAACCGCATAACCATACAAAACAATTATAAAAGGGGAAGTCTTATTCATTTATTCCTACACCCCCTCTTAAGACTTACCCTACATAACTCAAAAACAAACAATCTAACAAAACAGAACTACGCAATCTTCAAACACTTTCACTTTGAAAGCAATGCTATGATAAGGTAGGGCTCCATCAAGCTGCTTCGTAACCTTCGTAAAGGTGTAGTTCCCGAGCTGAATTCCCGAGTTCCCGGATTCCACCTCCCCGAACTCCCGAATCACAGATCTCCCAAATTATTGGACAACCATCCATATTGAGCCATCCACAAGCTCCATCAAGTTGTCTCATGACCCTCGTGAGGGTATAATTCCCAAGATCCACAGTCTCCCGAACTATCTGAGCAACCATCCATACCGAGCTTCATCTACCCTGTATCCTTTCTTGCCTTCAAAGTTTAGAGCATCTTTATAGCATGTATTTGTCACTGTCCTCACTACCTTCTGCATCGGTGGGTCTTCAACCATGGCTATATTGGTTGTATTTGATATGACTTTACCCTTGAGCACATCATTGGCTCGAACACGACAATCCCATGCTGTGTGACCTCTTTTCTTACAATAATGACATTCAATCTCCGACTTATCTGATCTTCTATGATATTTTCTGGTTCTAGAATAGAATGCACTTTCTTGCTGGGAATGACCTTCTGCATCCTCTGTAGTTCGTTTTTCCTCAGCTAGAAGAGCTGCTATCATATCATCCAGAGATTGAGATTGAATTTGACTGAGGGTAAAAACTACATTGCTATATTTTGAAGACAAACTATTTAATAGGATAGCTTTGGCATCTTCGTCCTCAATTGCAGCTTTCACTTCTGCTAGTTGTCTGATCAAGGACCTTAGATTATTGATGTGGCTTGACATAGAGACTCCGTCATCCATTTTGAACCTATATAACTGAAGTTTCAGGGAAAATTTGGCATTGACTGCTTTCGCTCCAAATAATTTATTTAGAGTATCCCAAATTTCCTTCGATGATTTGTCTAGGTCTACATGATGAAGTTCAGAGTCAGAGAGAGCAAGGCCAATAATAGCTTTCGCTCTATCATCTCTGCTTTGCCATTCTAACAATTTCGATGCATCGGTAGGTGTTGTCTCTTTCCCGTTTACAATGCCCCACAAATTTTTATTCATAAGTTGCATTTGTATTTTCACTCTCCATGTATGAAAATTTAGACCAGAATATTTTTCTATGGGCATTTCCATTTTAATAAAATAGAATAAATACAACTGCGTATTTTGGCAATGAATAAATAAAATAAAATAAAATACCAGTTGCACAGTTCCGTGCCCTAGCGCAGGTAGTCTTTTTGCTTCTGCGTCTTTCCAGCCTTATGTCTGTGAAAAATGTTTGTGCCCTAGCAATTCGTGACTGTAATAATGCACCATATTAGCGCAAATCGCGACTGTAAAAATGTCTAAAATCACGATTTTTCGTGGCTATTAAAATCTGACTATTTGTGCTCGAAAATGCTGTTATTTTCCTGAAAAACGTGCCATTCGCGACTGTATTTTCGTGCTCGAAAATACTGTTAATTTCCTGAAAAACGTGCCATTCGCGACTGTATTTTTGTGACTTTTTAGAAAAACGCGAGTACAACGTGATTTTTTCTGAAAACGTGAGTACAGCGTGATTTTCGTGACTGTATTCTTCTGATTCGCGACTGTACAGCGTGCCCTAATGGGACTCACGAAAATATCTTTCTTCCTCCCTCTCTTTGCTTGCCCCACGCTCTGATACCACTGTTAGAATTTGTGGAGAGAGAGAATAAACTGAATGTGTAAAGAATGATTGAAGAGAAAACCAGAATACACACTGTACAAATGGGTTGTGTGTCCGGGTATTTATTATGCAAAGACGGTTACAAAATTAGTTAGCAGTTACAACCGCATAACCATACAAAACAATTATAAAAGGGGAAGTCTTATTCATTTATTCCTACAGGCATGAAATCAAGGAAAGGGTGTAGACAGTTGGAAAAAGAGATAAATTAGGACAGAGGTAGTAAAGAGCCAAGATGGCTCCAAAATCTGTATGTACTCAATGATAATTTTATAATACAGATATTGAGTTCAAGGAATTATGGATCTCTTGTTAATAACAATAATTGTGTTTTGTGTATGCTATGATAATGTTTAGTTAGTGAGACTGAAGATGGTGGTGTAATCTGTATGACAGTACATCTTGACTTATTGAGACTAGGTAATGTATGTATAAGAGTTCTGTGTTTGGAAGTATATCATGTGACTGTACAGGCATGATCAGATGCATGAAATGAAATATACAGGTGTTGTGATGAACATCAGGTATGAAGAGCATCAATAAGAAGTTTTGGAAATAGATAAGGATAACCTTGGACTGAGAATGTTGTGTTGACAGGCTTAGATAAACACATATAGAGTATGAAGTCAAGAAATGAAGATCTACAAATATGCATGCAAGTTTTTCATGAAGGATCAGGCCATTATAGGGGTGTAAGTGATGTGTGATAACTTTGTCATCTCGTTCATTTGCTTATAATTAATGTATGACTGTAAAACTGCTCAGACAGGGTTTTCAACCCACCTTGGGAAGGTTGAGCTTGTTGCTGAGACAAATCTAGGCCTATTCAGGCGGAGAGATTAAAAGAAGAAAGGTAAAGAATGTTATTTCAGAGCTTTAAAGGTAGAATTTAGATCTTAATAAGAAATTTTGATCAAGTTATGGATTATTTTTATATTAGGATCTGTTAATACCCTGGTTTAGGGTTTGAAGAGAGATTGGACAATAACTTTCATTACACCCATAGGAATTGGATGAAACTTGGTAGATGATACCTGAGCATGATAGGAAAAAGGATCTTTTTGGTCTTAGATGATTTGGACTTGTACGGCATAGATATTTATGACAGTCCTAATTAAGACTGTTAAGAGGCCTGATTGTAACTAGTACATCATGAAACTGTGCATTTCCTCTTAAGGGACCCCCATGTATGTCTTTACCAACAAATGAAGAAGCTAAACGAGTAATCAAAAAGTGTTTCATATCAGGGTGAAAATCTGTTTATAGAATTTTATCTTAGAAAACCGGAGGTGACAGGGCTAGTAGGCGGCGCAAGAGGAGAAAACAGAGTTTGGAGCAAGTGACACAATTACATGCTGAAGAATTGATGTCGGAGTTTTAATATAAGATATTGAAGGAGTCATGCATGTTACCAAGTCCTAGAGAGAGGTTTGAAGTTTTTATAAGGTCATGACAGTCCTAGTTTATTAGTAAAAGAACAGAGTTTAAGAAGTGTTTATAGAAGAATGAATAAATGATTTCAGGAGCATAGAAAATCCCAGGCAGATAGAAAGACAATAGTAGTACATTTGGTCGGAGCTTCCCATATATTTAGTCCAGAGCTGGACTTATGAATCGTCCGGAGCTGCCCATATATTTAGTCCGGAGCTAGACTTATGAATGGTCCAGAGCTTCCCATACATTTGGTCCGGAGCTAGACATAGTATTGGTCTGGAGCTGTAAGAGTTTTTGGTCTGGAACAGTGCTAGTGTCATCAAAAGCCCATTGCAAATGGCTCTGATACCACTAATAGAACATTCATAGATAGAAAATCTACATTACTTGCAAAATGCAAGTTTATATAACAAAGCCTATTATTTGCCCAGAACTCAACTACCCGTATAACTACTCACATATCTTAATCAAAGTTTATTGATATAATTTCTTTATTATAATTAAAACCAAAACTATATTATAAAATAAGCTCATTTGGATCACAAAACCTAACCAAAGGTCCAAGGGATCAAAATGAGCATTGCGGTTTTAACGGCCATTTAAAAGCTGACCCAATCACCAAAAATGTTGTAGGGGATTGATGCAGTCATGCTTAGGGGGTCCAATGAAGGACAGTCATAGACCATGCAGCCTAAAACTCCAGTCGCACAACAACAAACTCACCTGCATTCCTTTTGCAGCATATAAGCAACACACTTTAAAATTATTGTTTTCAATAAAAATATACAATTTGTGCACACATAAAATTCACTCTACAAGCTGGTTACAAATTTCAATTAATTGAATATCACAACTGTCCCACAAAGGATGGGACACAAATCCTACACCTCTACTCAGACTTGAAGACTCACAACAAGTCTCTGCATGAACCAACCTGGTTCATGGGCTTGGCTTATCTTTGTAGGTTTTCTCTTAGCTAACTCTTAGTCTTTGCTAACTTCTCACTAGCCTCCTCTCTTTGTTCCCCAAGCTAACCCTGAACAATGGCATTCAATAAACATATAAAGGCACCTGAAAAATCATTACATAAGTTGGAACAGTTCACTTCCAACTGTCACCATCTTAAATATGATCCTTCACCTTCCTTCAATTATGCTGCCCAACTGTCAGGGCACTACCAATCTGTTGTGCATTGACACATGATGCTGCTATATGCACCACCACTCAGAACTGATGCATGTCAAGAATGACTGAGTCCCCGCATAAGAGTGACCGTCTTTCACTTCTTCTCACATAGGACGCAATATTAAGTTCTCCTTGTCTGCGCAAGAATTGATCACACATCACCAAAGTCTGCAGGAACTTTGCACATAGAAATGGATGCGTCAATCACAAATCCCATCACAAGCCTTTCACCTAGATTCACACACAAGTGCACCTAGTGATCCTCATGGTCAAATAGACTTCACTCAAGGTGTGCGACTTCAAATACATGAATCGCAGGGCCACATAGAGTCCCTAACACATGGTTGTGCAAAAGTCACAAAACTCTGCAAGGTGCTCAAGGCCCAGCAAAAACTGCCAGTTGAGTCAAACCTTAAGTCTCACAAGTTTCTTCACACATATGTATCGACTTAACAATCTCTTGTGCAAAACTTCAAACATTCTATGTAGAACTCCACATAACCCATCAAAACAACGTGCAAGATCTCAGGCTGCGTAAAGAATTTTGAAGGGATTGAAGACCAAAGCCTCAGCCACTAACATCCCTAGGCCGAATCCTGATGCAAATGTGACAGGCTTCAGATCGGAAGCGGCTCGAACACATTCCAGAAACAATCTGGAATATGCATCTCAAAAGTCCGTGAATAAATATCGGCTCAAAAACACAACTTGAATGCCTATGAATAAATAAAACGGTCTGCCACCTTGTACACAGTTCAAGCTCCAAATGTGACAGGCTTCAGATCGGAAGCGGCTTGAACACGTTCCAGAAACTATCTGGAATATGCATCTCAAAAGTCCGTGAATAAATATCGGCTCAAAAAACACAGCTTGAATGCCCGTGAATAAATAAAACGGTCTGCTACCTTGTACACAGTTCAGACTCCAAATGTGATACAGCTCAGGCTGAGAATAAAAGAATTATAAGTTCCAAACTTATCAAATAAGTTTGACCACACCTTAAAGTACAGTCGGCACATCCATCAGGCTCGTACAAATATGATATCGGTTATTAGGAGTCACCTAACAGCATAAATACACTCCAAAACTAATCCAACAGCAAAACAAGAGCTAAAGGGTTGATGAAAATGCTACTTTGTCTCTTATTTTTAGTGGCAGGCAGTCAAAAGGAAGAATAGTAAACCCCAATACCAGTGCTGAATTGCACAATCACCTTTGTTTTAGTACAATGGGTTTTGGAATAAGGAACACAAGAGCAAAGACTTGTTTTGTGAACAAATGTCGTGAGAAGATGGACAGAATTGCACAAAGAAGTAACATAAATAGAGAAAGAAAATAGACAATGGAAAACCAAGAATAGAAATAAATCCCAGCTGTTTCCCTAGTTTCCATATTGGGAATCACTCGATATCAAATTTTAATGGCATAAAGCAACGCACATGCACAAACAGCAGTAAGCATTGTTGATTCAGAAGCTATCATAAGTTCAAATTGCTGCAAGTACAGCTGGACCACCACAAAGTCAGTTATTGCTTTCATATTTTAGCCCTAGCAGAAGGCACCAACAGGATTACAGCAACAAGGTTGACTTTAGACAATTTTTAAAATAATCTTGACAAACTGTATGCGAAATTTTAGTTAAGACAACTGATTCCATTTAAAAGGCTTGCAGATGGGTACCAGCAATAGGTGAATCATGTTAAATGATTGTACCTTTCAATTTCTGAGAAAGAAGTGTGGTTTTTACAAAAAAATGGACTCTGTTGAGAGGATTTACATGGCTATGAAGTTTCTACAGAATAATTTTCTAGGGTTCTGATGCTTCAGACAATCAAGAAATGGCACAGGAGCATTTATAATTCTAATCATAACTTTCAAAGTCCGAATACTAATTTATGGGGTAACACTTTAAACCCCAAACAAAATCACAAAGTTCATAATATTTAGTCACAGAAAACCTTGACTTGCAGAGCAAATTAGCAAATATGAAACATTGACTACGAAATTCAACATATGAAGGGGAATGATTGAAGAATTCTTATCCTGACCACTTTGGTTACCAGCAATATCTATAAATGAGCATCAACAACAAGGGGAATTATTAGCTAAAAATGCCAAAGATGGAAGGGTCAATGCTATGCTACAAGATCTTGTGAGAGAACATCAAAACAACAGTAAGTACAAACATTAAAGTGATATAATCCTCCATCCATACTGCAATATTGCAAATTTACGCACCAAATTCTAGGGTCAAAGAAGGTATACTGTATAAATCTTGTGGAAGGAGCCTGGAAAAGATGTCAATACGTTGTTTAAGAATATGAGATTTGACAAAGAAACAAAATTGAACCCGACAATTATAGGTCTACCTCAGCCATTATTCATTTTAATTTAAAAATGGGAATCCATTTGTTTGGGTTTCATCGCAGAAATCTCTCAAGTGAGAGAAAAAAATCTTTTTGCAATTAATAGAGAGCCTAAGTATGTGCATCTTATTCTCATGGATCTCACTAATAATGCCTCAGAACTTGCAAAGAATACTGCTAGTGACCAAGATACAAAATTTAAATAGTTCTGATAAGCGTTATTTTAACATGCTATTAATTGGTACCACCTGGACCCCAAGTACAATTTATCACCCTCAAACAAATGAGCAAATAAAAATAGTAAACAAATGTCCAGAGAGATCAAGAAATTACATTATTGATGCAGCAATTTCATGGCCAAAATGGTTATGTTTGACAGAAAAAATTGTATAACATGAAATATCTCATATCCAGTACAGCATTTTCACTAGAAACTCTACAATTATGGTGCTCTCATTCTTAGCCATTGAGCAGTTGAAAGTATCTCGAGATGCCTCGTGATAAAATGAGCCTTAATATTTTCTGATAAATTCAAAGCTTCGAAAAGAAAGAAGGATCAAATGATCGTTTTTACAACAAATAATCTTAAGTCCACATACGTACTTAAAAAGTCGCCCTATAATCCCTGATAATGGGATAAGTGACAAGACTGATCATAGAGTACTCTAGGTCCATCCTTGGGAAGGGTATATCAAGATGAACTTTGATGGTGAGGTAAAAAGTAACCCAGGGCCTGCTGGAGGTGGTTGTGTATTCTAAAATGTGCTGTTCGGAGGGGCTAGAGGTGGCTGTTCAGAGGGGCTGGAAGTGGCTGTTCAAAGGGGCTGGAAGCAGCGTATTGTAGAAGGCAATTCACAAATTCGGATTAACGGAATGCACAATGGCAACGTCGAATCCTGGTTCCTTTGCTCCATACATGTCAGCTTGAGGAAGTCAAATTTATACAAATACGAAGAAATGGCAATCAGGTTGCGGACAAAGCAGCAAATCAAGAAGTACATATCTTGTCCTTCTGGCTCCCCTAATCAAATTTGAATTAGCAACCTTCCAGCATTCCTAAGGCAACTAGTGTCTAGGAGGCTATGGCTTTCTTCTCTATCTATACGCCCACAAAAAGGGGTTTTTGGCCAGATGCATCAATTTTTGAATCTGCATTCATTTCCTTGTCTCCATTCTTCAGCAATCATAAGATATATTAATGGGGACTATTCTTGATGTTTCTCTAATCACCCTACTTCTACCTATCATGCCACCCCTCACTTAACATCATTCCCAAGAAATAATTTATTGATGGCTCCCAGCATATGAGCTGCCATTTGCATAAACCCCATGCGTGTAAATATGCTTAAAGAGGAAATGTTAGTCCCAAGGCTTTCATTCCATCTGCCTCAAATGCTCATCCCAAGATGGACCCTGTAAGAGAAGTAGAGGCAGAGCGTTAAAGGCGAGGCCAAAAGCAGAAGGTTGCAGCGGCATCGATAGCAGATGCTTTTTCAGAAATCCTGGACAAAGAGATTAGAAACCCATGGATGTATCTGTGGGTTGAGAAGGGAAAGTAGCTAAGGAGATAGATGACACAGAGGTTAATGACCTAAAAGCCCTACTGAAGAATTTTCTTGATGATCCTGGGCAGTCAATCGGGCAGAGGAACATACTCGGTATGGCTCAGAGCCTCATTGTTGCCAATATTCTATCCCATGCGGCCAGTAACTTCCTTTCTCACCAAGAGCACTGTCCTAGAGAAATATCTATTCAAGAAAGTTGAGAAATATCTATTCAAGAAGGAGGAAAATAATAACTTTCATTTCCATGTGATCATGAAAGGGGAGAATGGGCTGCTCCAAGGACAGAAAAAAATTGGCAGAGGCAGTAGACATCAAGCTTTACCCGACTGCACAGGTTACACCTCTGCAATGCAGTACAGACTCTTCTATGGAAGAGTAAGAGGAGCTGATAATAATCGAATATGTCATTGGTTCATATGTATTTTCAGTTTACTTAAAAATGTATATTCAGCCAGAGGAGGGCCCAAGTAATTTTCCCTGGCTGTAGACTTGGTTTTGTTTTGTGAAGCACTCTCATCCTCCGGTTAAAGGCATGTACACGCTTTGCGTATAAATATATATATATGTATATATATAATGTATATAGAGAGAGAGAGAGAGACTGCTTAACTATGGGGTTTGGTGGCTGTGAGAGAAATTATGAGTCAAGTCGCACACAGTCACAGTTGCAGCTGGGCTTTCAAAGCTGACTCACTCCCAGTTTTGAAGAATGGATTAGTCCCTGCTGGCCCGCACTATACCTTGCACCAACACAAAGGCACCTCACTCTATTAACCATACATAGTTGGGGCTTTAAAAAGTGGCACTACCTGAGATCTGCATGGTTGAGAAAAATATTTTTGGCACACACAGCTCCTCACAAACAAGTGAGATGAGCATTTAACCACTTCTGCACAACCTAGCCAGTTCCTTTGAGGCTTCCGTATAGGAAGATAGATTCAGGTTCAGAATGGGAGTGCCTTTGCACAGAGCAGGCCATACATCAGACCTTAGTCACCACATTCAAATTCGTGTTCAAATTCGCCGAAGATAAAATTCGTAAAAAAATCGTCCCTAAAAAATCAACGATAAAATTCGTGATTAAATTCGACTACAAAAAATACTTTATATTTTTAAAAATATAAATACAAATATAATAAAAACTAAAATATATATAATTTATAAAAATCAAATATAAATATATAATAAAAATGTAAAAGTATTATATATATAAAATATAAATATAATAAAAACATTAAAATAAAACTAAACTAAAATTGTAATATATTAAAAAGCTAAAATAAAACCTAATGTTAAATACATTCACGAATCTAAAGTTAAAGATAAAGTTAAAACCTAAAGTTATATATTCTCACGAATCATCTACTCCTTGAATATTCACGAATTAATATATTGAAGGTTAAATATATTCACGACCCTGGAAAGGCCCTTTCCGCTGGTCAATGCCCTTTCATGACTCGGAAGGAACAGGAAAACACAGGCTCGGAAGAAAAACACAGGCTCGAAATGGAACGAAAATCAGATTCGCGACTGTAAACTGCAATAAAAAGATTCGTGACTGCAAACAAAGGCTTCAACTGTAAAACCCTAGATGATGGCACGATTTCAATGATACAGGAATTTTTTGGTAGACGGTAAATAAAATCATGAATTTCATGTGACAGCTTGAGATTCAACAAATTTCGCATTTTTCCCTTAAAAATCGGCGAATGCGGTGACTTAGCATCAGACTACTGGTGTGGATGCAAGACTGAAGGCTGGTTTAGTCTCAGTTGGCCCAGAGCTGTGGAATTTTTTATTCCTTGCTAGTCATTGATTTGGAGAAAGATGACTCAAGGGTGTCAACCTCCGATACCGATATGGCAGAAAACAGGGCTGGATGTGGCACGGATACAGCCCTGAATTCACCCAAGATATGGCCTGGCAGACATATCCAGACCATCCAGGCCATATCCTGGGCAGATCCAGGGCCAAAAAAAATTGTTTTTACTTTTTTCTTTAAAAAATCAACATTAAAACATAAAATGGCCCAGTTTTTTTTTAAAACAATATGAAACCCTAAAAACAATAGGGTCTGAATCTCAGGAAAAATCTTACCAGGAGGGAACAAGCACAATCAACCCAAATACTCTTTATCTGATCACTTACAGGCAGATTCAATTCTGGACAAGGAATGATTGTGACAGCAAATCCAAATCCTACCAAAAAAAGATCAGTAGCTCTTAAAATACATGCATCTTTTGTCTTAATGATCACATGAAGATTCAGAAACTGCTACATTTTTATGTACCAATAAAAAATAAATATTTATTATGACATTTGCGCCAATTCATTTGGCATTTGGGTGGCATATATGGATTATCATTAGTGCTTTTTCATTAATTTGTTTTCTATATCAATATCAGGTGGTTCAATTTTATTTATCAGCCTAAAATTTTACATATTTTATATTTTTTCTGTATTTCCGTATTCAAAGCCATATCTTGGAGGGAGGGCGGGGTGAATTTTCGCCAAATCCACATATTGGACTCTTAGTATCCAAAACATATCAGCTACTTAGGCATCAACACCTCGCTGGCTCTCCTCTTCTTCTCCTTTATCCGGCATGATAGTATGCCCGTCATTTGTGGATTTGTTGAGCTTTAGTTTGCTAAAGTCCCACCTGCTATTCATGGTTTTCTGGCTGGGCTACAGCCCTCTGCCTAAATAAATTTAACAAAACAACCAAAAAAATTGCCCTACAAACCTTGGGAGAAATTCAAAGTTGTGCGCCTGAAAATCTATGCCCAAGGTAAAGACAACAAGTTTAATACTGCAACATAGATAAATCTAGGTAAGATGAGCAGAAAGCTGAATTGATCTTTTGAAGGCATATACAAAAAGCATAACTAGTCAATTTAGCAATAGTTAAACAATTTGTGGATATATTAAGGATGTTATAGAACTTATGAATATGATTTTAATGTCTATGCATCCTAAAGGAGGAAAGATATATAAATAGACAAACATTACCCAGAAAGCTACCAAATCAAATCAACCCACACGCAATAGTGTACTGATTCAACCCATATATAGATACCCCAATTAAACAAAGTACTTACGATGGAGAGCAGCTACATCTCATTAATCCTTGCAATATAATGACTTCCTAAATTAACACTTCAACTTCTCAATCTTGCACCTTGTTCGGGGCTACAAAGAGCATACACTAAAATATAATATTTTCTAGATCATGGTTATTCTTACTTCATGTAGAGGACTAAATCAAACAGTTATTACAGTCCATTGCACACCCTCCACACTTTGACAATAAACTTCTAAAATGGAAGGAAAAAACCGCACACATCTCATGGCTTGGTTATTATCTATCCTGTCTCAACCCCACCCAAGCTTCCAAATGGCATGTTAGTAGTTGCAAAGTTTTCACAAAGATCTCGCTCTTTAGAATTCAATTGCTAAAAGAACACAAACATGCAATTCCATTCCATTAGGTTGACTATGAATTATTTATCTTTGGCTAAACCCAAGCTACTGCAGCACATAGAATGGAACATAATTTCCAACATAGGGGAAGCCCATCTGTAGGTTGAATGGTTGGCACAGTTCGGTTTACTTCTGAACCTGGTCATAAAGCCAAAACCTGGGGATACCAAGTTTGAATAATTTACAAGGCAAACGGAAAGAAATCCTGCTGTGAATTTACGAGGAAAGTCTCCTATGTCAAATTGGCGTCAGCGACCCACTTGGCCGTGACCTTAAAAACAACCTTTAGGTTTAACTTCTCAATGGTTTCACTTCAAAAGCAGAAAAGGTACCAGACGTACACCAAATATGTATCCGGACGAACGTGTACACCTGCCTTTCTTGTCTAAGAAAGGAATTGGCGACGTTTTGGCAAAAAAACATTGTGCCAAATGGCTGATAGAGAATTATTCGAAATAGTAGGAAGACAAACCGTCGCCGTTAATACGGTGCGATTTTAAACTTAGTCCCCACCGCGAACCATATAAAAAAACCCATACGCAGCGATACGCAGAAGACAGAAACACAAGCAGGTATATGCATCTACACAATGAATTACAGGCGGGAAGAATGATCAGCAACAACAAACAAATTGTATTTCTCATATCTAAAAGCTTAAGAAATATAAACCCCAAGACTAAGCTGCACGAACCACTTTCAAAATCCTATTGTCAGAAAATTCATTACACCTAGCACGACAGATATTTTCCGTGGACGAAACACAAACCTACGTGAATTCATTTAAAGACGGAAAAAAAGAAAAGTAGATCGAAAACATACCGGCACTGCATGAAGTGGGGGATCCTTCTGAAGATCCTTCAACTCCTTGAGAATACGCTTAGAAGCCATCGATCACGCACTCTCCTCTCCCTTCTTCGCAGACAATAGCACCGGGGAGATCCACTGAAAATAAACACCTGGATATCCTTTAATAACAAATACAATGAAGGGGAAGGTCAAACCAAGATCAGTATTACCCATTCCCGGCAAACAAAGGGGATAAGAGACGAAAGGGCATATCTCACCTGGTGAAAACGAAGAAAGAGCGGAAGATGAAGAGGAAGACGAATACTGGATGGAGGTTCTGCAACGATTCAACCCCTCCTGCTACCACACGCTTTTACATAGTACATACTAGACACCTACGCTATCTTTTATTTCTATTTTGTCTCCTTTTTCGGTTTTCTTTTCTTTCTTAATAGAAAGTTGTTAATTATTTTTACTAAGCTTTTTAGTACATAGGTCATGCCAGTGGTTTGGCGCGAAGCCCGTGGCGGCGGACGTGGACTTTCCACATGGACCCTGCCTCAACTGACCGCTGATTGGCCAGGTAGGTAATTTATCGATTATTTTCCTCTTATCCTTTTCATTGTTTTTTATGTAAAGATTATATTAGGTACTTGCGATCGTCAATCGGGTAAAGCGGGAGGCGGAAGGACTAGAGAAATGAAGGGGTGGAGTGGATGTGGAGAGTGTTCGTGGGAGATTGTATTTTTCCTAAAGATTTTATATTACTAGTAATTGCAAATGAGTTGCAAGTTACGCCGGAGAGGGCTTGAGTTTTATGTGTATAATATGGTGTGGATGTAAAATATATTCTATGTTCTATGATAGATGTTTGAGTGAAGAACATAAGTTACATTTTGCTAAACAGTTCACATGTCTTTATGTAAGGTTCCACATTCTACATACATGTCTATCAAAACATTTGCAACTATATCTAACAACATTCCTCTATATTTTGGCATAGGTTGGGAGTACTTTGGCAAATTTAAACTAATTGGGTTGGAGCCCTGTTTGTTGCATATGGTGAAACAAGGCGAGGAGTATGCTGGAAAATGTAAACAGGAAACCACTCTCTGTACCTCAGTGGTACAAGCGGTTGCAAAAGCTGATGAATATGTACAATGGGAGTAGAATCGGATGGATAAGAACACAAAGATGGAAGCCTCATTTATAAGAAGCGTGGAGATGCTCTTCCGCTACAACATCTTGGGTATCATTGGCAGGTTTCTTAATCTCATCTACCCACCAAACATAACATTCTCTAGAGATATGTCATCTCATGGAATGAAGTGATTGAAGGATACTAACAAAATGGGATTGTTGTCTACACTTTGGGAACATTTAAATGCCAAAATATGAACTTTTGTAAATAAACGCCAAGTGTTCAACCAAATGGTACAACATGTTATCTTTTAAATGAATATCATAATTGTATCTTATAGAAGACATGGTCATCGTCAAGAGACATTGTGATTGTTTCATCAAATAAAACAACTGTATATTCACCCCGATCAACTCACCTATACCAACATACATGTGGCCCATAACAAAATACGAGCTTTATAGCAACGTATAGACATCCATCAAGGCATAGTAGGCAATGTTTTTTTTTGTTGGAAAGGTTAATATCAAACAATGCATCCCTGTTACAATTCAATGACACGATGCTTAATGTTTAACAGAACCTTGATTCTCTCTTTGGCACCAAGCATTTTTTAGATTTTTAAATTGACCCTGTTTCTTGAAAGCATATTTTTCATTATAATTAACTATTTCCACAATGCTTTAATGTTCTTGGTATGGTATATAGAAAACTTAGCCGGGTAAACTATCTTGCAAGGTGAGAAAAATGGCATGTATCTTCTGCATTAACAGAAAAAATATCTAATGACTGATTTGTGTATTTTGGGAAGGTTTTGCAACGTTTTTATAGCTGTTAAATCTTACTATAATATTGAAATCTGAATTAAAGATGTTAAGGTAAACATGAATTTTTAAGATAGTAAAATCTGGAAAAGATATTTGTTGGGATTCATGCTGCTACTTAGTATTGGGAATACCTTGGGTATCACATACAGAGGGGGCTCTGTGTGCCCGAGATTTGGATTCAGCTGAGGTTACAGTGGAACACACGAGGGAGGATGACAAGGACCCTAGGTGTTTTTTTATTAATTTTATTTTCTCAATTGTGAAGGGTATTATGTTCTCTGTTTTTTGTACTTTGCAGGCAAATACAAAGGGGTTTGGGGAGGAAGTTTGATCCTTGAGCCAATTAAGTGTAAAATATTGAATTGCAGATATAATTTTAGGTGACAGGAAAAGGGTTGAGAGTAGCCCTCTGAGGAGGAAGAGAGGATAGAAATAAAATAAAATTGTATTGTAGACCAAAAGGGAGGGTGTTTCATTGTATTTGATCTTTAGTTAAATTTCTGCACTAAATTTGCACAAACATCGCTTTCCAAAATATTTTAATAAGGGCCTGTTAGTGTAGTGCCCTAAAATATTTTAATAAGCTCCGTCTCGAGCCCCATTGGGCCATTGGGAGTGTAAACATGCTGAGAAATCCGAAGCAGAGAAGAATCATAGCCACCGCTATAACTTCATCACCGCGGCTCATGTCTGTGCAGACTTCCTCAGCCTCGAAGCCATTGCAGTTTAGTAACAATTGTTCTTCCATGTCGTCTGGAATGGTCTTGTGGAAGGCATTACTATTCTTGAAAAATAGAAATGTACGAGGCATTGTGGGAGAAAATTATACATGTGAGTCGGTGCAATGGCATTACCATTGACAGGAGAGACAAGGTTGTTTGCGTATCATAACAAATAATTTCATGCCGTCATATCTGTGAAGAGGAAGTTGCATGTGGCTTTCCGAGATGATAAAAAGTGGTAGTTACGCACATTCCACGCAATTGTATACGTTGCCGGCACGCATCAAGGCGGTATTCCGCGAAGTCCGCCCGTGAAATATCAAAAAGTGATGTATCTACCTTTCTCATCATCCTTATAAATGGAACTGTGTAAGCAAATAATTAAATTCACCACCGCTAAAACTTTAGCCTTTCTAGGTGCCATTTTAACAGAACTTCTTCCTGCCAATGTCGCATCGGAGACTTGGGCGAATTGAATGGATTAGATGTGTCAGTCAGACAATTTATATAGGGTAGATCAAATGCATCACACATCATAAGGAAGGTGTGAACGGGGGTGCGGGACAACTGATTAAGGTGCATTATTTTCAACAGACGCAATTGTTATTTACTGCCTACATTGTATTCTTCCCCTTTGTCCGCAATCTCTATTTTCTTGATTCATTTCGATGGTTGTTTGCATACTACTATGGATTCATTGTCGTAAGTGACTGTCTCAGGTAGGGAATGTCTCATAATCCTCCTTTCCTTGGTATAGAAAAAATCACCAGGTACGAAAACGCAACGAACGTTCAGATTCAATCCAAGAAAATAAAAAAAGGCAAGCGACTACTGACTATCTTGCACTTGCACGAGTTGGCATAGTGCCACACTCAATGCACATCGGAAATCTACCCCCACCTACCCTTCGAATTGGACACATCAACAACTTAGCGTCCAAACAAATAAAAGTGATCGTTGCATGTATCTACCATGCTTATTATTATCAAGAATTCTCCAACTTTTCCTTGTATGGTTGATTGGATCCCACAACTATAGGGTGTAATTAATATTAATATGATGAACAAGTTCATAGATAATTTTTGTGATTGGCATGTCTATGTCATGCAAGTCTAAAAACCTATGCTTAAGAGAGTTTGCTATTTTATAAAATGCAGAGCTAAGAGAGTCTGTTTGAGATTGGGAGTTGTCTACACCATTCCTTAATAACAAACTTGAATTGGTCTAAAGTTTGAAAATAATTCGATGTTAAATCTTATGCCAAGCTCATAAATGTTAGTTCACGGGCGAGGAGGGTGATTATGGAACCAAGGTACTTAGTCTGAATGATTTATAATAACGAGTGCCACATTTCACAATGGGAGATTTACACACGGCATGTGAAATCTTCAATGTTAGTCAAATGTTGACATTGTTTCACCTAATACAACCAACATGTGTCTAATCTTTTTCTAGCACATGCTCACATCCTGTGAGAAAAAAGGAGCTTCAAAACAGGTCGTGGACTTTCACCAAAGCATAATAAGAATTGTTTTTCTTTCCAGATGTTGTAGTTGTACTATATTTCTCCCCCCTGCCCATAATATGAACTTGAAACAATTTAAGATAGCATATATTTCACCACAAATTGTAACTCCAAAAACTAAACATTGTTATCCTCTCCGGCGTAAATTGCTTTGGCTCTTAATTAACATTGCTTCTTCACACGATCTGACAAAAAATTCTCGGTGGATACATGATCTCCAAATATTTGATTCTGTTTTTTGTTAGATGGAATCATTGAAACAGTCTCCTGTGGCCCTGAATGTCTAGTGTGCGCCATCTGTGAGAGCCCTTTTGAAAGGGGCTAACGGATCAAACTACCACATATCCTTAAAATCTGGTCTTTTTGGGACAAGGCTCTTCAAGACACACAATGCCTTCCCTTCCAAAGTTTCTCAAGTGGCTCGCAAAAACAAAACTCGTATTGTTATGCAAGACAACGCTGCGGGGTCATATGCCACATCCCTAGCAGAACTGGCCCAGTCTGTGAAGTCCCTAGATGCTATCAGTAGAGACATCGATAAGCTCTCTCAGTACATAACCAATAAGGTTTTTTTTAATTTCCTTGTTAATCCAATCATACCAGACGAGAAGAAAAAGGGTATTCTCGAAGACATTACAAATGATGCCAAGTTTCAGCCTTATACATTAAATTTTCTCTACATTCTTATTGACAAGAAAAGGATTGACCTGATTGGTGAGATTTTCAAAGAGTTTGAGACTATCTACAACAAATTGACCGACATAGAGTTGGCAGTTGTGTCTTCTGTAGTCAAGCTTGAGAATCAGATTTCTCTTAGTCCTTCACAAAATCAATGCAATGTTTTTTGTCGATTTAAGTCATATCTTCTGCTAGAGTGTTTCCATAATGGCTTTCTTAAATTTGTTAGGCCACAATTCATCTATTGTTGCCCTACACTCTTCCTCTGATAGAGGAGTTCGGGATTCTTCTACATGAGCGACACCTCTGTCAATAATAACCTGATCATGCCTTGCTTTCTTCAAGTACTTTTGTAATGATGCGTACAAGTTTTGAGCACTCAAACTGAGGGCAAAATAATGTTCCACCACACTCAACAAGTCCATGTTTCCATTACCAGGCTCTCCTTCACTGCGTAGGTCAGGGCATCACCTTTGAAGATGCCCTTGCTGGAATGTGTCAAATTCCGGCAAGCCTGTTTCCAGCGAATCTGTTTCATTAAATTTAGGCGTTTTGTGATAAATATTCATAATTTGAGCATTTTGTGGTGCGGTCCAAAAAGGAAAGTGGGGTTGTGTCACCCGGCGGCTGTCATTCTTGCTTCCATATTGCATTGGTCACCGGCTTGACTTCCACGTAGTTTTCGCAACACGTAATTTTCTTTTTTCCATGTTTTTATCTCTCTTTTTTAAGAGTTGAGAATGGGCACATCACCACCGTTCACGTGATCGATTCCGCTAAGATTGGCATCTGTTGGGGTTGGGATATTTGATTTTTCAAGCGGCGATTATGTACTCTTTCCCCCTGCTGAGTTGGACTGGATACATAGACGTTTTCCTTGTATGCTTGCACCTTCTGTCACAACAACAGTATAAGAATTCATACATCTCTTACAGGGTTGTTTCCATTGCTTATTAATGGATGTCTTATCTTGGCAAAATGTCCCTTTACCAACTCCCTAAGTCTAGTATGCATTTAGTGGCAGTCGCTGAAACAGTGCCACCAATAACTATTTAAAATATCTATCTCCCATTAGAAATATGGAAAGCCATGGTGTAGGCGAGCAGTCTCCAGCAGCGAAAGGGTCGCACCTGTGCAGCGACAATTTTCTCTTCAGCATGCGTTTATAGTAGTCACTTTCTCTGTCCATAATACGACGACAGTAGGGTTTTCGATTATTTTCTTCTTCGTCGTTTGCTTGCAATTGTAATGCTGAGATGAGAGGCCTGGGCGCAGTGTATGACATTTTTTTAACCACATCTCTCGATCGGGGATGTTGTTGTTCTTCATCATCGTCGTCTTTGATGGAAATTGAACCCTTGTAGCCATCAAATTTGTTGCAAGGGCCATAGTTGTCTGTGTTGAGTATTGGATCCATTTAATTAGCGAAAAACACTATTTTACTGGGTTGTCTATTGCGTTTTCCCCGTTTTAAACTCTTATGTAACTCTAGGGCATCTCGAACTGATTCAAATGTCCAAAAACAAGATTTTCTTTGTGAATATTTTCCTCCCCTGCTCGCCTCCACAGCCTTACCATTCAAAATCTCTCAGGAATTACAGTGTCAAAATCTCCACCACAAACCTTAAATCTGCAATTTTCCTGGAGGTCTTTGCAGTACAGAAATAAAAACATTCTTCACCGTTTTGGACAGAGATTATCTGTTATTTGACCAACAGTGTTTGAAACCGCACGATTTTAATGATTGAACCGTGGAAATAACACATATTTCATAATGAAAGATGTATCTCTGCTTGATTTATGACGACTTGGAGCAGTGAAGAAAAAACATAAGTGGCCCTTCTAAAATCCGACAACCTGTAAAGTTAAGCCACCGGAATTTGACACTTTCCAGCAATGCCTTCTTCAAAGTAAACGCCTCCGTGAAAAATAAGGTTATGATATGGTAAATTCTCTTCAAGTTGGTGTAGTGTGGTGAAGGAGAAGAAATTAATTAAATAAACACGGAAAATGGTAGAGGGTTCTCGTGTTAACTTTGACAATGGTTGTGGGGTAATTGGGTCCAATCTTATAAGTCACAACATAATAGATGGACCGCATTAAGAGGAGAAATTACTTTTTAAATTGAGAATACGATAAAATAATATAATATCATGGAAAAAACCAAAAATGAATTTTGTTAATGTTGACCATTTTTTCCGTCACTTTGCAAAGAGGCTCAACTGGGAAGAAGAGAGACTTAGATTCAATGGGGCTTGATGAGAAAATTAGAAGAAATCAGGTGTTTTCATGTGTTAAAGAGTATTTATACAACTAAAGCATTTGTTTTGGCCTTAAGGTACTCTTACCTTCCTAAGGAACTTTAATAGTTGAAGAAATTTGGAGAAAAGCTGGAACAAACTCGTAAACCGAGCAATAGAGTCAAAGGTGAAGAGCTCGGTGAGCTCATGGGCAAGTCGGCGGGCGAGTTGAAGTAATGGAGGCCCAAAATCACACAAAGCAATCGAGCATCCCCAAAACCCTACACGCCAAAGCAAAAGAAAAGCAAGTAATGCAAGGAAACGACCCTCACCAACTCGCTAAGTAATGCACTCACTAAACCCCTAAGCAACTCCGAGTTAACCAACTCCAAAATCCCGCAAAATGGCAAGGAGCTTTGCAGAAGTTCGGTGTGTCATTACTACGAAGTAATGCAATTTCAAAGGCACGAAGCAAATTAGTTCGAAAACCCGCAATGTAAAGGGTGAGGGCAGAGGTGTTATGTGGAGTTTTGGTGTTGCTTTACTTCTTAAAAGTAAATAAGCAAAGCACAAGTGCAACCCGCAAAGAAGGAGAAGAAAAGAAGGAGTAATGCGGAGTTGCGACTCAACACAACTACGAAGCAAAGCGCATTCCAAAGGCCGAAGTAAAGCACTTTTGAAATCCCCGGAAGAAGGAGAAGTTAAGAAGAGAGTGTTGTGGGAGTGTGACTTCGCATTACTTCAAGCAAAGGTCAAGCACAAACCTGAGTTGAGTAAATCTAAAACCCCACATAGCAATGAAAGGGAAAAGGAGTAATGTGGGGTTTGAAGGTGGCAAAGTTGAGAAGTAAAGCGGTGGTCGCAAACCCGCAAAGCAAGGTGGTGGACGAAGTAAAGCAGGTCGCAAACCTATGAAGCAAGAAGAAAGAAATGAGAGAGTTGCAGGTTTTGAGCTCGATATAGCTTAAGTAATGTGGGCTCGGTCCCACAAAGTAAAGCAACTCACGAAACCCGCATTGGCATAACTCACTCCCCAAGCCGCTAAATTCAACAAAATTGTACTCGTTGGAATCATATTTCTGAGTGCTTCACCGTGAAACCATAAAATAAGAGAAGTAGGTGGAGGAAAATGCAATAAAACTCTCCAACTCCAAAAGAACACGTCCCAAGTGAGCCAAAACGGATTAATGGATGCATTATGGGCATTTTCTTCTCCAACACGCAAAGGAACATTGGAAAACGAGTTTTGTAGGCCACCCACACCTTTTTTTGGGGCATTAATGATTTTTATGGGTAAAGGGGGATTTTGGGTTTCTACTTTTCTCTCTCTTCTCTCGCTTTCTTCTATATATTGTAAACACTTGTCATTTGAGAAGTAAAGGGGTATTCTAGGATGTGGGGAAACTCTACCATTTTTGTTTCTCAACACCAATGAGCTACAAACCTTTCTCTTGGGCCTGAAAAGTGTTACAATGCCTCTATGCATCAAATGTAATGGACTGTGCATAATTTGAAACAATAAAATATCTATTTTGTGGTGTTTCTTCAACCCTTGCTCATGTTTTATTGTATTTCCCTTACCTCTCTATCTTATTGTTGCATTTTGTGTATGTTTTGTCCATTTACAAGTTTATTTGTTTGTGTTTCATGGAGATGAGATGGTAAATGTTGCCTTGGCTTTGTGTCATAGTTGTTTGGCCTCTCCCCACTGCATTTTATTTCTCCTTCTCCCTCAGCGGGATATCTCCACCCCCTTCTTCCGGTGTTATCACCTTTGTTAGTGTAGGGTTTCCCTTTCATGAATATTTCTAACCCTCTCTCTTTCTCTCTCTCCCTAGTCCCTGGAAGTCTAGATTATGATTAGTTAGCTACATTTTCCTTCTAGGAGTAATTTAGATTGAGCAAGCCGACCTTCTCTAGAGGTCCATCTCAAGATGCAAGTCCCACAACTTGAGAGATGGTTCCATGTTAGCAAAAAGTAGAGATCTACATAGCCAAATCTTAAGGTGCTTTATTTTTTTGTTATAATAGTTAATAATTGAAAAGTTGTTCATATTAATAAAGGAAATCAATGTACATAACTTATCATACAAAAAAATTATTTGTATTAATAAAGAAGGGATGAATGATGTATGATTGTTTAACGAGATTTCCCACTCCTATTACAAGTTAATGGAAAGGATACAAGAAATCAAAAACTCGAAACTATGGGAGGGTTTAAGGATACCTCTTGGTATGCGATAATGATGATAATGGAGATACGAGTGCAAAAGAGCCTCTTCGCAGTGAGCTCGATAACCTGCACAATAAAGAGAAGCTAAACAAGAAAACGATTAGTAGATAAGATGGTGGGTTGTCTGACTAGGTCAGTCTCGAGAAGTGATAACTTCCTATGGATAGATGTCAACCCACTTTGATAAAAAAATCAATAAATGATAATGAATAAATAGGATGCGGTGACAAGGTAAAATAGAGATTTGAGATATGATAAAGATGTCAAGACAAAGATCGATAATGTAGATGATAATGAACAAAGTCATACTTGGTCAAAGTCAATGACGATTTGAGACTAATTGATACATCGGCGGTGTGGATCGTAATAGAGTAAACCAAAATATGTGCAAAAAATAGATCTAGAATCGATGTTCAAGCGTTGAGGATGTCTGATTTGTCACGGAAGAATCGGGAACCGAAAGGGTGCAAGAAAAACAAACATATTTGATAAATGTAAATAGGGTTGACGATGACAGAGGGCGGATCTGGGCTAGTCAATGGTGATTTGGGGCCAAAAAGCAAAATGTGGGCTATCGGGCATATAGATGTTAGAAACACGGGGCCCCGAATAACGAGGGAATTGTATGATAGATGATAGATGATGATGGAGATGGAAAATAGTGTTAATACTGGATCGAGTGGACGATGACGATCAGACGCGGATCTAGTGTTTGATGGGACTAAATGGATGGGAAAAGAGATGTAAAGAAGGATCAGTGATGGTAAATGCAACAACGAGAACTCCAAGGCAACCGGAAGACCTACAAAAAGGGGTGATGAAACAATGGATGGACTCTCAAGTAAGCTCTAAATCTTCAACTCTCCATGGATGGCATGCAAAGGTTCCAAGACAACTCCAAGTTCAAGACTGTTGAACACGAGAAGAGGAGAAAGAAGACCAAGCTTGCAAGATAGCAAAATGCTCAAAAAATTCATCGTGAGGAGAAGAGGGGCAGAGGCATATTTATAGGGTCGCTTAATGACCTGCGACCCAAATGGGTTGCTTCGAAGCATTGCGAGTAGACCATCCTTTGGGCGGTGGAGGTGATGTTTATCTCAATAAAGGGGGCTTTAAATAGGTTTAAATTAGGGGTTTAGCCATTTAGGCGGAGTTAAGGTTCAGGGGAGAATAAAAGGTGGTGGGAGGATAAAAGGGCATTGAATGAGGGGAGGTGGAATCCTAGGGACAATAAATGGGGGTGTTTATGGGTAAGATTAGGAAAATGGATAGGTTTTAAGGGTAATTAAATACAATTAGAGGTGGATTAGGGAAGATAAATAATGATAGTATTAAGATGGGATTATGATAGGGAAAATGGGGATTAGAGGAAAATGGGATGTAGGAGGGAAATAGAAATTTAAATAGGAAGAGAGGTATGAATGTGTGAGATGATGACAAAGGGGAGAGAACGCGGGATGGGGACAAGCGTACCAAAAATTGGTGTCTACATTTACCCCTTTTTTCAAGTGGTCTCGCATTAAGCAAACCTTGAGACAAAAAGAAGAAGTGATTTTAGTCTTTTATTTTACCAAATGACCCCTAAGGCTACGGCACATCGCTCGGGAAAAACCTAAGTGCTCACTCAAGCGCACAAGGGTACCAGGTCCCTCTTTTATAAAAGCTTTGTTAAGGAGTTAACATGATAATCACATACATAAATATATTCCAGATCCATAATAACAATGCAGTGATAACCTAGAAACAGATCTAAATCATAACCATATGCAATAATAACTTATACAAGAATTAAGATTAGGTTTACCATACAAGAACCAGTCACAGATATGTCAACAAGTAATATCCAACCACATAGTTCCATTGTATTAATTATTGTAGAAACATAGAATCGAATAAATACATAATAGTGTCACCATAAGTCATGCACGCTCATAACTAGCATCATAACACTAACAAAGCGTGGATATCTATATCTAAACCATGTAAATCAATACATATTTATAGGTAGTGGGGACTTGCCCTTAACTACTCGTGCACTCTCCAAAATTGGCTTGTAGTCATTTTTATGTGCTTTTAGAATAACACTCTAATCCCATGCGTGCCACCTATCACTAGTGGGTGTTGGGCGCTCACCGAGGCACTTGCAAAGCCCGAGCCCCTCCTTTATGTGAGCATTGTGAGATGATATTGCCATTGACAGAAAATTAGATGCAGAAAGGTAAATGATCATGCATTCATTCTGAGAGCATATGATGAGCTATTATACTAACATACCCATTTAGATAACAAGAGAAACATCATCTAGTGAGCAGATCTGATTCATAACATAAGGAAAAGACACTAGGTTGCACCCATGAACAATATATTCAGAACAAGAGACATATATTTATATTGATCATAGTTCCAGTAACCACATTACATTCACAAGGGTCATAACAAACCAAATGTATCAATATAGATCTAACTCATGCATCATAAATTCTAGCTATGCTTCCCTTATTACAATGATTATCATAGACCCATCCCTCTAGATATACTACCATTTCTACAGTCCTCTAAAGAGAACCCCCCTAGAACCTCCTAATATTCCCACAAAGCTTCACTTCCATCCTCTCTATGATGATCTTGATGCTTCTCTCTATCCCCGTCCATGTGTGTCCATGTATGTCTTTTCTTTGCTTGAGCATCCCTATAAATAGGCTTAATACCCACCGCCATGCCTTCCTCCAGGATCAAATCAAATGCCAACTGTCCCTGTGGTCCTCCAATGAAGCATGTTTGTTCTGATCCGAGCTCTCCACTTTCTGCAATGATGTCTTCCTTGAAATATTCCATGCGTGGAATATTCTTTCCTTGACCACCAAGTCGTCAGGCTTGCACCTTATCCACTCCACACGTCTAGTCGAGTCAATTTTTTCCTCGGTGCTTCTTGGAATGTTGAATATGGCTAAGTCCGAGATCCTTTCCTTTGTTGCCTTGCACGTGGGCCGTGGTTTCTACTAAACCCCGCCTAAACCCTTGTCCTACGTGCTTTTACCCCATGCGCCCTTTTCCTCATTGGTCTCATGCACGTGCACGCGCCCTTTGGTACTTAACCAATATTCTAAGGCCCAAAATCACCCAACACTAAGTTTGTTCTCCATCCTCGGAAACATCCTCTCTTAAAGAAATAAAGAATGACTGGGACTTTGAATGGTTGGAATAAAGAATGAAGAAATGAAGAATGAGAAATGGAAGAAATAAAGAATGGAGGAATGAAGAAGAATTTGTTTATTGCTAAAGGATGAGTGGGAAATCCTTCCTTATATCTGCCTCAATCTTATCCCTGTGCATCCACTTCACCCTACGCCTATTGATAGAGGTCACCTACTAGGGTGCTTACCTCATCAAAACTTAGTTCATCATCCTTAGCATTCAACATGCTCACAATGTTTTCCAACTATTTGCTAAGGTCGTCCAGTGCATCCATCCTATGGGTGATCTGGGGATATAATTCCTTGAGCTAGTTTTTGATCGAGCCCCATAAGGTCTCAATGGCTTCTGACTTCTTCTCTACTTCGGCCAGGATCTTATCTCACTCGCCCTATTTCCCTTATTTTTCTCCTGAAACTCCTTGAGATCTGCCTCATGTGTAGCAACTAGAATGCTTGCTACTCTATCTCTATCAGCGTAATTATCATAAGCAACTTCAACTATCCACGCGGTGGTCTTTATAGTGGCAAGGAGCTTAGTGTACCAAGTGACTATCTCCACAACCTTATGCTTTTCCTCTTTCTCCTGGCGCATCAATGCCTCTTCCGCTGACTCTAAGGCGAGTGGTTGCCTTTCCATTGTAAGGATGCGAGTCAAGTATTCCAAGCATTACAAGGTCGACTCGTATTTTTGTTTAGGCGGGTTCAGATTTGGATGCTTCAAGATAATAGCATTTGTAATCATCTCAATTTTCTTGTATACCTTATGCACCTTTGTCTTTTCCTCCTTCAGCTTATGCCTTAACTATGCGCCGATCAGCTCTTCCTACTCGCTAGATCCTTGCTCTTTTCAATGAGCTCCTCATTTTTCTTCTCCAATTCTCCTTCTAGGAATCTCACCCTATCATTCCTCCTAAAGATTCTTGCCTCCACCTCAACCGACACCTTGTTGAGTGCATTTGACTTGCTCATCTAATAGTTGTTGAGCATTTACCAGTGGGTTTATTCCTTTGTTCTCTGGTACCTTCATCAGTGCCCCTTGGCTTACTTCAAACTCAGGTTCATCGATGTGGGACTCAAATGCCCAAGATAACATTTTCTTGGTTTGGGGGTACACGCCCTCTTCCTCGAACGAAGACCATGTAATGAGTTGGTCTGTAGGCACGGTACTCTGGAAGCATGCACACAATACCTTACTTGGATCATTTATGTATCTCATCCCTTGCCCTTGCACCACTACCACACCTTTTCCTCCCATGCGTGCTGCTTTTGGAAAGCTCACTGCTAGGCTGGGATCCCCACCCATGCTCCCATACTCTTTTCCTATGCTTTCCTCCTCTATCTCCTTTAGTATCTCATCAATGCTTTGCTCTACTTCCTGCTCCACTAACTTCTCTATTATGCATGTTACTTCTCTTTCAATGGCCTCTTCTATCAATTCCTTAGTGAGGTTGGGGTCTTCTAATCCTTAGTATTTACTTCTTCACTCTCCACTTTTCCTTGAGCGCCTTCCTCTTCTCCACCCTTTTCATCATTTCCTTCATCCTCAAAGTCGTGCACCTCATACACCGGATGGTATTGAGCCTCTTCGTGCTTGTCATCATCCCTTTCGCCTCTGCGAGCCTCCGGTGCTCTGTTTCTTCCAAGTCTACCTCCTCTACTACCTTTTGTTTCTTCCTAACTGGTGACTCTAGAATAGGAGACTCTTCCTTTTCTTCTTCTTCTGCAGGCGACTCCTTCCTTGGTGATTCCTCTTATGCAGGAGGCTCTTCTTGCTCTGGTGTCTCTTCCTTAGGTGACTTTTCCTTTTCCTTAATAAGGGACTTCCTCCTCCATGCATATGTACTTGGCTTGGCGCCTAACTGACTGGCGTGCCCAAAATTGTGTGTGTTTGCACACTTGGTGCTTTATTCGGCGCCTCTTCCCTCTCCCTCTTTCTTGGTGCGACCTTCTTTCTTCCGATGGGGTCTTCTGGGATGGAGACGCACTCTCCAAGTAGGCGCCCTTCTCATACTTTGGCCTGATTCACAAGTATACCATCGTCGTGGTCCTTCCAAAGAATTGGCAACGTCACCAGTTTTTGTCATGTGCACCTCATGGGAGACATACTTCTCCACATAAGCACACTTCTTGGGATATACTAGCTTTCTTTGTAGCTCACGGTGGTCTTGGTCCACCTCGTTGAGGTCAAACCTTAGTCTTTTTTGCTTCTTTAAAGTGATTGACCCCTGCCTGAAAGTATTGCACGATGAAAGAGAAAGGTATCTTGCACCATGGACTCTTGGTCCCATCTATCAATGCAAATCTATCAATGTAGAAATGTTGGTAGATAGCAAACTCGGCCTCTCCTTGTACTAGTGTTGGCAATTGTTTGGGTATCCTCCATTCAGCTCTGAACGCATCGTGTATCCTCTTGTACCATTTCTCCAGGCGCGCCTTGTGGGCGGCCGTCATGGTGTCACAAGTGTATTTTTCAAATCTTTTTGTGGGGGAAGGGTCTTCATCTAGATATTCCCATACAAACTTCTTTGGCCCATCGAGCACTCCAATCTCTGAGAAGACAATGGTGAGGAGGACATTGCAAACATTATCTTCTCTCCTTCATGCGTGACACTGATGATTTCTTCTACAATGAAGGCAGACAGGTTATAGATGGTTCCTTTCGCAATCTTCGGCACACATTCAACCAAGCCTTATTTATCTGTGTCCACCTCTCTTGCCCATTCAACTTGGATACCAAGTGTGTTGTCATTTCATCACTAGGTCGGAGATATCTGAAATATTGAAGTAACGAGACCCCTTCTTATAGTCATAAGTTTGGATTGTCTCCTTAATGGCTTCCTCTTCATCACGGCTCCCCTTTGCAGACAAGGCCAATAAATTTAGAGATAAGTTGGAGAGTTATGTGCATTTTATGGCCTGTAAAGTAGAAGTGGTCCTCGTGCACACGTGACATCAACCATTGGTATAGACACTCAGGCTTGCCAAAATAAGGCAACTCATATAGCTATAACAACCTGACCTTCTCTAATTTTACCTTTGCCTTATCACCATAGATCAACATTCATTCTGGTGTCCTATTATCCGTCAAAGCGAACTAGTTCTAACGTCGTCTCCTTCTTTGTGGTGCTTATGCGGTGGTTATAGTCACTCACGGCCATCTTCCTCATGTGGGATACCCACTCTTTTCCAAGTAACACTCCATCTGGGTATTGCATCTCCACATACCACTCCTCGTTAAAACTAGTGGTGGCAATCTATTTTCCCTTGCCCTTACCCTTCTTTGGTGAAATGGTTACCTTCTTTGGTGCCATCTTCTTATCGGGTTAAAAAAACTCTTCCTTGCTCCTCTTCCTCACTCTGCTCAAATATGTGGCTCAACTTTGCGAAAGAATCCTTCTACTCATGTGCCCTAGCTGCAGAACCCTAACCTAGAAAACTCTTCCACAAGACGACGTACTCCACTGAAACCTCCCTATGCTCGTGTACTCCTTCCACTCTGGTTCACAGATCACCCTAGTCACGCACTTAGATTATTATGATTCTTCCTTCGAACAAATATTTATTCATGGATGTTCTTCAATATCATGATAACAAGGTAAATAATAATGTGCCGATCCTTTACTTATATCTTTTTACCTATCTCTTGTAATAAATGTTATGCCACCTACCAATGTACTTAGCATTAAATGTGGATTTTTCCACTAAAGCCGACCTTAAGCGCTCTTTCCCACGTGCTCAATCTTGCAGAATATCCTTACAACCTTCCGGCATGCAAAAATCCTTCTTCGATCGAAGACTCTTACGCGTGTGCTTGCATGCATCAAGGCACTTCTTCTGCCCTTGACCTGATTTTTCCCTCGCCTACCTCATGTTATTCCTACACTTCTCATCCCTTGTACGTGGTCTTTGTAAAGCTATCCTGACACCAAAATTCCTTGTCCACCTTTTCCACATGTGTTCTTCCACCCACACGCCTTCAATCCGGGCCATCGAAACACAACTTCCACTACCATTTTTATTTTACTTCACACTACCACCCCACACAAAAATAGATGTGTGGTCCTCTACGCATACACACCTTTTGAAAATAATAAGTGGTTACCAGTGCACAAGGTGCGCAAAACAACACAAATATAAGAGAACAAGCAACGAGAAAGGGAAACACGAGGAAAAGAAAATGCATAAAAGGAAATCCTAGGCTAACTGACAATATTGCCTTATTTACAAACACGGGAAGAAGACTTATTTATAGTAGGGCTTCACTACTCCCATTGAAATGACTCCGGTACCCTCATTTCATCCAAAGTAGCTTATAACTAACAAGCACCTAAGTCAAGGATGTACGAGATGATATATGGCCCTAACCAATGGACTTTAGTTTCCCAGGATGACACAGAAACTTGGAATCATATAACAAAACCATCTGCCTAACATTGAATTGTTTGTTTTTGATATGATGATCATGTCATGCATTTTGTTGTGCCTTTTCAATCTTTTGACTCCATCTAGCAAGTGATTGCCTTTCGCCTAGTTGTATTAACTTCTCCATGCGCTCTTGAATTTCTTATTCATCAGCTAACCCTCCTGCGCACATAATACACAATTATGGTAACATGAATTCAACTAGAAAAACAACCTCCACACCAAACACCAACTAAAATGGTGTGGCTTTGTTCAACCTCTTATAGGTTGTCCTGTATGCCCATAAGATGGTGATACCTTGTCATCCCAATCTTGTCTTCCCACATCACAAATTTTAGTTAATGTGTGACTTAGAATTTTGTTAAATACCTCAGCAATTCCATTAGCTTGTGGGTGATATGGGGTAGTCTTATGATGGGCCACCATGAACTCTGCCAACAAAATCCTGACTGTTTCATTCAAAAATGTGTACCCTTGTCACTAGTCAAGCTTAAAGGACATCCATACATGTTGATTATGTTCTCCCATAAGAATCTAGTAGTTTTCGCTATTGTATAGTCCCTTATAGGCATTTCCTCCGCCCACCTTGTTAAGTAATCAGTGCAAGTGATGATATAACATGAACTAGTCCTTCACGTGACAGTGAAATTGGTCCTACAAAATCAATGGCCCATTTTTCAAATGGTTTCGTCAAGCTATCGGCCTCAAGGGCATTTCATTCCATCTTCTCGGCTTCCAAGGTGTTCGATAATGGTCACAATCCTTGCAAAACTCAATGCAATCTTGGTATATACTTTCCCACCAAATCCTGTGAGTAGAATCTTCCACGCGGTGGTATTCCCTACATAGTGCCCTCCTGCAATCCCACCATGTGCTTCTTCCATGATTACAATGCGCTCATGTTCTAACACGCATCGGCACAGAACCTCATCACGACCTAACTTGTATAAGTATCCGCTAATTAGCATTTAGAGTGCGACATGTATAGCTAACTGCTTTCTTTCTAAAGCTTTCATTTCTTTCTTATTGCCACACCCATTTTGAGAAACACATTAATATATTCTAAGTCAGAGGGCATGCGCCACAACCTAAATATTTACACATTTGGCATAACATCCTCAATACTCTACACGTCCTCTCCTAAGTCAATTCTTGACAAATGGTTAGGCCTTGAGTTACTCTTTCCTGGTTTCACAACAACTGTAAACTCAAACTCTTGAAATAACAAGACCCACCGACATATGTGCCCTTGCAAAATGGGCTTGTTCACTAAGTACTTCAAGGCCATGTGATCTGTGTAAAATATAAAGGGTGTTGCTAGCAGATATTGTCTGAACTTATGCAACGTGTAGATCATCGAAAGTGCTTCGTGCTTAGTAGTGGTGTAGTTTTGTTCTGCGTGTTAACTTCCTACTTGCAAAGCAAAGGGGGTGATCAACAATCCCTTCTCTAGGTTGTGCTAGGATACGCTCCGATAATGGTTGTCCCCGAGGCAGGCATTACATGCACATGGAAAGGTTTATCCCAAGAGGGAAACCATAATATGGGTGTAGTGATAATTCTATCCTTCAAAGTGTCAAATGTCACTGCTGCGCCTCTCCCCAGTGAAAGGCACTCTTGTGTTTTAGTAACTTTTCCAATGGCGCGATGATCTTGGCATACCCCTTGATAAAATTTTAGTAGTATCCCATATGCCCAAGGAATCCGCTTGTGACACTCGACTCTGACTGGTAGGCTCCCCTAACCCCACAATAATAACAACTTTGGCGGGATCCACCAAGAAACCTTCCTTACATATAATGTGCCCCAACAGGGTCCCAAATGGAGTAGCAAAAACACACTTCTTAATGTTGAGGGATATCCTCAACTGCCGACATCTCTCAAACATCAGTCTCAAATTATCACAATGGTCTTTCACTAGTCCATACACCGTCCAGTCATCAAGGTAGACTTGCAGAAACTTATGGATAAAATCCTGAAATGCCTGGACCACTATGCGCAAAAACACAACCGGTGCATTCTTTAGTCCAAAAGGCATGACCATATAGGCAAAACTTCCCCATTCAGTGGTGAAATTTGTCTTTTCTTGGTCTTCTTTAGCAATTCTAACTTGATGGTATCCTAAGAATCCATTCGTGAAGGATAGATTTCACGCCTAACCACTCCCTCCAGAATATCCTCAGTAAAAGGGGTTGGGAAATGATCAATTACACATACCGCATTCAAGTCCTTGTAGTCAACACAGATCCTTATCCTTCCATCCTTTTTAATACTGATGACCATGGGGCTTACCCATTTTGATTCCTCCACAACTTCAATGATGCCTGAAGCTATCATTTTGTTTATCTCCTCCTTAACCTTGACATGAAGATTTAGATTCATTTGATAAGGCCTTTTCTGGACAGAGTGCACATACCTTCTTTCAACTTGATCTTCATCTCCCCAAGGAGTGGTGAACGCCTTTAAGCTCATGGTACCCACATGGAAATAAATCCTAAAACTCGCGTAAGAGATCAATGATTTTCAAAACTTCCTTCTTCGACCAATAGTCTCCAATAGTGGCCTCCTTAGGTTCAGCCTCCGAACCAATGTTAACCTTATTTGTTTTAGGGGTTCATGGTAGGCACGCACTTGCTCATCAAAGCAATATCAACAACTTTGCATACCTTTAGTATGGTTAGCATCCAAACTCTCCATCTCTTCACCATCTATTACGTAGAACATCTTTCCCTTTTCTTTCTCTATGTATGCACACTCAAGTTGCATCTCTTCTAATTCTTCTTCATCAAAGCGTCTCCAGACTAGGTTCACCCAATAGTTCCAATATCCTATCCTCCACCATAGCACTATCTCCCATCGTAAGGTGCTTGAAAACCTATAATGCCTTATCCACTGATGGTTTAGTACTTTAGTACTCAAAAGCTTGAAGGAGATCATCCATCAACTCCCGCCAATTCTCCCTATGCGGCGGCGCTCTCGAGTGAATGTACCATGTGCGCATGCATAGAGATTGCAAGGTGGAAAACAAATTATGCACCCATAAGGAAGGTGGCAAGGCCTCTGTGCCTTCCATCCATGCTTTTTAACATGCTTGGATGTGAAACGAGGTGGGTTCCTTCCCATGGTAGTATTATATAGTGGGTGCATTTCTTCGGGATAATCTTACAGAGAAGGCAATTCTCACCTCGCGCCACTCTAAAAGGCTATTGTGATGGGTCGCCACCAGCACGCTGCGGTCCCAAGCAAGTTATAGTTGAGCATCTTTCTTCTTTTGACCTCATTTCTCCATTGATCCTCCATTTTTCGCAAGAAATCATCAAGGTTGGTCCCTCCAGAGTAAGTTGGCAATTTCTTCCCTCCCAGGCACCTGATTGAGCGTGCCTTCATTACCCTTGTAACAAAACCTCTTAGTTTTCACCCAATTAACTCATAAGTCTCATGCGCCAAATTGTGTCACACGCCCCACTAGTTGTATCACTCATGGACCGAGCATCTTCAAACGGATAACTCTTGTAGGGTGAATTACCTCAAGGTCCCTGATAGAGCGCACATAGATCCTATCAAGCATTTCTTCTCCCAAGGGCTCAATATATGGTGTTGATTTTCCATCGTTTAAGGGGATGATGACATGCTCCTCCTTGTTTTCAAAACTTATGTATCCCTTGTTGAACATTAGGTCAACATTATTCTTGTAACACTAGGGGCTCCCAAGTAACGCTGGAAAGTTGTCTACCTTGGCTAGCACTAAGACTTGAAATCCCCAATGAAATTTGCCCCTTGGATAGTGATAACAACATCCTTCAAAACACCAATGGGCATTGTATTTGTCTTGTTATCCATATACAACACATTCGAAGATGGTTGTAATGGGGCCTTCCCATTTGATGTCATGCATCTAGGGTGAGAACATTGACCTTCGTGCTGTGTCAATCAAAATATTTCTCAGGAGCCACCCATCTACAACAACATTCAAGGTAATCTCCTTGTCATAATCAAGGTTGTGGGGAGGAAGGTTAGCATGCATAACCTACCTCTCACGCCCTTCTCCAACAGTGTGATACCTTTCTCCGGTACCTTCTCCTAGTAAGGGAATGATATTCTCTTACCTCAACATCTTGCATACTTCTCTAACATCATCCAAATCCTTCTGTGGAGCCTCAACATTCTTCCTTTGCTCTAACTATCTTGAATGCTCTTTCAGGAACTAGATCTCTCCTTGTAGGCTTTGAATCACATCCATGGTTTCTTGATACACTTCCTTTTGATGAGTAGGGTTCGGATATTTTCCATGCACCACCTCTTCTCTAACAACTAGTGGTCTTTGCCTTGGTACTTCCCTCACACGCATAGCCTCAGCTCACATCGTAACCAATACCGGTTCTAGTTCTGACTCGCGCTCCACTCTTAGCATCTATTGTGAATTAGCCTTCTTTATACTCACCATCCCGACGCCTTTGTATTTCTAATGCTGCTGGCTCATGTGCTCAAATAACTTTGGGTACTCCTCATACTTGTGCTTCTTTCCACACCACGAACATTATAGTAGATCAGGGTACTCATGCTTGTAGTGCTCCGTAGACCCACATTTGTAACAAGTTCCACACAGAACACTCTTCTTCCTTCTCCGTGGTCACTACGACCATGAAATCCTCCTTTGAAACTTCTCCCACGTGCCCCACCATCATGCACCCTTCATAGTGATGACCATCATCCTTGGAATTGCTTGCATGAGGTTGGTTTGACACACAACAATATCAATAATCATGTATCTAGTCAATTAACCTATTATCCTTGGTGTCATGGGTAGTAGAGGTGCAAATCTTGTAATATCATGGCATATTCTTACGGATTGCACACTACAACAAGGTGGGCACCTACTTGCATCATGATCTCCATGGCAAATTTCATAAATCCACTTTCATGGTGCATACCGATCTCTCGGGGACAGTTGTCCTTTCAGATGCCCCTCTACCTCACAATCCGTATACCATAGACCACCTGCGAGTCTCATGCCCCGAGTTATAGATAGCTTCTCCAACTACTTCACCATTACAACAATCTCGAGCCTTAAGAAAGGGATACCACCAGTATCAACGCTTCGATGACCTCAAGTGTGCAGAGTAGCCTCCAAGGCCTCGGGGTCAATGAAAGTCTTGTGTGAAAGTGCTCTTCTAAATGGTGTTATCAATCCTCTAATAAACCACTGAGCATGCTGAGAGGGGTGAATATCATAGGATAGCTTTGATAAGAGAGTCTTGAAATGCACGTCATACTCCCACACACTCTCTGCCATTCCTTATTGGATCTCCTTTAGTGTGTTAATGCTCTTCTGTTCAAACTCAGGGATATGGAACTCAGCTAAGAAGGCATTCCGCAGTGCGGTGTAATCCACCACCAGTCTCGATGGGGGTCATACTTTGATACCTAGCTATGCACGTGTCCCTACAATGTCATTGCAAACTAACTTGCCTTCCGCTCGGGGTAGTGATCCCCTTTGTGTGCCATAACAATTCACACTTGTGTACATGCTCTGCAATATCCTCAACACCTTTGTAGTTTGACACATGTAAAGACATCTCAAAAACACTTCTTTGAGTGCAATTGAGGTCCTTGTCCGCTGACCCATAACCTTGATTCCTCTAGTTTTACCTCCACCACCAGATCTACTAGATCCACCAGGTCCTGATCCCTAGATCCTCCCGATCTCTATAGATCTCCCAGTCCACTGTGTCCTTTAGCTATTATACCACTAGATCCACCTCTTGTTCTTTGAAGTCTAAAGTGGTCATGCCTAACATTCCATTAAACTACACGCCAATAGTTTGTGATATTGCTCCACTACTGGGATGTGTATCCCGTGCCACTCCTGTAGACGTGATACCTAAACTTTGCGTACTCACACTTTGCCTAAAAATCCCTCCAAACACAGAATTTTTGTGTGGCCATAGATGTCCCAAACTAGAAATTATATTGCCTAGGTGTAGATCGGTCACTTTCCCACCGATACCAACTGGGTTAGCAATACTTATCTCTTGATATGGAAGACTAAGCGCCAGGGGTTAGTCACCAAGTGGATTCAGATGCGCGTCGATGACTCTCCTTTCTCCAAGTGATGAATTCTCATCGAAGCCAAGGGGATCTCTCTTATGTGCTTACCAAGATGGGGTAGCACAGATTGCTTAGGCTCCATGTCCTCCGCGTGAACCTCAATTCCTTCCCACAACGTTTGCCTCCATAAATCCATCACTCTAGCAACCTCGCGTTGTCTAGCCAACTCCCTTTCACTCGCTTCACTATTTTGAGTCGTCTCTCCTCTCTTTCTTTTCGGCCTTAATGTCTCGCCATCTTCCTCCACCCTAGCTTCCTTGCCCAATGCTTATAGAAGCTTTAGCCGACCATAGGGAATGCCTCCAAACTCAACGTAATGATTAAGATCTTCATAGCCAATGGGATAACTCGTAAAAATGATCCCCTAGGTTCCCTTAGGAACTTAAACTCAGCAACCTAAGGACAAAAATACGTAGAAATAACGTATTCCAGGGTATAACTGGTCAACACTCTCTTCCACCAATGATCAATAACACGCGTCCAAGTCAAATCAACATCATACAACCTCTGATATTCATCTTGGGTCCAAATGTGAGATCTATAGTACCAACTTGATCTAGATGCATATACGGAAAGCCATTCATACAACTCTATTGGAAAGTAGCAAAAGAAGGTCTCATATAGCTCATGATACAAGTGTTCTTCTACCCATTTGTGTGCATCAAACTTAGGTCCAGTACTAAATCTTTGAGAAAACTCATCCTCTGTGCTCTTAAACCATGCTTCAACATTGTCCAAGGTCAAGCGCTTTGTCATCACACATCATTCTCACAACAACTTCAAAAATAGGTCCCGACAACGAAACCAAGATGTAGTCATTTTTATGTGACTTTAGAACAACACTCTAATCCCATATGCGTCAGCCTATCACCCAACGGGTGTTGGGCGCTTACCCGAGGCACACGCATGTGCCGAGCCCCTCCTTTATGTGAACATTGTGAGATGATATTGCCATTGATGGAAAATTAGATGCAGAATGGTAAATGATCATGTATTCATCCTGAGAGCATAAGATGAGCTATTTTACCAACATACCCATTTAGATAACAAGAGAAACATCATCTAGTGAGCAAATCTAATTTATACCATAAGTAAAATACATAGGGTTACACACCATGAACAATATATTCGAAAAGAGACATATATTCATATTGATCATAGTTCCAATAACCACATTACATTCATAAGGGTCATAAAGACCAAATGTATCAATATAGAGCTAAATCACGCATCGAAATTCTAGCTATGTTTCTCTTATTACAATGATTATCACAGACCCATCCCTCTAGATATACTACCATTTCTACATAGTCCTCTAAAGAGAACCCCAACCCCTAGAACCTCCTAATATTCCCCCTTGAGCTTCACTTTCCATCCTCTCTCGTGATGATCCCGATGCTTATCTCTATCCCTATCCATGTGTGTTCATGTGTGTCTTTTCTTTGCTCTAGAGCATCCCTATAAATAGGCTTAACACCCACCACCATGCCTTCCTCCAGGAGTAGATCGAATGTCAAGTGTTATGTGGTCCTCCAATGGAGTGTGCTTGTTCTAATCCAAGCTCTCTAATTTTTGCAATGATGTCTTCCTTGGAATATTCCATGCATGGAATATTCTTTCCTTGACCACCAAGTTGTTAGGCTAGCACCTTATCCACTCTGCACGCTTAGTCAGGTCATGCTTTTCCTCAGTGCTTCTTGGAATGCCAAATATGGCTAAGTCCCGAGATCCTTTGTTTTGCCTTGTGTGTGTGCCGTGGTTTCTACTAAATCCTACTTAAACCCTTGTCCCGTGTGCTTTTACCCTACACACCATTTTTCTCACTTGGTCCCATGTGAGCACGCACCCTTTCGTACTTAGCCAATATTCGAGGCCCAACAAGGCTACATGCTAAGAATAGTCATGCACCACAACAAGATAATTACAAAATCATGCAAGCTCGATAATAATAGATTATCTAATAATAACTATAGTTCTAATCCTATTAATAGCCCCAAAACCATGCATGTTATTTGGTCTTCCACTTGTCCAAAAATAACCTTTGTGTGCTCTCCAAGTCTTCTAACAAAACGTGCTCCACACTCAACATCTGTATTTAGCCTCATATTAAAAACCAACTAAGTCCTAAATTCATGCTTTCCCAGTGCGCCTTGTTCCACTATACTTCTGCGCGTACTACATGCCCTATGTGCACATGCCCAATCCTTATGCGACTTCAATACTTAGGCTATAATTCATCCCAACATTACCCCACACTTGCTTCATTGTCATCCTCGATAATGGGTAACCATGATCCATCTTTCCATGAATAAAGAATAAGGAATGAAAGAATAATAGTACACAAAGAATGAAAGAATTCTTGGGCGCTCTATCCCTTTCACAGGTAGAATTAACTCTAGATACTTACTCGTATATCTACTTCTAACTCGCTCCAATTATTGAGCGCATTATTAGTTTTGTCTAGGATATCCTGTAAGTACCCCATCCATCTCATCCAAAGTCATGTTCTCTCCTTCATTCTGCAATACCCGAGAACATTCGCGGGCTTGAGACCATCCCATCCATGACATCCAATCGCCACGTTATTAATTTTCCAATTTCCTTGATATTTTCCTTATAAGTGTCCTAGGTTGTTACAAGTGCTTTGTGCTCCTCTACTACCAAAGTGAGCCTCTCCTCACGCCCAAGTGTCTCATTCTTCACTTCCTTAAGGACCTCATTCTCCTCTATCAGGGTCCTTGTCCTGATTATGATTTCTAGATTTGCACACATGTTTAATGCCAAATCCACCTTCTTCAATTCATCCTTCAATATCTGTAGTATAGATTCATACCCTGTTATCTTGCGCGTAATCATGGCCTTTACTTTCTCTACTCGTGCCGTAACATCCTTTTGTTTTGGCATGCACACTAGACCTTCATCTATTACCATAAAAACTAGGGTGAGCAAATAATTCGTAGCAGATTGGAACTTCTCTAGAACTTTACTTTCCAGATGCGGCTGGCCTTCATAATCTCATCCCCTATATGCTCTACCATACTCAAGATCGTATGCACCTTCACCTTAGCTTTCCCCTTTTCCTTTGTCAGGTGTTTGATCTCAATATATTTATCTTTTCTATCTTCTAATAAAACCTAAATAGTTGTCACTTTATTTATGTTTCACCGCACAACCTCTGCAGACACCTTTGTCAGTGCATTACTCACCTACTCGTTCGACATCTGAGTGGGCTTAATAGTTACATGGTGCGAGTGAGGCACTTTCTTCATTCTCTGTGAGACGCACGATTATTTGCACACATCAAAATCAAGCTCATCTATATGAGTTTGCATACTTCATGACAATTGCTTACATGTGCGTGTGGTCACCATTTCAGAATCCATCAACTCCCAACCATATAGCTCCTTAAGTTCCAATGTACTTTGGAACCTAACGCATATGATTTTGGTTGGGTCATGTATATAGCCGGCCATAGGAATCTCATATGTTCTCGTTGATTAGAGAATACTTGTTAGATATCACACAAGAAGTCCGCGGGAGCAGAGAGAAGGTCGGGATCGGGCGTGGAGGGACGGGAAGAACTCATGTGTGGAGGGCAAGTTCATCATTCAAGACTTAGCTAATTTTGAGTATGAAGGCCTATTTTTGGAAGATGGCGTGTGGAACACACCAACGATGCAAAGACGTGTATGCCACACATTGTCTATCTTTAGAGTATCAGATTGAAGCATTTTACATGGACACAAGATAAAAATAGGATTGTCACTTTAGTTAACTGTAAGAAGTCTATAGATAACACACTTACATGTGTGGTTATGCCTATAAATGGTGCATGGCTATTAATAGCATGCGACTTATTTCTAGAATAGATAAGTGGTGAAGGGAAAGTCCCCACCCTATATATATGATATGAATCACATAGTAGTAGTGTATGTGTGGTGGAGAGATGGATGTATGAAGGTATAGAGATATGTGTATATGATTGGATTATTGTATCAGATCCATGTGTGCATTGGTATAGATTGCCATTATTGTAAGGAGCTTTTATGTTTATTAATAGATGAAAGATATTGGTCAAACCTAAGTGTCATTCCTATGTGTAATTGAGTAGTGCATGTTCTTGATTCAATCATGATTATTTTTTTAAGCTTCTTCTTTCATAAATCTGAATATGACATGCGTTGTAGAATGATGGATTAGTTAGGAATCTATATGTTTCTTCCTTCATCATGCTAACATCCTGCTACAACAACCCTAAAGAGGGACCTGGTACCTTTGCACGCTTTGGGTGAGCACTTAGTCTAGGCTGAGTGATGTGTCAACGCATCTAGGGTGTTATTTAGTAAATTCTAGGGTGTATCATTGGTTCCAAGTTGCAGGACCTCTTTTTGATTGTTTTCAGGATGGTTCGCGATGAAGACGTGCGGTTAACTCTAAAGCAAGTATTGAGGATTGGATACACGATCCGGAGGAAGAATATGCACGCGCAGTTCAATAGTGGATTTGAGTTTAACGCACATACTTGGGAGAAAGAATCAGTATGACAACCTATATGAGAGCTTTTTCACTATCTTTCTAGTAGAACTATACGAGTGGTTTATGCTTATGCATCTTAGCGGAATTCGAGGTATCACGCACTTGTCTGCAGACACGGGAAGAATTTCGTGCCCTTTATGATGCTGATCTACTCGGACTCGCGTTGTGGATATGTGGTTTGAGGATTGGATACACGATCTGGAGGAAGAATATGCACGGCGGTTCAATAGTGGATCTGAGTTTAACGCACACACTTGGGTAGAACAGAATTTGTATGACAACCTATATGAGAGCTTTTTGCTATCTTTCTAGTAGAACTATACGAGTGGCTTACTGCTTATGCATCTCAGCGGAATTGGAGGTATCACGCACTTGTCTAGACACATGAAGAATTTCAGGCCCTTTATGATGTTGATCTGATCTGGACTCGCGTTGTGGATATGTGGTTTCATGGTGTTCTAAACAGTTATATTCTAGAATATTCAATTTTGACGTATTCTTTCCTGGAGGTAGCTGAATTCTAGTTTTTGCGGTATCCAAGAGGAGTATATTTGCAAGGTATTCCACTGGTGATCAAGATCTTGATGGTAACTTTGAACCTAGAGAGTAAACCGATGGCTAACTAAACTTCACCATGCACGAGGGCAAGAATAGGTTTGGTGAAAGATGGCATAGACTTGTGGCAGAGAGGCACATATAAGAGAGGCGGCTTAAGTATAATGAGGCATGCAAGAGGGAGATAGAGAAGCAACGTTTCATTACAGAAAGTATGGCATTAAGGAGAGAGATGGCTCATGAAGGATTTATAGCTCACATAGAAGACGTGGAGTCGAGCATCAGGAACTCCCCATCTTGGAAAACATGACAGAGATCCCCCCTGGCCTCACATAGAAGTGTGCTAGTAGAGACTACCTGGGCCGCAGCACACATCTTAATCCACCTGGTGACCTAGCCCTTGTGCTTGGTTTTCCAGATCTAGTATGACAAGTAACCAACAAGATAACTTGGGAAGTAGGAGAGCAGGAGTAAGTCAGGAGTAAGTACATCAATGGTAGGATAGACGACTTCAATGATATTTGGAGGAACATTCTTAGGTGCATCATCCACATAGAACGTGAGTGCAGAATGTTGGATTCACCTCTGGAAGTGGAACTACCTCACAAATTATAGGGGTTCAATATAGTACTACTGTCGGAGCATAGGGGAGTACATCTATAGGTCCTATTCTAGCTACAAGTGGAGGATTAGGAGGTATAGGTGGTTCTAGTTCTGGTGGATCTGGTGGTTTTGGAGGCAGAGGGAACACAAGAGGTTCTGGATCAGGTGGTCAAGGTCCATGTAGCAACCACAAAATATCTATATGGAGATGTCTCTTCGTCTCCCAAAATATAGAGGTATAGAGGATGCTTTGTCGAACATGTGCATATGTGTGAAATCTTGTGGCGTGCTAAAGGGATCACAACTTGAGTGAAAGGCAAGTCAATTTGCTACTACATTATAGGGACGCACACACAACTGGTATAGGAAGTTTGACCCTGATCAAACTTGCGTGGATTATGCAACATTGAAGGATGCTTTCTTGAAAGAGTTCCATATCCTTGAGTTTGAGCAGAAAAGTATTAGTGCGCTCAAGGATATCAAGCAAGGCACTACTGAGAGTGTATGTGAGTATGATGCCCATTTTAAAACACTTCTATCTAAGCTATCTTATGATATTCACGTAAGCCAACATGCACAATGGTTTGTTGGAGGATTAATTACACTATTTAGAAGGGTGTTGTCACATAAGACATACATTGATCCACATGAAGCACTGGAAGAAGCTTTGCATGTTGAGGTAGTTGGGAGCATTGACACTGGCATTAGTCCATTCTTAGAGGCATAGATTGCAGCTATGGCAAAAAGTTAGAGAAGTTATCAGCAAATTCAGCCCATGAAATGTGCTCAGGAATTTGGTGTACAGATTGTGAAGTGGAAGGTCACACCAAGGATAGTTGCCCTCATAGATCTATACGCTCATTACTATTGGATTGTGAGATCTATCATTTGAATCATGATGCTAGTCACTTTGTCCTTTGTTATAGCGTGTGATAAGGAAGAATGTATCCTACTTTTGCAAAATTTGTCGATCCATGACCCATGATACTAAAGATTGTCGGTTGATTGGTCAGATCTAGGATGCTATAGACATTGGGGCATGACAAAGTGTAACAGATAATTCCAAGGGCAAGAATGAGCACCAGGATTGGGATCATAATCAAATGTGTTATGACAGGAATGAGGGGCATTTTGAAGGAGGTCGTGGAAGGGGATGTGGATATCATGGTAGATATGGAGGATGAGGTCATGGTGGAGGAAGAGGTGAGTTACCTTGTGAAACATGTTATACGTGTGAATCTCCTGACCACTATAGGCGTGAATGTCCTCAGAATATTACATGTTCTTTTTGTGGAAAGAACCATAGCTATAAAGAGTGCATGTACTTATATGAGCATTTGAGTAAGCACCATAAGTAAGAAAACAAAGGCGTCACGATGGTTATAATCCAACGTGCGATAGAAGATCAGTGGATGCCCAAGATAGTAGAAGGACCTGAGGCATTGAAAGTGAAGATTACTACACGAGCTGAAGTGGCGAACGCAAGAGAGGCATTGCACCAGAAGCCTACGATCACCAAGGAGGAGGTTTTGCATGCAAGGTACCCAGATCCTGCTCATCAGAAGGAAGTTTACCAGGATACCATGGAAGTACTAAGGAATATTCATGGTGAGATATAGTACTTAAAGGAGTAGAAGAAAGCATCAGAGACAGTCCAAAATGATATCGATGATCTAAGAGAAGTGTGCAAAATGTTGCGCCAAGAGAACATTATTCCATTATTAGGAAGTTGGTTAAAAGGGAACACTCCGCACACAAGTATTGAGACCAGATGACATATTTTACATACAAATCTTCCCCCTGATAGCATTGACTATGACAAGGAAATTACTCTAAATGTTGTTATGGATGGATGGTTGTTGAGCAATATATTAATTGATACAGGTGCAAAAGTAAATGGTCTTACATTAGATACATGGGTACAAATGGGGAGGCCTCCATTACAACCATCATCTAATGCATTGTTTATGTCAAAACTGGACTAAGGCCACTCCCATAAGAGGTTTGAAGGATGCATCTATAACCATACAAGGGGCCAAGTTCACGGGTATTTTGAGGTATTAGCACTTGTAAGTAAGAAAATTTTCCAGCCTTGCTTGGACGCCCTTGGTGTTATGCGAATAATGTTGACTTGAGATTCAATAAGGGGTATATCAGCTTTGAGAACAAGGAGGAAAGAGTTGTGATACCTCTAACAGATGGGAAGTCTACACCATATGTTGAGCCTCTAAGTGAGGAGGACTTAAACAGAATTTATGTACGCACTATTCAGACCCAGAGGTCAATGAGCCATCAAAAGAAGGCATCCTATAGTGGGAGGATTCTCATTCTATTAGTGATACTATGAGTATTGCTTGTGACAATTGGGCTCATGGTACATATGAACTAGTAGGGCGCAAGGTAAAAAGTGTGGTTGCGCGCAAGAATGGACTTCATTTGGTTCGATGGATAGGTAGCACAATACCTTGGTATACAAGGAGAAGATCTTCCTGTATTTTTGAAAGCCATGGAAACACAATGGACAGATCAAATTAAGAGAAGAGATATGTTAGTATATACCTTACATGGGACAACAACACGCTGGTGGGTAGTCCATAGAGATAATCTTATAAAATGGGAAGATATTGAAGTCACCTTATCTATTAGGTTTGTAAGGAACAATGCACCTACGCAGATCTGTAATTATCATGGTGATCAACCTGTTCAACATCACATTCAACAGTGTGAGAGACTCTAGAAAAGGGACATGAAGCATTACCACCTTCACTCTGGGTGCATAGATTATACTCTACTCTATAAGGATGCACACGCACCTGGTATGTATATGCAGAACTACATCGAGAGACTGGGAACTGGAAAAATTGAACTGCAGGAATGATCCAGACCTTTGACTACTTTTCTTCCCAACCTCCAATAGAAGAGGCATTAAAATTTGTCAAGCGCTTAACTATGGGAGATAGTGCAAAATCCAGAAGAGCATATTCAGGAATTATTTGGTGAGGCAGAGTCCAGAGCGTGTTTTGAAAGGGAAGAAGAAATGGACTCCATACTACTTGAACGTGCTTGCCTTGAGAAAGAGAAAGGAAAGATGGTTTACATCGTGGATGATGAGGAAGTTGAGAACCTAGATATTGAACATTCACAAGGGGTGCGTGAGGTCTTGGACAAGTGCAGACAAGGATACATGCCTATCATGAACCCATGAAGATAAAGAAGGTGAATATAGGTTCGGAGGCTGAGCCTAAGGAGGCCATCATTAGAGACTACTGGTCAGACTCAGAGGTGGAAAAGATCATTGAGTTACTTAGGGATTATCAGGACTTATTCCCTCGAGGGTATCATGAACTTAAAGGCGTGCATGAATCACTTGGGGAAATGAAGATAAACTCAAGGACGGTGCACGCCCAGTTAGAAAGTGACCTTATAGAATGAACCCCAATTTGCATGAAAAGGTAAAAGACAAAATTGATAAAATGTTGAAATTTGGAGTTATCAAGCCCCTGATGATGATGAGTTAGCCTAATGGTGATCAGTATCAAGAAGGATGGATGAATTAGAAAATGTGTGGAATATAGGGAGCTGAATGTTGCATGCATCACAGATCCATTCCCTATGCCATTCACTGAGGAAATACTGGAAGGAGTGACAGGGCACGAAATATATTCTTTCACAGATGGGTTTTCCAGGTATCATCAGGTTAGGATTTCTTAGGAGGATCAAGAAAAGACAACTTTTAATACTAAATGGGGCATTTTTGCCTATATTGTTATGCCTTTTGGATTGAAAAACGCACTGATATATTCTTGTGCATAGTTGTTCGGTGCATTCAAAGACTTTATTCACAACTTCTTACAGTCTACCTAGATAATTGGACAATATATGGGCTTGTGAAAGATCATTGTGACAATTTGCACTTAATGTTTGAATGGTGCAGATAATTGAGTATCTCTTTAAACATCAAGAAGTGCATATTTGCTACACCATTTGGAATACTGTTAGGACATATAATCTACAAGGAAGGTTTTCTGGTTGATCCACTAAGGTCAGCATCATTCTAGGCCTGGAAGTGCCTACTACCAAAGTGAGGTGCATGATTTTTAGGTCATACAAAATACTATAGAAAATTCATCAAAGGGTATGCCATAGTTTGTTGCACCCTTGGAAGAGTTACTCAAGGGTAAAGGTACATTTTATCGGGGGAGAACCACAATAACGCATGTTTGAAATTTTAAAGGAGAAACTTACTATCGCACCCATTCTACATTTTCCCTCATGGGATAAACCATTTCATGTACATGTGGACACCTCGGCATGGCCATTGGCATTGTGTTACCTGGTGAAGGTATTGTTAATCATCCAATCTGTTTTGCTAGTAGGAAGTTGACTCTATTGAATGGAATTATACAACTATAAAGCGCAAAGCTTTGTCAATGATCTATGCATTGCACAAGTTTCAACAAGACTTATTAAAGCAACCCCATTTGTGTTTTATATGGATTATATGGCATTGAAGTACTTGTAAACAAGCTCATCTTACATGGGCACATATGTAGATGGGTACTCCTATTTCAAGAGTTTGACTTCATAATTATGATGAAGCCAGGGAAAAGTAACTCTGGACCAGACCACTTGTCTAGAATTCACTCAGGAGATGAACACAAACAATTGAAGAAACCATGCCAGATGCACAGTTATATAGGTTACAACGCGCGCCATTAGAATTAAAAGACATTGCTATCTTTCTACGGACTAGTGTGGCACCAGAAGGAATGAAGGCATTAAAAAGAAACAACTTGCTATATGCATGACACCATTTATGTTAATCATGGTGACTCTACAAGTTAGGGTAGAGATGAAGTACTTCGCCATTGTGTATTAGAGTATGAGCGCAAGGATATTATGGAAGAAGCCCATGGTGGTATCAGGAGACCATTATGTAGGTGATGCGACTTCTCTAAGATCCTACTTGCCGGATTATGGTGGAAGACATCAGTATAAAGACTCAGTAAAGAATATTGTAAGGCATGTGATCATTGTCGGTACTAGGAAAACTAGGGCAAAGAGATGAGATGCCTTTGAGACCAATTACTAGTGCCGAACCGTTTGAGAAATGGGCCATTGACTTTGTAGGACCTATTTCACCAGCCGCACGCAGGACTGGATCGCGCTATATTATTACTTACACAAATTATCTCACATGGTGGGTAGAAGCAACACCTATGAAGGACTGTAGAATAGCTAGGTTTCTATGGGAGAATGTTCTTATAAGATATGGATGTCCTTTAAGCTTGACAAGTGATAGGGGTACTTGTTGTCTCCCTAAAAATGCTTTTCGTTTGCCAAGTTAAATTTTAAATTTAGAGCTCTTGCCCTCCTAAAGTGTTTAAGCCAATTGAAAGTTTGAAGAGATAAAGAAATCCATGCCCTAGAGTTGTTTCAAATCCCAATCTGCTCATTTTGATAAATTTTCCATTTTCCTGTCTGACATGTGAAAATTTTATTGTTGTCCTCATTTGAATGAAATTTTCAATCTTTCTATGCCCCTGATTGTCAAACCTTGTATTGTTTTCAATTCATTTGCTCAAAGAAATTTCAAAATTGGGCGTGAAATGGAGTTTCTTCTTCTTTGCATTTTTTTTCACTAGAGGTTGGGAACGATGGGTGTTTTCTTCCCCGTCAAATTTTGGCCCCATCATCCACTAGATGCACGTGGACATACCTTATCGATGCGGGTCGATGAAGAAATTTGTGTTTTTGAGCCTCTTTGTAAAAAGGTGAAAAGTTAAAAAGTGACCTTGCACTCGATCAAAGCTTAAAGGAAAATTCAAATCTTGAGTCCGCATCAAAAGGAGTCAAAGCAGGAGGCACCATCGGGGAGATTTGATATTTTGAGCCTCTTTGTAAAAAAGGAAAAAAGTTAAAAAGTGACCTACAACCCCGATCAGGCTATAAGGGAGAAAGTCAAATATTAAGCCCGCATCGAAGGTCAAAGCAGGGAGGTGGGTCGGTGGAGCAATTTGTGTTTTTAAGCCCACATTAAAAAAGGTAGAATTATAAAAGTGACCCACGACTCCTTTTTGCTAATCAAGTGAAGCCACATGTCATGACCATATCAAAAGTGGGTGAGCGGGGCAAAATGTTCCAAAATGCCATTTCTCCAAAAGGCATAAAATGCAAAAGGCATCCTCTCGCACCCATTCCAAGAAATTTCTCCCACGTGTAAACGACTCTAATTTAAGGTTTCAAAGGCAAGATGAATAGTTCAAATTCAAAGTTACAAAACAAGTTTAATGGTGCATTATGAAAAGTCTCTGTTTTTCTGCCATTGGCATTTCTTCGCAAATCAAGAATATGAACGGACGCGAATGATTGAAAAGAAATTATAAACCGTTTCTTGTTAACAAAGAAGAAGTTGTAACTATTTCTTAGAGGAGATTTAATGGCTTCTTCATGCCATCATTGCAAAAAGCTGTAATTGATCTTGTAAACTCAAGAGTATATTGTACTTTGAGAGAACAAAGGAGATAGCCATCTTTCTTCCATTTCCCCTTCTTCTCAAATTCCTCCATTTCTCCACTATGTACAATTTATGTTTAAGCAAAGAATACAAGAAGAAGGATTTTGTAGCCTCTTTGATGAGGAGATTTCATGAACTTTGAGTTTGCAATCTTATCTCGTCTTGTTGCCATTCATGCAGGGTTGTTTCTTCTCATGAATACATGTGACGAATTTTCTAACTAGTGTGTGGAATCAGAATCGATTTCCTACCCGCAAGACATTAGTTCTCCTACTCTCTTTCTCACTCCTTTCCCACTTGCAGACAAAGTATTCCCTAAAGAAGACATGCTAGCTTTGCACAACAGGTCGCTGGAGTTCCCTATTGATCCTCAAGGCTTGAAAGGCCACCACAGAAATCCACATTTTTTCATGCATGCATATATGGTAGCTACACTAGTTAAGTAGAGGGACTTAGATTCCTAGAGCGTTGGCAAGGAATCCACAAGTTTTCCCACTTGACAAATTTCCTTGCTTGACAAGTGATAGGGGTACACACTTTTTGAATGAGACAATCAGGATCCTATTAGATGAGTTTATGGTTGCACACCATAAAACTACACCCTACCATCCTCAGGCAAATGGAACTACTGAGGCTTTCAACAAGATTTTGAGCCAGACTTTGACAAAAATTTGTGATGTTGGAAGAAATTATTGGAATGACAAAGTGTCAGTTGTTCTTTGGGCATATAGAACAACTTATAAGAGGTTGAACAAAGCCACACCATTTCAGTTGGTGTTTGGCACAAAAGTTGTTCTCCTATAGAATTTATGTTACCTTCTTTGCGCATTGCACACTGGAGGTCTAGCTAATGAGTAGGCTTTAGAAGAGCGTATCGAGAAGATGATTCAACTAGATGAGCGACGAGCCATAGCATGATGGAGTCAGAAGTAGGAAAAGGCCAGGTAGAAAGCATGGCATGACAAAAACATAAGGGATAAGAAGTTTGAGATTGGAAAATGGTACTTCTTTATGACTCTAAGTTCTTACGCCATCTAGGAAAACTTAAGGTACATTGGTTGGGGTCGTATGTCATCACTTACATACTTGAATCAGGTGCTTGCCAATTAGAAGCACTTGATGGAACACAACTACCCGGTTACTTTAATGGGAGTAGGCTAAAGCCCTACTATAAATAAGACTTCTTGGTGTTTGTAATAAGGTAGTATTGCCATTTAGATTAGGTTTCCATTCTATATTTCCTTCATTTGTCGCTATGCTTTGTCAATTTAGTTGTTGTTCTTTTGTAATAAGCGCGCTCAGCGCGCATGAAGCTAATTACTATGTGAAGAATGTTTATGTGCAGAGGACTGCACATACTTTTAGTGTGGGGTGGTTATAGTTATCCAAGTAAAAGACTGTGGGAATTGAAAGGTGAAAGGAATGAGCTGTCACATGGGTGTGCTTTAAGTCAAAAGAAGATTACTTCTCAAAAGGGATCAAGGATGGAGATGAATGAAAGGACAATATAACACAAGGTAAGTAGAGGCCATGATAACTACCAAGAGAAGGTACAATGACGAGGTACTTGGGCAAGGGTGTGATCAAGAGAAGTCTGTGACCAAAGGGTAGGAAGGTGCACTAGAAGGTTATAGCTAGGGACGCGAAGATGTACCATGTGGAACGAACGAATTTGGTCAATGAATGAGAACATATTTGGTAGGTGAAGGAGCAATAAATGCATCAAAATTTGACAAAAATTATAAAGGATGGGATGAGGATTCATTTTTACCATTGTGACTAAGATAATTTGAGAAAAGAGCTAAGTGCGAAGAGCCGAGTGATCGGGTTAAGGTGCGAAGGGTGTGAAACCAAGCGTGACAAACAAATTTGTGCGAAAAGAAGCTTGCCCCGGTGGTGAAGGGTTTGACCGAAGAAATGAGAAATAGAGGAGTTAGGGCATGAAGTTTCCACCTAGGGCATGATTAAATCGAGTTAGGGTTTGATTCGCAAGTTGCAAAGTTAAAGAGGAGATGATTGCAAGGTAGAAATGGCACCCAAGAAGGAAGCTGCAACATCAACAAAAGGAAAGAAGAAGGTGGTCATCGAGGAGGAAGAGATGGCACCCAAAAGTGATTTTTTAGAAATGCAATATCTAGAAGGTGTCATCGTCGGCCAAGAATGGGATTCACCCATCAGAAAGAGTAAAGCAAGCAAATATAATCACAGGACCTCAGAAAACAAGAAAGAGCTCAATTCCTTGCTCACTGCTAGGATGAACAAATGTATGGCAGATGACATGCTAGTTTATGATGATGTAGGTAAGAAGCTTTTGAAGAGAATTGGGGTCTACCAATTATATGAGCTTCCATATTTTGGGAAGTACAAGCCCTTGTATCAGTAGCTCATGAGGACTTCTTCTACTTTGTAGGACGTAGAGTTAGAATCTCATTTGCGCTAATCTCATCAGTTACAGGTTTGAAGGCCACATGAGAGGATATAAAGAATGATCTAACATATAAAGCCATGATCTTAAAGACTAGTCAGGAGTTGGGGTACTTAAAGGGTCCGCGCGGTATGGATATAGATAAATTGAAGAACCGCCTAAGCCAGGTTAAGCAACAACACACATTGTTACAAAGTGAATGATCAGAGCGGTGGTCATGTGTAAATACTATGTGGTTACACATTGCGTGTAAGATGTCGAGAAGGAGCAATTTATAATATTACAGCTACATTACGTAACAAATAGTCAAGGAAGCGTGCACGGGAGGGAAGATCGCTTTGGGGCCGTTCTACTATCACTAGTATTCATGGAAATTGGAGTACCATATGGGTCAAGGAAAAGGTATGAGAATACCCCATGGAGAATACATCACTAGCTAAAAGGTTCAACAAGTACCTATGTAAAGGGGCCATGATAGATGACGTAAATAAAAGGGTGAAGAAATGGTATGACAGGCTCTGCGCGACATTTTGAGAAGAGTGACACATCCCAAAGGACCTACCATCAGTAGTAGGGAAACAAGTCTAGTTTTCTTTGTATATCAACATTTTTGCATTGTGTGCTTCCCAATGAGAGATGGAGTCTGGAGCCCTTGGTGTAAATTTCCTTACGCCTTCACTACAAGGTATTTCTAAACATCTATTCATGATTCATGACATACGAGTCGACTAGTATTCAATGCAGATAAGGTAGACTGTGACTACCACATATTGAGGAAGAAGTATGTGTATCTGGAAGAAGTTCCTATACCGAGAGGATCATTTCGGAGTTGTTGAATATCAAGCCAACAAGTCTGGTGTAGTAGATGTAGGGGCAGCATTAGTGTATCTTTAGCTGAAGCCCAAGATGGAGAACAATAAGTATGTGGATAATGAATTCATGCTACCAGAGCCACCGAAGGGTAAACACACAATGGAAAACATACTAGTGCAAAGGCCAACAAAATTTTTTGAAGTAGAGGGTAAAGAAGAGGAGTGTGAAGATAGTGGAGGCTTAGAGAGAAAAAAACAACCTTGATGAGAGAAGAGTCACGGCGCGTTGCCACTTTACCTCAAGGATAGGATAAAGAGGAAGATACAGAGTTTGAGCAAGGGGAGCATAGGTTTAAGAGAGTGTCCAGACATGTAAGGACTCAAAGTGGAACCCCAAAAATAGTAAGGAAATCACCTCATCTCTCTCCTCACAAGGAGACCATTGAGCCAAAGAAGAGAAGAAAGTTAAAGTTGGATGAAGAAGCGGAGGAATCAAGGGAGAGCGAGCGTTCATCTCTGACCCCGCTTGAGCAAGAAGATGAGCCACAAAATGAGGAAGAGCACAAAGATGAAGAGATGAAGGACAGAGAAGAAAAAGAAAAAGGAAACCTCTGGATCCGTGCATGTGACTTCTCAAGATGTAACGGGATAGGCTCCTAACCTTGAAGCTATAATTCCTAAGGGTCCTAGATTGAAGAGGATGAGTGGAGAGCACATTCCACCAGCCATGGGGTATGTAGAGGATGCAAGTAAAATTGTCTGCACCTACTTCTAGAGCATGATAGGACATAAGGATTTATTTGGTTGGGAGCTAATGGATGAGGATATGATGACTGTGCACACTGAAAGCAACTATCATGGTCAATGCATACCCACATGGATGAGCTTGACTTTGATATATACGAAGATTCATGCATTTCGAGATGGCTGAAGAAGGCACCCCAAGCTAGACATATGACAGTAAAGCCTATTGTCATGTTAGATGAGCAGGTCAGCAACACATTGGTGAAGGTTTCTGCTGAAGTTGCTAGAAGAAACATGGATAAATCTACAACAATCAGAGTGCTGCATGAGGAGATAAAGACAAAGGATGTGAAGATAACGTGCATAACACAAGAGAGGGACTTGGCGCAGAAGAATAACAAAGTATTTATCAGATCATGAGAGGAGATCGGGTACAATGTCATAAGAGTTAGGCCACACTTGTAGACTAAGGTACCACGATGTTTCCTCAAGTGATACATTATGTAGGAAAGTTGGTGGACCTAGTGCTTAAAGATGAACCTCTGCGCATGACAACGCCAAGGAAGTCGAGTAAGAGGCAGAACAAGAGAAAGCCTCAGTGATGCAAAAGATTGCATCCTATGAAGGGTTCTTCTACAAGTGCTACAAGAAGTATTGAAGAAAGTAGACCAGGATTTGAATATATGCACAGCTCCAGAGGCGCTTATCAACATAAAGACCCTAGAAGAAAACAATGAGGTCCAAAAAGTAATGAAGGATGAGACATTGGGCCACACAAAAAGATTGTCAATGGTTAAGCAGAAGCATGAGGCCCTGATAGCAGCACAAGAGCCGCACAAGACTCAGTTGGAAGAGCTTGGGAAGCTCATTGCGCAGAAGATGGATCTTCTAGAAGGAAGAATGACCTCGATGTCCAGTGTTGTGTTGGTTCTGCAAAATGAAAAAGGGGAGATTGTGAGGGATGAATTGGAGTCCATTGCTGTGGACATTCCAAAAAAAGTAGAACAAGCACTCATTGAATGACAAGCCTTGGAGGCCGAAATAAAGGAGGAGTATCTAGAGTTGATACTTCAAACTAATACAGAAGAGGCTGCCTCATAGCCTCATAAAACTTCTTTATTTATCTACATTCTTTCATTCTTATTATTTCCATTCTTCTATTCTTTACTTCAATTTTTGGAGATACCCATTGTCGGGATGACAATGAGATTAGTGTGGGGTAATGTTGATAAGAGAATACTTGTTAGAGATCACACAAGAAGTCCGCGCAGGAGAGAAGGCCAGGATCAAGGGTACGAAGGGACAGGAAGAACCCGTGCATGGAGGGAAAGTTTAGCATTCAGGACTTAGCCAATTTTGAGTATGAAGACCTATTTTTAGAAGATGGCATGCGGAACACACCAACGATGCAGAGACATGTGCACCATGCATTATCTATCTTTAGAGGATCGGATTGAAGTGTTTTGCATAGAGACAAGCTAAGAATAGGATTGTCACTTTAGTTAACTGTAAGAAGTCTATAGATAACACACTTGCATGTGTGGCTATGCCTGTAAATGACACGTTGCTATTAATAGCATGCAGCCTATTTTTGAATAGATAAGTGGTGAAGGGCAAGTCCCCACCCTATATATGATATGAATCACATAGTAGTAGTGTATGTGTGGTGGAGAGATGGATGTATGAAGGTATAGAGATATGCACATATGATTGGATTATCTGTATCAGATCCATGCACACATTGGTATAGATTGCCATTATTGTAAGGAGCTTCTGTGTTTATTAATAGATGAAAGATATTGGCCGAACCTAAGTGTCATTCCTATGTGTAATTGAGTAGTGCATGTTCTTGATTCAATCATGATTATTGTTTAAGCTTGTTCTTTCATAAATCTGAATATGGCATGCATTGTAGAATGATGGATTAGTTAGGAATCTATATGTTTCTTCTTTCATCGTGCTAACATCCTGCTACAACAACCCTAAAAGAGGACTTGGTACCTTTGCGCGCTTCGGTGAGCGCTAGTCTAGGTCGAGTGATGTGCCAACGCGCGTCTAGGGTGTTATCTCGGTAAATTCTAAGCTGCATCATGTTCCTTCATCCTTCTCCTTATCCGAGCACCTACCTTTTGGAACATTTACACTGAATCCAACATTGGTCCTCTATTAGTTTACATATCAAAGAGTTCACCAAATGGTTTTCCTTATCTTCACTTATCTCCATTTCGATGGTGCCATTACCTATATCTTCCTCTTTCAACCGCTCTTATCATGTCTCAATTCTTCATCACGAGGCTCCTCTACATCCTTAACATTGACCAGAATCTTTTGTGCATTGTCCTCTTATTACTCACCTTCATCATCCCTAGTGGGGATGTACATGCACTACTTCTTTACTGGTTCTACCTTCACAAGATAATTTCTAAGTGACCTCCTGGGTGGCAGTGATGGCCCCGCACCTTGAGTCCTTGTTCTTCTCAATACTCTCCTATATTGCTAGTTTTGGCGCGCCTTTCTCCATTTCCACTTCCTCATCTCCTTTTTGTAAAGGAGGAGTTGTCTTACGCACTCTTTTCTCTCCTATAATGGAATGCCTCCTTATGCCATGCTTCAAGCCACCACCTGTCTTCCTTCACTTCTTCCTCCTCTTCTTCTTCATATCTAAGGGGCAAAGTTTTGTCTTCATCCTGTAGGGTACCCATTGTATGTTTTCCCTTGGGTAACTCAGGAATATTGAATTCATTCTCTACATATTTCCCATTCTCCAATTTAGGCTTAAGGTAGATATATACCTTAGCCGCTCCAACCTTCCCAATTGCTAAGCTCATAGAGTTGATATGAATGTCATCTAAAATCAACTTCTCAATATACGCAGACTTACCCTGGGTAGACATATGTCTTCCGGAGTGTATGATAGTCACAATCCACTTTATCCGAATTGAAAATCAACCTTTGCACATTTGAGAACCTATGACCGATGCCTAAAGGTAGCGCAGAGTGAAGGCATGGGGAGCTTGCACCAAGGGCTCCACTTTCCATCCTTCATGCCAAAACACCCTATGTAAAAGTGTTGGTTAACAACAAATTGAACCTATTTTTCCAAAGATCAAGGAAGATCCTTTGATATTCTCCATTATTCTTCAAACGTAGCGCACAAGCACTCATACCAAAGCTTTTTCCTTTCTTTGGTAAGGTCTCGCTCATGGATCCATCACAGGTTTACTTTGCAAATTTTTGTGCAAGAGATTTCTTCTCCTTTGGGTATTGTCAGATTTTATCTTTTGGCCCATTGGGCACTCTAATTTCTACAAATACAATAGACAGAAGGATCACACAAAAATTATCTTCTCCCCTTATTGTGCATCTTCAACAATAGTCTCAACAATGAAGTGAGCCAAATTATAGACTACTCCTACTGTCATCTTCTTTGCGACATGTAGCCATGCCTTATTCACTTGTGATAAGCACTCTTAATTATTCAACTTAGTGAGGAGATGTGTTGCCACCTAAATAACAGGGTACTTCTGTAGCTTAGGAATATCCATTATGCGCCCTCCCTTCATGTAACCCAACGCTTTCTTGGTTGCTTCTATGCCCTCCTTATCAGTGAGATCGTTGCTTAACTTTGGTGCCCAAGCTTCTTAATCATGCTAGTCTCCCAATTAGGGGCACGGTAAGCCTTATTTGTCACCCAACAAAGTAAAAGAAGTCCTCATGGAATTTTCTCATTAACCACTAATAGAGCTTTTCGGGGCTTGCCAAAGTAAGGGAGTTCATAAAGTTACAAAAATCCCACATTCGACAACAACTTTTCCCCCGCATCGTCATACACATCCATATCATTCTCTGTTCTCATAGTTGTCTTTACTACCAACAACTTGTCTAATTCATCTTTGTTATCCTTAGTCCTATGGTTGTAGTCACTTTGCAGTTGCCAAATGTGTGACCCCAAATTACGGCCCATAAATACCCCTTCCTAGGATATCGCATCTCTAAAAATCGACTTTGGGGTGTCTTCAACCTCTGTTTCCACTTCCTTCTACTTCTTACCCTGTAGCCACTCCAGTGCTTGCTGGGTGCCATAATGACTATAAAAGTGTGTTCTTACGGTTGATCTAAGCTCAGTAACTCAAAACCCATGTGCCCTAGCTCAAAGTTGAACTCTAACTACCAATTTTCCTCATGCACGCCTTTGTTTTGCTCAAACACTCTCGCTAATGAAGCACCAACCAATATCATGCACAAATCCTTCGATTCAATTTTGTATCACGAGTTCTTCGCACTTCTTGCGTAACTCACTCTTAGCTTGCTCTTTAACTTGCTCGAACACTTCTTCTTTACAATCACAAGGTAAACATCACCGCCTTTTATAATTTTTGAATTTTTTTCTACATTTATTGCTTTCCACCTACCACCATACTCAACAATAAATTGACATTTTGTTCCTTTTTTCGAGTTGATTTTTCCACGCCTACCATAACCTTCAAGGCGTGCCTACTACTCCACGACCACATATCTCCTTTCGTGCACCTTCAACACCAAAGTACCTATCCACTATGCCATTCACCAAGTAATTTCCCATGTTGTATCCTACCTCACATTATATTGTGCGTCTATTCATCCATACATGGTCTTCATTTATGAGAAATCTTTCTATATCCACACCTTTACTTCAAACACCTACATAATATTTCTCTATGCATACCCATCTTTAAGAGAACATTCAAACTTGATCCATTTATCTTGTATATACTCTACCCCACACTAAAAGTATGCATGGTCCTCTCTGTGAATGAATTTAACAGATAGCAATCATATTTTGGGGTGCAAGTGTGCTTATTACACAAAACACTGAACTAAATTGACAAAGCATAACAATGATGAAAGAAAACACATATAAAGGAAGTGCATTAAGGAAATTTAATTTAAATGAAAAACTGACTTATTACAAACACCGAGAAGACTTATTCATAGTATGGCTTTAGCCTACTCCCATTGAAATAACCGGGAAACCATTTTATAGCCAACACATGTAACTAGTAAGCACTGGATCAAGTATGTAAGTCACAACATACGGTCCCAACTAATGCACTTGGAACTTCTCGGGGTGGTGCAAGAACTTGGAATCATAAAGAAGAACCATCTGTCAACTTCAATCTTATTATCCTTAATATGTATATCATGCCAAGCCTTCTCGCCTAGCCTTTTCTATCTTCTAAATCCAACGAGAAATGTCGTGCCTTTTATCCAATTGCATTAGTTTATCAATACTCTCTTCAAGTGCTTGTTCATCATCTAGACCTCTTCGTGCATGCGCAATACACAAAGAAGGTAACACAAATTCCATTAGTAAAACAACATCTAGGTGAAACATCGATTGAAAGGGTGTGGCTTTGTTTAATCTTTTAAAGGCTATCTTGTATGTCCAAAGTACAACAAATACTTTATCATCCCTATCTTTTCTTCCAACATCACAAATCTTTGTCAATGTCATTTGAAAACCTCAGCAGTTCCATTTGCCTATGGGTGATAGGGTGAATTCTACCAATAATATCTTGATAGTCTCATTAAGGAAATGAGTACCCCTATCACTTGTTAAAATCAATGGGCATCCATACCTACTGATAATGTTCTCCCACAAAAACCTTGTTGTTGTAGATGTCGTGTAATCCTTTGTTGCTCTGCTTCGCCCACCTTATAAGATATTATGTACAAGTTAAAATGTAGCGCGATCCAGTCATGTGCGTGGGTGGGGAAATAAGACCCACAAATTCAATTTCCCACTTTTCAAAAGGTTCTACACTCGCAATAGGATTTAAAGGATTTTCATCTCCATGCCCGGGCTTTCCAAGTCCGGTAATGATCATAGCCTTACGATATTCTTTACAATTATTGTATATTGTTTCCCACCATAGGCCAGCCAATATAATCTTGCGCATGGTGGCATCCCCTACATAATGTCCACCAACAATTCCCCTATGAGCTTCTTCCATAATAGCTTTGCGCTCATGCTCAAGTACACATCGACACAAAACTTCATCCCAACCTAGTTTGTATAAGTCTCCACTAATCAACATATAAGGCACAATGCGTATGACAAGTTGTTTCTTCTTTAAACTCTTCATCCCTTCAGTGCCACACTAGTATGCAAAAATAAAACAATATCTTCTAAGTCGAGGGTACACAATTCAACGAATAGCTATGCATCTAGCATTGTATCCTCAATGCTCTACACATCCTCGCTTAAATTAATCCTTAATAAATGATCTAGTCCAGAATTGCTCTTGCTTGGCTTAACCACCACTGTAAAGTCAAATTCTTGAAACAACAGAATCCAACAACATATGCACCCCTACAAAACAAGATTGTTTACTAAGTACTTTAGTGCCATGTGATCTATATAGAATATAAATGGGGTAACCAACAAGTATTGTCTAAACTTATGTAATGCGTAAATCATGGACAAGGCTTCACACTCTGTAGTTGTATAATTCCATTCAGTTGGGGTCAATTTCATTCTTACAAAACAAATAGGAGGATCAACAATACCTTCTCTAGGCTGAGCTAATACTGCACCAATGGCCATGCCAGGCATCCACATGCACATGGAAAGGTTTGTTCCATTAAGGAAAGTGCAGAATAGGTGTTCGAGTAAGCCTTTCCTTTAATGTTTCAAAAGTGCATTGTTGCACTTCACCCCAATGGAACTTTCCCTTACTCTTTAACAATTCCTCCAAGGGTGCAGCAATCCTAACATAACCTTTGATAAACTTCCTATAATAACCTATGTATCCCAAGAATCCAGTGCACCTTTATCTGGTTAGTAGGTTCCCCTAAGCCCAAAATAACAAAAACCTTGGCAGGATCTACCAACAAGCCTTACTTACATATAATATGTCCCAACAAAGTCCCAAAGGGTGTAGCAAAAATGCACTTCTTAATGTTTAGAGAGATGCTCAACTACCAACACCTCTCAAACATAAGTCTTAAATTGTCACAATGATCTTTCACTAGCCCATAAACTATCCAATCATCCAAGTAAACCTGTAAAAACTTATGAATGAATTCCTGGAATGCTTGCACAACAATGCGTGAAAAGATTGTAGGTGCATTCTTCAATCCAAAAGGCATGACCGTGTATGCAAAACTTCCCCATTCAGTGGTGAAAGTTATCTTTTCTTGGTCTTCCTTAACAATACCTGATGATATCCAGAAAATCCATCAGTGAAGGAGTAGATCTCGCACCCTGCAACGCCTTCCAGAATATCTTCGTAAAAGGTGTGGGAAAGGGATCTATTACACATGTAACATTCAACTCCCTATAATCCACACAAATTCTTATCCTTCCATCTTTCTTTATGCTTATTACCATAGGGCTAACCCATTCTAACTCCTCAATGGGCTCAATGATCCCAGATTTCAACATCTTATCAATCTCTTCCTTTATCTTGACGCACATATTAAGATTCATCCTTGTAAGGCCTCTTCCTAATCGGGCACACACCTTCCTTTAGCTTGATCCTCATCTTGCCCAAAGAGTGATGTACTCCTTTGAACTCATGATAGTCCCTAGGAAATAAGTCCTGGAAGTCACGTAACAACTCAATTTTTTTGCAACCTCTCGAGTCGGATCGGTAATCACGGACGATGGCCTCCTTAGGTTCAACATCTATCCCAATGTTAAGTTTTCAGGCTCGTGATACACACACGTCTTCTCATCCGCACCGTCTAAGACCTCACATGTACCCACAATATGATCAACATCTAGGTTCTCCACTTCTTCATCATCAATCATGTAGACCATTTTACCTTTTTCTTTTCTAGGCGGTGCATCCAAGTTGTTCTTCATCAAAACGTGCCCCCATTTGACTCACCTGTAATTCCTGAATAAGTTTCTTAGCCTTTGACTATCTCCCATATTCAAACACTTCATAACCTGTAATGCCTCATTCATTGAGGTTTAGTAGAAATATAGTCAAAGTTTCAATCATACCGCAATTAGTTCTTACCAATTCCATGTTTCTCTATTCAATTCTACATAAACATACCATGCGTGCACAACCACGCAAAGTGAAGGTGATAAGGCCTCTTGCCCTCTGCCCGCAGTCTCTAGAACTTTTGAATGTGGTGTGAAGCAAAATCCTTCCCATGGAATTCACATGTCTTGGTAGGCGCATTACTCCAAAGAAATCTAGCAGAGAAGGTGATTCTCACTTCTCACCACTCTAAAAGACCATCTTTGTGTACCATCCACCAGCGTGTTGTTGTCCCACACAAGGTATACACCAACATATTCCTTCTTTCCACTTGGTTTGTCCATTGGGCCTCCATAACACGTAGAAATACTTCAGGATTTCCCGCAGCATGTACCTTGGTACATGGTTACTACCCAAACACCTAACACAACGTAACCTACTTACGTGCATAATCGCACTCTTTATCTTACATCCAACCATTTCATAAGTCTTGTTGGTACCCGGATTTACTCTTCTTCACAAACCGAGCAACATCATGGATTTGACAGGACACTCAAAAGCAGATAAATGATTATGTATGTCATTTTGTAGCCGGGGAAGCAATTTATCTAACTTTTTAGCACTCAGCCTTGAAGAAGTGGGTAGCACCTTAAAAGGATTTGATCTTATCCTAACTATTTTAGGTTGTGCCTTTCAACCAAGGTAAGAGAACCTATTTTGTAACCTTTGTTATTGAAGGAGATGCAGATACCTTTCTTTTGCACAAATTTTATAAAGAAAACCTTGGGAAAATATGATCAACACACCAAATCTGACTCTCACGAGTTGTCACTTCCAGATTATGGAGATATTTTCAATACAAGGCAAAGGTTACTAAAGACATTAAGAGATCCTGATTGTTCTACATATTTTTGCAAGTAGATTTTGTTCCTTTGTTGATACAGGGCAAATAGGGGTAGTTCAAGGTGGATCAATGGTTTTTAAATGATTTTGGTGGGAGATGAAGCAGGATAAAGTTGATTATACCGAGATCTTTGGAGGGACTTCACAATAATGAACAAATTCACAACATAAAGCTTCATAACAGTCAAGACGTTCCTTTAACCAAAAGGTGTGCTTCAATGGAGGCCCAGATCAACACGTTTTCACATAATCTTTGAGACTCCAACATGAAGGCTCGAATTGGAAGACTCAATTAAACACTAAAGTTTCTGATTAATCATGCCTAAGGTACACCCGAAGACTTACAAACAATCTTTATCAACAAATGACAGTGAATTGATTTTAAATTTGTTTATCTCATCCAAGATGAAGGCTCTTGAAGTGAAATTGTAAATACCATTAGATCACATAGGATGAGATCCTGTGGGATTTCACAAAATTTTTAGTGTAAGATTGCAATAGGAATGAAAGAAACTATTCAGCAGACATTCAAAATAAAACAGACACAAAATTGCTAAATATTAGACAAAAATTAATTCCAAAATTGCTTAGATTCATCAGCAAGGGAAAGCTTCCAAAGCAATCTCAGAGCTTTTCAATGGCTATACATCTGTAACCAACTTGACATGACAGAAAATCTAACATAGAAGAAAATAACAGGTAATCTCGGCTTTGGCCTCTCGGGAAGACAACTTTCTCAAAAATTTTCTCAAGAATTCATACTCCGACCATTTGCAAGAGTAATCTCATTACATTTATAATACACCCTTTACATCCAATTCCCCCCAAAAGAGGAATATTCAAAGCACCTTTGTTGCACATATCGGATCATGATTTACAGAAAGTGACATTCAACAGATTCGTAAAAAAGTTGTCAGGTGTTTTCAAAAAAGGTGAATCATTGCAAATATTTGCATCATTGTTCTAACTAGAGGCATATTCTTCATCCTTGGTGCCTGTAACACCTTTTCCCCTCAAAAGAGAAGAATATTCAAGGGACCTTTGCTTGTTACCAATTTGTTTTAGATAGAGACATTTAACAAATTTAGATCCGAAATCTGCCAGGTGGACCAATTATGAACTGATCACATCTCTGGGACCCTCGAATAATGACTAGGATGCCATGCCACAACTTTTTGGGAGTCCTTCTAATCATTCTGATTTTGTCATGCGAGAAATCCCCTTTTTAATCATTTTTGGAGCTTCTACGTAGTTGGACTTGACAGTCATCCCTTTTTGCTCTAGAGGCAACGCCTTTTTCACCTTTTGCGCCTACACTTTCATCATTTCATCCTTTTCCCCTCCTTTTCCTTTGAAATTTTACTCAGAATCACGGATCTCGTGTTTTGCATGTTTGCATGAGCCCGAGAAAAATCCACTTCAAGAGTCCTTCAAATTTACAAATCGAGCTCCCAAATTGATTCAATTAAATTTTGCAGACCAAAACGACACAAATTTGCCAAAAATTTGATGAAGAATGATGTAAAAATACATCTCCAAACATCCTGGAGCTTCAATGGCGGAAAAATCAAATGAAATGCACAACTATCGTTGATCTTGCCTTTCAACTTTTAATCTGAGCCCTCCACATGGAAAAATGTGATTGGAAACGGGCTTGGGAGCAAATTTTTGACATTTTATAACTTTTGGAAAAAGCAAAAAAGTTGACATTTTGCTCCGCCCCTTCGCCCTCAAAAAATGGGCTTGATACGTGTCCCAAAGTGGGTCCCAGAGGAACCATGACTTAATTCTGCTATTTCACCTCATTTTTGGCAAAAAGGAAAATTTTCCAAATTTTCCTCGCAGCTCTTCACCCTTCCACCTTTAGCTTCTGATGTGGGTCCCAGCGGACCTGTGCTTCAACTTACAATTTTATCCCTTTTTTACAAAAGGCAAAAACCTTAAATGACCTCAAGCTCTGTTTCTCCATTTCCCCGCCTACTACGTGTCTCAATGACACATTTTGAGATGGTCCGAAAAGTAGAGACCCCAAACATGCGTGGTCCCTCCACGTGTCCCAGGCCCTTTAGGAAGTTGCTTGAAAATTCTAAGTACGGGAAGGCCTAGTGGAAGCCTCCATGTGTCTTTATGGTGCAACTTCAAGATGGTCCCCAAGAGCGGAGACCCTGAGCAAGCGCGGGCTCACCACGTGGACATGTTTTGGGTTGAAGTGAGCCTTAGAATTTTTAAAGTGCCTGCAGAGCCGCATCCAACCAGAAAGGGCCACATTTCAACTGATGTCGAGAAGTGATTTTGACGGGAAACTTCACCCGTCAAACCGTAAAATGTAGGAGAACCACCATTTGAGCCCGGGAGACAAAAAACATAACAGAGGCCGCAAAATGAGGAATTTCAATGACAAATGGGGCAAGACTAAATTTGAGCACCAACACAAGCTCCGATTGGGGATGGGCACTCCCTGTGAGTGCCACAAGAACAAATAGTAGACCAAGTGCCAAGAACAAACTAAGTGCCAAAAACATACCATTGGGCAACGAAGTCAAAGAATAAGCTAGCATAGCAGAACAACCACAACCATCCTCCAAAAAATGAACCAAGAAACTAGCAAAACTAGGTCACCAAGGACCAGAATAAACAAAAACACAAAAGAAGACGAGAACAAAGATCTATACAATGTAAAAATGGAATATACCTTGATTCTGAGCAATCAATCAAGGAAATGCTTCAAATGCCTACTATTAACAGGCAATTCAAGTAGTTCCCTATCTAGGTCTTTTAGGAAGAAGGTATTTTCACCAATTCAAATATCAATTGAATAAGGGCCCATCCACAATGCATCAAATTTACCATGCTTGCCCTTATCTTCATGCCTGCTATCCCATAAAAGCACAAGATCCCCAATGCTAAAAGCTTGGGTGTCACCTTTTGTCAAATAGCCTCTTCAACTTTTCTCAAAAATTCACATGCCGCTAATGGGATGCCCTTCTCTCTTCATTCAGCTTAATAATTTGATTGATTTGAGCATCATATGAACTAACTTCTTGGTCTTCAATCTATTGAACAAACTGAAATGAAGACAATTGCAAATGGAGGGGTAGTAGAGCTTGAGTTCCATATACCAATTCAAATGGGATTTTACCAAGAGCTCTTTTGATAGTGATTCTGTTAGCCCAAACAGCAAACTTCAGTTGCTCACCCCACTTCCTTTTGTTCAGCTCCAAGGTTCTTCTAATGATCTTCAACAAGTTTTTATTACTGGAATCAACTTGTCCATTTCCTTGGGGATTGTAGTTAGAAGCATATGTCAAATTGATTCCATACTCTTTGCACATTGCCACCAAAGGTTTGGCTCTGAAACTCATGGCATTATCAACAAAAATTTTAGTTGGCACTCCAAATCTGCATATGATTTGATTCAACATGAAGTCCATGATCACTTGGTGTGTTGCCTTCTTGGTGGGGATTGCTTCTACCCACTTAGTGAAATAATCAGTGGCTACAAGAATCCATTTATGACCAGCACTAGAAGGATAAGAAATTTCCCCTATAAAATCCATTCCCCATTGTCTGAATGGGGCTTCAAATGACACAGGATGCAAAGGAAAGGAGCTAAGCCTTCATTCTTCCAGAAAAATGTTGGCAATTTTCACATTTCCTCACCAATAGAGTTGTATCCTTGAAGAGAGTTGGCCACCAATAACCAGCCCTCAAGATTTTATGTGTTGTAACTCTTCCAAAGCAAAATGTCCCCCACAGACCCCTCCATGGAGATCAACAATTATTTTGGGGGCCTCATTTCAGCATAATGCATCTCAAGAGTACTCCTCGGGGTTCTTCCAAGCTAACCCAAAATCAGTGATGACATATTTTGAGAGGCTAACTTAAGAGCTCTTTTATGATTTTTACTCGATTTTAGGGCAACATAGATGTCTGAGATAAAAGATTATATCTTTTACCATTCAGAACTTACCAAATTTTCAAGGACATCCACCCTTTCTCCTTCTACTTCATTTACTTCAATAGTTTGCAAGTTTCTCTTAGCCATAAGCTTAGCTAGACCCAAACCTCTTACCAATTTCATGGTTTGGATATCCATGTCATACTCCTATAACTTGTTCACCCATCTACATCTTTTGCTTGAGACCTCCATCTCTGATAAGATGTCTTTCACCATGGTGTGGGGAACATAAGCAACAACTTTAGAACTCAAGATGTAGGGTCTGAAAACCTTTGTTGCTTTCACCAAGGAAAATGCCTACTTCTCCATGATGGTGTATTTTAACTCAGCTCCTGCAATGCCTTACTGAAAAAGGAAATTGGTCTCTCAGCCCCTTCATCATCCTTCTGTAACAAAATAGAGGCAATGGTGTTTTCTGAAGCAAAAGAAAATACTTGAAAAGGTTTCTTGTAATTTGGGGCTACCAAAACAGGGGCATGCTTTAGTGCTTCTTTGATCCCATCAAAATCTTGAATGGATACTTCTTCCCACTTGATAATCTGGTCTTTCTTCAACATGTAAGTGATGGGAGAGTCAACTTAACAAAGTTAGACACAAATATTCTAATGGAATTTATTCGCCCAAAGAAGGATTGGATTCCCTTCTTGGTTCTTGGAATTGGAACCTTCTGATAGCCTCTACCCTTTCGGGATTAATCATGGCACCATCCTTTGATACAATGTGACCAAACAACTTGGCCTTTTCCACTCCAAAATGACATTTCTTTGGATTAAGTGAAATGCCACACTCTCTCGCATCTTATCAACATTTTCTCCAAGTGCTACAAGTGATCACTTCTCTTTCTAGAAAACACAGTCACATCATCTTGGTAAACAACAATAAAATCATTAATGTAACTAGCAAAAGCAACATCCATTGCTCTTTGGAAGGTAGCTCCAGCGTTCATCATACCAAATGACATCCTGACATAAACATATGTGCCCCATGGAGTGGTAAAGGAAGTCTTTATTATTTCGACTCCTTTACAACAACTTGATTGTATCTAGAGAAACCATCCAAAGTAGAAAGCAACTCAGATCCAGTCACTAATTGCAACATATTTTCCTTGTTTGGCAGAGGATAATTATCTTTCATTGATGCTCTGTTGATTTCTAAAATCCATGCATATCTTGATATCACCATTCTTTTTCTAAGCTGGCACTAAGTTTGCAACCCAAGAAGAATACCTTGTTGGTTGAATGATCCCTCCATCTCTTAGATTCTTCAATTCATCTTGATTTTCATGGAGAGGAGTGGATTAATTGGCCTCGATTTTGTCTAAAATGGTTTTGCATTAGATTCCAAAGGAATCTCATGTTGAAATAAGTCTCTCTCAGTATGCTTTCATTTAGAATAAGATCAAGCAAGTGAGTCCCTGGTATTTCTTTAACAATTGGACATAGGGATTTCTCTTCTTTGTTTAGATTGCTTCCCAACTAGATGTTCCTTGGTTTTTCCTTTGTGCTAAGGTCATACTCTTCAACATCCCTCGAGGCTGCTACATGTCCATTAATAATGCAATCAACGTTATCAAAGTTTGATTCAAGAGAAACCAACCCTCTAGGAATGGTATTAGTTTTCAATTAGATGATATCTTTGCCAAACAAAGTTTCTTTTCCTTCTATTGCACACACCATTGGCTCCCAATCAATACACTGATCAACAAACTCCCCTTTGTTCTGCGTAGAAACCATTTCACCTGGGCATCATCATCAAATACTTTCCAATTTTTTACATTGTTAGGGATAGATGGCCTTGTTAGTACTTCAACATTATATTCACAATTGGGGACATTGAATAAACATCGACCGAGATCCCAAGATGCAAGATGGTTTGAACAACATTGAAATTTCTATCATGATGCACAATATTAAATGAGTCAAACATTTCAATCAAATCCCAAACTGCATGCTTGTATTGTTTCATTCTTCTGATTTTTAGTAGCATACAATTTTCTAATTTTTTGACAATCAGTTGAGTCTCCTTTGACAATGATATCTTTAATATGGTACTTCTAAGTAATTCTCAATCCTAATAATAATGCTTCATACTCAACAATGTTATTAGTGCATTCAAAGTTAAGTTTGAAAGAAAATACAAAATCTTCTTGGCTTGGGAGATAGAATAATGCCATCACCATTTCCAAACTTGGAACATGCTCCATCAAATAACAAGGTCCAAGGTAAACTAGCTTGTTCAAGACATTCATTGATCAATCTTGTAAGCTTTGGAATAATGATATATCTTTCAATTCATTCCGGATGATTTACATAAGATGCAATTACAAATATATAGGCACATAGTTTCCTATAAATTAGGAAACTATTCTACTAACAAATACTAATCACGTGAGTTGTTTGTAACAACCAAACAACTCAACACACATTTGTTATTAGTTGTTTTATATAACAACTAAATAACAAATTACTAATATAATAATAATTACCAAATGTAATTATTATCTACACAATGTAAATACTAATTCCTAACATTCCCCCCCTTAGTGTTTACATGGTAGAAAAACATCCACACTCTCAACTGCAGTATGCTCACCCCTGTGGCATGTCCAACTCTGTGACTCATGACCTTGATCCAAAAGAAAGGCTCTCTCCTTCCATGGTTTTAAATAGGCTTACCACAAACCTTGATGTGACAGGAACTTCATCAACTGTCCACCTTGTGTGGTTTTCTGGATCCTCCCACAAACCCTTTCAAGATCCATGAACTGACTTACTCTGGTGCTACTGTTCACCACTATGCTTATACATCAGGGAATTATGTAGGAAACACAACTTGCATATTACAAAACCACATAATAGAAGAAATACTGAAAATATTTCACATTACTTCCTATAAGAATCGTAATGTTCTTAATCGTAGTCTCTGTCATTGATCGCTGCCACTCGATCAACAAAATAGCATAGAAACCTCCATTGTTTTTTGACCTTGGCACCTCAAAGCTTTCCTTGACTAAGTCGTTTTGGGTGCAGAATGGGAATGGAACATTGGTATGTATTCCCCCCCACAATGTGAAATTCCACTCATATAGATACTGAGAAGCAAAATGCATCGAAGAACATACTCCTGAATGGATCTTGCTAGTTAGGTCTTACTGCACATGGTCACTAATGCTAGTGAACGTATTCTTCTAGCTGACCATCTTCCAACGAAGTACGATAGTCAGAGGACCAAGTCAGTCAAAGGATCACTGATAGTCATCTGCGCTCCAACACAACTCTCTTTCCAACATCCATTAAATACCACACAAAATAGGAACTCTGCAAAATGAAGCACACTGAGAAAATGGAAACCACACTGAAAATCAAATACTCACACCATACATATGCCACCACAGCTTCTGTGCGGCCCAGTCGTTAATTTTTATTCGAGGAGAGGTCGCATTTGTCGACCTCCACCTCCGATGCCTCCATCCTCCATTTTTGTGGCTTCTAACTCAGCCAAATGAAAATTTTAAGCTCATTTGTTTCCACATTGAAGTTATTCTCCCCCCGCAATGTGAAACATTTTAGTTTTAGGACGTCGGGTACAACCGATAATGCGTCCCACAAAATAGCCAAAAAATATGATATTTTTCAAAGTGGGTATTTTATCCCAAAATTAGAACCACTATAATGAGAATTAAAAAATAAACACTTTTGCAAAAAATGGTGCTCAATTTTGAGTTACCGTGCAAAAGTTATTGAGGTTACAATTTCCCGTAAATTGGTCCAATTAAAATAAAATTGAATTTCCCTCAAAATTCAATTATTAAGCAAAAAATATAGAAATATATATATATATATATATATATTCCTCATAAAACATCGGATTGAGGCGATTCTTTTTGGGTTGAAAAGATGAGAAAAAGATGCACAACTTTGTAGTTTACATCGTGGTGATTGGAAAGATGCAGATATGCGTTTTTGTTGTCAAAGCAGACGTTTTTGTGGCTGGAAATGCACATGGTAAAAGAAATGCAACACATCACGGTTTTTTTCTTATTGGTCAATTTTTTAAAATTATTTAGAAAACTATATATATATATATATATATATATATATATTCTCATAAAACATCGGATTGAGGCGATTCTTTTTGGGTTGAAAAGATGAAAAAACTTGCCTTTGTAGTTTACAGTCGAGTCGAAAGCATGCGAGACATGGAATAATGAAATTGCTGACAAAGCATCGAGGCGTTTTGTGGCTGGAAATGCACATCCGGTAAAAGAAATGCAACACATAATAGTTTTTTTCTTATTGGTCAATTTTTTTAATTTCTTTCTACATAACGGATGTGCATTTCCAGCCACAAAAACGTCTGTTTGACAGCAATTTGCGTCATATCTCGCATGCTGAAGGGACCTGATGGAAACTACAAAGTTGATGTTCTCTTTTCTCATCTTTTCAACCCAAAAATAATCGCCTCAATCCGATGTTTTATGAGGAAGATATGTTCATTTTACTGAACACTACTTGCTGTATTTTTTGGACGGATTTTTTAATATTCTCTTTGGCCTCTTAAATCTTCTTGGCTCTCATAGGAATGCTTAACTTGCTTTGGTACCATGTAAAATGTAAGAGCTGGAATAATGATATATCTTTCAATTCATTCCAGATGATTTACATAAGATGCAATTACAAATATATAGGCACATAGTTTCCTATAAATTAGGAAACTATTCTACTAACAAATACTAATCACATGAGTTGTTTGTAACAACCAAACAACTCAACACACATTTGTTATTAATTGTTTTATATAACAACTAAATAAAAATTACTAATATAATAATAATTACCAAATGTAATTATTATCTACACAATGTAAATACTAATTCCTAACACAGAATATCATCAATCTTGTGTTCCCTATCATCAACAAACCCCACAAAGTTATCTGCATCCACATCAACATATAACACTTCATAAGAAGCATTATTTGGATCCTCAATGAGGTGCAACATTTTCTTCTCTCCATATAGATTTACAAGGCTACCTTCAATTGGAATGGTGGTAAAAGACATATCCATCTGAACACTTCCACCAACACTACGTAGCCCACTTTCTTGATAACAATAGATGTCCCATTTGGTAGGGAAATCAACAATGACGACAACATCAAGTTTGAGGTTCTTACCTCGATAAGCTGCAAGTTGTACCACCAATCCTTTCACATATCCAACAACGGGCACCTCTCTAGAGTCCATGGCAATGCATGCATTTTCATATAGTTGTTGTCACTTTGATATTAAGGCTCATTTATGACCTCAAGATGCGTGACATTGCATGATGCTCTAAAATCAAACATACAATTATGCGACAATCATCCTTAATGATCAAAGTTGTAAAAAATTGATCAACATTTAATTGGGATTCAACCAAAGATGTCCCCAAGTAAACCTCAGGTGCTTCTCCAAGCTCTTCCAATGCTGGTGGTGTTTCAAGGTTTGCAATGGTTGGAGGAGGAGTTTCTACAATATTTACATTTTAACTCGGGGTACTCTTTTCTTCTTTCAATCCCAAGTACTAAAATGCTATCTTCTTGTACTCAGGAATCCTAAACAACTCAACAATTGGAAAACTAACTTTGATTTGACTCAAAACTTGGGCAATGTCATATGGAACATTCTTTGGCAAGGCAGCATTGGAAGGGAGATTAGAAAACTCATAAGATGGCATGAGACTTTTGACAGTTTGGGCATGAGGAGAAGTATGAATCTTGTTTGGGACAACAAGGCCTTTATAAGGTGTATCTTTCTTAGGAGCCTCTATAGGAATACTAGTAAGCAATGGATTTTTAGGTTTGGCTTGAGGCCCTGCTCCTTTGACAACTCTACTCCTAGTATTATAATCCTTTTCTTGAGCAACAACAACGTTCATCAATAACTGCCTATCTTCCTCCGAAGGGATTCCTCCATCATACTTCTTTATCATTAAAGCTCTTAAATACTCAAAGTCATTATTAGGTATTTCACAATATTGCACTACATCTACTTCAAAAGTATGAGAAGGAGGAAGAAGTGGTACCCGGTGAATGTAATCCCAAAACGTTGTAGCAGTTCAAGCACTTATCACTTCAGTTGAAGTTTCTCCTTGTTGTGATCTTGAAGAGAAACTCATCATGCAAACATCATCATTATCAACTTCTTATTCTTGTTGATCTAATTCACATGGAGGATGGGGCAGAAAGCATCTATCACACCAATCAATCACATTGTCCTCATCAACAACAACAACCCAAGTAGTCAAAGGATCAGGCACCATTCTACTTTCACATGCTTGGGGATATCTATTTATAGATCCCATGGGTCATTTACCTCTATCATTTGACCTCTGATCACCCCTAGGATGATTGCCAAATCTATCATGATTTTGTGCCTTTTGTTGACCTTGTGAACTCTGCCCAATTCCTTCTCTGCTGTCTGAGCTAGTTTGTAAGAGATTTCTTTGACAAGCCCTTGCCAAAGTCTTAATAACCTCCTCAAGATCCACACTCTTGCTTGCTTGAGGTTTTTCTAGGTTTATCAGTTTGAAACCCTCCCTCTTAGGAGGTTTTCTAACAGCTTTGATGTTGTTCTCAATTTGCAAAGCCATAGTAAAGGCCTGCCTCAAAGTGCTCGGGTTTTTATCCCTCAAATAGTATGCATCCTTCTTGTCAAATGCATCAGCATACTTTATAAGACAAGATTCATCACATGGCCTCAAATTCATAGATAATATTCTCAATGTCTTATTGAATCTTGTATTAAAATCATGCACTAATTCATTAGGATTCTTTTTAATATTCTCAAATTCTGACAAAAGAAACCTAGGGTCTATTCTATCACCATACTGCAATCTAAATGCATTCTTCATTTCAGTCTAAGAATCAATAGAGTTATCAGGTAGAGCTTTATACCAGTCCCTTGCATCCTCTTCTAGAGTATGAATAAATAATTTAATGTATACATCTTCAAACTCTATTTGAAATCCTCCATCATATTGACAAAGAGTTTTAAGTTTTGATCACTAGTTATTGCATTATTTCCTTGAAACTTAGGAAATCTGTTTCTTACATCCTATGACACAACATTCGGATAGCCATCCATACCTCTAAAATTGATGGGACCAAAATTATTAATGACAAATGGAGGTCTGGGTGGAGGTTGAGCCATATTATTCTGAGGAGGTGATCTTACAAGAGAAATAAAGTGATGAGGAGTGAGGGGTATGTGTGGTACATGGATACAATTTTTAGAATGAATATCCCCTAATGGCTCTTTTTCACTATAGAAACTACTAGATTTGGAAAATACAGGGGTAGAATGAGATGCAAATCTTTCAAATACAGGGGTAGAATGAGAAGGCCCCTCTCTAGATGGAGAATTTGGATTCTCAAAGAAAGACTACCGATTCGGAAGAAGTTGAGGAAGGATTGTAATCTTTAATCATGTGCCGATCAATTTCACCAATAGAGATCTCTTTTCTTGATGCTTGATCTCCAACAACCTTCCAAATTCTTCCTCCTAAATTAGACTTTCCAAACTCTGGAAACAACCTTCTACTAGGGTCCGCGGCGAAGAAAGATCTTCTTCCTTCCAGATTTGCAAAGATTAGTAACAAATTTACATTGACAGAGGTTAAGACACTGACATTTACCAAAAACAAATCAACACGGAGTCGCCACTAAGGATTTTCACCCTAGTTGTGCAAATGCACTAAAATAATTTGTCAAATGTCTGTTAGCACTAAAAATCATGCAAAGCTTTACAAATCAGACCTTCCTTCACCCAAATTTATCAATGGTGAGGCAAACTTAGTACAATAACTGCTAGAAAAATTGGACATACAACACATAAAACTTATAACTTTGTTCAATTCTTATAGATCTGATCAGAGAATGATGTTTACAAAATGTATTTGCACACATAATCTGCAAGAAACATTACTAGGGTCTTGTACACATACACCTTTGTTCAAATACTTCAAAGAGTCCTCGCACGCGGCGCTTAAGGGTGGTTGATGAGGCCAAATGGATACAAACTGGCAATAAATCAACAAATTAGTCTCAACAATGCAATTTAGCTCCTAACAACGTAAATTTCATCCCTGCAACACAAATCAGTCCCCGACAATGGCACCATTTGGGTGTTGGTACCCATATTTACTCTTCTTCACAAACCAAGCAGCATCATGGATTTGACAGGACACTCAAAAGTAGATAAATGATTATGTATGTTGTTTTGTAGCCGGGGAAGCAATTTATCTGACTTTTTAGCACTCAGGCCTTGAAGAAGTGGGTAGCACCTTAAAAGGATTTGATCTTATCCTAACTATTTTAGGTTGTGCCTTTCAACCAAGGTAAGAGAACCTATTTTGTAACCTCTGTTATTGAAGGAGATGCGTAGATACCTTTCTTTTGCACAAATTTTATAAAGAAAACCTTGGGAAAATATGATCAACACACCAAATCTAACTCTCACGAGTTGTCACTTCTAGATTATGGAGATATTTTCAATACAAGGCAAAGGTTACTAAAGACATTAAGAGATCCTAATTGTTCTGCATATTTTTGCAAGTAGATTTTGTTCTTTTGTTGATACACAGGGAAAATAGGGGTAGTTCAGGGTGGATCAATGATTTTTAAATCATTTTGATGGGAGATGAAGTGGGATAAAGTTGATTATACCGGATCTTTGGAGGGACTTGACAATAACGAACAACTTCACAACAGAAAGCTTGAGCAATCAAGACGTTCCTTGAACCAGAAGGTGTGCTTCAATGGATCCCAAATCAACACGTTTTCACATAATCTTTGAGACTCCAACACGAAGGCTCAAATTGGAAGACTCAATTAAACACTAAAGTTTCTGATTAATCATGCCTAAGGTACACCCAAAGATTTATAGACAATCTTTATCAACAAATGGCAGTGAATTGGTTTTAAATTTGTTTATCTCATCCAAGATGAAGGCTCTTCTTGAAATGAAATTGTAAATACCATTAGATTGTCATAGGGATGAGATCTTGTGTGATTTCACAAAAATTTTAGTGTAAGATTGCAATAGGAACGAAAGAAACTATTTGCAGACATTCTGAAAATAAAGTAGACACAAAATTGCTAGAGATTAGACACAAATTAATTCCAAAATTGCTTAGATTCATCAGCAAGGGAAAGCTTCCAAAGCAATCTCAGAGCTTGTCAATGGCTATACATCTGCAACCAACTTGACATGATAGAAAATATAACACAGAAGAAAATAACAGGTAATCTTGGCTTTGGCCTCTCGAGAAGACAACTTTCTCAAAAAATTTCTCAAGAATTCATACTCCGACCATTTGCAAGAGTAATCTCATTACATTTATAATACACCCTTCACATCCAATTCCCCCAAAAGAGGAATATTCGAAGCACCTTTGTTGCACATATCGGATCATGATTTGCAGAAAGTGATATTCAATAGATTCATAAAAAAGTTGCCAGGTGTTTTCAAAAATGGTGAATCATTGCAAATATTTGCATCATTGTTATAACTGGAGGCTTATTCTTCATCCTTGGTGCTTGCAACACCTTTTCCCCTCAAAAGAGAAGAATATTCGAGGGACCTTTGCTTGTTACCAATTTGTTTCAGATAGAGACATTTAACAAATTCAGATCCGAAATATGCCGGTGGACCAATTATGAACTGATCACATCTCTGGGACCCTCGAATAATGACTAGGATGCCATGCCACAACTTTTTGGGAGTCCTTCTAATCATTCTGATTTTGTCATGCAAGAAATCCCCTTTTAATCATTTTTGGAGCCTCTGTGTAGTTGGACTTGACAGGTCATCCTTTTTGCTCTCGAGGCAACGCCTTTTTCACCTTTTGCGCCTACACTTTCATCATTTCATCCTTTTTCCCTCCTTTTCCTCTGAAATTTTACTCTGTAACTTCTAGATCTGGTGTTTTGTGTTTTTGCATGAGCTCGAGCAAAAATCCACTTCAAGAGTACTTTAGATTTACAAATTGAGCTCCCAAATTGATTCAATTAAACTTTGCAGACCAAAACAACACAAATTTGCCAAAAATTGATGAAGAATGATGCAAAAAATGCATCTCCAAACATCCTGGAGCTTCAATGGCGGAAAAATCAAATGAAATGCATAACTACCATTGATCTTTCCTTTCAAATTTTAATCTGAGCCTTCCACATGGAAAAATGTGATTGGAAACGGGCATGGGAGCACTTTTTTGACATTTTATAACTTTTGGAAAAAGTAAAAATGTTGACATTTTCCTCTGCCCCTCCACCCTCAAAAATGGGCTTGACACGTGTCCCAAAGTGGGTCCCAGAGGAACCGCGACTTGATTATGCTATTTCACCTCGTTTTTGGCAAAAAGGAAAATTTTCCAAATTTTCCCCACAGCTTTGCCCTTCCGCCTTTAGCTTTTGATGTGGGTCCCAACGGACCTGCGCTTCAACTTACAATTTTATCCCTTTTTACAAAAGGAAAAAAACCTTAAATGACCCCGAAGCTCCGTTTCTCCATTTCCCCACTGCTACGTGTCTCAATGGCACATTTTGAGATGGTCCCGAAAAGTAGAGACCCCAAACATGCGCGGTCCCTCCACATGTCCCAGGCCCTTTAGGAAGTTGCTTGAAAAGTCTAAGTATGGGAAGGCCTGGTGGAAGCCTCCATGTGTCTTTATGGCGCAACTTCAAGATGGTCCCCAAGAGCGGAGACCCTGAGCAAGCGCGGGCTCACCACGTGGACATGTTTTGGGTTGAAGTGAGCCTTAGAATTTTTAAAGTGCCCCGCATAGCTACATCTAACTAGAAAGGGCCACATTTCAACTGATGCCGAGAAGTGATTTTGACTGGGAAACTTCACCCGTCAAACCGTAAAATGCAGGAGAACCACCATTTGAGCCTGGGGAGACAAAAAACATAACAGAGGCTGCAAATTGAGGAATTTCAATGACAAATGGGGCTAGACTAATTTGAGCACTATCAAATCCTATGCTCCCGGTTATTACAAACAACGCTGGTTGTATCACTCACACATTAAATAACTCCTTCCTAGGTTGGCTCTAGCACTTCATCATCTCTAATGGTGTGCACATAAATTCTATTCAAATCCTCTTCACTCAAAGGTTCTACATAAGGCACAACTTTTCCATCTGTCAAAGGAATAATGACGTGCTCTTCCTTGTTCTCAAAACTTATATATCCTTTATTAAATTGTAGATTAGCATTATTCGCATAACACTAAAGGTCCCAAGTAATCTTTGGAAAACCCGTCTCTACAAGTGCCAAGACCTTAAAGTCCCCAGTAAACTTGGCCCCTTTTATAGTAATAGTAGCATCCTTCAAGACTCCAATGGGTGTCGCTTTAGTCCTATTTACCATAAACAACACATTTAAAGATGGTTGTAATGGTGGCCTCCCATCCAATTTCACACGCCCAAGGTGAGTACATTCACTTCTACACCTGTATCAATCAAAATGTTACTCAACAACCGTCCATCAACAATAACATTCAAAGTGATTTCTCTGTCATAATCCAAACTGTTAGGAGGTAAGTTAGCATGTAAAATTTATCTCTCGCACTCAACTCTAGTGCACGACATATTCCCTCTTAACCATTCCCCCATTAAAGGAATGATTTTTTCCTATCGTAGCATCTTACAAACCTCCTTCAAATCATCAACATCCTTCTGGGGAAGCTCAACCGATTTTTCTGCTAAAGCTTTCGTGATTGCTCTTTCAAGTATTATATCTCACCCTACAAGTTTTTAATAACTTCTATGGTTTCTTGATAAACTTCCTTCTGATGAGTATGGTCTAGATACTTTACATGTAATACCCCCTTCTTTGTAATAATAGGCTTCTACTTTAGAACTTTCTTGGTGCTTCTAGCCTTAGCGCGTGTAGTGACCAACACAGGCAACATCTCAGGATCAGGAACTACCTTTAGCATCCACTGATCTTCCAAAACATGTTGTACTCTAGCCATTCTCGCACCCTTATCCTAGTTGTGTTTCTTATTCAAGTGTTCTTACAAATTTGGGCATACTCCATAATAATTAAGCGTGGTTCTTTCCACAAAAGGAGAAAATAATCATTATGAGGGCATTCTCATTTATAATGATCAGGGGATCCACATGTATAACATGTTCCACGAGGGAACTCACTTCTCCCACCATCGTGACCTCGGCCTCTAAATCCTCCACGGTAGCCTCTACCTCTACCTCTACCACCACCATAAGAGTGCTGTATGATGGAAAAGTGACATGTCGGCAGATGGGAATCTATAAGTACCTCTTCCTCGTACTCGACCTCCCGAGGTCGTGTCGAGACAGCCGGTGAATGTTGAATGTGAATGGATATAGACAAGCTAATCGGGTAATCTTATATCCTCAATATGCAATAATGGGATCTGTGAATCTAAGGCGAAGAAGGCCCTCCTAACTGAATTGGTGTAGTGGTTCATTTGGATATAATGGTTTCTTAGAGGCTCTAATCAACATCGAGCTCGTCGAGATCCTGTTTCTTCGTTGTTGGATACGTGGGAAGTGACTGTGGGAGATTCATATATATCTCGCACAAGGTCATGAAATGGTGACGGGTGATTTAGTGGGTTTGCAATTAAATATGGATGGTTTTCTCGGTCCAGCCCGGAAAATATTAGATTGATCGGCTTCTATGTTTAATACGGAGAATTTTACTATAATATCTGGCGGGAGTGGTGAGGATCTAAATACCAGTGTTTGTAAGCTGGTGTCGATACTTAACTGATTTATAAGCCCGTTGGGTTGTGGGATTTGGGGATCACAACCGTGAGTTTGTGGTTGTTGTGGACCTGTTATGGTCATGTGAAGAATCAATCCCTTCTCCCAACTATCCAAGTAATCGTATGCCTTTTCAGCCTCTATGTTTAGAACTAGAAGTTGTATGATTTTCTCGGAGTACCTAACAGGTGTTCTAGCAACTTGAATACGTAAGCTAGTGTCTATGTCAACGAGGAGGTCTCCCGCGTTAGGCTATGGAACCAAAGGATCGTAACCAAATGTTTGTTCTCGTTCGAACCCTTGCACAGTCATTCAGATGTTTTATCAAGGCAATCTATAGTTTGGATGGTTTGACCAGAATGTGTAAGCTTTGTCATCTTCAATGCTTAATTCTCTTATTTTCTCACTAATTGCTTGTAAGTTTGTTGTTGTTCGAAAGACATGTATCTTGAGGCCCCGATCTATATCACTAATGTTGTGGGTAGATTTGGCTGAGGCATTACGGGTTCAAATATATACTCTCTAGGCTCTCTAGGTCCTGTGATTGTCATACAAAGTGATTTAACTTTTAACTAGAATTAACAAACTGATTACGAAAGAGGTATTACACTACGTAAGCATTCTTCTATTTTTGTATTTTTCAATGACGTATTTTAATGAAATTAAAGAAAGGCTACTCTAGTATATTTTATAAAATGGACAACTAATCTAAGAATAAGTAATAAAACAAACAAAGTAGCCCGGTATGGCTATTTTCTGTGCAATTGTGATTTTATCCTAAATATCTAAGCAACTAAATATATTAAATTGAAAGGCTCTCGATCCTACCTCAAAAGTGAGGAATGAATCACAGTTTCTCAGAAACTATCAATCCCCACAGACTTCCCCGGTGATATCGAGAGTGAACTTTTAACTGAAATGAAATAATTCACTACTCTATTTGATATGTCGTAACTAGAACTTTGATAGCTCAAACTTGGCATTTACAGAATAGTGGTAAATCTAGTTGTGTGTGATTTTGTCCCCTCAGTGTGATCTCCTTGTTCCTTCATGTCCTCGTGAATCCGAAAAGCATGTATATGATAGTATCAATAGAAGATGGCATTCGAACAATGGCACTTTGGATATAGACCGAATACAATGTGAGTAGGAGAGGGATAGCGCAAGTGAACAGAGCTTGACTATGTAATTCCTAGTCGATTTATTGCGGGAATACAACACAAGTGTACCGAGAGTTTCAAAAACTATCCTTGTGACATAACAAAACTTGCAACTTTAGTGCATTTTAGTCTAGAAATGAAGCTATTTTATGCTAAACTGATTGTATGAAGCAACAATGGAACAAGACTTGAAACAAGAAGACTATATGACCTCTAAAAGACCAACAATGGAAGCAAAACATGAAATTGATAGAATTCTAAGCAAGAAATTGAAAGACTGAATAAGAGAATTGAGAAGATGAGGGGCCATTTGCTTGAAAACAAGTGCTATTTATAACCAATGCATTTACCAGAGGGTAACTCCCATTAGAACTCTTTTACTATAAACAAAGGAAAAACACTATTACCAGGGGACCAAAAACATTAATGTAAGCCAAAGTGGTTGAAGAAAGCATGTAAAACTCAAGATTTACATTTGACACGATCGTCGGAAGGATCTAGAAAATGCGTACAGGACCGCCGCCTTGTGTAAGTGGCGGTCACGGGGACCGCCGCCTGTAGGGTGGTGGTTTCACATCAAGACAAAATCCAAGAAGAAAGGGGGAAAAGGGCAAAACAAAGCATGCGGAGGCTGAGCGGGGCATGCGAGATACAAACGTATACTTGGCAAGCCTTTCTGGATTCCGAACACCTTGCAAGGAGACCTGTATCATCATTGGGGCATGTGTAACATCATTCCGGTGGTGCAGTACCCTACAATTTTGGGTACGTACATATTGCCCCCTTGGAGAAGCATCTTAGCGATGAAGAGGTGTAAAATGGTGGATCTGAGTATGGAGGTCCTGAAATGGGGAGTTAGGAGTTATACATCGTGCCCATGTCTTTGGAGAGTCACCATCCAAGATCTCGCTACCTGCAAAATGAAAAAGGGGACTCAAGTGCAGATAGATAAAACAATTTGAGAAATAAGACTGAATTGATATGAAAAGAGGATTTACCATCTACGCGGGGTTTAGAGCTTACCTCCGTTGGTGCTCGAACTGTTAAAGACATTTGAAATTAATTTTAGAAAGCTATATATATAAAACGAAGTCATTTCACTATTCATTTACGTGGATTGATTTGATAGATTTTTTGAGCTTTAGGACCCACGGTGTGATTTTCGACAAGAGTATAGTCAAAACGTTCGTGGTGAGATAGCGATCATGCCTCGAGAGTGGAACATTGACTCGCAAAGTCTCAGGTTAGTTCTTCTCGATTTATTGTTTTTAGACCTAAAATGTGGAAATGATGAAATCTTTCTCTCGGGGGTTATTTTTGAAAATATTAGTTTTAAACATGTCTCTGGGGGCACCCATAGGGTATGTTTTCATTTTAGCGAAAAAGGTGTATTTGTTTGTTTTTAGGCATTTTTAGGGTATACGACCCATTTAAGTTTGTGGGACAGGACCGCCGCCTTGTGCAGGGCGGCGGTTATGGGACCACCACCTTATAAGGTGGTGGTTACGGAACCGCCGCTCTACATAGGGCAGCGGTCCGTGACAGAGTGACAAAACAATGCTTTACCTTATTTATTTTTGCATTTTTTACACTTTCACATGTTTTTAGTAGTCTTTTTAATTGGAATTCGATACTAACTCACTTCTTTTTGTGTTTTTGGGTGTATGCAGAAGGAGGAGTATATTAGATGGAGCCAGGGAGAGGGAGTGTGATTGGATCCCAATAGTATTAGAGGTGCTCTCTCAGGTAGAGTGAGATACCCTTCAGAGGGCTAGCATTTGGAGGATCGCGCAGGTCCCTCATGTTGTGCCTGCTAGTCACATTTTGTGTGACTTATTTTCATACTGGGACACGGATCGAAACACCTTCCGATTGCCAGGAGTTAGGGGTGAGTGGTCTATCACCCTGGAGGATGTTTACCAGTATCTTGGGGTATCGATCCTCAGCGACGATCTGTCTCTTAAGACAACATCATCAAGATCACAGGTGGTTTAGTGGGCCACCTACATGGGAGATCTAGTTGTATCGATGGGATCGAAGGGCGTGAGGATCTACTCTATTATTGAGTCAAACATTTCCTTGCTCCGCAAGGCCATCATGGGTATCCTTGCATCCAGATTGATTGGGGACAAGGGAGGGGACACCCTCTTATATTTTTGGGCCCCCATTATTACATAGATTGAGGGCCATGGACATGTCTATGCTTGGGGAGCAGATATCCTCGGGACTACCTACCATGATTTATACAGGGTAGTCCAATTATAGGGACAATCAGCCACCCGAATCTTGTCATGAGTTGGGTGTATGAGCATATCACCCCATATGGGAGAGGTGTAGAGGTGGAGGATCCCGGGGCTTTCGGGCGTAGTGAGGTGGACGGGGATGACAGTTCTTAGAGCACCTCACCAGCCAGTGGCCTCTCTGACCACTGTAGACATGGAGGCCACTCCTTATCAAGCCATGGCAGGGGTATGGGGAGAGGAGACCGTTACACTAATTGCTTGTCAGACTACCAGCTAGTTGATAGACAAGGCGGGGAAGTTGGAGATCCACCCCTTTGATAGAGTACCACAGCAGTTCGGCCTCCCCTATAGTGACATGCTTCCTTCAATGGGGCCAATGTATAGATCTATTCGTGAGGCTCAGGGGAGGTCCTAGAGGTCGGGGTTGGACTATTGTTACCCCTAGTGTTCCTATTGCGGCCAGGAGGGTGGTACATGCACGAGGGAGAGCCGGTGCTCCTCAGGCACCCTTACTTCGGATTGCCGCCGGTCCCGCCCATAACAATGATGAGCCCATTGACATGGACTCGAGTCTGAGGAGTTCACTGGGGGAGAGACAGAGGAGGAGATAGAGGAGATGGAGATCAATGAGATGGGTGGGGGATGATAGTGATCCCGAGTGGCATGATACCCGGGGAGATCCTATAGGCCAAGAGGCGAGTAGGCGTAGAGAGGGTGACTCTGGTTTCAGAGGAGTTACTCTCTTGGGACCTAGGTGGAGATGGCGAGTCTATTGCAGGCCGTCACATTGCCCCAGACATGGGAGAGGGACACCATTCAGTGGCGGGTGCGGATCCTAGAGATCCTTCCTGGAGGCTTGGCAATCGAGTGAGTTGCCACTCTTCTCTTGACATTTGTTTTAGTTAGAATTGTCTTAGTTTGTTATTTCTTTTTGTTTTGTTTACTCTTGGTTCTATTGTTGATCATTTTCTAACTTGTTTTCTCCTTTGTTTGTAGTGACTTTTGATGAGTGGTGAGACTTGATTCACCAAGTATGCACTGATGCCTTGCTTCTCCCCTCGAAGAAGACTCTGGGCTGAGCTTTCGTGGACGTGGGGGAGCCCTCAGCGGCTTGTAGGCATATTGATGTTTTTACCTCTATCTGGCACGCGGCGAAGATCATGACTTCTCTCCGTGTGGAGGTAGCTGGATATAGGAAGGCCAAGCGCTTAATGAGGAGGAGTCATTCTCACGGTGAGACGGTAGCACCTGGTCGTGACCGCGAGCCCTTAGTACATTCGGAGCGCCGTCGTAGCCGGAGTCCTAGGCATGGTCGTGCACCCTCTGAGGGATCCCATAGGGATTGGGAGACCTTTTTGTAGCATTTTGTCAGATATCTATATGAGTGCTTTTGTACCTTTCGGGCTCATTGAGCGTTTTGACCATGCCTAGTGCATGATGGCATTGTATATGAAACTTGATATATATATATATATCTTTTTGGATCTAGACTCTTGGCATCTAGAATTTCGTGACTTGTTTCCACATGTGTACTTAGATGTTTTTAGAATATTTGTTTTCATGTTTTAGAATGTATGCAATGGATAACAAATGATAGTAAATAGAATGTTTTACCTTGTATGTTTGTTGTAATGCTGATATGAGATGATACTAACATATGGTGGTACTGAAATTTTGAACTCCTTTGGCAATGTTTGTAATTTCTTCCTATGTGGGAAAAATGTGATGAATGCATAGTGATAAAGAGATGAACTTGCCCCAATCCCAAATCCATGCAACTAGTAAGATGCAAGGGCTTAACACCAAGAGTTAGGAAGGGCACAAGTTGTATGAGTTTGATTGAATGGAATGATGAGAGACAGACAAACCAGTAATAGAAACCAAATTTGGACCTACACACCTACCCTACTCAGAACTACTACCATGCTTAGAAGGCCACTTACTTTCCAGTTTATCTAGACTTAGATTCATAAATGGCAACTTGGTTGACAAAATCTGGTTTTGAGGATTTGATCTCTTTGGAATTTGGATATTTGTTTTCTCTTAATAGAATTTGATTTGTGTTTTTAGCATACCAAGATTTGTTCATTTGTGTGACTGGACCCCCCACACCCTACCTCACGCCACTAGTAAGAAGCATGGGTTTGTCACCAAAGGCAAGATATAGGCAAGTAAGGGCACTTCTTTCCTTTCCCAACCTCACACCACCAGTAAGAGATGTGGGCTTATCACCGAAGGTTGATGGGGCAAAGAAGTGTGTAAAATAAAATATTTTGTTTGCTTGGTGCTTTTGATTTCATTTGATTTTGACATTTCTGATTTATGACTTTGGGATATCCTTTCATTCAAAGAGATTTAAGAGGGATAGATGTGACACCAAGAAGTTTCTAGAGCATGACCGTAGGAAAGGACAACTTCACCTAGTAGAAAGAAAGAGCAAAGCCAAATATGTAGGCCTTGGTATGGTTTTCACAATGCTTGTTTATCGAACTTGATGAGAAAATTTGAAAATAGCTGATGTTTGAAGAGATGTGATATGAATGCTTTTGCCAATATTTTCGAAATTTGTAATGATTGTTTAAGAGCAAGTTCTGGACTACCACTTTTACGAAATGGACAAAATGAAGCAACTAAAAGACCAATACAATGTAGGTAACTATAATGTACAAGTAATGATTTTGATTTTTTATGTGTAAAATCATAAAGATGCAAGGAATGTGATTTCACCAAATTCCTCACCTTCTGGTGTGCACAAGAGATACACACCATTTCCATAGTCTTTCATGACTCGGTATGGGCCCAACCATTTGGGCTGAAACTTTCTTCCTTCGCTGATTTTCTTATCGATCCATTGTCTAGTCTTAGAACTAGATCTCCTTCATATATTTCTCGCTCATAGACTTTTTTGTTATACTGCCGACACATCCGGTCAGCATAGGCTCTGTGCCTTTGTTCGGTGTTTAGCCTGACCTCATCAAGGCTTTCTAGTTGAGAGAGGCATGCCTCCCTATAAGATTCTTCATCTAGAATCCCTTGTGATGAGATGTAGAGACTAGGTATTTCAACCTCAAGCAGGAGAACTGCTTCTACCCCGAATACCAAAGAGAAAGGAGTTACTCCCATTGGTGTTCTTATTGAGGTTCGATGGGCCCACAAGGCCGGATATAGTTTTAAATTCCAGTCTTGTTTGTTCTCCTTGATTGTTTTGAGGAGAATAGCTTTTAACATTTTATTTTTCGCTTCAGCCTGCCCATTGGCTTAAGGGTAGTAAAGAGAGGCTGTGTGATGGTTTATCTTGAACTTGCTACATAACTCACAGACTTCGTCATTTTTAAAGGACGTGCCATTATCTGAGATAATGACTTGTGGGACACCATACCTGTAGATAATTTGGTTCAGAATGAATTTGGCAATTACCGAACCTAGTACGGTGGTGAGGCATGGCCTCCACCCATTTGGTAAAATATTCCGTGTTGTAATTATAAAATTATGGCCATCAGTTGATGAGGGAGAGAAATTCCTATCAAGTCTAGACCCCATGTGGAGAAGGGCCACGGAGTTGCTATTGGTTGTAGGGATTATGCTGGCATGTGAATCTCGTGAGAGAATTCTTGGCATTTGTGGCACTTACATACAAATTCCACTGCGTCATGCTCGAGAGTGGGCCAAAAATAGCCCATCGATGTATTTTGCGAGCGGTGGCGTGACCACCGAAGTGGCCTCCACATATCCCACTATGGGATTCATGAAGAATCTTCTTGGATTCTTTCGTATCGATGCATCTTAGAAGCATGCCGTCGAAGGCTTTATGATAGAGTACCTGTTCTAAGACAACATATTTAGTGGTAATAATGCGTAACCGCCTTCTTTGTTGTGACGTGGCACCTTTCGAGTATGTGTGGTCTATGATGAAATTGATGATATCAATATACCAGGGACATGTAGAGATGGGAGGCCTGGTTTCGATGAAGTATATACACTTATCAGGAAAGTCTAGATTTACCAGATCACCTCCATCTAGTGGATTGTTAACTAGCCAATCTGCAATGATTTGTTCCTTAAAAGATTTTTGGTTTATGAATGTCAACTCAAATTCACCCATTAGGGTTATGAAATGTCTATCCTTTTTAGATAAAGATCCTTGTGTGAGAAATGTTTGTAAATGATTTGTTTTTACAATAACCCTCGTTTCTGGTTTAACATGTAATGTCTTAAACATTTTATTAAAGACTATGGAAAAGCATTCTCTCTCTGCCTGTGTGTAACATGTTTCATAATCAAGCAATGTTCAGCTAATGAAATAGACCACACATTCCTGTTTATCATTGTCTTCTTGAGCCAGCATGCAGGCTAGTGAGACATGAGTGGCTCATGAGTATAGGATCAAAGGGCGGTTTGGTTTGGGAGGCATTAACATGGGTGGAGATAATAAGAAGTGTTTAACCACTTTGAATGCCTCGTTGCATTCTTCAGTCCAATCAATGTTATAATCTTTCTTTAATAGATTGTTGATTGGATGAATGGAAAAACTTAGATCTGGGATGAACCTGCAGATTGCACCAAGTTTCCCAAGAAATGACCTGATTCTAGACTCATTCGATGGTGGGATCATTTCGAGAACAACCCGTATTTTGGCTAGATCAACATCAATCCCTCATGAAGATATAATGTAGCCTAGAAGTTTGCCTCCTGTCACACCAAACACGCACTTCTCTGGATTTAATGTGACGCCATATTCAATTAATCGTGAGAGGATGATACGGAGCACTTCTGGATGATCACAACGTTTCTTGGTCTTGGCCAACAAGTCATCCACATATGATTCCACAATTTTATGGATAAGATCATGAAATATATATGTCATTTCCCAGCGATACGTAGCAGACCGACATTCTTAAGACCAAATGGCATGACAATGTAGCAATAAGTTCCCCAGGGAGTTATGAATGTAGTTTTGGCTTGATCTTGTTTAGATATTTTAATCTGATTATACCATGAGAACCCATCCATGAGGGACAACAATTCGAATCCAGTTGTTGCATCAATGATAACGTCAATGGATGGTAATGGGAAGTCATCCTTGGGACAAGCTTTGTTAATATCCGAAAATCTATGCAAATGCGTATCTTCCCATTCTTTTTGAGGACGGGGACAATATTAGATACCCATTGTGAATAGTCAACGGGCTTGATGAATCCCACTTGGAGAAGTTTTATTACTTCTTCTTTTACCATGAGAGCCACTTTTGGCTTCATTGGTCTTGACTTCTGTTTAATTGGCTTCGCATCTGGTTTAGTGACAAGATTATGTACCATGACTTGTGGTGCAATGCCTGTCATTTCTTTATAATTAAATGTAAAAGCCTTTTGATGTTCTTTGAGGATTTGGGTGTGTATTTCTATCTCCTCTGGAGTTAACAAGGATCCTAACTTTAAAATCTTTGGTTCTTCCTCTGTTCTAATGTTTATGTCAATGGTTTCTTCTATTAAAGAAGCATTACCTTCTTCAAATTTAGGTGGGGCTGGAGGTAGTTCCAAAATTTCTCCATCTTCTATCTTGTAGATATCGAGATCCTTCTGTGGAGGAGACTCTATCATGGGATTTCCAAAATAGGAAGAGGAATGTGGTATTAAGGAAAGATCAACTATACGGTGAGCAAGGTGTAGCTCCGCATAGGTGTTTAGATATTTGAGAGTGACTTTATCATCGTCAAAGCGATCTATGATGGAAAAATCATCCTCAGCCTCTCCATGAGTTAGGAGCGAGTTTGTTGGTATTTTGTGCACTAATGGCTCGGTACGAAGTGATACTGTGAAATTTGTATCCTCCAACTCACTATTTGGGGTGAAATGGGAAGCTGAGGTTGCTATTGAGTCTGTGAGAAGGTTCTGCTCTCGTGGGATTGCTTCAATTGATATGAAGCTAAATCCCTTACTTAGATCTAATACTACCATTTTATAGAGTTGTAAATGCTCAGCTCTAGTTTCATATACCTCAGAGACTTGGTTTGTAACCAATTGCGAGTCTCCTAGTACTCTAATGTTGTCGACACCCATTCTTTTAGCTAGAATGAGGCCAAGGAGGAGAGCTTTGTACTTAGCCCCATTGTTTGTACATTCAAAGTTTAATTTAAAGGTGAAAGGTAGGATCTTTCCCTCAGGTGAAGTAAAGATTACTCCCGCCCTAGCTCCAAAGCGACATCTAGCTCCATCGAAGTGGAGAGTCCAATACTCATTTGGGAAAATGGATGTTGGGATATCTGTCATATCTATTTCTTTTGCTTCGGTTACTTCTACCATAAAAACTTCATCTAATGGAAGAGAAGCAATTCCTAGGGTGTGTCCCATACCCATAGAATCAAATGGTAGGAGAATAGGTAAGTCTTTCTCCAGCAACTTGACAATTTTTGCGGTAGTCCCCAATGATACTGTTTTTATAACATTGGTCTCACTTTTGAGTGCTGGAATGTCCTCGGTTGGATTTGTAACTTCTAACTCTGTGGTGGGTATCAAATCTTCTTTTTGTTTTGAATTAATTGGTTTGATGAGTTTATTTATTGGGAGTTCAAACTCGAAGTGAACGCTCGGTCTTTTCTTCAAATCGGCTAGGTGTATATCGAAGGGTTTTGGGTCACCTTGTGCCACAAATATTTTCCCTAAGTGTAGAAATCTTATTTCTTGGAATAGCGTGGAAGGGATTGCCTTCATGCGGTGTATCCATGGCCGACCAAGGATCATATTATAATTGGTTTCCTGATCTATAATATAAAACTCGGTGAGGAACGTCTTGGGCCCTAAAGTGACTGGTAAAACTATGGTTCCAATCGAAGTGGCTTTGAGGCTATCATAACCTCTTAGCATATTTCACGTCATGGAACAATTTGTCTCTCCATATCCTAAATTTTGAAGAAAAGTGAAGGGGACTATATTAACTACTGCCCCATCATCAACCATTGCACGTTTAACATAATTATTGTAGACCCAAACTTGTAAATGTAAAGTGGGTCACCTCTTTGTGCAATTTCAGCATCTGTTGGCATTTTTCTTATATCGAATATAAATTTTGTATCCCTATCTGGCTGCCCCGGAGGATAAACGTCAAAGTCCACATGGTTTACTTGCGTTTCGGGGAGGAGTGATGTTGATTAAATGACCAAGGCCTAATGCTTCTAAGAGAGCAGCATGTGGGCGGGAGAGTTCTTTAACAAATCCAAAAAGGAGATGTGAGAGAAGGTTTTAGTTAAATCGTTAATTAAATCATAGGTGCCTATGGGTTTTACCAATGTTTGTTGACTATTGTCTAGTTCCAATGGATAACTTGGAGTAGGTGAGAAGAATAATCCCGTGTTATTGTTAAGGTTTCTACAAGTAGCTTGGTGTCTAACTCCATTAAACTAACTATATTAGTTTGAGGTCGAGTTCTAATGGGGCGACTGGTGGATTTAATGAAGTTGAAGCTTCATGATCATTGTTTCTGTTATGACACCCTTGTTTGTTACATTAGGATCTAGCTTTGTTATTGTTAGAATGGTTTGGGAGCGAGATCATTAAAGATCTTGAGGGGTGCATTTTGAGGGAAATAGCCCCTACATAAGCGTTTGGCGTGGGTACTATAGAATTTACTAAAAACATATCTATAAAGAGTTGCTTTTGATCTTCTAGCAAATGCTGCATGAATTTATTGTATTCACGACAAGTCCTAGTATCGTGGCCTTGAATCTTGTGGAAGCCACAATATAAATTGGGATTATAATTTCAAGGTTGTTGATTTATAATCTGTTGTGGCCCAAAATTCTGATAAGGTTATTGGTTGTTAGAGTTAAAATTTTGAGGTTGTTGCCTTTGGTTTTGACTCTGATATCCAACTGAGTTTTGATTTGGACTTTGTGTTTGGAGTTGTCGTTGTTGTTGTTGTTTCCATGGTGGACGATTAAAATCCACCACATTGATTGTTGGAGTAAAATTGTTATTTCATTGATTATTAACAAGTGGTGAAATGTTTACAACGTTTTCCCTTTTAACTTGGTCAGTTACTCCATCTGTTGTAACTCCACGGTTTTTGTTAAGGATTTTAGGTCCTTGATTTACATTCCCTGTATTAGAATGGGCCACGGTGTTTTGACTGGGAGTTGTTAATTTCTTGTTTGTCCCATATGTCTTATGACCACTATCTATCACTACTTGGTCGATTCAGAGAGCACTCTCGAGTACTTCATCATAAGTTCTTAGTGGGAACTTCTGGACTTCTTCCTTTATCTCTCTATTGAGAGAATTAAGGAATAAATCGCATAGTTCCATTTGATCCATGTTTGGAGCACTTGCTGATGAGTAGAGAACCGTACGCCATCTTTGAATAAAATGAGTAGTGGACTCATTATGTTCATGTTTGGTATGCAAGAACTCCCTGATTCCCATTCTTAACAATTTGTTCATGTCGAAAGTTTTGATGAATTATGACACGAGTTGTTTAAATGGGTGTATCAAGGCCGGGTATTCTCGTAATACCAATCAAGGAAATACCCTATAAGGTCTTAGGGAATATCTTAAAGAACAACCCCATACCTAGGAGTAACTCCGTATGGTCGTGTGGCAATAGCTTTAATGTGTGCATTTGGATCACCCTCCCCTTTATATTTGGGTAAGTTGAGAAGAGGTCTTGGAAGCATAACACCTCGTATGGTGAAGTGTAGGGGCTCTTTTAAATATTCGAATAAGTCCCTTACCGCATAGGCCTCGACCATCGATGGGGTTTTGAGGGGGTTAAGGTGGAATGGGTTGTTGATACACTGACACATCATATGTGTTTGTAGGGACATAAGGGAATCCCTGTGGTTGAACGGACATCGCAAGAGAAGAGAACATGTCTCCTTGTGGTGACTTTGAATAAATGTTTAAATAAGGAGGAGCATCATTCTAGTACAGGTTGTTTGGTGCCAAGCCAGGAGGTGTCATATTTTTAACTAGAGTGGCATTTGAAAATGCGGTCCTAGTTGGTGTTTGCTGTGGGTAACTATAAGGATTTTGAGGAGGCATGCCTAACGTGCCTATTCCTGTAAGGAGGTCAACCTGACTGGGGTGATGTGGAGGGTTAGGGATTCGTGCTTGCCCAAAATATGAATTTTGATTTACTTGAGCAAGCTCCAGACCCTCTAACCTTTTCAAATTAAGGCCGAAACGACATCCATTGGCGAAGACGTGGTGCTTTGCCTTAAGGGTGTCTGTTGTATAGCTCGAGGTTGTAAAGGGCTATGATACCCTACTATGAATTGGTCATTACCCTGCCAAGCCTCACCGAGGGTATTTCCCATAGGTGGAGGAATGGGGATGTTTTCCTGGAATAGGGTATCAGATTGTATTTGTAAACTCCCTATAGGTGGATACATGTTTTAGAAGCGTTATTCGCGTTTAGCGAAGCGTGCTAAATACTCTTCATTTAAGAAGGGGAGTGAGTCTGACTGTCTACTGATATGTGGTTTGAACAAGACCTAAGGAGATGAAGTGGATTCTCTAGTAAACGTCATATTGTTGGAGCCTGAGGACTCTGGTTGTTGTGTTTGTGCAAACTGATCAAACTCCTCAATTCGGAACGAAGAACTTGAGCTAGTTCTTTGAGGGGGAGTTTGTGACAACAAGTAATTACTTGAATAGTTATCGACCCATGCAGAAAGCGAGGGCGACGATTGTCTATTTGTTTGACTATAGTTTTCTTTGAGACCTGAGAGAGGTCTACCATATGCATCGTATCCTGACATATTCGGGGGGTATATGAATACCCATGAGAATAATGGGAAAGAGAGAAGGTGGATGAAAGAAATGAAAAATAATAAAAGGAGGAACTGTTTGTTTACGTCGGGTTCACCAATTTTGTATGATGGAAAAGTGACATGCGAGCATGGGAATCTACAAGTACCTCTTCCTCATACCCGACCTCCGAGGTCGTGTCGAGACAACCAGTGAATGTTGAATGCAAATAGATACAACCAAGCTAATCAGGTAATCTTATATCCTCAATACTCAATAATGGAAATGCGAATCTAAGGAAAAGAAGGCCCTCCTAACCTGAATTGGTGTAATGGTTCGTTCGGATATAATGGCTTCTCAGAGGCTCCAATCAACATCGAGCTCTGCCAAGATCTTGTTTCTTGGTTGTTGGATACGTGGGAAGTGACATGTGGGAGCTTCGTATATATCTCCAGACAAGGTCATAAAATGGTGACGGGTGATTTAGTGGGTTCGCATTTAACTATGGGTGGTTTTTGGTCTAGCCCAGAAAATATTAGATTGATTGGCTTCTATGTTTAATACAAAGAATTGTACTATAATATCTGATGAGAGTGGTGAGGATCTAAATACCAGTGTTTGTAACATGGTGTCGATACTTAAGCGATTTGTAGGCATGTTGGGTTGTGGGACTTGGGGATCACAACCATGAGTTTGTGGTTGTTGTGGAATTATTATGGTCATGTGAAGAATCAATCCCTTCTCCCAACTATCCAGTAATCGTATGCCTTTTCAGCCTCTATGTTTAGAACTAGAAGTTGTATGATTTTCTCGGAGTACCTAACAGGTGTTCTGGCAACTTGAATATGTAAGCTAGTGTCTATGTCAATGAGGAGGTCTCTCGCGTTAGGCTGTGGAACCAAAGGATTGCAACCAAATGTTTGCTCTCGTTCGAACCCTTGCATAGTCATTCAGATGTTTTATTAAGGCAATCTATAGTTTGAATGGTTTGACCAGAATGTGTAAGCTTTTTCGTCTTCGATGTTTAATCCTCTTAGTTGCTCACTAATTGCTTGTAAGTTTGTTGTTGTTTGAAAGACCTGTATCCTGAGGCCTTGATCTATATCAACTAATGTTGTGGGTATATTTGGCTGAGGCACTACGGGTTCAAATATATACTCTCTAGGCTCTCTAGGTCCTGTGATTGTCATACAAAGTGATTCAACTTTTAACTAGAATTAACAAACTGATTACGAAAGAGGTATTACACTACGTAAGCATTCTTCTATTTTTGTATTTTTAATGACGTATTTTAATGAAATTAAAGAACAACTACTCTAGTATATTTTATAAAGTGGACAACTAATCTTGTAACAGAATAAAACAAGCAAAGTAGCCCGATATGGCTATTTGCACTGCATTTGTGATTTTATCCTAAATATCTAAGCAAGTATAAATATCTAAGCAACTAAATATATTAAATTGAAAGGCTCTCGATCCTACCTCAGAAGTGAGGAATGAATCACAGTTTCTTAGAAACTATCAATCCCCACAACTTCCCCGGTGATATCGAGAGTGAACTTTTAACTGAAATGAAATAATTCACTACTCTATTTGATATGTCGTAACTAGAACTTTGATAGCTCAAACCTAGCGTTTACAGAACAATGGTAAATCCAGTTGTGTGTGATTTTGTCCCCTCAGTGTGATCTCCTCGTTCCTTCATGTCCTTGTGAATCCAGAAAAGCGTGTATATGATAGTATCAATAGAAGATGGCATTCGAACAATGGCAGCTTTGGATATAGACCGAATACAATGCGAGTAGGAGAGGGATAAGCGCAAGTGAACAGAGCTTGACTATGTAATTCCTAGCGGGATTTATTGCGAGAATACAACAAAAGTGTACCGAGAGTTTTAGAAACTATCCTTGTGACAAAACAAAACCTACAACTTTAATGCATTCTAGACTATAAATGAAGCTATTTTATGCTAAACTGATTGTATGAAGCAACAATGGAACAAGACTTGAAACAAGAAGACTATATGACCTCTAAAAGACCAATAATGGAAGCAAAACAAGAAATTGATAGAATTCTAAGCAAGAAATTGAAAGACTGAATAAGAGAATTGAGAAGATGAGGGGCCATTTGCTTGAAAACAAGCTGGCTATTTATAACCAATGCATTTACCAGAGGGTAACTCCCATTAGAACTCTTTTACTATAAACAAAGGAAAATACTATTACCAGGGGACCAAAAACATTAATGCAAGCCAGAGTGGTTGAAGAAAGTGTGTAAAACTCAAGATTTATGTTTGACGCGATTGTTGGAAGGATCTAGAAAATGTGTATAGGACCGCCGCCCTGTCCCAGGTGGCGGTTTGCCATCTTGAAGACAAAATGCAAGAAGAAAGGGGGAAAAGGGAAAACAAAGCATGCAGAGGCTAAGCGGGGCATGCGGGATACAAGTGTATACTTGGCGAGCCTTTCTGGATTCTGAACACCTTGCAAGGAGACCTGTATCATCATTGGGGCATGTGTAACATCGTTCCGGTGGTGCAGTACCCTACTGATTTCGGCACGTACAATGCCCTTCATTGTAGCTATGATCATGATGTTCACCTTGCTCCTTAGAATTGTTGGCCACACTAGTCTTCCGTACACCAATATCAATAACATCATGAATATGATCAATCAACCTACGATTATCATGTCTGTATCATGAGTAGTAGACCTATAAATATTACAATAACATGATACATTCTTCCTTATCGCGTGTTGCAATAGTGGGCACCTGCTTGAATCATGATCCAAGTGACATATATTATAGTCTAGCAACATGGCGCACACCGATCTACGAGGGAAACTATCCTCGAGTATGTCCTTCGCTTCAAAGTCTATGCACCAAATACCATTGTGCGTCTCATGGGCTGAATTAGCTGAATTTTTTTTCCAATTGCTTTGCCATAGCTGCAATTTGAGCCTCCAAAAATGGGCTAAGACTAGTTTCTACACTCTTGAATGCCTCAGCACGTAGGGCTGCCTCAATTTCCTCACATGAATCTGTATAAGTCTTGTGTGAGAGCACCCTCTGAAAGGTGTGATCAAACCTCCAACGAACCATTGAGCATGTTGACTTGGGTGAATTTCATAAGATAACTTCAAAAAGGGTTTTGAATCGTGCATCATACTCCCTAACACCGCATTTAGCCATGCCTGTTTGATGTCCTTCAATTGCATGACATTTGATGCTCTTATGCTCAAACTCAGGTATATGAAACTCTTAATAAAGCATCATGCGGTGCGGTATAGTCTACACAATTCTAGTTTAGATTATATTTCTGTACAACTATCGTGCACCCTGCGCAAAGTGTGGTAGAAAATTGACTTGCCTAATGCTTAGGAGCCATGATCCCTTTCACGCGTCATAGTATCTCACACATATGCACGTGCTCCACTATATCTTTAATTCCTTTGTATTCTAGGAGACAAAGAGACATCTCAAAATACAATGTTGTGGTTGGTGTGGACCATGCCCACTAGATCCAAAACTTGTATTACCTCTTATATTCCCTCCTCCTCCCAGAACCACTAGATCCACTAGATCCTAAACCACCTGATCCTCTTGATCCTCCCATTGTAGCAGGAAATGGACCAGAGGATGTGCTACCTTGTGTTCTAACATTTGTACTAAACTAAACTCCCACGCAGTGCTGTGAAGTTGTAGTAATTCTAGACGTTATACCAACATTCTGCACGGCGAAGATGCACCAAAAATATACCTCCAGTGGACCTCCAAATATTGAAGATGACATCGGTGTCGCGGGATGGGGGACAAACATACTAAAAATGGGTGTCTACATTTACCCCTTTTTGTCAAGTGGTCTCCATTAAACAAAGCTGCAAGACAAACACAAGAAGTGATTGTAGTCTTTTATTTAATGAAATAGCCCAAGGCACGCTGCCACATCACCGGGTAAAACACGAGCACTCACCTGAAGCATGCAAGGGTGCTAGGTCCCTCTTTTATGGAAGCTTTGTCAAGGAGTTAACATGATAAACATATACATAAATATATTCCAAATCCATAATAACAATGCAGTGATAAACCATAAACAAATCTAGATCATAACCATATGCAAGAATAACTTATACAAGAATTAAGATACCATACAAGAACTAGTCACAGATATGTCAACAAGCAATATCCAACCACATAGTTCTTTTGTATTAATTACTATAAAACACAGAAGCTGAATACATACAAAATATTGTCACCATAATTCATGCATGCTCATAACCAACAACATGAGATTAATTAAATGTGGATATCTATATCGAAAGCGTGAAAATAAATACATATTTATAGGTAGTGGGGACTTTCCCTTCACTACTCATGCACTCTCTAAAATAGGCTACATGCTAAGAATAATCATGCGCCACTATAAGATAATTATAAAATCATGCAAGCTCGATAATAATAGATTATCTAATAATAACTGCAGTTCTAATGCTATTAATATCCCCAAAACCATGTCCGAAAAAAATCTTTACATCCTCTCCAAGTCTTTTAACAAAATGTGTTCCACACTCAACATCGTATTTAGCCTCATACCGAAAACTAAGTCCCGACTTCATGCTTTTTCAGGTATGCCCTATTCCACTATACTTCCACACGTACCTCACGCACCCTATGTCCATGCGCTAAATCCTTATGTGCCTTCAATACTTAGGCTATAATTCATCATTGCCCAACAATGATGAAAGATGATAGTTGAGGTGATCCCCCTCAAACTAGGGATTGATGACACGAAGAAGAATCAATCAAGAGGTTAGAAGAGATAGATGATGGAAAAAGGAAAAGGAAAGATGCCCCGAAGAGAATGATATTACCATTATGATGAGGATAAGGATAAAAACAAAGAAACAAAAATAAAAACAAAAATAAAATATAGCGGTGATTTTAGAATCACTTGATCGGGAGCAGTACGACCTCAATGAAGATGACGACAATGTCCTATGGATCTGTGAGTTGGAAAAAACCACTACAAGATGGAGGGAATCTAATGGGAATCCACTCAGATAGATGAAATAAGGATGATAGGAACCTTGGAAACACATCGGTAGGGATAAAAGTACAACCTCAATGGAGATGATGACAATGTCTCTGGACTGTGAATTAGCAAAGATCACTATAAGATGGAGGGAATCAATGGGAATCCGCTTGGATGGATGTGCAAGCCATGGGACCAATGGGTCAAAGGAAAACATCAAAATATGAGTAAACAAGTGCGAGGATGGTTAAGAAAATAGTCGACAAAAATTTCGGGGGTAAAAGTGGATGCTGATATCCTTCATGCACAAGGAATCGAAAATATGCATCCGAGTGGGACAAAGATGGAAAATATGGCCACAATGGTGGAATTAAGATAAGAGATGGTGTCCCAAAAGGGAACAAAGGATGAGCTGAGCGAGCTCTTTGGATGAATGAGTGCTAGAAGACGAGGGGTGAACATGGCGAGGATTAGTATGTAGAGAGGTTTGGGAGTTTGGAGGTAAAAATGTGATATGGAGGCCATAAAGAGGCTTCCTTGCATGGTCAAGCACAAATCTACATCTTACGGGGACGAGGAGAGTTAGATGGGTGGAGGGGGACCGAGGTTAGAGATGATAGAGGTAGTACAATTTATATGAGTTATGAGATAGTTTGGAGTGGTGCGGATGGTGTCGAAGGACCTATTGATAGATCACAGTGAGATGAGGTGGAGAGGGACTTTCCCATCCTGTGATGGATGAACAATTGGTGAAGGAGGGGGATCCATGAGTTATTGATGATGATGATGTGGGAGAGGGGTATGTGGAGTGGTAGATGTAATAATGGGTGGCGAGGCGGCTGAGGAGGTAAGCGGTAGGAGGAGAGGTAGAAACACTTATAAGAGGGAAGGGTGGAGATGGAGGGGAGGCTTTAGAGATAGCCAAATTGGAAGTGAAGCTAGAGATCTTGCCAAGAGAGAGATATCACACTCAAGAGCTAGTGAGGATGCACTAGGAGAGGGACTTGACCATATAGGAGTGAGACAAGTATTGACGACCGAGAGAGGCCTATCGGGTGAAATATGGAGATCACGGGTACCACATCTAAGGCAACAAGGGGTGAGGCTCGAGGGGATACACATAGGGAGCTAGTCATATGGCTCCTCCTAGTACAATGTTAATGGAGGAGTAACAGGCCCTAGGTGAGTGTAGTCATTTTTACCCCTATCAAAAAAGAAAGGAACCCCATGCACGTTGGCCTAACACCCAGCGGATGTTGGGTGCTCACCCAAGGCACGCATGGGTGCCGAGTCTCTCTTTGATGTGAGTTTAATGGGGAACATCATCTATGATTTGTATTTTAAAAGATTTAAAAGGAAGTAAGACATACAAACACCATATAGCTCATAACGGCTTCTAGATCCTTGCGGTCATTCAGACATGAAAGTACTTATGCATTATATAACTTGTACCGAAATAGAAAGAAGTTATACAAGCATCCATACTTAGTATAAACATAAATGAAAGAGAACTTATGAGAAAGATGTATGCATCAAAATCATCAATGTTCATATTCATGTACTGGTAACCTCATTATAGTCATGGAGCCATTACAGAATATCATAGAAAAGAAGACCATAGTCATGCATTATAACAGGACTCATGTAACTAGGCTTTCAAAATAAAATTTATTACCCCATACCCATGATACATCCTTTCCTAAACAAAGTTACCCAAGCCTACTAAGTTCTTGTAGTGTTTTGCAGAGCTTCGCCCTCTCTCTATTCCTCCTTTTTACTTGCAGTGCTTGTATATATAGCCTTTCTGGACTACCAACTCATCCTCCAGTGCCCTCAGATCCGATGCCAAGTGTCTGAATGTGGTTCTCTATGTGAGCATGCTCCTCCAGGCCCGAGCTTTCCACTTTTTACCATGATGTGCTTCTTACAGAAGCTTCTACAGTAGGCATGCTCCTTCACAGGCCAACTGTCAGCGGGGCACCTTATCCACTAAGCATGCACAGTTGGGTCATGCTTTTCACGTGTTCTGCTGAAAATGCCTAATATGGCCAAGTCCTAAACCTTGGTTCTATCCGCACACTACAAGTTTCCTTAAACCCTTCCTTAAACCCTACCCGCGCTTTATCCTTGCATGCCTTTCTTCAACTAGGCCTTGCACGCCTATGCACCTCTTGTACTTAGTTAATAATTTAAGGGCCCAACATCACCCCACACTGTGCCTGTTCTCCGTCCATGGGAACACTTCTCCAGTGAAAAAGAAATAATACAGTAGGCTTACACCTTGGAACAAGAATAAGGGGATGAAAGAATTGGGAAAGAAGAAAGAATGGGAAAGTGAAGGCATCACTACAATAAGCTAGCAAAATCCTTTTGTAATTTGGCCTCTAACTTGTTCCAGGCATTGACTTCATTCTGTGCTCTCTGACAGAGGTCGCCGACCAGGGCGCTCACCTCCCCAAAATTTAGTCCATTTCCTTGCATGCTCATGGTGTTAGTAATTTTCTCTAGCTCCTTGCCTACATGTTCTAGTGCATCCATTCTTCGTGTGATCTGCGGGTATAGTCCCTTCAACCGGTTTTTGATTAAACCCCTTAAGGTTTTAATGGCCTCAAATTTCTTTTCAACCTCGGCAAGGATTATATCCCTCTCCACCCTATTTCCCTTATTCTTTTCCTGAAACTTCTTGAGTTCTACATCATGAGTGGTCACCAAGGCACTCCGCCGGTTGTCTCTATCCACGAGTTGTCGTGACGCGGCCTCGGGGAGTTCGGGAAGCAACCTTCACATCAGCAAGGACCTTGCTGTACGTAGCTATGAGCACCACAACCCTCAATTTATCTTCTTTTTCTAGGCGCATGGCCACTTCTTCTGTAGACTTCAAGGATAACGGTTGCCTCACCATGGTGAGGACCCTTGTTAAATCCTCCAGGCATCCCAAGGTAGATCCATACTTCTGCATGGGAGATGCTAGGTCTAGATGCTTCATCACTATAACATCATTAATGGACTCCACCTTTTTGTATACTATGCATACCTTAGCCTTTTCATCCTTCAACTCACGCTACCACTGGGCACTGATTAACTTCTCTTGACTTATCTCCTTTGTCTTCGCAGATAGCTCTTCCTCTTTCTTCTTCGGTTCCACTTCCAGATCTCTCGATTCTATCATTTCGCCCAAAGAGTCTAGCTTGATCTCACGGAGACTTTGTTTAGTGTGTTACATAGTTGATCATCCAAGAGCTCACCGAGCATCCACCACCGGGTTGTCTTCTCTTGGTCTTAGTAATGCTATTATTGCCAAGTGGCTTTCATGAGAGCATATTCCTTGTCTGCGGGTATGCAACCTCCTTGTCAAAAGATGACATTTCCACGAGCTCCTCTCACGGAATTGTGCTTTAGAACCGTGTGTGGAACACTTTGTTGGGGTTATCAATATAACCCATCTCGACCTCGCCTCCTCTCTGCGTGCTTTCTCCCTGTGTGCATGCCCTTAGGAATACTTCTGATTAAAAATGGGGCCTCTAGTGCTACCGTGGTCCTCTTCTGCACTCTCCTCCTTTTCCTTGTTCAACACCGGCTCAGCACTGCGTTCCAACTTCTCCCCACCAAGGTCTCAATGTTCTTTGTTTCTTCTCCTTTTACCGCCATGGTTATCTACTCCTGCATAGGGTTTGGAGCCTTCGCTTCGTGTTCCAACCTCCTCACTTTTTCCCATGTCCCAAGCACCTTCCCCCACCTGGCTATCCTTGCGCCGCATGAAAAGGAACCCCTATTCCTCTTCTTCACCTTCTTCTTCTGAATCATGCACGTTGAAGACATGTGGCCCTTGATATTTTCCAGGATCCTCTTCCCCACTAACTTCTTCTCCACTATCATCTTCTTCGCTATCATCTTTTTCACCTATGTACTTCTCCAAACTCCTGTTTCTTCCGAGGTGGTCTCCTCTTCTATCCTCTGCTTCTTCCTAACTAGGGATTCCGGTGTAGGCGACTCTGTCTCTTCTTCTCCCGATGAATCCTTGTTTGATGGAGTCTTCTCTTTGGCTAAGGGCCTCTTTTTACACGCGTACATATTTGGTTTTGGTGCTTGTCTCGGGAGCCTATTACCTATGTCTCCACTATGCTTGGTATTTTATTCTCTGGCTCTTTTTCCTCCCATTTGGGTGCAGGTCTCTTCCTTCCAGTTGGGTCCTGAGGTATAGACACCTCGTTCTCTAGATATGCGCCCATATCAGACTTGGGTCTTATGCGGATGTATACGTGCGCTGCGGATCCTCCTGCAATGGGCAGAGTCATGGGCCTTATCATTTGAACTTCATGCAACATGTACCTCTCCATGTACGTGCGCTTCTAGGGTAGACCAACCCTTTGTGCATTTCCCTGTGGTCCTGGTCTAGATTACCAAGGTCCAACTTTAACTTCTTGGACTCCTGAACTTGTTTACTCCCACTTGGAAGTATTGAGCTATGAAGGTAAAGGGGAGCTTTCACCATGGGCTCCATGTCTCATCTATTAGTTTGAATCTACCCAGTAGAAATACTAGTACATAGCAAATTCAACTTCTCCCTTGGTGGCCACTAGTAGTTTTTCAGAATTCTACATTCCACCCCGAACGCGTTCTTAGGCATGTATACCATTTCTCCAAGCACACCTTGTGCACAGTCGTCATAATGTCACAGGTGTATTTTTCAAATCTCTTTGCGGGTGAGGGTCTTTAGTAGGGTACTCCCACACAAATTTTTCTGATGCATCCAGAACCCAATCTTTGAAAACACAATGGTTAGCAGGACATTACCAAAAAGGATTCTATCACCTTCCTTTGCGTAGCTGATAATCTCATCTGCGATGAATGCAGACAAGTTGTAGATGGTGCCCTCTAAAATTTTCCTACACACATGCAACCATGGCTTATTAACTGGGTCCATATCTCCTAGCCATTTAACTTTGACACCAAGTATGTGGCCATCTTCATTACCGGGTCCTCAATGTCTGTGATATCATAGTACCTTGACCCCTTTTTGTATGCATAGGTGGCGATAGTCTCCTTAATCACCTCTTTTTGCTTAAGTCATCTTCCAACTCGTCTCCTTCACAGATGAGGCTTGTGAAATGTGAAATTAGTCTTCATGCACGCGTGACATCAACCATTGATATAGGTGCTTAGGTTTCCCAAGTAGGGCAACTTAAAGAGTTGTGATAACCCTGCCTTCCCTAACTTGACCTTCACATCATCGTTATAGATGGGAAAACCCTCTTGGTGTCCTTTTATTTTTGGGTGCACTAACTCCAACACCATCTCCTTCTTGATTGTGCTCATACGATGATTGTAGTCATTTATAAACATGTTTCTTAGATGGGACTCCCACTCCTTCCCTAACAACACTCCATCTAGGTATTGCATTTTTGCATACCACTCTTCATTTGTACGTGCATCGGTTTCTTGCTATTGTTGCCCTTGCCCTTCTTGGGTGTGCTAACTAGTTTCTTGGGTGCCATCATCTAGGTCCTTTTACCACTTCAATCACTTCTTGTAACTTTGTTCTTCCACTCTTTCCAACCTTAGATCCCGAACTTGTGAGGAAAACTCTTTAAACCCGTGCCCTAGTTCTTCAAACCCTAACTGGGATAATCCCTTCATAAGACGGTGCCTTCTCACAACTTCTCTTACGCCCGTGAAATCCCTTCCTTCTGGTTTGCAGATCCAAACTAGTTACTCACGCTCAATCTCTTCAAATTTTTCCTCACATGGATCAGTTTTTGGAAGCCCTAGTTTGAAAAGATGCAAAAAGCACTTCTTTCTCATTATACACAAAGTGAATAATGAAATGCCTTGACTCCTTTATTTATAGTTTTTTCCTTTGTAAGCATTAATTTCTACTTGACCTACCACCGTACTTTTAACATTTAATGCGGATTTTCTCAACAAAGCCCAACTTTAGCGCTTTACCTCATGTGCCCAAACCTGTGCAGACAATCTTCCAACCTTATGGCATGCAACCAATCCATCTTGATAGGAGACTCTTGCACGTGCATCACCGGTGCCGAAGGCACTTCTTCTGTCCTGATTTTTGCTTTCGCCTACCTTGTGTTGCTTATGCAATTTTTCCTCCTTTGTACATGGGATCTAAAAGTAGCCTTATCTTGACACTAACCATCCTTTTCCATCTTTTCTTTTCATACACCTCTTTCAACAGGGCCATTCAACCGAGATTTTTATCACAAACTTCCTTGGCACTTTGACCATGCTCTCCTTCACATTACTCCACCCCACACTAAAACGATGCGCGGTCCTTTGTGCACTCAAAATTCTCAAAAAGTACTAAGGTTAAGGTTACGGTGCCCAAGGCACAAAACAAAACAACGTGAAAGGGAAACACAAGAGAAGAAATGCATAAAGGAAAATTCTAAATTAATTGGCAAAACTACCTTATTTACAAACACCAAGAAGACTTATTTACAGTAGGGCTTCAACCTACTCCCATTAAAGTGTCCAGGAAATTTCATTCCATCCAATGCTTGTAACTGGCATGCGCCTGAATCAAGGATGTACGAGATTGTGTAGGGACCCAACCAATGGAATTTCAATTTCCTGGGATGGCGCAGAAACTTAGAATCATACAATAAGACCATCTGCCCAACCTCAAACTTCTTGTTTTTGATGTGGTGATCATGCCATGATTTTTGCTTTACTTTTTTGTTGTTTGGCTCCACCTAGCGAGTGATCGTCTTTCATCCAGCTTCATCAATTCATCAATTCTCTCTTCTAGCACTTTCTCATCAACCAACCCTCTTGCATGCGCTATTCGCAGAGAAGGTAACATAAACTTAATTCGCGAGAACAACTTTTGCGCTAAACACCAATTAAAATAGTGTGGCTTTGTTTAGCCTTTTATAAGTTGTCTTGTAAGCCCATAATATGGCTGATACCTTGTCATCCCAATCTTGTCTTCCGACATCACAAATTTTGGTCAAGGTATGACTCAGTATTTTGTTAAATGCTTCCATGGTTCCATTTGCTTGTGGGTGATAGGGTGTAGTCTTGTGATGAGCCACCATGAACTCTACTAATAGGATCCTCATGGTCTCATTCAAGAAATGTGTACCCCTATCGCTGGTTAAACTTAAAGGACATCCATACCTTGTGATAATGTTCTCCCACAAAATCTTGCCGCTGTGGCTGCTGTGCAGTCTTTAGTTAGGGCTACCTCTGCCCACCTTGTCAAATAGTCTGTGCAAGTGATTACATAGTGTGATCTAGTCCTATGCACTTGCTAGTGTAATAGGGCCTACAAAGTCTATTGCCCATTTCTCAAAAGGTTTCGTGCTAGGGATAGGGCACAAAGGCATTTCATCTCTCTTTCCTGGCTTGCCAATGCGCTGAAAATGGTCACACACTTTACAATAGTCTTTGCAATCCTTATATAAAGTTTCCCACCACAATCCTACCATTAATATTTTATGCGTGGTGGTGTCACTTGCATAATGTCCACCCACACTTCCTTTGTGTGCTTCCTCTATGATGGTGAGGCACTCATGCTCTAGTACACACATGCGCAAAACTTCATCATGCCCTAACTTGTATAAGTCCCCACTGATCAACATGTAGGGCGTGACATGTATGGCTAGTTGCTTCTTCTCTAATGCCTTCATCCCTTTCGGTGCCACACCTTCCTTTAAAAATACTGCAATCTCCTCCAAATCCGAGGGTGCGTGCCACAACCTAAACAATTACATGTCTGAGATTGTCTCTTCAATACTCTGCGCATCCTCCCCTGAATCAATTCTTGACAGATGATCAGGTCCACAATTACTCTTTCCAGCTTCACAACTACCATGAACTCAAACTCTTGAAACAAAAACACCCATCGACATATGCACCATTGTAGAATGAGCTTGTTCACAAAATAATTTAACGCCATGTGGTCAGTGTAAAATACAAAGGGAGTTGCTAGCAGATACTGCCTAAGCTTGAAAAGTGCGTAGATCATTGATAATGCTTCATGCTCAGTCATAGTGTAATTCTACTCTGCTGGTGTCAAATTCTTGCTTCAAAACATGGGGATGATCAACAATTCTTTTCACCCGCTGTGTAAGCACTACTCTAATGGTGGTTCTTGAGGCATCTATATGGACATGAAAGGGCTTGTCCCAAGAGGGAAAATGTACTATAGGCGCGGTGACAAGCCTATCATTTAATGTGTCAAATGCCTTCTACTGCACCTCTCCCCAATGGAAGGCACTTTTATGTCTGAGCAGTTCTTCTAAAGGTGTGATGATCTTGGCATACCCCTTGATGAACTTCCTGTAATAACCCGTATGCCCAAGGAATCCATGCACTGCGCTTTGGCTAGTAGGTTCCCCCAATCCCACAATAACTACAACCTTGGCAGGATCTACTAGCAAGCCCTCCTTACATATGATATGCCCCAATAACGTCCCAAAGGGTGTAGCAAATACACACTTCTTAATGTTGAGGGATATCCTCAACTGCCGACACCTCTCAAACATCAACCTCAAATTATCACAATGGTCTTTTACTAGCCCATACACCGTCCAATCATCTAGATAGACCTGAAGAAACTTATGGATGAAGTCTTGAACGCTTGCACCACTATGCGTGAGAAAACAACTAGGCACATTCTTCAACCCAAAGGACATGACTGTGTATGCAAAACTTCCCCATTTAGTGGTGAAAGTTGTCTTCTCTTGGTCTTCCTTTGCATTCGGACTTGGTGGTACCCCGAAAATCCATCCATAAAGGAATAGATTTCGTGCCCAGTGACTCCCTCCAAAATTTCTTCAGTGAAGGGGGTTGGAAAAGGATCGATGACACAAACTGTGTTCAACTCCCTATAATCCATGCAGATCCTAATCCACCCATCCTTCTTGATGCTAATTACCATCAAACTTATCCATTCGATTCTTCCATTACTTCAATGATCCCAAAAGCTATCATTTTGTCTATCTCTTCCTTAACCTTTACGTGCAAATTGGGATTCATCCGGTAGGGTCTCTTCTGATTGGGTGTGCACTATCCTTTAGCTTTATCTTCATCTCCCCAAGGAATGGTGGACACCTTTGAGCTCATGGTACCCGCATGGGAATAAATCCTCAAATTCACGCAATAGATCAATGATCTTAGAGAATTCCTTCTCCGACTAGTAATCTCTAATGATAACTTCCTTAGGTTCTTCTCCTAAGCCGATGTTAACCTTCTTTGTCTTTAAGGGCTCATGGTAGGCACACACACGAGCATCAACACTATCCACTACCTCGTGCGTCCCTACAGAATGGTTAACATCCAAGATTTCTACTTCCTCCCCAATGTCCATCAATAACATATAACAACTTTCCTTTTTCATTTTCAAAACACGCGCTCAAGTTTGCATCTCTTCTATTTTTCCTGCCTCTTCTTAAAAGCACACCTCTAAACCTGGTCCACCTAGCAACTCTAACAACCTATCTTTCATCATGGGATTATCCCCCATGGTAAGGTGCTCGACAACCCGCAATGCCTTATCAACCAATGGCTTGGTACTTCGATACTCAAACGTTTAAACGAAGTTAGCCGCTAGCTCTTGCCAATTCCCTGTCTGGCGGCGTATCTCGAATGAATGTACCATACGCACACCTAACCTTGCAATGTAAAATATAGCCTATGTACCTAGAGGGATAGTTGCAAAGTGTCTGCGCCTTCTCTCCAGATCCTCTCACACTCCTGGCTATGGAGAGAGGTGGGCTCCTTCCCATGGTAGTCCTTGATGGCGGTGGGTACGTTGCTTCTAGAGAACCGATGAGAGAGAGCAATTCTCACCTCGTGCCATTCCAAAAGGCTCTCCTAATGTGTAGCCCACCACCGTGCCACTGTGCCGAGTAGGACATAACTTAGCATCCCTCTCCATTCCTTCTCCTCCTTCCACTAAGCTTCCATCTCCTACAAAAAGATCTCAGGGAAGGATCCTCTTGAATACTTAGGCAGCTCCTTTCCTCCTGGGCACCGGACTATACGCACCTTTGTTACTTTTGTTACTAATCCTCTCAACTCTTTTGCATCGATCGATTCATAAGTTCCATGCACCCAATTATCACATGCTTTAGACAGGTGGTATCACTTTTGATCGAGCATCCTCAAACTAGATAACTCCATCGGTAGGATGGATTATCTCTGGGTCCTGATTGAGTGCACATATATCCTGTCCAGGACTTCTTCTCCCAAAGGTTAAGTATAGGGTGTTTACTTCCCATTAGCCACTTTGGTATAATGACCCACTCCTTATTTTCAAATCTGATGTACCCCTTGTTAAACCGAAGGTCCGCATTATTCTTGTAACACCATGGGCACCTAAGTAGTGCTGGGAAATTGTCTACCTCAGCGAGCTCCAAGACTTCGAAGTCCCCAGTAAACTTATCTCCCTAGATAGTGATAGCTGCATCCTTTAAGACACCGATGGGCATTGCCTTCGTCTTGTTTACCATATATAACACATTCAAAGATGGCTATAATGTAGGTCTCCCCATCTGATGCCATACATCCAAAGTGAGAACATTGACCTTTATGCCTATTTCAATGAGGATATTACTAAGGAGCCATCCATCTACGATTGCATCAACGTGATCTCCTTGTCATAGTCAAGAAATTTGTGAGGGGAAGGTTTACATGTAAGACCTACCTCTCGTGCTCTCCTCCGACGCGTGGTACCTTCTCTCTCAACCATGATCCTAGCAAGGGAATAATATTCTCTTGCCTTAGCATTTTACATACTTCCTTGACCTCATCTAGGTCATCCTTTGGTGCCTCGACCCTCCTTCCTTGTTCCTCCCTCCTGGACTACTCCTTTAGACACGAATTTCTCCTTGTAAACTCCGAATGACATCCATGGTGTCTTGATATACCTCCTTTTGATGCGCAGGGTCTGGGTACTTCCCATGAACTACTTCCTCCCTTGAAACCAGGTTCTTCTTCCTTGGTATCTCCTTTACACGCATGGATTTTGCTCTTGTTATTACCAAAACAAGCTCCAAACCTGCATCTCGTGTTACCCGTGGCATCCACTATGTGTCTACCTTTTTAATCCTGACCATTGTAGTGCCCTTGTATTTTTGGTGCTGCTAATTCATGTGCTCAAATAACTCCAGAACTCCTCATATTTGTGCTTCTTCCCATACCATGAGCACTGCAACAGGTCTAGGCACTCTTGTTTGTAATGCTATGTAGACCCACAATTAAAACAAGTTCCATGTGGGAACTCACTCCTTCCTCCTCCGCAATTACCATGACCACAGAATCCTCCGTGAAATACCCTTCAATGTGTTCCTCCATCTGTGCGCTCCTCATAATGGAAATCATCACCCTTAGAACTACTGACAATACTAGTCTAGCGCACCCCATGATCAATGGCCTCATGGATCTGATCAATGAGCCTATAGTTCTTAGTATCATGGGTTGTAGAGGTGAAAATATTATAGTAGTAAGACACATTCTTCCAGATTGCACGCTGTAACAAGGGGCATCTACTTGCATCATGGTCCCCATGAAAAATTTCACAGTCTACTATCATGGCGTGTACTGCCCTCCGGGGGCAACTATCCTTGACATGCCCCTCTACTTCATAATTTGTGCACCATAAACCACTGCGAGTCTCATGGGCTGAGTTCATAGACAACTTCTCCAGCTACTTAGCCATAACAACAATCTGAGCCTCTAGAATGGGTTAACACTAGTATCAACACTTCCAACTGCCTCGGCGTGTAAAGTAGCTTCGATTCCTTACACTTTGGTTTGTGAAAGATTTATTAGATAAGGGCCTTCTAAAAGGTGTGATAAATCCTCCAAAAAACCACTGAGCATGCTGTGAAGGGTGAATATCATATGATAACTTAGACAAGAGAGTTTTAAAGCATGCATCATACTCTCGCACACTCTTCGCCATTCCTTGTTGAATCTCCTTCAAGGCACTGATGCTCTTCTATTCAAATTCAGGGATGTGGAATTCTGCCAAGAAGGTGTTCTTTAGAGTAGTATAATCCACCACCGTTTCATGAGGGTCATATTTCCTATACCAGCTATGCGTGTGCCCTTGCAACATCGTTGTAAATTGACTAGCCTTCCACTCTGGGGTTGTGATACCCTTTGCACACCATAGCAGTTCACACTTGTGAACATGTTCTGCAACATCCTCAATACCTATGTAATCGGGCAAATGTAAAGACATTTCAAAGAAGACTTGGGGGGTGGTTAGGGCTCGTGTCCTCCTGAGCCAAAGCCTTGGTTTCCTTTGGTGTTTCCTCCACCACCTGACCCACCGAGTCCACAGTCCCTGTGCCTCCGAACCACTAGATCCACTATATCCACTAGGTCCACTAGGTCCTGTTCCTCCTGACCCCCCAGATCATGCGCAGTAATGTGTGCAAGGGTTCCCAAAATTCCACCGAATCGCGCATACCGATGGTCTGTGATAATGCCCCACTACCAATAGTATACCCTGCGCCACTCCCAGATGTGAGACCGAAAGCTTGCATGTTTATACCTTGCCCAAAAATTCCTCCTAACACTGGAATGGTATTTTGACCATAGAAGGCCCAAATGAGAAATTATATCTCCTGGGTGTAGATCGATCACTTCCAATATAACCAACTGGACTAACAATATTTTCCCCCTGATCTAGAAAACCAAGCGCCAGGGTTTGGTCACTAGGTGGGCTCAGATGCGCGCCAATGGTTCTTCTATCTCCACGTGATGAACTCTCATCAAAAGCCAAAGGGGTCTCTCTTACACGCTTTCAAGTTGGGTACCACATCCTCTATGTGAACCTTAAATCCTTCCCACAACGTCTGCCACCATATATCCATCACACCTGTAACCTCGCGTTGTCTAGCAATCTCCCTTTCACATGCTTCACTATACTTGAGTCATCTCTCCTCCCTTTCTTTCTTCGTCAGCAACATCTACCATCTTCCTCCACCCTAGCTTCCTTGCCCAACGCTCAGAATGATTTAGTCGATCATTGGAAATGCCTCTAAACTCATGGTAACCATCAAGATTTTCATTGCCAGAGGGATAACATGTAGAAAGGATCCTCCGCAGACAATAATATGTGGAAATGTCATACTCCAGTGTAGTAGCTAGCCAGTACTCCTTTCCACCAATGATCCACAACACGGGGCCACGTCAGATCTGCATCCTGCAGCCTCTGTTATTCTTCTTGGGTCCACACACGTGATCCATAACGCCAACTTGATCTAGATGCATAGGCTGAGATCCATTCATATAGTTCTACTGGGAAGCAACAAAAAAAGTTTCATATAAATCATGGTAGAGGTTCTCTTCTACCCATCTACGTGCATCAAAATCAGGTCTAGTGTTGAATCTCTGAGAAAATTCATCCTCTATGCTCTTGAACCATGATTCAACACTTTCCAAAGTTAACCGCTCTGTCATTACTCACTACATAGATCATGATGTATGCCATTTCCCACTACAAATTCGAAAAGAGGTCCTGGAAATGAGAACCAAGATGTAGTCATTTTTACCCCTATCACAAAAGAAAGAAATCCCATGCATGCCGGTGACCTATCATCTAGTGGATCTTTGGGTGCTCACGAGGCACATGTGCGGGTGCCTGAGTCTCTCTTTATGTGAGTTTAATGGGAAACATCATCTATGATTTGTGTTTAAGATATTTAAAAGGAAGTAAGACATACAAGCACCATAGAGCTCAGAACGACTTCTAGATCCTTGTAGTCATTCCAGACAGAAAGTACTTAACATTATATAACTTGTACCAAAACAGAAAGAATTTATACAAGCATCCATACTTAGTATAAACATAAATGAAAGAGAACTTATGAGAAATATGTATGCATCAAAATCATCAATGTTCATATTCATGTAAGCTGGTAACCTCATTACATTCATGGAGCCATTACAGAATATCACAGAAAAGTAGACCACAGTCATGCATTATAACAAGACTCATGTAACTAGGATTTCAAAAGAAATTTATTACCCCATACCCTTGATACATCCTTTCCTAAACACAATTACCCAAGCTAGAGAGTTCTTAGAGTATTTTGCAGAGCTCTCGCCTCTCTCTATTCCTCCTTTTTACTTTTGTAGGCTCTTGTATATATAGCCTTTCTAGATTGCCAACTCATCCTTTAGTGCCCTCAGATCCAATGCCAAGTGTCTGAATGTGGTCCTCTATGTGAGCATGCTCCTCCAGGCCTGAGCTTTCCACTTTTTACCATGATGTGCTTCTAGAAGCTTCTACCACAGGCATGCTCCTTCCTAGGCCAACTGTCGCGTTGGCACCTTATCCACTCCGCATGCACTAGTCGGGTCATGCTTTTCATGTGTTCTTCCCAAAACACCCAATATGGCTAAGTCTTGAACCTTGGTTCTATCCGTGCGCACGCCATGGGTTTCCTTAAACCCTTTGTAAACCCTGCCCTGCGTGCTTTATCCTTGCGTGCCTTTCTTCAACTAGGCCTTGCATGCCTATGTACCTCTTATACTTAGCCAATATTTTAGGGGCCCAATAGTGAGGAGACTCAATACTATGAGCACATAGTCACGATGAGGCTACTTGATGTGTCGAGCTATGTGGCATACCTAGCTAGAGAGAGGAGATCAAGGTGATCGGCGTGACATGTGGCATCGGGGAGCACTGCTAGTATAACACAACCGAGGTAGGATAATAGACCGGATGATGGGCTAGAGGGTGGACAGGGGAGGAGGACAAACCCTCTGCACCAAGAGTAGAGGGTTTGGGACTTAGAGTGTATGATCTTGAGTTCACCACCTAGTGCGTGAACGTTTTTATAGATTTTGATAGTGATTTTGATGTATAGATTTTAAAGTAGAGCCTAGTTGAGGCCTAATGTATAGAAATTTTTGATGATATATATATATATATATATATATATATATATATATATATATATACATGATGATTTTCTCATGATTTTTATGTGTTGAGTAGATTAGATACATGTGATGATTTATATGTTTTGATGGATGTTGATATTTGATTAGATAATGGATGTTGATGTAGATGTTGGATGTGATGTGATGTATATTGATGATGTGATATATTGATTGGATGTAGATTAGATGTGATGGATTGGATATGATTAGATATAGATGATGATGTAGATATTTGATATGATGTATGGATGTTGATGATATTGATATTGATTTGATGGATAATGATTTAGATATTGATGTGATGATCTTAGATGTTAGATATGATGATGGTGTATGAATTTAGATATTTAGAAAGATATGATGGATTTATATTAGATGTGATTACGATAGATGCGATAGATATGATGGATGTGATGTAGATGTAGATTAGATATAGATGATGTGATGTATAGATGAGATGTTAATGATGTTGATATTTGATTTAGATTACAAATAGGAAATGATGTTTGATTAGATTATGGTGATTGATTTAGATGATGCATGGATGAAAATATATTATGATGTGATAAATGTGATAGATATGATGTGATTGAGATTAGATTAGATGTATTGAAGTGGGTGTAGATGGTTTTGACATGATTAGATGTAGATAATGTGATGGATTTAGATGAAAAATGATATGATGGATGTGATAAGTATATTCTAATTTGATTTAGATTAGAATGGATGTGATGTAGTAGAAATGATGATGAGAGGGTTTAGGTTAGATACAAAAGTGATAGTTGCAAATGTTAGTTGGACTAAATAATATATAAGATGGTGTAATTGGATAAGATGCGATAGATAAGATGTGACTAGGATTGAGTGACCTTAGATAGAACAATACACTTCATCGTAGTAAAGAGCATCCCAGGAAAGATGTTTTCAGATTGGATTGAGCCCTATATTCAAGGTCATAGATAGGAAAGTGTCAGTAGACCACATAAATAATTATAATGAGAGATGGAAGGGGCTAATTATGGAAATGAGATCGTAAAATATGACAAAGATCATGTTGGTAGATGTGTTAGAAATAGAAAGGTCACAAGTGTAAGGCATTGAGAGGTTGTTTTTTGGCTTACAATCTAGAGAGAGGCTAAGTGATAGCCTCTAGACCTATACTTGTGCGAGATAATATATGGTCCAATCCACTTGGGAGAAAAATTTCCATGTTGGATCCTTTCCAGAGTAGTGACATTCTAATTTTCTTTTAGGACAAGGTCACCGATGTTAAAGTCGTGTTCTTTTAGATGTTTTTATAAGCATGTTTGATGTGCTCTTGATAGACATGATGATGTTGAAGAGTGATTAAGTGATGCTCATCTAGCAATTCAAGTTGTGCTAGACACTCTTGACGATAATCCTCATCAGAGATGAAGTCGTAAAGAGAAACACACAAAGATAGGATTTTAACCTCAAGAGGAAGGACAACTTTAGAGTGTAGACAAGAGAGAAAGGAGTAGCACCCATAGAGGTGTGGATGCTAGTCCGATAGGCCCAAAGGGTGAAAGGGATGTGAAGATGCCAATCTCATCCTACTTTATCAATAGTTTTGGCAAGGATGTTATAAAGAGTCTTATTAGTGGCCGGCTTGGCGTTAGCTTGATCTTGATGTTGAAAGAGTCACAAAGCTTCTTACGATATTTATTTTTGAATGAATTTTCGTTGTTCGTGATGATTTTATGAGGAACGAAGAAACACCAAATGATGTGCTAATAGAAAAAATCAATGATTTTGTTAGCTTTGGTGGATGTGAGTGGAATGTCTTCCACCCACTTGGTGAAGTATTCAATAGTGGTGATGATGGAATGATGACATTGAGAAGAGCACATGATTGATGAGACCAATAAGGTTGAGGCTCCATTGTGAGAAAGGCCAAATATCTTGAGTCGATTGTAAGGCCTGACTAGGGATGCATATGAGATTAGAATGTTGTTGGCATTTGACACACTTTTTAACATATTCACAACAGTCTTGATTAAGGGTGGGCCAATAATAGCCCATCAAAGAATGTGCTTGGCAACAACCAAACCGCTGAAATTTCCACCACAGATATTGTCATGGACTTCTCTGGATAGTGCAGATAGATTCATGGGACTTAAGGCATAGTAGTAGAATGCCATCCGCAGACACCTATAATTACGCCCAAGCAATTTAAATACTTAAATTGCACTAATTATCCCCTTTCTCGCAAATCGATGACATATCATCAAAAGCGCTCATATTCCCTCTTATTGTCGTTAATTAATTACAATACGCTAATTGATTAAGTCGCCTATCCAGCTAACAACCTAATTAACGACCTTCCGTTAATTATTTACCCTTCTCTCTAGATTAATTAATTATTATTAATTAATTAGTCTTCCCCTTCATTTAACTAGTAAATCAATATTTAATTGATTTAATCCCTCATAATAGCCTAAATCATACTAATATTCCTCTAATTGGCTTCTATAAGCTTACACCTACCTATTAGTTAATCACCTTTGATTAATTAAAACACCCCCAACTCCCATGACTTGCTAAGCATAAATTAAACCCTTCTAAAGTAAGGTTACCTTTAATAAAGCAACCTTATCCATTCCTAATCATGTTTTACCTTTATCCCACATGCAAAGGGATGAAGTGTTTCCTTTATCCATTGGGCTATATAAGGAGCCCTCCTTCTACCTTTATACCTACACCTAATTCCCTTGAGAAAGCAAAAGAAAGCACATAGTCTTGCACTAAAAGCCTTTTGCCATTCTCAAGCCCTTCCATCATCCATCTTGAAGAGCTAGGCCTCACACCCAAGCATCCTTGAAGGATCAAAGCAAGCAATATTGTTGATTGCCATTGGACTACATAGGTCCATTTGATTTAATTAGGAAATTTAGAAGAATAGAGTTTTTGATTTACATTATGTTTGATTTCACTATTTCAAAGTTATGATGCTAGTGTAGGCCTTGTTCATTTCTTCATCTTGATGGTACTCTTTTCTTGTTTCTAGCTAGGTTAGGGAACTATTTTAGGTGGTAGTTCTTGCTTTCAATCTAACTTAGGAAAAAGAATACTTGTACACACCATCAAACCCACATTGGAAGAGGATGCCACCAAGGATAACATAGTGGTTAGTGCGTTGAAGAAATGACCTCCTACCATTTTTGGATAGGTCGGAGGGAATTTTCGATTGAGATAGATAGTTGAAGATCTGAGTGTACTTGTAGACAAAATATCATGCGATTGGATACATTTCTAGGTCCTAAAAGCATGCTAGCATTTACATGATTCCTAAGCAAGAGAACTAGTGATTTCCAACTATCTTTGGCCTCTTTTCTTTGTTTCATATTTTCTATTTGGTCTTACACACCCTAGAACCTAGTCAGAACTTTACTAAATTATTTTTTATGGCTTTAGACACAAGTGACTAGCCGAGACAATAGTGCCTAGGCACTCCTATCCCTTCTTGGTGCCCCCCGACCCTTTTTTCACCTTACTCGCTCCTTTTTGGTCTCTTTTATATTTTTGGAATCTTTTTCACTTATGGGTCGACCTTCCAGTTGTCAATTACAAAATTCAAATAAGGGAATCATATAAATACATAGTTATGTCTTCAAAATCAAGGACCAATCACCAAGCATTACTATCATCACCTAATATTGCATTCTAAAGGCACAAAGAGCACTAAAGACATACATCTAACATCCATTAAAGGGACAAGGGCTGCATCAATTCTACATACACCGCATAGGAAGGGGAAGTATTTTCTATTCCATCCACACATTCTACTACATCATGATTTAACAATAAAGTCTTTTATAAAACCCTAATTGCAGAGTCACTTATGATAAAAAATGTTAAAGTATAAATTTGACACAAGCAATAAGCTATATAAATATGAAACCCTAAGTGTAAGAGAGGGAAAAATTGACTTAGTTGATTTGTGTTATCCCTAGAATTGATTTGGGTAAACTGATGAACAAGAAGGGAAGAATATAAAAACTATGCATAATAAATTCTAGAGCTATCGAATATTCTGGATTGAGGCACTGGACTAGATCAAGGGCACCAGGCACCGAGTCTACGGGCACCTGTGTTTGCACGAGGGGATCAAAATCATATTTTTCTCGGTATCGCTAGATTGTCATTGATATTTTCTATTGTTCATTTATATGTCACAATATGATCACTAAATGTGCCTATAACTTGAAAAGAGATTTCTACCTACAAAACCCTTAAGCTACATCAAATCTCAAAAATTAAAGATGCAATATGGGGAGTCGATCGACCTCGATGGTCACATAACCGAGTGAACTTACAATTGAGCGTTGCACTACATCTCGACTCCATGTAGTTCTTATGTGTGTGTGTTAGAATCCTTCCTATGAAGCCCTTTTGTAAGTACACATAATAGCAGGGTGATAGCTAGATGTACCAATGTAAATAGATGCATAGATGGAAAAATGAAATTCCCCTTCCTATGAAGTGCATGCAAAAATGCAGTCCCCTATTGTAGACACAAATCACACACTACTATTTAATATGCCGCCAAGTATGTTGTTTTATATATGGATCTTGTGTAAGAAAATTATTCACTAGTGACCCATTCCCTAGTCCATCCACTTGTCTTGTTGGTTTCTATTGATTTTATCTTTCACACTTATCACTCATACACCCAGTTTTGGTTAGGTCACAAGGATCCCTATCAGTCAGTCTCCACTCATTTGTCATCATTTGTCTCTAGACACTAGCACCCAGGTGCTCCTGTCCATCCTGGGTGCCCGTGCCCTCTTTATGTTTGATCTTATTTTTGACATTTGAGGTCAACCTTTCGGTTTTCCCACTCATATCTTGAGGTACTAGTTGGCATGTCGGGTCATTAGTGTCAAAATTTAAGCAAGAGATCCCTATATAAACACAACATACATACCATTATAATGGCAGACAATTCTTATCAAGGGCTATCTATCTACATATCTCAAGGGACTGCATTTGGGTGCATTATTCTACATACACACTGCATAGGAAGGGGATTTCATTCTATTCCATCCACACATTTTCATTTTATCTAGCTACCACTCGCTATCTTGGTGTCATTGCACAAGGAGAACTAGAGCACTATTGCACACACAAGAACATAAAACTATATTGGGTTTGAGATGTAGTACTTCACCATTGTGATAGATGTGGAAAGTCTTCCCCTCATTTGGCATCTTTATATTTTAGTATTTGACGTCTTTTTGAGGGTTTTGTAGGAGGATATTTGTGTGTAGGTTTAAAGGTGCCTCATCGATCCAAGTGTGACATACAGGTGACCAAAGGTGAACAAGTGCAAAAACCTAATGACACCATCGAAACTAGGTTATGACCACTTCTAAAGATTCTAGCACCCCACAAAGGTCTTGGGTGTCAAACAGGTGCCCCTATTCTTGCTTCAGTGCACCCATGTCTAAGCATATCCACCTCCTCTACATTTTTTTGAGGCTTGTTGTGATGGTCTATGTTCCTGTTCCAATACATTCTTCAGCCAAGGCACACTTTGGGATAAGTGAAATCAAGGTAAGTTCCCTACCTCTTCCATTTGCTTTCATAATTCATATTGGATAAGTTTCCTAACATACATATTTCATTTTATGGCATTTATTAGCAATCATTGCTTTCAAATTTAAATAAAAATTCAGATTTTATTAAATCATCTTTTGTATTTTGCCTCGTTCTCTTCAAAATTCTACCTACTATCATATCATACACATTCCAAAAACATTATATTACTCTTTGACATCCTTTCAACTTAACATACACACACTTTTGTAATATTTATCATCCATTCACTATTTCATCATCACATGATTACTTTTCGCTAAGTGTTTTTCTCATCATCACTCCACCTTTCACTTTGAAAGGGAAGGCATACAATCGAGCCATCCCATAATCCCTTCATATCGTTACATGAACATTCTACATTACTAACTCACTAATTATAAAAAAATTTCTCATACATCACACGACATTTCATACCACTTTATAGCGATTCCCCTAATGACCTAATTTGGGGGCAACAAGTGTAAAATATCTCCATGAGTAACCAATCAATCAATCACACACATTCAATTCTCGACAACACAAACCTTCTACTATTTGAAATCACATCAATTAATTGACATAACATAATGTATTTATCCTTCTAAATGACCTAACTTGGGAGTTACATCACCACTTTCTATTTGACCTAACATGAGAATTTATTCTACATTTTTTACTACTTCTAGACAACCTAACATGAAATCCATCTCATATACATTACGGCGATACCCTTGGAGTGGGGGAAATGAGACGTCATTGCCTTTCCTATACTACTCCTATATGGATTATTCACTTTTGATCGAAATAAAGTGAAATGGATCCAAATAAAAAAATCCGGTCTTTGTTTGGATCCATTTCACTTTATTTCGATCAAACGTGAATAATCCATCTACATATCTCAAAGAACTACATATCTCAAGGAACCCTCACTTTATTTCGATTTGATTATATCGTGGTGAACCATTGATCAGTGTGCCAATCCATGTGGTGTAACGAGAGACGTGGGACCATTGTGAAGAGAACTAAGTGTTGATATTGAGTGATTGGTGATTTCAATTTTGTCATTGGTGGAGATGTGTTGGGGTATGGAGTGATCAGCTCGTGTGTGTGAAAAATTGAGGATTTGGGCATCCTGTCTCCAGAGGAAGAGTGTAGGGAGAGAGGTTTAGTTTTACTCTCCAATTTTAACTACATCCTCAAACGTGAATAATCCATCTACATATCTCAAGGAACTATATTTGGGTTCATTATCTACATACACACTATATAGGAAGAAGAGTTCATTCTATTCCATCCACACATTTTTATTTTATCTAGCTACCACCTGTTATCTTGGTGTCATTGGTGTGAGGGTGACCTAGGAGCACTATTGCACACACAAGCACATAGAAATACATTGGGTTTGATATGTAGTGTAGAGCTCAGTCGTAATTTTTCCATTGAGACAATTGAGGACAATTTGACCCCTCATTTTACATCTTTCTTTTTAGGATTTGATGTCTTTTTGAGGGTTTTGTAGGAGGATATTTGTGTGTAGGTTTACAGGTACCTCGATGATCCAAGTGCGACATACATGTGACCAAAGGTGAACAAGTGCAAAACCCTAACGACACTATCGAAACTAGGTTACGAATATTTATGCAAACTCCAGTTACCCCACATAGGTCTTGGGTGCTTGCGCAGGCACCCCTATTCTTGCCTAGGTGCTCGTGTCAAGCGTTTCCACCTCCTCTACATTTTTTTGAGGCTCGTTGCGATGGTATGTGTTCCTGTTCCATCACATTCTTCAGCCCAGACACACTTTGGGATAAGAAAAATCAAGGTAAGTGCCTTATATATTTCATTTGATTTCATAATTAAGATTGGATAAATTGCCTAACATCTATATTTCATTATATGTCATTTATTAGCAATCATTGCTTTCATATTTAAATAAAAATTTATATTTTATTAAATCACTTGTCCTTTATATGAGTGCTATAAGGATGCATTTGGATACAACCTTAGGTGGTGATAATAGATGCTTAGAGCTTGGTCCTTTATTTTGGTCACATATATTTGTATTTATATGTTTCCCTTAGTTAAATTTCATAATTGACAAATCTGGAAGGCCAACCCATAAGAAAATAAGATGCCCAAAAGATAAAAGAGACCTAAAAGAAGTGAGTAAGATAGAAAAGGGTTAGGGGTGCCTAGAAGGACGAGGGCGTTTGGTCGCCGACATCCTATTTGGGGTCTTTGGTGTCTAGAGTCATAAAAGATAAGAAATTGAAATATTGACTATAATGTATTGGTGTGGAAGACCGAGTAAAGAAGGCTAGAAACAAATCAAAGAGGCCAAATATATAGCGTTAATTACTATTTTTCTCGCTTAGGAATCATATGAATGCAAGTATGCTTTTAAGACCTAGAAATGTACCCAAGTGTGTGAACTTGTGTCTACACATTGCTACAACCCGTTATTAAGTTCAACTTGCACAAGGGCATCCTGGGGCATCAACCTTACACACACACACACACACCGAATAACATGGATTCTCGAGATGTAGTGCACTTTGCTTTCTTGTAAGTTCACTCTTAGGGTAGCTGTCGTGGGTGACCCAACTCCCATTCTACATTTTCCTTTTTAGGTTTGATGTGGTTTGTGGGCTTGTACAGGTGAACATATCTTTTACAGGTTACAAATACCTTTGGCATTCAAAGAGTGATTATTAGGTGATCAATAAGAAATAACTGCGACACTCTTGTGACACAATGAAAATCAGATTCGACTATTTGTGCAGGATCACAAGTGCCTGGGAAGTACTCTCCAATGCCTAAAGTTTGCCCTTTTCGTAGTGTGGGCACCCATGTCGACGACTGTTCGTGAGTTACAAAATTTATTGTGAGCATTTACAACACTTTTTCTATCTGTTTAACACTTTTCCTAGTCTAGATCAGTTCTAGATTAAGTGTAAATCAACTAAGTCTCTTCATCTATCTCTTGTGCTTAGGGTTTCATATTTACATCTTAGTTTGCTTGTGTCATTTTTGTATTTCAATATTTATATATCATTTATTTCAGTAGTGACTTTGCAATATTTAGATTTAATTCAAATTAAATTAAATAATTTGGTGAACCCTACTCATGATCATACACTTGGATCTTTATTTTTCTTCTTTCATGGCTCCTAAAATTCCTCAAATATTCTTGCATGACTTACTTCAAATGCACCCACCTTGCAAAGTTGTTCTCCAAAATCCCTAGACACTATGTACCTCCCTCGCAATACACCACCTACTCAAGTTAGTGCCATCTTTGATCGTCTCTCTAATGACCCTAGTGATCCTGATATCACACCCAATCAATCCATTTACAAGTCAATTCAAGCTTTACATGGGTTATTTCAAGACAAATTTCAAGCTATGGAAACCACAATTACATCTCTTAAAGCTGAAATCCAACATCTCAAGGATGCTTCTAAGGCCCATGTTAGTTGTTCTTCTACATCTCATCCTAATCCTATGTCCTCTACATGTGCTCATGTTAGTGAACCCCAAGTCTTACCGCTACCCACACCTCTCAAGTTTGATCTCAATGCTAAGCAACATGATATTCTTCCTCAGCTCCTCACTCACTAGTTGATCAACTTGCCAAATACTCATTACTACCCTCCTTATCGACTTTTCAAATACCAAGGTCTCCCATTTTGTAATTATCATAGAATTAATGGACATAATGAAAATGATTTCTATGCTTTAAAATGAATAATTAAACACCTTGAGAATTAGGGTTTTATCTCATTTGCTACACAACATTCTGCTTCATGCTCATCTTCAATTTCTAAATCCCAATGGGCTCCTAAATCTAGTCCTTCCATGTCTCATGAGCATCAATCCCTAATCACTAATGTTCCTTCTCTGGTTAGTCAAGAGCAGTCTATCCAACCTATTCAAACTAAGCAATCTCTTCTCAAGGTCCCTCTATCTCCTCCTCCTGTTAAACAACCACCACTCAAAATTCTTCCTCCATCCTCTCCTCCTATCAAGTCCTCTTCAACATTACCAATTACAAATCAACAACCCTAACCAAGCAAGGACCAACAAACTCTAGATGACCTCTTTAGAATTCCTCCTTTCAACCCAAAATCCAACCCTGGTTCTACTCTTGCTCCTACCTACCATTGTGATGACTCTCTCTATTCTCATGGCACAACTCACACTCTCCCACACTAGCATGGTATCTCTCGTGTTATCACATAGATCTCCATCATTGGCACACTTGGGAGGCATTGCACTTCTCCCCCTTCTGGCACTATCAATTGTCTCTAGCATCTACTACCACACTTTGTGCTCCGTGCTTCATAACTTTTACACACTCTCATACTATAGACAAAAATCATGCACTTGGTACATTTCTAGGTCCTAATAATATACTTGCATTCACATGATTCCTAAGTGAGAAAAATAGTAATCAACAACTATCTTTGGCCTCTTTGCTTTGTTTTTGGTCTTCTTTTTGGTCTTTTACACCCTACTACCCAATCGACATTTCACTTGCTTATCTTTTATGACTCTAGACACCAACGCTTGATCACCCTCATCCTTTAGGGCACCCACGTCCTATTTTTATCTTACTTGCTCTTTTTGGGATTCTTTTATCTTTCTGGGCATCTTATTTTCTTATGGGCTGGCCTTCTAGTTTTCAATTATGAAATTTAACCAAGGGAATCATATAAATACAAATCTATGTGACCATAATAAAGGACCAACCTCTAAGCATCTATTATCTATTGGTGTATTTGACTTGTTTCATCATCATTCAATAACTTATCCACTATAGATGGTTAGTCATCTCACTTAGTGAGAATAGGTCATAGTGGAATATGTCAATAGGGTCGGTGTATATGTGTCATACACATGAGTTACACAACACTCCTATATGTACCTTTTTTTCGATCTACGAGCGTGCTGGACACATCATTTTCTTTTTTGTACTTGATTCTTTTTGTGATTTGATCTCTTACTTACTACGTGAAGCATTCACAACTCCATCAAGTGCTTGACCTTGTTGATGTGAATGGGGTTCTTGTTGATCCTCATAGAAAAATATGATATGGTACAGAGCTGATGTTTAGTAAATGTGCACTTGATTAATATGGTTTTTATTAATTCATTTTTGGTTTTTGTGTAATTTTTTATATTTTGAAATTTTGTTTACAAGTTTAACCATCTCGGTTTTGGAGTTTGTTGCTTTTTTCATGTTTTTTTTGTAAATGCATGTGTAGTTTTTAGGGGTTTTCCAACCAAATCTAGCTAGCCACAACCAAGTTTGGTGGAATTGCTAAATATAGAGGTGTGTGCCATTTTTGCATCTCTGGTTTTATAATTTTTAAATGCAAGTGATTTTTTTAATCTCTGGTTTTTAGTATTTTTTTCCTGCTGGTTTGTAAGTGATTTTTTTAAAAATATTCTCTTGGTTCTAGATATGTGTTGTTTAAGCCTTTTTCCTCTTTCCTCTTGTTATCACCGAATCATAACACCCTCTAATTTGCACAAGTGTGTGTGCTTGAGCTCTTAGTGTGATTGGGTAACATGGGTACTATCTCCAAGTTGTGAGACTTGCTACTTGAGATAGACCTCCAGAGAAAGTTGGCTCTTCTTCCTAATCCTAGTGTAAATTAACTCTATTGAAAGAAAATGACTAACTACTCCTAACCTATCACTTCCAAGGGACTAGGGAAAGAGAAAGAGCATAGAAAAAATCTACACTATAGAGGTGATGCACCAAAATAAGGGTATGAGAACAATCCCTAATGTGTGAGAATGGAAGCAAAATGCAGATTAGAGAGGGTGATGACAGTTCTCCATAGTATAATAACAACATTCACAACACATTTCCATGCATACAAAATAATAATAGGTCCCTACAAGAGTATAGAGTAGACACAAACATCTACAATAATATTAGAGAGGCAAGGAGAATGCAACAAACACAGCAAGGGAAGATACATCCACAAACTTGAATCTATTGCTTCATTAATATGCACAGTCTAAACTATTACAAAGGAAAGGCCTGGATCACCATGCAAGGAGTCCACTATAAAGGCCTGCAACACATTGGCTTCATAAAACCAAAATGACAGAGTTTTGCTTTACTCAAACTATCCTCTTTTTAATGAGCCAACACTCCAATTTATAGAATTTTGGAAGAGAGAGAGAGAGGAGATGCAATTCCTAAAATCTACTTTCCAACCACTTGAAAGATGTCATAAATGTGCCCAAATGGTGATATATGACCTGCATAAGGCACCCCATATTGTCCCATGACTTGCAGCAGTGAAAAATGTCTGCCCATGCCTCTTAATTACACTCCCAACCACCAATAAAATCAATGTTATGAACTGCATGACACATTTTCCTTAGAAATATTCCTTTGATCTACATCAATTTTTGAATTTCTTGGTTGTTGTGCATCAGGCTCAGAGCCATGATTCCAACAAGTATTCATTTGCATGATTTTGTTGAGAATTTCTCAAGATATGAGCTTCTGAGCGCAGGTAACTACTTTGAGTTTGCACTGTGCATTTCTTGCATTAATAACAGGACATGAAAATTCAATCCAAAGAGCTGGAGATGTTTATTTTATTTTCACACACATACCCTCATTAAAAATAAGAAATCTATTTTTTTTTTTGTAGAGGATGTTGATCCCTTTTCAAGAAAAGTCCAATTTTTTCAAAATAGGAGCTTGGATCAAAAGTTATGCCTATTTTAAGATCAGGGTCGGGGTGTTCCATGCGGGCTCTCATAATCCGCATTAAACCACTTTCCTTTGTATTGTGGGTATTATGGGTTTTTTTGGGAACTCGTAGCACCAAGGTACAAGGGCCACTTGGGCCAACGGTCACACGATTCACCTGTAATGCACTTTGTCTCTATTGATGCGATTGCATTTCACCTCCGCGGGGACTCGCATCCCCGCGATACTTGTTTCCGCTTGGGTCCCTTAGACCCAAACTTGTTTCCCACCCACACAACACCAACTTGATGCCACCTTTGTTGTGAAAAATTTCAAGCTCATGAGGAACTCATGTCCATGACTTATACTACCGGGCCTCAAACTTCTACCTTATCTGCAATACAAAGGACCCGCTTCAACCTTTTACAAATCGGGCAAGTTAGAATTTTAGGGAACTCATGGCCCGATGGAACTAGTGCTGCCTAGGCCGTCAGGACCCAATTTACCTATAAATCATTGTTTCCTTAGCATTTCAAACCCAATTCGAGGATGAGGAACCCTAGTTCCATCGAGTAGTCATTCCACCCGTAGCGCCTTGATTTTCCGCAATACATTGGAATAGGTCCCTTTTCCGTCTTTTTTAAATTTTAGCAAATTTTCACTAACTCCTTAGATTTTTCTTGAATAGGGAAGTTAGAGAAAATCAAAGGGGTGCCCCCAACATCCAAATTTCTTGTTTTCACCATTATTGCCTCTCCAAGTCTAAAAAAATTGTGCAAGTTATGAAATCACCATGGGGTAAATTTGAGATAACACCTCGCTAGTGAGCTCCTCCTCCACCTAGATCTTGTTAGAGAGTTGAGATCTAAATTTATTTGCTCACGAGTTTCCCTTTTCATGTTGATCTTGAGTTGTCCGGTTTTACATTTCTCCTGTTTTTCATTGTGTCATTTGTTTAAAGAACAAGTTGGGTTCTTGGTATGCATTGACTTCCTCATTTAGCTAAACCTCGCTTGTTTTCCCTAAATCTGTGTTTTTTTCCTTAATCTTTCCATGATTCGAGTCAAATTATCTATCTATTGCATTGTTTGCATTATTGTGGTTTTTTACCGAGTTCAAGGTTGTTGCTCATTTTTTTACCTATTTTTACTTTGGGACGAGCCCGTGTTTCTTAATCGGGTTACATTATTGTATGAGGTCGATTTGTTGTTGGCCTACATTTTTCCTTGCTAGTTATGTTAGTTGTGTGTATGTTCTTTGGCCACTAGAAGTTGTGTTTTTTTCCTTAGCCTTGGTCATTTCTCACCACTCGCGACCTCTCTCCTTACATTATCACTCGCCCTTGGCCTACCTTGCCCACCTATTTCTCCATATCCATGTCGTTGAACTCTACACCTCCCTTCGTGTTGCTTGCCTTTTGTCCCTCTAACTTAGGTCTCGTGCTCTCTCCTCCTCACTCATCGTGTCAATCTCATTTCTTAAGCCCCGCGCCGAGTTACCCCTCTCAGTATCGCTCATATGGAGCTCGCTCCGCTCGCCTGAATCGTTATGGACCATGTCACCTACTCGTTAAACCCTTTTATTTCAAATTCCTCACTTTTTTGGCCTTGTATGTATTTGAGGCCCCTTTTAACTTATGTGAGTTTCTTTTTTATGGTTGGGGTTCATAGTTAAAAGTAGGGGGTCTTATTTGAAGGTGGGGTGGGCTTAGTTAAAGGAGGGGATATTAAAAAGGTGTGGTCATATTTTTAAAAGTTGTATGTGTTTATTAAAGGTGGGATTAATAATATATGTGCTGCATTATTTTTTTATATAGGTGGTGTTTATAAATAAGGGTGTTTTTTTAATCTTAGATTAGGTCTTAATTTTAAATAATTAGGATGTAATAAATTTAAAAGGTGGTTATTTTAATTAATCCTTTTTAAAAGAGTTTTAATTGTTTAAGCTTAGGCATCTAATTTTAATTTAAGTTAGTATTTAATTAAAAATTTAATATCTATTTTCTTAGATTAGTGGAACTTAATTGCAAATTAACATTTTCTAAGTGTTTTTACCTCTCAAACTAGACTAATTGTGATTTCTTAAATCCAGTTTCTAGTCAAATTGGCATTTTAAGTGCTTTTTTCAAACGTTATTGGGAATTTTTCTACTAATTACTTGTTGGAGTGTGTTTCTCCCACATAGCCTTTTTTCCACCTTCAGGAGCTTTTGACATCTTTGAGGTCACTTTGGGTATCATTTTTGAGTGCATTTTCCACATTATAATTGTTCTTCTTCACTTGCGGGTTAGTGAGTGCATCCACCACAACCTTGCGGCAAGAGAGCTTCCTTCCCTTCTTGCTTGCTTTTGTGCTTGTTCACTTGTTTCATTGTGCATGATTGAGCATATTGTGGTCTCCATGCTTGTGCAATATTTCACTAATTACAAGCTGAGTGACCAATCATCTCATGTCGCACGAACACTTGGGTATAATCAACACACTACTTATAAAGTGATACAATAAGGGGGTGTTCATTTTTTTCTGCTATTTTCTTTGCTCACTTTTATCTACTATGGATCCTAATTTTATTCCTTTTCTTACCCCATTTAACTATCATAAATGGAAAGATACCATATCTCTCACTTTGAGAAAACAAAAACTATATCGGATAACTATGGGATTGCAAACTAAACCTAAATAAGATACAAAGAAAGAAAAGTGGTTTGACAAATGCGATAAATCCTTTGGCCTTTTGTGTATTTCTGTATCACCGAAACTACATTTTCATATTAACACTACCAAATCTCCCAAGGAAGTATGGGATGCCTTAGAAAACATTTTGGGAAACATGATGAAATGAAAGGGCATGAACTGGAAAATGAGTTGATTAGTCTCAACCCTAGAAGTTTTGACACTCTCCAAGACTTTTTCACCAAACTCAAATATCTTAGATTACAACTGAAAAATTATGGAATTGACAAGAAGGACTCATAGCTCATACTTTCCATCCTTGCAAAACTTGGTCTAGACTATTCAATTTTTGTCTCTACCTTCCATGCTATAAAAAGAGCACTTGGTGCAAGTTGGACTATGCCCTCCTTTGATGATTTTATCATTGATTTGACTAGAGAACATGATAAGCTAATTCAGATGGGTACTCTTAGATCCAAAAAATCCCATGCTCTCATTGTTGGTCATGAAAAACCTAGGGTTTCAAAAGAGAATAAGTAGAACAATAAGGATCATGAGAAAAAAAGGACCAATCCACCACCAAATCAAACTTTTCCACTTCCTCTTCTAGTTCTAAATATCCTAAAGAATGGATCAAATGTGGGTACTGCAGTGGTAGGCATGAAGAAGAAAAATGTTTGAAGAAGAAGATTGACCTCCTCACGAGTCTTCTAGAGAAGAAAAACATAGGAGTTCCCGATTCTCTCAATCCATCTTCATCATCAACTCACAAAATTTATAAGGAAAAAGACAATGGAAAGGGGAAAGCAAAAGAAAAAGAAAAAGAATCAACTAAGGAGAAAACAAAAGCAAGAGCTTTAGTTACAGTTATGTCACCTACTCCTACATGGGTGATTGATTCGGTGCATTTCATCATATGGCCTCATTTGACATTGAGTTTACTTCATTAGAGACATGTGATATGTCTTCTATTCAGCTTGGTGACAACACTTCTACACCGGTTTTGGGGAGAGGATCTGTTGAAGTAAACGGTGGAAATTTCAACAATGTGCTTAATGTTCCTTCACTTTTAACTAATCTCCTTTCAGTATATCAGATCACTCACCTTAGTTAGGGAATGCGAGTTGAGTTCACTCCAGGATTTTGTTTATGTTAGAGAGCTTCATAGTGACAATATTATTGTAGTTGGTACAATTGATCATCACACTCAACTTTACTCTTTTTCTCACTTTGTTCCTCCTTCAGATTCTTCATCTGGATTCACCTGGACTTGATATTTTTAAGCTCACTTCTAATGATGATGACTTCTCTTCTAGCTTGGTTGATTTCCATAGTGATGGGGACCCACCTCCACCATCCACTTATCATCTACCACATATTGAGGAGTTATTTCTTGATCCACCTACTTCTGGTCCTCTATAGAATTTTTAGGAGTAGGTACTTTGATTCAGGACTCATCAAACATTGGGCACTCTTCTATACAATTACAAGATATTCCACCTTCCTTCTTCACCACTACTTTAGATTCACCATCCCTTCATGGAGTAGTTGGAACTTCCACCTCACATATGGAGCATTGTTCCTTGGATAGGAACCACACCTTTTCACTTTGGGGATCTTCTTCTTCACTTGATACAGGGTGGTCTTTGACATGTTCTTTGTCTTGGGAGGCTGGATAATGTTCTTCATCTCTTCTCTTCTTCTAGAAAGATTGTAGTTTGTACATGAGTACCTTTTAGGCTTTAGTTTTGGGACTCATTTGATGCATCTTTCTTAGGTTGTTTAGGGGTGTCTTTTATCTCTTATAAGTGGATGTTTTCCCCTTAGGTTTTCCTTCATTACTTGAGATTCTTATTGTACATGGGTACCTCATCAGACCTAGTTATCGGGACCCATTCTTCTCCTCTTTCTCTTTTCTAGAGAGTTGTTTGTACATGGGTACCTTATCATGCTTAGTAATGATCCCCATTGACACACCCTTCTTAGTAGTCTAGGGATTTCTCCCGGTTTTGAATTTTGATGACCTCTTCCTCGGCTTTGATGAAGGGCGTGTTGGTGTATTTGAATTTCATCATCATTTAATGACTTGTCCACCATAGATGGTTAGTCATCTCACTTAGTGAGAATAAGTCATAGTGGAATAGGTCAATAGGGTTAGTGTACCGTGTCATCCATAAGAGTTACACAACACTCCTATGTGTACATTTATTTTATGATCTATGAGTATGCCAGAAACACCATTTTCTTTTCTATACTTGATTTTATTTTGTGATTTGATTTGTTGCTTACTATGTGAAGGGTTCACAACTCCATTAAAGTGAAACCTTGCTCAATGTGCGTGGGATTCTAGTTGATCCTCATAGAAAAATCTGACATTATCATCACCTAAGGTTGTATCTAAAGGCATCTAAGAGCATCAAAGCCATCCATCTAGCACTCATACAGGGGACAAGGGACCGCATTTTCTACACACACTTCATAGGAAGGGAAAGTTCATTTTGTCATTCAAACATCTATTTACATTGATACATCTAGCTATCGTCTGTTATCACGTGCACTTACACAAGGGCTTCCTAGGGCCCGATTATATCACACATGCACAAGAACTACATGGAATCATAGATGTAGTGCAATGCTTGGTCATAATTTCACTTAGTTGGGTGACCACCAAGGTCAATCTGACTCCCATATTTCATATTTTATTTTTGGGATTTGATGTAGTTTGAGGGTTTTATAGGTCATCATCTCTTTACAGGTTACATGTGAATTATGCAATCATAGTGTGACATATAAGTGGCTAACAATAACTACTAGTGACCATCTTACGACACCAAAAACTAGGTTTTGAGCTCCTGTACAGAAACAGCTGCTTAGAAGTAGACTCAAGTGCTAGGTGCCCTTAGCCCGATCCAGCGCCTTGGTGTAAGATTATCCAACAAATCTAGATTTTATTGTGCATAGTTATGACAATCTACCCTTCACGTTTATTAGTTTCTCTAGTCTGCACAATCTTGACATCGACATAATTAGCTAAGTCATTTCCTCTCTCTCTTGCACTTAGGGTTTCACATTTATCATCTTGTTTGCTTGTGTAAAATATATAATTTAGCATTTATTTATCATATGTGACTCTACAATTAGGGTTTAACACTTAAATTATATTTTTGTTAAATCATTTGGTGAACCCATCGCTCAAATTCCACCTTCTTTTTAGGGTTTTCTTCTTATGCCCATTACTTGTAGTGGTCATTTTAGGTCTTTTGAGAAAATTGAGCTCCCTCCCTCCCATAGGGTCTCTAAATAAATGGCTGAATTTGATAACCCCTTTTCTAAATCTCAAAATGTTCCTCTTGAAAACATTAAAACATTTGATATTGAGCAATCATATGATGAGGACACCAATGTTGATCAAGAATAAGTAGACAAGCTTACTAATTTTTGTTAAGCTTTGCATGACAATCCTACGCATCTTCTACATATTCTCTATGCCTTGTTAGCTGCTAAAAACTCTCAAAATTATGCTTGTGCCCTTTGTAGGTTCTTCTTTGTTTGTCATGGCTTCCACTCAACCTAATTAACTAAAATGTGGAATTATAACTAATTCTATAGTTAATCTAACATTAAGGACAACAATAAATAACATATGAATGTATAAAGAAAATGACCCAAACAACTAAGAAAGTAGATATGTGAAACCCTAAAGTGTAAAGAGAGTTAGAAAGAACTCAACTGATTTGATGAGCTTGTTGGGACCGTGTCGCAAAGATGGTGGAGAAACAAAAGGAGGAAACGATTGTGCGAGGTCCGAGTAAAAGTGCAAATCTAGGAAATCTAAGTGGACTAGGATGCCTGGATAGGTACAAGGGTGCCTGTGGGTGCCTTGGTCTATGAAAAATCTCTGTAACCTTCCTTTGAGGTGTCACTTGATGGTTTCCTGCCTTCGCTTCTTGTCACACTAATTTTTCTATACTTGGCCGTACGCGTCGTTGGTAATTGGTGATGAAGAAAAGACCTGTAAAATCCCAAGATAAGCATCAAATCCCTAAAAAGAAAGATACATATGAAGGGGTCAGACTAACTTCAGTTTGCACAATGGTAGACTTACTAACTAACAATGTACTACATCTCATACTCGATGTAGTTCTATGTGTGTGTGTGAAATCATGCCCTAGGTTCTCTTGTGCGCTCACACTTTGTGAAAGTAGTGAGAAATAACTATGTGTAAAAATGTAATAAAATGGTGGATGGAATATAATAAACTTCCCTCCTATGTAGTGTGATGTAGATGAACAACCTTGTACCTTTTGATGGAGCTAGATGTATACAACCTTAGGTGATGATAGTAGTGCTTAGTGCTTGGTCCCTCATTATGGTCTCATAACTTTATATTTATATGGTTCTCTTGTTCTAATTTCATAATTAACCCCGAAAAGGCTGACCACTAAAAAGATAAGAAGCTCAAATGGTTAGAAAGTGCCCAAAAAGTGGCGGGAAAGTGTAGAAAGGCTCAGGCACCCCAAATGGGACTAGGATTCCTAGGGCGCCCAAGTATTGGGTTGGACACCCTAGTTAAAGGTAAAATGGTGCCAAACGACAAAAATATACTAGATAAGTATGTGCTAAAGGTTGATAGTGATGACATAAATCAAATTAAAATGGCCAAAAGACATGGGTTAATTAGTACTTTCTTCACTCAAAACCATATGAATAGTAGTATGAGACTCGGGACTAAAGAATGTATAAAGTGCATGATTTTTGACTATATTTTCCCCAAATTTATGTTGGTGAGTGGAAATCTTGGTAACATAAAGTAGATAGAGATGCATACCTGATAATCCATGTAGAGTGATTATAGAAACGCATTGAAGGACTAGACAACACATGAAATGAATAAATAATGGAGTGTGGAAACTAAAGATGTAAAAAGTGAAAAAAGTGGTGACAGTGAACCTAGGATGGAATCATGTGTGTAGTTGTCGATGTGTGGGGTGTACCTACATGGTTAGTATCATGTGTGCTACCGCATAATGATGTTGTTGTTGCCTCCATTGGTGTAGTTGTTGTTGTTGACTACTTGTTTCTCACATGGACAGACCTACAAGGATAGAACAATCAAGTAGTCAAATATGTGTATATATATATGTAAAAATGCATGTAAAAGACACATGTATATTTATGTGAAAGCATGTAAATGTAAAGTATGTAAATGAAAAATGGAACATGTGCACTTGATCCATGTTGAGAGAAAAAGTGTAGAAGGATATCCTGTACTATGATTTTTTTGGGCTATCTCATGCCACCATGGTCAAGAAGTATAGGAGAAAGCTACATTATTATCCAACCTATAACTACTTCCAAATAAAATGTGAAGAGATATCTATACTTCCTAGTTTTTTGGGTGATCCCATGCCATTGGTTGAAGTAGTGTAGGGAGGAAATCCATTGTATGCTCCAACTCAGTAATCTGCTCCCCAAAATGCTAAGGGAAACCTACTCTATAAAATCTGCTATGTCATACGGGGTTTGTAGACCGGTCTAAACCCACTCACTGTATAACCCACAATGTCAAGGATGTAAAACTAAACTGAAATGTACCGGTAGAGAGCTTTGTGTAATGTGTAAAACCCCAAATGATGCCCCCATATTTGGGTGCACATGCGACATCGTTGATAGGAGAATGCAGCTCCAAAAGAGGACTAACTGCATAAATTGTGACCTATAAGGGGAAGGGAACGTACTTGGTAGAAACCAAGGCACATGTAAAAACATGGCTAGAAACAAGTATTAGTATGAATAAGCATGCATTTAAAAGACAAGTGTATGCTACACAAACAATGTAGAAGCTAGAATGTAAGTAAACACACAATAATACAATCAGAGACTACCAAAGCAAGTTTCAAACATGGGACATCACTCACGATGTCACAAGACATGCAAGGCCGTAAAGGCCCATATAATAAATAAGTGCGCACACTAAACAAAGGGCAAGACCCACATACAATAGAAAACAAAACAATCAAGTACAAACAACAGATAGCCATGTAAGTAAATAATCCCGCATATGAAACATTCATTAGCATGTTAGAAAGATAACCCATATATCAAAAGCGTGTATAAGCAAGTGATGTAAAGTGCTAAGTACAAAATGAAACAATAACACCTGTAAGAGACAAATGTGGATGCCCCCAACGACTATTGTAGGAGTTGTAGGAGGCGAGCATTCATGTCACGTGTAAGAGACCTGTATCTATGATCAAAACTAGAAAAAGGCGTGAATGCGCATGTGTGTATGGTAATGATAATGACATATACAAAATCTAGCTAGCATGTGTAATAAGCAAACATGAATAAGCAAAGGTAAGCAAGAATACATGCAACCAAGATATGCAACATGTTATAGATGAATGGAATGGAATGCAAGATGGATGACAGGAGCTGCGTAACCCCCGAGTGAATGGAGTTGTATGCGGTGAACTATGTGTCATCGGAAATGGTAAAACTATCTCATTGTGTGTAGCACGTTGTGGTGAGTGTGTAGTGATGAAATGTGACATAGCGATGATGTGTGCGTGAATTTATAGCCTAAGCATATATCACAACTAGATGGGGTGGTGATTTAGCCTAAAGCGTGTACCACTAAATAATGTAGGCAAAGGTGATGATGTAAATGATCACAAGATGATGCAAGGAGAAGTGACCCTATAACCTAAAGCATATATCACTAAACCTAGGAATGTCACATGAGAAAAAGAAGAGTGAATGATGAACGTGTGAGTGTGATGTGGTCCATTTTTGTTGTATACCCTCAACATTCCAGTATGGACCATGAGACTAGAGTGCGTCATCGGGTAATGAGTGCAACACGTAGAGTATGATGTAGTATGGGTGATGATAAGAGATGACCATATGATGTGTAAGGTGTGTAGAATGGAATGTATAGAATGTAATGCAAGATGTGTAGATAACCTAATAGTGTGAAATGTGCGCTATGTAGTATGTATGATGAATAAGATGTAATGCTAGACTCGTAGACAATAGGAGTGTGGTGATCCACGAGGATACAAATAAACACTACTTCATCAAAATAACCAATTTCGGAAGAAGAAATTAAGAAGAACAAAGTGCAAGTTGTAAAGTTATAGAACCACCCTTTTATGTAGAGAGGTGGTTTTATAATCGCCAAGCGGTTGCGTAACCACCGGTCTGCAGACACCGACGGTTCTATCACTTATGGATGAAAAATAAAAATAGAGCCACGAATAGTCACGGATTTGAAGCATCTGGATTATGTCTCTTCCTCTGTGTGACCTTTCTCATTCTCCAGTGCATGGGAGGACATGAGAACAACTATAAATACAAGGGGGAGAAAGTGGAATGGATCATCGAAGTATTAATGCAAAAGTGTGAGAGAGAAACCATTGGAGCTGGAGTTGTTTTGTAGAAGAAAGGTGTAGAAACAGAGAAACCAAGTATAGAGAGGGAGTGTTACATTGTTTTACTTCCTTTCCTCTTGTTGTAATCTGTATTCTTTCATAATTGGCCAATAAAATTTGGGAAGAAAGAGAAATTTCCCTTCCCGTTGGTTTTCCCTCAACTTGGGGGTTTCTAGGATAAATTTGGTGTTGAATTGTTATTTCCTTTACTACAAAATTAGTTCTAAGTTCAATTTTTCTCACAATTAATTAAACAAGGATTGTCATTTTCAAATTGAAAGTAGAACAATAAAGATTTTGATTTTGTAAAGTTCCAAAGTTTGAAGTTTATGAGATCATTTTGGTATCAGAGCTGATAATAAGTATCCAAGACTATGGTATTTGTTCTTATGATTTGTATGACAATGACAAGGTCTAAAGGAAAATAAGTTTTACCTTGTGATCCAGACATATCTACGAAGAAGTGGAAATAAAGAATTCAGGATCAAATGGAGGAAGAAAACTTGGTCCATAGAATTGAGATGCTAGAGACCATGATGGATAGGATGTATAAACACCAACAAGAACTCTCATATCTGCAAAATATGGCTTTAGTCAAGCAAGATAACATGGAATCAGTGGTTCAAGCTTTGGCCGAAAAGTTTGGCATAGGAAAGAGCCACGATGAGGAAGATGTAGAAGGGTGTGAAGAAGAAACTCCAGTTTGAGAAGGTAAAATCTGATCATGCTCCTTTTAAAGTTGAAACTAAGGTTGAAATTAAGAGCTTTGAAGGACAAGTAGATGTAGAGTTATTAGATAAATGGTTAAAGCAATTGGAAGTTTACTTTAGTGTGCATAATGTCATGGAGGCATAAAGGATTACCTTTGCACGTCTCAAAATGGAAGGACATGCTTTGGTTTGTGGGAAACCCATCTAGCCACTTGTGAAAAGAAGAAACATCCTATTTTCAGTACTTGGGAGGGTTTTAAAGAATTGCTTAGAGCTAACTTTTATCCTATTGGCCATAAGACTGACCAGATGATTAAATGACAATATTTTAGATAAGGCAATGGTCAAAGTGTGTAGGATTATACTACGAGTTTGGAGACAAACCATGTTGCTTAATATGGAATTATAGGATGAGGATATTCTAACCAAGAAATTGGGAGGACTTCACACTCACCTTGAAGGAAGGTCATCTCCATGAAGCCCAAGGATCTCAATGAAGCTGCATGTAAGCATACTACATAGATGATGAAAGGAAGCAAGGAGAAGCAGAGTCAAAGCTGAAACAATCAACAAATCAAGAAAAGAAAGAGCAGGGACAAACAAGTAACAAAGGTAAATGGAAGGGGAAAGGTAAAAAAACTACCACTACTTTGAATACTTGTAAATATCCCAAGATTTTTTTAAGAATTGTGATATCAATGGTCATACTGATGCTACATGTTGGAAGTTACATCTAGAGTTACATCCAAAGAACCAAACCAAGGATTCAAATAAATCCATGACAACTGTAAAGATAGATGGGGAGGTGGAAATAGAGGATGATTCTGATGTAGATGAGAGGCTTGGATGCACGACCACCAACATGAATAACTAAGAAGAAGAAGAGGAGATGAGTAGACTATTCCAGATTAAAATCCAAATCAAGAGAACTAAGGCAAATGCTTTGGTTGATACTTTGGTTCTCAATCAATTTGATTTTTGATGCACTTGAAAAGAAGCTTGGTCTTGAAACTTATGATCATCCACATCCATATCCTTTAGGATGGGTGAAGAAGGGTGTAGAGATACAGGTTCAAGTTTGGGATAAATTCTCAGTACATAGCTGTATTGGAAGCTAATGTAATTCCACTTAATGCATTTGATGTTATTTTTCGAGAGTCCTTACTTGTATATTAGGGATGCCATATTCATGAGAATGAAGAACTAATATAAATGGGTAAAGGATGTAATCAATTACAACATCCGAGCACACCAGTGTAAGACAAAAATTGCAATGGTAAGTGCTAACCAAGAAAAAAGAATAATTCAGGAAAATCATAATCACTTTTGTTTACTTTTATTGAAAGATAAGCAACATGGGGTAGAAATTTTAGATGTTTCTAACTAAGGGATGAAGGATTTGGATAACATTATTTAGTTATTTTAGGAAGTATTCATACTCCTAGCGGGTTGCCACAAAAACTAGAGGTAGAGCATGAGATTCAGCTTTTTCCGGAGTCCCCTCTACCAAACATCAGGTTATATAGGAAATCCTTACTAGAGAGTACAAAGGCAAAGAAACAACTCTAGGAGCTATTGGACCAAGGGGTAATACACCTCAAAACCTCACCATGTGGTTCACTTATTGTGATGGTGCCATAGAAGGATGGCTCTTGGAGAATGTGCATCAACTATCGTGCTTAGGAAAAGATTACCATCAAGAACATATATCCACTCCCCGCATAGATGATCTCTTGGACCAACTTCAACATGCAAAATTCTTCACGAAGTTGGATCTCAAGTCAGGTTATCACCAAGTCAGGATGAAGGAGGAGGATATATGGAAGACTTCCTTCAAGACAAAACAAGGTTTGTATGAGTGGTTAGTACTTCCATTTGGTTTATGTAATGCACTTGCTACATTTATGAGATTGATGAATGATGTATTGTGGGAATTCATAGATTCATGTGTCATTGTATATCTGGATGATATTATGATTTTTAGTGTCACATGGGAGGAACATCTAACACATTTGCAACAAGTCTTGCAAGTTCTTAGAGAGAAACAACTGTTATGCAATATGAAGAAGTGTGAATTTTCCAAATAGTCACTTGTCTATCTTGGGCACGTGGTTGGAGGAGGAGAGCTATAAGTGGATCTCGAAGAAGGTGGAAGCCATCACCAATGGGAGCCATAGAGACTAGAAGTTTTGTGGGAGCAATAAACTACATGAGGAAGTTAATTCCAGGATTCTCCGCTATTATAACACCTCTACACATAGTGGTTGCAAAGAGTAAGGGTTTTGACTAGGGTAAGGAACAAGATAAGGATTTTGAGTTGTTGAAATACAAGATTAGTCATGCTCCAGTAATTTCTCTTCCTAATTTACAATAACCCTTTGAAGTAGAGACAAATGTCAGTGATTATGCTATGGGAGTAGTGTTGCTATAGGGAGGTAAGCCAATATGTTATCATTCAAAAAATTTCACTTTAAACAAGTTAGAGGATATTCATTTATGATAAAGAGATGTATGCACTAGTTCAGGAAATAAAGAAATGGAAACATTATTTATTGGGAAAAGAAACTATTGTGCACATTGACCACAAACCTCTCCAAGTATTTACAAGCATAATCTAAATTGCAATAGGTAAGGCACTACAAGTGGATGGGGTTCCTTCAACAGTTCCATTTGGTGATCAAATATAAGAAAGGTAGCACAAATTTGGTGGTAGACATGTTGTCTAGGTCACCCACACAAGAGAAAATATCTTTTTGGCCACTATCTCTCAGATTGATCCCTTCACGAAGGAAGCTTATGAGGAGGCATATGCTCAAGACAAATACTTTGGGGTGACATATCAGCAGTTGTAGTCTCAAGGGGCTGAAAGGATGGGTATTGAATATTGTTATCTCAAAGATGGGATACTCTACCGATGGGGGAAGCTTTGTGTGCCAAGAGAAGAAAGGCTTTATTGATGAGGGAAGTACATACCTTGAAACTAGTGGGACATTTTGTTGTTGGTAAGACCTTAGCCCACTTGAAAAGGTACATGTAGTAGCCCAATATGCAAGAAGAAGTATCTAAATTTATAAGAAGATGTAAACTTTATTATACAAGCAAGCCTAAAATAAGGAAGGAGGGTTTATATATGCCTTTACTGGTCCCTACTCATCCTCGGGAGGATATTTCTATGGATTTTGTAGGAGGACTACCTATATCTAAACATGGCCATGATTATCCATATGTTATTGTAGATAGATTTAGTAAGATGTGTGTTCTTATAGCATGTAAAAAGACAATAAAAGAACATGAGCTGGTTAAAATTTTCTTTGCTAATATATGGGTGCATTTTGGTTTGCCAAAGTCTATTGTTTCTGACATATATTCTAGCTTCTTGGGGAAGTTTTAGACTACTTTGTGGGACAAGATAGACACCAAGTTACAAAATAGCATGACATTCTATCCACAAAAAGATGGGCAAAAAAAGGTGGTGAACATGACTTTGGTGTAGCTGATTAGAGGGTATAATAACAAATATTCACGAGACTTGGGATGAGTCCTTAGCCTACATTCAACATTCCTATAATTGGGAAGTACACACATCCACTATGAAGTCACCATTTGAAGCATGCTTGGGATATCTACCTATGAATCCACTAGACATAGTAGTTGGACAAGAAGAAGGGGAGATACATGATTTAGAGGTGACAAGAGCAACAAAATTCATTGAGAGGATCCAAAAATCCATCTCAAGGTAAAATAACAGATTGGAAAAATCTCAAGCCAAGTATAAGGCTAGACATGATCAACATAGGAGAGAACACAAACTTCATGTTGGAGACCGATTTTGGATTTACTTTAAGCAAGGCCAAGGAAACTCAAGCCATTACGGTATGGACCCTTCACCATATTGGAGCAGGTTGGAGAAAATGCCTTCAGATTGATTTTCCACCATTCATGTGGATGTACTCAATAGTAAATTGTGATAACTTGCACCTATATGAGCCATCCATGCTTGATGAAGAAGAATGATGCCAGTTGCTACCTTCCATAGAATATATCATCTTAGATTCACGAGGAAAATTAGAGGAGGACGTAGTGCTGCAACAGAAGATTAGAGATACAAGGAGAGGTCCACAGAGTCTTGGTAGGCTAGACTGAAAGGGAAGACACCAAGGTAGCCCCAATGGTACTTGAAGGAGCAAGTGAGGGAATTATTTCCTCATCTACTCCCCATTAAGATTTTTTGGGACTAAAATCCTCCTGAGTAGGGGAGGTGTGATCCATAGGGATCCAAATAAACACTACTTCATCAGAACAACTAGTTTTGAAGAAGAAATTAAGTAGAACAAAGTGCAAGATGTAAAGTTATAGAACCACCCATATGTGCAGAGACGCAGGTTTGTAATCGCCCGACGGTTGTGTAACCACCCCTTACACATAACGGAAATTATGTACCACCTCGACGATTACATAATCACTAGTCTATAGTCACCAATGGTCCTATCACTTATGGATGAAAAATAAAAATAGAGCCACGAAAATTCGTGGATTTAAAGCATCCTGATTGTGTCTCTTCCTTTATGTGACCTTTCTCATTCTCTAGTGCATGAGAGGACATGATAACAACTATAAATACAAGGGGGAACAAGTGGAATAGATCATCAAAGTCTTAATGCAAAAGTGTGAGAGAGAAACCATTGGAGATGGAGTTTTTGTAGAAGAAAGGTGTAGAAATAGAGAAACCAAGTATAGAGAGGGAGTGTTACATTGTTTTACTTCCTTTCTTTTTTTTTGTAATTTGTATTTTTCATAATTGGTCGATAAAATTTGGGAAGAAAGAGAAATTTCCCTTCCTGGTTGTTTTTCCCTCAACTTGGGGTTTCAAGATAAATTTGATGTTGAATTGTTATTTCCTTAGCTACAAAATTTAGTTTTAAGTTTAGTTTTGCTCACAATTAATTAAACAAAGACTGCCATTTTCAAATTGAAAGTAGAATAATAAAGATTGTGGTTTTTTTAAAGTTCCAAAGTTTAAAGTTTACGGATTAGTGACACATGTGTGATGATCACTAGTATGATGTGTAGATGTATGAATGTCGAATGTAAATGATGTAGAGAAACTTGAAAATGTAGTGTGCAAAATGTGAGATGTATTGTAAGATGTGTGGAGAGACACTATGTGTAGTACCTATTGTGTAATGTGTGAGGTTCATGTGTAGTATGCCCTCAATAGTCAAGTGTAGGCCAAAGCATGAGAGTGTGTCATAAAGGTATGAAGATGCTAGTATACATGTGATGAGTGTGCAATGTGATGGGGATGTGATATGCGTATACTAGAAATATGCTATGTTGTGATGTATGGTGCTGTTATGTTGTGGGGGAGTTGAATTCTATGTTCCCAAGTGAATGAAGTGAATGATCTATCCAATGATAGTGAAGGATGAAGGTCCTTCATCTGATGAATGTGGCAATGAAAGCATATGACCATGTTCTAGTAATGGTGGTATAGTAGATAAACGTTACGTAGGTGAATGAAGTCTATATGCATGTGATTGATGAATATACAATGATTGTGTAGGTGCCATAAAATGTGTAGGTGATGGATATCTACATGAATCTGAATGTGGAGGTGATGGACACCTACATGGAATGAAATGAGGAGGTGACCTACATCGAGATGCAGTAATTTTCCTAGGAATGGGCTTATCTTGATGTGTAGGACTAGCTAAATGATGAGTTCACAAAGAAGGTGTACATGTAGGTGAACTAGGAGTAGATTGTTCTTTTAGTAATACAGATTGTGATGTGTGAGATGAAGTGGAAGATGTGTGAATCAATGCTCGCATATATGATGACCATGGGGTAGATGGGGGTACGCTGTAAATAGAGATGACTTGATTGTTGTGAATACATTTGAGTCACAAATGATTCATAGAGATAATAGATTGAGACCTATGAATCCAATTGAGTCCGAGTAGCATGTCACAACCATCAAATACTTTCCCAATGAGGAAAGGACAAACAAAGTAAGAGGACCAACCATAATGTGTAGTTTGATGACACCATATGGTTTGTTTAGAGGGTATTCGATTTGTGATCGAGGGTAACCAATAGCATCAAGAAATGGAATAAAACATGCGCTAATAGGCCACGATGGGTCAACCTTAGTATTATTGATGGGGATCAAGCCAATAGATGTGTTGATATGTAGGTGATCAGATGTAAAATTTGCATGATAGTCGTGATTAGAAAAAGATATGACCAGTGGTGAAGCTTCAATATGCACAACTAAGAAGTAAAGGGCCCTTGAAGCAGGAGGAAACAATGTGTGGTATACATAGTTAGCGGATAAGTCAATTATTTTTGTATCATGTTTGGGTAGAGGGTTGTTAAATATTTTGAGCTTATGATTTTCATTGACAGGTGGAGATGTTGCATATTTGAAGCTCAATTTGACCATTTTCAATCAAATCTTGAATGAGATATCGTAGTCGGTAACAACGATTGGTAGAGTGTCCTACACATTGATGATAGTCACAACGAGAATGTTCATTGAAATTATGCCATGTTGGTCGAGATGGGTTGATTTGTAGTGGAGAGGGTAGTGTGATGAGGTTACTTTCGACAAGTTGTGGTAGTAAAATATGCGGGTGTAGTCACAAAATCACACACTTACTACTATAATTATAAGACTAAGTATGTTGTTATATATATGGATCTTGCGTAAGAAAATTATTCACTAATGACCCATCCTATAGTCCTATCATTAGTCTAGTTGGTCACTGTTATTGTGTGTCTTGCATAGTCATCACTTGTTTACACAGTTATGATCGTTTCTTGATGAGTCTTAGATGTCGTTATTTACTCAATTATCTTCTCTAGTCTTTGACTAGGGTGCCTAGGAAGGGATTAGGCACCTCGTGCTCCTAGTGATCATTTCGGGAACCCTTGTCTCGATTGCACTTAGTTTCAATTTATAAGTTTGAGGTTGGTCTTTATGGTTTGTTCTCCCATTCCCCCGGGCACTAGTCAAGTATGTCGGGTCATTAGTGTCAAAATTTGAGAAAAAGATCCCTATATAAACAAAACATACACACTATCTTAATGATGGACTATTCTACTAAGGGTTAGCTATCTATATAAGGAAAAAATGCATTTGGGAACTATTCTTGCATCACACACTATATAGGAAGGGTTGTATCCATTTTATTCCATCCACCATTTACATCTTACATCTAGCTATTTTCTGCTACTTTGGCATCATTGGTGCTAGGGAACCCTAGGCACATCATTACACACACAAGTACATAGAAATACATCGGGTATGAGATGTAGTGTAATACTTAGTCATAATTCCATCCATTTGGTAGCTGAGGATAGTCCGAACCATTCATTTGCATCTTTCTTTTTAGGGTTTGATGATTTTGTGTGGGATTTTGTAGGAGATTATTCATTGGAGATCTACAACAACATCAATGAACCAAGTGTGACACCAACTTGATCAAAGGTGAAGCATTGCAAAGGTTTAACGACCTTATCAGGTTTAGTTTCTAAGTCATTCTCGTAGATCTCCCACTTCTACAATTTCATGAGGTTCATCATTACATTCGATTCGCTAGAACATCACTCGATTCTTTGCGAGCTAAGTTATATTTCAAGTTAGTACCCTTTCCTGTTATTTCACTTATTTCATTTTAAAATATCAAATAAAATTAGCTAGCATTTATATTGCAGTTTATATCAGTTATTTCATTGTTGTACTTCTTAGATTATTATTAAAATATTCAAATTTTAGTTAATCATTTTGGTGAACCCGTACTTTAGAAAATTTTCCCTAGGATCCACTTCAAACCCTAATGGCTAAGGATAGCTCTTCTCCTTCTTGTCCCATCATGTCACACTTTAGTGTTAATCCAATCTATGATGAGGCTGCTATCGCTGAGCTCACAACTCTCTATAGTAATGCTACTATTCTAGATCATATTCACCAACAACTCTTAGACAATCAACAATATGTACCTACTCATTTTGAAGAATCTCCCATTAGAATTAGTATTTTTTGGATCTGATAGCCTTCACTCATTGTACACCATGCTATACGGTTACTAGTGATCCTCCTGCTAACCTATCTAAGGAAATTCTAGATGATTCTCTTATTGATTACATGTTAGGTCTTGACAATAGCTCTCATATTGATTCTCCTCCTCATCATATCACTACTATGGCTACATCTCACGACTCTCCTTTGATATTGCTTCTCCTAATCCATCACATACTAATTCACATACTCCTTCACACTATGTCGATGATCCACTTAGTGACATACTTATATCTGAGTCACTTTCTGATTATGAGGAACCAATTGATAGTCATGATTCTACTACTTTTCATATTGCTGAGTTTGAATCTCCTACTCCACTTTCTCCTGAGGTTATATCTAGCATAATGCATGAGGCACCTCCATCTATTAGTTCTTCTACTCCTACCATTTCATCTCCTCCTAACACTTCACCTACATCTATTACTTCATATTTTACTATCGAGGTATCTCCATCGGTTGCTTCACCTCCTAGGGATGTTTCCGATGCTAGTCCTACTATTGCTACAAATATTCCATATCCTCCTTCGACACCTACCCTTAGTGTGCCTTTAACATCGGAATATCCTTTATCTTCTCTTGAGGTACCCATGATTACTCACAATGGAAAGTTACAACCGCTTAATACATTGTTGCCATCTTCTATTATTCCTTCATAAGACATTTTGTCTCTCATGCATGCCGTAGGTCAATTACAATCTCAGGTTTAGTCACTCACTTTAGAAAGTAGGGCTTATTATGCTTCAATTGATAACAACTCATTACATGACAACCCTATTCCTAAGAGGATCCATAACTCCACATTTCCTAAGGAATTTATCATGCCTACATTCACATGCTTTGACGGTACTAGTGACCCTCACCTACATCTCCAACATTACTACATGGCTATGGCTTCCTATTCTAATGATAGATTATTGCTTAAGGAATTTTGACATAGTCTTACATTGATGATGCATTATAATGGTACACTCATCTTCCATTTGGTTCCATTAGTACTTACTATGATATGGAAGACACCTTCCATCATTTTATCATCAACAATGGCCCTAGAGCTACTTATGATCATATACCTACTTTACATCAAGGTGCATCTGAACCTATCAAGGATTACATTTTATGATTCAATGCTTGTATGCATCAACTAATATTCCAACCTATCAATCTAGAGAAGTAATTTATATTTTGTCGTGGTCTCATTCCCACTCTCAAGCAACGATTACAATATGATACATGTGAGTCATTCATACTCTTGTGCTATAAATTCATTGACCTAGAACAAGATATTCTCTCAACACATATTATTGATCCTCCACTTCCTCCTACTATTGTGGTATTATCTCCTCCTTTTCCATCTATTGAGCATCCTACATAATCTCCATCTCTGCCTCACAAGAAAGCTCAATCTACAATTACACAAAAAAATCCTTCTCCTCCTCCTCCGTGACAGACTACTTCTCCAACTACTCCATCTGTTTCATATGAGCCATTACACTTCTCTCATCACGCTTGACCACATGATGTGTTGCATGTCTTACTTAATGAGAGTCTAATTCTCTTACCTCTAATCAACATCATCCACAACATTGTCTACAACATCAACATGATCAACCCTATTGTAATTATCATCGCATCAATGGCCATATGGAAAATGATTTCTTTTCCCTTCATGATATATTACAAAATTAGAAGATAAGGGCATCATTTCCTCTTGCTATCTTTCACGTGAGTGGTCCATCTCTTCTCTCGCCTCATCAAGACGTTTCTACCCACATTGACTTGTCTCCTCCATCTAATGCTAAGGTTATTATATGTCCACCACCATAGGTTGTCACTCATGCGTGCTCTCCACCGTGTCCATCCATAGTTGCACCATCACATCCACCACATCCACTCCATCCATCTCATCCACCACATCATGCTATTACTTCACAATGGCTCTTTGAAAGCCTCTCGCATTCATCCATCCCACCACATCTCTATATGACATTTAGTTTGGTTCAAACACTCATGCTACTTCAATCCCACATGGAACCATCGCTTCACGCTGCCTTAGTCTTTGGTAGGTGATTACTATCACCTTACCCCTTGATGATGCACTTGTGTTCTTATAGTTCTTACATGACTATTGAGGGATTTTCTATAAGAACTTATTGGCAAGAAAATTTTTCGGGTGGAAAAACTTGTGGATTTTGCATTAACGCTATGGGAATCTAAGTCCCTCTACTTAATTGGTGCAACTACCGTATATACATGCACATGAAAAGGTGGATTTCTGTGGTGGCCTTTCGAACGGAGATCCAATAGGGACACTCCATTGACCTTGTGGTAAATCTTGCAGATACTTGCAAGAGAGGAATTTGTCTATATAGAGGGAAAGGGAGTGAGAAATGAGATAGGGGAACTAATGTTGTAGGTAGGACATTAGATTCCTACACACACTAGTTAGAAACTTCAACACATGCATTTATGAGAAGAAACAACCCTACAAATGGCAACAAGATGAGATAAGATTGTGAACTCATAGTTTCTAAAATATCGTCATCAAAAAGGCTACAAAATCCTTCTTTTTGTATTGATGCTTAAACAGAAGCTGTACATAGTGTGGGACTAGAAGAAATTTGAGAGTGGAGGAAAGTAAAAGAAAATGGATATCTCCTTTGCTTTCACTAGGCACAATGCACTCTTGAGTTTACAAGATCAATCGCCAACCCTTTGAAATGGGAATGGTGTTACAATTTATAGAGTGAGAGGTGACTCATCATCTTCCTCATGACCCTTCATATGCCTTATTTCTAAATTAGACTATTCGTATTCCTACAAAATATTTAAGTCCCTTTTATAAAATCAAGGCAACTTAATTTACATTATGTTTCTAAAGTCACTTTTAAGTGAATTAAAGGCATATCAAAAGTGTAAATCCCAACACAAAATTAGAATATTGGAAAGTGAGAGAAAGTTGGGGGAAGAGGAGAGAGAAAGAGAGAGAGAGAAGAAGAAGAGATGTCATTCCCGATGAAGTTCGTTGATCCTCATTGATGGGAAGATCTAAATGCAAAGTGAAACTCGAATCTTACACACCTTTGTGAAACTCCTTCAAATTAGCTCATGGACGCTCACCAAGTTGAGTGAATTATTCTCAGCTGATGACCGCAATCATTGTACCATTGTTAGATAAAATGGTTCATGTCTCATGCTCATAGTGGAAAGAGAAGGCCATGAATAACTTGAGACTCAGTAAAGACACTTGATGTCCTATGGCAGCAAACAAGCCACTTGTGAATATCTGGTCTTACATTCCTCTTTTGGTCCTTGGAGGCCATGCAATTCTTAAGGTCATTCAAGTCCATGTGCAAGACATCGCTGCCTACCACGTCATACTCGCAGTAAAGGACTTTGTCCTTCGACCCGTCCACTTTGATTTCATGTTTAGCCTAGAAAGAACAACTTACTATTTTTAGTAAGTGTGAAAAATCAAGTCCCCGATCTTCAATTGGATGTTGCGGCTCTATTTTCCTCTTTTCCCCATGTTTATCATTCCTTTTGGATCAACTTTCTATTTTTAACAAGTTCTCGTGGGCCCACTTAATATCTTTAGTAAGTGCTAATTTTTTTGTTTTGGTGAATTCTTAGTTGTAGTGCACCTCCATTGTCTTTGCCTCCTTTCGCAGGTTCTTTTATCGATGACTTTCCGAAATAATAATCCCTATGTAGTAGACTTGATATTTTTAGAAAGTTGGATTTTGGAAGTCGGTTTGATGCAAAATGAAGTTTTTCATATGGGATTTTTCCCAATATCATCCCTCTAAAATTTTGGCTCTACTCGCTCAAAACTCTAGGAGAGTTTAAACTTTTAATTTTCGAACTGGCAGTGCTTCTAGATGCGGCAACCATTAATGGACCTCAAAATTACAGGTCTAGTTTTTCCTCCATTTGCAATGAAATAAATTTCATTGTGATAGGTTTTTGCTTCTGGTGCTTCACATGAAATTATACTTCATTTCACCCAATGGTTTGACGAGAAATTGGATTTTTTTCTTCGTTGTGGATGCTATGTCACACAAGAGCAGAGTTTGAAGGTGTATTCTTGATGGCCTTGGGTAGAGGAATGAATATAAAAATATAACTTGTTGTTTCATGCATCCGTTTGGGAGATTTCTTCAACTTCTCATTTCATGGCCATGGAGTTTTCTCTATTTTCTCCTTCTTCTTTCTGTGCTTCTCCTTCTGTGTTTGCTCCAATTTTCCTTCTAGGGCCTGTGTGCTTTCATGGAGTGAAGGGAAGTACCTCTATGGCAGGTCTGGTTTGAGGTTTAGCAATGGAGGAATGATGGTGAGGAGTTACAGAGGAGGAGATGGAGATGTCTATGCACACGGATGTTAGAAGCAAAGGTAAGAAACAACCAACAATTAGAAAAAAATTCAAATTTTTGAGTTGGATTTGGGCGCAATTTTTTTTCCTTGATGTCCCTGACCTTAGGGACATGAGGGACATCAATTTCCACAATGAGCAATATGATGACATGTGGTGGCGATCTCGAAGGCGGGGAATGAGTGCCCTATAGAGAGAACTCCCTATAGATATATATGGCCCTCCAAAATCAACTTTAAAGCACCGAGGGGCTGAAAATTGGTCATATGGGTGACCAAAACACTCTCCTAGAGGGTTGGGTAATTTTTCATGTTTGGTGTCCCTCACCTTAGGGACATGAGGGAAATCAATTTCCACGGTGGTCCTGGAGTTGACACATGGCGCTTGATCCGATGACAGGGAATGGATGCTCCAAAAATGCACCTTGGGGCTAAACTGTCAAGTCTGGAGGTCACATGAGGGTCCTAGAGGTCACATGGGGATAGGGATAATTTTTCAAGGGTTTGTGTACCTGACCTTAGGGATGTCGGGGACATGAAATCCCACCAGGCTCCTGGTGCTGACATGTGTATTCTAAAAATGACTAAGTCCTAAATTGCCTTTGAGAGGGTAACTTGGAACGATGATAACTTGAGCTCCCGGTGGAATTTATTGGTGAAATTTTATATTATCATGACTGGAAATTACATTTTTAATCCAATGGTGGGGTTATCATGTATTTATTAATCCATATGATCCATGAAAAATCGGATTTTGTATTTGAGACTCCACTTGTGCTTGATAAAAACTACCTGCAAATCCTATGCGCCAAGGTGTTGTGAAAATATGATTTCACCATCATTTATGTCTTGGAATCCTCTTTATAGCAATGTTTTTTACTTATAAATCCATCTGGAGCTCTCAGAATCTTCTTCTAAATCCCAACAACTATTTTAGGCATGTGTACTGCTAGGCTTATGAACCCTGTTTTTACTCAGACTACTCCAAGTCTTTCAAAACTTCTCCAAACCTTCCAAAATAATTTCCATGATGTTATAAGGTATTCAATTCACCTCTATGTTTAATTTTTCCCTTTCATTCTACTTGTGGTGGTTGATCCCGATCCTGGGAAGGCCAATGATAACCCTTCCTAATCGAAGATTTTGCTTGTAAGATAACATCTTTTGTAACTTCTTGACATCAAATAGGGGGTGACCAAACTAAAGGATTTGACCTAAGGTATCTTGAAAAGATAGGACTTGAAAATTTTGACATTGGGGTATAGTTGTCATGCTTGAAAATTGTTAATTTCCCTGTTGCACATTTGCATGACAACAACTGGATCTAGCTTGGAGACATGACATGGATTGAGCACAAAAATACATGGCATGAGAATTCCTAGAATCTCAACTTTAGACCATATAATTCATTGACCAGGCCTTATCCATTGGGCCTTGTGGAGTCATGTACAACTTACAAAAGAGAAAGCGAGTGAAGAAGGAAACACACACATACCCATGAAAAGGAAATGACACACACAATAGGAAAACACACCTAGCAATCACCTATGGTATAAGGTGGGGGACAACCCGCTTTCACGAAAGCACTTTTCATTTCTCAAAAGTTACTCCTAAAGAGGCAACACTAATTGATGATGTTCTCGTGAAGCATTGTTGATGGGTTCCAGAAGTAGCCTCCTCCTCGCCTATTTATGAAAGCCATGTACTTTCAAAATTGTTTGTGTACTTGGTAGGAGTGAGTCCATGTGAGCTTCTTGATGTTCAGGCCTTTACTTAGAAATTTCATTGCCTTTATCCTCTTTGAAGTCGGTCTCATAATGCCAGTTGCATTCCATGTTTATCCATATAGCTGATTCTCCATCGAGCATCTCATCGCTGCCCCAAGGCTGATTTTTGTTCAAATTACTTGAACATTATGGATTCTTTTCTTTCCTAGGTCTATGCTCATTGACCTCTTTTCCATGAGAAACTTCAAACTTATCCTTTTCCTTTACTCCACTGTGAGGTGCTTGAGTACTAATGGAAGGATTGGACGTGACCTCATACTTTTCTTGTATGTCTATGACATGAGTGAAGAGATCAAGGATCAGCTTGGGGTCTTGCGCAACTTCGCTCACATTGCATCCAAGATTTTTGCATTGAGCTATGCTTCGTCATTTCTTGCAGCTCCTCTTTGTATGCCTTTGAAGAATATTTATTTTGCATCTCAAGGAAACTATCTAGAGGGATTACCTCATCATCTTGGGAATCACTACATTTTATCACTCCTTTGTCCATAGGGGCTTTAGCTTCAAAGGCCTCAAAACTTCTTGCTTCTATTTCTTCATCATGGAGAGAATCTTCTTCTGCAAATGGGAAAGAAAATATCTCCATTTCATCATCATATCCACCAACCATTGGCTCAAGAGGGACATCATATTTCTCATCTAGATTTATTTCAACATAGCCCATCTTCACACTGGTTGAGGTTTCTAAGTCAGCTTCATGCTTGTCTTCAAGATTCATGGCTTGCATTAAAAGTTCAAGACTGATTTCAGGGTCTTCTGTTTCTTCCGCGGATCTTAGCAGTCCTTGTACATATAGTTCTTTCCCATTTCTCGAGGGTTCATTATGGATTGGATTGGTCTCTTCCTGGGTAACATGATCAAGGGATTCCTCATCTTCAAATGGGAATGAGAAAATTTCTTCATCACGGATAAACACATAAGCTGATTTTTCTGTTTGAAAATTGTCAAGAACCATTTCCTCTTCTTCATGGTTTGCGTCATCCGGAAATTGGAGCTGCCCTCTTGTAACTTGAATCTCCTCAATGCTTCTTCAAAATAAAAATCTCTTTGGGAAGGCATGTCTGGACCTATCAAGATGGGAATATCCTCTTCCTCCTTAGTTGTCACAAAGTGATTCATCCACCTACTACCTTGGTATAAAATGTTAGCTTCTAGGATTCTAGAATTTTGTACCATGTACCTCATCTTATTCTCAAGAATAAATTTATCCATGTCTCCCTTCACTGGTATGGTTATAGAAGACCAATTCATCTAAATTTTCCCTCCCAAGTCTCAACATAAATTTCTACTCAACAACATTCCAAACGAGGCTGGGACGTCTACTACCAAAATCATCACTAAAATTTCTTGTCTGGAAATTTGGTGAGATCCACCTATGCATCTTTGACCTTCCCTAAAAGTGAGACCTATTTTGATTCCAAAGAGTAACAAGAGCTGCTGGGTGGAATCATGGTAAGTTTAAGAGCCTTGACGACCTTCAAAGGCATCACGTTGTCTGAGGCACCAGAATCTATTATGAAATTGTTTAGTATGCATTCTCCAACAAGAAGGGAGACGTATAAAGGTTCAAATTTATTATTCTTTGATGCACTCAGAGAAAGCATGTTATGTGAGGGAGGTGTAGGTGGGTTTGGTAGTATTCCTTTAGGATGATGAGCTACATCATTGGGTGTTAGACTACCATTTTTGATGTATTGAACAAACCTCTCAAACTGTTCAAGATGGGTATGTAAATATTCAGTTTCGGTAATCTACACTTTGGCCTTATTTGCATATTCTATGAAGTCAAAGGGAGAAGATGCGGATAAGGGGGTGAAGGGACTGATTTTGGAGTCTAGATAGGCTTGGGAGAAAAATTTGATTTTTGGGAAATGGAGGGTATTTTGAAAGGTACACTAGGAGCTTTCAAAGTATTAGATTTTATAGGATCAGATTTAGATTTAGACTTAGAAGAGACATCAGAAGACTTACTTGGGATTGTGGGAGCCTTCTTACTTGCTACAGGATCAGGCTCCAACAATATAGACTTCATGGAAGATGGAAGTGGGGATCCTCGATTGATTATTTTGTTTTATAGAGTTGCCATAAGAGGATCATCAACCTTATTTTTCTTTACAATAGTGGAGGGGAGTGCTCCTTTCTTGGACTGAGAACAAGTGAAAACCACACATGAGAAACTGGGTGCATCTTCTTCATCTTCTTCATAACCTCCAGAATAATCACAAAATATGATTTTTGTATCATTCTCAAACTCATCACTTTCTAGGAAAACACCACCTTTACTTTATTGTTCAAACTCCTCTTCATTTTACTTACTCCTACAACTTTCATTGACAAGTGGGGCCTCCAAGGAAATCCTTTGGGGTTCTGTTGCAATTTGATTTGTGTTGCTTCTCCGAGAAGATACTCATTCAAATAATACGTCTTCAAAGATGCCATCTCATTTGCCAACTTTTACAGTAATGAATTGGTTGTCTCATCTCCAGGATGTTGAGCTTTACCCTTTGAGGGATTCTTGATCTTTCCATATAGGATGAGATCATCATCAAGTTTAGTGGCCAATATTTTTGCTTCAACAATGTTCCTTGGTTGGGCTCTTTGCAGCAAAAATCCTACTTCTGATGATTGAGCATTGATGAAGAATCTCTTGACATTGTTTTGAGATGGCGAATCCTCTTCAGGTATCCTACAAAGCAACCATTTGAAACGAGCCATGAAGTCTCTCATGGTTTCATTTTCTCCTTTCTTCATTTGAGCCAACTACACTAAGAGGTCATGAAAATATTTAGTTTATTTAAATATCTCTTTGAAGGAAGTCTTGATGTCATCCCAACCAAGTGATGGATCAGGTAGGTAGGAGGTAGAACCATTTTGCTGTTTTTTCTTGGAGGGAATCCACAAACAGTCTCGCAATAATGTCTTCATGTTGGACACCAATAATTCCACATGATGTTGTGAAAGAAATGATGTGTTCTTCAGGATGTTGTGCATTGTCACCTTTGAACTTTGGAAAGTTCTTATGGGAACCTCGCTAGTAGATCATGAAGAGGGGGTTTAAGAGAAAGTGGGCTGTATTCCTTCCCCATGGAACAATGGGTTGAGGTATTTCTTCTTCATCTTCCATTGTCATTTTTGTTTCTTCTCTTGCTTCTAAAAATTATTCTTCTTCTAGGAACTCAATGACCAATGGTGGTTGAAAAATGGGAGAATTTGAGGGGGAGTATCAATAGGAGTCTTGGCAGGATTGTCGGAAGGTAAATTGTTTGAAGAGCTGGATGGAGAGGAGGATTGAGAGAAGAAGTATGGATTATCTCTAATTCATTCTTGCTGATTTTGCAAAGCCTCAAAATTGGAATCAACAACACCTCTCAACCTGCTCAACCTAGTGTATCTTCCTTCAACTAGATTTTGGAAAATTTTGTAGTGGGAACACGAAAGGACACTGTGGAATGTGAAAAGTCACGTGTAGAAATAAACAGTGTATCTTTTGGCAACAGACTTTCATGAACTCTTTTTTTTTCAATATTTGATTTTTTTGAATTTTTTGACCTTGTGGTCATAAATTGGGTGTAGATGCTGCTAAATCTACCCCACGGTGGGTGCCAAAAATTGTTGTGAGAAAAATTTTTAGGTGGAAAAACTTGTGGATTTCTTTCCAATGCTCTGGGAATCTAAGTCCCTCTACTTAACCGATGCAACTTCCGTATATGCATGCACATGAAAAGGTGGATTTCTATGGTGGCCTTTCTACTGGGGATCAATGGGACACTCCACCGATCCCGTGACAAAGCTTCAGAGATACCGCAAGAGAGAACTTTGTCTATAAAGAGGGAAAGAGGAGTGAGAAATGAGATATGAGAACTAATGTTGCAGGCAGGACATCGATTCCTACACACACTAGTTGGAAACTTCAACACATGCATTTATGAGAAGAAACAACCCCGTAAATGGAAACAAGACAAGATAAGATTGTAAAATCATAGTTTGGAAAATCTCCTCATCAAAAGGCTACAAAATCCTTCTTCTTGTATTGATGCTAAACATAAGTTGTACATAGTGTGGGAATGGAAGAAATTTGAGAGTGGAGGAAAGTAGAAGAAAATGGCTATCTCCTTTGCTTTCTCTAGGTACAATGCACTCTTGAGTTTACAAGATCAATCGCCAACCCTTTGAAATGGGAATGATGTTACAATTTATAGAGTGAGAGGTGACTTATCATCTTCCTCATGACCATCCATATGCCTTATTTCTAACTTTAGACTATTCGTATTCCTATCAAATATTTAAGTCCCTTTTATAAAATCAAGGCGACTTAATTTACATTATGTTTCTAAAGTCACTTTTAAGTGACTTAAAGGCATATCAAAAAGTGTAAACCCCAACGTGAAATTAAAATATTGGAAAGTGAGATAAAGTTGGGGGAAGAGGAGAGAGAAAGAGAGAGAGAATAAGAAGAGGAGATGTCATTCCCAATGAAGTTTGTTGATCCTCGTTGATGGAAAGCTCCAAATGCAGTGAAACTCGAATCTTGCCCACCTTTGTGAAACTCCTTCAAATTAGCTCATGAATGCTCACCAAGTTGAGTGAATTATTCCACTGATGACCACAATTATTGTACCATTGTCAGCTCGAATGGTTCATGTCTTAGGATCATAGTGGAAAGAGCAGGCTAGGACTAACTCAAGACTTTGCACGCAGACAACCTTTGGGTGGCTGCGGTGGTGAATAAGCCACTTGTGAATATATGGTCTTACATTCCTCTTTTGGTCCTTAGAGGCCATGTGATTCTTAAGGTCATTTAGGTCCATGTGCAAGACATCACTATCTTCCATGTCATACTCATAGGAAAAGGGATGTGTCGGCTTCTGACCCGTCTACTTCGACTTCATGTTTAGCCAGAAAGAACAACTTACTATTTTTAGTAAGTGTGAAAATCAAGTCCCCGATCTTCAACTTGATGTTACGGCTCTGTTTTCATCATTTCCCCATGTTTCTCATTCCTTCGAATCAACTTTATATTTTTAGCAGGTTCTCGTAGGCCCACTTATTATTTTTAGTAAGTGCCAAAAATGTTTATTCGGTGAATTCTCGAGTGTAGTGCACCTCCACTATCTTCACCTCCTTCGTAGGTTTTTAAACACGATGAATTTCTTGAAATAATAGTCCTTATGTAGTAGACCTACTATTTTTTAGAAAGTTGTCTTCTGGAATTTGGTTTGATGTGGAAATGAGTTTTGATATGGGTTTTTGCCCAATATCGTCCCTCTGAAATTTTGGCTCTACCCGCTCAAAACTCTAGGAGATTTTAAACTTTTAATTTTGGACTGGCGTGCTTCCGGGACGTGGTAGCCATTAATGGACCTCAAAATTGCAGGTCTGATTTTTTCCTCCATTTGTGACAAAATAAATTTCATTGCGATAGGTTTTTTCTTCTAGTGCTTCACGTGAAATTCTACTTTGTTTCACCCAACGGTTTGACAAGAAATTGGATTTTTTCTTCGTTGAGCTAGAAGTGGGATTTCTTCATTGTGGATGCTCTATTACACAAGAGGAGAGTTTGAAGGTGTCTTCTTGATGGCCTTGGGTAGAGGAATGAACAAAAAAATATAACTTGTTGTTTCACGCATCCGTTTGGGATATTTCTTCAACTTCTCGTTTCATGGCCATGGAGTTTTCTCTGTTTTCTCCTTCTTCTTTCTGTGCTTCTCCTTCTGTGTTTGCTCCAATTTTCCTTCTAGGACCTGTGTGATTTCATGGAGTGAAGGGAAGTACCTCTATGGAAGGTTTGGTTTGAGGTTCAAAAATGGAGGAATGATGGTGAGGAGTTACAGAGGAGGAGATGGAGATGTCTGTGCACACAGATGTTAGAAGCAACAAGAAGCAACCAATAGTTAGAATTTTTTTTTGAGTTGGAGTTGGGCACACTTTTTTTTCCCCTGATGTACTTGACCTCAGGTACATGAGGGACATCAATTTCCACATTGATCAATACAACGACACGTGGCAACAATCCAACGGCAGGGAATGAGTGCTCCAAAATTAGCTTTAAAGCACCGAGGGGCTAGAAACTGGTCATATGGGTGACCAAAACACTCTCCTAGAGGGATGGGAACATTTTTCAATGTTTGGTGTCCCTCACCTTAGGGATATGAGGGACATCAGTTTCCATGGTGGTCCTAGAGCTGACACATGGCACTTGATCGACTACAGGAATGGATGCTCCAAAATGCACTTGGGGGCTGAAAGTCAGTCACATGGGTGACCAAAAGACTCCCCATAGGGGATGGGCACATTTTTCATGCTTGATGTCCCTGACCTTAGGGACATGAGGGACATCAGTTTCCATGGTGGTCTGGAGCTAACACGTGGCGCTTGATCCAACGATAGGGAATGGATGCTCCAAAAATGCACCTAGGGGCTGAAATGTCAAGTCTGGAGGTCACATGAGGGTCCAAGAGGTCACATGGGGGTTGGGTGCATTTTTCAAGGGTTGGTGTACCTGACCTTAGGGACGTCGGGGACATGAAATCCCACTAGGCTCCTAGTGTTGACACATGTCCTCCCAAAAAAATGACTAAGTCTTGAACTACCTTTGAGAGGGTAACTTTGAATGATGATAACTTGAGCTCCCAGTCAAATTTATTGGTTGAATGTTATATGATCCTAAATGGAAATTAAATTCTGAATCTAATCGCGGGGGTATAATTTCTAGATTCATTCATCTGATCCCGAAAAAGTGGATTTGTGATTTGAGACTCCACTTATGCCTGATAAAAACTGCTTGCAAATCCTATGCGCCAAGGTTTTGTGAAAAATATGATTTCACCATCATGTAGGTCTTGGAATCCTCTTTCTAGATATTTTTTTACTTCTAACTCCATCTGGAGCTCCTAGAATCTTCTTCTGAAGCCCAACAATTGTTTTAGGCCTATGTACTGCCTAGGCTTGTGAACCCTATTTTTACTTAGATTGCTCCAAGTATTTCAAAACTTCTCCAAAACTTCCAAAATAATTTCCATGATGTTATAAGGTCTTAAATTCACCTCCATGTTTAATTTATCCCTTCTGTTCTACTCCAGGGGGTTGATCCATCTGGGAAGGCCCGGTGATAACCCTTCCCAATGCTACCGAGAAGATAGCATCTTTTCAGAACTTCCTACAATCACGGGGATTAAATTGAATTTCCTAAATCACCTAGGGGACCAATTTGAAATCAAATAGGGGGTGACCAAACTAATGGATTTGACCCGAGGTATCTTGAAATGATAGGACTTGAAAAATTTGACACTGGGGTATAGTTGTCGTGCTCGAAATTGTTAATTTCCCTGTTGCACATTTGTACGACAATGAGAACCACTCATCGTGTGCTATGTCGATTCATCTAGCGTACTCAATAATTTCGATGATGGACTATTTCTTTACACGATTCATTCTTGAATGCTTTGAGGGTCTTAACTAAATGAACCTCATCATATATACACTCTGGGGCATCGCTAATATTCACCCCCTATGGTCACCTGTGTACTAACATGCAAGTCCTTGTATTACTACATATCAATCGATCATTTATCACAATTTTAGTTATACAACCACACCACATACATCGTATATCATTGTCAACACTATATCATCACCACATTACACATTTTTATCTATCATCATTATACTACAAATCTCAATCAAAACCATAAACAATATCCACCACATTACATAGATTACAACAACAATCACAAGATTGTACATCATTAATCACATTATACTAATAAGTACACATCATGAGCAACATTCAATACAATCATTCACAAATATCAAAAGTCACATTATAACATTCATACATAGAAAATATAATCATCAAATACCACTAACATCATATATATATATCGAGTGCAATCATAGTTACAAAAACATATCATCACTAGGGGCAATGCCCCTACATAATATACAACAATAAAACTCAAATCTCATCATCACTATCACTCTCTGGTACTGCAAGAACCCTAGAACTAGATGCCTCACCACTAACTCTACGTTGCTGATCATGACCTTGATACCTCTCAACCTGCCTCCACAATAGTGTAACCTCGGTAGACTACTCGTGAACTAATGCTGCAACTCGATATAACGTGTAAATACATCTTGTGCTAATGAACCATCACACGCTGCCTCTCTAGCTTGTTGAGTCTCCTCGTGGACCTCGTCTCTCTCACTTAGAAAAACTATGCATGTGGTTGCTGCTATGACCACCAGCTCAAACAAATGGGCATGCTCACCCATGATGTCATTCACGCGCTCTAGTATCCCTCCACTTGCCAATACGCCTCTGGGCACATTCCGTGTCAATGTGTGGATGGATGTGTCCACTATCAAGGACCAATACACGTCACCTACAAAATAGTCAAACAACATACATTAAACAAATGATAATCATAACATAGGCAAGTGAAAAACCTACAACACAACTATAAATACTCATGCTCAGATATAGCCGCCATTATAGGATTGAGGGTATCTCCTTGCCCCTCTACCCCTCCTCCATGTGCTATTACCTCTGCCTACATGAACAAAGGAAATAGGAACACCCATATATGTGCTTCTACCATGCTCTGTATGCCTCTGTGCATCCCGTATCATCTCCATCTATTGGCTCTATCATGAGATCTACCTCGTCTAGCCTTGGGGGCACTAGCTGCTCCGTTGTCGGCCGCAGTCTAGCTCCAACTCTCCTAGGTGCTCTAATTGCCCTCAACCACACATACGACTCTGGGGGCACATCTAGAGTCATACCAAATTGGTGTGATACCCTCTCCACCTGGAATAGCACGGTCACACTTAGGAACCGATTCTCTAAGCACATGGTCCTCCATATATACCGTAGCTCTATAAAATCCTCGACCATCCCCATAGTTTTGGTATGGCTGCCATATCATCGCCTTAGATCCCATGCGATCTATAAGTGCTCTACAAGTATCCGTATCCAATTTTTATCCGTGCACATCGATCCATCTCCTATGTCAGGTCTAGCCCACTCTACTCTAGGACCTCCTACTGGCCTCAACACTGTTATGTGCTCATAGGCCCACACATGTAATAATGTCGTAGCTCCTATACCACCTCCATGCTCATCCTGGGTGAATCTGTACAAGTATCTATATAGGTGGGCCAACACACAACATGCCCACACATATGTAGTACCCTCCTCCTCAATCCGATGACATATGTCTTACATATTATATAAGATGCCTACACCACCTCCCTCAACGACAATAGATGACACAATGATAACAACTATGGATTTCTATAAGTGGAACCCCAGACCTCAAAATGGCATCCAAGCTAACACGGGCCTTGGACAGTACCCGAGTCCCCACAAAATACTGTTGGGCATCTCTCATTTGCCTCTCCATGTTCTCCACCACTATGACATGTACCCTCTCCCCAAAAATTGACAACCATAATATACGATACACATCCTCTAATGTAACAATCATCTCCCCCATAGATAACCAAAATGTACAAGTATCCAAGTTCCATCTCTCGCATAACATTATCAACATAGGCATATTATGGGGCACATCCCCCATTCATGTTATATTGCATAGAATGGCATGATCCATGACCTCTCAATCATCATCAGACAAACCCAATCCAAGTAAAGTACTCAAATGACGACCCCGTGGAACTCCCTCGAGTGGATATCCCTCTACAAACCACAAAACAATAACAAACATAACATTAGAACACTATATAAATCCAAAACACTCGTTTTACAATATTACTATACATTCAAAACAACATTTATATCATTCTAGATTAAATGCACCCTCTTTGGACTGGGGCACCCAGGAGTAGGACACCAACGCCCAGGTCTAGGCGCTCTTGTCCCAAAGGCCATTAGCGCCTTCACCGCTCTTGTCTAGGTCTAAAATGCCGAGAACATTAAAAATATCAACTTTGTAAAAATTTGATAAAAACAACTATTACACACACATTTTCCAAAAAAACATTGCACTTACCAACTCATCATCGTACATGATGCCACTGTGGTTGCCACCATCTCAAATTAGCTAGGTTGTGCTACTCTCACTTGTGGAATATTTTCTCACTTAGCACTCACTCTCGCAATTATGTAAAAGACAAATGAAGTGACTAATCACCTTTTCACCTTCTTACTTATAGTTACTTTACATCACAAACTTTACTATAGTCATTATTTCAAGATTATCACCTCAACTAATACACACCACATGATTTTTGTCATAACTTGAGTGTATTTACTCCGATTCACACCCTGTTTGTGACAATCTTTTTAGAATTCCACCTACCATCATACCATACACACGAAACATGTATTATCTCTCCTTCACATTGTTCTTCAATCAATCTACACAAATTTTGATGATCTTTATCACACTTTACCTATCTCGTGCTTACTTTCACTTAACGCTCATTCTTAGGAAAAAGGGGGCATACAATTGGGGTCATTCTATAATTCCCCTTACAACATCATGTAATCAATCAACACTACTAATTCGGCATTTTCAAACACTTACTAATGCACTATGTGACATTTCACCATTGATTCCCCCTAATGACCTAACCCGGGGTTAACAAGACACAAATTCTCTCTATACAATACTTCACCAATTTCTAGTGATTCCCCTAATGACCTAACCTAGGGGAAACAAACATAATTTTCATCTATAAGATATTTCATCAATCTCTATTGATTCCCCTAATGACCTAACCGGGAAACTAGCATAAAATATCTCTATGAGTAACCAATCGGAATCAATCATTTAATCAATCAATCAATTCACCAACGCGTTCAAGTCTCTAACAATTGAAATCACACTATTTAATCAATACAATACAATACACATGGCCTCCTAGATGACCTAACTTGGGAGTTACATTCATTACTTTCCTAAATGACCTAACTTGGGAAGTTATTCTATATTTGGAATTTACTTCTAGATGACCTAACTTGGAAGCCATCATACATTTCACGTTTTCTTCCAGATGACCTAACTTGGAAGCCATCACATTGTGGTGACACCCGTGGAGTGGGGAAAGAGTGCCTTTCCCATACCGATCCTATATAGGTTAACTATTTGATCAAAATTACTTTTATCCAAAAACCACAAAAATTTTGAGTTGAGTCCAATTTGCAACGACTAGATCTTGAGGATGTAGTTATATGTTGGATAATAACACATCTTTCTCCCTACACTCTTCCTCCGGGCAAGTAGGACACCCAAATCCCCTATTTATTTTTCATATATGAACAATTGGGTGGGGAATTGATCACTCCCTACCCCATCATATCATTATTCATAATCATCAACCATTCAACATTACAATCATCACTCTCATTCAGTGCACTTCACCATGATATTATGTTTCTTGCTACGTTGCATGGATCAACATGTTGATCCATGGTTTGGCACACTTTTTATACCACATTTGCACGTTCTATTACAACATGGGCTTCTCCGATTTCTCTTAGGTATGCATATTTATCTACTTTATGTTAACGATATTTCCACTCAAAGAACATAAAGTGGGAGAAAATGTAGTCACAAAATCATGAACTTACTACTATAATTATACCACAAAGTATGTTGTTTTATATACGGATCTTGCTTAAGAAATGTATTTACTAATGACTCATCCCCATCCTGTCGTTAGTCTAGTTGGTCATTGTTATTGTGTGTCTTACATAGTCGTCACTTGTTTGCACAGTTTTGGTCATCTCTTGATGAGTCTTAGTTGTCGTTATTTACTCAATTGTCATCTCTAGTCTTTGACTAGGGTGCCTAGGAAGGGATTAGGGTGCCTCAGGTTCTGGTCCTCATTTTTGGGTGCCTTGGTCTTAGTCACACTTAGTTTTAATTTAGAAGTTTGAGGTCGGTCTTTATGGTTTGTTCTCCCATTCCCCTAGGCACTAGTCAACATGTCGGGTCATTAGTGTCGAAATTTGAGCAAGATATCCCTATATAAACACAACATACACACTATCTTAAGGGCAAACTATTCTACTAAGGGTTAGCTATCTACATAAGGAAAAGGACTACATTTGGGCACTATTCTGCATCACACACTGCATAGGAAGGGTTGTATTCATTCTATTCCATCCACCATTTACATCTTACATCTAGCTATTTCCCGCTACTTTGGCATCATTGGCACTAGGGCACCCTAGGAACATCATTACACACATAAGCACATAAAACTACATCGGGCTTGAGATTTAGTGTAACAATCAGTCATAAGTCCATCCATTTGGCGAGGACAATACGACCCATTTATTTGCATCTTTCTTTTTTAGGGTTTGATGCTTTTGTGTGGGATTTTGTAGGATATTATTCATTAGAGATCTATAGTGACATAAACAAACCAAGTGTGACACCAACCTGATCAAGGGAAAAACATTATGGAGGTTTAACAACCCTATCAAGTTCAATTTGTAAGTCATTCTGCAGACCAAGGTGCCCATATTCCGGACCGGTGACGCCTGTACTCCTCCAGGCATCCCAGTTTGGCTAGATCTCCCACTTCTATAATTTTTTGAGGTTCGTCATTACATTCAGTTCTACTAGAACATCGCTCTGATTACTGTGAGGTAAGTTATATTTTAGGTTAGTACCCTTTCCCTCCTATTTCAATTATTTCATTTTAAAATATCAAATAAAATTAGCTAGCATTTATATTGTAGTTTATATCAGTTATTTCATTGTACTTCTTAGATTATTACTAAAACATTCAAATTTTAGTTAATCGGTGGGGAATACTAAACTTAGTGAATGTACATCATTTTGGTTGTGATTGAAGCACCTTAGCGAGTAGAGACTACGTTAACAATGGATTTTTTATCGATGGTTTAGTCATAGAGGGATTGAATTTTGATTTACCTTGAAAACACGTGGATGAATATACTTGTTCCTGATACTTAAGCTTTCATATAGCTAAGATCTTGGTTTCATGTAGCTTAAGAGTATGACAGAGTTGGTCGAATGAAGGAGAGGTCTCAAAGAGAACACTTTCTTGAAGTGGTGGTAAAAGAATTTGAATGAATAAATCCTAAAGCTCAACATCTACAAGCATATTGGACATCTTGGCTAAATTATTTTTATAATGTAAGACATAATCCATGAAGTGTTCATTAGATCCTTGTTTGAGTTATGCAAGTTAGGCATAAGATATCTTGGAGCCGATGTTAATAGAAAAGTGTGTAAGAAAATCATCGACAAGATGTGTGAAAGAGTTTACCAAATGGACAGTAGGTCATAAAACCAACGCATCACATAATCTTATAAGCTACGAGGAAAAATATTAGCTAGTATTATAGAGTCATCTACATAGTCTAGGCATGCTACATGAAAAACATAGAGATGTTCTTGTGGATCACCATGGCCTTTAAAGATGGGTAATTTTGGAGAGAAAAATTAGGTGGTAAGGGATAGGTAGATATAACAGGTGTGAAAGGAGTATGCAACAATGATGTAGAGTCTAAACATGGTGATGCATGAGAAGTAGAAATTTGTAGCTGCCGAATTTGGTTTTGTAAATCATTATACAAAGAAGTTAGATTAGGAGTATTAGAAGAAGAGCCAAGCTACATGTTAGGTGTGCTAGGGTGAATGACGGGAGCAGTAGTAGTAGGAATGGAAGCTAAAACATAAATGGGTGGGGTGGAGACCACGGGAGCCAAAGAAGGAGCAACTATAGAGATAAAAGCATTACAAACATTCTTAACAATAATCAAAGCATGTAGGACATATGGAAGATGAGTGGGATGATCACACAAATCTTGTCTAAATTTAGTAATAGTGTTGAGTTGATCTTGGTTGACATTAGTGTCTTCATCGTAGGAATTTTCACTATCAGACACTTCTATTTCATGGAGAGGAACATTGTGTGAATTATCCAAAGGATTGTCAGTGGTAGCTAGCTACAAAATTATGGATATCATCCATTGGTTGGGAGGCCCTATGAGTGAATGAAGGAAGCTCACAATATTGAAAAGATCAAACATGTTATTAGCTTATTGATGTTTCCCTTGTTTGCTTTCATCTTGGATGGTTGTGTAATATGTTGATGAAATTTTTGCTGGTATTTACACTAGTTATTAGTAGCATGGTTATCATGGTTGTTGTTGACATTGATTAGCACAAGATTCATGTGTGGCCTTAGAGTTAGTTGGTGAAAGACTTGGAGCTTTTGGAGATCCTGGTGATATGGATGGATGTACATGGTGAGTTTATACATGTGGATAGATTATTTTTTGTGAGTCTATGATGATGTAAATATTTTTTTGCACATGGATGCCTATGAACATGGTTTAGATGCCTTTGAGCATGAGTAGGGGATGTTTGTATTTCCTCTTATTACTATGTTACTCCATGATAGATATGTTTTCTATAGATGGTTGTCTTGGACATGTAAGTTGTTTATGCAGGGTTGGATTTGTAGAATGTAGTGTTTGGATTCTTTGAGTTATGCAGGTGTTGTGGATTGATCACCCACTAGTTGCATGTAGAACTCATTTGGGTTGTCTTTACCTAGGATCTTGTTTTGCTTATGCATATTCTAGTTTGACTTGTCTTTGGTCAGTTGCATTGGTGGTTGCATGGAGACATGGATAGATGGTTAGAGAACATGGTTGGTTTTATAGGTATGGATATGGTTGCGATTGAAGCTTAGTATTTTAGTTTGAGTGGGAGCTCTTATAGGTGTGTTAGTCATGGTGGCTTGGTTGCATGAGAGACTTGGTGTTACGATTCAGTGGGAGCTTGATGTATGGATAGCTCTTGTATCACTGAGATCATAGTAAGCTTCATACAGGTAGATAGTAAGTCACGTTTTTTATCTTCTTGGTTTTATAATATGGTTTAATCTTCCTAATTTTTGAGAGTATTATTGAAGTAAAGAATAGTTGGTCTTCGCAGTATGTAGAGGATGATATAGTACAGGTACAGGTTCAATAATTTATCTCTAAGAGGGAGATTGTTGAGTTATGGAGCTAAATTTCTTCACAAATAACTTATTTATAAACTTGTTGGTTTACATAGTAATCGACATTAGTCCTGGGAACCGACATCAGTCACCTAGGAGAAATTGACATCGGTTGCCTATGCATTTATGTTTTTATTTTAGACGTGAGATTATATCTAACCTTTGATTTAAAGGTTATCTAAAGGTTATAAATGCATAGCTAAGATGCCCTAAGTTTGTATAAGATTATATAAGATAGAAATCTAGGGTTATAAGGTTAGAATTACATGTAATTGATTATTATTGCATGGGGAATCCTTGGTTGAGAGGATGAAGAAGAAGAGAAAGATAAAGGTTACATGAAGACAAAGCTTCCACAGAGAGAAGTTGGACATAAGGAAATTGCAGGTTCATCTAAATGGTAAGAAGAGGGTAATGTCTTCTACTATATTTCCTTTGTATTGTTTTATCTCAATGTAATGGCTTATATAGTGTGAAAAGTACATATGGTTTCTTCTTGTAGATCAACATGTTGTAGTGAGATCTTCTATTATAGATCCATGAGACCATGTTGTATTGTTGGTCCATAGAGATCTAGTATTGTAGCTCATTGGATAACTTGTGGGTACATGATAGTATCCAAATATTGTAGAGGATGTTTTCTTATTGTTTGCACTGAGTTGATGCGTTGATGGAGGAGAGAAACTTCTTGGTGCAAAGTTATGGTTGCACATTGGTAGACCCATTTAAGAGGTCTTGTTTGCAGATTCATAGGAGATCTTGGTTCTAGTTCGAGATGTAGTAGTTCCTAGTTATGTGAGATATGTTGGTGGTTTGGAGGCACAATTTGTAGTGCACTCGTGTATATATGTTTAGAGATCTGAAGGAGGATATAATCTTAGAGAGATGCATTGTACTCTTGTGGGAAGAGTTGATTTATACTCTTGTTTATTATATATATTAATATCTCTATCTTTGGTGGACGTAGCCCACATTGGGTGAACTATGATACATGTTGTGTTATGTGTATGCAATTTGTTTTGATTTGTATTTTCTAGTATATGATTCCACTATTATAGATTTTGGGGAATTGTTTACTTTTGTATTTGCATGATTTGGTTTTTTATTGAATCATAACACTATACCGAAGTCAAGTATTCCCAACACAAATGGGACCAGGGCACCTAGGGCACCCTAGTATTGGGCTAGACGTCATAGTTAAAGGTAAAATGATGCCAAATGAAAAAAACAAATTGGGCAAGTATGTGTTGAAGGTTGGAAATGATGACATAAATCAAAGTAAAATGGCCAAAAGACATGGGTTAATTAGTACTTTCTTCACTTAAAAACCATATGAATAGTAGTATGAGACAGGACTAAATAATGTCTAAAGTGCATAATTTTTGACTACACAAACCCTTCATATTCCTACTTCCATTCTCACTACTACCACTCGATAATTTAACCTAATGATTCTATTGCACAACCTCGGTTCTTCGTTAAACACTCCCGATTTAAATTTTTATATCGAATCTGCAAATCCAAATTCATCAACTTCAAATAGATACTTCTTGTGCATCTCCATCTCTTGATTCCACCTTACTCCTTCATAATCCTTTTGCACCCGCCATTTCCACTTATGCACTTCCTCCAAACTTTTTCAACTCTAATCTTCCTACCTTTAATGGCCATGGTTACCTTCAGGAGCATCTTCAAAATTTTCATGTTATATGTCTAGATTATGTAGATGATCATACTTTACTAGAAAATATCTTTCCTAGAAGCCTCCAAGATTATGCTATGTGTTAGTTCTATGATCTACCTATCCATTTGGTAACATCATTTACACATTTATCCGATGTTTTTCTCACTCATTTTCAATCAATATTGGTTCTAAGATATCATATGCTCAACTTGCATAAATTAAATAAGGATCTAATGAGCGTCTAGCAGATTATGTGTTACAATATAATAACAACTTATCTAAGATGTTTAATGTACTTGTGGAATCTGAAATACAAGATCTTTTTGTCCTATGCCTTTTGTCTCCATTACAAGAGAATGTCATCTTTGAGACCTCTCCATTATTTGATATGCTATTCCATACTCTTAAGCTACGTGAAATAAAAATCTTATCTATGTGAAAGCTCAAATATCATGATTAGGATTCATTTTATAATCAGTTTCAACGAAAATCTAACTTCAAGCCATCTTCTAAGCCCACTCAAGCAAAATCTACTGTTAACGATGTTTCTACTCCTAAAAATATTCAATGACAACCTCCAAAGGGTACCTTTACAAAATCACCTATGTTCCACACCTCTATTGCCACAAATTCTTAGGATCAATCTTATTACGCTTCCACCACCACTAAATCTTGATCCATCTTGCCCTAAGGGCCACAATTATAACAAAAATTATAGATGTGACTATCATCAATGTGTTGGGAATTCAACTAATTGATGTTTCAAACTTAGGCATCTCATTCAAGATCCCATTTATAATGATGCAATCGATCTCCTAATCTTTCAAAGATCCAAGCCGAGTCAATGGAAACAAAAATCTCAAAATATTCAACGATCCATAGCCCAAGCATGATAAAAATATGTTGATTCTTGAACCAATCATACATATCATGTTGTGCCTCCTCCTTCATTAGGGGCTCTTGATTTTCTAGTTTCTCATACTGATGCATATCCACCACTCATCACCTTCTATGATCATGATTATCATGCCCCATTCTATTTTAATACACTAAATATAAGATCTTATGCTGCCAATAACACTATGATCAATCCATCAACTCCTATTGGTGCATGCTCTATTGCACTCTTTATTGCTATCAACTATCAACTATATAAAATTTCATATCGAATTCCAAAATATTATGGCTTCATCAAGCTTCCATTTACATTTGGACCTCTCACCATGCTTATGCCAATCATTGTGGTACCTTCAGTCAAAGGATATGATATGCTCTTAAGTCTTCCTTGGCTCCATGCCACTAAGGATATCTTTTCCATGACCCACTTATGTCTCAAATTCATTCACAATAAACAAGTTGTCACTCTCAAAGGTGTTCCACCATCCAATCCATTTCCCCAACCTTATCTTGAGGATTTCCTTTCACTAATCAGTAGTATCTAGGCCCCCTTGGCCTCTCAAATCTAAGGCACATTCTGCACCTAGTGTTTCACCACAATGTTGCATATAAAATAAATAAGGTAAATGTGAGGTGAGGAGGAATACTTGTGAAGTTGAAGATGGTTGCGCACCACTGCAAAGACCGGGATGATCATGAAGAGCTTCTTTTTGGCTAGGAAGGACTACATGTAGAAGCATAACAATACCACCAAATAGAGTTAAATAACATATGACAGTGGACTACCTAGTGTATGCTAGATCCGAGAAGTGTGATACTTCCTAGAAAGGTTGTCAATCCACTATTTAAAAATAACTTAATGTAAAGAAATGACAATAAAAGAAAGGTCATATTGTAACAATATGATTTAGGTATCTCATATACTAACAATAGACTAGATTTAAGATAAATATTGAATATACAACTAAATCTAGAGAAGGTAGGGTGTTTTCAAGGCTGAAAAGTGTGGCAGAGGTGTTTAGGAAGGTATGGGTGAGATTGAGTGAGGTTTGAGAAGGTTTTTGATAAATTAGGAGCTCATTGGTTTGAGATAAATTATCAGTCATAAAGATCGGTATTGGTTGGGTGACTGATGGTGATACCTAGTAATAACCGATGCCAATTGGGTGACTGATGCCGGTAGGGGAAATTAGGTTCAAAGATTAAAATGAGGTGGTTTTGAACTCTCTGTGATTGCACAAAGAGTTGGGGAGGCTTAGGTAAGGTGGTAGGATTTTATTAAAGACTTAGAGATGAAGAAATAAAAATTTGGGATGGGTATAGAGGTCAAATGGGCAAGTAGTTGGGTGGAGATGAGACAGAAGAGATCCGAGAAGGGTAGAAGGTGAAAGAAAGCAAATAAATGATTAACAACCAAAATATGAAAGAAATGACAAGGTAGAAATCACTTATTTGCAGATTGGAAGCTGGTTGTAGAAATAATAACTATGGTTGAAGGAGAGACAAGTCCCGATCCCATGCAACAACAAAAGAAGGCTTTGGACTTCCCTGTGAGTGATCTAATGCTGGAACACACTGTTGATTTTTGGTGGAGGTTGTGAATGCTTGGAATGATCTCTAGTTCTTCGTGAGTCGCCTAGATGCTTGAGAATACCAATGCCATAACTCTAAATCCAAGATCCAAGAACTTGAGAAAAGGGTTGGAATTTCTTATTTAAAGAAAATGATGGTGGTTAGGTGACCAACATTGATCGAGGAATAACCGGCGTCGGTTAGGGAGAAAAGGTCTTATTTTTCCAAAATAGCCTTTTCTCTCCCTTTTTTAGCGTTGGTCAAGATTTTTATGGACTAGGAGTTTGGATGACACTAAATAAAGTGGGAAATTGGTAGGAGGGATAATAGGTAATGAATGTTAGGGTTAGAATGAGTCTTAGTTAGTTAAGGGGAGTAATGACTTAGTCTAGGTTAATAAATATGCTTGGAATGGGTCTATGGTGAGGTGGAGGGGTGAGGGAATTATTAACTTAATATGGGTAGTTAAATTAATAATAATGTGTGGAGGGGTCATGGTAAAGGGTATGTTAGTCGAAGGGGCCTAGAGGGTTGTAACCTAATTTTGGGTGTCTACATTTGCCCTTTTTTCACGTAGCTTGTATTGATAAGTGACGATGAAAAAAATAGGAAGTGGTTACCCAGGTATGGGTAAAGGTTAGGTTTCCCTAGGTATGGGTGGAGGTGATCCCCTCAAACCAGGAACTGATTGAGGAGTAGGAAAAATTGGTGATGGGTTTGATAAAGTGGTAGGTGATGAAAAATTATGTAAGGTGCGGGTATAAACAATGGTGATATCGGTGTGTGGGTAATATGTGTGGGCATTCAAATACATAGACATGTCTAGAAGGTTGAGGTGAAGGAAAAAAATTCCCTTAAGTACACTTAGGTCGGGGTTAGGTAATAAGGCTATTAAGTGAGCCTGTAGGGTTGTGGTAAGGTTGTGGCACCAAGAAAATGACATCCGCAACAATTTATTTTAGCAAATTAGGCATAATTAGTTTAGGAAAGATGGCCGACATCTTGGTTGAACAGAACCCATGTCGGTAAGGGTGACCAATGCCGGTCATCGAGGGCATGTCCAAACCGACGTCGGTCACCCAATCGACATGTTAAAATTAAAAACCCGCGTGGAAAAAGGTTATTTGAGCATTTTGACGTGGTGAAAATGAATGGTGGAGAGAAAAACCCGTGAAGAAAATGAGAGAGCTTCCCTATTGAGTGTGTTGGCGAGAGTTTAGAGTTAGAGGAGTAGAGTGTGAGGGCCCATGAGATCTACCCGAGATATTGGATTGGGTGAGAGGTTAGAAGGGGATTTGGACATGATAGAGGTAGAGAGGGCTTAGGGGGAGGTCAGGTTCCTATTTAAGAGATCCCACTAAAGAGGTGGCACCCAATAGAGATATGGTTTGTGCTCCATTGTTATTTTTGGTGAAGAATAAGGTAGAACAAATTAAAAATTTGGTTTTTGAAATTTGATTGGAATTTTGGTTAAAATCGGGTGAAATTGGGTATGGGGAGGGTGAAACTAGTTTAATTAGGGTAGAAAATGCATCTAGAGGAAATTTGGGGGCATTGGGGTGGGTAGTTTAGGTGTTTTATGATTTTTTGGAAATTGGGGATGTGGGGGTTTGGCAGTCTGAATCAAGAACAATGCCAGTTGGTTATCGATTAGTGTCGATAGGCTAACCGATGTTAGCAGAGTTAAAAGGGGACCGGTATCGGTCATGGTGACCAATGCCTTGGTCACATCGTGAAAAGTGACCAAATTTTTGGAAAAGGGTAAATTGGGGAGGCCGAAAGGTAAGGGAAGGGTGGGTAGGGGTGTCCAAGGTAGGAATAGGTGGGTTTAGGCAGGTAAGGGTGGGTAGGAAGAAATGAGAAGGTGTAGGGACATATCAAAGGTATAGGTCAACAATGTAGGATGGGCACAAGATGGATGAGGTAAGTTAGGTCAATAGATGAAGGGGGAAATAAATGAAACATAGAGGTGGGAAAGAAGATAGAAGGCAAGGAAAATAGTGTAAGGAAGATAGGTCATAGGGTAAAAATGGTAAGGCAAGGTAGAATGTAGATCCAGGTAGGAAAGGGTAAATGATTAATTGGTGTGAATGTTGATGATGTAGGCACGACAACAGCTAATAATGAGAGATAGACTGTTACCCCTATTAGTGTAGATGAGACCTAGCGTTATAGAGGATGCACGAGATCACATGAGGGATATTGAGCTAGATGGGATTATGTGGTATAGGTGGATAGTTTGAGATCATAACATGATGGTCACCCTCATCGATAGATGGGACTTGATGACTAACACATTCCACCTACCTACCGGGAGATGACTATCACCTTGGAGGACATCCGCCGATTCCCGAGACTACCTATTATTGGGGAGCCACTATATCAGATTGCTTTGGATGATTTGTACAAGCCCATGGTTACATTATTTGGAGAGGCTATGATAGATTTGTCTTACCACAGTGCGAGCATTAGCTACGATGAGAAGTATGTTGCACATCCAAATGTGACTAGATTAGCAGTAATGATGATGGTGGGGATTGATTTTTATGTGCTCCTGAATTATAGTGTGGTAGGTTTCATGGAGACTGATGGGAGTGTTAGAGGATATGATTGAGGATAGGGTTTTCTTTACATGGGCACCAACTTTCCTAGTATAATTATATAGGGAGTTGTGGGCATATAAGAGGATTTAATAGTTTGGTTTGTGCTACACCTATCTTCTACACTGTTGGGCTTATGAACATATAGTATGTGTGCATCCACTAAGCCTAACATGGCAGGATTGGTATAGGGGTATTTATAGAGCATAGTACAAGAGGTGGATTCAGATAGGGGCACATGCAAGGGTGGATGCGACGTCATGAGATGTGACATATCATAGATGTTTACTAGATGACCTACCATCGGTTGAGATCTTATGGAGGCCATATCTTGGTTATCCTACATATGGAGGTATGGAGGAGGAGTTAACATGTATATAGATGGTGCGATGGATACAGGGACGTAGACTCGGAGAGCATGAGATGATACCGGTCCTGACCGGGTCATATGCGATTCGAGATGTGGCAGGATGTTCCCCGCCCTTTCCACAAGATCGCAAGGATGATGTGGAGAGACCATTATCTCCACCACATCTGGTAGATCCAACAAGGGTAGAGGAACAGGTGGTAGATAGGAGGATAGATGATGCAAGCTATACAGATGGATATAGGTAGTGGTGGATAGCCCAACTACAGTAGCACCTCCGAGGCCAGGATAACCTGATTTGGCTATTGTTACTTATTGAGAGGGATAAATTACAAGGAGTGGTGGCTACGCACAGGACCAGAGTCACAACATTACAGGGGCATCTAGCAAGATCTCGAGCACATGTGGCTACCTTACAGTGGACAACTAAGTAACAATACAAACACAGAACAAACACAAGTATAGGAAAAAACATAGGAATAAGCACATGTATAGGCATAAATAAATGATGGACAAGGACATGGTCCATCGGGATAGGTGTAGGCACTAGGACAGGGTGGTCCATGGTCACATGTACTAGTATAGGGACAGGGAAAGGGACCACTATTACTAGGACAAGGTCCACAAATATGTGTTAGAGCGATTACACATCCGCAAGTGATATCTATGGACAGACATCGAGAGGTTGTGGTGGAGGCTAGATACTACGAGGATTAGTTGTGAGAGATTGGTATCCCTGTTATTAGCTATGCCACATACTGAGCCTACCATGCTGCCAAAGTGAGAGGTCTAGTTCACGAACACATAGTACCCGATATGGTTCGTGGAGCCATCGGTCTCATGGGGGTGGTCAACGAGAGGTGACTAGTTCACAGAGATAAAGGCCAAGTGAGGGGACATGAGAGAGTGGCAAAGTGGTGCCGGGACCTCTTAGGGATGAGGAGATCATGGAGATGTTGTTTAATTTTTATTTTTGACACACACACACACACACATATATCATCCTGTGTGCCAAAGAGGTGAGATGTACATGAGAGTTTTTGAGAGACTTTATTTATATTTGTATATACATTATATTGACATATAAACTTTCTAGTATATAGATGATGACATTGATATCTATTTGGTGTTTGGTTTTATTTCCATTGTATTGTTATCATGGAAACTAGATGTGTAGGCATGGTTTGGGTGATGTATGTTGTGAATGATTGATTTTATTTCCATTATATTGATGTCATGGAAACTAGATGTAGGCATGGTTTGGTTATGGTTGTATGATTTCATTTCATTTCCATTATATTGATGTCATGGAAACTAGATGATTTAAGCATGGGTGTAATGTATGAGTTGATTGAATGGTTTAATTTCCAATGTATTGATGTTATGGAAACTAGATGATTAGGCATGGTTTGGTTGATGTTGTTGTGATATGAGATGATGTTGTTTTGATTTCCAAGGTATTGTTTTTATGGAAACTAGCTATGTAGGCATGGTTGAGTTTGATTTGGATTTCCAATGTATTGATGTTATGGAAATTAGATGTAGGCATGGTTTTGTTGTGTTTGTTTTGATTTAATTTCCACGTTATTGGTATTATGGAAAGTAAATGATGATGTGTATGGGTGATGTATGGTTTGTTTTGTGTTAATTTCCAAGTTATTGTTTTTATGGAAACTAACTAACTATGTTTGTTTATGGGGAAAAATGGTGGGGAAAGAGTGGTGAGATAACCTCCGAGGGCCCCATGCCCTCGGAGTGTTGCCTACATATCCCTTGCAAAAGGGGCCTCAAGCCAATGTAGTTCTCCCATAAACTAGGGAAGAATGAGATTGGGTTAGGTAATTTGAGTAGGTAGGTTAGATAGGTAAGTTGGTTGGGTAAGGCATGTTTGAAAATATGCAAGGTCGAATGTTGAATAGGTAATAGGAAAGGTGAATTAGGCGTAGGCATAGATGAAGGTGTTATGGTTGATTCAATTTTGATGGTCTTGTCCTGTTGAAGAAACAACAAGTAAACAGATAAGAAACCAAAAGAAGTGGCATGCCCATATTTGGAAAGGACCATAATTGTCATACCCCTAGACTTATTGAACATAAGTCACTAGATACACTTAGTGATACACTACATGAGTGATGGGTCTAGAGTTGAAAGAAGTTGCATGATCATAATGTGTAGAATACATGCCACGTCCCTTGAGTTGATTTAGAAGATAATAAACAGAAGGTAAGGTGGAAGAGTTCATTAAGGATAACCTTGTTGTGGGAAAACATGCCCATTCTTCAAGATACCCCGAAATCAGAATAAACAAGTCCATGACCAAAAATTTGTATTTTTCTCCATTTTTTTTAATTTTGTTTTTGATTTTCGGCATGTATAGAATGATCGATGCAGAAACTCTATATATTGGGATAAATAGTAGTGTCTCCTTGAGGTATTCATGAAGATGATCGATGTGGGAAGCTCCAAGATAAATTTTCCTTTTGAAAAATATACATTAGTCTTCTTTTTGGATAGACTAAGTATAGTAGGTGGCTAGATTTTTATAGCTATCCTTTGAGGGAGCAATCTACTTAGAGAAGCTAGAGACAGAGATAGATGTTAATTTGAGGGAATCATCTACTTGTGAGAAGTTTGACTCAAGGAGGAGAGTTTTTGTTATCCCATATTTTTTTGCTTTTATTTTTGTACTTGAAGTCATGGACAAGAGTAAAGGAGTAAGGCTTATTTTATGAAGGAATAACCATAACATGAAAAGATTAGATATAAAAGAGGGGTTTTAAATGATGAAAAACCATGTGATTCCATCCTAAAGGGATGAAAAGTATCCATGAGAATCATGCCATGAGTAGAGTCGTGGTACTCATATTAAAAACGAAGTTCAATAGTGAAGGATAATCATACAATTCCATTGAAGTCGTTGGTCCTAAAAAAGAGGTAGGTGGAAGGAGAGGTTTTCTCAAGGGACGAGCATATATGTGACATAAAGTGATGTAGTACTTTATTCAATAGTAGAACGGTTGAAGATGCAAGGAATTAAGGGGCTAAGCTTTAGGTTTACCCTCAAGAGAAGATAAACGATAAGCTCCTGATCCATATGTATGGGTGACAATATAGGGTCTAAGCCAATTAGGAACAAAATTTCCCCATTTTATTTTCTCCATTTTGGTCACATGTTGATTTTCCTTTAGGACAAGATCGTCAATCTTGAAATTTCACTCATGAACACGTTTTTCATAGGCACACTTGATGCACTTTTGGTAGATTTGGAGGTGGTTGAGAGCGTTTAAATGGCATTTTTCCAATAGCTCAAGTTGTGCCAAACGTTCTTAGTGAAAATCATCATTAGAGAGCATATCTTTAAGTGATATACGAAGAGATAGAATTTTGAATTTGAGAGGTAGGAAGGCTTCTATACCATAGACTAAAGAGAAAGTTGTGGCATCAGTAGAGGTTTGAATACTGGTACGATAAGCCCATAAGGTGAAAGGAATGTGCATGCGTCAATCCTTACCGGTTTGTCGACAATTTCATAAGAATTTTGTTGAGAGTCTTATTAGAAGATTCAACTTGACCATTTTCCTATGGGTAATATGGTGAAGAGAAACTGATTTGAATGCCAAATTTGTCACACAGTTTGTGTAGGGTTTTGTTTTTGAATTGTTTACTATTGTTGGTGATGAGGCAATGAGGAACACCAAAATGGCAAATGATATGGTGGTTGATAAATTCAGTTATTTTCTTAGCTTTGGTAGAAATGAGAGGGATGGCTTCCACCCATTTAGTGTAATATTTAGTCGTTGTTATGATCCAACGATGACATTGAGAGGAATGAGGGTTAATTTCTCCAATGAGATCCAAATCCCATTGAGAGAAGGGCCAAAAGTATCTGGCAACTTGTAAGGCATGACTAGGGGTGTGGTGAAGGTTAGCATGCTACGAAACTTCACACAACATTTGACATAGTCACAATAGTCTTGGTTAAGGGTTCATATAATAATTGAGGTGAAGGATACATTTTGTGACTGCGAGGCCACTGAAATTTCCCCCACAAATCCCATCGTGAATTTCTTTGATGGTGTATGGGATTTTAAAACTGGTGAGGCACCACAAGAGGATACTATCAAAGCCACATTTGTAGAGAAGACCCCCATGATGACATAATGAGAGACACTTTTTAGGAAGGCTCGTCATCCATTGCAAGTGAGATATGGAGGTAAAATTGAAAGGGAGAGGTAGTTAATGAACTGCTTATACCAAATGTTGCGTGGGTCAGTTTCGATTCTTCCCACAAAATTTATGCCACAGATAATATAAGAGGGTGACTGCAACCATTATACTGTGACAAAGATTTTGGAGTCCAAAGGTGAGGTAGGTATTTGAGAAGCAAGACAAGCCATGGTATCCATAAATTTGTTAGTGGATCGCAGAGTGGTTTGAATGAGGAAGTGATCAAACGTGGTCAAAAGTATGTTGACATGATGTTTATAATTTTGAAGCTCCTCGTTATGACATTGGTACAAATCATTGAATTGGTTCATAACCAGTTGAGAGTCACCAAAGATATTAATGGATTTAACATCTAGGGAAATGGCAGTTTGAAGACCTAACACAAGTTCTTCATACTCAACCATGTTATTAGTGCAATCAAAGTCAAGTTTGAAGGATAAAGGCATATGCTCACCATTGTCAAGAGGAATGAGGATGACCCCGCACCTCCCCCATGTTTCCATGTGGATCCATCAAAGAATAAGGTCATTTGGTAAACAACGTCATCCAAGGAAAGAGTGATAATGGATTCGTCGAGGAAAATCAAAGTTAGAAGATTGATTTCTAGGGAGAGGAGTGTAGACACCTATAATTATGCCTAAGAAATTTAAATACTTAAATTGCACTAATTATCTCCTTTCCCCCAAATTGACGACATATCGTCAATAGTGCTCATCTTTTCTTCCATTGTCGTTAATTGATTACATTAAGCTAATTAATTAAATCACCTATCCAACACATACCCTAATTAACGACCCTTCGTTAATTAACACCTTCTATCTAGTCTAATTAATTATTATTAATTAATTAGCCTCCCTTCTCATTAAATCAATAAATCTCTATTTAATTGGTTTAATCCTTCCTAATGGTCTAAATCACACTAATATCCATCTAAAAGCTTATAAAATCTTGCACATGTATTTAATTAATCACCTTGATTAATTAATACACCCCCTTTATCCACATGAGCCACTTGAGGACAAACTAAACCCTCCTAAAGCTAACTCAACCTCATCTAAACCCCCCTTATCCATAACTAACTCTACATCTCCATTTATCCCACATTCATGAGGATGTGTTGAATCCTTTATCCTTTGGGCTATATAAAGAGCCCTCCTCCTACCTTTATACCTACACCTAATTCCCTTGAGAAAGCAAAGGAAAGCACATAGTCTTGCACTAAAATCCTTTTTCCATTCTCAAGCCCCTCCATCATCCATCTTGAAGAGCTAGGCCTCACACCCAAGCATCCATGAAGGATCAAAGCAAGAAATATTGTTGATTTCCATTGGACTACATAGGTCCACTTAATTTAATTAGGCAATTAGAAGAATAGAGTTCTTGATTTGCATTATGCTTGATTTCATTATTTCAAAGTTATGATGCTAATGTAGGCCTTGTTCATTTCTTCATCTTGATGGTACTTTCTTCTTGTTTCTAGCTAGGTTAGGGAACTATTTTAGGTGGTAGTTTCTTTCTTTCAATCTAACCTAGGAAAAGAATAAGTGTACACATTTGGCACGCCTCGGTGGGACACTTAGTCCCATGGCATTTTAGTTTAAGTTTCATTGTTTTGGCTAACTTTTGATATGCACATGTAGTAATTAATGTCCATTTTCTTGGAATTTTTCTCATTTGATATGTGTAACTTCATGTTCATAGCCTTAATTGTAATGGGTTATTTCCATTTTAAAGCTAACTTGTCAAAAATTAAGATATTGTGAGTTTTCTTGTGTTTGTTGCCGTATTTTTTTGCAAGTCCGGCGCACAAGCATGATTTTAGGAGCGCAGTGTGATTGTTGTGGCACAGGCACAATTTTTGGGGCACACATGTCTCTCTGGTGGTGTAGGTGCACTGTTAAAACCTATCATTCCATCAGCGCATGTCGACCCCGGCGCATACACCTTAACTAGCACGCAGGTGCACTAACCCGGGTGCACACGTCATTTCGTAGTATACCTTCACTGCACATAGAAACCTATCAGATCAGCACACACGCCCTAACCAGGGTGCACATGTGGTTTTAGTGGCGCAGGTATATTTTTCTAGTAATGTGGTTATTCTGTTTGTTTTTCTTAAAGTAGCACATATGTTGTTTTTCGTGGTGCACACACCTCTCGGGTGGCACAGGTGTTTAAATAGATCTAAAATTCCACAGAGTGACGCAGGTGCTTTTAGGGGCGTAGGCACTATTTTCGTGGCACACACATCTCTCGGGTGGTGCAGGTACACTATGTGCTGAAAACAACCTTTGGTGGTGCATACGCCCTAACCTGCACACATGCACTGAAAAAGGGGTGCAGGCATCCTTTTGCATTTTTGGAATTAAAGTGTTGATGTGCTAACATTCTTGCAGGTTTATCTAATCATATATTTGTCTTTGTAGGTTGTTTTTACATGTTTGTATTTGATTAGGTGATATTTTGCATTGTTTTACTTATGGGAATATGGATCACATATGCTCTTCCCTCACATCCCTTGGGGTGATCTTGGGAATCAAAAATGATTCTTAAGTCCTTTTAAATGCTTTGAGATTGCTAAGAGTATTTGAGTTAGAATTGGTTAATTTGGCATTGTTGAATTAAAGTGTTGTTCCATTTGGTTATCTTTTGGGATTTGTGAGGACATCACGTATGCTCTTCTCTTGCGTCCTTGGATGATTTGGAGAATCAGAAATGATGCCTTCTCTTTTGATGGAAAACTACTAATCATCGTCATATAGGACCAAAACGCTTGTCAAAGAACAAAGGAATCGAAAAAAAGTTAGAAAACTACTAATAGTTGTTATATAGGTTTCTAAACGGTGTTTGAGTAAACCACATCTAATTAAAAAATATAAAAAGAAAAACATATTAAAAACACTATATTACGGCTTTTTAAAAGGGTACGTCCCTCTCGCTCAACTGGAACATAACCCCTTTGGCATAACGCCTTAAGCTACAATAATGGGGGTGGTTCAGAACCCTAAAGTAGTCCACACAAGAGGGAACCTTGTGAACGAAACAGAAGTGCTCCACACTACCTATCGACTAGTAAATCCTTTGTGATATAGAATTACAAGTTGTTCCTATGCGACCCTTTTAAGTACACATTTAGACGCATTTATTGCCCACTGTGCTTGAAGGGGGAAAAGTCGAGATACTCCCAAACTAGTCATTGTGACTTTTTGGGAAAATCATTCCACTCGTGGATAATCTTTGTAGCACCTAGGATGAGAGAACCACCTAGGAGGATATGCTTTAGCTAGGAGCCCACTTTTCCCATTCTAAACTAGTGTTGAGTTGTGAACCATATTTTCATTATGAAACATGTGACGCATTACTTTCACCTAGTTTTTACTTGCCTTAGGGCGAGGCGAAACTCTGCCGAAGTGAAGCCAACATTTTTCATCCTTTTTTATTTGCTTCCTTCACATTCTTTTGACACTTTGTTGGTCAAAAGAGGGTGAATAGCTTTGTGTTACCAATCGACTATTTCTATCACTTTTATGTTTTTTACGCCCATCCATGTTTGCATGGCTGGGTAAGTTAAATGTCTAAAGTGTGCAGAGGCATATTCACGTCATTGGTAGCCATTGTGATCTTGATACCCATGTCAAGATCGTCATTGTAGTTAGGTGTGGTTCATCACCGCGGAATTCCTTAGAAGAGTTAGCTTGTTTGTATCGTATCACTACAATTTTGATATTTACGTCTTGTTTCTTGTAAACTCGACATAAATACCTATATTGTAAGGTTACGTTGCACACATTTTTAACTATTCCTAGCTATACTTTGAGATTTTTAGTTCGGTTCTATTATTACCTCGATTTCAAAGAGTGCTAGGTGTTACCATTTGTGTGTGTTATATCAATAACACCTTGATATCAATACTTTACTTTCTCGCAAAGTGGGTTAACATATCTTGGTGATATTGTTGTGTCATTCACAAATTGTAATTGGCACTTTTTGAGATATAGGTCTTAATCGAGTTTGAGCTCGCTCATCATATATCTTGGTTGGGAGGTTGCATTGACTTCTTGTATTTACTTACATTTTGTTCATTCCCTTGAACTTGGCATAAGTAAAGACATCTTGTTACTCATCTTGTGATGCAAACTAATCTTTGAAACATAGTCTAGGAGGTACTTCATTTGATCAGGTTTTAATACCAAACACTTGTATCACGGGTGATTTATCACTCTATCGCATTGGTATTCTCACATTGTTGACTTATTCATACTCTTAACAAATACATCTTGCATTTCACTTAGGGGTGATCACTAAACTTTGAACACATTTACAACTTACCCTAGTGAAACTATCACGAAAACATGGCTCCTAAAACACGTCTAGGGTTAAAGAAATAGACATATGAGGAACAACAAGCGTAAGCTTGGGAAACCTCTAACAAACAAGGGTCAAACCCCTTCATTGGACATGACCTAGGACCACTGTTTTTTGCAGAAAAGGAAATAAAAGAGATGGTCGATCATAGTGGAAATGAATTAGAATCACCACATGCAGACTTTGATTTTGACCCCACTCTACTAGACGAGTTTCTTCTTAGAAACAAAGATAGAGTGTTGGCATGGGTCGTGGAATTAGGGGCCAAATTGCCCATCGAGAATGAAACAATACTACCTGTGAATAACGCTACTGAGGAAGAACGTCCCCTTATCAATATGGAAGATATTTTAATGCATGGAAAAGCTTCTACCTCTTACATAGAAAATGATAAAGTAGTAGGGCATAGAATTCCCTTTATCAAAGTGCCATGAAGAAACAAGATAGAACATGAGACAGGAGAAGAACCTCCACAATATGAGGAGGAGGAACCTTTAGAAGAAGAAGCCACAATCCAACAACAAATCAGTAACCTAAGCCGATAACTTGCTTTGCTTACTTCCCATGTACAAAAAGACGCAAACAAAAATGTTCAAAATTTGAGGCCTAAGGTTAAAATCAATGAACTCCATCGAGAAAACCAAGGAGAAGAAGACACAGGGTACCATCATGTTTACATCCCTACTTCTCCCACTAAAGAACAATTCTCGCACAAGAAATGCAGTCCATCAAAGTGACACTCACAAGCTTACAAGAGAGCAATATAGGGAGCATCAAGAAATATCAATACGAAGAATTATGCCCCTATCCTTTTGACAAGACAATGACCCTTCAACCCTTTCCAAAGAAATTTGATATGCCAAAGTTGACAAATACAAAGGAAAAGGAGACCCAAGGGATCATGTTAAAGATTTTTACATGGCATGTCAAGAGGTGTCTTATAGTGATAACTACCTCATCAGACTTTTCCCAAGAGTCTTGGAGGTCAAGCATTGGAGTGGTTTATGCGCTTACCACGAGGATCAATTTTCACTTGGCCAGAATTGGCAGAAAGATTCATGTGTCACTTCTCATATAACATAGAGAGTGATGTCACCATGGCAGACTTGTGTGGGGCCAAGCAACACCCAAATGAGACCTTCCAGCTTCCTCCAATGGTGGAGAGGGATAGCTAGTCGCTTCCCTTGTGCTTTCCTGAAAAGCAATTGGTTAGTATTTTTGTTCCCAATCTCAACCGGATATAGCTTTCCACCTCCAAATGCATTGTGTTCATACTTTTGAGGAGGTTATCGAGAAATGGATTTAGATAGAAAAGGCTCTCATTGCCAAAGGCACCCTCAAAAACCAATCTAAAGACAACCAAAGTGTCAAACCCGTGGAAAAGTCGAAGATCTTTAACAAAAACAAAAATGTGGTGGGAGATGGAATCATTGATTCCAAACATGTTCAAATAGTCCAAACTGGTCAACCTTTTAAACTGACCAAGGGCCCAATTCAACCACCACCAAAGTGAAGAACATTCACCTCTCTCAATGAACCATTGTCAGTCATACTAAAATAGTTGGATGCGGCCCACATGATGACCTATCCTATAACGCAACCATTTGATGACAATGCTCCTAAACCTTCATGGTATAAGGAGCATGAATATTGCAAAATGCATCGCATTAAAGGACATAAGATAGACAAATGTCTGTGACTTTACCACTATATTCAGGACCTCATTGACAATGGGGAGATAGAGGTGGATAACCCTGGAAAAACACAAACACCTAATGAGAAAATGGGGATATACAAAGAACCATTCCCCAAGCATGATAAGTCAGAAAAGACAAAGCCGGATCAGGGAGAGTCATCCCAAACCTATAAAGCTATGAATTACTTATATACCAAAAGAGATAACAATCATTATGATTCACTTATCGGATGTATTCGCTCTCCTGCTGACCGTGTCAATACTATCTAGATCAAGGGAAAGGACTGCGCTGCAGTAACAAGGCATGCCCACCTCGTGATTCTAGAACCCTCTTTGTTGACCCCGTAAAATGGTAAATATAACCTTTTAGAACAACTTGAGAAGACATGTCTGCTAAGATTTTGATCTTAGATCTTCTCAAGATATCCAATGTGCATAAGGACATTTTGTACCAAACTCTTCAGGGGTCGGGAGTGCCTTTAGAAGTTGATCCTACACACCTTCAAGCCACGGTGGAAAACATTGCACCAAGTGAGCATCTCACTTTCAACCATAGGGAGATCCCTACAGAATCCTACACATAATCTTCCCTTATACATTGAGGTAGTTATCACCCATAGGAAAATCAAACGGGTGCTTGTGGATAATGAATCTGGGTTGAACATTTGCATGCTTAAGTTGGTCAAACAATTGGGACATACAGAGGAAGATCTTAAGTCCCATATTATCACTATCACCACATATGACAAAATGTAGAAAGGGAATCAATAGGGACCATCATGCTACCCATGGAGGTGGGTCCCACTTGTCATTAGACAAAGTTTCACGTCCTAGACTTGGAACTTCCATATAACATGCTTCTAGGCCGACCATGGATTCATGCCATGCAGGCTATGCCATCAATGTTTCATCAATGCATCAAGTTGAAGCATGAGGGACATACGGTTACGATACCAGGAGATTCAGAGCCCTTTGCTCATTGTAGAGCTCTCAATAGATTTACATGAAAGGGTACATACATATGTCCCTCCACAAATATAGTTATCCCTCTTCAGTCTAAGGCCATGAAATCCTGAGTAGATTCAGATTCTCTTAGTTCTTGCACTCATGGGGCGTCTACTTCAACATCTCCATTTGATTCATGGGAGATGAAGATCCTAGAATATGGTTATGGGAGTATAAAGTACAACAAGCACTCTTGGTGTCGACCTCTCTTTGTCACAAAACTAGAGGTCGACCCAACTATCACTTGGGAGACCAGAGAGGAACACACCATTGGGTCATTCCTACCTAGAGGCTTGTTAGCTGAGGAGAAATTGCTTGATCCACCTACTACTTGGGTCCCTGAGGACACTCAGCCATCCTGTTATCGAACCCCGAAATATGAAAAATATAGTAGAATGATGTACTCCATGGGCTACAAAGGCCTAGGATGTGGGAGGAATGAACAAGGACAAAAAGAACCAGTCCCTCTTCCACATTTCAAAACAGAAAGATACGGCATTGGGATTCACCCTTATGGAGCACACCCCAACAATCAAGATGTGACTTGTTCTGAGCGTGAGGATAGTTCTGACTATCTAGACAGTGATATGGATTCCCATTGTAGCCAATATGAGGATCTGGCCTCCACGAACCTTTTCATGAACAACGTTGTCCTAACCTTAACCCCCACAGAACTAACCCTTGACCTTGTATACCCTTCCCTTGTTGAATGGGACCAACAATGTCATGTGCCACTAGATTTATTCGAGAATGATGAGGCTATTGTAGAGTTCATGGGAATAAGGGATACAATCCCCATTCAAGATCACAAGAAAGGTTTCTTTATCAACTTAGATACCTGTGCCTACTTCAATGAGGAGGCTGAACTTCGTGGTCAACAAAATTTAAAGAAAAGCGAGGGCAAAAGTTCTAAAGAAAAGCCTTGGCAAAAATCGAAGTCCAAGTCACATAGTGAAAACCTCTTTGAGGCACTGGCTGACAAACAAATAAGAAAATCAAAGGACAAACAAAGTGACCATGCCAAGGATGAAAATCTTGTGGAGACATCCTTGGATGAAGATCTCAACCTTCCTCCTGATCCTACACGTATGGAGGATTTATCAAAATTGCGTTAGTCAAAGAAACCATTGATGTCAATATTGGTACCAAAGAAGATCCCAAGATAGTAAAATTAGGAGCATCACTCTCGGCTAGAGAAAAAAGATGTTCACTATGCTGCTGCGGGAGTTTATTGATGTGTTCGCATGGTCTTACAAAGACATGCTTGGCTTAGATCCAACTTTGGTCATGCACAACCTAGTTGTGCACGCAGACACTAAGCCTATCAAACAGAAGCTCTGAAAGATGCACCCAAGAGTGGCCTTGTTGGTTAAGGAAGAGTTGGAAAGATTGCTTGCAACGGGATTCATCAGACCAATTGATTATTCTGAATGGATATCGAACATTGTTCTATCTAGAAGAAACCTATCGGTATTTGAATCTACACGGATTTTAGGGACATCAATAAAGCTTGCCCTAAAGATGATTTTATGTTACCCAACATTGATATGATTGTTGACTCAACAATAGGGTATGAAATGCTATCACTCATGGATGGATTTTGGGATATAATCAAATTAAGATTGTTGAGGAGGACCAACACAAAATAACTTTTACAACTCCTTGGGGCACCTTCTGCTATCAAGTGATGCCATTTGGCCTTAAGAATGTAGGAGCAACTTATCAATGGGCCATGATAGTGATTTTTCATGATATGATTCATGATATCATGGAGGACTACATAGATGACATCCTAGGAAAGTCCAAAACAAGAGAGGATCATCCTAGTTATTTTGCGGCATATCTTTGAATGCCTGCGTGAATACAAAGTCAGGATGAATCCAAAGAAGTGTGTCTTCGGTGTGCTATATCGGGAAACTATTGGGCTTCATTATGTCAAGACGAGGTATTGAGGTAGACCCTACTAAAGTGTCTGCTATCACTGAAATGCCTCCACCTGAGAATATCAAGCAACTGCATAGCTTATAGGGGAAAATTCAAGCCATTCACCGCTTCATCTCCTAGCTTGTAGATAAATGTCACTCATTCACCCATTTTCTTAAAAAGGACATCACTTTCCTCTGGGGACCCGAGCAACAACAAGCCTTTGCTTTGCTTAAATAGTACCTAGCTAATCCACCTGTCCTCATGCCTCCCACTCCGGGAGAACCACTTTTGCTCTATATTTCCACTACACAATTTGCTATTGGTGTGCTTTACTCACCCAATACGACCTTAGCCATAAGGAGAAAGTGGTGTACTATCTGAGTCACACCCTCATTGCCTATGAATGCAATTATACTTAGATTGAAAAGGCTTGCTTGGCCATTGTTTTTACCTTTCAAAAATTCACCATTACCTACTGAATACTAAGACCAAGCTCATATCCAAGGTCAACCCACTCAAGTATTTGTTGTCCAAACCCACCCTCACAAGAAGAATGGCTAATTGGATCATTCTACTCAGTGAGTTTGACATAGAATTTTCCATCAAAAATCAGTTAAAGGACAAGTACTTGTAGACCAGCTAGCGGAAGCACCCTTTGCAAAGCACGGAACCTTTGAGTTTGGATCTGCCAGATGCCTCCTTGCTCTACATTGAAGAATCTGCCATGTGGTAGATACATTTTGATGGATCATTTACGTTTCATGGTTTAGGTGCAGGAGTGGTCCTTATTACTCCTTCTGGTGATCCTATACCGTAGGCTTTTCACCTAGGCTTCCCTTGCACGAACAACATTGTAGAATATGAAGCACTCATTGCAGGGATGAAGCTAGCCATCAAGTGGAATGTTCACCATGTTAAGGTTGTAGGTGATTCATAGTTAATCATTAAGTAGGTTAATGATGAATATAAGGTTAAGGATGACAAGCTCATACCTTACAAAAAGTTAGTGGAAACTCTAAAGGAGTATTTTGTGTGTATTACTTTTGAACAAATCCCAAGAGCACAAAATAGATCAGTGGATGCCATGGAAATGGTGGGGTCTATGCTTTGTATTCAGGGAATAATGATATTCCATTTTCATAAAAATCTCACGCCCACTTGCGTATGATATGCTGGAATCTTGCACTGGCTTGTGAGGTTGTTGGTCCCCATTCCCGTGGTATGAACCCATTTCACCTATCTTAAGGACAACACTTTCCCTCCGATATCTCCCGATTCGAAAAAAACAAAGCTGATTCACTAGATAGCCCGTTACACCCTTTTAGGAGGTACACTTTATCATCATGGCTATGATGGGAATCTATTACGTTGTCTGGATGTGAGGAGTCAATATAGACAATCAAAGAAGTGCATGAAGGGGTATGTGGAGCACATACAAATGGAATGGTCTTGGCTAAGAAACTATTGAGAGTAGGTTACTATTGGTCTACCATGGAAACTGATTGTTGAAATTATGTTAGAAAATGTGTGCTTTGCCAAAAGTATGGAAATTTCATCCATGCTCCGTCAGTAACCATTACAACCTATCACTACCCCATGGCCATTCTCCAAGTGGGGACTTGATGTAATAGGAAAACTTACTCATACCTCATCTGATGGTCATACACATATCATCACAGCCACATAATATTTTACAAAATGGGTGGAGGTTGTCCCTTTAACCTATGTCATAGGAGCACAAGATTTCTAAATTCATCATGAATCACATTATTTGCCGATATGGTATTCCTGTAGCCATTGTTACAGATAATGGGAAGTCATTTAAGAACAAAATTGTGAAAGGTCTTTGCCAATGGTTCCAAATCAGATTAAAATGGTCCACGCCATATTACCCTCAGGGTAATGGATAAGCTGAGGCAACAAACAAGACTTTGGTAAGGATAATGGAGAAGATGGTTAGCAAAATAGGTGAAACTAGCACCTACAAATCCATCCAGCCCTTTGGGCTTACCGAACATCCATTCACACTCCTACGGGTGCGACACCATATTCCCTAGTGTTCGGGATAAAATCTATCATCCCTTTAGAGATCGAACTTCCTTCCTGAGAATCTCTCTTCGGGACTATCTAGATAAGGATGAAGATTATCGAGTGGCAAGACTGGCTGAGTTAGAGCTCTTGGATGAGAGGTGCATTCACACTCTTAATCACCTAAAAGTGTATCAACACAAAGTCTCAGAAACTATAACAAAAGAATCATCCCTCGTCAGTTTGAGGTTGGTGATTTAGTTATGAAGGAGAACCAGTTCAACACCAGAGTAGAGTGAGAAAAGAAAGGGAAATTTGAACCACATTGGTTGGGACCATATGTTATAGTTGCCAAGTAAGGCACAGGGCCATAAAAAATGGCTCACCCCAATGGTGATGAGCTTCGGGAGCCCATGAATGCCATGTATCTTAAGCGGTTCTATGCTTGAACATGGCATAAGGAGGAGGTTAAAAAATAAAAAATACAAAAAAATAAAAAAATCAAGAAAATCAGAAAAAGAAAAAGAGAAAATAGGTCATCCACTAGTGAAAACCATGTAATTGTGGCACTTTGGACAAGTCCTTGGGTGAAAACCAGTTTCTAACACCTTGGGAGGATTCGTTGTTCACAAGCATTCTGTATTAGGAGGGTAGTTTCTTTGGCCTAGACCTAGTTCTACCTTTGAGATTCCTTGTGTACACCATCTTGTCAGCCTTGATCCGGCTTTGCCTTCTTCTATTCATTTGTGAGGGGCATGTTCTTTCATTATTTCCCATCTTATGCTAGGGGGAAACTCAATGACTCCACTTTCCTGTTCATAAATGTGTGGCTTCTACCCTTATATATTCCCCATCTAACGCTAGGGGCATCCACACTTTCTTGGTTACCTGCACATAGCTTTGGAAAACCATTAGAAAACATAAAAAACAATAGAAAATTGTTTCACAAAAAAAAAAAACAATAGAAAATTGTTTCATAAACATAAAAAACAATATAAAATTGTTTCACACACATTAAAAACAATAGAAAATTGTTTTGCAAAACCCTCAACAATAGAAATTTGATGCATGAAAACATATCTTACAAAAATATTTACTGGCATTGTCTTGTTTCTTTGCTTTGCTTGTTGCTTGTATAGTGTTTTGCATTCTTGCTTTTTGGGTTGTTTGTTGCTTAGGCATACTTTGTTAGGATTCATCTTTTCTTGCTTAGATTAGATTTATTCTTGCTTGTGCATATTGCAGTAAGTTTTTGCATACTGGTTGATCTTAGGAGATCATGATGTCATGTGTTAATTCATTATGTTCTTTCTTGGCATTTGATTGTGTTTGTTACATGTTAATAAAGCATGGTGAATCATGGTATATTGCATTAATTCCTGGTGTTCTTTGTTAGCATTTGGTTGTGTTTCTTGCATGTGCTTTGTTTTGTTATCATTCACATCACATTACCATCATTATCATCACATCTAACATCATCTATACATCATATATAAACAAAAATGCTAAGTTTTACATCATGCATGTAGGATATGCTAATCATCACATATCATATCATCAATGGGGGCAAGAGGGGTTGCACATAATCAAAAATCTATCCCCCTGCACCAATATCATCATATCATCCCATCTATTGGGCATAAACAAAACATCACATGAGTAATACATTTGATATCATCTACGGATCTATCATCTAACATTCTAAACAAGCACATGAATATACATCAAACATCAGGATAACGTACATGCAAAATGTGGAATATGATAACATCATGACAACATCCATAAGTACTAAATCAAGAAAATAACATGCATCGAATCCAATGCAGGCAACATGCTTGCTTAAGATACTAAATATGATTCATGTCCCATCATCAATTAGTTCCCCATGAGTTTAAAGACAAAGCAAAAACCATCTATATGCATGTATGAAAAACAAAGACATACATCATCTCATAACCATGTGTATCGAGCCAAAACAAAGTAATCTTATATATATATATATATATATATATATATATATATATATATATATACATGTGTGTCAAATATACATCTCATCAAAAATGGATACAAATATGTACTCTATATCAAAAATGCCTTAACCGAGGCGTAAGGGTGATACATCAAAATTGTCTATGTACATACATCATGATGTCGATAGATACCTAATAAAATACATCATCGATACACAATGCCATAAAAGGGGCATGTATCTGAAAGAATCAAGCCTTCATCATGAGGCATCATAAAAAATACATGTATAACCTAACTGTACATCAAAATCAGCCTTCATAAGAGGCATACATATCAAAGAATTTGTACTAATAAAATGTGGCTCTCAACCATAGCTCTCGCCCTCACCGGGGCTCCTAGATATGTCCTCAGATGCCGAAAATCTAGAAATTTGGGATGGCACTGGTCTCATCGGCTGCTCTGGTAGAGGCTGTCTAATGGATTTGGTGGAATGACCAGACCTCCATGATCAAGAGCCTGATGCACTCAACCCTGATAACTGTGGTAGTGTCACTCGTTGCTCTGGTGACACCACTCTGTAATATGCAGTCCTATAGAAGAGAGCCTCACCACCAAGCCTAGTGGCGTCGCGTATCAGGTCCACATCTCTTGAGGTGAGCGCTACCTGAAGGGTAGTATCTCACTCACCTGTAACTTAGCCCAGGTCTGCCTCGACCTGTCTAGTGGCAAGGGCCTCTCGATCTCTCTCTGTGGTCATCACCTATAGCTTGGCACGGGCCTGGTCCCTCTGTGCTAATAAGACATGTGAGCATGCATACACATGATCTCTCTGTGCAACGACCATGCGCACCTGTGACTGGGACTAGTGCAGGAGGCTCAATATCTATGCCCCTTGTGCTTGCTATCTCTTGGATTTGGCTCCACCATGCCCTCTATCATCTCCTGGGCTAGCCTAGGCCCGAGCCTGATCCTGCCCTGATAATAAATTCACAATGTGGGCTTGGGACTCATCGCACTCTGCTACTGCTCTTCATCACACCAGCCTCGAGCCTCGTCTCTCTCCGCTCTGGCTGCATCTTTCTGGCTATGAGTTACTTTGTACCTATACTGTGCCATGGTTACTCTACACCACTAGCTATGAGGTGTGTGTGCCTCGAGGCTGGTCCTAAGGTGCTCTAGAAAGCCGCCCCTACTCAAAACCCTACCTGCGGGTGGTCAGCATGGCTACCTATACTGGGCCCTGCTGGCCTCGGTCCCTGTGCATGTGGGGCACCCTATCCATCATGAGGGATACCATCAAATGGATCCTCTGGGTCTGGCCCAGTGCCACTACTCTGGCCCTACACTCTACCCCATGCCATACCTCTATGGGCGGGTGAATACCTGCTACCCAAGCTACCTTTGGAATAGTGAGATAACGAGGTAATACTGTCACATACCATGCTATATAATCAGTTGTGGTCCTCGGGTCTCTCACATGTCGTAATGGGTCCCATGCTTGGGGACCACCTATGTGAAACTAGCCCTAGCTTGGGCCACTGGTATATGAGGCCCCATGGTCTGCCTCTCGAGAATCCCTGCGAGCATGCCAGATATCTGGCTAGGGGACCCCCTGTACTCTACCAAGCTGCCGTTGGCACCTGTCTACTCGATACAACTCCATGATGTAGTTGCGGTTGCCAATAAGAAAGTGCTCCACCAAGCACACGCTGAGCTCTGTGGCATCCTCTGGCCACTAGAAGTGCCTATATGGATGCCAAATGACGTCTATCACTGCTAGCTCATCGAACTCCCACCTATATCTGAATAGGCTGCCAAGATGGCCACGTACATCTCCGCCAACTGCTACCCAAGCCATGTATGATGGCTCCTCGGGATCTCGGACTCGGAAAGGGCCCATAGGGTGCCCGATAGCAATATGATCCCACGACCATATCTGTAATAATGATGCAGGCCCCATGGTCTTCTAACCGTGGTATGTAATCAGGTGTAAATCCCAATATAAATGGGCAGTATACACTAGCCCCCAACAATATCTCTCACCACTATAAATTCCATGAACCAATGGTAGTAATCCTCTTGGGAATGAAGTCCCTATCTTATTAGTGAGTAGGAACCCACTGATAAGCACATGATATAGAGAGGTCCTCGATGCAATGTTGGGTCGAGAGATGCACTCATGTAAGGCTATAGTCATCTGTCATGTGGGATGTCATCAACACCAAATAGAGCATTGCACGCTACTCTAATCAGCCCTGCATCCGAACTATACTCGATCAATGTACCCATCATGGGCATGCAAAAATCCACCAAACATCCTCAATGGTCACTATCATCTCCCTTATGGGTAGTCTAAAACACTGACTCTCGCTATGCCATCGCTTGACTAGCACAATTAGGAGGCCATGATCTAGTATAATAGATGGCATCGAGCCACGGGGCCCAGCCCCACTGCCTCAAGTAATATCACCATAGCTCGGCGGTCGCGCCGGTGCATACTGCCCTCTAACTCAACAATTTGGGAATGATGCTCCGCATCCGTAAAAATGGTAGTCGTCTCTATAAAATAAAGCACAACTCATCAGTTCCTAGCATTTCCTCTAAAAGTCTATCTCATCTTTTAGGGTTAACCCAAAAATCCTAAAAATTCTTCTAAGTGTCATGTTTTTGACACTTTCTGTCTCTTTTCCACTGTCAGGGCACCTACGCACCCTTTTTAGCATGTGCACCACGTTTTTGGTGCATGCCCTTACGCGCATGTGCCTTCTGGTGCATGCACTCTCTTTTGGGCACATGCGCACCCTTTTTAGCATGTGCGCCACCAAATTGGTGCCTACACGTGGACACGTGCACTTCTGCGTGTGTGCACTAGCTTTTCCATGCCTATGCCACACTTTTTGCATGTGCGCCCCATTCCGGCGTGTGCGTGTGCATGCACATGTGCTCGTGTGTGTGCGTGCGCGTGTGTGTGTGTGTGATTTGTGTCCATGCGTGTGCGCGCATTGACTTGGCACCTGCACCCTTAAAAAGATGCCTGTGCCCCCAAAATGGTGCCTACGCACCCTATCCCATTCCCGCGCCTACGCGCAGGCATGCCTATGCATTTTTCTACTCCTAAAGACCTAATTTAAGGCATTAATGACACAAATTTATGAGCAGGGTTGCGATACTCACAAAGGGGCCGTTGTCCACGTCTTTGCTTTGGTACCCCTAAACTACATCTCGCGCCTCAAATGGTCTCATGTGATCACCATGGTTCTCCTGAGTGTCAGAGCCTCACAGTAAAATTTTCTCAACTGCTCAGTAAAAATGAATTGGTCGCGATGTTTTTACCCTCCCTGGGGGGGTATATTAACTGTTTTTCACCGTTCAAAAAGCCGGGAGGCCCGTTTTGATCACTATTTTCTCCTCTGTTCGTGTGGAATAATTATTTTTATTAAATAATTATTTTTCTCTTCTTTCTCACCGTATTGGGGCATTTTTTTCTGTCAATACCCCTTTCTTCTCCCTAGGAAATTTTATTGCTCCCTGGTGATTTTTATTCCTCTTCACACTCTCGTAAATAATTATTTTTCAAATAATTATTTTTTCTTAATTTTTCCACTAAACAAGGACATTATTTGTCCTTTGTTTCTCCTTTCTTCCACCTAGGGCACTTTCTGTCACCCCTAGGCCCTTCGCTTTCTTCTTCTACTTTCTTCTACTGTTCACCATGGTTCAAAAAACAAAAACAATAAAAACAATATATATATCAAAAACCCGAAAACAAGGCAAAAAAAAAATGGTAACTTGCTTATTACTGTTGAAACTTGTGTTTCTTGCGCATGGTATTTTCTCCATATCTTGTTGGTTTGTCTCACATCTTCCCTGATTAATATGGCTCATGGATCACCGAAACAACCATTCACAAAGCTAGCTTCTTGGTCTCGTACTGGGGCACTTTTGTTGCACGATTCGTTTTTGTTGCAAAACCCTTCAAAAAAATGGTAACTTGCTTATTACGATTGAAACTTGTTCTGCGCATGGTATTTTCTCCATATCCTGTTGGTTTGTCTCACATATTTTCTAATTAATATGACTCACGAGATCACCAAACTCACAACCATTCACAAAGCTAGCTTCTTGCTTAAATTCGTACACTGGGGCAATTTTGTTGCACAGGTCTTTGTTTCATTGCACACAAACGCTTTTCATAAACCCCATGTCCATTGTCATTTCCCCTTGCATATATCCTTGCTCGGGGCATCATTTTTAATCCTTGTCATTAATCATGAACTTGTGGATCTCTTTAGCACTGATAACAAAACATTTGTACAACTGTCTTGATCGTTGTTGGGTTGGATATGTGCGTTCATACTTGTTTTCCCTATTACATGAGCTTGTTTCCTTCTCATATTGCATTGCATTATTGTATGTTATGTGGAGTTGGTACTTTCAACAATGGACAATTGTTCGTAGTATGGATTTTCATGTCATTCTACCTTTTTCGTATGCTTATATTTTTCATAAGGACCGATGATGTAGTTCCTATGGCAATATGATGACATCAAATTTGTTCCAAATAAATAGCAGCTAGAGGCTAAGCTCTTCTCTCCCCTCGTCCATATTTCTTCTACTTCACTTCCCTTTCACCCCTAATTTTCTCTCTCATCGGGGCATCCTGCCTCTTCCCCATTCTTCTGCCTATCTCTCATCTTTTTCGATTGTCGATTGACTTCTTCCATCACCCCATCGACACTCGAGGGGGCATCTCTCCCTCCTACTAATTTTTCTTCTATCCCTTCAAAATTTTCTTCCGTTTACTATCTTTGAAGTGGCATCACTTACGCCACCCCAAAGAGGGGAAAATGTAGACACCTATAATTACGCCTAAGCAATTTAAATACTTAAATTGCACTAATTATCTCCTTTCCCACAAATTGATGACATATCATCAATAGCACTCATATTTTTCTTCCATTGTCGTTAATTGATTACATTAAGCTAATTAATTAAGTTGCCTATCCAACACATACCCTAATTAATGACCCTTCGTTAATTAACACCTTCTATCTAGTCTAATTAATTATTATTAATTAATTAGCCTCCCTTCTCATTAAATCAATAAATCTCTATTTAATTGGTTTAATCCCTTCCTAATGGTCTAAATCACACTAATATCCATCTAAAAGCTTATAAAATCTTGCACATGTATTTAATTAATCACCTTGATTAATTAATGCACCCCCTTTATCCACATGAGCCACTTGAGGACAAACTAAACCCTCCTAAAGCTAACTCAACCTCATCTAAACCCCCCCTTATCCATAACTAACTCTACATCTCCATTTATCCCACATTCATGAGGATGTGTTGAATCCTCTATCCTTTGGGCTATATAAAGAGCTCTCCCCTACCTTTATACTTACACCTAATTCCCTTGAGAAAGCAAAGGAAAGCACATAGTCTTGTAATAAAATCCTTTTTCCATTCTCAAGCCCCTCCATCATTCATCTTGAAGAGCTAGGCCTCACACCCAAGCATCCATGAAGGATCAAAGCAAGAAATATTGTTGATTGCCATTAGACTACATAGGTCCACTTAATTTAATTAGGCAATTAGAAGAATATATTTCTTGATTTGCATTATGCTTGATTTCATTATTTCAAAGTTATGATGCTAAGGTAGGCCTTGTTCATTTCTTCATCTTGATGGTACTTTATTCTTGTTTCTAGCTAGGTTAGGGAACTATTTTAGGTGGTAGTTTCTTGCTTTCAATCTAACCTAGGAAAAGAATAAGTGTACACAAGGAGCATCTACAAGTTGATCTACAATGGTTTTTCCTTGATAGACTTTTGATGAATGAATTCTAGTTCTAGGTCTATAAGGAGCATGAACTAATGCATGGTGCATTGGTGTTGGTAAGGTTTAACATACATGTAATGTAGAGGGTTGGTGTTGGTGACGATGAAGGTTTTATGGTTAAGTAGGTAGTGGCGAAGTTTAGTGGCCATGAAGACCAAGGCTAGGAAAAGCTTTTTAGCGTGAGTATACCTAGTCTCATAATATAGAAGAGTACAAATTATGTAATAAATTGCTTGCTCCGGTGTTCTCGTTGTGATGAGTGAGAGTGGCACCCGAGGAATGGTCGAGTGGAAGAAATGTAAAGGTAAAAAGGTTTCTCATCTTTAGTTGGGATGGCACATGTGTGGTGAAGAAGGTAATTATTCAACCCTTCAAAGGCTTTGTGGTACTCATCGCTCCAATTGAAGGAAACATCCTTTTTAAAGAGATGATGAAAAGGGTGACACTAATTGGAAAGTTAGGAAATAAAGCATCGAATGGATTGCAATTTTCCTTGCAAACTACAAAGCTATCAAAGGTTAGTAGGTGGAGGCATCTTGAGAATAGCCTTGATTTTTGTGGGATCAACTTCGATGCCCCATAAAGAGATGATGAAACCAAGGATTTTTCTAGAGAGATCGACAAAGACACACTTCTTTGGCTAAAGGAAAACAAAATGTTGGATGAGACATTCAAAGATGTCTTTAAGAACCGCGAGGTGTTTAGAATGACTCTTGGACTTACCGAGAAGGTCATCGACATAATATTTCAATATGTCATGCATGATATCATGGAAGATATAGGTCATAGCACGCTGATAGGTGGTACAGTGTTTTTCAAGCCAAAGGGCATGATATGATAATAGAAGGTCCCCCAAGGGGTGATGAAGGTAGTTTTGTGTTGATCTTTCAAAGTGAGTAATATTTGATTATAACCTAAGAATTTTTCCATAAGAGATAACATCTCATGGTTGGTTGTAAGATCAACAATTTGGTCGATGTTAGGCAGAGGAAATTCATCCTTAGGGTAGACAAGGTTAAGGTCATGGAAGTTTATGTAGATGCGAGAGTCCCCTGTCACTTTGGTGACAGGAACAATGTTAGAAATCCATTGTGGATAGTCAATGGGTAGAATGAAGGAAACAGAAAGGAGGCATTGGAGTTCTTCTTTCACAAGAAGGGAAATGCGTGGATGTATTTTTTTCATAGCTTCTATTTCATAGGTTTGGCATTGGGGATAGTCACAATATTGTGGACCATGATATTAGGGTCAATACTAGGCATATTAGCATAAGACCAAGCAAAAGCGTTGCTATGATCTCAAAGGAAAGAGGTGAAGGCTTCCTATTTGGAAGAATATAAAGATTGGCCTATCTTTAGAATTCAAGGGTCGTCCTAAGTGTGAATGTTGATCTCTATGGTTGATTCATTCAACATGGTTTGTGTCTTAGAAGGTAATGACCGGTGAATGTAAGAATCATCTGCACCTAAATAGGTGAGAATAGAATCATCATCCTGACATTGAACGACATTGATAGAAGGTGTGTCATCATCCAACATGTTAGGATAAATAAGAGGAAGGGAAGAGGGCACCTTGCCATCATGATGATATGTCAGAGTTCCTAAGGAAATGGTGTTCATGAAAAAAAAACTTAGGAGGGATGGATTCTGGATCCATGGAATTCATGGGTGAAGGCGGTGTGGTAGGTGAGTTAGGTGGGGAAGGCTTATCTTCCTCTACGAGGTCAATTCTAGCCTTCTTAGGAATAGGTGGCATGGAAAATCGAGACCATGATGGTCTTTGTGTTTTTAGGTGGTACAAGGTATGACTGTGTGATGACCTTGCTCATAAATAACAAATCCAAATCCCTTCTAGGCACATTGATGAAGAAAAGTGTGGGAAAAGAAATGGTTAGTGAGGTATTGGAAGTCGGATGAGAAAGGTTGGGTTTGGGTAGGTGGTTTAAGAGAATAAGAAGTGTTGAGTCCCCCATATGTCAGGTTGGTGTGAAGGTGGGGAAGACCATATGGAAAAACCTCTCCTACATGACGGTTGTAACGTGGGTGTTGGTGAAGGCTTCTATACTCCTAAGGAGTAAGGAAAGTGTCTATGTTGTATAGGTGGTACTCCCCAGGGAAAGGCATTGAAAAAAACCTACCAAGGGGTCTAAAGTTGGTACTTGGGTAGTGGGAATGGATGAGCTACTCAAAGCTTGAGAAGGTGGGGCATCGATTACGGTGAAATAGGTAGGTTTGTAGATGTGCTAGCTATAGAAGTTGTGGAAATAGAAGGGATAGATGGGTGGCTATGGAAGGTGTAGCGGAAGAAGTGGTAGATGAGGTAGTGGAAGAAGATGAAGGGGCAGGGGTGGTAGATACCTTAACTAGAATAAGAACATGATTTGGTTGGTAAAACATGTTGCAGGTTTTAAAAGGTGAAGGATCCACCAAAATGGTGTAGGGGTGCCCTTCATATTGAATCGGGAAGGGTTGAAGGTACACACCCCATGGAAAAAATCTAGGGTCGACCAAGAAGAATGTTATATTGAAATTCCCCCTCAAGAACATAGAATAGTTTGAGACTGGTGCAGGGACACACACATATATGGAGGATGATAGTGTTAAGGGTAGAAGTCATGACATCATTGAAAGAATGCAACATAACAGGGTTATTATGCATGCAGTTGGTGGGTATGCACAATTTTTCGTATGCATGTGAAGAAATGATATTAATGCTAACACCTCAAAAATCATAACACGCCGAACATGGGTATCATTGATGTAGGCAGAGATGAAGAGGGTGGGATCAAGATCATCTGATTATAGAGGGGAAATCTCTGAGTCGAGAAACTAATGGTGGAAACCTAAGGAGAGGTAATGGGGGTAGAAGTTTGAGGCAGAGTGGTGAGGGTGACCACATGATGAGGGGTAAAGATGGTGGCCATAGGTGTAGGATCATTTGGTGGAACCTCGATAGAATGTAGGACCTCAATGAGGGCTGATGATGAGACTCGAAGGTTTGAATTAGGTCATACAAAGACATCTTCAGAGGATATTGATGAAGTTATTTAATCATAGAGCAATGTGTGAATCCTTCAGAAATAGGATAAGCTAACCCCCTTGGGGGTAGGTGCAAGTGGAATGGTGGGTGATGGTGCATTGGATGGGCTACCAATTTTCTCCTTTCCTTTATCTTTTTGTGATCGAGTGGCTACTTAGACCATATTTATTTCAAATATTGGAGGAGGAAAAGAGGGTTGTGGAGATGCAGGTAAAGGCCGCTAAATAGATATAGGGCTAGATTGTGTGGCGGCGGGTGAAGGGGAATGGAATTATCCTCCAACAGGTCATATTTTTGAAGATACCATCCGAAGTACAGAGTTAAAGGAGAATGTTTTAGGGCCTTACAACCTTTGACATCATGCCCTAGTGAGCGATGATATGTGTAGATTTTGGTGTCATCAAACCCTACTAGTTTGGGTTTGAGTGGGTCATAAGGCTTAATAGGTGGCAGTGAGATAGTGGAGGTTTCTAACAACCTAGCGAGGATGTTAGAATAGGATCTTGCTAATGGATCACAGTGAGAAGTTAGAGTTGGCTTGGATGAAGGTGCAAGTGATTTTCATGGGAGAGGTGTTGTTAGAGGTGGTGTAGGTGTGACTACCTTTCTGGTAGGTAGTGAAGGTTTTAGTTTTGGTTTAGGTTGCACCTTCTTGGGTAAAGGTGCAGGAAGGGTGTGTGAGGTAGAAGGAGATATAAAAGGTGGGGTACCCTAGAAATCCAAGGTGAGAGTGGCGGTGTTGGAAATAGTGTGGTTATAGGTAATGGAGAAGATGTAGGAAGAAGAGGTGATGAAGGTGAAGGTGTGGGAAAAAGAGAAGGTAAAGGTGCGGGTGTGGGTTATCGTGCCTTGGATTTTCTTGGTGAAGAGGTAACTTGACCAAGGTGGAAGGGTATGGGCCTAAAATAAAAGGTAGAGGTGAAGGTGAAAGAGAAGGCATGAGAGACCGGGGTGCGAGGCCTAGGAGGTTGGGTCTTCCTCTTAGGTGTGGGAATCAATTTTGTGACAGGTGGTGGTTGAGTAGACAAGTCTAGTTTCACTGTGGGATGCTAGTAGGATAGGTATTGGTAGGACCCCTAAGGAAGTGGTAGGTTTAGGTATGGATAGGGGTTTGGGTGAAGGCGAGGCTAAAGAAGAAGGGGATGATATGATTAGCTCAGGTGCCATGGTTTTAGTTGTCTTGAATACCTTAGGATATATAGTTGAGGTATCCGGGGACAACATCTACATTTGGGTGGATACTAGGAGTCGAAGGTGCCCCCAGAGTGTGGAGTAATCAACATACTCTAATCAATACACAAAATGCAAGAATGGTTTTGAGTTAGAAGACAAAGAATGAGTGGTGAGACCCATCCAAAAATTAGAATCTGTTATACACGAAGGTTTTCGCCTCTGTTTTAGTAGGCAAGAGTGATGTAAGGATATTGACATGATCTTGGAAGACCATGGGAGAAGCATCACCTATAGGAAGAGGAGATAAGAATGGTTCCTATATGGGTCAAGGAGAAATAAAAATTAGTGATGTGAACTCCTGTTTAGGTAGATAGGTAGATGGGGTTATCTCCTCCTTGGGTAGAGGAATGGGTGAGATAGGTTCCTCCTTAGGTAAAGGAATGAGTGAGATAAGTTCCTTCTTGGTTAGATGAACAAGTAAGATATGCTCTGTGGTAGGTAGAGAAATAGGTGGGGTAGGATCCTCTATGGGTAGAGAAGTAGGTGTGATAGGATCCTCCTTAGGTAGAGTAGTTTATGTAAGGATTTCCTTGATAGATGGTATGGGAGGAAACTAGCTAGATGGAACAGGTATTGTGTTGAAAACAACATGAACCTCGTGCACATTGGTGTCACTAGTAGAGGTCTCTAAAGCCTGGTTTGATGAAGGGGTATGATTAGGAAAAGGTTTCTTAAACACACCCATATTAGCATTGGCAGGTGCATTAGGGTTGTCTAGGATAAGATCACCACTATCTAGCATTCCTTGGACAATGTTCTTGAAGGTTTTGCAATTGCCATCGCTATGTCCCTAACTCAATGATAGTTACAGAAGTCATTTTCTTTATACCATGATGGTGTAGGACAAGAAGGATCAAAACTAGTGTTTGGTTTGATAGGTGGAAGGGTGATGGCTCCAAATTTTAAAAGCTTTTCCAACACAGAAGAATATGGTTCTCTAATAGGAGTGTAAGCCCTCTATTCATACTTGTATTGGAAGTTTTGAATAGGAGAGAGGTTGGCATGTGGTTTTGGTTGATTAGATGGATGAGAGGGGCTGAATTTCAAAATCACTGCGTTGGCAGATCCTTTGGCCTTGGAATGGTTATTAGAATGGTTGTTCGGTGGTTTAGAAGAAGATTCGTTTGATTTGAAGTTAGCATTCTTGTTACGCAACTTAAGTTTCTCTTCTTCAAGGGAACGAATCTCTAGTTTCCATGCCATGGTGAAGGCTTCGTCAAACATTTGAACCTGGAGAGTTGGGGAATTTTTTCTAGCACATGCCATTGTGAAAAAATCTATGAGCTCTTCTTGTGGCAGCTGGAAGGTGATTTAATTAATGAGGCCCTGTCAATGTGTGGAAAAATATGCGATAGATTCGTCCTCATATTAGTGAATAGAGTATAAGTCCATCATAGAAACATTCTTAGAGATATTTATTGAGAAGTGATCAAGGAAGGTTTGGGCCAGTTGGTTGAAAGAGAAGACCAAGTACTGGGGACAAACACTATACCAATCTATGGTGGGTCCTGATAGTGACATGGGAAACATTCAAAGGAGTAAGGCATCACCATGGCCTATCAAATAACAAGTGTGTTTGAATGATTGTAAATGTTGTTGAGGGTATTCCTTTCTATTGAAACAATTGAATTTGGGTAACTCCCATTACGTGGGATAAGGGTGGATAGGTATAGATGGGTGGATGGGATCATTACATATTTCATCATAAGTGAGGACATTACGAGATCAAAAATGGAGGCCTCAAGTGTTTTTATCTTATCCATCATCATCTTGATAAGATCCATGGTAGGATTAGATTAAGGAGCACCCCATATGGTATAAGGGGGTGGATGAGATGAATAGGTCATAAATGACATACCAGTGTATGGTGGTGTTGAATATGTGAAATGAGAAGCGAGTATATAGGTAGGAATAGATGATGAGGGCATGTACCCTGAATACGAGGTGGACACTATAGGCTATGACTGAGGTAAGGTGTAGGTGGGAGGAGCTTGTGGGAAGATCCTCATGGTAATAGGTGGCGAGTAGGAGGAATCAAGACCACCAAATTTTGGTAAGGCATATAGGATGTCGATGCAACTAGCGGTTATGAAGTAATAGGTACTGATGATGTGGGGATCCCTATACTAGGAGTTATGGATGAGGATATGGCAAATGTCAAGGTGCTGACAGAGGTCAGGGGAGTGACAAATGTCGAATGTGTGATAGATTTCAAGGGTGTAGTAGGTGGTGTTGACACGGGAGTAGGTAATGCTAAATTAGTATTCATGGATATGGCAGGGGGCATGGAGGTAGGCATACCAAACAACGGTTGGCCTGATGAGTCACGGGTAGAAGAGTGGGTGAGGTAATGTTGTAAGGCTATGACATTATGATCAAGGAATTTAGAGAATTCCTTATCACTTGTAGGTATAGTTGCAGGAATGTTGGGGTCCATTGGTGAAGAAATAGATGACGACAAAGGTAAAGTAGGTAATGTACATAACTAGCATGAAAGGAAAAAGCTCATGCCTATTGGCGAGTCCAAACCATAAGAAAGCTGGAAGATAGGTATATTAGGCTTTACAAAATTGTGAGAACTCAAAAAAGGTGTTTAGTGAAGTTTGGTGGATAGAAATAGGTTAATGTTTTTGGTAAAAATCCAAAACATAGAGACCAATACTAGTTAGTAAACCGGTGCGGTTAGGCGAGAAAGACTAATGCCGGTCATTGGAAAGATGTCGGTAGGAAGGTAATCGATGCCAATTACTATGAAAATGAAGAAATTTGAAAAATATGAGTTTGATTTGATCAAAAGAAGTCCAAAAAGAAGTTGTGTGTAGAAAATCTGAAGTAACACACTTAGGAAAACTAGAATTAACCAATTGTAATGGTTGAGTGTGAAAAAGAATAAAAAGTGGTGAATATGTCCTCATAACTCAAACTACGAGAAGACAAGAAAGAAAGGTGACAATTGAACAAGAAAAAACTAAATAAACATATTATCTTAGGATCAAATTTTTAGTGTTTAGTTGGCTTATGCCTTAAGACCTTTGTGAATGATATAGAATGTTTGGATAACAAAGGTACCTAGAAAGCAATCTATGGATGGTTTCAGGTTTTGTTTTGGCAAAGGAGTCCTCGATATACCTTGCGGTATGTGAGGTCTGAGCTTTGATATGATAAACCAACCAAAACACTAGGAGGGGCCCACCGTTAACAAGTTTTTAAATCCTTGACGACTTCTTCCTGGAAGGGAATGTTTAAGAAGTTTTTAGATTATGTTAAGTGATTTGGATAAGGAGTGTGTACAAATGTGAACTACACTTTATTAATCAATCACAAAATGGTCATGACCTCCATCATATGATTGTTACTTAACTATGTGAGCTAAATATGTAAACATACAAGGATGAAATGTAAGTGTTTTAAGCCCCAAATCGAAATATGATATTTGATGTAAAAAATAGTAAATAGGAAGAAGGATGAATTTCACTAATGTAAGAACAAAAGAAAGAAGAAGGATTATTTTTAAATGCACCAAAAGAAGTGTTTCATTTAGAACAATTAGAAAGAAGGATAAGATTACCAAAGAAGAAGATTTAGTGAATAATAATTTAGAAAGGAAACACACAAGATGCAACCTATATGAATAGAGAACGAAATCCATTAACAAGGGTCCCACGGCATGCCAAAATTTTTCACCATAATGTTGCATATAAAATAAATAAGGTAAAGGTGAGGTGAGGAGGAATACCTATGAATTCAAAGAAGGTTGCGCACCATTGAGAAGACTAGGTTGATCGTGAAGAGATCCTTTTTGGCTAGGAAGGACTACCTGTAGAAGCACAACAATACCACCAAATAGAGTTAAATAGCATATGACAAGTGGACTGCCTAGTGTATGCTAGATCCAAGAAGTGTGATACTTCCTAGAAAGGCCGTCAATCCACTATTTAAAAATAACTTAATGTAAAGAAATGATAGTAAAAGAAAGGTCCTATTGTAACAATACAATTTAGGTATCTCATATGCTAACAATAGACTAGATTTAAGCTAAATATTGAATATACAACTAAATCTAGAGAAGGAAGGGTGTTGTCAAGGTTGAAAAGTGTGGTAGAGGTGTTTAGGAAGGTCTGGGTGAGATTGGGTGAGGTTTGGGAAGGTTTTGGGTAAGTTAGGAGCTCATTGGTTTGAGATAAATTATCGATCCACGAGAGACCAGAAATTATCGGTTGGGTGACCGATCTTTCAGTACTAATAAAACGAACCCGGTTGGGTGACCGATGCCGGTAGGGGAAATTAGGTGCAAAGATTAAAATGAGGTGGTTTTGAGCTCTCTATGATTGCACAAAGAGTTGGGGAGGCTTAGGTAAGGTGGTAGGATTTTATTAAAGACTCAGAGATGAAGAAATATGCATTTGGGATGGGTATAGAGGTCAAATGGGCAAGTGGTTGGGTGGAGGTGAGACAAAAGAGATCCGGGAAGGGTAGAAGGTGAAAGAAAGTAGATAAATGATTAACAACTAAAATATTGAAAGAAATGACAAGGTAGAAATCACTTACTTGCAGATTGGAAGTTGGTTGTAGAAAGAATAGTTGTGGTTGAAGGAGAGACAAGTACCAATCATGTGCAGCCATAACAGAAGACTCTAGACTTCCCTATGAGTGATCCAATGCTCTAGAACACATTTTTGATGCTTGGAGGTTGTGAATTCTTAGAATGATATTTGGTTTATCATGAGGTCACCTGGATGCTCAAGAATACCAATGATAGAACTCCAAAGCCAAGATCGAAGAACCCAAGAAAAGGGTTGGAATTTCTTATTTAAAGAAACCAATGGCGGTTAGATGACTGACGTTAGCTGAGGAATAACTGGTGTTAGTTAGGGAGAAAAGGTCATATTTTTCCAAAATAGCCTTTTCTCTCCATTTTTGGCGTTGGTCAAGATTTGTTATGGACTAGGAGTCTAGGTTGGCACTAAATGAAGCGAGAAATTGGTAGGAGGGATAATAGGTAATGAATGTTAGGGTTAGAATGAGTCTTAGTTAGTTAAGGGGAGTGGTGACTTAGTCTAGGTTAATAAATAGGCTTGGAATGGGTCCATGGTGAGGTGGAGGGGTGAGGGAATTATTAACTTAATATGGGTAGTTAAATTAATAATAATGTGTGGAGGGGTCATGGTAAAAGGTATGTTAGTCGAAGGGGGCCTCGAGAGTTATAACTGAATTTTGGGTGTCTACATTCTCAAATTCATTCACAATAAACAAGTTATCACTCTCAAAGGTGTTCCACCATCCACTCAATTTCACCATCCTCCTCTTGAGGATGTCCTTTCACTAACTACAACGTCTAGGCCCCTAGGCCTCTCAAATCTAAGGCACATTTTGTACCTAGTTCTCCCATTAATACATGACCTACTCATTTTCACCAATCCACTAGTCTATATTATCAGCTTAAGTCCCCTACTTGGGCATTCCATTCACATAGGAGTTCATCACCTATTTCACCTCCCAAGTATCCATCACATAGGTGTTCATCACCTCCTAGGTCTACTTCACATAGGTGTTCATTACCTCCTAGATCTACTTCACATAGCTATTCATCACCTCCTCCGTCTCCTTCACATAAGTGGTCATCAACTCCTCGGTATCCTTCACATAGGCATTCACCTCCTCGGATTCCTTCACACACACATTGTTAGTCTCAAACACCACCGATCTTAGAGCATGGTCACATGCCTTTATCTCTTGAAACATCAGGTGGAGGACCCTTTCCCTTCACTTTAGTTGTATAGCTTCCTCATCATCATACACTTGGGGGGCATCATGCTTACTTCCCCGTCCTTCTAACATCATAAGGTGTCTATTATTTCTACTCATACACTTTGTGCTTCAAACTTCATATTTCGAGCATCTTGATACACATATTGTATTGTCACTACTTTATGACACACTCTTGTGCTACAATTCACACTTTACTGTTCATGGAATATTACATCCATGAACCTCACACACTACATATTTCACGATACATCTTTCTAGCACTCCATTTTCACACGTCATACCATCCTCTTCTTCAATCTATGCTCTATAATTCATTGATCTATCTATCTAGTACACATTATCAAACCATTTCCCTATGATGCACTCTACCTCCACGGTTTATACTTGACTATCGAGGGTATAAATATGAAATGAACCTCAACTCTTATACACTACACTCTACACTTCATGATCTATCTTTCTAGCATCTCTTTCAAACCATTTCCCGATGATGCACTCTTGTTCTATGGTTCATTCTTGATTGTTGAGGGTATTTTATAAATGAACCTCATCTCATACTCATCCACATTTGCTTGGGGGGCATGTTGCTCCTATCACATTCATATTGCATTCCATTCCATCTCACTCATTCACAACCTACTACATTTCTTGGTTGCACATACTCTTGCTTGCTTACTATGTTAGACAAATATCCAATATGCCATTATATTTTCTATATACACATGCGCATTTACTTGTTCTTTAGTTGTGAATATAGAGTTTCTACTAATCTTTACATGTAATACTAATTTTTGACACTTTGTACTTATTACCGGTCCCACCGAGGCTCTCGGCGGCATCTACATTCCTACTCTTACACACTATAGGTGTTATTGTTTCATTTTCTACTACTTCCTATTCTTACTAGCACACTATTTTCACATTGATCTATACACACTTTGACATACTCTTTATCTTTCTAACATGCTAACAGGTGCTTCATGTGCAACATTTGTCTTGCATGAAATATTTGCCACCATGGTTGTCTGATACTTTTCTTGCTATTGTTTTCCATTGTTTTCCATTATATGTTATTATTTGTGGGCTATGCCCTTTGTCTTGTGTGCACACTATATGATTTTGGCCTCTTTGGCCTTGATTGTCTTGTGACATTGTGAGTGATGTCCCATGTATGAAATCACTTTTGCGGTTTCTCCTTTGTATGCACATTTTCTTGTTGAACTGATTTTCCATGAAATTTTGCTTCTTTTTTACGAACACATGTATCTATCCACTTTATTTGCATGTGCCTTGGTTTCTACCATGCAAATTCCTCTGTAGGGTATCCACTTCAATTCAACATCAAGTAATCTCTTTGGGCTGCATTATCCTAGCGACATCACATGCACCCCAAACAAGGGAGGCATACATTAGGTGAGTCAGTCACCCCACACAATAGTACAACATAGTTCAACACAAGAACATAACAGGCTATAGTTATAAAAATGGTCCAGAATCGACTTGGCTCCTAAGTTTAACACGGACACTAAGCGCTGAGCACTTGATCAAGAGGATTTTTCACTATATAGATCTTCCTAAACATAGTCAATCTTTGAAGGGATTCTTGAGACATTTCGATGGTATGGTGAAATTCGAAACATAGTCCGTATGCAGATTTTATGGCCATCAAAGTTAAGGTCTTAAATGGGTCAACCTTGGTCAATAGTCCAATCTAGACGTGACACATGGAAAGGAGCAAGAAGGTAAAAAGGTTGTTCGATATGGTTTTAGGAATATGGTCTTCAACTCACATTATGGTGGAAAATAACAAGATGCTCAACTTTTGTAACAGAAGGGAGCCCGACTATCGTGAGAGATTTATATTGTTTGATGACGTGGTGGGCCCTCAAGCCACCACAAGCTCAATTTTTGATCTGATCTCAATTTTGTATTTAAAGTTTTATTTTATATTACAAGTTAAATTTTGCACTATGAGTCTAATTTTGCATTGCAGGACTCTAATTCGGGGTGATAACTAGCTCAAGCAAGCTATTTTGATAACTCGGTGGGGTGATCAACTCCCCACCAAGTTGATCTCTATTTTTCCACATTGCTCATATAGATCGAGTTAATTGCACAATTCTTGGGATTTACATTGCTCCCAATTACCTTGGAAACCACATTTGTCGGTTTTATTATAGCTTAGCGATCACACACTTGGTTGTTTCCACTTATCTCGGAGGCCTTATCAAACAATGCACGAGGATCAATTTTATCCCATTTACCTTGGTGAGACATATTCCTCATAGCTCGGCACTTATCTAACTGATAATGCGGGAAAAAAATTGGGAAACCAATGTGCCAACCCAATGACTTGGGCATTTCAAACAAAGTACAATGAACCACCATCTCACTAAACACCTTGGCATTTATCTTGACGGAATACATGTGGAGTCAAGAAAAAAACTTGGATGTGGCATAAGCCACGATAAAATATGCAAGGTGGTCCCCATTTAATTGGAAAACCTATTTTTATGTATGAAATGTGGGATATACCCATGGGACATGCAAAACAGCCGCTAAAATGCAACCACCATGCCTCAAACCCCGACCTCGTGGGGCTAAGGAACATGTGTGCGCAACTCGCCTACGGGCTCGGTCGAGCTATATAAAGAGCTCACTGCCATGGGGCTAAGGAAAATATGCTATCAACTTGCCTATGGGATCAGTCGAGATATATAAAGAGCTTGCTGCATTTTGTTAAAGGAAGGCAGTCGAGAGGCGTGGGGAGACCGAGAATAGGAAACAAACTTCAACATGGAATTTGAGGGCTTTAATGGCTGAATTTCTAAATGATGTAAAAATGAAAGTTGCTTAGAATTTTCTCTAGTTTCTAGAAATATAAATATTTTTCATATAGGTGTTGTACATCACAATTTTTAGGCATTTTTCTGATGCATTTGCACATGAAACTCATCGGGGAAGCACTGTAGGAGCCACAAATCGTTCTTGGGATAGTTTTTCTAATTTTTAGAGTTCCTTGGGACATAGATCAACTCATTTACAGGTATAAAGATCTGTTAGTCATTATTTAAGGGTTTATTATACTTCATTAGATTTTGAATAGATTGATTCACTTTCTGTGAATCCGGAGACGTAGCCTTTGAGTGAACTTTATTATCAATTTCTGAGTTGTGGTGTTTTTATTTAGTTTTTAGAAGCTTTTGATCAGATAAAAATTCATCATTTGATTAATTTTATTAATTGATAAAATAAGCAAAAAATTAGAGTAAATGATTGAAGTAAATTTTAGTATCCATAACCCACAATCAATTAGTGAATGCACTTTCAAAATTTGGAATCAAGAATTTAGTTTGAGTGCATTATAAATTCAGCTTGTGAATTATTTAAATGGTTTTGTAATAGAATCAATAAATTCACTTAAGTTGGAAAAATCAAATTAATTGATCATTTTGGAAGAGTTTATAAAATTGGGCTTTAAGACACCCAAAATTGGATAAATTGAACTCATGATCAATGTTGAGTCTGTTAAGTTTAATCATCTAAAAATTTTCTAAGTACTACAAAAATTTAAGTACCATTTTCGGATCAGCGCTCCCGACCTTTCCTAAGCACTTGTGACTGGGATTCGATTACTTTCTCAAATAGACAGTCTATAACAATTTCGAGTAGTTTCACAAGATCAGTGCAGCCTCGAGAATATAGAATGCATGCGATCTCCTATTATCTCCTTTTCAACACATAACAATATGAAACTAAACATGGATCACACCAGTAATGGTGTATAAATTCAAGAAGAAGTCATGGAAGGAGAGTAAAAATAGACATATCTTCCCAACACCCTTCCGAAATGGCATGAGATCACCCGAAAAACTTGCACTTGGCATGGGATTTCGTAGTCATTTTTACCCTTAACATAAAGAAAGGAACCCCATGTGTGCCACCCTATCACCCAACAAAAGTTGGGCACTCTATGATTTGTGTTTAAAAATACCTTCAAATGGGTTCAGGACATACAAGAACCATAGGGCTCAGAACGGCCTCTAGATCCTTGTAGTCATTTTAGGTAGAGTACTTAAAGAATCTATAATGTGTATCATTTCAAAAAGAAACATACAAGCATCCATACTTAGCATGAAAGGAAAGAGAACTCATGAGAGAGAAGTATGCATCAAAATCATTGATATTCATGTATATATATAACAGGTAACCTCATTACATCCATTGAGCCATTACAAAGTGTCACAGAGAAGCAGACCACAGTCATGCATTGCAACTGGACTTATGTAACTAAGCTATCAAAAAAGAAAATTACAATCCCATGCCTAATACATCCTCTCCCAAATGTAATTATCCACTAGTAGAGTCCTGCAGTAATTCTGCAGAGCTCCACCCATACTCTCCATCTCTCCTTTTTTTCTCTGATAGGCACTTGTATTTATAGCTTTTTGGACTGCCAACTCATCCTCCAAGTGCCCTCAGATCGATGCCAAGTGTTTGAATGTGGTCCTCCATGTGAGCATGCTCCTCTCCAGGCCTGAGCTTCCCACTTTATCCCATGATGTGCTTCTAGAAGATTCTACCTGTAGGCATGCTCCTTCCTAGGCCAACTGTCGCCAAGCTGACACCTTATCCATGCACAGTCGGGTCATGCTTTTCACGTGTTCTACTCTCGAATGTCCAATTTTCTAAGTCCCAAACCCTTGGTTTTATCCATGCGTGCGTCACATGTGCCATGGGCTTCCTTAAACCCTTTTCTAAAACCCTACCTTGTGTGCTTTTCTGCGTGCCTTTTGTACTTAGTTAATATTCTAGGGGCCCAACATCACCCCACACTATGCCTATTCTCATCCGTATGGGAACACTTTCCTTAGTGAGAGAAAGAATACAAATAGGCTTACACCTAGGAAAAGAATAAGAGGATGAAAGAATGGGAAAGAAGAAAGAATGGGAGAGTGAAAGAATCATTGCAACAGATTGGGAAAATCCTTTTGCAAGTCGGCCTCCAATTTATTCCAGGCATCGACTTCACCCTGCGCTCTTTGACAAGAGGTCACCGACCAGGGTGCTTACCTCTTCAAAATTCAGTCCATCTCCTTGTGCGCTCATAACATCCATGATTTTCTCCAACTCTTTGCATATATCCTCCAATGCATCCATTCTTCATGTGATACATGGATATAGCTCCTTTAACCGGTTTTTGATTGAAACCCGTAAGGTTTCAATGGCCTCTGATTTCTTCTCAACCTCGGAAAGGATTTTGTCTCATTCCGCCCTATTCCCCTTGTTTTTCTCCTAGAACTCCTTGAGTTCAGCCTCATGAGTGGAAACCAAGGTGCCTGCCACTTTGTCTCTATCCAGTGTAATTTTTGTACATGTGGCCTCGGCAGTGAGTCAGAAGAAGTGGCCCTTACATCAGCAAGCACTTTTGTACTCTGTGATGAGTGCCATGATTTTCAACTTATCTTCCCTCTCTAAGCAGTGTGGCCACTTCCTCTGTAGATTCCAAGGTTGGTGGTTGTCTTTCCATGGTGAGCACTCTTGTCAAATCCTCCAGGCATCCCAAGGTAGATCCATACTTTTGTGTGGGTGATGCCAGGTCTGGATGTTTTAATAGTATGGCCCCGTTGATGGATTCTACCTTCTTGTACACAACGCTCACCTTGGCCTTTTCATCCTTCAATTCCCACTACCACTGGGTGTTGATTAAATTTTCCTAGCTCAGCTCCTTGGTTAATGTAGCTAGCTCTTTTTCCTTCTCCTTCAGTTCCCCTTCTAGATCCCTGATCCTATCATTCCACCCAAAGAGTCTAGCTTCTATCTCAATGGAGACTTTGTTAAGTGCGTTTGCTAGTTGTTCATCCGAGAGCTGCTGGGTATCCACCACTGGGTTATCTTCTCTGGTCTGGAAATGTTACTATTGCCCCTTGGCTTACCTCAAACTCGGTTCATCAAGGTGGGACTCAATTTCCCAAGAGATCATCTTCCGTGTCCATGGGTAGGCAACCTCCTTGTCGAAAGATGACATGCATACAAGCTCCTCCATTGGAAGTGTACTCTAGAACCACGTGTGAAACACCTTCTTGGGGTCATCAATATAACCCATCTCTAGCCTCCTCCCTCTACATGCCTTCCTCCCATGCATTCCCTTGGGAATACTTACAGTCAAAACCGGGCCTCTAGTGCTACCACATTCCTCTTCCGTGCTCTCCTTCTCCTTGTTTAAAACTGGCTCCACACTGCGCTCCACCTTGTCCTCCACTAGGTTCTCAATGTTCCTTGTCTCTTCTTCTGCTACCACCTTGGTGCTTGTTCTTGTGCCGAGCTTGGCACCTCTTGTTTTTGTGTGCTAGCCTCTTCATCTTTTCCCATGTCCTGGGTGCTTCCTCCTGCCTGGCTATCCTTGCACTGCACAAAAAGAAACCCTTGTTCTTCTTCTCCACCTTCCTCCTCCAAATCATTTATATTAAAAATAGGTGGCCCTTGATCTTTCCGGGGTCCTCTTCCCCACTTATTTCTTCCTCACTACCATCCTTCTCTTCCATGTACTTATCCATACTTCCCAGCTTCTTCCGAGGTGGTCCCCTCTTCTACCTTCTACTTTTTCCTAACTAGAGATTCCAGTGTAGGTGACTCTATTTCTTCTTTGAAGACTCCTTATCTGATGGTTCCTCTGGTTCAGGAGTCTTTTCCCTAATTACGGCCTTTTTCTTATGTGTACGTGTTGGTTCTGGTGCTTTCTCAAGGGGAACCTATTTCCTGTGTCCCCACCACACTAGGGATTTTCTTTTCTAGTTCTTTTCCTCCCATTTGAGCGTGGGCCTTTTCCTTCCAGTTGGATCCTGAGGTATAGATACCTCATTCTCTAGGTATGTGCCCTTCTCTCGACTTGGGCCTTATGTGAATGAAAATGCGTGTCGTGGATCCTCCTGCAATGGGCAGAGTCATGGGCCTTGTCATTTGTACTTCATGAGACACGTACCACTCTATGTATGCATGCTTGCCAGGGTAGACCAACCCTTTGCGCAATTCCCTGTGGTCTTTGTCCAAGCCACCAAGGTCCAACTTAAACTTTTTGGACTCCTTGAATCTATTTACTCCCACTTGGAAGTACTGAGCTGTGAAGGAAAAGGGGAGCTTGCACCAAGGGCTCCATGAGTCATCTATAACTTGAATCTACCAGGTAGTAATGCTGGTACACAACAAATTTTGCCTCTCCCCTAGTGGCCATTGGCAGTTGTTTAGAATTCTCCATTCTATCCCCGAACGCGTTCCTCAGGTGCGTGTACCACTTCTCCAAGTGTGCCTTGTGCACTGTTGTCATAGTGTCACAAGCGTACTTCTCAAATATTTTTGCGGGTGAGGGGTTTTCATTAGGTACTCCCATATGAATTTATCTGATGCATCTGGTACCCCGATCTCTAAAAACATGATGGTCAAGCAACACATTTCCAAAAAGGATCCTGTCACCTTCCTTCACGTAGTTGATAATTTCATCCACGATGAATGCGAGAAAAATTATAGATGGTGCCCTCTAAATTTTTTTTACAAACATTTAACCATGGCTTACTGACTTGAGTCCATCTCTCCTAGCCATTTAGCTTTGACACTAGTGTGCATGGCCATCTTCATTACTGGATCCTTGATGTCTGTGACATCATAATATCTTGACCCCTTTTTGTAGAAAGAGTGGCGATAGTTTCCTTAATCACTTCCTTGTCTATCAAATCATCTTCCAACCCATCTCCTTCATAGATGAGGCCTGTGAATTGTGAAATGAGCTGAGGAGTTAGGCACATCTTGCACCCCGCAAAGTGGAAATAGTCCTCGTGCACGTGTGACATCAGCCACTAGTACAGTCACTCTCAGTTTCCTAAAGTAGGGAAACTCAAAGAGTTGTAGTAACCCTGCCTTCTCCAACTTGACCTTCACGTCATCATTATATATAGGAAAACCTTCTAGCATCCTCTTGTTTGTTGGGTGCACTAACTCCAGCACCAACTCCTTTTCAATTGTACTTGTTCGATGATTATAATCATTTATGGACATATCCCTAAGATGGGACTCCCACTCCTTCCCCAACAACACTCCATCTGGGTACTGCATTTCTGCATACCATTCCTCATTTGTGCTTGCCTCAATTTCTTGTTGTTTTCCCTTGCCCTTTCCCTTGCCCTTTTGGGTGTACTAGTTGGTTTCTTGGGTGCCATTTTCTAGGTCTTCTACCCACTTCAAAATACTTTCTACTACTTTTTTCTTCCGCTCTCTCCAACCCTGGATCTCGAACTTGTGAAGAAATTTACTTAACCCATGCCCTAGTTCTTCAAACCCTAACTGGGATACTCCCTTCACAAGATGGCATCTTCTCACACTTTCTCCCATGCCCGTGAAATCCCTTCCTCTGGTTTGCAAATCCGAACTAGCTACTTCACGCTTCAATTTCTCCAAATTTTTCTTCACATGGATTCAGTTTTTTTTGGAAGCCCTAGTTTGCAAAGGTGTAAAAAGTGCTTCATTCTCTTATACGCAAAGTGAAAAATGAAGTGTCCCGACCCCCTTATTTATAGTTTTTCCCTTTTTGAGCATTAAATGCTACTTCACCTACCACCATACTTTCTTCATTTAATGGATTTTTCAAATGAAGCCTGACTTGAGTGCTTTCCTTTACACGCCCAACCTACGTGAAAAAACTCCTCCAACCTTTTGGTGTGCAACCAATCCAACCCGACAGGAGACTCTTACATGCACAAAACCAGTGCCAAAGGCACTTCTTCTGTCCTGATTTTTTCTCTCACCTACCTCATGTTGCTTAATGCACTTTCTCCTCCTTTGTATGTGGGATCTAAAAGTAGCTTTATCTTGGCACCAATCATCCTTTTTCTCTCTTTTCTCTCCATACACCTCTTTCAACTGGGCCATTCAATAGGGATTTTTAACAAACTTCCTTGGCACTCTAACCATGCGCTCCTTCACATTACTCCACCCCACACTTAAAATGATGTGTGGTCCTCTGCACTCACAAATTCTCAAAAGTAGTAATAAGGTTACCAGTGCCCAAGGTGCAAAAAACAAAACAACAACGTGAAAGGGAAACACAAGAAAAGGAATGCATAAAGGAAATTTCTAAACTAACTGGAAAAACTACCTTATTTACAAACACCAAGAAGACTTATTTATAGTAGGGCTTTAGCCTACTCCCATTGAAGTGTCCAGGAAACTTCATCCCATCCAACACGCTTGTAACTGGCACGCACCCAAATCAAGGATGTATGAGATTGTGTAAGGACCCAACCAATGGACTTTCAACTTCCCAGGATGGTGCAAAACTTAGAATCATATAGTAAAACCATCTGCCCAACCTCAAACTTCTTGTTTCTAATGTGGCGATCATGCCAAGCTTTCTTGCTTTGCTTTCTCTATTGTTTGGCTCCACCTGGCGTGAGTGATCATCTTTCATCCAATTTCATTAACTCCTCAATTCTTTCTTCCAGTGCTTGCTCATTGGCCAACCCTCCTGCACATGCTATTCGCAGAGAAGGTAACATGAATTCAACCAATAGAATAGCTTCCATGCCAAACACCAACTGAAATGGTGTGGCTTTGTTCAGCCTTTTATACGTTGTCCTGTAAGCCCACAATACTACCGATACTTTGTCATCCCAATCTTGTCTTCCGACATCACAAATTTTGGTCAGGGTATGACTCAGTATTTTGTTGAATGCTTCGTGGTTCCATTTTCTTGTGGGTGATAGGGCGTAGTCTTGTGATGAGCCACCATGAACTCGATAACAGGATCCTCACGGTCTCATTCAAGAAATGTGTACCCCTATCGCTGGTCAAACTCAATGGACATCCATACCTTGTGATAATGTTCTCCCACAAGAACCTTGCCATTGTGGCTGTTGTGTAATCTTTAGTTGGGGCTGCCTCTACCCACCTTGTCAAATAATCCATGCAAGTGATGACATAGTGTGACCTAGTCCTACGTGCCGCTGGTGCAATAGGGCCTACAAAGTCTATTGCCCACTTTTTCAAAAGGCTCCATGCTAGGGATAGGGTGCAAAGGCATTTCATCTCTCCTTCTGGTTTTCCAATGCGCTGACAATGGTCACATGCTTTACAATAGTCTTTACAATCCTTGTATAGGGTTTCCCACCACAAACCTTGCCATTAATATTTTACACGTGGTGGCATCACCTGCATAATGCCCACCCGCACTTCCTCTGTGTGCTTCCTCCATGATGGCCAGTGCTCATGCTCTAATACACACATGTGCAAAACTTCATCATGTCCCAACTTGTATAAGTCTCCACTGATTAACATGTAGGGCGTGACATGCGTATGGCCAACTACTTTTTCTCTAATGTCTTCATTCCTTTTGGTGCCACACCTTCCTTTAAAAATACTGCAATCTCTTCCAAATATGAGGGCATACCATAACCTAAATAGTTACACATGTCTGGCATTGTCTCTCTCTACTGCTATGCATCCTCCCTGAATCAATTCTTGATAGATGATCAAGTCCACAATTGCTTTTCCCAGGCTTCACTACAATGGTGAATTCAAACTCTTGAAAAACAACACACCCACATATGTGCCCTTGTAGAACAGGCTTGTTCACCAAATACTTTAATGCCATGTGGTTGGTGTAAAACACAAAGGGTGTTGCCAGTAGATACTATCTAAACTTGAAAAGCATGTAGATCATTGACAATGCCTCACGCTCAGTTGTTGTGGTATAGTTTACTCTCTATTGGTGTCACTTCCTACTTACAAAACATAGAGGATGATCAACAATCCCTTCACCTGGTTGTGTAAGCACTGCTCCAATAGTGGTCCCTGAGGCATCTACATGGACATGAAAGGGCTTGTCCCAAGAGGGAAAATGTAATATAGGTGTGGTGACAAGCCTATCTTTTAATGTATCAAATGCCCTCTGTTGTGCCTCTCCCCAATGGAAGGCACTTTTATGTCTGAGTAGTTCCTCTAAAGGCATGGTGATCTTGGCATACCCCTTGATGAATTTCCTGTAATAACCCATATGCCCAAGGAATCTGCATGTACACTGCGCTCTAGCTAGTAGGCTCCCCTAACCCCACAATAACTGTAACTTTAGCGGGATCTACCAAGCAAGCCCTCCTTACATATGATATGCCCCAATAAAGTCCCAAAGGGTGTAGAAAAACACACTTCTTAATGTTGAGGGATATCCTCAACTACCTACACCTCTCAAACATTAACCTTAAATTGTCACAATGGTCTTTAACTAGACCATACACTGTCCAATCATCCAAATAGACCTGAAGAAACTTATGGATGAAATCCTGGAATGCTTGCACCACTATGCGTGAGAAAACAACAGGCACATTCTTTCAACCCAAAGGGCATGACCATGTATGCAAAACTTCCCCACTCGTGTGGAAAAAGTTGTCTTCTCTGGTCCTCCTTTGCAATCCAGACTTGGTGGTACCCTAAAAATCCATCCGTAAAGGAATAGATTTCATGCCCAAGTGACTCCTTCCAAAATTTCTTCAGTGAAGGGGGTCGGAAAGGGATCAATGACACAAACTGTGTTTAGCTCCCTATAATCCACATAGATCCTAATCCACCCATCCTTCTTGATGTTGATTACCATCAGACTTATCCACTCTAATTCCTCCACTACCTCAATGATCCCAGAAGCTATCATCTTGTCTATCTCCTCCTTAACCTTACACGTAAATTGGGATTCATCCAGTAGGGCCTCTTCCTGACCAGGTGTGCACCATCCTTCAACTTTATCTTCATCTCCCCAAGGAATGGTGAACACCTTTGAGCTCATGGTACCCCGTGGGAATAAATCCTCAAATTCATGCAACAGATCAATGATCTTAGAAACTTCCTTCTCTCAACCAAGTAGTCTCAATAATAGCTTCCTTAGGTTCTTCTCCTGAACCGATGTTAACCTTCTTTGTCTTTAAGGGTTCATGGTAGGCACGCATGAGTATCAACACTATCCACTACCTCGCGCATCCCTATAGAATGGTTAACATCCAAGCTTTTTGATTCCTCTCCATCAATCACATACACCAACTTTCCTTTCTCCTTTTTCAAAAACATGTGCGCTCAAGTTGTAACTCTTATGTTTCCTCTACTTCTTCTTCAAAGTGCGCCTCCAATCCTGGTTCACCTAGTAATTCCAACAACCTATCCTCCATCATGGCACTATCCCCCATGGTAAGGCACTTGATACCCTATAAGGCCTTATCAACTGATGGCTTGGTACTCCGATACTCAAAGGTTTGAATAAGGTCATCCATGAGCTCTTGCCAATTCCTTGTCTAGTGGCGTGTCTCCGAATGAATGTACCATGCACGTGTAACCCTGTAGTGTAGAATACAACTTGTGCACCAGAGGGATGGTGGAAAAGCTTTCCACACCTTCTCTCTAGACCCGTTCACACTCTTGGATATGGAAAGAGGTGGGCTCCTTCCCATGGTAGTCCTTGATGATGGTGGGCACATTGCTCCTAGAGAATCTGATAGAGAGAGCAATTCTTACCTCACACCACTCCAAAAGGCTCTCCTGATGTGTAGCCCACCACCGTGCCACTATGCCAAGCAAGACATAACTTAGCATCCCTCTCCATTCCTTCTCATCCTTCCACTGAGCTTCCACCTCCTGCAAGAAAGATCTCAGGAAGGCTCCTCCTGAATACTTGGGTAGTTCTTTTCCTCCTAGGCACCAAACTATGCGTGCCTTTGTTACCTTGGTCACCGACCCTCTCAACTACCATCCCATCAATTCATAAGTCCCATGTGCCCAATTGTCACATGCTAGACTGGTGGTATCACTTACTGACTGAGCATCCTCAAACTGGATAACTCCATTAGTAGGATGTATTATCTCTGGGTCCCTGATTGAGCACACGTATATCCTATCCAGAACTTCTTCCCCAAAGGTTCAATATAGGGTGTCGACTTCCCATCAGCCAGGGGTATAATGACCCACTCCTCCTTGTTTTCAAAGCTGATGTACCCTTTGTTGAACCGAAGGTCCGCATTGTTCTTGTAACACCATGGGCACCCAAGTAGTGTTGGGAAATTGTCTACCTCGGTGAGTGCCAAGACTTCAAAGTCCCCAGTAAACTTAGCTCCCTAGATAGTAATAGCTGCATCCTTTAAGACACCGATGGGCATCACCTTAGTCTTGTTTTCCATATACAACACATTCGAAGATGGCTGTAATGTAGGTCTTCCCATCTGATGCCATGCATCCAAAGTTAGAACATTAACCTCCACGCTAGTGTCAATGAGGATATTACTGAGGAGCCATCCATCTACAATTGCATTCAACGTGATCTCCTTGTCATAGTCAAGGTTGTGAGGGGGAAGGTTTGCATGCAAGACCTACCTCTCGCACTCTCCTCGGTGCGTGGTACCTTCTCTCTCAACCATGATCCTAGCAAGGGAATGATATTCTCTTGCCTTAGCATTTTACACACCTCCTTGACCTCATCCAGGTCATCCTTTGGCACCTCGACTCTCCTTCCTTGTTCCTCCCTCCTGGATTTCTCCTTTAGACACTGGATTTCCCCTTGTAAGCTCCGAATGACATCCATAGTGTCTTGATATACCTCCTTTTGATGCAGAGGTCTGGATACTTTCCATGAACTACTTCCTCCCTTGAGACCAGGTTCCTCTGTCTTGGTATCTCTCTTTGTGCATGGCTTCTACCCTTGTTGTTACCAAGATAGGCTCCAAACCTGCATCCATGTGTTACCCGAGGCATCCATTGGGTGTCTTCCTTCTTAATACTAACCATTGTAGTGCCCTTGTCTTTCGGTGCTATTGATTCATGTGCTCAAACAATTTGGGAACTCCTCATACTTATGCTTCTTTCCACACCACGAGCACTTGCAACAGGTCCGGGCATTCATGTTTGTAATGATCTGTAGATCCATAGTTGAAATAGGTTCCATGCAGGAACTTAGTCCTTCCTCCTCCATGGTTACCATGACCATGGAACCCTCCTCAAAAACCTCTTCCACGCGTGCCTCCATCTGTGTTCCTCATAATGATGATCATCACCCTTAGAATTACTGGCAATGCTGGTCTAGTGCACCCCATGATCAATGGCCTCATGGATCTGATCAATGAGCCTACAATCCTTAGTATCATGGGTTGTAGAGGTGAAAATTTAGTAACAAGATACATTCTTCCGGATTGCACATGCTGCAAGCAAGGGGCACCTACTCGCATCATGGTCCCCATGAAAAATTTCACAATCTACTGCCATGACGTGCGTACTATCCTCTGAGGGAAATTATCCTTAATGTGCCCCTCTACTTCACAATCTATGCACCACAAACCACTGTGAGTCTCATGGGTTGAGTTTGTGGACAAATTTTCCAACTGCTTGGCCATAGCAAGCAATCTGAGCCTCCAGAATGGGCTAACGCCAATATCAACACTACCAATAGCCTCGGTGCACAAAGTAGCTTCCAATGCCTCGCGTGGGTCTATAAAATTTTTATGAGATAAGGCCCTTCTAAAAGGAGTGATCAACCCTCCAACAAACCACTGAGCATGTTGTGAAGGGTGAATATCATATGATAATTTAGACAAGAGAGTTTTAAAGCATGCATCATACTCCGCACACTCTCTGCCATTCCTTGTTGAATCTCCTTCAAAGTGTTGATGCTCTTCTACTCAAACTCAGGAATGTGGAATTCTACCAAGAATGCATTCTTTAAAGTAGTATAGTCCACTACTATTTGATGAGGGTCATACTTCCTATACCAGCTATGCATATGTGCCCTTGCAATGTGGTTACAAACTGACTAGCCTTCCATTTTGGGGTTGTGATACCCTTTGTGCCATAGCAGTTCACACTTGTGAACATGTTCCGTAACATCCTCAATACCTCTGTAATTAGGAAAATGTAGAGACATTTCAAAGAAAACTTGTGGGGGTGGTTGGGGCCCGAATCCTCTGAGCAGAGCCTTGGTTTCCACCTGTGTTTCCTCCACCACTTGATCCACTAGGTCCACACAGTCTGAACCCCAGAACCACCAGATCCACAGGACCCACTAGGTCTAAACCACCTAGATCCACCGGACTCCACAGCTCCACTATTCCTCCTGAACCACCAGATCCACCAGGCCCACCAAGTCCTAAAGTGGTGTGCCAAGGGTCCCCATAGTTCCACTGAGCTATGCATGCCTATGGTTCTCATGATAATGCCCCACTACCAATAGTATACCCCGTGCCACTCCCAGATGTGAGACCAAAAGCTTGTGTGCCTATACCTTGCCCAAAAATTCCTAACATTGGGTTGGTGTTTGCAGCCATAGAAGGCCCAAATGAGAAATTATACCTCCTGGGTGTAGACCGATCACTTCCAATGTAACCAACTGGATCAGAAAATATTTTCCCCCTGATGGAAAACCAAGCACCAGGGTCTGGTCACTAGGGGCTCAGATGCATGCAATGGTTCTTCTTTCTCCACATGAAACTCTCATCAGAAGTTGAAGGGGTCTCTCTCACATGCTTTCCAAGATGGGGTCACATAAACTACTTAGGTTCCATGTCCTCTACGTGAACCTCAAATCCTTCCCACAACATCTATCACCATACATCCATCACACCTATAACCTCACATGTTGTCTAGAAATCTCCCTTTCATGTGCTTCACCATACTTGAGTCATCTTTCCTCCCTATCCTTCTCCGTCACAACATCTGCCATCTTCCTCCACCCTAGCTTCCTCACCCAATGCTTAGAATGGTTTAGCCGGCCATTGGGAATGCCTCTAAACTCATGGTAATCATCAAGATCTTCATAGCTAGAGGGACAACACGTAGAAATGATCCTCTGGGCTCCCACAAGAAACTCAAACTCAACAACCTCCGGATAGGAATATGTGGAAATGGCATACTCCAGAGTGTAGCTAGCCAATACTCCTTTCCACCAATGATCCACAACATGGGTCCATGTCAGATCTGCATCCTGCAGCCTCTGGTATTCTTCTTGGGTCCACACATGTGATCCATAATGCCAACTTGATCTAGATGCATAGGTTGTGAGCCATTCATATAACTCCACTGGGAAAGCAATAGAAAAAGGTCTCATATAGATCATGGTAGAGATTCTCTTCTACCCATCTACGTGCATTAAACTCAGGTCAGTGCTGAATCTCTGAGTGAATTCATCCTCTGTGCTTTTAAACCATGATTCAATACTTTCCAAAGTTAACCACTCTATCATTACTCACTACATAGATCATGATGTATGTTATTTCCCACTACAACTTTGAAAAGAGGTCCTAGCAATGGAACCAAGATGTAGTCATTTTTACCCTTAACATAAAGAAAGGAACCCCATGCACACCTACCTATCACCCAAGTGAAAGTTGGGTGCTCACCCGAGGCATGCATGGGTGCCGAGTCTCTCTTTTATGTGAGTTTAGTGGGAAACATCATCTATGATTTGTGTTAAAAGACCTTCAAATGGGTTTAGGACATACAAGAACCATAGGGCTCAGGACGGCCTCTAGATCCTTGCAGTCATTTTAGGTAGAGTACTTAACAGAATATATAATGTATCATTTCAAAAAGAAACATACAAGCATCCTTACTTAGCATGAAAGGAAAGAGAACTCATGAGAGAGAAGTATGCATCAGAATCATTGATATTCATGTATATATATATAATAAGTAACCTCATTACATCCATTGAGCCATTACAGAGTGTCAGAGAAGCAGACCACAATCATGCATTGCAACTGGACTTATGTAACTAAGCTATCAAAAATAAAATTACAATCCCATGCCTAATACATCCTCTCCCAAATGTAATTATCCATTAGTAGAGTCCTTGCAGTATTTTGCAGAGCTCCACCCATACTCTTTGTCTCTCTTTTTTACTCTATAGTGCTTGTATTTATAGCTTTTCTGGACTGCCAACTCATCCTCTCCACCCCTCAGATCTCGATGCCAAGTGTCTGAATGTGGTCCTCCATGTGAGCATGCTCCTCCAGGCCTGAGCTTCCCACTTTATCCCATGATGTGCTTCTAGAAGATTCTACCGCAGGCATGCTCCTTCAGGCCAACCAACGCATGGCCGAGTGGCACCTTATCCACGCATAGTTGGGTCATGCTTTTCACATTTGTACACACATTTGCATAGTTTTACATGGTTTTCATAATACATAACTTTGATTACTCTTTTGGTATTTTTGTAGGTCCATCCTTAATACATAAAAAGAAGCAACCCTACATCAAGAACAACAATAGGTACAACACACTATGCTTCACCCCTAGAGTCAGTTCCTCTTTCTTAGTTTCCACACTTCATTTTTATCACTCCACGCTTTCAAGTGTCTCCTCGACATGTTTTCACCATCAAATTTGGCATGGTTATTAGGTACACATCTCTTATCTACTTTATGCTATCAAATATTCACTCAACAAAATAAAGTGAGGAAAAATGTAAACACAAAATCACGCATTTGGGTACATTTCTAGGTCCTAAAAGCATAATTACATTCATATGATTCCTAAGTGAGAAAACTAGTAATTGACAACTATCTTTGGCCTCTTTACTTTATTTCTGGTCTTCTTTATGGTCTTTTACACCCTAAATCCCAGTTTTCATTTCACTTACTTATTTTTTATGACTTTGGACATCGGCGCCCAAACATGATGCCATTGCCCAGAGCCCTCGTCCTTTTGGGTGCCCCCTTCCTCTTTCTATTTTACTTGCTCTTTTTGGGCATCTTATTTTCCTATGGGTTGGCCTTCCAGTTGTCAATTACGAAATTCAACCAAGGGAATCATATAAGTATAAAGCTATGTGACCATAATAAAGGACCAAGCTCTAAGCATCTATTATCATCACCTAAGGTTGCATCTAAAGGCATCTAAGAGCATCAAAGGCATATATCTAGCACTCATAAATGTGACAAGGGATTGCATTTTCTACATACACTTCATAGGAAGGGGAAGTTCATTTTTCCATCCAAACATCTATTTACATAGGTAAATATAACTACCACCCGCTATCGCTTGCACTTACGCAAGGGATTCCTAGGGCACAATTATATCACACATGCACAAGAACTACATGGATTCTAAGATATAGTGCAACACTCGGTCATAAGTTCACTTAGTTAGGTGATTCTTGAGGTCAATCGACTCCTATATTGCATCTTTTATTTTTAGGATTTGATGTAGTTTGAGGGTTTTATAGGTCATCTTCTCTTTGTAGGTTACAGGTGAATTCTGCGATCATACCGTGACATACGGGTGACCAACAACTACCAATTACTATCTTGTGACACCAAAAAAACTAGATTTCGAGATCTTGCACAGACACAAGCACCCAAAAGTAGACTTTAGCACCTAGGTGCCCCCGACCCGATCGTGTGCCTTGGTCAATGATTATCCGATAGTTACATATTTTACTATGCACGGTTGCGACAATATTCCCTTCCCATTTATCAATTTCTCTAGTCTACACACAGTCTCGCCATCGAGACATAAATTAGCTAAGTCCTTTCCTCTCCCTCTTGCACTTAGGGTTTCACATTTCTTAGCTTATTTGCTTGTTTCAAATCTTTACTTTAAAATTTCTTTATCATATGTGATTATGCAATTAGGGTTTAACACTTAAATTCTATTTTTGTTAAATTATATACCCTTTGATACACACCTTGTATCGTCATTACCATATGACACACTCTAGTTCCATAGTTCATACTCAACTGATGAGGGCCTAAATCTAAAATGAACCTCCACATTCACTTTTCATGCTCTATGTTTCATGATCTATCTTTCTAACACACATTCTAAAACCATTTCCGATGACACACTCTTATTCTATGGTTCATTCTTGACTGCTAAGGGGGAATTTATAAATGAACCTCATCTCATACACATCCACTAGGGGCATGCTGTTCCTTCCATATACATACATTATATACCATTACATCCCACTCATACACCGCATTTGCATATCTTGGTTGCACTTATTCTTGCTTGCTTATATTATTTACATGATGCACTTTGCTTACTATGCTAGTCAGATACTCAGTATGTCATTATATTTATCATATACACATTTGCGTTCATTTGGTCTCTAGTTATGAATGTAGATCTCTTAAAATTTTTCACACACTATAATGATGTTCGACACTTTGTATCCTTTACCATTCCCACCGAGGCTCCTGGGGCATCTACCATTATTACAATCACACATTACAAGTGCTATTGTTTCATTATTTACTACTTCTACTTACTAACATTTTTACTTTTCATTGATACATACATGGTCTTGATATACTATTTTATTTCTAACATGTTAACGAGTGCTTCATGTGTAGCATTTTCTTTATAGGACCATATGCCATCATGGTTGTCTAATACATTTTACTTGTTATTGTATGCTATTGTATGCTATTATATGCTATTGTACACTATTATATGATATTGTATGCTATTATTGCATGAGTAATGCCCTATGTCTTATGTTCTTATCATATGCTTTTGGCCTCTTCGGCCATGATTGTCTTGTGACATTGTGAGTGATGTACCATGTTTGAAACCCACTTTTGCGGTCCACTTTGTTTACAAAATTAATTGTGACATCGAATTCTATGGCATGCTTTCTATCTTTTCTACTAACACATGTTACTAGCCACTTTGTTTGCATGTGCCTTAGTTTCTACCATACACATTCCCTACCCCCGCATGTATTTGTTTCAACACAACATTGGGTCCTCTCTTTTGGGCCACACACTCCTATAGTCGTCGCATGCACCCCAAACGAGGTGGACATACATTGGGTGAAAAAATCACCCCTACAATAGCTTAGAGCTAGAGTAAAAATATGCACAATTCATGAAAAATAGGAATATAGTCATAGAAACGGACCAAAAACTAACTTAGGTCTTCATCACATCACATAAACTAGTGCCCAACATTTAAAAGAACACCTAGGCACCCATGTCCTCCCCTAGACGCTAATGTCCTAGGGCACATAAAATCATCTTTTCGATTCAACATAATTCACGAAGTCTTGAGCAATTCTATAATTATAGGCACAATCCTCCGATTACAAAATGTATTCTATCTCCTTTAATCAATATAATTAGAACAATTTAGATCTAATTGAACAATTAGGACAAAAGGAAAAACATGAACAAATTGGGATGCATCGTCTATAGTGGTGCTTATTGGGCAGAGTCATGGAAGAAGAGTAACACTATACCTTTCTCCCAAAAATTTCTCTTTGGCGTGAGATCGCTTAAAAACTCACACTTGGTGTGAGATTGCCCAAAAACTCACCCTTGGTGTGATATTGCCCAAAAAAATTGTTATCGGCGTAAGATTTCCCAAAAACTATCTCTTCACAACATTTCAGGACATTTTCTATCCTTTATACTCTTCTACATCATGTGCACACTTTCCTTTACTATTACTTTTACATAATTTTACATATATACAATTTTCTCTGATTTATCATATATAGAACTTTGACTACTCTTTCACTCTTATTTTGTAGGTTTGTCCTTAATATGCAATAAGAAACAACCTACAACAACAAATACAAACACAACAACATGTACAAACAACACATATGCTTCACCCCTAGGGTCACTTTCCTTTCCTAGTCTCCATGCTTCACTTTACAATCATTCCACACTTCACTTGTCCACTCGACACATATTTTTCTACATGTTCTACAAGATCATAAGGTACACATCTCTTATCTACTTTATGTTATCAAGTATTCACTCAAAAACATAAATTTGGGGAAAATGTAGACACAAAATCATGTACTTGGGTACATTTCTAGGTCCTAAAAGTATGCTTTGATATTTACATGATTCCTAAGCAAGAAAACTAGTGATTGACAAATGTCTTTGGCCTTTTTCTTTGTTTCATGTTTTCTATTTAGTCATACACACCCTATATCCTAGTCATAACTTTACTTGATTTATATTTTATGTCTTTAGATACCAAAGTGCCCAACTAAGATAACAAAACCCAGTGCTCTTGTCCCCTCCGGGGTGCCCCCGACCCTTTTCACCTTACTCGCTTTTGGGTCTCTTTTATCTTTTTGACATATTTTTCACTTATGGGTCAACCTTCTAGTTATCAATTAAAAATTCCAATAAGGGAATCATATAAATACATAGTTATGTGTTCAAAATAAAGGACTATGCACTACACATTACTATCATCACCTAACATTACTATCATCACCTAAGCTTGCAATCCAAAGACACAAAGAGCACTAAAGGTATCCATCTAGCACCCCTTCAAGGGACAAGGGATGCATCAACTCTACATACAATGTATAGGAAGTCGAATACTATTCTATTCCATCCATACATTCTACTATATTGCTACATTCTAGCTACAACCCGTTATCAAGTGCAACTTGCACAAGGGCATAATTATTACAAACACATCAAAACTACATGGAGTTTGAAATGTAGTGCTACACTTAATTTTAAGTTCACTCTCAGGGTGACCACCGGGTCAGTATGACTCCCCATTCTAAATTTTCCATTTTAGGTTTGATGTGATTTGTGGGCTTGTGTAGGTGAACATATCTTTTGAAGATTACAGGTACCTTTGGTATTCAAAGAGTGACTATTAAGTGATTAATAGGAAATAATTATGACACTCTTGTGACACAGTGAAAATCAAATTCTAACTATTTACGCAATCACAAGTGCCTAGTAGTAGTCTCCAATGCCTAATTACCATTCTCGTAGTGTGGGCACCCATGTCCAACTCTGTTTGTGAGTTCCAAAATTTATACTAAACATTTACGACACTCTTCCTAGCATGTTCAAATATTTTCCTAATATAGATCAGTTCCATATCAAGTGTAATTTAGCTAAGTCTCTTCATATATCTCTTGCACTTAGGGTTTCATATTTACATCTTAGTTTTCTTGTGTCATTTATGTATTTTAGTATTTATATATCATTTATTTTAGTAGTGACTCTACAATATTTAGATTTAATTCAAATTAAATTAAATTAAATCACTACTAGATATCGATTGGTTAGTTTTGATAAGATTGATGTGAGGAAGCTCATGGATATGAGATGGTTGATTGATATGGTGAACAACAACAAAGAGTTTGGATTCTTTGTTTTCCAAGGATGAGAGATGTGAGGTATTCCATATTATTTTCAAAATGATTAGATGAATGAGGGATAGATTGGATGGTGTAATGGTCAAAGGATTCAAGAAGAAAGTCGATGATATCCTTATATTTTTGAAGGACCTTGTTTTTACATTAATAGACTCCCTTGATTTGATTGATGATAAGTTGGGAATCCCCATATATATCAAGAATTTGAATTGAACATGATAGAAGTTTAAATGCCCAAGATGAGGGCTTCATTCTCAACCATATTGTTAGTACACTTAAAGTTAAGCTCATAGGAAATGGGAATAGGAGTCTACCAAGGAGGAATTATGATGACGCCATCACCTCCTTCTTCTTGAAATTTAGATCCATCAAAGAAGAGATTCATTTTGAGGGGGAATACACATGATCAATTGTATGGATAGATTCATTGGGTAATTGTTTGTGAGGAAGTTGATTGTCAAGAAGAGGGGCTTCAAAAAGTTGATCAGTGATAGCTTGGCCCTTGATTGAGGATATGAAATATAGGTCAAACTTAGTCATGAGCATGAGCCATCGAGTGATGTGATCATTGTGATAAGGTTTGAATGCATGGTTTTGAGGAGATTGAAGCTAGTGATGACATAGGTTTTGTGGTTGAGGAGATAGTGACGAAGTTTGGAAGTGGCGAAGAAGAGAGAGCGACACAAATTTTTATCTTTAGTGTAGTGGGTTTTGTAATCGTGAAGAGTATGGATGATATAATAGACATCTTTCTCCCTACCTTGCTCATCGTGGTGTGCCAACATGGCACCTAGATCATAATCGAAGGAAAGTATGTAGAGATAGAATGGTTCCCCCTCACGTGGAGGTGTGAGCACATGTGGTGATAGAAGATATTTCTTAAGTTCATCGAAGGCCTTTTGGAAATTGACATCCCACTTGAACTAGGTGTCTTTGTGAAAGAGATGATGAAAAGTTTGGAAATGATAAAAAAGTTACGAGATGAAGCGGAAGACTAATTAAATCTATCCTTGAAGACTACAAATTAATTTAGATTAAAAGGAGGGGACATCTCAAGGATGGATTTGATTTTAGTGGGGTCAACTTCAATACCCCTAATAGAAATGATGAAGCCAAAGAGTTTTCTAGTTAAAAATCCAAACACACACTTGGTGGGGTTAAGATAGAGAAGAAACATATAAGCATGAAGAGGATCTTAAGGATGGAAAGATGGTCCTATTGACACTTGGATTTACCCAAGAGGTCATCGACATAATCCTCTATGGTTTTATGGATAAGATCATGGAAGATGTAGGTCATGACACATTGATAGTGGCCCCCATAATTTTCAAACCAAGGGAATAACATGGTAGTAGAAGGTTCCCCAAGGGGTGATGAAAGATGTCTTACGTTAGTATTCTGAGTGTGATGAGAATTGATTGTAACCAGAGAAACCATCCATAAGAGAAAGCATTTCATGGTCGGATGTTAAGTCAACTAGCTGATCAATGTTAGGAAGGGTAAATTCATCTTTAGGGAAAGTGAGATTTAAATCTCAAAAGTTTGTATAGATGTGAAGCTTTCTAGAGGATTTTGGAAATAGGTATGATGTTAGAAACCCATTATGGATATAATTGATGGGTTGGATGAAGTTGGTGGAAAGAAGACATTGTAATTCTTCTTTGATGAGAAGAGCTACACGAGGATGCATGTGACACAAATTTTTCTTGACTTGATTGGCATTAGGGATGGTGATGATGTTATATGGACAATGATGTTAGGATCAAGGCCTGACATATGTCAATGCATATGACCATGTGAAGGCCTAGCTATTCTTGGATAGGAAAGAGGTGAAGGCCTCAAGTTCTTGTGGATCAAGAGATTGGCCAACTTTAAGGATGCAGGGCTCTGTGAAGTCCCTACATTGATGTCGATGGTGGATTCATTGAGAAGGGTGGATGTTAAGAGGTAAGGCCTTATGAAGATGAGAATATTCTACCCCCATATAGGAAAGAATGGAGTCATCATCATTGCATTGGAGAATGTCAATGGTAGGGGAATCCTCCTCTATCATCTCAAGGAATTTGAGAGGAAGGACCTAGTTTCACCCCCATCCTGATAGGTGACCGGTCCCAGAGTGATTGTGGAGATTAAAAAAAAATTTAGGAGGAAGGGACATGGTGTCATCCACACATGTCCATGGGGTGGTTGGATGTGGAAGGAGATGATGGTTTGATGTTGATGGGGGGTTAGAAGAAGTGTGTAAAGAAGAAGTGGTGGGGTGTTCTTTTAATCCCAACCCAAACTTCTCATGGGGTTTGTGGGATTGGTCAAAGACAAGATCATGTATGCCTTGCTCATAATGCCCAAGACCAAATCCCTTCCAAGTAAAATGGTGGAGATACATATAAAAAGGATTTTTATAGAGGAATTCAAAGCCATTGGTGTATGGCTTGGTATGAGGTTGATCATTGGTGTGAGAAGAAGGGTGATCGATGCCACCATAGATAAGATTAGTTTTTAGATGAGGTGGACCAAATGAAATGATATCCCCATGTTAGGTTGATACATAGGAGATTTTTGGGTCTACCAAGTTGATTGAGTGAGGGAAGAGAATTGAGAGTGAGGAGTTGATACTCCCCTAGAGAGAGAGACATTGCATCACATTATGAGAGATTCATCATTAGGTAATTTGGATGTAGTACAAAAGAACTAGTGGATGCTTCAAAGGATGGGTCTTCTTAGGGATGAGCACATCATTTTGTTGATAGGTCATATGACATGCCTTGAATGGAGGAAGGTTGGCGGGAGTGTATGGATTTTCCCCTCATGCTCATACTTAATACAATGATGAAGAGTAGATGGGATGCAATGCATGACATGAATCCATGGGCATCCAAGCAAGATGTTATATTGAAACCCCCCTCAATAATGTAGAAGATTTCATGGAGGATTTTTTCACCAACACGGATGGGGAGGATAACTTATTCCCTAAGGAAAAGGGAAACAACATCATTAAGGCTTAAAGAGGACCATGGGTGATTGGGTGACAATGGTATTGGGAAGCTTAAGTTGGTCAAAAGTATGGGATGAGATGATATTGATGTTGACACCATTGTTAATCATAGATCATCGGATGAAGGTGTTATTGATGCAAATAATGATGAAAAGAGGAAGATCATGGTCTTCAGGTAGGATGTTGGGAATCTCATAATCATCAAAGGAGATGGTGATGGAAGCTGTAAGAGCTCCAATAAGGGCTGAAAATAGGTTGGGACTCATCAGATGAGACTGGGATATGCTGTAAGGCTTCGATGAGAGCTTGTTGATGGTTAGGGAGTTTTGGATGAGCTCATAGAGAGACATCTTAATGGGAGCTAATGATGTAACTATTTTATGATGCTTTGTTCAATGGTGGTATGATTTTGGGTTTGTGGTGTGGCTAGGATGGACACCTTGGCCTTAGATGAAGAAGGGGATGGAGTGGGCTCATTGGAAGGAGAAATGATGAAATTTTTGGTTTGGATTGGGTAGATGGTTGGGACTCATGAGGGAGAGAATGAGTGGTGATATAAAAATGACATCTATATAAAGAGGAGGACCATCCTTAGGAGAGGTAGAAGTGGTGGTGGATGGATGATGACAAAAGATGTGGATGAGGAAGTAGATTTAGAGGTTTTAGAGGTTATATAATTGATTGGAGGATTGGGCTTAGATGTGGATGGGTTGGAAGATGGGAGAGGGTGGTATTATTTGATGAGAAGATCATCCTCTTTTATGAGATTGTTGATGAGGGTTCAGAGGGCCCTATAGTGCTTTGTGTCATGTCTAGGGACATGATGGTAGGAACATATGGTGTTGGAATCAAACCATGTGGGTTTTGACCCACGTGTGGGTCAAAGGGATTGATAGGGGGAAGGGTGATTGTGGATGCTTGGGTGAGACATTGAAGGATTTTAGTATAAGATCGATGGGGGTTTATGAAGATGAAGTCTTATGGAATTTTGGGTGGATTTTTTTGGGGGAGGATGATTGAAGGAAAGAGAGGTACCTTACTCTTGTGAGCTTTAGTAGGGGCCTTGGATTCAGATTTCACTTTTGATGCTTTTGATTTAGACTTAGGAGGAGGGATGGATTTTGATTTAGATTTGGAAGGAATAGATGATTTAGATGTAGATTTAGGAGGAGGGATAGATGATTTGGATTGAGATTGGGTGGTGATGGGTGTTTTGGATAAAGGGCATGGTCCCAAAATAGAAGGTGGAGGCCCTAAGATAGATGTTTGGATGTTGGATGGCTTGGATTGATGGGGCTTTGAGATAGGAAGCTCAATTTCTTATGCGGGTGAGTGAGGGATTTTTGGATGGGAGCGCCAAGGTTCTTAGGTTTTTGTTGTGAGGTTTTACCCTTGGTGGGGATCACGATGATTTAAATGGTGGAGTTTATCTTTGGAGGTAGGTGTAGATGATGTGGATGATATAGTTGAAATGGATAGATGTAAGGATTGGGATGAAGATTTTTGGATAACATTGATAGGATGAGAAGAGATTGTAGATTGTGTGATAGTTGGAGGTGTTGGTATAAAAGTGGTTAAATTTGATAGAAGATGAGGATGGGATAGGGACACTACTTGCATGGTAGAGTTGATGGGAGATGTCCATTTGGTAGAGATGAGAGATGGCACAGATTCGGATGTGGATATAGGTATAGGTATGGATACAGATGGAGTTGTTGAGATAGAGGTAGATGATAAATGGGTATAAAGATGTAGAGATGGATGTGATGATGGGTAGGATGGATGATGTGATATGATGTGGAAGTGGGTAGATGGTAGGTGTAGTGTAATAGATGTGGAAGTAGATATGATGGAGTAGATATAGTAGATGTAGGTGTAATAGTATGATGTAAGATAATAGGTATGGGAGTATATATGGAGTAATAGATGATGTAGATAGTAGAGATAGATGGGTACAATATGGATGTGGATGTAGTGGATGAGGGTGGTGGTGTGGAAGCCTGATTCAAAGTATTGATTATGTGGGTTGGCACTTGGGATGTAGGAGGAGTAGCTTGGTTATTTTGTGGATGATTAGGGAAGGGTTCTTGAAGACATCTAGTGGTTGGTTAGGAGGGGCATTAGGATTGTTTACTTGAAGGTCCCCTCGATCGATAAGCCATTGTACTAGGTCCTTGAAGGTATGAAAGTTTTTTCAATATCATGGTCACAAACTCGATGATGTTTTACAATAGTGGTTTTCATGATACCATGTGGGTTTGGGATGAATCATCAATGGGTTGGATAGGGGAAGTTGAATAAGGTTTCAGACAAGCCATAAGTTTTTTGAAGATGGAACTATAAGATTCTCTTCGAGGGGAGTATAGTTAGGAGTTGGTCTAGAGGATCTCTGTGGAGGTTCAACATGAGATGTGGATGTGGAAGAGAGATTTAATGATAATGGCACTTGCTACATTTTTGGATTTTTCATTATGAGGGAAGGATGATTTGGTGAATTTAGATTTGGGCTTGTTGGAGTGAAGTTTGACATGGCCTTGCTCAAGGGCATGTAGTTCTAGTTTACAAGCCATGGTGAAGGCTTCCTCAAAGCTTTGAAAAGATTGGATTTGAAGAGTAGATGAGATATGTTTTGCACACATGATCGAGAGAAAATATTTTGATGAGCTTGGTTTGGGGAAGAGAAAAGGACAATTGATTGATGATACCATGCCACCTAGTGATGAAATATGTGATTGATTCATCATCAAATTATTTGATGGCATAGAGGTCGGTAATGGTGATGATTTTGTGTGATATTAATGGAGAAGTGTTCTAAGAAGAGATGCGTAAGTTGGGTGAAAGAGAAGAGAGAATGTTGAGGAATGCCATTATACCAGTCCAAAGCGGGCCCGACCAATGACATGGGGAAAGTGTGAAGCATGAGATCTTGGTCATGGGTGATGAGATAACATGTGTGCCTAAAGGCATGAAGGTGTTGTTGAGGGTCCTCCTTACTATTGAATTTTGAAAATTTAGGGAGTTCCAATGGGGAGGATATGGTTTGATGGGGATGGATGGATTGATGGGCTCATTACAAATTTTTTTCATAAGTGAATGAGATTTTAGGACCCAAGGTGGTGGCTTCCAAGTTTTCTAACCTACTTAACAAAGCTTGCATGGGGTCATTGGAGGTATGGGGATGAGAAGCTGATGGATGAGGTTGTGGATTATAAGAAGTGGATGGTTGGGCTATGGATAGGATTGATATTGTTGGGGATAAGTAGGATTTTTTGGGGTGGTTGATAAGGAGGAAGATAATTGAAAGGTTTTGATTGAATAGGTTGGGAGATAGGATGTTGGAAGGGATGTAGATGAGTGGGTGTGATTGAGGAGGCTATTGTTGGATGATAGGGGATTAGATTGGGGATGTGTGGATGAGGTGGTTGAGATGTTTGGATGGGGTGATTAGGAAACATGTGTTGGAAGGTGCTTTAGAGTGGAGGTTGATTGGTTTGGATTGACTCCAAAGGTGGGGTTGTGAGGTAATAACATTGGTGTGGACTTGGGATGTGAAGATAGGCACCGAGATTTAAATGTTTCTTCGGGTGGTGGAGGGAGTAAGTTAGATTCCTAAAGATTTTGAATGGGGGTGTTGATGACAACATTAGATGAGGATGGGATGGGGAGAGAAGATGTAGGGATGGTGTTAATGTGAGGTAGATTGGGTGGAATAGAACCACCAATTGAGTGGATTGATGAGTTTGGGGATCATGGTAGAAGACTCATGAGAGCCATGTTCATGTTGGGCTATGGAAAGCTCATTCATGGCTCTAGGAAGAATACAACAAGTTGAGAAGTGAGGACTTGGGTGGATTTGGGTTGAGAGTGATAAGCATACAAGTTATTAAGGGGAGGTCCATCGATGGGAAGATTGGTGGATTTACAGATAAGATAGTCATGAAGAGAAATGAGATTAGTGTCAAGGAGTTCCTGAAACTCCAAGCATCTGCGAGGGATAGTGGGAGGCCCAAAGGTCTCTAAGGAAGAAAATGGTAGATGGGGGTGTAGCTGGTCTAGAGGGGATAAATGATGGTAGATGAAAGGATTGGTTTCAACATGGGGATTTTTTAAACCATAGGGGGTTCACTAGAAGGATTGTAGAAATGATAGGTTGGGGAATCAAGAGGAAGTGATCAAAGGAGTGGAAGAAACAATGGAAAGAGCAATGTTTGTTGAGAAAGATTGTTGGAGATGGGGATGTTGTTAGATGAGGTTGTGTGTTCCATTTTTTTAGTTTGAGAATGAGTGAGAATGGGCATGAAATAAACAACAAGAACTTATGTTGGTTATTAATATGACAAGAAAATCAAGCAATCAAAGTGTTAATTATCTTGTTTATTTAGAAAAGTGTGAAGAAGAAAAGGAAAGGCTCAAAGGGAACCTAAGAAATGGCCAGTCTAAGGATGGTTTTAGGTTTGTTTAGGATGGCATTCCTCGATATACCCAAAGGTATGTGAGGAAAAAATATGTGATGACTACTAGTACATGGCTTAGTATTGGGGCCTACCCCCACACTTCACACACCACAACGATAAGGGTGTTGGGTGCTTAGCCGATATACCGATAGTCAAAAAAAAAATTATAACGTGGTTAGAACACCGTGATGGATTCCTTATTGGGTGATGAAATCCCAATAATTCCACCTAGTAGGAGATGTTTTGGATGTGTTAATTGATTTGTGAGTTTGGATGTGTGTGAAAGAAGTGTGAATGCAAAATATTACCTCCTAGTTAGACTATGTGAGCAAACAAGCATGAAGGTGTTCTTTTTAAGTCCCAAAATGAAATGTGAAATTTGATGAGATCACACAAACAAAGGAGGGAGAGAAATGAAAAAGAGAAAATAAGGAAAAATGAGGAATACCTAATAGATAACACGCTTTTTTTTTTTGTTTTTAAATTTTAGCACACATGTGTTGTTGGTCCAAGTAAGCAAGATCCAAAGCATGCAAGTAAGAAACTTATACCTGCATAATTAGTAGGAAAGGAGAAATAGAAAGGAATATGAAAAATGGAAATAAAGAAAGGACTCACCAAAAGGAAGAAGGGTGGGTCCCACCAGGCATGCCATAATGTTTAACAATATTTCCCACTCATGTTACAAGTTAATGGAAAGGATATAAGAAATCAAGAAACTCAAAAACTATGGGAGGGTTTAAGGCTACCTCCTGATATGTGATAATGATGATGATGGAGATACGGGTGAAAAAAGAGCCTCTTTGTGGCGAGTGAGATAACCTACACAACAAAGAGAAGATAAAAAAAAATGATTAGTAGATAAGATGGTGGGTTCTTAGACTAGGTCAGTCCCAAGAAGTGATAACTTCTAAGGATGGATGTCAACCCACTTTGATAAAAAATCGATAAATGATAATGAATAAATAGGATGATAGCATTGACAAAGTAAAACAAAGATATGAGATATGCTAGAGATGCTAAGAAAAAGATATGATAATGATAACAAAGTCAAACTGGTTGGGTTCACATTAACCCGAGACTGATTGGTATAGTCTATAATGAATGCAATAGATTAAACCAAAAGATGTGTAGAAAACAGACCTGGAATTGATGTCAGTTGAGGATGTCTCGATATGATGCAAAAGAATCAAGAACATAAAGGAAAGAAAAAATAAATATGATAAATACAAATAGATTTGATGATGACCAAGGGAAGATATGGGCTGGTTGATGATGATTAGGGCCAAAAAGTAGGATGTGGGCTGTCATAGACAGGATGGATGGCATAAACAAAGGGCCCTAAATAATGAGGGAGTTATAAGATAAATGACAGATGATGATGGAGATAGAAAAAAGGGTAATATAGATTGGGTCTATGGTGACTTGGCTAGGTAGGGTCAAACAATGACCAAATGTGGATCTAGTGTTTGATGGGGTTAAATGGATGGGAAAAGAGCTATGAAGAAGGATTACGTGATGGAAGATGCAACATTAAAGCTCTAAAGCCAACTAGTAGACTTGAAAGAAGAAGAGGTGATGAAATAATGGAAGGACTCCAAGTAAAATCTAAATCTTAAACTCTCCATGGATGACATGCAAAGGTTCTAAGACAACTCCAAGTTGAAGATTGTTGATCATGAGAAGAGGAGAAAACAAGACCAAGCTCGTAAGATAGAAAAATACTCAAAAATTTCATCTTGAGGAGAGGAGGGGTAGAGGCATATTTATAGGGTCGATGACGACTTGAATGGGTCACCAAAGAATGTGGAAGATCATCCACTTGGGTGGTGGAGGTGATGTTTATCTCGATAAAGGGGGCCTTAAAGAGGCTAAAATTAGGGGTTTAGCCATTTTGGTGGGTTAATGTTGCATGGGAGAATAAAAGGTGGTGGGAGGATAAGAGGGCATTGAATGAGGGGAGGTGGAATCCTAGGGACAATAAATGGGGGTAATTTATGGGTAAGATTAGGAAAATGGATAGGTTTTAGGGTAATTAAATACAATTAGAGGTGGATTAGGGAAGATAAATAATGATAATATTAAGATGGGATTAGGATAGGGAAAATGGGGATTAGAGGAAAATGGGATGTAGGAGGGAAATAGAAATTTAAATAGGAAGAGAGGTATGAATGTGTGAGATGAAGACAAAGGGGAGTGAACACAAGATGTGGGAAAAGTGTACTAAAAATTGGTGTCTACAAAGTGATACAAAATTTTATTTAGTTCTTTTGTTAGATTAGGGAAGCAAACACTATCAAAAGTATAAAATCTAAAATTTAAAGGCTATTAAAAGTAATAAAATCATGTGCACGAAACGTGTAAAATTGATTTTTAATGCATCAATGTCAGTTCTAATGATACTTTTTAATACTATGAAAATTAATAAAATAAATTAAAATGAGAAGTTACACTTCTTCATAAAGTTGAATTAGTTTTTATTATTGCATTATTGTTTTCTAGTGTTTTGCTTCTATTTTTGCATTACGTGTTGGTGTATATAGTTAACTTAAATTCAATATAAAAATGTCAAAGCGTGGGTTTTGGTCAAATAATGCATATGATGGTGTAAAAGGTATTTCCTAGCCATACATTAATGTTCCAATCATAAGAGATACTGATAAATAAGGGATGAGGCCACAATTATGCTCTTGGCAAATTTGGTAGAATGTGTTAGCATCTTTGTTGCATAGGTGTTGTCATTGATGTAAAACCTCATTAATGAAAAAGTGGATGATGGATTAGGGTCAGATGATGCTCGAGTGATGATGACATGGAGATTTAGGTATGTTCATGGTTGCATAGGTTGATTAAGTGAGGATTGCTTGTTCTTGCAAGCATATTTAGGTGACCTAGCTAGCCTAGGTGATGGAGCATGAAGGTTGGAGCTTCTTGGTGACTTAAGAAGCATGTTAGCATGATGGAGAGCATGTTTTGAGAGTTCTTGGGTACTCACATGAGTTTCAAGATGTAGATACAGGTTGGTGACCATGTTGTAGGTGTTCATTTGGACCAAGTATGGCTATTAGATAGCATGAGAGTGAGTTATGGAGCTATATGAGCTCATGGTTGAATGTAATAAGTTGTATCATGATGTAATAGGTATGTTAGGACCATTTGAAGTGTTTTCATGATGAGTTATAGTGTTATTTCAATTTACCCTAGCCTTTACAGTGTAAAACCCTAAGGGATAGCTATGAAAATGAGATAGGATGGAAATATTGAGAGCTATTTGTGGCATGGTGATGATTAGAGATGAATGTATGGTGTGTCCTTGTGCTATGGGAAAAATTTAAAGTTTGTATGATGTAAATTTTACAAGATATGAGGTTTTTTGTGAAATAGGATAAAAAATAATGTTATTTCCAGTTCAAATTGGAACTTCGATGCTCACCATGAATTATGTGCTTTGCATGGGACCTTATGGATTTTAGGTATATTTATAAATTGAGTCTAGAAGGTTTCAAAAAAATAATGAGGTCATTTCATCATCAGGTTTTTATGAACGAATGTTAAGAAGGTAAATAACTTGTTATGAGTTTGAAACCCTAGCTTGAAAGTGGTTTGAGAGATTTTCTTCCTAAGTGGCTAGTTTTGATTTATAGTGCTTGAATGATGATTATAAAATGTAGAGGACTCCTCCATATTTATAGAAAGGTATGGTAGAGGTTGTGGTGATAAGTGGACCCTACTCAAACATGTTAGTTTCTAAAGAAGTTTAGTTTGGAACAAGGTTATCTAAAGGAGTTGCAAAATAAATGACCATTATGTGATGTATGTGAGTTTTTCTTGATTTCCAAATAGGTTTCAGGTCATGGTAAAGGTGAGATATGATCAAGTAAGCTTTATTTATGTTGACTGGTCAAAGGGAAATTTTGGGATAGTTAGAAGTAGTCTTCAGTAAAATGGAAATTATAGGAGATACAGGAGGAGTTAGGAGGTTTTCCTATGATATAAAGTTTTCTTCATGATGATGAGATTCAATATAGTTTTTCAGGTCAATATGTGGACAAGAAGATTTTTGGATTTCAAGGACAAAACTACATTTGATGAAAGATTGAGTTGGTTAGTGCATGAAATGGATTGTGTTATGATTTATATCACCTGTAATGTGAAGAGGGATGAATTTTGAATATAATGAATCCATTTGTAGGTCTTGAAAGTGTGAGGAAGGGTGCAAACCAGTTGGATTTTGAAAACTACTTTTTGGGAAACTTGATTTGGTGAAGGAAAAAATTGTTGTGGTTTGAACTAGTGGATGTTTCATGGGCTCTAACTTGTTTAGGAGTGTTCTAAAGGTCTTTACATTTCCATAGAGTGGTCACATTTCATATTTTAGGTGTTCTTGGGTGATCTCGAGGCTAAATGGTGAAGACAGTCTTTGGAAGCATGTGTTTGGTGAAGGCAATGAGCCACTGGGCCCATTAAATGAAATAATCTGATTGGTTCATGATAATTGTGACCATGTATGATTTTTAAATGTTATTTTAAACATGTGTGATGAATTTTAAAGCATGAATAAAAATAGTTTTTGGATTAGGATATTTTTGTCATTCCAATGCATGGGATTTGAGGATTTTTGGTGCATGGAAGAAGGGTTTTAGCTAGGCCGACCCATATGGGTCACTTGTAGCTGTTATGAAAAGTATATGGGATGTTTTTATGATGTATTGGTCATGAAAAATGAGGGAAAATGTTTGAGTTTGAATTTGAATTAAGGAGCTTATAAAAACATAGTTTTGGGTGCTTTTGTGAGTTAGTGGTGTGTGTGCAAGAAGTACGACCTAGGTGTGAGAGTTTTGTAGGTGTGTGAGAATGAATTGATATCAAATAAAGTGTGTGATAGGTTTAATATTTATGGAAATCATGTGTGCAATGGTTTTAATCTTTGAGAAGTGAAGAAAGAGCTAGTTTGTGAGAGATTGAAGACCCATGGTTTGAACAAGGGATTGAAGAAGTGCAAGCTAAATTAGTGGTCTCTATCAGTTGTGGCAAAAATATATCAGATATAATAACATAATAAGGTGGTTGAGTGGGTTCTTGATCATTTTGGGGTTTTATCCTCCTTGTGGAGTTGGTGCTTCATAAAATTAGGGGTTGGTGCTCCTTGTAGGGTTGTAGCTCTACTAAACTAGGGGTTGGTGCTCCTTGTGGGGTTGGTGCCTCACTAAATTTAAAACATATCAATATAAAGATTTTGTTTTAGTGGGTTTTATTCCCATTTAAGGTTTCCCACTTATATCTTATGTCTTGTTTTGATTATTTTTCTCATGGTTCATTGCTTATGTGATATTTGATTACGTGTACACATTAATGGATGATTAATTGAATTTGTGTTTTGAATAAGGATATGAAATTTGATTTAATTTTTTTTGTAAGGAGTGATTCACCCCCTTGTCCATTTTGATTTCAAAAATTGGTATCAAAGTAGGTCATTTTTGAGAAGTTTGACTACTTTAAAGGATATCCTTGAAGCACAAAATGGCAAGTGGTACAATCATTGACAAGACACCAATGTTTGATGGAACAAACTATGCATTTTGGAGTCTAAGGATGAATACCTACATTATTTCCCAAGGGTTTGATGTTTGGAATATTGTGGAAGATGGATATACTCCTTCTGCCACTCTACTTATCAGTAAATCAGACAAAGATGCATATGAACACAATTCTAAGGCCTTTAATGCTATCATTCATGGTCTTGGAGAATCTAAATTGGGAAAGGTAATGCATTGCAAATCAACAAAATAAGCATGGGAAAAATTGCAAGTTCTTTATGAAGGTGACTCAAAGGTAAGAATTTCAAAGCTTCAAACTTTTAGAAATTAGTTTGAATCTCTTAAGATGAATGATGATGAGTCCATTGCTGCATATCTTCTTAGAGTTGACAAGGTTGTTAATAATATGAAAGGGTTAGGAGAAGATGTGAAAGAAGAAGTAGTTGTTCAAAAGGTTTTGAGATCTCTAACTCCTAGATATGATTCCAAAGTTTCTACCATTGAAGAAGCTAAAGACTTGAATACCTTGAAGATGTGATCTACATGGTACTTTGACTACCTATGAGATGAGGGTGATTGATTCTAAACCTGTAATGCCTGATTAAACAACCACTTGAGACCCAAGAAACAACCTAGGGATTAGCTAGAATAATTATGGGATAATTTTTTTTGATTTGAAGTGTCAACCACCAGGTTCCAATACATTAGTTTTCACTAACAGGTTCTGGAACAAGACCAATGTACTATAACATATGTTACCTTCATTAACTACTAACAAGTTCACAAGGTTCAAATTTTAGGGTTATACATTTTAGTTAGGTTTAGGGAGTAATTTATCCCCCATACCCACTCTCTAACATGATAAGATTTTCAACTATATTTTTCTCATACTTAATGCTTCCAAAATTTCCTAAACCATTCCCATTGGATAGGAAATTTTCTCACCTTTCCGGTGATATAAAGAAGTCCTCCTAACTCCTTATATTTCTCAAGATATGGCCAGGTAGAGTTTTTAGGTCAAACTTTCCCTTAGGGGGACACGTGTCAAGAGGAGAGGAAGGCCTTTTGGTGGGTTGGCGGGTCACGGGGCGGCTCAAGGAAATTTTCCCATTGCGCGGGCACAAAATCCATGTTTCTCCCGCACCTCCGTAGGTCCTTGGTGGACACATGTCATCACTTGATTTGACGCGGGAAAAAAGGCGGCGGGGAAAAGTTTGGATTTTTTCCGAGTCAAAATCCCAAACTTCAAAAGGAAACATTTCTCCATGTTCTGGCGAAGCCGGGTGGCACCACGTGTCAACCCATGATTGGGTGTAGGTGACGGGGTGGCGGAGAAATCCAAGGGATTGAGCCAAAAAGGTTTCAATCTGAAAAGGTCACGTGGGCCCGTGCATATATGAAAAGAGATTTTCTAAGCAAGGCGGGGTTGCGGGGCAACGGAGTCAAAAGGAAAATTTTTCCAAAAGAAGAATTAATAGTTAAGCTTTCAAAATTCTCCCGCGCATCTGTCGAGCCATGTGTCAGCGTGGGATTGGTTGTCGGGTTAGCAAGGATGCGAGAAAAATTTGATTTTTTTTTGAGGTCCAAAACTTAAAAGGTTTAAGTTCAAAAGGGGTCCACCCCTCCACCGTGCCACATGTCAGCATGTGATTGGTTGCGGCCGGCGGGGATGCGGGGAAAAGTGGGAAAATTTTCCCAAGGTAAAATTTTCAAAAAGATAAGTTTAAAATATTGGTCCGCCCCTCCAATGTGCCACGTGGTAGAACGTGATTGGCTGCGGGGTGGTGGGGGTCGCAGAATTTTTGTGGAAATTTTTCCAAAGTCAAAAATTAAAGTTAATAGTTAGATTTATTTTAATTTTTGAATGCCAAATTGAAGTAAAACTTCAAATGGCCATAACTTGAGCTAGAAAGCTCGGTTTTGGGTAAACAAGGACTTTTTGGAAAGCTCTCAATGCCCTCTTTATAAAAAAACATAAAATTTACTTTGAAAAATTTTAGAGGATAAATTTTGTAAAAATGATCTACAGGATTTTAATTGGTAAATTGGCAATTTTCAACTTTTCAATTTGATTAAATTCAGTTTCCTCCTTCACTCAACATGTCAAATAGACATGGAGTGTTGATCTAGGGAGGGTTTAAAGTGTTTTCGGAAAGTTAATTTGTTTAATTGATTTAAAAATATTATTTTTCCAACAAATGACAGAAAAACGACTGTTAGAGGGATTGCATTCGATTTAGCTATGGTTAAGTTGTTTTCTTGAGTTTTCTTTGTCAATTTGGGTTCATTTGTGGACCAACATACTAAATTTTAACATCTCCAAGTTAATAAAAGTGTGTAGGTCCGAACTGTACATTTTTATTAAAATTTACTAGTTTTAAAAGTCACAATGCCAGTGATCAAATTTTTAAAGGATCTATTTATCAATTTCATCATTTAAATGTAACAACTTATTTCTAATATAGTCTAATACATTCAGTTGATTCTAACAATTCATTCCCAAGTCAAAATTACAAATTTTGATTTCAATTTTAATATAATTCCAAGGATGCAAAAAAACAATATACTTCCTACGTATTTTTATTTTCAACAAGAGATTTTAATTTACAATAGAATTCAATTCCAATACAACCATGTAAGTTTGAGAAAGTGAAGCATTCCTTTATTTATTTCCAATAAAAAATTTGCAAATTATTATTTTTTCATGTGATTTCCAAGTGTAAAATGCAATGCATGTAACATCCTTTCACACTTCCTTTCAAAACAGAGAGTAGCATATAACTTCTTTACATTTCACATTCCAATATCAATCTTCCATTACAAATACAAAAATATTCACATTACAAATTATTGTACAATTCATCCAGTCCAAAGTGGGAAGGATTACAATGAACTTGATCACAAGGAGGGATTTGTCAAAATTGGATAATCCTCTTGCTAAAAAAAAAAACAACATGCTAGTTTCTTCATCTTTTCATCTTGATCATAACAAGGGAGGGGGAAAGGCAATTCTCTCCACCCAACCAAGACATTCAATGAGAAGGGAGAAGCCATCCTTCCTCATTGGCCCCCGAGCCCTAACCATATTGAAATAAGAGATGCAATACAACACATGGCAACAAAGGCTTCCACAACAAACATGCAGTATTTTCACATTTAAAACACATTTCAAATAGAATGTAGTTCACAACTACATTAAAAAGTGCAAAAAAAGAGGCTTCATAAAGCAAGCCAACAAGAGCAAGGAACTATGGGAAAACTACTTATGCCTCCAAATTTGGAATTGGGCATCCACTTATAATCATACCGCCAATATGACATATCATATCCCATAAACCTTATGCCTCCCAACCCCTCCTTATGCCCCCAAAGTTTCTCCCTTATGCCCCCAAGAGTAAGAAATGCAAGCTATTTCTTTTCCATGGTGGATCCCAATCCCAAAATCCCTCCACAATAAAATTGATGCAATTGGCATTCCCTTATGCCCCCATTTGAAATCCCCATAGCCTTCTCTTACACCATGCCCTAAGCAGTCTACCCAACCAGCCAACACACACATACCAACATTCACCATTTCCATACAAGCATGCAAGAGAAAGAAACATTTTAAAAAGGCTCAAGTTCCTACCTCTCCATAATGGAGTTTTTTCAAGATCAACAAGCTTCCTAATGCCAAAATACAATCCAAAATCAGCAACACACCAGCATGCAAATGACTCCAAACTCCTTTCACAAGCAAGGCTCCAAAACAACAAGAAAAATTTGCCCTAAGAGGAATAAGCAAAGTTTCAACAACCACAAACAAGCAAGGAGTTCAAATTTTAAAGGAGAGGGAAGAGAAGGGGATGATGTGGATCCATGTGGGATGCCACATCACTCTTCCTCAACCCCAAAAAATAAAATCAATATCATTCACCTAAACATAATAAATAAAAAGACAAATTAACTTACACACTCCAAAATAACCCATACCCCAAAAGGACTGAATTTAAAACATGTAAGAGAAGTGCAATTAAAACCTACAATTAGTCATTTCAAAATGCATTAAAAAGGTCTAAATTTAACCTCCAAACAATAGGTATAGTTGGTGAATAATTTTAAGAGGTGTGGGATAAGTTAACTTGTCCCACAAGCTCCAAATATATCCCCAAGGACAAATTCTGATTTCCCAAGAGGCTGAAGTGTTTCACACTCCAAATCTATCTTACATATTTCTTACACATTCTTACAACCTTTCTTACACACTCTTAAAATATTACCTTTAAGAGCAACAACTTTATTTATTACATTCCTATGAAATATTGATTTATTTATTTTAACACATGATTATTCACAACATTAACACAACATATAATAACTAATGAAAGGGTAACACATCACAAAATAAACACATGCAACATTAATAAAGAAACCACATTAATGAATTACACAAAACCATGGTCACATATAAAGGGAAATCCCCCATGGGATCCCTAACAAAAATACAACACACACACACACAAAACAGTTCCCATGGTGACCTTGTTGAATTCACCTAGAATTCCAATATGGTTAGTCTCCAGTCCCCCAACATTGTTGTGATATTTTAACCTACAAAACGTAAATACCTCCTTTGGCCTCGTGGCCATATTAGAACATCCAAAATGATATAAAAACATCTCAAGATCATCTAAACATATGAATCACAACAACATCAAGAATTCAACATTATCATTTTCAGTTTAATTAATCAACTATATCATCATTACTTAATTCCCATGATAAAACTATTCACAATATCCAATATCACATGTCTGAACAATTATCCATCACATATCCATATCAAATAGTATACCATCATCCACATATAAAAATGTCTCTAATAATTGTCATGCATAATAACTAAATCCAGATCAATAATAATCCATGATCTAACATCTATCCATCATACTAAATCAAAACATAATAGTATCCATAATAAGATCAATAGTATCAAGATCAGTATCTAAAAATTTCAAAGGGAAGTGGGCACTACACCCCCTTCCCTTAGAATTGACTTCCTCTGGAATTCACTAGAAAAATGTGGAAACTACACTCATAATACTGTGGCATCCTCCCAAGTGGCTGCAGTCTCGTCGTATCTATCCCATTACAGCCATACCTAATCAATCTCTCTGCCTCGAAGGCCTAGGGTCCTAAAATCTATGATACGAGATGGGAGCTCCACCATCACTTGCCCCCGATCTTGCACTACCGTAATGATGTCCAATCCAACACATGAGAAGGATCTGCAATATATCTCCTAAGAACCAAAACATGAAACACATCATGTACGTGAGACAAGCTGGGTGGCAATGCTAGATGGTAGGCCAAAGGGCTGATACACTCCAAGATCTCAAAAGGTCCAATGAATCTAGGAGCTAACTTAGAACCTTTTCCATAACGGATAGGGCTCTTGAGTTCACGACACGAAGGAAAACCTTCATGCCCACATCAAAACTATGGTCAATCCTATGCTGATCTGCATACTTCTTTTGCCTATCCTATGCCTCCTACAATCTCTGCCTGATCAACACTACCTACTGCTCCATGTCCTTGAAAAGAGCTGATCCAAGAGATACTCTGTCCTTTAACATGTCCCAGCTAAGAGGTGTCCTGCACTCTCTACCATATAAAGCCTGAAAAGGAGTCATGCTTATAGAACTCTGAAAACTATTATTGTAGGAAAACTCCACTAAGTATAGGTACTCTTCCCACTTAGACTGCTGATCCATCACATACATCCTGAGCATATCCTCTAAAATATGATTCAATATCTCGGTCTATCCATCGTATCGGGTGATATGCTCTGTGCTGAAGTTGATCCTCATCCCAAGGGCATACTGCAGAAATGTGGTGCGATGTCGCAAATGATCTTCCATGGAATCCCATGCAACATGACAATCTCATCCAAATATACTCATGCCACTACTCTAGCTGTATAAGTGGTCTTCACCAGAGAAAAGTGAGCCATTTTTGTCAATTTATCAACTGTGACCATGATGGCGTCATGGTGATATCTCGACTTAGGTAGCCAAACAATGAAATCCATGGAAATGGTGTCCCACTTCCACTCAAATTCATAACACGAGGATAAATAAGACCTCGATGGATGTTGATGCTCGGCTTTAACCCTTGGGAACTATAAACATCATGACACAAAATAGGCCACGTCTCGGACGAAGTCCTCTCTAATGATACAACTATCGTAAAGTGGCATACATCTTCTTCACCCTGGGATGGGCTGAATAGGGTGCATAATGTGCCTCTACCAGATGTCTGCCTCAAGCCTCCATCTTTGGGAAAATATATCCTACCTCTGTGCCTGAGAAGACCATCTACCTCTAAGGAAAAACCATCAAAATTCCCCTCAAGGGGTCTTTGAGACTCGATCTCTACTCATCTTGCGCAATGTAGAAGATGTCGAAAGGAAGCTGTTGAAGAATCCTACTCTACAAATATGCTTCTTGTAGTGGCCATATAGCCACATCTCTCTATCTGCTAAGATAGTCTACTACCACATTCTCCTTCCCTTTCACATGCTCTATCTCCATGTCATACCCACAAAGAAAATCCATCCAATGCCATTGATGAGTGTTGATATTGGGATGCAGAAGAGGTGGCAAAGACTCCAATGATCTATCCTGAGTGTGAATCTCCATCCAAGAAGAAAATGTCTCCACCTAACCAAAGCATGCACAACTTTCACAAGCTCAAGATCATGGGTAGGATAATTAAGCTCGTGATCCTTGAGTTTGCGAGACTCAAAAGCTACTACTCTGCCATCCTGCATCAACACACCTCCAAGTCCTACTAACGAAGCATCCGTGTAAACAAAGAACTCACCCTGTGGATCTAGCACTACAAGAATAGGTGCTTATAGTGAGACACTCCTTTAGTGTCCTAGAGGCCTAATCACATCTAACCAAAAAAACTTCTTCCCTTTCCTCTGAAGGGAAGTGATGGGGTGCGCAATCCGAGAGAAGTATTGAACAAATATCATGTAGTAACCTGCTAATCCCATGAAGTTGTGCACCTCGGTCACTATAGTGGGTTCTGGCCAATCCATAATGGCTCTAATCTTGGAAGGATTGAATGTGATACCTTCCCCAGAAATGTTATGGCCAAAATACAATACCTCTTGTCTAAAAGAAGGCACACTTCTCCAAGTTCCTGTAAAAATTTGCTACTCACGAAGACATTGAAGAACCTGTGAAGGTGCCCCTCATGCTCCTCATGTGTACGTGAGTATATAAAAATGTCATCTAGGAAGATGAGCACAAAGCGATCTAAGAAGGTCCTGAATACCCCATTCATCAAACTCATGAACATTGTGGGGGCATTAGTCAAACCAAAAGGCACCACTGTGAACTCATAGTGCCCATATCTTGTATGAAAAGTGGTCTTATGAATGTCCACCTTTGAAATCCTCAGCTGATGGTAGCCTAACTTAAGATCAATCTTAGAGAAAACTATGGCTCCCTTCATCTGATCAAACAAGTCATCAATGCGAGGAAGAGGATAATGATTCTTGATCATTACCTTGTTCAACTAGTGGTAATCAATACAAAACCGCAAGGATCCATCCTTATTCTTCAAAAAGATCACCGGTGCACCCCAAGGGGATACACTAGGACGGATAAGGCCCTTCTCCAAAAGGCCCTCAAGTTACAACTTGAGCTTACAGAGCTCTGGGGTGGTCATCCGATAAGGTTCTCGTGAGATAGGCTTTGCTCCAGGAACTAGGTCTATATGAAAATCAATCTCACATGGGGGTGGTAACCCTGGTAGCTCCCCTAGAAAGACATTAGAAAACTCTCTCAAGATGGGATGATCATCTAGCAATGGTCCACTAGACCCATCCTTTGATCATGTCACTGACTGTAACAACATACATCTGACAACCCCGTCGCACACACCGCTTAAGCTGCATAGCGGAGATGGTGCGAATGGAAATGGGTATCCTGACCCCGAGATCACCGACTCAACTCCTAAATCATCTACATAAGCTATAATATTATTATAACAATCCATCCTGGCCTTGTGTGTAGCTAACCAATCCATACCTAAAATGACTCCATACAAGCCCAAAGGAAGAATACGGAGATTTGAGGTAGTGGTGAAAGGTCCCAAATCTACAACACACTCCTTAACTAAGGAGTCCATAGAGATCTTGGCTCCAGAAGCCATCTTGACATCCCAACTAAGACCTTTCCTAACTACCACCAGCCTGCATCGCTCTACTAAAGATGGTGCAATGAAAGAATTAGAAGAACCAGAATCAAACAATACAGAGGTAGGAATACCACCAATGCTACCTATGGTCTCAATGAATGTGCTCTAATGCTCTACCTAGTGGTTCTCAACTACTGCATAAATCCTGTGGCTGCGTCCCATGTCACCAACATTCAGCTCTGAGATCGGTGCCTTACCCTTTTTAGGGTTCTAAGGGAAATCTCTCCAAAAATGTCCCACAACTCCACATCCAAAGCAACCACCTAATCCTCTCCAAGGATTAGCACCTCTAGTAGGTGCTCTGGAAGATTGTGGTATGGATCTTAATGATCCAACTATGATTTGATGAGATCTCTGCTGGCGAGCTCCCACTGATTGAGCTCTAGGTCCACCCTGTGTCCTGATGGGACCCCTAGGAGGAGGCCCCATACTCCGACCTCTTTGTGCATCAACTCTCTGTGGAGGTCTATGTGAGGTGGGAAAGACTGCTATTGTTATGGCCTAAATGATGACTATGTTGTACCATGGCCACCATGAGGAAGAGGTACTGACCCCCTCGATTTATTGTCCCTGCATCACTTGAATGCGGGTTCGAGACTCGGTCTCTAGCCTCTTTGGTCTTTCCCCTGAGTCTCCTCTACAATATAGGCATTATTGATGGCCTCTACTAATGTCTGCAGATAGTGGATCCATAGTACACCTCCAATATCTAAATTTAGGCCCCGGATGAACCTGCGAATCTGCACTTGCTCATCCTACATATACTCTACATACTGGAGTAGATCCATAAATCTACTCTCACACTCTGATACCGAAAGAGAATCCTATCAGAGGTCATGGAACTCATCAATCCTCTGCTGTATGAACCTCCGTGATAAATACCTACTCTTGAATCTCTCCTTAAATAGCTCCCAGGTCACTATCTCTAAATCTACATGGAGCTTCTGCTCCTCTATCCTCCACCACACTCCTGCTCCATCCCTCAGTAGATGGATCACAACACGAGCTTTCATGTTCTTAGAATAAGGAAAAATCTTGAAGAAACACTCAAGATCACTAGCTAGAGCCTCTACCGAAATCCACCTATATCACATTAGTAATGTGAGGGCCGAAGCTTAGGATCTCCCGATGTGATATTTTGCTCTAGTCTATCGGCCTCTAGGTCTCTCAACACGCTCATTCCTAAGCCTAGGGCTCCAGAGACCTCTCTATATGCTCGGAACTCGTCACCCCGCCTCTTAGGTGGTGACTCTGCTCTGGCTAACTCGCATGGGATTTTTCTCCTCTATGCTCCTTTTGAGTTGAGGAGATACGACCCTTAAAAGAAGAAGCTCTGTCATGACTAGCTACTGTCCTCCACCTAATCCTCAGTGTAGAGTGACATTGACATCCTAAAGGGTATGTAGAATCTAAGGTAGAATGGCTGCCACACCCTGATGTGGTGGTGGTGGTGGTGAGTTGGAATCTCTGTGAAGGTTCCTCTCACTCTGTTTGATCCTCCTGCATAGACCAAAGTGAGAGTTAGTTCATTTTGCTATGTTTATACAACTTCCATGTTTACTAAACATACAAATTATTGCTAAGTTGTTTTCTAGATTTACAAGTGTACTAGGTTTAAGTTTTCATGTCTCAAGTTTTCTAGTGTGCCTAATGGTCCAAGCCTTTGAACCATTACTCTAATACCAAACTGTAGTGCCCGTTTAAACAACCACTTGAGACCCAAGAAACAACCTAGGGTTAGCTAGAAAAATTATGGGATTTTTTTTTTGATTTGAAGTAACCACCATTGGTTGCAATACATCGATTTTCACTAAGTGTTTTGGAACAAGACCAATGTATCTCTACAACATATGTTCCCTTCATTAACTACTAACAAGTTCATGTTGTATATATTTACCCCGGGTAAATATAGAAAACCCGACATCAAAGACATGTCGAGAGGGGTTGAAAAACCCGACATCAAAAATTGGGTCGGGAAGTGGGAAACATGGTGCGAAGCATGTCGGAGGGTTGAAAAACCCGACATCAAAGGGAATCGGGTTCACAAGGTGGAGAAACATGGCTCAGAGAAACATGGTGGAAAAACATGAAGAAGACATGTCGGGGGGTCTCCAAAACCCGCCAACAAAGAAAATGTGTCGTCGGGTCTCCAAAACCCGACGCAAAAGGAATCGGGTTTCGGTGGCGCAGGAACATGTCGGGGGGTCTCTAAAACCCGACATCAAAGAAATCAGGTTTCGGGTTTCGGGAAACATGAAACATGAAACATGCAGATCACAAAGGATGTCCCGATGCTTGAGGGTTCGCAAAACCCGAAAACACTTCCAAGGAAATCGGGTCTCGAGTCGGAAAACGCTTGGCGGGAAGCACGGGGTGAAAACATGTCGAGCAACCTTCCAAACCCGATGCAAATGCAGAGGAGAACCCCGAACCCGACAGGCAGAAGACCCTGACGCGGGAAATATTCAGATCACCATAACTTTTCACAGGGAGCTCGGATTCACACAAGGTTGGACTTTTCGGAAAGCTCTCATCCTCTACCCAACTACGACTGGATATATTTAATTGGGTGGGAAAAAGTTCTTAAAAATGCAAAAATATAGTTCGCCATGTTTTGAGTTGTTGGGGATCCCACCTACCGCCATTATGGGATGAATTAAGTGCAGTCTTGGAGGTAGTTGGGGGAGCTCCGAATTCTTCTCTTCTCCCTCATTTTTCTTGTATAAATGGCTGGGAGAGGCTCTAAAAAATGGTTGGGCATTTCTGCTTTGCACTCTCCCTTCTCTCCTGCTTGCAAGAGAATTTTGGAGCCTTCAAACCTCCCATATGGATTGTAATGCCATTTTTGCCTCTTGGCCACTGCAATGTATTGAATCGATCCTTGAGCAATATATGTATGTCTGTGATTGATTCTAAACCCTCTCATATATTCATTGCTGTCATTTTGGATCTCTCATTGCATTTTGGCTACCTGTGCATGATGTTGTATTGAATTTATGTGGTCTGTGTTTAATTTTGCAAAACGGGTGTCCAACATTCCTCGGTGCATCACCTCCGTAGTCTAGGTTTTATTTTATGCATTCTCTACCCTGTCTCCTTGGCAAGTTAGATTAGGTTTTTGGTAAACCCTCTGCATTTTATTCGTGCATCTGAATAGAGGAATAGGAGCTGGCCTTCATTATGGGAGAGCTTTTCCGATTTTGCAAGGTCCCACACTTGGGAAAAGCTCCATGTTGTGCAATCGCACCTGAGACTTTGGACCCATCGTGTTGCAGAGTCCAACATAGTGCTGCGTTTGAACCAACAAGTTCACAAGGTTCAAATTTTAGGGTTATACATTTTATTTAGGTTCAGGGAGTAATTTATCCCCAATACCCACTCTCTAACAAGCTACGAGTTCAACTAGATTTTTCTCATACTTAACGCTTCCAAAAGTTCCTAAACCTTCCCATTGGATAGGAAATTTTCTCACATTTTTGGTGATATAAAGAAGTCCTCCTAACTCCTTATATTTCTCAAGATATGGCCGGGCGGAGTTTTTAGGTCAAACTTTCCCCTAGGGGGACATGTGTCAAGAGGAGAGGAAGGCCTTTTAGCGGGTTGGCGGGTCGTGGGGCGGCTCAAGGAAAATTTCCCATTGTGGGCACAAAATCCATGTTTCGCCCGCGCCTCTGTGGGTCCCTGGTGGACATGTGTCATCATTTGATTTGGACGTAGGTAAAAAGGTGGTGGGGAAAAGTTTGAATTTTTCCCGAGTCAAAATCCCAAACTTCAAAAGGAAACATTTCTCCGTGTTCTCGGGTGAAGCCGGGTGGTGCCACGTGTCAACCCATGATTGGGTGCGGGTGACGAGGTGGTGGAGAAATCCAAGGATTGATCCAAAAAGGTTTCAAGCCCGAAAAGATCACATGAGCCCACATGTCTACAAAAATAAATTTTCTAAGCAAGGTGGGGTTGAGGGGCCGCAGAGTCAAAAGGAAAAGTTTTCCAAAAGAAGAATTAATAGTTAAGCTTTCAAAATTCTCACACATCCTGTTGAGCCACGTGTTAGCATGGGATTGGTCGCATGTTAGCTAAGATGCGGGAAAAATTTAATTTTTTTTTTCTGAGATCCAAAACTTACAAGGTTTAAGTTGAAAAGGGGTCCGCCCCTATGCCGTGCCATGTGTCAGCACATGATTGGCTACACAAGTGGCGGGGATGCAGGGAAAAGTGGGAAAATTTTCCTAAGGTAAAATTTTCAAAAAGATAAGTTTAAAATATTGGTCCGCCCTCCGATGTGCCATGTGGTAGCACGTGATTGGTTGTAGGATGGCGGGGCCATAGAATTTTTGTGGAAATTTTTCCAAAGTCAAAATTAAAGTTAATAGTTAGATTTATTTTAATTTTTGAATGCCAAATTGAAGTAAAATTTCAAATGGCCATAACTTGAGCTAGAAAGCTTAGTTTTGGGAAAACGAGGACTTTTCGGAAACCTCTTGATGCCCTCTATGAAAAAAAAACATAAAATTTACTTTCTTATGAAGTTGAGAGGGTAAATTTTATAAAAAATGATCTGAAGGATTTTAATTAACAAAGCTGGAAATTTTCAACTTTTCAATTTGATTAAATTCGACTTCCTCCTTCACTCAACATGTCAAACAAACATGGAGTATTGATCTAGGGAGGGTTTAAAGTGTTTTTAGAAAGTTAATTTTTTAATTGATTTAAAAATATTATTTTTCCAACAAATGATAGAAAAACGACTATTAGAGGGATTGTATTCGATTTAGCCATGGTTAAGTTGTTTTCTTAAGTTTTCTTTCTAAATTTGGGTTCATTTGTGGACCAACATACTAAATTTTAACATCTCCAAATCAATAAAAGAGTGTGCAGGTCTGAAATGTAGATTTTTATTAAAATTTACCATTTTTAAGAGTCACAATGTCAGTGATCACATTTTTAAAGGATCTATTTACCGATATCATCATTTAAATGTAACAACTTATTTCTAATATAGTATAATACATTCATTTGATTCTAACAATTCATTCCCAAGTCAAAATTACAAATTCTGATTTCAATTTTAATATAATTCCAAGGATGTACAAAAACAATATACTTCCTTCCTACGTATTCTTCTTTTCAATCAGAGATTTTAATTTACAATAGCAATTCAATTCCAATACAGCCATGTAAGTTTGAGAAAGTGAAGCATTCCTTTATTTATTTCCAATAACAACTTTACAACTTATTATTTTTTCATTTGATTTCCAAATGCAAAATGCAATGCATGTAACATCCTTTCACACTTCCTTTCAAAACAGAGAGTAGCATATAACTTCTTTACATTTCACATTCCAATTTCAATCTTCCATTACAAATACAAAAATATTCACATTACAAATTGCTATACAATTCATCCACTCCAAAGTGGGAAGGATTACAATGAACTTGCTCACAAGGAGGGACTATCAAAACTAGATATTCCTCTTGCTAAAAAACAACAACATGCTAGTTTCTTCATCTTTTCATCTTGATCACAACAAGGAGGGGAAAGGCAATTCTCTCCACCCAACCAAGACATCAATGAGAAGGAGAATCCTTCCTCATTGGCCCCGAGCTGCAACCATATTGAAATAAGAGATGCAATACAACACATGGCAACAAAGGCTTCCAAAAAAAACAACAGTATTTTCACTTTCAAAACACATTTCAAGAAGAATGTAGTTTAAAACTACATTAAACAAGTGCTAAAAACTAAGGCTTCATCAAGCAAGCCAACAAGAGCAAGGAAATATGGGAAAACTACTTATGCCTCCCGATTTGGAATTAGGCATCCACTTATAATCATACCGCCAATATGACATATCATATCCCATAAACCTTATGCCCCCAACCCCTCCTTATGCCCCCAAAGTTTCTCCCTTATGCCCCCCCAAGAGTAAGAAATGCAAGCTATTTCTTTTCCATGGTGGATCCCAATCCCAAACTCCCTCCACAATAAAATTGATGCCATTGGCATTCCCTTATGCCCCCATTTGAAATCCCCATAGCCTTCTCCTACACCATGTCCTAAGTAGTCTACCCAACCAGCCAACACACACATAACAACATTCACCATTTTAAACATGCATGAAAGAGAAGAAACATTTTCAAAAGGCTCAAGTTCCTACCTCTCCATAATGGAGTTTGTTCCAAGATCAACAAGCTTCCCAATGCCAAAATTCAGTCCAAAATCAACAACACACCAGCATGCAAATGAATCCAAACTCCTTTCACAAGCAAGGCTCCAAAACAACAAGAAAAATTCACCCCAAGAGGAATAAGCAAAGTTTCAACAACCACAAACAAGCAAGGAGTTCGAATTTTAAAGGAGAGGGAAGAGAAGGGGATGATGTGGATCCATGTGGGATGCCACATCACTCTTCCTCAACCCCAAAAAAAAAAAAAATATCATTCACTTAAACATAATAAATAAAATGACAAATTAACTTACACACTCCAAAATAACCCATACCCCAAAAGGACTGAATTTAAAACATGTAAGAGAAGTGCAATTAAAACCTACAATTAGTCATTTCAAAATGCATTAAAAAGGCCTAAATTTAACCTCCAAACCATAGGTATGGTTGGTGAATAATTTTAAGAGGTGTGGGACAAGTCTAACTTGTCCCACAAGCTTCCAAATATAGCCCCAAGGACAAATTTTGATTTCCCAAGAGGATGAAGTGTTTCACACTCCAAATCTATCTTACATATTTCTTACACATTCTTACAACCTTTCTTACACACTCTTAAAATATTACCTTTAAGAGCAATAACTTTATTTATTACATTCCTATGACATATTGATTTATTTATTTTAACACATGATTATTCACAACATTAACACAACATATAATAACTAATGAAAGGGGTAACACATCACAAAATAAACACATGCAACATTAATAAAGAAACCACATTAATGAATTACACAAACCCATGGTCACATATAAAGGGAAATCCCCCACGGGATCCCTAACAAATACAACACACACACACACACAAAACACAGTTGCCATGGTGACCTTGTTGAATTCACCTAGAATTCCAATATGGTTAGTCTCCAGTCCCCGACATTGTTGTGATATTTTAACCTGTAAAATGTATATACCTCCATCGACCTTGTGGCCATATCAGAACATCCAAAATGATATAAACAACATCTCAAGATCATCTAAACATATGAATCACAACAACATCAAGAATTCAACATTATCATTTTCAGTTTAATTAATCAACTATATCATCATCACTTAATTCCCATGCTAGTTCTATTCACAATATCTAATATCACATTTCTGAACAATTATCCATCACATATCCATGTCAAACAATATACCATCATCCACATATAAAAATGTCTCTAATAATCATCATGCATAATAACTGAATCCAGATCAATAATAATCCATGATCTAACATCTATCCATCATACTAAATCAAAACATAATAGTGTCCATAATAAGATCAATAGTATCAAGATCAGTATCTAAAAATGTCAAAGGGAAGTGGGCACTACAAAACCAAATAAGAAAGAGATAGGCTTCAAAAACGGAGAAAATGGAAAAAGACAAATTTCAAAACAGAAGATGCTACTTAAGATATAGATGATGAAGAACTATTTTCCATGGTTGCTAGAAGAATGACAATTGGAACTAGTAAGTACAAGGGTAAAATTCCTTTCAAATGCTTTTCTTGTGGTAAAATAGGTCATTTTTCTGCTAAATGTCCTCATAGACATGATAAGAAAATAAATAATGATCATGAGAAGAAAAATTAGAAGTATGATAAAAGGAAGAAAAATTTCAAAAAGGGTGATTTCAAGAAGAATGGTAAGAATATTTTTCTTACCAAGGAAGAGGCCTATTCCTCTGAAGCAAGTAGTGATGTGCTTGGATCTGATTATGAGATTGACTTAGATCACAAAGATTTAGGTGATGAGGTTCTTTTCATGACAAAGGAAGCCATGAGATCCTCTAGTGGAGGTTCTACTTTGTGGGGTGATGTTACACCTGATTCTTGCAAGGAAAATGAAGGAGATGATGATGGTTTAAGGCTTGAGTTGGCATGTGTTCAATCAAAACCAAAATATGTTGAAAAGAAAAATAATAAATTAACTTCACAAGTTGAGGAGTATGAAAAAATATACAAGAACTTGAAGGGAAACATTGGGCTATTACTGAAAAGCTTGATGAAATAGTGAGAAAGCTAGAAATGAAAATGAGTAACATGAATCTTAGTCTACAATATAAGGAGGAAGAAGTGATCATCCTTAAGAAATAACTCTTAAATGCTATAAATAAGGTGAAATCATATCATAATTTTAAGAGAGTACCAAGGATCTTGATGATCTCTTGAGAAATAAGAAAGTTACTAGTGACAAAGCTGGTTTAGGCTTTAAATCTGAAGTCAAGGACAATAAGGTGAAGCAAAAATGCCTGGGTTTATGCAAAGAAGTAGGTGAACCAAGCACCAAGGAAGGAAATAAGGAGACCTACATCAAGGACAATGAGAAGACTAAGCCTATTAGGAAACCTAATGCCTCAAGGTATGAAAGATATTTTAATGGTTATTTCTATACATGTAATGGATTTTTCATAGGGCATAGGAGTGTAGAAGGCCTCCTAGAGATATTAGACCATGGAGATAAAGTATACGTTAACCTAATAAAATGTTGTATGCTACAAGTGCAATGAGGTAGGCCATGTTGCTAGTGCTTTCTTGAATAATACATCTAGTCATGCGTAATGATATCAAGAAGAAAGATTCGGTGAGTCTGTCACAACTATAACAGAGTTGGTCATGTTGCAAGGAACTTCTATCAAAGCTATTCAAGTCAAAATATAAGTTTTCAAAGCTCTAGAGTGAAAATAAGTGGTATTCAAAGACCTAGGATGCATAAAAATGGTCCAAGAAGGACATGTGAACCAAAAAGAGAATATGATACTTCAAATAAGAGTCGGTGATGATGAAAAAAGGTATAACTCAGAGGTTAGATCAGATGCAAGAAGGAGACAATGTTCTACAAGTGTCTAAGAGGGCTTGAGACCTCTTTAAGACCTTCTTTTAGGTCTTTATGGTGTTCATATACCTCTATTATGCTTCTTAGAGGTGTATTAGTTCATATGGATCATTGGAGTGAGGGGAGTTATATAAGTCAAATTGTATCTCCTCCATGATGATAAAGTATGTCCTTAAGTTTCATTGAGCATATTCTTTTGGCTCAATTTGTGCAGTTCTGTTGAGAAATGTTAAAGATCTTTGTCTTTTTGAAGTATAAGAATCTGTGCTTGAGTTTTGTGTTTGCATTTGTATGATGTACATTCATTCTAAGATGACTCAATATGTGCAAAGGTCATGTTTTAGTGTCTCTCAAGTGGTTAGTTGTGTCATGTTAATCATTCATACGATCTTCATTTGTCTGTGTTGGTGGTCAACACAGTTGTCTTATGTTTATGGTCTAGGTTGTCTCAAAGTTGATTGGTATGAGACAAAATGGTGTATTATGAGATGGTCTTGAGCTATAAATGCATGTATCATAAGTGTTTAAGATTATTGTATGTTTATGAAGCTATGAATGTGTCTTAGAAGTATGTTGAATGCGATCAAGTGTCTCAGAGGATTCATTTCCCTTAAGAAGTTTGTCTTGGTCATCATGAGTGGTCTAGCTTGCTCAATGAGTTGAGTGTATTTGAGTCTTATTTCAAGAATTTAAAAGGGATGTTTGGGCATTTTAAAGAAGGGTTAAAGTTGTGTTGAGTTATGATGAATTGGTTAGATCATTTTATCTATGTGAACTATGCAAGTGTTCTAGAACGTTGTCAAATGAAAAGTGAGATGGATCCAAGTATGAAAATAAGTATTCATACTTCTCAATCATGTCAAAAAGATCTCAGAAGTGTTAGAAATGTTATTTTAGTGTTTATGATCAAGGTTGGTCTCTTAATATCAAATTACATGCATTATAAAGGCTTCTTTACCTTGACTGGGTATCGAAAGTGCATTGTGAATGGTATGTAAGGAATGATGTATTTGAAGGATAAAATGATTGATTCTAGGGATAAAATTTTTACAGATCATCTAGAAAAGGGTTTCCTCAAGATTCAAGTGGTTTGAGACAATAAAATTGATTATATTCTTGGGAATCTCTGACAGAGTTCAAGTTGACAATGTTAAAGCTAAAGAGACCTAATTACCAAAAGGAGGTTGGTGCAATTTGGGAAATTTTCTTCAAGAACATGGTTCAAGAATTTTGATGGAAATAATATGAAAAAATGGGTGTCCATTTCAGGTATGATCTTCTTGTAACAGCGAATTCTCTGAAATTTATGAGTGATTCTCATTGTCACAAGGGCTAGTAGATAGTATGAGTGCTCATTGTTGATGAAAGTTGGTATAGTGTGATTATAGTTATTATAAGAGATTATAAGGCATGAACAAGTGAGTTTAATTTATGAATGGATGCTAGTTGATGATCTAAGGACAAATTTGTGATGAGTTTCTCTCTATACCCTCTTGGTGTATCAAAACTATATTTGTGCTTGAATGTTCTATCACAGACTTGTAGGTGACTTCTTTATATGTTTGAAGTCTTCCAAATTGATGTGTATGAGTGTAAATGAGATGGACATCATGTTCATGATTAGAGGACAAATTTGGACTCACAAAGTGAAAGTTTTTATAAGATACTCCAAGACTTGTGATAATGGAAAGGTGATGAATGCTACATGCATGTTTGGCTAATTTGCTTCATTATTGATGAAGAAGAAGAATTAATGAACATGAGTATGTAGTAGTGAAGATGTTATTAGGTTATTGAGTTGAGAAAGATAATCTCAAGTACATCTACATGGTTGTTTTTTGTCAAATGATGATCAAGGAAGGTAAGATTAGGTTCTTTATGGACTCGGGGATGAGTATCATGCATTTACATTTACGGAAAGAGAGTTAATTTACATTCTTTTGATGGGTCTAAGCTTTAAAGAGTTGATCTATGCAAGTGAAATAGTGGTATGATGCTTGATATTGTGTAAGAATATTGATCTCAGACTTGGAAAGTCTAGTGACACATTGGTTGATCCATATGGAAAATGGTGTACTACAAGTGCGGGTAGGTAGGGAAAAAGGCAAAGTGTATGGGCTCCCACAAGTGAAAAAAGGTTTGGAAATCTCATTCTTGGTAAGTTAAGTTGCTCCTAGCCTTGTTTAAATGATTTATAAGGAAATGGCACCTAATATGAAAAAATGTATGTTTTGTTGGATGAGAAGAGTCATTCTTGCTCCTAAATGCAACCTACTGATTTGTAGGTGTGCTTGCTTAGGCATAATGGATGTCTTATTTGAAGGTTTCATTTTGATATTTGTCTTCAAAAGTTGATTTTGATAAATGTGGTAGTGAAAAATCACTTTAATTGGTCTATTTATTCATATTGGGCCAAAATTATATGTCATGAGACCTTAGGAGGTCTAAAATTGTGCTACAATGGTGATGAATTGAATCGTATGGTATGCAATAAGCCGTTCATGACAGGGGAGTACATGAGTTAAATTATTGATGGGAATTTTGGTGATCTCAAGTACTAGAAAGGGAGTTTCTTGACTAGTTGAATCTTGTTTTGGAGGTAAGGTTGATGATTTGTTGGCTTTCACTGTGCAATGATATGAAAATTTGCTCTCTGGGTATAAGATGATGTGCATGGTCCATATTAGTTAGGGGAGCATCAATGATTGCTTCTAGATCGTGATATGGATATCTTAAGGTAGAAGAGGCATGTATTGAGTTTAATCTAAGATAAATGGTAAGGTATGGCTCATGATTGCATTATCTCAATCAAATATGAATGTTAAAGATTAAAATGGAGTCAGTAGGAAAAGCCAAATTGACCAAGTGAGTTTCTTGACAAGATAACAAGGTAAGTTACTTGAATTTGTGCTTTTTTACCAGAGATGGTGGTATTAAGTCTAGGGGGAGTGATGGAATGCTGATGCATAACTTGAATGATGTTCGAGAGTTCATCAAAGTTGGTCTTAAATGCACTGAAATGCTTATTTAGGGAAATCACTCCCAAAGGTTGAGAAATGACAAGAAGAGGAAGACCTAGAGTCAAATTTATGTCTTCTCAAGTTGAGTTTGGCCCATGAATAAAGTTACATAGGATATTATTATATTGTGCATCATTTTTGGCATGTTCATGGAGAGTTTTCTTTAGGAACAAGGCTACTACAGTGGACTAATGAAGGTAAAAACAAAGTTGGAGGTAAAAGAACAAGTTTTTGCATGCCTAGAGGTGAACGATGGTGTAATTAATACTAGAAATAGATATGATGATAATTTATTCATGTTTATTAGCAATATTAGATGATGTATGTACTTGTTTCTAGGGGGAGCATGGTGTGTTTATGTTTGAAAAGAGGCTAAAAACAAGTTTTGAGTGAAATTTCAAGATTTTGAGCTTGTTTAAGACCTTTGGTTGATGTTTCTAACCAAGAGGTGATCATATGAAGCTGATAAAGATGAATAACATGTAGGTACATGTATCCTTTGTCATTAATGTAAAAATGGGGAGAAGTTCAGGTGGTTTTCCATCAATGACAAAGGGGAGATTGTTGGCATGTTGTTGCATAGGTGTTTGTCATTGATGCAAAACCTCATTAATGAAAAAGTGGATGATGGAGTAGGGTCAGATGATTATTAGAGTGATGATGAAATGGATATTTAGGTATGTTCATGATTGCACAAGTTGATTTAGTGAGGATGGCTTGTTCTTGTAAACATATTTAGGTGACCTAGCTAGCCTAGGTGATGGAGCATGAATGTTAGAGCTTATTGGTGATATGAAAATCATGTAAGCATGACGGAGATAATGTTTTGAGAGTGTTTGGGCACTCACATGAGTTTTAGGATGCAGATACGAGGTTGGCGACCATGTTGCAGGTGCTCATTTAGACCAGGTATGACTGTTAGACAACATAAGAGTGATTTATGGAGCTATATGAGATCATGGATGAATGTATATAGTTGTATCATGATGTAACATGTATGTTAATATCATTTTAAGTGTTTTCAGGATGAGTTATAGTGTTCTTTCAGTTGACCCTAGTCTTTACAATGTAAAACCTTAAGGGATAGCTATGTAAATGAGATAGTATGGAAAGATTGAAAGATATTTGTGAATGGTGATGATTGGAGATACATTTATGGTGTGTCCTTGTGTTATGGAAAACATTTCAGATTTCCATGATATAAATTTCTCAAGATATGAGGTTTTTGGTGAAATAGGGTCAAGAACAATGCTATTTTCAACTCAAATTGGAACTTCTGATGCTCACCCTTAATTATTTTACTTATATGGGACCTTGTGGATTTTATATATTTTTATAAATTGAGTCTAAAATGTTTCAAAAAAATAATGATGTAATTTTATGGTCAGGTTTTTATGAACGAATGTTAAGAAGGTAAACAACTTGTTATGAGTTTGAAACCATAGCTTGAAAGTGGTTTGAGAGATTTTCTTCCTATGTGGACATTTTTGATTTATAGTGCCTGGATGATGATTGGAAAATTCAAATGAATCCTCCATATTTCTAGAAAGGTATGATAGAGGTTGTGGTGATGAGTGGACCCCACTCAAACATGTCAATTTCTAAAGAAGTTCAACTTGAGACAAGGTTGGCCAAAGGAGTTACAAAATAAATGAGCATTGTGTGATGTATGTAATTTTTTATTGATTTAAAAATAGGATTCAGGTCATGTTCATTTTGATATATGGTCAAGTAAGCTTCATTTAGGCTGACTATTCAAAGGGCAGTTTTGGGGTAGTCATAAGCAGTCTTTAGTAAAATGGACATTACAGGAGATACATAAGGAGTTACGAGTTGATTAGAGTTGTGTTGGAAATATAATTCAGAGATATTTTCCATGATATAAGGTTTGATTCATGAAAATGATATTTTATATAGTTTTAGGTCAATTTGTGGACAAAAGCGCATTTGTTGAAAGATTGAGTTGGTTAGTGCATGAAATGGGTTTGGTTATGATTTATATCAAATGTAATGTGATTAGGGATTAATTTTTCATCAAATGAATCAATTTAGATGCCTTGAAAGTGTCAAGAAGGGTGCAAACTAGTTGGATTTTGAAAAGTGCTTTTTGGGCAGCTTGGGTTGGTGAAGGCAAAAGTTGTCGTGGTTTGAACCAGTGGATGTTTCATGAGATCTAACTTGTTTAGGAGTGTTATAAATGTATTTAAATGTACATATAGTGGAAAATTTTCATATTTTAAGTGTTATTGTGTGATATTGAGGTCAAAAGGTGAAGACAAGGTGTTAGAAACAGTGTTTAGTGAAGGCAATGAGCCACTAGGCCCATTAAAAAAAATAATTTGATTGGTTCATGATAATTGCGACCATGTATGATGTTTAAATGTTATTTTAAACATGTGTGATTAATTTTAAATCATTACTAAAAATAATTTTGGGATTAGGATATTTTTGTCATTCCAATGCATGGGATTTGAGGATTTTTGGTGCATGGAAGAAGGGTTTTAGCAGTGAAACATATGGGTCACTTATAGCTATTATTAAAAGTATATGGGATTTTTGTATGATGTATTTGTCGTGAAAAATAAAGGTAAATATTTTTTTTTGAATTTGAATTAAGAAGGAGCTTATAAAAGCATTGTTTTGGGTGCTTTGTGAGCTAGTGGTGTGTGTGCAAGAAGTGCGACCTAGGTGTGAGAGTTTTACAGGTGTGTGAGAATGAATTGAGATCAGATAAAGTGTGTGAAATGTTTAATATTGATGGAAATCATGTGTGTAATGGTATGAAGCTTTGAGAAGTGAAGAAAGAGCTATTTTGTGAGAGATTGAAGACCTAGGGTTTGAACAAGGGATTGAAGAAGTGTGAGCTGAATTAGTGGCATCTATCAGTTGTGGCAGAAATATATCATAGATCATAACATAATAAGGTGGTTGAGTGGGTTCTTGATCATCTTGGGGGTTTTATCCTCCTTGTGGAGTTGGTGCTCCTTGTAGGGTTGTATCTCTACTAAACTAGGGGTTGGTGCTCCTTGTGGGGTTAGTGCCTCACTAAATTTGAAACATATCAATATAAAGATTGTGTTTTAGTGGGTTTTATTTCCCTTTAGGGTTTCCAACTTATATATTGTGTCTTGTGTTGATTATCTTGCTCATGGTTTATTGCTTATGTGATATTTGATTATGTGCACACATTAATGGATGGTTAAGTGAATTTGTGTTTTGAATAAGCATATGAAATATGATTTAATTTTTTTGTAAGGATTGATTCACCCCCTTCTAAGTACATTGTGATTTTAATAGAATGGAAACCCCTTTGTCTAGGAAGTTTAGTTTAAGATTTTTGCAACTAATCCTTGTAATTTTGGATTCAATAAAAATAATAATAGTTTGTAACTCCATTTATTTTTGTTATTTTTTGAATTTTTATTTTTAAAGAACACCAAAAAATGGGTTAGTAAAAATAATTGAACCCTTCAAATATATCTTTATCTAGAGATGACATTTAATGTTGAATGTTTTTTTATGTTGTAATATGTATTTTACAGTTTAATTTCATGTGAAAAGGTGTTTAATGAAGCCCTATATTTTAAAAGAACACAATACATTTTTATTTTTAACAAGAGCAAAAATGTTGCTAAGTACTACAGAAGTTAATATGAGAATGTACAAAGCTAGTAGTATCTTTGGAAAAGGTGAATCGATTGGGATGGATACCTATTGCTTACATTTAGTGAAGCGTGTTAATGTCTCGTGAGCAAACCCATGTCTTTGGTAAATTGTAATGATGGCATTCCTTGAGATGATGTCTCATTCAATCATTTTTTCAAACACTTTGTGTGCATACACTAAAAATATGCACTTGTCATGCATACATATAAGAGTATCCCATAGAAATTTTCATGTGAGAAACTTGAATTCCATGTCATGGATATGGGAGTGGATTTGCTAAACCTTTGAAGAAGATTTATTTTAAGTGTAGGCTAGTAATAGTCAAATATATTTGGAAGAGTTTACAGGGGGAGTTTGTGTAGTAAGGAAAATGTGTAACACTTCCTTCAACCAACTTCTCTACATAATGTTGTGAGATTGAGATTGAGGTTGGAAATGAATGAACTTGGCATTAACATTGTATGATTATGATTAAAGCATTGAAAATATGCATTGCTTTACAATATATTACCAAGGAAGCGGATTTTGAAGCATAAATCCTTTAAGAAAAAAATGATGTGATGTGAGCAACATCCAACAAGGAAGCTTCTCCTTTGGGAGTTTGAATGGTTTTGACTACTAAATGTTGGCTTTGATAGTCTTGAATACCCATGTTCTCTTACCTTATTTTTTAAAATCGTAATCGTTATTGTTTCTTGTAGAGTAAATAGTAGACTACTAAAGAAGTTATAATTGATCATTAGGCGTGCTTTAATTAATTTGTAGCAACCAAGGGTTGCATATATCAGAAACCAAGCCTAAGAAAAGATTAAAATAAACATTCTCACGACCCTTTATGTTGTGAAAAAAGTCCAAAAGAAAATAATGTGACCCAGATTAGTCGGGCATCCTCTAAAAATCAGGAAAGTTTTCGAAATTTATATACATAAGCATACCAAGATTAAATAATCAAGAAGAATAAAAAGAGGTCATTTAAGATCACATATGTACAAACTCCTACTTGGACCTTACTACTCATGGATATTATATAATGTAGCAGAGGTAATATTTAGGGATTGTGTTGGATACAATAAAACATGTACATCTCATACGAGTCCATGAAATCTAGATATAGTTTTCTTAATATCAAAGTTGTAATCACCGCTTAAAATTGGAATTCCCTTCCCTAGAAATATAAGAAAGTTTGGAATATCTCCTAATTTTTTTACACCATCCTTTGTAATCACACCGCTAAATTTGGATTCCCTAACAACACAAGAAACCTTGGAAAATATCCTAAAATTTCTAACACCGGCTTTAGTGTGTGAGATCACACCATATAACTAGTTTAAGGGACCTCAAATATTTATTCTTTTCAAAATTGAGCACTATTGAAGATAACGGGTTCTTAAATCCCCAATGTTTTGCAAGTGACATAGATCTTGAAATAAAACTAGAATAGTTGGAGTATGGTGATGGTGCAATGTGTTTTGATAAAGTTATTGTGTACTATCAAAAAATAAAACAAATAAAATCTAAATAAATTATAATAAATAAAGTGATATCATACTTTCCTTGAAAGTGTTCAAGGTTGGAATAACATCCAAATTTACAGGCCAATCAAATTGAAGATAAATGAATTTTTACAATTATTTTGTTAAAATTTGTGCAAGTTTATTAATGTGAGAAGTATATATTTATTTATGAAAAATAATAACAATCCTTAATTGATTAAAAAGTACAAATAATAATTTATAAATGTGAAGGTTATAGTATGTTGCCTTCGGTAGTACTAATAACAATGTACAAAATATAACTATAAATGTGCAAGTGAAGTGATATGAATAACATGTTCATGCCATTTTTATTTTACTAATCACTAATTATGAAATATAAAAATATAATTTTTTTGGGTGTATAAATTGATGTACCTAAGCATTAACACTTCAAGGTAGTAAGTTTTGTTAAGACTTTTTAGTTCATATAACAACAAAATCTTAAAGTCGTATCACATATATAATATTTAGACATCCATTCAAGATAAAGAATAAAATGTTAATGAATCATTCAACATTTAAGGTTTATCAATGGAAGTTGCACAACCTAATTTTGGTAGGAATGGTTGTCCAAAGAGATTATAACCCCAACCATGATGCACCAATCACTGAAAACTATAATAAAGGCTACATAAGAAGAAGAGTAGGTGTAATATAATTTATGGTAATACATGAAACATTGAACTTTGAAGAAGATACAATGATTACAATACAAGAAAAATAGTTGTCATCTTTGAATAAAAAATCAAACAAACCTTCAATGCACTTCTCAATGGTATTTTCATTTCAAACTTGCTTAGGCTATTTTGTCATTTTACTCTTGCTAATTATTTACCAATGAATGTGGGCTTATAGAAAATATCATTGACACATAAGCCATGTTTGTTCAAGTGTAATCAATACAACCTACATAGTTTTTTAATGAACTGAATATATTTTTTCCAAAAAAAAATGATGGCATGTTTTGATTAGACACAAAAAATAGTTACTTGTTATTGATTGATCTTTTGGATTTATTATTATTTTTGGATAAAACTCAATGTTTTGGAAATGCATCTAAATATAATCAAAATACTCAATTATTGTGAGGTGAAAAAGAAGGTTTGTAAGAAATAAAACTAGTCCATGTTCGACCATAATTGGTGTCTCCCTTTTGTGAATAGTTTTCATATATGCAACTCAAAGAAATCCCTTTTAAAAATGATTAAGTTAAACCATATATAACATGATATTTAAAAAATATATCTCAAATACAATGTTAAATACAACCACTCTCCAAAGTAACAAAATTTACATTTAATACTATAAAACAAAACTTATAAGAACAATCAATGCACAATTATAGTCTTGTAGGATATGAAATTATTTGAGGAGGTTAGAGGTTCAAATTTGTAATAGTTAAAACATTCTTGCATGAAGTGGGTGGATAGAGTGAGGATGAGATATAAAAGTATACAAATTAAGACCTAACAATTTTTTTTTATTGGTGGTAAAGATTAAAGAGGAGGCTAGAAATCTTCACATTTTATTTATGTTGAACTTATTATGTTGCATATGTTTTAGTTAAACAAGAATAAGGACCACAAAAACTATCAAATATAGAAAATCTATTAGAACTCTTCGACATGAAAAATTCATGATTGTTCATTTATTGGTGGTTGATAAGAGGAGTAGAAAAATCCAATACCCAACTATATTACCATAAAATGAATCTTCTAATCACATTGATTTAATTTTTACACACCATGGAAACTCAAGGTCTTTGTAGGGCACCTTTATGTTTCTCCATTCTCATCTCGTTGATGCACTAGACAAGATTGAGATTATTAAATAATTAGATGTTTCTTTCAAATCATTGGGTGAAATTGGTGAGCATAATAGGTATGTAACATCAATTTTTCATTGAGGAACTTTTTTGCATATATCAAACAATTTTTCAAAGTGTAGTGAAAAACTATGAATCTACATGTCAACATTTTTAGTTTCCAATAAAAAATAGGAGTGGAATTTTGGAGTCTAGATATAATTTTACAAAAGTTTCATCAAAATCAAACTTCTAATGAAAGGAATATTATAGGAATTATTTAATTTCAATAATCCATAAATTTCTCTCTTGCGATTTAGGATAAAATGGATTGTAACCAACCTTATAAAATATTGAAAAGAAGTAATATATTATCAAATTAAAAATAATTTCAAATGTATAAATTTTTTGGGAAGAAAAAAAGATTTCAGTTTAAGGAATCATATATTATCCATTTTAGACATGGAAATCATCACAAATTAAATCATGAAAAATGTAGAAAACAATGTATTATAAAACATCTAAACAAATCTAAGTATTAAGAGTTTGTTAAGAGAAAAATGGCATTCAACCAAATTGATGTTTATATCATTACAACTCTAATAAAAAAATGATTTGTAATAATTTTAATAACAACAATACGACAAGCTCAAAACACCCAATCTAAATCCAAGCAAGAGAAACTAACATTTTGGTAGTACCTTGTCTTCTCACGCAATAACTAAAACTCTACTCAACCCCAATAGGTCTCGTCTTTGAAGCAATGCATACACAACATAGATGGAGGAATTGAATGTAAAACTAATGGAAAACCTCCATATTTTTCCATTCAATACTAAGGAATCTGAAACAAAACCAATATGGTAAAGCTTGCAAATGGCATCTAAAAATTGTCTAACTACATGGTGACACGAACGAAAATTCACAAATTTCAACCAATCATAAATATGAAAATTCTTGCTTATAAATTCACAAGAGATGATTAAATCAACTTATGATTAGAAAAATCATTCCACAAATAGACAAAACAACAAGACAAAAAGCACATGGTTTTTTCTAGTTCTCAAGATGTAAACTTTGTTTTTGCATTTTATTTGTGATGTTTATCTTTCAATTTTGAATACATGCAATGTATTGATTGGTTGAGATAAAAAAAAAGTTTTTAATTAGTGAAAAATGAGCATCCTCCATTAGAAATAAATCTCTACTCAATAGAATTAAAGAAACAAATCTTTTAAAAATACCAATACCAAACTTTAGAAAAACTCATTAAATTATAAATTAACGTATTTTGATTGGTTATTCTAAAATAGAATAATTTTTTTGAAGAAAATATACCTATCTTCGGTAGGATGATAAAATTAATTTAATATTGCTTATAAATTTTGAAGATTACTTTTTAATTCTTAAGTGTACATATTTCCATAGAGTCTCACAACCCTTGTTTATATGTCTACACATTAATGTATTCTCTTGAGGATTATGTGCTTATGTATTCTCTTGAGGATAGATGGTGGAGGAGGTATTTGAGTTTTGGGGATTTCAAATGGGATGACCATCTTCCCTGGATTTCCCTATTGTATCCCCTTCAAATCCACTCACATTATGTGCACCTCATGCCTCATGTGAAATGTTGTGAAATGCTCTAAAAGCTATCACCATATGCTTGTAAGAATTTTAGAGGGAGAATGATCTAATGATCCCTCCTCCATTTCTAGCAACCCCTTGGCATGTGACTAGAAAATGCACCAAAATAATATTTATGTAACTGAAATTCTTAATCACCCTCGCCACCAAGGACAAAAATTGATGTCTCTCAATTTCCTAGACCCACACATAACATTCAACATACATGTGTAAGAAACAAATAATATAAATCATGATTTAATTAGATTTATCATTTTGTTATTTTATCATGCATTCTTAATTATTAATATAAATATGAAATTAACCGTATAAAACTAAAAGTACTTACGTATTTTCGCATATTAATTGTTCACCCAATTAACTGAGGCATTGTAGATTAATTCCTTAAGCATGTGAATCAAATAATTATTCTTTTTCCAATATAGATAAGAGAAATACATGAATATAAAAGTGATAATAAATTCCTTAATCATTGTTTTTACACCCTCAATATGTAACACTTCCCCCTTGTTTAGAGACCATAAAATACATATTTTTTTACATACAAAAATAAAAATGAAATTTATAATCAATCCCTAGACCAAGGATGGAAAATAATATTCATACTTCCTTGGGCTACTTAACATACATTCACGATAAGAGGCATATCATGCTAATATTAGATTACATTTGTTCAAAGTTCATTTTAACTTAAATAACAAAATAAGTATCTCATTCATAGGTATAGTGTGCCTCTATATGGAAACATGTGTACTAAGCGTTTGATCACCAAATGTAAATTTTGATAAATTCTTTTTAATCAAGAAACCATTAATTCATAAGGCATTACATTTATTTCAAGCAAGTGAATATGTATTTCTAATTCAATAACACCATGCATAGAAATCTACAATAGTTCGAGCATCCATTTTGTTAATCAATCTTACTTATATATTTTATAATCTATCTATTTTCACTATGCTAATTAATACAAATCATTCACATGGATTTTAGCCATCGAATTAATTTTTTTGCTAATACTTTACCAAAATAAATTCAAAAACCATAAATTTAAATTCGTTTTTCGATTATCACCTACTTATCCATTATCGTATATGATATAAGGTCTTCATCATTTTGACTAAAATGTCTTAATAAAATCAGGGTTTATATACACAATACCATCATAGGATATTTATTTTTTTATACAATATAAAAATCACCTTTCAAATTTACAAAGTTTACAACTCACTTTCTTTCGTTTTACATAAAACACAATAGAAATACATTGGTACATTTTTACCATTGAACACCATGACACAAGTTGTAGAGAATTGTTTTGTTGTCCAATCGAAGCAAGAGAAAGAACATCATCATATCAGTTTACCTCCAACCACAAGCCATACAAATCCCCACACACCTCTCAAATATTGGGAGTGGCCATACCCTTCACAAGAAGGAAGATGTGGTAATCAATGAGGAAAGAGAGAGTCTCATGTGTAAGTAGTTACGTGATCAACTGGTAAACATCAATGGGGTAGGAATAATATACATCCTAAAATAATATGCAAATGATTTTTGTTTTGTTCAAAATTCTATGGATAACAGTAGGTACCCACCTAATCCATCAAATTCTACAAGCATGAATAATCTAAAATGATAATTTAAGAGGGTAGCTTATATGTCAATCCACAACCTACCCTGTGTCCCCTCTAGCATTTTTCGTAATTAGTTCTATGCACTAGGTTATCTATCACCTTTTATACTATCACCCCCTAAGCTTATCACATCTATCAAATATACTGTCTCAATAGGAAATACTAACAAAAACATATGTAATGCTAAGGTATTATTTGAACTAACAAATTCTGTCACACTAGCCCTTCCAAATGTTCCATTCCACTCATCCAGGTAATGTTAATGTGTTTCTATTCTAGTTTGTTAATTTACTAAGAAAAAACCATGATTCAAACATAAGAAACCACTACCTCTTAGGTGTCCCATCATGTAGACAAAAATATATGCACTTGGGTACATTTCTAGGTCATATAGCATACTAATATATAAATGATTCCTAAGCAAGAAAAATAGTAATTGAAAATGTAATTTGGGCCTTTTACTTTGTCTCTTATACTTTTATTGACCTTACACACCCTACAACCCTATCGGTATTTGACTAATTTATCTTTTATGGCCTCGAGACACTAGCGCCAATTAGGACACTAGCACCCAAGAAATCATGTCCCTCATGGGTGCTCCCTGAACCTCTCTACCATTTTCTCACTCTTTTGGGTTTCTTTTACTTATTGGGAATCTTTTACATATTTGGGTCGGCATTCTAGTTGTCAATTATGAAATTCAAACAAGGGAATCATATACATACTAAGTTATTGTTGTCAAATCGGGGCCAAACACTAAGCATTATCTATTATCACCTAATCTTATATCCAAAGGCACATGATCATTAAAAAGAATCCATATATCACATCCATATAAGGGTCAAGGGCTGCACCACACTACATACAAAACATAGGAGGGGAAGTCTATTATATTCCATCTCACACATTCTATATATTTTATATATTCTAGATCTAGCCCTCTATAATTGTGCAACTTGCACAAAGGAATCCTAGGGAATCATTACACACACTTTCACATAGAGCTATATGGATTCGAAATGTAGTGAAATGCTTGGTACTAAGTTCAATCTTCGGTGATCATCTTTGTGTCGGTTTGACTCCACATTCTCCATCTTTATTTTAAGATTTTATGTGGTTTGTGGGCATGTGTAACTATATATCTAATTTGAAGGTTACAGGTGTGAAAAAAACATTGGAAAAAATCCAGAGTGAAAAAAGACCACCAACGGAGCTCTTCTTGTACAAATAAGATTAGAACACGAGCATCTTGGTGAAACTAGCACCTAGATCTAGTCACTAGCGCTCATGCACTCTTGTCCTCCCATAGGTGCTTCTATCCTACACATTTATAGGTCTCAAAACCTCCCATGATCCTTGATGATGTTACTTCTAGTGTGTTTCCACTATTCACCCACCGGATCATCTACTGATTGGGTAAAATCAGCTAAGTCATCTCTCTCTCTCTCTCTCTCTCTTTTACTTAGGGTTTTATATTATTCTTTTCTTGTTACTTGTCAATTTACTATATTTTATTACTTGTGCATCATACACTAAAATATTTACTCTAACATAAATATTTAATTCTATTAATATTAAATCATTTGGTGAACCCGACCGATCAAACCCTACCTTTTAAACATGCATCAAATTCTCTCTCCTTCTTCTGAATTCATGGACCAATCCTCTTACCCATCCTATGTACTAACTAAGGTTTTTGGCATGGATACCACTGATGCTGATTTTATATAAGTCTATACCCAACATCCTTCTTGTTTCAATACTCCTATGTTTGATCCAACTATTAATGTAGTTACCACTTTACACAATCGACCACCTCCAACTCCACCTATTTTTGTCCCTTCACCTATTATCTCTATAGCTCCTCCAACCACCTATAAAGGTTATGATATCATTGAGAAAGTAAATAATAAACCCTCCAAAATATTTCTTTATGATCTCTTATACAGTAGGCACTAGATTTTCGTCATACATTAGAAGTTGCCCTACACTCCATCCATATCAAAAGTGATAATTCCCAGTTGCCTTCACCCATCTTATTCATGTTGAACCTTGTTGCATTGGTTAGTGTTTTCATTTATGTCACATGGAATTAATGTCCCATGGGTATGAAATGGTGTTTTAAGGATGTGCAAGAGCTTTTAGGGTGATCATCAGGTCATGTATTGCAAGTCATAGTTGGAACTAGCCCATTTAAGCTTAGTTCTAGAGCCTAATGAGGTGTATGAGCTCAAAGCAGGCCATGATAAGCCTATGTAAGCATAGGAGGAGACTAGGAATTTTTTTAGAGCATTTATGAGAAACTATAGGGCATACTTTATCTCTTGGAGGCAAATTTGAGGTTTCGGTAGGTCTACCTTTAAGAACTAGTAATGGAGGTATAGAAAAATGAGATAAGTATTGAATTTAAAAAATTATTTATGATCAATATATCTATGGAACATGTAGATTGAGGTGTTGTAGTGCTCTAGGTCAAGTTTTATGAAAATTTGAAGATAATTGTTGAAGATATTCAAGTTTTACTAAAACCTGGTTAAGAAAAAAGGGCTAAAAAAACAACTTTGTCTTCTTAGCACTCAAGAAAAATTTAAAATCCTTATTTAGATAAATCATAACAATATTTTTTGAACACAACTCAAAGACACAACTTTTGGAAAAAACATGAGGTCAAATGGAGTAAGCATAAGAAAGTTCTCTTCATTTTTCTATCAGTGTTCAAATCCTCACCAAACCCTCTCCTTGAAGCGATATACAAGAAATGAATTTTTAGTCTCCAAATCACTTGGGAAAGTCATGAAAACCACTTAGGGATATAGAGAGGTCCTCCTAGTCTAGGTTGGTGATATTTTTGTTTCTCAAACATGATTGCTCTGACGGATTCTTACTGTTTTAAAGAAATTTGTCTTTACGGTCCTAATTTGAAGGCTCTAAGATGAATATATTTTTTTGGAAGATGGTATGTGATGTGTTATTAGTGTTCGTGAATAATTTTGGGCAAGTTCAGTTCATGTTTGGTGTGAAATCAATCAACCTTTCTCTCCTACCACTAAAAGGTCTCTTAAGCAAAACCAGTCATGGTGTTTGAAGGAGTTGAGTGTATAAGTCTATTGATGGGGTAAGAAATGGTGATGGATACTTGTTACGGGTTCAATGTGACTTGATGGAGTCCATATATTTCTCTTGTGAAAAGTTTTGAAGTCTAAGTTCTCTTGATCTACAACTAATCTATTTGCATAGTCAAGAAGAATGAGAAACATGGACATTGTTGTGGTTTTATCTTCACAACCAATTCTCACAAGTAGTTTGATATGGAGTATACATCTCTTGGAGGTATTAGTGGTAGTGGTTATTAATGTGAGTGAAGGTATGATGAAAACGAATCTTCAAGTTAATACTAGCTTTTGATGCCTTAAAAACCATCACACATAGTCTTAGAAATGCTTGTTTTCATGAGTATATTACTAGAAATGGTGGTTGCTTCAGTGTGGTAAGTTTCTTACGGAAAGTATATTCAAAAAAAGGTGTCTCAAATTCCATGGAAATAGGTTCTATCAATTACAATCCTTATTGCTTGAAAATTGGGCTTGGTTCTTGTGACAGTCTAGAAGGACAGTGAGAGTGGCCTTAATCATGAAGTTTTCCTATCAATACTTGTAAAAGAAGGCTTGAACCTATACTAGGAACCTCTGATGAAGTCACTCTTCAATTGCATTAACATAAAAATGAAGAATGAAGGGTTGAATGCATTCAAACAACTGACTAGGGTTTTGAGTCATGAAACCTTAACTGAGTTTATCTTGAAGATCATGCAAGGGTGAAATCTTAAATATGGAGTGAAGTAAACTATATGTATAGTGAGTTGAAAATCATCCTCATCATCCTTGAAATGTGACATTGTAGTCCTAAATGATATAAGTAAAATATGATTTTCCTCAAAATTGGAAGTGTAGACACTAAATCATGCACTTGGGTACATTTCTAGGTCCTAATCACATACTACTATTCATATGATTCATAAGTGAGAAAAATAATGATTGACATCTATCTTTATCTTTTTTATGTTTTTCTAGTTTCCTATTTGGTCTTGCACACCCACATCCCAACTCGATATTCATTGCTTTATTGAATCTAGACACTAGCACCCAACTAGGACGCCAATGCCTAGATGCCCTCATCCCCTATGGGTGCCCCTATATCTTTGTATCTTACTCACCTCTTTTGGGCCTCTTTTATCTTTTGGGAATATTGTTTTCTTATGGGTCAACATTTTAGTTTTCAATTACGAAATTCAAACAAGGGAATCATATAAATACAAAGCTATGTGACCATAATAAAGGACCAAGCTCTAAGCATCTACTATTACCACCTAAGGTTACATCTAAAGGCATTCTAAGAGCATCAAAGCATCCATCTAACACTCACTTAAGGGACAAGGGACTGCATTTTTGCATAAACACATAGGAGGGAAGTTCATTTTGACATCCACACATCTATCTACATTACTACATCTAGCTATTTCTCGCTATCAAGTGCATCTTACACAAGAACCACTTAGGGCATGATTCTTGCACTCACATAGAATAACTACATGGATTATGAAATGTAGTGCGATGCTCATCATAAGTTCACTCTATCGGTGATCATCGGGGTTAGTCCAACTTCCCATTTGCATCTTTTTCTTTTTAGTATTTGACGTGTTTTATGGTTTTAGAAGATATCACTTATTTTGCGGGTTACATGTGAATACACCGATCATCTAGTGGCACACAGTGACCAAAAAGAAGGTGAGTGAGTGACCATCTTATGGCACAAAAAGCATCAATTTCTAACCATTTTACCAAATCACGGGTTCCCAACAGAAGTCTCCAAGCACCAGATGCCTTGACCTAATCCAGTGCCCTAGTCTAGGAATATCTAGTAGTTACATAATTTTCGAGTGCAATTACAATAGTTGGCTCCTCCTATTCATCAATTTTCTAGTCCAACATGCTTTGAGATTTATTACAAAATCAACTAAGTATTATATTCCCTTTATTACACTTAGGGTTTCAGTTTTCATTAGCTTATTTCTTGTCTCGAGATATTTACTTTATTGTTCATTTACATGTGACTGAAATATTTAGGGTTTAAAAAATTCAATATTTGTTAAATCATTTGGTGAACCCATCACTCAAACCCAACCCTTTTTCTAGGTATTTTTCATCTTCCTATCATGGCTCAATCTTCGGTGCATTTACTCGAATCCCACCTTCAAGAGATTAATGATAATCTTATCGAACATCCCTAAGATCTAGATCTACTTTTATTTACTATGCGTGAGGAGGCCACCGATATTTCTAAGCTTAATGCTCCTACAACCATACCCAATTCTATGACTATTGCTATTCAAACCAATAATTCCACTCTTCCATCTACTTCTACTATTCTCGTATTTGTTCCTACTCCCACCAACCACTTCACTCAACCTATTGTTTTTCACATGCAACAAGTATATTTCACTGACACTCAATACCTAGCCTCTCTTTATCGAATCTCCAAGTTCAAGTCTATCAACTACATCGGGCTACTTCTCATGCATATCCATCTCTTGATTCCCCATTACTACTTCACACTCCTTTCGCACTCGTTATTTCAACATATCCACTTCCTCCAAATTTCATCACTCCCAAGCTTCCCACCTTCAATGGCCATGGTGACTCTCAAGAGAATCTCTAAGCATTTCATGTGGCATGTCTAGATTATGCGGATGATCATACTTTATTAGCAAAGCTATTTCCTAGAAGCCTATAAGATTATGCAATGTGTTGGTTCTATGATCTACCTATCCATTCAGGAACACCATTTACACATTTATCTGATTCTTTCCTCATGTATTTTTCAATCAATATCAGCTCTAAGATATCCTATGATAAACTTGTACAAATTAAACAAGGATCTAATGAGCATCTAGTAGACTATGTTTTACGATATAAGAACAACCTAGCTAGGATGACCAATGTACTCATGGAATCTAAATTGTAAGATCTATTTGTCCAAAGTCTCTTACCACCTCTACAAGAGAGTGTCATCTTTGAGACCTCTCCATCATTTGATCAGCTATGTCATACTCTTAAGCTACGCAAAAGAAAACTTTTATCTATGGGAAATCTTAAATATCATGATCAAGCTTCATCTTTGGTTCACTTTCAAAGAAAATCAACTTTCAAGCCATCTACTAAGCCCACTGAAGAAAAATCTACTACTAACATTATCTCTACTCCTAAAAATATTCAATGGAAATCTCCATAACATACATTCATGAAATTATGTTGTGCTCCATATATCCTATTGCCATACTTCTTGAGAGAAATATTATTACGCTTCCTCCTCCACTTAATCTAGATCCATCTCGACCTAAAGGACACAATTATAACAAAATTTTTAGATGTGAATATCATTAATGTGTCGGGAATTCTACTGATTTATGTTTCAAACTTTGATATATTAATATTATTCAATATCTCATCGATAATAATGCAATTGAGCTCCTCAAGCCTTCAAAATCTACGCCTATCAATGACTAATTAAGAAAATATTGAATAAATATATGCATAATTATAATGCAATGTAGAAGTAAATGAATAAATAATTAATTACAAAATAGACCCAAGGAAATTAAGTTTGAAAGTATAAAAACCTAGTTGCAAAGAAGGGATAGAATGACTTAGCTGATTCATAACCAAATCTGGACTATGCTAAAGTGATGACCTGATGAATAGAGAGGGATAAGTGTCACATAGAGCCTCAAACAAATGTGTGACTAGAAGATCTTCTTGGACCTGGGCACCTATAAAGGGTGCAGGGTACTTGTAAGTGCCCTAGACCTACTTTAGGCACATGTAACTACTAAATTATTCATAAAAAATCCTTCATAGGGTTGCAAGATGTTCACTATCCTTCACTCTTTATCACTAGTAGTTCACACAATGATCACCGATGCAACCTAGAATTCTCAGATAACACCTAGTCGCATTGGCACATCACTCAGCATAGGTTGAGCGCTCACCTGAAGCATGCCAAGGTGCCAGGTCCCTCTTTAGGGTTGTTGTAGTAGGACGGTAGCATGGTGAAATGATGAGGACATATAGTTAGGAACTAATCCATCATTACATAGTTATACCGAACCAGATCTATAAAGGCATGCATTTAAGTATAAATCATCAAGAAATCAATAACATACAATAATAACACATATAAGACACTTTGGTTTGGCAAAAATTCTTCATATATTAAACATGAAAACAATACAAAGGATTGATACATAATAGTCATGCGCGCATGGATCTGTTACAATTATCCAATCTCATGCACTCATGAATCTCTAACCCTTCAACATGGTCTATCAACTAGGTGATTCATCTAATAGATATAGGGTGGGAACTTTCCCTTCACTGCTAACCATGCCAAAAATAGGTCACATGCTAATAATAACCACGCGCTATTTACAATTATAGCCATACATGCAAGTATGCTATCTATAGATCACTTACAGTTAACTAGAGTGATGAATCTATTCTTGGATTACTTCCATGCAAGAGTGCTTCGATATGATCCATGAAATATAGACAAAGCGTGGCGTGTAAGTATTGGCATAACTTTATGCATCACGCACGCTAGCCTCTAAAAATAGACTTGATCTACAAAATTGAATAAGTCTTGAAAGTTTAACTCTGCACCTCCGCACGCGATGCCTTCCTATTCCTTCACGCCTTTGATCCCATCTTTTTTTCCACATGGACTCGTGTGTGAGTCTCAGTTAAGTGTTTTATCTAATCAACATTACCCCACACTAATCTCATTATCACCCCGATAATGGTGATGTCCACAACTGAGTAAAGAATAGTTGAAATATAGAATGTTGAATGAATCTTACACAAAGAATAGAAAAGAATTAAATAATCAAAGAATTATTCAAGGCTTCAAGCTCCTCCATTTATTTCTGAAGTATCATCTCTAGATACTCCTCCTTTATGTCTACTTCTAAGTTCTCCCACTCGTTAATGCCTTTTCTGCTTTCTCTGGAACATCCACAATGATAGATTCCATCTCATCCTGAGTTAGTTTTCCTTACTCATTCTAGATTACAAGAATTATGCTTGACATAGATGTATGCATTCCTTCCAAGACATCCATCTTCTAAGAAATGAGTTTTCCAAGTTCATCCACCCTCTCTTTATGCGGTGCTTGTGCCACAGCCAATGCCTTGCACTTCTATTTTACCATAGTTAGATGTTCATCATGGCCTAGTGTGTCATCCTTCATTTCCTTTTGCACCTCATTTTCTTACGCGTTGTTTTTACCCTTATTAGCACATCTGGAGCTGTGCATATCATTAAGGTATGATCAAATTTCTTTAGCTCCTCTCGGAGTGCTTGTAGTAGACCCTCATATGTAGCAATCTTCCTTGCTACTGCAACCTGTGCTTTTTCTACCTCTTCTGTTGGGTCCTTGGGTTGCTCTGGTATACGCACCTTTTCATCCTCCAATACTAATTTTATCATTGTCTTTACGTAGTGCATCACAGAAGGAAATTATTTTGGTACCTATGATTCCAAATGCGAGCATACCTTTAGTACATCATCTCCAATTTCCTCTGCCATACTAACAAAAGTCTCATATTTCCTTTTGCTCAGATCCCTCTCCTACACTAAATGCACTATTTCCACATTCTTCACTTTTAGCTCCTCTGTCAACACTTTAATTATAGCAGATTTGTCAATGTTTCTTCTAGCTACCTCAGCAGATACTTTCACCAAGGCATTGCTTACCTGCTCATCCATCATAACAGTTGGTTTAATTGTCATGTGTTGGGCTTCTGGTGCCTTCTTCAACCATCTAGATGCACATGATTCTTCACAGACATCAAAATCTAGTTCATCCATATGCGTATGCATCGACCATGAAAGTTGCTTTCATGTTCGTAATGTCACCTTATTCTCATCCATAAGTGCCCATCCGAATAAATATTTTTGTGTGATGGTGCTCTGGAACCGAGTGCAAACAATCTTCTCCTAGTCTTCTACATACCCCATTATTTGTACCCTTATGTCCTCACTTGTCCGATGGGACCTTGGCCCTTTTGGAATGGCGGCATCAAGGTTAGGAATATTGGCTGCATCCTCATCCTTGCCTTGTGTAGCTTCTGATTGCTCCCTTTCTTCCTCTCCGTTCAGTTTTCCCCCTCCTCATTCTGAGGCTCCTCTTCTGCCCTATGATGGATTGGAGATGGAAGCACTTTCTCCTCATACTCTTCCACTTCTTCATCTAGCTTGAGATTTCTTCTTCTCTTCTTCTCCTTAGGTTCCCTTACGGGTGAGAGTCACGGTGACTTCCTTGTCTGTTGGGATTCTCCTTACGACCTTGTGCACTTGAACACCTTTCTGAACCTTTGGTCACCCTACACTACCTCAGTATTTTCTTCTCCTTGTGAAGCTGTCATGTGCTCCTCCTCCTGTCCACCAGATGGTTGCTTCCTCCTATGCACCAAACCACCACTATCCTCATGCTCTTCATCCTCTTCCTCATCATCCTACTTGGGTTTAGAAGTCCTTGGTGCTAGAATTATTTCCATAGTATGCTTCCCCTTTGGTGGTCCTGGGAGTGTGAAATCATTCTCTACATACTTATTATTTTCCATCTTTGGTTTAAGTTGGAGATATATGAGCACAACCCCGATATCCCCAACAACAAGTGTTTCTGGTTTGATATTCAAAATCTTTGAGATAATACTCTCATTGTAAGAATTTGTCCCTAGATATCCATACTTCTTTCGCAAGGTGTGGTATTCATAATCCACCTTGTCTGCCTTAAATACTAACCTCCTTGTATCAGTGAACTGATGAACGAAAGATTGAAAATATTGTGTTATGAACGCATATGGTAGTTTGCACTGGGGCTCCATGATCCATCCACCATCGGAAAGCACGTAATACAAAAGTGCTAGTAAATAGAAAATTGAGCCTACTTCCCCAATACCGAGGGCAACTCCTTTGGTATGTGCCACTCCTCTTCAAAATCTATGTGGAGCCTATCATACCACATCTCCGCTCTCTCCTTTACCTCGTCTGTCATAGACCCCTTGCATAGATACTTGCTGAATCTTTCAGCTGGAGACTTGTTATTCATGGGGTATTCCCATATATTTTCTTTTGGGCCATCCGGTACTCCAATCTCCATGAATACTAAAGAAAGTAAGACAAAACCAAAACTTATCTTACTTCCTGTGCATGCTTCCGTACTTATTTGTTATTAATCGTAATAAAGCCGACAATGTTTTAAATAACACCTTTTGACATGCACTTTGCCACATGCAACCACATTGAGTTTACTTATGACCAACGATCTTGGTCATTCAATTTCATAACCAAGTGCACTACTGCTTTTACTACCGGAAAATCATGTAATTTGTCTATGTCCATTTCACGTGGCCCTTTCTGGTATCGCAGTGCTTTGTGTGTTTCCAATATGGCAACCTTGTCAGTTAGGTCATTTTTGATGTCCTCACCGTCACCTTTAAACTTGTTACCGTGGCAATTAAAATGGGTGTTAGTCTTACCCTTCACCCTGCAAAATAGAAGAAGTCCTCATGGACTCGGCTCATCAGCCACCTGTATAATGGTGCATATTTCCCAAAGTATGGGAGCTCATATAATTGGTAAACACCAATCCTTTTCAATAACTTCTCCCCTGCGTCATCATATATCGGCATCCCATCACCAGTTTGCCTATCCATTTGGGAGTTAAGTAAATCATCCAACTTCTTCTGATTGTCCTTGGTTCACTTATTTTTCTCTTTCATATGTGGGAATCCCATTCCTGGCCCACAATTACTTCTTTAGGGTACTACATCTCTAAAAAATTTCTCTCAGGAGTCATCTCTTCCTCCTCTTCCACTACTACCTTCTTCTTTCCTTTTTCTGCTGCTACTTCCTTCTTTGGAGCCATTCTTCCCTTTATGTTGTGTTTCTACACCTTCTTCTATAACTCTTTAATGGTTTACTTCAAACCCTAACCCGATTCAATCGTGCCCTAAATTTTAATCACAAAATCACGTGCCCTAGCTTTGCTATGTCAATCTACTTCATTCAAACCCTTCTCCTACAAAGGTTTGCCTTTCATGCCCGGTTTTCCCTCTTCGCACCTTGAATCACATACTCAACTCTTCACACTTAGCTCTTTTTGAATTCTCATAGTTGCAAGAGTAGAAATGAATTCACATCCTATCTTTATATAGATTTTCAATTTTTGATGCATTAATTGCTCAATTTTTTCATTTCCATGTGGTACATCTTCACACCACAACTATAACCTTCTAGCGTGCCTTCCTACCTTCTGGTCACAAAATTCTCTTCAGCGCATGCTCTAGCACCCGAGTACCTCATCACTACACCTTCTCCTGGTAGTTATCATGGCTATCGCTTACCTCACGTTATACTTTTCCTTCATTCATCTCCATCCTTGGTTACTTTTGAGAAGCAATCCTTTGTAAATCACCTTTAGTAGCTTACTTCCTCAACATCCATAGCATTATACCTTCCAATCTTCACAACATTATACCTGGGAGTCACCAACAATCCACCCCATACTAAAATTATGTGTAGTCCTCTATGCATCAACATGCTTCATATTGTAGTTAGCTTCATGTGTGCAAGCACACTTATTACACAAAAACAAGAACTAAATTGACAAAGCATAGTGACGATGAAAGAAACACATTAAGGAAATGCAGAAAGGGAAACCTAATCTATCTGGCAACATTGCCTTATTACAAACACCAAGAAGACTTATTTATAGTAGGGATTCAACCTAATCTCGTTAAAGGAACCGAGCAGCCATGTTCTGTCAATTAATTCTAACTGGAAAGCACCTGACTCAAGTATGTGAGTTATAACAAATGTACCCCAACCAATGCAGCTTGAGCTTCCCTGGACGACACAAAAACTTAGAGTCATACTGTATACCATTTATCTCGACTATAAGTTTCTTATCCCTGATATGCCTATCATGTCATGCTTTCTAGCGCGCTTTCTCCTATTTTTGACTCCATCGTGCTATGGCCCGGTGCTCATCCAGTTGAACCATGTTCTCAATCTGTTCTTCCAAATCTTTCTCATCAGCTAGACCTCCAGCACACGCAATGTGCAAAGAAGGTAACATAAATTCTATAGGAAGAACAACTGCGCCAAACACCAACTGAAAAGGTGTGGCTTTGTTCAATCTCTTATATGTTGTTTGGTAGGCCCAAAGAATAGCAGATACTTTTTCATCCCAATCTTTTCATCCCACATCACAAATCTTGGTCAATGTGTGGCTCAAAATCTTGTTAAAAGCCTCAAGTAGTTCCATTTTCCTGAGATTGATAAGGTGTAGTCTTGTGGTGGGCAACCATAAACTCATCTAATAGAATTCAGATTTTCTCATTTAAAAAATGGGTTCCCCTATCATTGGTTAAACTTAAAGGACAACCATACATGGTAAGAACATTTTCCCATAAAAACCACGGTGGTTGTAGCCACCTGCCGAGTCCTTTATAGGTGTTGCTTTTGCCCATCTCGTAAGATAATTTGTATAAGTAATGATATAGCATGATCTAGTCCTATGCATAGCTGGTGAAATAGGCCCTACAAAGTCTATCACCCATTTCTCAAAGGGTTTTGTACTTGTAATTGGTCGTAAAGGCATCTCATCCTTCGTCCTGGTCAACCTAGATGCTGAAAATGGTCACATGCCTTACAATACTCCTTACAATTCTTATACAACATTTGCCACCACAAACCAACAAGTAGGATCTTTTGCGCCGTAACATCACCTTCATAGTGACCACTTGCAATACCGCCATGGGATTCCTCCACTATATCATTTCATTCATGTTCTAATACACAATGGCGTAACACCTCATCTCTTCCTAACTTGTATAAGTCACCACTGATTAACATGAATGGTGCCACACGTATAGCAAGTTGCTTTTTCTCCAAGGACCTCATGCCTTCTAGTGCCATCCCCATCCTTAGGAAGACAACAATTTCCTCTAATTCCATTGGCGCACATTGTAACCTATACAACTATGCATCAGGCATGGTCTCTTCTATTGTTTGTGCTTCTTCACCTGATTGAACTCTAGACAAGTGATCTAGTCCATAATTACTTTTCCCTGGTTTTACCACAACTGTAAAGTCAAAATCTTGAAATAAGAGCATCCATCTACATATGCACCCCTGTAAGATGGGCTTGTTCACCAAATACTTCAATGTCATATGATCTGTATAAAACACAAAAGGTGTGGCCAATCAGATATTGTCGAAACTTGTGCAAGGCATATATCATGGACAAAGCCTCGCGCTCTGTAGTGGTATAATTCTATTCTACAGGGGTCAACTTCCTACTAGCAAAACAAATGGGATGATCAACTATACCTTCTCCAGGTTGAGCTAAGATAGCACCAATGGCCATGCCAGAGGCATCCACATGAACATGAAAAGGTTTATCCCATGAAGGAAAGTGCAAGATAGGCACGGTAGTAAGTTTCTTCTTCAGTATCTCAAATGCGCGCTACTGCGACTCCCCCCAATAGAATGTACCTTTCCCCTTGAGTAATTATTCCAAGGGTGTGGCAAATTTGGCATACCCTTTTATAAACTTCCTGTAATACCCTGTATGACCCAAAATCTGTGCACCTCACTCTGACTAGCGGGTGCTTTCAAGCCTAAAATGACTGCAACTTTAGCTGGATCGACCAATAACCCTTCCTTGCAGATTATGTGTCCTAAAAGTATGCCAAAGGGAGTAGCAAAGATGCACTTCTTGATATTCAATGAGATACTCAACTGTCTACATATTTCAAACATTAAGCATAGATTGTCACAATGATCCTTAATTAGCCCATAAACGGTCCAATCATCAAGATAGACCTACAAGAAGTTGTGAATAAAATCCTTGAATGCTTGCACCACTATCCTTGAGAATACAACATGTGCATTCTTTAATCCAAAGGGCATCACAGTATAGGAAAAGCTTCCCCATTTAGTAGTGAAGGTGGTATTTTATTGATATTCCAGGTAATCCTAACCTGATGATACCCTGAGAACCCATCTGTAAATGAATATATCTTGCACCCAGCCACTCCTAATATTTCCTCTATGAATGGCGTAGGGAAAGGATCTGTAACACATGCTGCATTCAACTCTCTATAATCAACACAAATTCGAATCCTACCATCCTTTTTGATACTTATTACCATAGGAATGACCCATTCTGACTCATCCAATGGTCGAATGATCCCATATTTCAACATCTTGTCAACTTCCTCCTTTACTTTCTCATGCAAATTGGGATTCATTTGATAAGGTCTCTTCTTAATAGGGCACGCACCTTCCTTAAGCTTTATATTCATTTCTATAAGTTATTTATGCATGCCTTTAAGTTATGGTATCCTCTTAGGAATAAGTCCTCATAGTCTCGAAGTAACTCTATGATCTTTGCCACTTTGACTTTGACAAGTAATTCCCAATTATCACTTCCTTAGGTTGAAACACGTGCCAATATTTACCTTTGTTGTCTTCATAGGTTCATGGTATGCATGCGTATCTACATCCACACCGTCTAACACTTCACGTGCTCCATGTGAATTATCAACTTCCAAGTGCTCAACTTCCCCTTGTATTTTTCTAGAGAAGCGCGTTCAAGTAGTATGGTATCATCTACTTCTTCCTCAAAAAGCGCCCTGTCTCTGTCTCACCAAATAATTCTGAATAATTTTTTCCACTTTCCCACTTTGTCTCCCATGGTTAAGCGCTTGATAAAAGCTTACAACCTTGTTCACTTTGGTGGTGTAGATGAGAAGAAGTCAAAAGTTTGGATCATCCTTGTAGTCAAATTCTGCCAATTTCTAGTGTCATGATGTAATTTAGCATATACATACCAAGCACGCGCGCAACCTTGTAGAGTAGAATAAAACCAATGCACCCAAAGTGAGGGCGGTAATGCTTCTTGTCCTGTTGTCTAGAGTCTCTCACACTGTTAGATATGATGCTGAACAGGTTGATCACCATGATAAGGGAAAATCTTTGTAGGTGCATTACTTCTTGAAAACCTGGTTGATAAGGCGGTCCCAATCTCTCCCCATTCCAAGAGATTATCCTTGTGAACCACCCACTAGTGCACTACTATCCCATGCAAAGTATATGACAACATATCTTGTCTTTTAATCTAGTCAGCCCAGTTTGCCTCCATGGCCTGCAAGAATCCAAATGATCTTTAGATCCAGTATATCAGGGTACTGAGCGACCTATACATTGGACATAGAAAAAACCCTTTTTGCAAGCAACCGTGTGCTTAACTTTTCACCCCACCAGTTCATAAGTACCATGAGCCCAATTATCACAAGCAATACTGGTAGTATCACTGATTGACTGAGAATCTTCCCAATGAAGGATTCCTTCCTTAGATGGATCATTGACCTCTGGGTCCCAAATAACGTGTATATAAATTCTATTCAAGTCCTCTTCACTCAAAGGTTCCACATATGGTATGGATTTCCCATCTGTTAATGGTATTATGACCCTTTCCTCCTTATTCTCAAAGTTGATATACCCCTTGTTAAACCTCAAATCAACATTGTTTGCATAACACCAAGGGCACCCAAGCAAAGTTGGGAAGCTATCTGCTTCCACAAGTGCTAACACTTCGAAGTCTCTTGTGAACTTGGCCCCTTGTATAGTGATAGATGCATCCTTCAAAACTCCTATGGGAGTAGCTTTTGTTCTGTTTGCCATGAACAATACATTAGATGATGGCTACAATGGAGGTCTCCCCATTTTTACCCATGCATCCAATGTAAGTACATTCACTTCTACACCTGTGTCAATCAAAATATTTCTCAACAACCAACCATCCACAACAACATTCAAAGTGATCTCCTTGTCATAATCAATGCTATCGGGGGGAGATTCACATGGAGTATTTGTCTTCTAGTCTCAGTTCCTACGCACGGAGTATTCCCCTTCAACCAATTTCCTAATAAAGGAATAATATTCTCTTGGCACAACATTCTACATACCTCTCTGATGTCATCAATATCAGATGGGGCCTTTTCTATATCCTTATGCTCCAACTTCCGAGACTACTCTTTCAAACACTGTATTTCACCTTGAAGGCTTCTAAGGACCTCCATAGTTTCTTGATAGACTTCTTTCTGATGAGTTGGATCTGGATACCTAGCATGTAAAACCTCCTCCCTAGTGATTGTCGGCTTCTATTGTAATACCTCTTTCACACGTGCCGCCTCAGCTCGTGTGGTTATCTTGATTATTATTGTCTCGGGTTCTAGTGTTAACTTGGGAATCCACTGATTCTCTACCATGCGCTGGATTCTAACCATCCCCTGCACCTTTGTTTTCATGCTTGTGTTGCTTCATCGAGATGTTCATACAAGTCCAAACACTCTTTATAACTATGCCCCTTTCCAAAACCTGAATAGGAAATATTCTATGGGCATTTGCACCTATAATGGTCAGGTGAGCCACATGTAGAGAAAGTTACTCAAGGAAATTCACCTCTCTCACTACCTCAGTCTCATCCTTCATATCTCGCCTTGATATCCCCGTCCTCTTCCATGACCTCCTTTAAATCTTTCGTCATTCTGTCATAGCACGCTTGATTATAATCCCTATCTTGATGCTCATTCTTTCCTTTAGAACTATCAGCCACACTCACCTATCGTACCCTAATATCAATGGCATCATGGATCTAGCCAATCAATCTACAATCTTTAGTATCATGGGTCATGGACCTACAAATTTTACAAAAAGAGGATACATTCTTCCTGATCGCACGTTGTAGTAGGGGGCAGTGACTAGCATCATGATTCAAATGGAAAATCTCACAGTCTAACAATAGTGAACATATAGATCTACAAGGGCAACTATCCTTGGTGTGGCCTTCCACTTCATAATTTGTACACCAGATTCCTGAGTGCATCTCATGAGTTGAGTTTGTTGATAATTTCTCTAATTGTTTCGCCATAGCTAGCTATCTGAGCCTCCAAGAATGGACTAACTCCAGTGTCAATACTCCCAACTACCTCAATGTGTAGAGCTACTTCCAATGCTTCGCATGGGTTGGTATAAGTCTTATGCGATAGTGCTCTTTAAAATGGAGTAATCAATCCCCTGACAAACCATTGTGCATGCTGACTTGCATGTATGTCATAGGAGAGTTTGGATAGAAGTGTTTTAAAACGGGCATCATACTCACGTACACTTTCAGTAGTGCCTTGCTTTATATCCTTAAGTGCACTTATACTCTTCTTCTCAAACTCTAGGATATGGAACTCTTTTAAGAAAGCATCTTTTAACATTTGTATAATCAATACAAGTTTGATTAGGATCAAACTTCTTATACCGGTTGTGTGCGTGCACTTGTAACGTAGTAGAAAATTGAATTGCCTTGCACTCAGAAGCCATGATACATTTTACGTGCCACAATATTTCACACAAATGAATATGTTCAATACCATCCTCGATACCTCTGTACTCTAGGAGATGAAGAGACATCTCCATATAAATGTTCTGGGGTTGCTGCGGGCCTTGACCACCCAACCCAGAACCTCCTTGGTTTCCTCTACCTCTAAAACCACCCGAACCACTAGAACTAGAACTGCCCATACCTCCCAATCCTCCTCCTGAAGTTGGAATAGGGCCCATAGATGCACTCCCTGTGTCTTGACAGTGGTACTATACTAGACCCCTATAGTTTGTGAAGTAGTCCTAGTTCCAGAGGTGAATCCCACACTTGGCGCACTCATATTCTGTGTAGATGATGAGCCTGAAAATGTACCCCCAAATAATAATGAAGTTTTCTATGTTACCATTGATGTACTTTTTTGTCGACTTGTTTATGCTCTTTCACTTACTAAATGAATTTTTTTACCTGTTGTACTAGATCTTTGGAAAACCAAGCGCAAGGGCTAGGTCAGGTGGTTGCTTTAGATGTGCACCCGTGGCTAGAGTCATATCTGTTGGCACACTTCCATGTGAGGCCAAAGAGGGTTCTCTGTCATGCTTTCCTAGATGGGGGAGTTCACGATACTCTAGCTCTTCTTCATCTTCATGAGCCTCAAATCCTTCATGAGAAATTTCTCTCCACAACGCCATCTGTTCTACAACTTCGCTTCTTGCATAATTCCCTCTCACATGCCTCATCATACTTCAACCACCTCTCTTCCCTCTATCGTGCTACCGCTAGGTCTACCATCTTTCACCAATCTTGTTCCTGCCCCTGCGCATGGATATTTTTAGCTTGCCATGGGCTTATCTTCCAAGTTCAACATTACCATCAGTATCTTGATTCCAACGAAATACCTTGCAAATATGTCCCTCTAGGATACCGTAGGAACTAGAACTCAACTACCTTCGGGCATGAATAATTCGAAATTGAATACTCCAGAATATAGCTGTTTAGAACACCGTGAAACCAGGTATCTACCACACGAGTCTAGATCAAGTCAGCATCATATAGTGTTTGAAATTCCTCCTGTGTCCAAAAAAGTGTGTGATACCTCCAATTCCACTTAGATGCATATGCAGTCAACCACTCATATAATTCTACTGGGAAAGATAGCAAAGAAGCTTTCATATAAACTGTCATACAAATTTTGCTCTACCCAAGTGCGTGCGTTAAATCCAGATCTAGTGCTAAACCTTTGTGTGTATTCTTCCTCCATATCATGAATCCATTCTTCAACGCTTGCCAAAGTTATCCGGTATGTCTTCATCGCGAACCATCCTGAAAACAACTGAAAAAGAGGTCCCGGCAATGGAACCAATGATGCAGCCTAGAATTCATAGATAACACCTAGTCACGTTGGCACATCACTCAAGCATAGGCTGACCACTCACTCGAAGCACACCAAGGAGCCAGGTCCCTCTTTAGGGTTTTTGTGGCGGGACGATAACATGGTGAAACGATGAGGACATATAGTTAGGACTAATCCATCATTACATAGTTATACCAAACCAGATCTATAAAGGCACGTGTTTAAGTATAAATCATCAAGAAATCAATAGCATACAATAATAACACATATAAGACACTTTGGTTTGGCCAACATTCTTCATATATTAAACATGACAACAATACAGAGGCTTGATACAATAATAGTCATGCGCACATGGATCTGTTACAATTATCAGATCTCATACACTCATGAATCTCTAACCCTTCAACACGGTCTATCAACTAGGTGATTCATCTAATATATATAGGGTGGGGAACTTTCCCTTCACCGCTGACTATGCCAAAAATAGGTTGCATGCTAATAATAGCCACGCGCCATTTACAATTATAGCCATACATGCAAGTATGCTATCTATAGATCACTTATAGTTAACTAGAGTGATGAATCTATTCTTGGATTACTTCCATGCAAGAGTGCTTTGATATGATCCTTGAAATATAGAAAAAGCGTTGCACACAAGTCTCAACATCACTTTGTGTGTCCCACACGCTAGCCTCTAAAAATAGACTTGATCTACAAAATCGGCTAAGTCTTAAAAGTTTGACTCTGCACCTCCATGCTCGACACCTTCCTATTCCTTCACGCCTTTGATCCCATCCTGTTTTTCCATGTAGACTATGTGTGTGAGTTTTGCTAAGTGTTTTATCTGATCAACAATCACCAATGTCACTAATAACTGCAATAAAATATTGACTGCAAAAACCTCAAGAGTGCATCAAATCCCAAAAAATAAAAGATTGCAAATGAGGAGTTAGACTATCCTCAGCTGTAAAATGAGTGAACTTATGGTGAGTGTTGCACTACATTTCAAACCCAATGTAGTTTTAGGTGTGTGTTTGTGCATGTGCGAATTGTGCCCTAGGTGGATCTTATGCATGTCACACTTGATATTGAGAAAATCGATAGATGTAAGAGATGTAAGTAGATGTGTGCATGGAATAGAATGAACTTCCCCTTCTATGAAGTATAAGAAGAATAATTCAGCCCCTTTCCCTTAAATGGATGCTTGAATGATCTTGAATAACCTTTGGATACAACCTCAAGTGGTGATAGCTAATACTTACTATTTGGTCCCTTATTATGATCACATAAATTTATATTTATATGATTCCCTTGCTTGAATTTTACAATTAACCCTAAAAGGTCGGCGACTAAAAATATAAGATTCTCAAATAGCTAGAAAGGACCCAAAAGATGTGAACAAAGTAAAAAGAGGTCAAGGGCACCCGAGGAGGGGACGAAGGTTCTGAAACTAACATCTTGGCTTAATCTTGGTGTCGGGATGATAAATGCCGAGGTGTGAAAAGATAGTCGATATATAAATAGTGTAAGACCAAAAGTGGCAATAGAAAGAAAGAAAATATGGCCAAAGACATGGATTAATTAGTACTTTTCTTACTTAGGAATCATATGAATATTAGTATGCAATCAAGACTAGATATATACCCAAAGTACGTGATTTTGTGTCTACATTTACCCCTAATTTATGTTGTTGACTGAATTCTTGATAACATAAAGTAGATAAGAGATGAGTACCTGATAACCATGTAGATTGATGGCAAAAGCATGCCAAAAGACAATGAAAAGTGTGGAGTGATAAAATGTGAAGTGTGGAAACTAGAGAGGAGAAAGTACAAAAAGTGATGATGAAAATGATCCTAAGGTGATTACATTTGTGTAGATTTCACCTTTATACATGTTGTTGATGTTGATGCTAATGTTATTGATGTTGTTATTGTGGTTGATGTTGATTACCGCTTCCCATAAGGACAAACCTACAAAAGAGAAGAATGAACAAGTAGTCAAATATGCATGTATATGATCAAAATGTGTAAAAAGTATGTAAAAATGTGAAAAAGTAACATGTGCACCTGATCCTTGATGAGAAAAGAGTGTAGAAAGGATCCCTTTGTGAGTTTTTGGGTGATCTCATGCCAAGAACTGGAAGAAGTGTAGGGATAAAAGTCTGGTGTCATCCTCCAAACTTTAACTTCTTCCTAAAATATGGAACACCACTATAGATGGTGTGTAAAAATCTGATCGGTTCAACCAATTCCGATTCAACGCAAAAGAATAAAATGTTGTATAGTGTGTATGTTGAGTGCTAAGGATTGTGTGCCCTATAAAATCCACTATGTGAAGTCTTTATAGATTGTGATGCACTAAATAATGCTACATAATTTCCCCCTGGTCATAGGCATCCAGGAAGGGTCAGGGGCACCCATGCACTCCTGTTATCAGAGTGTCCTGGGCACTCGTGTGGATTCTATACTAAGGACCCAAGTCGATTCCAGTATTGTTTGAGACTGATAAATATGTTGTCTTTGGTACTATTCTATGCTGAAATGTGTTTGTAGAATGTTTTATGGGGTGACTAATTCACCCAAATGATGCCCCCTCATTTGGGGTGCATGCGATGTCAGCGATGAGTATACTGCAACCCAAAGGAGGACTGACCATGATCCAAAAATGGATTAGAATAGCCCAATTCTATGCAATATTTATATCAGGTACTTTCTCTACGGGTTCTCAGCACCTTTATATCTTCACAAGATGGTTTAGTTAGGTTGGGGTGATCCAAACACTTCGAATGACACTTTGGGCCATATATGTTTTGTTTCATGATGGAGATATCATAAAAATCCAAATCTTATTGCATATTTGTGTTCCTCTCAAAAATCATGCAAGTTAAAAAAATGATACCAAATTTTGAGTTTGTAAGCAAAAGTTATGACCTCCGAAAGGTAGTGGACTTTGTATGATGACAGAACCACCCCCCAGTATAGGGTGATGGTTTTATAACCACCAGTCTACGTAAAGTGGCATTTTTGTAACTAATGGTATAAAAACATGGGAATATCAATAGTTGAAAATGTTTGGGCTTCCAAGTGGTTCATTTCATCTTTCCACTCCTCCTTTGGGTTGTACATCTATAAATTCGAGTCTTTAAAAGGTTTCAAACAAGTATTTTGAGTGCAATTCAAGTATGAGAAAAGTTGGAAGAGTGAATTCTTGCCTTGTTTGTTCATAGTGAAGAGTTCTTATTTGATTGGGAGTTTGAGAGCAAGTAGATACAATTAGGAGGAGTGTTTATCTTCCTTGAAGGCCAATTTGGCAGTAAGTTGTATCATTTTGGGATTACATAGTGAAGGGGAGCTAATTTTCTCACCCACTGGAGTTTTTCCCACCTTGGATTTTCTCCAGGATAAATATGGTCTCATACTTGTTTATTTCCTTTCAATTTGCAGTTTACTTGTGGTTATATTGCACAATAACTGGTTAATAAAGAACTCATGCATGTTTCATTCATATTCATGAGCATAGTGGTCTGTGAATTACTTAAGTTGGGTAGTTTATAGATCATACCACTTTGTGTTGAAAGCGTGCCCTATAGGGGAGGGAGTGTTCTTGGTGGAAACCAAGGCACACACAAACAAAGTGGCTTGGAAACAAGTGTTAATACAAACAAGACTAACACACATGTAAATGACATGATGTAAGCTAGAGAAAAGAATACAATGTGTAAGCTAACACACTAGAATAAAATGTAGACCATGAAATGTGGGTTGCGAAACATGGGAAATCACTCATGATGTCACAAGACAATGAAAGCCGAGATGGGAGAAAGCGAGACAATGTGCACGAGGACAAAGGGAAAAGCCTACAAACAATGGCATATAATGACAAGTAAATACCAACAATGTAACAAACAACCATGGTGGAAAATAGACCTATAAATTAAATTATGTGCATGAAGCACCCGTTAGCATGTTAAAGAGATAAAAATTAATGTGCTATGAAAAATGAAATAATAGCACACTTTGTAGTGTATGGAAGTGAACTCCCATAGGAGTCATTGTGGGATTGGAAATAAGTATTGCACCAAAAATCCATGTTGCGTGTGTGGATCTGTAGAATCTATGATCATAACTAGAAAAAAGTGAATGCGCATGTGTATATGATAAATATAATGACATACAAGATATCTATCTAGCATGTGTAATAAAGTGTACATGTAAAAGCATAAGAAATCAAGAGTAAATGTGTTTAAGATATGCAATATGATGTGAATGAGATGTAATAAAATGTAGAGTGAATGATAAGAGAAGTGTGCCACCCAGTGGATGTAAATTAATGATATGTGGTTCATTTATACATTCCCCCTCGTGATTGAGAATGAACTATAAAACAAGAGCTGGAATTGTGCTCTAGGAAGATGTGGTCATGAAAGTGTAAAGCGTAGAGAGTGTGTGAGTGAGTGTGTGTGTGAGTGAGGTTCATTTTAGATTATGACCCTTAAGATTCAAGTGTGAACAATGGAACTAGAGTGCATCATAGGGTAATGAGCGTAGCGTGTAGAAGTAGATGTAAGAAAGATGTATCATGAATGTGTAGAGTGAATAGTGCACATAGTATGTGATAGATGTTGTGAGAAAGAGGTGTAAATAATGCATGATGTGTGAAGAGTGTGATGTGTATTGTGTAGTGTAGTGTGTAGTGTGTGAGGTTCATATGTATAATATGCCCTCAATAGTCAAGTGTGAACCATAGCATGAGATTGCATCATTAGAAAATGATGATACTAATGTATCAAGATGTGTATGATGTATGTGAGAGATAGAATGTGAAATGAAGAGAATATAAGACATGTGTTGATGCAAGAAAATGGGGGAGAAAGAAATAATGTGATGCACCCTAAATGTGTAATAATGAATGTGATATACGATGAAAGTGAAATATGAGGTTCCACCACTTAATTCCTATGGAGATTAAGGCGTGTGACCATGTTTTAAGAGTGGTGGTATATGAGATAAACATTGTGCAGGTGAATGAAGCTTAAATGCATAGGAATGATGAGTATAATGTGGAGGTGATGTATATCTATGTGTAGTCAAACACGGAGGTGATGGACACCTATGTGTAGTAGATCAGGGAGGTGAGGGACACCTATGTGTAACAAACTATGGAGGTGATGGAAACCTATGTGTAACAAAACGTGGAGGTGATGGAAACCTATGTGTAGGAGAGCGAGGCGGTGATGTATACCGCTGTGAAGGAGTGGTGTGAGTAGTGGACCTAGAGTGGTGTGAGTATGAGACTATGTAGCACGAGCATGGATAGGTGAGCAAGGAGAATATTGTGCTTTAGTTTTGAGTGGATGCAAGGAACAAGATGCTCTAGCTAATGCAATAAAAACCTCAAGAGGAGGTTGTGACCATGTTGTAGATGATTAAATACCAATGATAGAAGTGACTTTCTTGTAATGAGTGAATTTCATACATAAATGGTTCACAGAGATGATAGTTTGAGTTGCGTGGAGCTAATGGAGACCTAAGATCATGTTACACCCTTTGAAAGATGGTGCCACAAGAAAAAACTCAAGTAGGGTGAGAGGACCAACAATGACCGGAAGTTTGATAACACCATATGATTTTGGAATTGGATATGAATTTTTTTATAGCGGATAGACTATAACAACTAGGAGTACACCAAAATGATTAAGCTATTGAATACATAGATGCCTAATTCTAATGTAATGTAACAATAAATGAATAAACAATTAATTATAGAATAGACCCAAGAAAATTAAGCTAGAAAGTATGAAACCCTAGATGTAAAGAAGGGATAGAATGAATAAGTTGATTCATAACCAAATCTAGATTGTGCTGAAGTGATGACTTGATGAACAAAAAGGGATAAGTATCACACAAATCCTTAGAAAAATATGTGACCGGAAGATTTGATTAGACTAGGGCACCTCGAAAGGGGGGCGGGGGCACACCAGGGAACCCTAAACCTGCTTTGGGTGCTTGTGATTGCTAAAATCCTCAGAAAACCTCCTTCATAGGGTCATAAGATGTTTTCTATCATTCACTCTTTTGTCACCAGTAGGTTGCACAATGATTACTTGATGTTGCTGATAACCTGCAATAAAAATATTGACTTGCAAAACCCTCAAGAGTACATCAAATACCAAAAAGAAAAGAATGTAAATTATGGTCCGAAATGTCCTCGGTTATCAAACAAGTGAACTTATTACGAGAATTGCACTACATTTCATACCCAATATAGTTCTAGGTGTGTGTGTGTGTGTGTGTGTGGAATTGTGCCTAAGGTGGCTCTTGTGTGTGTCACAGTTGATAATGAGAAAACAGCTAGATATAAGAGATGTAAGTAGATGTGTGCATGGAAAATAATGAAATTCCCCTCTTATAAAGTGTATGTAGAATAATGCAGTCCCTTTCCCTTAAATGGATGCTTGAATGCTCTTGAATATAATTTTGATGCAACCTTAGGTGGTGATAGCTAATACTTAGTGCTTGGTCCCTTATTATGATGACATAACCTTATATTTGTATGATTCCCTTGCTTGAATTTCATAATTAACCCTGAAAAGACCAACTAGCAAAAAGATAATATGCTCAAATGGATAGAAAGGACCCAAAACATGTGAACAAAGCTTAAAGAGGTCAAGGGCACCTAGAGGGGATGAGGGTGTCGACATTGGCATCTTGGTGGGTGCTAGAGTCCAGGATGATAAATATTGAGGTGTGAAAAGACACACTGAGCTAGAAAGAGTGTAAGACCAAAAGTGGCAATAAAAAGAGAGTAAAGATGGCCAAAGACATGGGTTAATTAGAACTTTTCTTACTTAGGAATCATATGAATAGTAATATGTAATCAAGACTAGATAGATACCCAAAGTGCGTGATTTTGTGTCTACAATGACAAAAAAATCTCAAAATTTTCAATGATCCATTACCTAAGCATGAAAAATAAGCGGCTAATTCTTCAACTAATCATACATATCACATTGTGCCTCCTCCTTCATCGGGGGCCCTTGATTTTCTAGCTGCGCATACTAAGACATTTCCACCATTCACCACATTCTCTCGATTATGATTTTCATCCTAGATGTTTTCTTCGATTTAGTACATATTAATGCTTTTATATGATCTTATGCTATCAATAATATTGTGATCAGCTCATTGTCTTATCTTTGTGTGTGTTCTATTGTGCTTCTTGTCACTATCAATTATCTAATCTCTAATATATCATATCTAATTCCCAATTCTTATGGTTTTATTAAGCTTCTAGTTATAGTTGGGAATCTCACCTTGCTTGTGCCATTCCTTGTGTTACCTCTAATCAAAGGTTGTGCTATAATCTTTGGTCTTCCTTGGATCTATGCCATTTAGGCTATCTTTTCCACAACTCATTTTTGTTTTAAGTTCATTCACGATAAGAAAGTTATCTTTATCCAAGGTGTTCCATCATCCAATCCATTACCTCATCCTCCTCTTAAGGTTTCCATTGCACTCGCTAGAGAATCTAGGTCCGTAGGACCTCTCAAATAAAAAGTGCAATATGATCCTAGATCTCCTATTTGCACATGACCTACTTGGTCTCATCGGTGCCTACTAGTCCGTCTTATCACTTAGGTCCACCACTCGGAAAAATTGTGGTCTCCTTCACATAGGTATAAATCACCTCCTCGGTCTCCTTCACATAGATGTACATCACCTCTATATTTTCCTTCACATAGATTCACATCACCTTCTCTATCTCCTTTACTTAGGCGTTCATCACCTCTTAGGTCTCATTCACCAATACATCATTTGTCTCATATATCACCGATCTTAGAGCATGGTAGCATGTCTTTATCTCTGCAAGCATCGGGTGGAGGACCCTTTCCGTTCACTTTTTTTAGATAGCTCATACATCATAATACAATTGGGAGCACCATGATTACTCCCCCTCTTAACATTATCAAGTGTCTCACATTTCTACTTTTATGCTCTGCACTTCACATCTAGTCTTCCTCATGCATCATACACACATTGATACACATAAATTGTATCGTCATTACCCTATGATGCACTCTTGTGCTAAGGTTCACAATTGACTGTTGAGGGCATACTACATCCATGAACCTCACATCATACACACAACACATTTCACACTCTGCAAATTTACTGAAACATCTCTCGACATCACATTATCACACATCACACTACCCTATAATGAAATCTAGTTCCACGGTTCATACTCGATTGCTGAGGGTCTAAATATGAAATGAAACTCACCACATTCACTCTCCATACTCTATACTCCATTGATCAATCTTTCTAGTGTACAATTCAAACCATTTCCGATTATGCACTCTTGTTCTATGGTTCATTCTTATTTATCGAGCGGTATTTTATAAATGAACCTCATCTCATACAATTTCATACACACTCCTATCATTCAATTTACATTACATTATGTTCTTATTCACATTATACTACATATCTTGGTTGTACATACTCTTTCTTGATTATACTAGTTACATGTACACTTTGTTTTCATGCTAGAAAAATACTTCGTATGTCATTATCTTTATCATATACACATACACATACACGTTCACTTGTTCTCTAGTTGTGAATGTAAAATTTCCACAGATCCTTACATGCAACATGGATGCTTGGCACTGTACCTCTTACCAGTCCCACCGAGGCTCCTGGGGGAATCTACTTTCATACACACTATAGGTACTATTGTTTCATTTTATACTACTTCCTATTATTACTAGCACACTAATCTATCAATATATACATGTCTTGACATACTTTTTATCTTTCTAACATGCTAATGGGTGTTTCATGTGTAAAATTTATCTTGTAGGAACTATTTGTTACCATGGTTGTCTAATACTTTTATTGCTATTATTTGTCATCGTTTTTCATTGTATGCCATTTTTGTGGTTTATGCCCTTTGTCTTGTGTGCACATTTTATGCTTTTGGCCTCTTTGGCCCTAATTCTCTTGTGACATTGTGAGTGATGTCCCATGTTTGAAACCTAATTTTCATGGTATACATTGTCTTCTTGCTTGCTAGATTACACTTTGTCTTTTATATGCATATTTGTCTTGTTTACACTAACACATGTTTCCAACCACTTTATTTGCATGTGCATTGGTTTCCACCATGCACATTCCCTCCTCCCTGAAGGGTATTCATTTTAGATTAGCATCCAGTCCTCTCCTTTGGCTGCATCCTCCCGGTGATATCACATGCACCCAAAACAAGGGGACATATATTGGGTGAATCAGTCACCCCATTTAGTAGTACACTGAGTCATAGTTCGGGCACAAGTATAGGAACAGAACATAGTTACAACACATGAATGACCTAGATTTTGACTTAGGTCCTTATTTTAGCACAGATGCCAACACCCAAATACAAACATGAGTGCTTGGGTACTCCTGACCTTTCTTGGGCACCTATGACTAGGGGAAGTTCCATTTGTTTTCTCAAATCAACATAATTTTCATGATTTCACAGAGCAATTTCACAATAAAGACATAGTTCTTTAGAAATCAAAATGCATGCTATCTCTATTTTCTTTTCTTTCTACTTGGATCTAAACTGGATTGAACTTGATCAAACTAGAACAAATAAGGATCACACCATCTGCAGTGGTGTATAAATTTCGGGAAGCAATCAGGGATGGAGAATAACACTAGACCTTTCTCCCCAACACTTATGCTGCCCTAGCGTGAGATTGCCTAAAAATCGTTCTTCTACAACATTTTAGGACACTTTCTATCCTTCTTACTCATCACAAATCAGGTGCACATGTTCCTTTTACTACTTTTTTGCATTTTTACATACTTTTTACATACTTGAATGAAAATTTTCACATATACACAAATTTCACTACTCTTTCACTCTTATTTTACAAATCCATCCTTAATACGTAAAAATAATTAGCCCCACATCAAACGAAAATGACAATAGGTACAAACATGACACAACTCATATGTTTCACCCCTAGGGTCACTTCCTCTTCCTTAGCTTCCATGCTTCATTTTTATCACTCCACGCTTTTTCTTATCTCCTCAACACGCTTTCTCCATCGATCTACATGGTTATTAGGTACACATCTCTTATTTACTTTATGTTATCAAGTATTCACTCAAAAATATAAAGTGGGGGTTTATGTAGACACTAAATCACACACTTGGGTACATTTATAGGTCCTAATCACATACTACTATTCATATGATTCTTAAGTGAGAAAACTAGTGATTGACATCTATATTTTGCCTCTTTTCTATCATTTTGGTTTCCTCTTTGGTCTTACACACCCCATAACTTGAGTTTAATATTCATTTCTTTATATTTATTTACTCTAGACACTAGCACCCATCCAGGATGCCAACGCCCGGGATCCCTTGTCCCCTCACGGGATCCCCCGACATCTTTGTATCTTACTCACCTCTTTTATCTTTTGGGAATCTTGTTTTCTTATGGGTCGGCCTTTTAGTTTTCAATTACAAAATTCAAACAAGGGAATCATATAAATACAAATTTATGTGACCATAATAAAGGACCAAGCTCTAAGAATCTACTATCACCACCTAAGGTTACATCTAAAGGAATTCTAAGAGCATCAAGACATCCATCTAGCACTCACTCAAGGGACAAGGGATTGCATTTTCTGCATACACACATAGGAGGGGAAGTTCATTTTGACATCCACACATCTATTTACATTGCTACATCTAGCTATTTCTTGCTATTAAGTGCATCTTGCACAAGAGCCACCTAGGGCATGATTCTTGCACACACGTACATGAACTACATGGAGTCTCAAATCTAGTGCACCACTTATTTGTAAGTTCACTCTATTAGGTGACCATTGGGGTCAGTTCGACTCCCCATTTGCATCTTTTTATTTTTAGGATTTGATGTGTTTTGGGGTTTTACAAGTCTACAAGCAAATATAACGATCATCCATCGATACATAGGCAACCAACATCGAAGGTGATCAACCATCTTGAGGCATAAGGCGAATAAGTTTTGACCATTTACATAGTCATGAGTGCCCAACAGAGGTCTCTAAAGTGCCAGGTGCCCCTGACCTAATTTAGGTGCCCCATTCCAGGACATATATGGTAGCTACAAATTTTTTTGAGTGTGGTTGTGATAGTTTTCTCCTCCTATTCATCAGTTTTCAAGTCCAACACACTTTAGGATTTATTGCAAAATCACACTGAATCTTTTATTCCCTTTATTACACTTAGGGTTTTAATTTTCATTAGCTTATTTCTTGTGTCAGATCTGTACTTTATTGTTTATTTACATGTGACTCTAAAATATCTAGGGTTTTACAAATTCAATATTTGTTAAATTAGGAAGTTGAAAATATGTGCATACTCGATACAATGCATGAATTAAGAAGAAATAGGGTAAGTGCACCAATCTGGGGGGGCCAAAAGGGGATCTTAAGTAGACATTTTTTCTTGAAAAATAAAAAATATTCAACTTGTATGAGTTATTTGAAATAGTTACACTCAAAATTGGAAGATGTTGTAAGAACATGAATCGTAGAATTTTGAGTCTAGTTTCTAAGCTACTAAATTTTATTGAAAACGATTAAGTTTAAGTGGGTCAAATAACTAAAATACCAACAAGTGCTCTTGTTTTTGTTAAAAAACATAATAGAGTGACTTTCATGCCCCCCACCATTTTTTGAGAACCATTTAGTATTTTTGAAAACCCCTGTCATAGAAAGATAGCTAAGAGTATCTAGTTTGGGTTCCATTTTTTAAAACATTTTTTCATAAATTTTAAATTTTGAAAAATAATGAGCTCGACCATGCGCCCCCTAATTACCTAAAAAAATGTCGAAAATTAGATTTTTTTTTTTTTAATATGTATAGAATTAGGCCTAGTTTGGGCTAGTATTTTTCAATTTCGATGAGCCAAAAAAAGATACATGATGAAAGATAGACATGTTTAAACTTCAAAAAATAGCTATAGAAAGGCATAGTTAGAAAATAAATAATATGAAACCTTCTATTAGTGAGAAAATTAAAAAATTATATTCTTAGAAAGAATAAATTCTGATCTACGTCATAGTCATATTATTATTAAATGGACCAATTGTTTTAATTTGATTTATTATGGTGGAAATGGTGTTTTAGCATTTTCCTACAAAAACATGCTATTTTACGTGTTTGTGCGGAGTCCATGCCTCAAGATTGGGCATCCAAATAGGATCCAAGCCTCGAGACATATGAGGGAAAAGGGGAAAAACATAACGCATAGACATTATGTTCTTCACATATATTATGGGCCCCCAATGTCCTTTTCACCTCTTTCACGATATTTCTGCTCTCTTTTTGTCTAGTCTATAAATTCTTGTGCATTCTTCACAAATTTCAAGTAGTTCATCTTGTCCCCTACCCCACTATATATATTTTTGCAATCATGGGTGAAAAAGATGATGTAAGAACAAGAATACATTTGAAAACAAGACACCAGAGAAATTGGAAGAGATGAGAATAAAGCAAGTGTAAAGGATGTAAAAACTTCGTGCAGGGAAAGGTACATCTGCTATATCAAATGTACCTAATGTTTTAGAAAATGAGGATGAAATACATAATGAAAATGTAAAGAATAATAATTTTACAATGAATATTGATATTTAATTGAATGATAATGTTGGTATGGATGAAGAAATTGATGTTAATCCAAATGTTGAACTTTACGAGAATCGATTGTTAAACCTTTACTTGAGAATCCAAATGTTGAACCTTTACGAGAATCTAAATGTTACTCCTAAAATTTGCATGGAAACATTGAATGAATAAAGTAACCTTATTAATGAATCTTCACCTCTAAGAACACCTCCTTCCATTTTGCGAAGAAAACCAATTCACTTAATTGAAATTGATGAAAATATTATAAAACCAATGCTTACAAAAATGTTTGAAAGAAATGCAAGAAGAAAAGGTAGGGTAATTTGGGATAATTACTTTGATAATTTAAATGACACATAAATATGTCAATTATTTGTTACATTGATGAAATTAATTAAGATGATACCTATAATGAAGACCACGGGGTTAAGAACATCTAATGTTACTTTGATCAAAATGCGTCAATTATGGAAATATAAATAAAGCACACCAAAGCTGTAGGTGTTAAAATACACACCAAAGATAGTAATTCTACATGGCATGCACTTACTAATTATATAGTAATTGATAAAACAATTAATCAATGCTTGATTAGAAAAAAAAGTAGAGCTTTGAAGCTAAATAGAAAAACACTAATGAAAGCAATAGAGAGACGCACAAGTTTTGAGTCAGTCAATAACACTGACTATTGGGCATTCTCTAGCAGACTCCCATGTAAAGACAAGCATACGTCTAATATTCTAAAATAATTACTTGTAAAGTATTGGAATGAGAACACAAGGGTGTCACCAAATAGAAGAGATACAGTAAAAAGAAGAATAGGTTCTCGTAATCATGAATCATGTGCAAAACATTTCTTAGATATGACTCAAACACAAATTTTCTCTAAGTTTAAGAATGAAAATCCACAAATTAACATTAGCCAAAGATTCTTTGAAATGAATAAACCCTTTTATGTGAAAATTAATCACTCACGTACCACTTGTTGTTGTAGGCATCATGTTGAATTTTCAATGCATTATGATGTTTTTTGTCAAATACGTTATTTTTGCATACTGACATCATGTTGTAGGAGTTTGGATTAAATTTCTCACCAAAATCTATAAGGGAGTTTATTCCTACAATACTTTGTGAAAAATCAACCGGGTAATTTTTTTTATAACAAAGCATGTTTGGATGGAACATGCTGACATTTGTGTGGCTTGTGAAAATTGAAAAGTTGTATCCATGAGGAGGTACAAATTACATAGGAAAATAATTAGTTGTTTTAGCAAATATAAATCAGTGACATATCAGTTAAAATATGGAAAATAATCTAAGAGGCGTGAACTTGTTATAGAACAATTACCTGTATCAGAATATATGGTTAAATTCAGAGAGGAAATTATTTATGAGTATGTAAGGCACACACATAGAGCTCGATGGTTGGATGAAAAATTCAAGTTAAGAAAGGAAAATTCCCATTTGATACTATTTTTTTAGTAGTTGAATTCACAGATAATTACACATTACAGACCACAAATGGAGGTTTAGTCTCAATACTATAACTTAGTGTAAGTTGTTATTTTTGTGCATATAACATTCATGCACTCTCCAAAAATCACTAAGAAAGATAAAAAAATATTAAGAGAGTATCATTTCTACATTAGTGATGATCGGACACATTCTACATAATATGTGTAAGGGTGTTTCAGGTGTTTTATGTGAATTTGAATAAGAGGATTTTTTTCAATCAACATTACATTTGGTCGGACAACTACACATCACAATTCAAGAATGCATGAATGTTTTATTGGATAAGAAGGATGCACAAAGAAACATGTGTACAACATATCTAGAGTTTTATTGAATTAGGACATGGGAAAGGAGGACATGATGGTGCAAGAGCATGTGTGAACAAATGACTTGTAAGAGAAGAGTTAAAGTTCAAGGATGGTGCTAAATTTATAGGTGTAAAAAACATTGTTGATTCGTGTGTCAAGAAAATAGCCCATGAATCTTAAGAGAGTTCAACGATTCATAGATATTTTTGGTTGATAGAGGAACAACATTTGACAAGCTATGAAGATTGTATGATAGTTGTAGGATTCAGTGATCAACACTCATTCTGTAGTTCAGATGCAAGTTCTTGGATTATTTATACGAGGTGCATGGCATGTTTTTGTATATCATGCATTTATTTTGCGTGGAATGAATGTGAGTCACAATAGTGGGTGGATGAATGGAATTTTAGACCTCTAATTCTAATCGACACATATCAAGTTACATGAGCATTACAACTTAAAGTGTTTTCAGATCATATGAAAACATCACTTGTTTTTGACCAAGTCTCTGATTTAGTGCAACAAGGTACATATGTATGTCATGTTTTAGATTTATAAATTATTAAATGATCAACTCTTAATGTATTTTAAATTTGACTTGAGTTTTACTTTGTGATGCGGGCACATTTTTGTAGTTATTATGACATAATTTAATGAAGAGGGAACATACTACTTTTTGTCTTGTTGTGTAGAGGGGAAAAATTTAATTTTCATAGTCATTGATGGTGAAGGCCTTGAGTATCCCATTGGGTCAATGATAGTCATTGGAACTTGGCTTCGATGATATACTATCAAAAAATCAAATACTTAGTTGTTTGAAGACTATGAAGTACATCGAAAGATACTTCACTATTCACATTTGGTTCTTATAACAAATATTCAATTGATCAAATATCGAGGTAGGCCATTAAACAAGAATTTGTGGAAGGTTCGTGAATCAGATCATGAAGCAATTCTTACTAGTATCAAGAGTAGAGTTGAACCTTGTGGTTCATTGGATTAAATTTGCAAAGGTATGTTATTCATGAATTTAATTTGAATATTTAAGTAATGATTTTGTTTAAATTCTATAGGATTTAAAATTCTAGTTAATTTCTTACTAGCGTGTTTATGTAGGTTAGTGGTACTAAAAAAATTCCACCTTCACGTGGTTGACACTGTTAGTAGAGAATTTATTATTCTCAAAGCCAAGTGAAGCTAAGGGAAATTAAATATTAGAAAGAAACAATAAACAAAAATTCTCATTTCACCACCTATATTGTAAAAATATCTTATTAAAATTCTCATTTCAAAACCTATATTGTATGAACCACCTATATTATTCACGTGGTTGACAATGGACAACCTTACACTAACTCAGACTAGACTATTCGATGCTTTTACAAACAATAGGACAATGAGAGGACTAAATTGAGATGGAGAAAATAGAGATGATATTTCGTAAAGGGTACCAATGTGGAGGCGTAGGATCTGATAGGACCTTTCTAGGTGCCACAGAGTTCGAGAAATCATCCAATGAACCTATAACATTTTTTGGTCTCATGGCTCTTAAGGGACTACACCCAGGCGAAGTAGCCCGGAAGCACTGGGAGTGTAGGGAACCAAAAAAAAACCTTCTCTAGCATTTACGAGGCCATATTGACATGTGTGCCTAGTTGGTTTGGTACCACTAGCTTCCATTTGTAAAATATTGCATCAGACAACCTTACATTGACTCAAACTGCACTATTTGATGATTTTGCAAACAATGGGACATCGAGAGGACTAAATTGAGATGGACAAAAATGAGACATAATTTTGTAGAGGGTATTGACGCAGAGGTGTATGATCAAATGAGACCTCTCCAGCCTACCACGGAGTCGAAAAAATCACTCGTCGAATTTATAACAATTTTTGTCTCAGGGATCTTAAGGGACTACACCAAGATGAAGTACCCCAGGAGAATCATCGAGAGTGTTGGCCTACAAAATCAATCCTCTTGTAGAATTTACCTAGCCACCTCGACTTGTTGGCACAGTTGGTTTGGTGCCATGAGCTTCTGTTTGAAAAATATAGCATCGAAAAACCTTACACTTACTCAAAGTACAATATTTTTCTTGTTGTAAACAATAGACAACGAGAAGAACTGAATGGAGATGGAGAAAATTGAGACAAAATTTTGTAGAGGATCCCAATGCAGAGGTGTAGGATTGGATGAGACCTCTCCAGGTGCCATGGAAACTGGGATATCACCCATCAAATTTATAGCCCTTTTTTGTCTCAACGCTCTTAAGGGACTATGCCTGGATGAAGTAGCATTGAAAGCACGAGAAAAGAAAATGAAAGGCGGAGAATTATATTTCATGGGTAATTAGTACTAAGAATCAACAAGACTAATATGGATTATAAATTCCTGTCAACGTAGTCATTGTACCTTGAAAATTAAAACTTTGGCTTTATTTACTTAGTAAAATAAGAACTTGTAACTTTGTACTACTCATGCCTAGAGCCATCATTAGATGCTTGCTTGTACAAAATAATCATAGCAGATGGGGAATGACTAAGAACACATAGAGGTTATAAATCACCTAGTAAATCTTTCTTGTTTAGTTATGAATGGGAGTCAGCTGGCCTATGGCTTAGTGACCTTCCATTCATTAATAATTCCTTCTATGATAAACCCATGGATGCTTTCAAAAGCACCTTCAAAAAGATAGGGGTAGTCATCAAGCCTAGTGAAGGGTGTGATGTGATTTCCAAAAACTTGAAATGCATATAGATTTAGAGGTCATAACATGAATTTACAAATATCTCTATCGTTATAAATGGAAGCCAAGTAATAGTGTCTCCCTGTATCCAAGGATCAAGGACTACTGGGGTCTGTGGTAGGATTGGACATTTAGGAATCATCGAGTGTCTGAATCAGAATGTCATTGCATCTAGAGAAACATTCTCAAACATTGGAGTAATGCATCTTGGAAAATAAAATTGAACCTCAAAAATCCTCTCAAATTGCCAGTCTAGGTCATGTTCTTGGTCCTGTTTCTATTTTTGTTTCTAGTTTTGGTTCTGGTTTTAGTTGTGGTCATCAAATATGGAAGTTTAGGAAAGGAATCCACACTTGAAGAATTATTCCCATTTAGATTGTTGGTAATGCCAATACAAGCATGGCAGTGCCTGTGGAATTCGGTTGGTGGAAGGTGGGGTTGTGCCCTTGTTGGTTTTTTCTCATGGTGTCATAGGTAGCCTTTCTGGTATTATCGAGAGAGAGCTCTCCATGCTTGTGTGATAAGTTTAAAACCTCCCTCGGCTCCTGGGAACTTGTTTTTATCAGGATGTAATAGCAAGGCTAGTTTTAGCAAGGCAATTTGGCTTTCCAAGTTCTCCATATTTGCCAAATTTGGGGTGAATTGACATTCTGGACCTTTGAAAGTGTGAAGAAAATGGTGAGTTCATTTCCCCCAACCTTTCTTAAAGTGAATTTAAACAAAATGAAATTTGGAATTTGGAGGTGGCACGTGGTAGAAATTGATTGTCCTGCCACCAATTTACTTATTGATGATCACTTGTTATTAGTTAGATTTATTTTCCATTATTACGATAAGTACATTTTTGAGACTACTAAATCAATGCGAGGGTTTATTCATGAGAATACAATTATTATTGTGGCATGGTGGAGGTAACTCCTTAAAGCCTCCCATAATTATGAATACCTCTCCTACGGAACCTAATGATTGTCTGATTACAAATACCTTAATTGTGATGGTCCGAATGATTGTCTGAGGTATTTTAATAGGGGAGAAGACTAAAAAGCATTGACAAATGCAGTAGGTGCATGATAAGATAGGAACCAATACAAAGATACCATGATCAAGAAGAAGTGCAAGTAAGGCAAATACACATATACACATTGATAAATTGAATGAATAATTACTCAGATTAGATAACTCTTTATATACATACATTATATAAATATTGATTTCCAAAGTTTCATGCATATTATACATTGAAAACACTAGTATACAACACCAATAAATGATAAAATAATCCATAATGTCTTATATTGTCAAGTGCACATCATATTAGTTTCATACAAAAATAATCTCAGAAAATGTAAGGTCTCATACAAAAATATCGAGTTCCAAATTGTATTAACGTGCACAATAAATATAAAAATGCATGAATAGGTCATATAATATCAAGTGAATTCCATATAGGTGTACATACCACATCGAACATGCATACTGAATGCCATACACATAGGCGTAAAATTTTTCAAGAGATATATATATATATATATATATATATATATATATATATATATATATCCTAATCATCAAAATATATCCCCTCTCTTGGCCTTGCTTTAATAAGACCCTTAGATGGAGATCTCTAAGATGACTTTGGATCCTCCAAGAAGTCCATACTATGAGTCTTCTTCTACTCTAAACTCGCTTTGTAGTCGAACTCTGTAAATGCAAACAATTTTTTTGTCAAAACTTAATATATAAGTTTTCAACATGTATAAGACCATGCTAATGAAACTTTTTACATTTACACACACTTACCGCAATCTCTCGGTCACACTTTGAATCGTATCTCACACTCAGATGAGTCATTAGGAGCTCCTGGAGCATGAACAGGGGTATAAAAATGATGAGCTCGAGGAGTCCATGCCCTCGAAGTAAAAATGGAAGGGGTTGAACCCTACATACACATAAGATCACAAAATCAAACATCAAAATTAGCCAAAATAGAACTATGTTAACAATAAAATTTTTGAATGCAAATCAAAAAAATTATGCCAACTAAGTACATGTATGTGTAATGACAATATTTTAACTAATTTTATCAATATAAAACTATTTTTTTACCGTACACACCTGTGAATCATATGAGCAGGGTTTCTACTTTTACTACGACCACATGTAACTCTTGCGTATACACAATGAAGGACATTATTAACATAATTTAATAATGCTACAATGAAGGAAATTATTTTAAACATAATTTAACATAATATGAATTATTACGAGCTATTTAATGAAAATACATGTAGTTTGAATACCTTGGTGAGTTTCACAAGCATATGAAATCACAACTACAACACCTTTCTCTACTCCTCACAGAGATGGTGGTGTGTCTAGTGAGGTCATCAAATTTATCAAACATATATCACGTCAAGTTAGTTGAACATATATAATATATATACAAGAACATACATATATAGACATATATTTGAGTTCAAAAGTTGAGTCTAGTTTCATACGTGAAAATTTTACACAATTAACATTCTAAATTACCTCTGTGAATGTATGCATAGGCATGGTGCTCGCAGCCTATGGTCGAGATGATGAGGTCCCTCCCGCGTGCTGTAATATCAATGCATACATGTACAAATACAATTATTTCAAAAATTTAACATATATAAGTAAATCAAGTACTCATATATTTTTGTAACATACATAATAAAAAATAACAAATACCTGCAAAGGTGTCGTCGATGGCTAGAATCCAAATGTATCACTCAAAAAGGTGTTTGACATAGCGACATTATCATGTGTACCACCAAAGACAAATGCACCAAGAAAAAAATGAATGAAAGTATCATTCTCCTTGGGCCCCAAGCATATGCTACCACATGACAAGAAAAAATATGGCCTAATGTTAGTCTTGCTGAGGGAATACTCTGTGTACCTCCATAAAATCTGGATCACAAATGTTCCTCATATGTTAGAAAAGGGTATTAAATAGCCCCTAAAGCGTGTGGAGTGTAATAATATCTAATGTACCCTTCACTGTTGGAAGGATAGTATCAAGGTGAGGAGGATCTTGTGTGGGGACTTTACCTTTCTTGAATAGGTCCACATTGTGTACACAGTCGATCATGTGCGAGCCTTTTCCTCGGCCTTGGAAATCCTAGAAATAAAAATAGTTCGGGATCTTGTTGAGGATAAAATCACAATAAAGTTTCCTAAAAAAGTATAGTGGAACCTCATTGTTATTACAAGGTGGAAAATCAAACACCATCCACCATTGGTCCCAAAAATTATTTTTAATCAAATCACTATTGCACCAGTGGATTGGAAACTAGTTTGCATGACAACGAAATAGGAAAATTGGTTTAGGGGTTCTGTGAATAAGGCACATATGAGGTATTTTGTAATTTATTTTTCTGTACATCCGCATATGACAATTTTTGGTGTAATATTCCCTTCAATGCTCTATATAAGATGTCCAACTATCAATTTGACTCATTTCCACGTCAACTTGAGCCATTAATACCTCCAATGTGTTTGCAAGAGAGGCACAATGGGGGTTTATAGAATGGGAATCCCTCATTTTTTTGATTAATTCCTCAATTTCAATCTTGTTTTCCACTATATGGGCTACTAAATCCTCCTAACTACCCGGGGATGTTCAACAACTATAGGAGGGCTAAGAGGGACCACATGAATTGTAGGGTTTGGTTGTGGTTGAGGTGGAACTGTAAAAAATAAAAAAAAATGTATTCAATTCTAATTCTACTATATAATTACCAAATTTCAATACAATTTAGAGATTTTTTTCCTACCTCTTCTCTATGGCACCATTGTTGATTCCTATCTTCGCGGCGCTTCTCAGACGATCGTGGGAGCTAGAATGAATATAAAATGTGAGTGTAGGGTTTTGTTATCAAACTCACGTTTGGGGAAAATAAAATGAATAGGACTCGAGACCTTTTTTTGTTTATATTTTAACATAATGCATACAAGTTATTGGTTCATGAATTACCAAACCAAATTAAATAGAACACGATTGTGTTATTTCAAAATGTGATTACATTATGCTCATTTTCACTTTCTTGTCCGATTATTGGCCCCCCAACTTGGTACATTTACCCAATTAGTGGTGCTATATTTTTTCTTTCTTGTTGAAGAGGATCTATAGTTCAAAACCTCCATCTTCATGCTTAAAATCAGTTGAAAATTTTTTCCTTGCTATCTCACAACTCGGTCTTGATTGTGAACCGATATTTTCATATCTCGTGCATGTAAGGAGTGTTGTACATGGTTTAAGAAGAGGCTTCAAAATCTAATGTGATGAATTCTAAGTCCTTATTAATATGAATAAATCTTATAGCCTTGGGTATCATAAATTTTTGACAAGATTTAGTTTAAAAGGCTTCTAGTTCAAGAATGCATTCTCTATTTCTAGCACCTAGTGCTCTCATAGAGGCTCAAATGAGACTTGAAAACCAAAATGGAAAAGAAGGATGTTTCAAGTGGGGTTATAAAAAATGTTTAAAGGCCCTAATAATGTACATACATGTCATACATTCATGATAATGAGTTTGTTGTGCTACAAGAAAAATATTCCTTATGGAAGAGAAGGTAAAGAATCTAAAGAACCATTACAAGTACAATGTACAAAGGTCTATTTGGAATATTGTCATCTATGGTAGAGTGTCGGGAGTTTAGGAGCCTTCATTCCTCATCATTTCACCTCAAAAATATTGAAATAACCTACAGATTATGAAGGTATAACTGATGTATGTCAGATGTAATAATGATAATATTGAGGCAATTTTATATGAAGACCTTTTCATCTCCTTGTACGTATGGAAAAGTGAGCTAGTTGAAAAGACATTGAATTTTAAGGGAAAAAGTCATGATCATCGAGTTAATCTTATTTATATAAATATATTTTTGTGTATGAAGTTGTTTTTGAAGAATGTGAGAAGTGAGTGTAAGGTTGAGAGAGTGAGAAAAGTGATAATGTGTTGAAACTATTACAAACTAGGAGATGGTGTAAGAGAGTATATGAGAAAATTTAGGATCACTATTTGTTGTTCAACAACTAAGTCAAGTGTGTGATCAATTTTTTTGTAAAGTTTGAGTTGAAGCTTAGCAGGCTCTAAAAGTAGGTTCTTTCATGCAAGTTGTAGCTTGCAATCAATCAAGTAGGCACTTGATTATATCTTGAAGTTAATGCTTCATGTTGAGTGGATGCTCAAAATGTTTTAAACCTTTGTAAGCATAATGCATTGGATCAATGCGTTTTCTACGATATTGTGTCTCTCACTTAAAAATTCGTCTCTCTATGTGTTGTGCTTGTTGAATTCATGTGAATTGTGTTGTTTCTCTTTCATATTAAGTTTAAACAATTTGATTAGTGTTGAATTGTACTACAAATTTTGAATTGACACTGATTCACCCCCTCTTAGTGTCCTAATTTCTAATGATTGGTATCGATTTGGTCCTTGGTAGTGAATTTGATAGCTCAAAAGAGATCTCATTAATCCAAGCATGACAAATAATCAACCAAAATGTGGTTTCTCTACCTTGAGGCACCTCTCTTCAATGGATCCAATTATGCTTTTGAAGTGTCAGAATGAAAACTTACCTCATGTCTCTTTGATTTGACATATGACATTAGTTAGTGGATACACTATTCCAACTACACCTCCTACTGATGCGGAAGGAAAAAGAGAGTGAAAATAATTCCAAAGCTATGAATGCAATTCTTTGTGGAATGGATGAAGATGAATTTATAAAATTCATGCATTACACCGCATCAAAAGATATTTGGGAAAAATTTTAGACCATATATGAAGGAGATAGTAAGGTTAAATTAGCCAAGTTATAGACCTACATGAGCCAATTTGAGAGCCTTAAAATGAAGGAAGGTGAAATCATTGCATCCTACCTACAAAGGGTGGATGAAGTGATAAATATGATCAAAGGTTTAGGAGAAAAGATAGAGGAGGTTGTTGTTTTCCAAAAGGTATTGAGATCCTTGTCTTCTAAGTATGATTCTAAGGTGTCAGATGTGGAAGAGGCCAAAGACCTTAGCACTCAAAAAATGGATGAACTCCATGGAATTATAACTTCCTATGAGATGAGAACAACTGAATAAAAATCAGCCAAGAAAGAAGCAACATTCAAGGCTGATAAGGAATCCCAAGCCAAGAAAAACAAAGTTGAATCTGATATGGAGGTGGATGATGAGAAGATTGAAGCTATGTTTGTAAGGAAACTGAAAAGAGGATCATGTAAGTATAAGGGAAAGCTACCATTCAAGTAAATTGTGGACAAGTTGGTAATTTTGCATTCAAGTTTCTTAATAAGAACAAGGGAGATCAAGAAGAATGTGATGAATAATCTTCTCATATGCACAAGAAGAGATACGAAATATGAAGGAAAGAAAAAGTATTTCAAGAATAAAATAAACTTCTATACCAAAGAAGAATAATCAAGCTCATATGAGTGTAGTGATTCAAGCCAATATAAAAGTGAAGATGAATGGACTTAAAATGATACTCTCTTCATGGCCATGGAACTGACCTCTATAAGCCACTCAAAAGGAAAAATCAGTTTGTAGATGACAACTCAGATGAGGAGGATGCTAATATAAAAATTGAAGCTGAGTTAATTAGTACTCTAGAATAATTGAAACACCAAAGAAAGAAGAATCAAAAGTTGAGATTAATGGTGAAAGAGTATGAAGGAAAAATCAGCCTTCTTGAGAAAATACAAGACAAGAATGCTCAAGAACATGAAGACATGGTCAAGGAATTTGAGGCAAAAATAAAGTTGATTGAGGAATATTTCAAAACCAAGGAAGAAGAGCATCTAAAACTCAAGGCAGAATTGGAGCTACTACAAACTCAATTGGATCAGACTTCAAACAAGTTAAAGGCCTATCACAAATTTGATAAAAGAACAAATGATCTAGATGAACTCCTAAGAAAACAAAGAGCTTTCAATGACAAATATATCCTAGGATTTAAGGAGGAACATAAGGATGATGAATCAACATGTAAGAAGGTAATCAAGACAACTCAAGACCCACCTAAAGCAAGGAATTTTGATGTCAAGAATGTCAAGAAGAGATACAATTCAAGCAAGAAATCCCATGCAATAAGGTATGCTCATTCCTTCTATGGATATTATTTTTCATGCAATATGTTTGGTCACAAAGCTTCAAAGTGTAGGAGACATGAAAAAGGTCATGGAAGACATCTCAATTCATATCATTTGAGAAATAAGAATGAGATGATTTTTACAAATGTCAAAAGTATGGACATATAGCCAAATTTTTCTATCAAAGACCTCCAAAGCAAAACAAGAAAGTGTACATTGTGAAATCAGATCCTACAAGTAAAAAGGAACAAGGTTTAATATCCCAAACTACCTTTCATTCTCAAAGTGAAGGCATGGAATGGTACATAGACAATGGGTGCTCAAGCCATATGACAGGAAATAAGAGTAAGTTCATATCTCTAGAAGAAAATTCATCAAGAACAATGAGATTTGGTGATAATACATCATCTAGCATTGTAGGAAAGGGTACACTAAGCCTTGACAATGGAAATACAATCACTTAAAATGTTTTGTACGTAGAAGGTCTGAAGCATAATCTCCTGAGTGTGAGTCAGATGTGTAAGAAAGGATATAATGTGGTGTTTCATGAAAAGAATGTGACATAAGGAATAAAAAATTAGGTAAGGTGGTTGGCAAGGCTAAAATAACCAAGAACAATATGTATGTTCTAAAGGAGATCAACAAAGAAAAGTGCTTCACTAGCAAGGTAGATGAGAGTTGGCTTTGGCACAGAGAGATTAGGACATCTCAATTTTGACAATATTGTCAAAATCATCTCCATGGGATGTGTAAGAAACATGCCTAAGATCACCAAACCAGCTGATAAACTTTGTAAAACATGTCTTCATGGAAAAAAACTAGGAGAAGTTTCAAATCCAAAGAGTACTCTACTACAAGGCCTCTAGAGCGATTCATACTGATCTTGTAGGACCAAATAAAACTAAAATCATTCAAGGAGAGAGATAATTCATGCTATTGATTGATGAATTCACAAGGATGACTTGGGTTTCCTTCCTCAAAGAGAAATCAGAATCACTAGAAAGGTTTAAGGCATTCAAAGCACTAGTGGAGAATGAGAAGAATGCAAAAATCAAGAGCTTGAGATATAATAGAGGAGGATAATTTTTGTCAAATTAATTTGATGAGTTTTGTGAGACTCATGGAATAAGAAGACAATTATCAGCTACAAGAACACCTCAAAAAAATGGGGTAGTGGAGAGAAAGAATAGAACAATGAAAGAAATGGATAGAACCATGTTGAATGAATCAAAATTTCTAGATGGATATTGGAGAGAGGAAGTTAGCATAGTAGTATACATCCTAAATAGAGATCAAATTAGAATCAAAAAATAAGACACCCTATGATATTTGGAGAGGAAGACCTACGTGTAAAGCACCTAAGAGTGTTTGGAAGAAAATGTTTTATTAAAAGAGATGATGAAAATATTCACAAGTTTGACTCAAGGTACGATGAAGGAATTTTCTTAGGATACTCAGCTATTAGTTTAACATATAGGTGTTATAATAAGAGACAACAAAAGATAGTAGAGAGCACCAATGTCAAAATTGATGAATCATATCCAAAGAAGACTACAAATCAACCTAAGGAGACTCCATAAAGCACTGAAAATCAGGATGATGATGAAATTGCAGAAGTTGATCAAGAAGAAGAAGATGAAGATGAAGAAATACCTGATATAAAATCCCCTTTAAGACATGTTAAGAGGGATCATCCACCAAATTAGATCATAAGAAACAAGGAAGTAGACATATAAACAAGAATAAAGTTTAAGAGTATCCAAAATCAAGAAAACCTTGCTCTCTTGTCCAAGATAGAACAAAATAATGTTGAGGAGGCTAGTAAGGATCAAAATTGGATCAAATGAATGAAGAGCTAGAACAAATAGAGAAAAATGAAACTTGGGAGCTTGTTCCTAGGCCAAAGAACAAGAACATCATTAGAACCAAGTGGGTGTTTAGAAACAAACTAAATGAAAAAGGTGAAGTTACAAGAAATAAGGCAAGGTTGGTTTGCAAAGGATATGCTCAGAGTTGAAGGAGTGGATTTTGATGAGAAATTTTCTCCTATGGCTAGGATGGAGGCCATTAGACTCTTCTTCAAATATGCAACACATAAAGTTTTCAAATTATATCAAATGGATGTAAAGTCAACATTTCTAAATGGACACTTGAATGAGGAGGTATACATTGAACAACTTGATGGTTTTTCTCTCATTGAGAACAAGGATTATGTTTGTAGGTTTAAGAAAGCATTATATGGTATCAAAGAAGCCCCTAGGTCTTGGTATAACAAGTTGGAAAAGTACTTGGTTGATCAAGGCTTTAGAAAAGGAGTAGCTAATAGAAATTTGTATATAAAAGAGGAAGAAGGCCATTTTTTTGTTTGTTGTCTATGTTGATGATATAATATTTGGAAGTGATAGTGAGACTATGTCACATGGATTTTTAGAGGTCATGAAAAGGAGTTTGAAATGTCAATTCTTGGTGAACTCTCATTCTTCCTAGGGCTGCAAATTAATCAATCCAAAGAAGGTATCTTCATCTCACAGAAAAAGTACATCAAGGATATGCTCAAAATATTTCAAATGGAAGATTACAAGCAGTAAGCACTCCAATGATTTTAGGATGCAAATCAGCAAGGAAGATAACTCACCAAAGGTAAATAAAACCTCATATAGATCCATGATAGGCAACATTTTGTATTCAACTACATCTAGACCTGATATCATGCAAGCAGTTGGTTTGGTTGGAATATTTCAAGAAGATCCTAGGGAAAGCCATCTCTAAGCTATCAAAATAATCTTCAAGTATCTCATAGGGACCATGGAATATGGACTTTGGTATCCAAGATGTAATGAGTTTCAAGTCAAAGCCTTCACTGATGCAGATTGGGTAGGAAACATTGATGACAAGAAGAGCACAACTAGTGGAGCCTTCTTTGTAGGTAAGTTCCTTGTGTCTTGGTTGAGTAAGAAGAAGTCTCTTGTAGCACTTTCCACTTATGAAGTTGAGTATGTAGTAACAACCATATGTTGTACTCAAGTGATGTGGATGAAGCAAACACTTGAAGACTATAAAATTGAAAATGAAGGTCCTATACCTCTATACTGTGATAGCACAAGTGCTATAAGTGTGTCTAAGAATCTAGTGTTGCACTCTAAGACAAAACACATACCAATCAAGTACCATTTCTTGAGGGAACAAGTGAATGAGAAAATAATTAATCTTGAACATGTGTCAAAAAAGGAAGAAGTAGCTGATATAATGACCAAACCTCTACCAAAAGCAGATTTTGAGCAGTTGAGATACAAATTAGAGGTAATTCCATCCCCTAGCAATCACTAAAGATATCTTATTATCGTGGGGAGAAGCTCAAGTCCCATAGTTGCTCCAAGAAGGTTAAATATGTGTCTAGATAGGGGGATCTAGCTCAATAGTTAAAGGCACATGTAAAGAAGGCCAAAGAAAGGAATATGAAAAGGATAAAAATAAAGAGTTTCAAGAGAATATGTTTAGGGGGAGACTTGAATCTGGTTGATGAATAAATTCATGCAGGTCCTATATGAAAAATTAACAAGTCTAAATCAAGGGGAGCTTCTTGAGGAAAGGTCATGATTTGTCATTGTTTTCTTTCATGTTAATCATGTTGTTGGATGTGTGAACCTTTATCATAGATGTCAAAGGGGGAGAGAGTACTATCGAAATAAGGATTGAATGCTTTCAAGATGTTAGGGTGCTAGTTTGCATTCAAGGTTTCGAGTTTGTTGCCATTAATGAAAAAGGGGAGATTGTTGAACCCTATTGCATAGGTTTGTGTTGTCATTGATGTCCGATAGGTTTGAAATGATTTTTCAATGATGTGCAAGAGCTTCTAGGGTGATCATCAGGTCATGTGTTGCAAGTCATAATTGGAACTAGCCCATTTAGGCCTAGTTCTAGAGCCTAACGAGGTGTATGAGATCAAATAAAGCCATTGTAAGAATATGTAAGCATGATATGAGTATAAGAACAATGTTTAGAGAATTTATGAGTAGCTATAGGGAATAATTTATCTCTTGGAGGAAAATTTGAGGTTTTCACTAGGACTACCTTTGAGAACTAACAATGGAGGCATAGAAAAATGAGATTAGTATTGACTTTACATGATCATTTATGATAAATAAATCTATGAATCATGCATAGGAAGGTTGTTTAGTGCTCTAGGTCAGTTTTCATGAAAATTTGAAGAGAATTGTTGAAGATATTCAAGTTTTACAAAAACCAGACTTAAGTAAGAAGGGCTAAAATCTTGAACTATCTTTTTAGAACTCAAGAAAAATTGAAAAGCCTTATTTAGATAAATGATGATAGGATTATTTAAAGATAAATCTAAGAAAAAACTTTTAAAAAAAAATTGATGTCAAATGGAGCAAGCAAAAGAAAGTTCTCTTCATTTTTCTATTAGTGTTCAAACCCTCACTGAACCCTCTCCTTGAAGTGATAAACAAGAAATGAAATTTTTAGTTTCTAAATCACTTGGGAAAGTCATGAAAACCACTTAGGGATGTAGGTAGGACCTCCTAGTCTAGGTTGGTGGAATTATTGTTTCTCAAACATGATTGCTCTGCATGATTCTTCCCTATTTTGAATAAATTAGTCTTCTGAGTCCTAATTTGAAGGCTCCAAGATGAATCTCCTTTTTTGGAAGATGGTATGTGATGTGTGTTGGGTTTCAGAATGGAACATGGCTAGAAACCATAGTCAAGGGACAAATGTGTCCCTCCTCTTTAATGGGAGAGGTTCCCTTATTGAAAGCAGAAAAAACAAATGTACAAATATACAACTCTCAATGTTTGGACCCTGATATTCTGGAATGTTTTCATACTTAAAAGATTATCAATACGAAGGATTGGAAGAGTAGAGAGATGAATAAGGAAGAAAACAACAATGTTTTTAGGAGATATAGGTAGTAGAATATATCCTTACTCACATTGAACCAAGAAAATATAGGAAAAATATCAATCACTTCGTCACCAATGTGAATCTGCAGACACAAAGTTCTAAAGATTACACAGACAAGAACAAATTTTCTTTTGAATGCAAAGACAAATGATCCATTGAATCGAGCAAGGAGAGAGAGAGATATAACAGAGGAAATGAGAAAGAAAGCTTCTGTATTGAATTACTTCCAAATTTACAATGTTCCCAGAAAACTAGAATCCCTTTTTCCATGGCCAAAACCATGTTCTTATAAAAATTCGTGTACATCCATACTTTGTCCCCAAGAAAAGAATATCCAAAAGGAATAATGTTTATTGCAGATCCACTTTTGGAAAGTGACATGAAAAAAATGCACTCATGAAAATTAGAGGTTCAAAAAGGAAAATATTTCAGGTGTTCGAGCATGATTACTTTAGCAGGGGGCATCTCATGATTTTCTTTTTTATGTGGTCCTACCATTTCAACCTTTTAACCACTTTCATAGAACTCAAGTGCTTACTGGTAAGTTTTCTCCCTTTTTTATTGTGTATGCTCGATAAAGTCTATTTTTGATAATAAAACTTTACATCCCTTTAAACTTATCGATTTAGCTCCACAACAAACCAAAAATACATCTCATGAATAAACGACAAGGAAATAGAGAGAAGAACGAAGAATGGTTCACATTTACATTCTTTGGAGCTCTGGTTCATTAATGGCATCAAAAACCAAATGAGTGCATTTTGGCCACTCTTTCCCTTTGTCAGCTTTGAAATTGGACCCTACACGTGGCAAGCTCCAAGCAATAACAGGACTGGGGAAAAAATCTTCATTTTAAGACATTTGGGAGAAAAAGCGCAATTTCTCATTTTTCTCCGCCCCTTTGCATCCCCGCCAAAGGTTAGACATATGGCACACCCTGATTGGAAATGGGGTTGCGGCTCAACTTCTCATTTTCCTCCACCGGCCCGTTGTGTTTTTTTAACATGAACATGTGGCACACCCTGATTGGAAATGGGGATGTGCTTTGCTTTTATACTTTATCTATTTTGAAAAGGGGAAAAATTCCAAATTTTCCCCTGAAAGTCCATGCCTCCATCATTGAATTTTCAACGTAGGCCACATGTCCCTTTCTGATTTGCCACAGGCTTCAACTAATAATTTATCCCTTCGCATGAGCGGGACCACGGGTAATTTTAGAACTTTTCGCCCTTTGTGGAAACAAAGCTAAAATTCCTAAAGTCCTCTCGCTGCCTGCCCGTTGTCCCAATTTCATTCTTCAACACATGGAATCACCTTATTTGTTCGAGGGTTATGCTTCAATTTTATACTTTATCTATTTTTAGAAGGGGAAAATTTCCAACTTTTCCCCGAAATTCCATGTCCCCGTTGTTGACTTTTCAACGTAGGCCACGCATCCTTTTCTAATTCGCTGCGGGCTTCAACTCAGAATTTATCCCTTCGCATGAGTGGGGCCGCGGGTCATTTTAGAAATTTTCTCCCTTTCGCCATAATTCCTTAGAGAATAAAATGGATCCATCACCCCGAACTTCGCCAAAATTACTCTAGCCAATCAGGGACCCACGGGGATGTGGGGCAAATCTGACATTTTTTCCAAAATCACCAAAAGTGATAAGTTCAAAAAGAAACCCGTTTGGCCACATCCAATGAGAAGAAAAATGTAGCTTCACCTTTTGAGAAAGAATTTGACAGGAAAAGAATGTAGAAAATTGCAGAGAACGGGAAAATGCCATTTTTACACCCGATGAAGATTTTCTTTCTACACAAGGTTAATATGTGAAGAATGCAAGTTTCCACGTCCTTCAAATGCATAAAAGAATATCATAAACCCCCTCCCATCCATGAGAAATAGATAGAACATTATAATGGTGAGACTGAGGAAATGCATAAAATGTCGTGGGGGATCAAACCAAGCACTTGGGGGCTTGAAACCCGAATTCCTCCATGGAAAGACTTCAATTTTCATGAAATTGGATTTCAAAAAGGGGGAAAATTGAGGGGACAACAACTGGCTCCTTCTGGGGATGATTTGGTAGAGGAAAGATGTAAAATCAAGAACCATAGAGAATTATGGGGATGAACAGATTAGTGCCTTATCCATTGGGAAACAGAGTCAAAAAGTAATATCAACATAGAAGACAACGCACACAAGGAAACAAGAAAAAACAAGAAAAACCAGAAACAAAATGCTATACAAAATGTACAGAGGGACCGCCAAAAATCCTAGGTTTTGAACAACTTCAAAAATTGCCCACTATAAGGAAGTGGGAGAGGAGAACCATCCATGTAATCTAGGTAAAAAGAGTTTTCAAAGAAAAATGTCCAATTTTAAAAGGACCAAGCCAAAGGGAATCAAATTTACCATGGCTTCCTTGAGGTTTAAGAATTTTGTCCCAAAGAAGAACACTTGTCTCCCACTTGAAAAGTTACGGGTTTAGCCTTTTTGTCAAACAGAGCTTTTACACGGAGTTGATGAGCCTATATTCTGTCAACCACTTACAATCTATCTTCATTCAACTTTTCGAGGTACATAATTCTTTTGTCAATGAATTGGTAAAGTTGGCATCCTCAATGGCCTTCATCGGATGTAAGATTGATAGTTCCAATGTCTCGACAACCGAGCTTTAACTCCATATACCACTTGAAAAGGAGACATTCCAATGGCCCTCTTAGGTGTAATCCTATCTTCCCATAAAGCATCATATAGTTTCTTATGCCAATTCCTCTTAGATTCATTAACAAGCTTTCGAACAATAGTGACCAAGTTCTTGTTAGTTGAATTTGCTTTCCCATTCCCTTGGGGATAGCAATCTGAAGAGTGGGGAAGGGAAATGCCATAGACATAGCAGAAATCCATCATCTCAGTAGAAGAAAAATTGGAAGCATTGTCAGTGAAAATCTTGTTTGGTATCGCAAACCTTATTAAGATGTGCTCCTTGATGAAGTTGCATACTACTTCAGAAGTAGTACTTTTAACTAGAATGGCTTCCACCCACTTGGTGAAATAATCAGTGGCAGTCAAAACATGAGTATGCCCTACACTTGAAGGTGGATTAAGTGTCCCAATGAAGTCCAAACCCCATTTTTGAAAAGGTTCCTCAATCACCACTAATTTGAGAGGTAAAGTAGCCAATTTGGGTCTTCCAACAAAGGTTTGAAATGCTTCACACTTGCCTATCCACTTTGATGCATCTTTGAACAAGGTAGGACAATAATATCTAGGACAGAGGATTTTGTGGGCTATGACAGGAGAAGAGGAATGACCTTCATAGGCCTGGTCATGAAAGGATGAGAACAATTTCTTTTTCTACTCTTTGTCAACACATTTCAAAAACCTTCCATTTATGACTCGTTTGAACAACACATTTTCCCGAACACATATTACACAGACCTTAATTTGATGGATCTCTTATCCTTGGAACTCAAATGGGATGGACATTGTCCATAAGTAATAGAGTGTGCAATGGTAGCATACCATTCGTCTTGAGATGAGGAAAATAACAACAGGAATATCAACTTCCTCCTTGGACAATTTGGCTTCAACTCCTTCAAGAATGAGTTCACATAAGCCCTTTCCTCAAACTAGCTTGGTGGGTTTGATCAAGATCATACTCCTAAACTTTGGATACCCAATTACCTCTCTTGGTTCAAAATTCTTGTTGTGTAAGAATGGATTTAATAGTTGTATCAAGAATAAGCACAATAGAATGAGAGTTAAGGATGTAAAAATGAAACTCGATTTATAGATTTGACCATTACAAAAGCATGTTTCTCAATCATGGTGTACTTCAGCTCATGGGATTTCAAAATATAACTCATGAATGCTATGGGAAGTTCATGACCTTAAGCATTCTCTTGGGTTAACAAAGCAGCTAAAGTAATTTTAGTAGCATAGCAATAGATAATTTAGTCTTTTCTATAATCAGGGCATGCCAAGGTTGGAGTCTTTTCTATAGCTCTCTTGATGTCTTCAAATGTAACCTTTCCTTCAGAGGACCAACTAAAAGTTTTCTTCCCTTTCATCATGTGGGCTATGTTCAAAGTAAGTTCAGCAAAATCAAGTATGAACCTTCTTAAGAAGTTGATCTTGCTAAAGAAAGAGTGCACACCCTTCTTGCTTGTGGGGAGAAGGATCTCGTTGAATTACCGGACTCGTTCGGATCAATCTTGATTCCCTCCTTGGAGACAATGTGTCCCAATAGTTTTCCCTTGGTGACACAAAATACATATTTTTTGGGATTCAAGGAGATGCCATGCTCTCTACACTTTTGGAGAACAGTTTCAAGGTGTTGGAAATGATCGAGATCCATTTTTGAAAACACGGTCGAGATCATCAAGGTATATAACTATGCATTTTCCTTAAGAATGCCAAAGGCTAGGCCCATTGCCCTACGAAAGGTGGTACCAGCATTGATGAGGCCAAAAGGCATTCTTTTGTTAGCAAAGGTGCCCCAAGGAGTGGTAAAGATAGCCTTATGCTGATCTGCAACACTTAATTCTAATTGATTATATCCTGAGAATCCATCAAGCATGGACAAAATTTCTGAACCTGTAACAACCTGCAGCACTTGATCCATTACGAGGAGAGGATAATTATCCTTCAAAGAGGCTTGATTCAAATTCCTAAAATCAACACAAATCTAGATCTCACCATTCTTCTTCCTAACAAGCACAATATTAGCAATCCACGTTGAATGGTGAATGGGGAAAATTATCTTAGCCTTCAATAAATTTTGGATCTCTTGAAAGATTGTATCAACAATTTTAGGGTTATACTACCTCTACTTTTCCGGAAGGGCCTAGTCCCAGGTTTTAGAGGAATGAAATGTTGCATCTATTTTGGCTGAAAATCCTTGATATCATTAGAAGAATATGCAAGAACATCAACATATCTTTTCAAATAAATCTTCCAAACTTACCTGACCCTTTAGGTATCTTATTACCTTTTAGTTTTACGCATCCATCATGATCCATTTCTTCTTTGTTATCTTCTTCATTTTGGGGCACACACTCTCTAGGAAGATTTCAACTTACTTCAAAGTACACTGGTCAAAATTATCTCTAATTTCAAGGAAGGAAAGCAAGATCCGATCATCATTAAAGACACATCAACTATTTGCATTTTCAGCACACTAGGCCTATGAATCATCTCAATGGTGATTTTATCTTGGGATAAATCTAGATGAGGGATTAATAGAGACCCCAAGATAGCCAAGGAATAAACCCTGGTGTTTCTTTCCCTTGGCATGGATTCATAGAAAAGGCATCAAGGAACTTAATGGAATCTCAAACCAGATTTCTGTAATGTTTCAACCTTCTATTCTTCACTTGAAAGAGATCTCTAACCTGTTTTACAATCAGATCTACATCTCTATGAGTAAGGAGATTCTTTATCCCCATATCTTTTACCATACTTAAACTAAGGAGGAGATCCTCATACTCAGCTTTATTATTTGTGTTTTTGAATTGGAGCTTGAAGGAGAAAGGATGAATTTTCCCTTCGAAGAAATAAGCACCACACCAGCTCGAGAACCAAGCGAGGAGAAGCTCCCATAAAATTCCAAAATCCAAACACCATAAGTATTAAGAAGCACTTCCTTAGGATGGTTAGCCTCATCTTGTGACATGATCATGTAGTTACCATGACCAATGTCCTCATAAATTATTTATGCCTTTGGGTCATCTGTTTATTGCATGATATATTCAGTTTATTTCTCAGGAATTAGTTTCTTCATTTTCCCATTCACTGGAATAAGAGCATGTGAGCAATCCATCATGATTTCTCCTCCAACATCTTTGCAAAAATTTCTGCTCAACAACATGCCGTATGAAGGGGGAATATTAGCTACCAAAATGGTGGCTAAAACTCTCTTCTCTGGCAAAGCAACAAAGGCTACTTGTGCATCCTTGATCCTTCCAACCAATGGAACTTCTCTACTTTCCATTGAGTAACATGAACCAAAAGTGTGGGTTAGGGTTAAGCCTAGGGCATGAGCTACCTTAGCAGGCATCACATTATCTGAAGCACCAGAATCAATAACACAATTGCTAAGTTTGTGGATATCTATGAGGAGAGTGACATAAAACGGTTTGATCTTACCATTAGATGAAGTGAATTCGCCACACGGCTTAGTTGAGATGAAGGAGAAGGAGTGGGCAAGAGACCTTTAGAACTAGGGTATGAAGGCTTGGATTTGGCATTTACAAAGTCTACCATCTTAGAAAATCCCTTGGGATGGGTTTGGTAGAATTCAGCTTTTGAGATCTAGAACTTAGTTTTCTTGAGATGGTTAATAATGTCAAAAGAACCAGAGGTAGATGGAGCATCATTGATAGGAGTAGATGAAACTTTTGACTTATCAACTCCATCATTTGAAGGTAAAGAAGTTTTAGGAGTAGAAACAGAGGAGGAAGGAACAACAAAACCTACCTTGGGTGTGGAAGAATTTAGAATAGGATCTCCTCTCCTTGCAATCACTGGAATGGTTGTAGGAGGTTCCTTAGATATTTAGCAGGTTGCACCAATTTCTCCTTCTTGTTGGCTTTCTCACGATTCATGAGAACATATGATTCATTATGCATCTCTACAACTCTTTCTTCATAATCATCCTCTTCATCTATACCTTCAGTGGTGAGAAAATGGACATGGGATCCACTCAACTCTTCTAATTCTTCATCATCTTCCTCTTCTTGTTCTTCACAGATTTCATTCTCCTCCTTGTCATCGAGGCTCCAACACTTCACATGTTGTATTGGATATAAATTTAACAGGTGGGCCTTCAATTTCCAATGTGGTATGAGGAGAGGGAAACTGATTCCTGGGCTAAAATTTCTTCCTAGAAACATCCTGACAAGGAGCATGCTGGGCTAACTGCTTCTTGAGAGCAATGAGATCATTAGCAAGTTTATGTACCAACTGATCTACATTAGCTCCAAGAGAAGATGTGGAGGAAGGATATGCTTTGGATTTGGATGATTCTCTCCTTATCTTTCCAAACATGATCAGATCATCTTCAACATTGATAGCAAATCTCTCATCAGCATCTAAAGTGACAATATTAGCTCTTCTAAGTGCATAGCTCACTTCAGGTAGTTAGGCATTAAGGAAGAAACATCTCTGAATCTGATCCACAGGGCATGTGTTTTGTGGGATCTTGTTAACCAGCCTATTGAATTTGGCCACAAATTCCCTCATGGGCTCATGTGAATCTTTCTTGATTTGAGAAATCTGGGCCAAGAGGGCATGTACATCCTCAAAGCAGTTTGAAACGCTACTCAAACTGGGTTGTCATGGTGTTCTAATTGGTGATGGATCTAGCAGGAGATGATAAAACCAATCAGCAACATTATCTTGCAATGTCTCTACAAAAATTCTAACAGAGATATCCTCATGTTCAACTCCAAGAACACCACAAGCAACAATGAAGGCCGTAATATGCTCATCTGGATGAACCTTCCCATCACCTCTGAATTTAGGGAAATTATTTCTATTGCCTCTAGGTAATTCATGCAATGGTTGGAGAAGATAAAGAGGCCCAATCATTTGGCCCCAAGGCAGAGGAGTTTCCATCCTTGGAAAGATTTTTGGAGAGGAACTAAAACACTAGTGAGAATCAAAGCATGTAAATTAGGACTGATTTGATCTTGAGGGATGTCACTCCCAGAAGTTTTGTCTCTAGCAGGAGGAGTGCTTGCAGATCTTGTTCCTCTTCTTTTTCTTGATGAAGGGAGAGAGAAACCTTGATGATCCTAGAAGTTGGAAATGAGGGTCTTCTTCCCCAAGGGTTCTTCTACCCCGAGTGTATCTTGGAGTTGCAGATCAAAGATGATCAAGAAGTTGTTATTCAAAAATGGAATCCATTTACAATGAATTCCCAGTGGAGTTGCCAAAAATTGTTGGGTTTTAGAATGGAACATGGCTAGAAACCATAGTCAGGGGACAAACGTGTCCCTCCTCTTTAATGGGAGAGGTTCCCTTATTGAAAGCAGGAAAAACAAATGTACAAATATACAACTCTCAATGTTTGGACCTTGATATTCTGGAATGTTTTCATACTTAAAATATTATCAATACAAAGGATTGGAAGAGTAGAGAGATGAAGAAGGAAGAAAACAAAAATGTTTTTAGGAGATATAGGTAGTAGAATATATCCTTACTCACATTGAACCAAGAAAATATAGGAAAAGATCAATCACTTCATCACCAATGCGAATATGCAGACACAAAGTTCTAAAGATTACACAGAAAAGAACATAAAGTTTCTTTTGAATGCAAAGACAAATGATCCATTGAATTGAGCAAGGAGAGAGAGATATATAATAGAGGAAATGAGAAAGAAAGATTCTGTATTGAATTAATTCCAAATTTACAACGTTCCCAGAAAACTAGAATCCCTTTTTCCATGGCCAAAGCCATGTTCTTATAACAATTCGTGTACATCCATACTTTGTCCCAAAGAAAAGAATATTCGAAAGGAATAATGTTTATTCTGAGATCCACTTTTGGAAAGTGACATGAAACAAACATACTCATGAAAAGTGGAGGTTCAAAAAGGAGAATATTTTAGGTGTTCGAGCATGATTACTTTAGCGGGGGCATCTCATGATTTTCTTTTTATGTGGTCTGGTATTTCCACCTTTTAACCAATTTCATAGCACTTAAGTGTTTACTGGTAAATTTTCTCCCTTTTTATCACAAGCATGCACGATAAAGTGCATTTTTATAATCAAAATTTACATCCCTTTAAACTTATCAATTTGGCTCCACAAAAAACCAAAAATGCATCTCATGAATAAACGACAAGGAAACAGAGAGAGAAGAATGAAGAATGGTTCACAGTTGCATTATTTGGAGCTCTGGTTCGTTAATGGTGTCAAAAACTAGATGAGTACATTTTGGCCACTCTTTCCCTTCACCGGTTTTGAAATTGGACCCTACGCATGGCAAGCTCCAAGCAACGATGGACTGGGGGAAAAATCTTCATTTTAAGACATTTGGGAGAAAAAGTGCAATTTCTCATTTTGCTTTGCCCCTCTACATCCCAACCAAAGGTTAGACATGTGGCATACCCTGATTGGAAATGGGGTCATGGCTCAACTTCTCATTTTCCTCCAATGGCCCGCTGTGATTTTTTAACATGAACACGTGGCACTCTCCAATTAGAAATGGGGATGTGCTTCACTTTTATACTTTATCTATTTCAAAAAGAGGAAAATTTCCAAATTTTCCCCGAAAGTCCATGCCTTTGTTGTTCAATTTTCAACGTAGGCCACGTGTCCCTTTCTGATTCAATGCGGGCTTCAATTCAGAATTTATCCCTTCATATGAGCGAGGCCATGGGTCATTTTAGAACTTTTCGCCCTTTGTGGAAACAAAGCTAAAATTCCTAAAGTCCTCCACCGGCCCGCTATCTTGATTTCATTCTTCAACACATGGCATCACCTGATTGGTTGCGGGGATGTGCTTCACTTTTATAATTTATCTATTTTGAAAAGGGGAAAAATTCCAACTTTTCCCCAAAAGTCCATGCCCCGCCATTGAATTTTCAACATAGGCCACGTGTCCTTTTTGATTCGCTATGGGCTTCAACTTCGAATTTATCCCTTTTTCATGAGCGGGGCCGCATGTCATTTTAGAACTTTTCACCCTTTCACCATATTGCCTTAGATAATAAAATGGATCCATTACCCGAACTTTCACCAAAACTACTCTAGCCAATCAGGGACCTACGGGAAAATCGACATTTTTTCCAAAATCACCAAAATTAATAAGTTCAAAAAGAAACCCATCTAGCCGCATCCAATGAGAAGAAAACACGTAGCTTCACCTCCTGAGAAATAATTTGACGGGGAAAATAACGTAGAAAATGCAGAGTACGGAAAAACGCCATTTGCACCCGATGAAGGTTTTCTTTCTGCACAAGGTTAATATACGAAGAAATCAAGTTTCCACATCCTTCAAATGCATAAAAGAAGATCATAAACCCCCTCCCATCCATGAGAAATAGATAGAACATTATAATGGCCGTAGACTGAGGAAATGCATAAAATGTCGTGAGGGATCAAAATGAGCACTTGGAGGCTCGAAACATGACTTCCTCCATGGAAAGACCTCATTTTTCATGAAATTGGATCTCAAAAAGGGGGGGAAATTGAGGGGACAATAGCTTGTTCTTAGGGTTTATGAAGAGTTTTGGGTAATTTCATTGCATGTTTGGTATGAACTATATTAATCTTTCTCTCTTACCATTAAAAGGTCTCTCAAGCTAAACCAGTCATGGTGTTTGAAGGATTTGGTGTATATGTCTATTGATGAGGTAAGAAATGGTGATGAACACTTGATAAAGGTTCAATGTGACTTGATGGAGCCCATGGATTACTCTTGTGAAGAGTTTTAAATACTAAGTTCTCTTGATATACAAATAATCTATTTGCATAGTCAAGAATACCGAGAAAGATAGATGTTCTTGTGGTTTTATCTTCACAACCAATTCTCACAAGTAATTGTATATGGACTATACATCTTTTTAGAGGTATTATTGGTAGTGGTTAGTCATGTGAGTGAAGGTACGATGATAAGGAATCTCAAGTTAATACTAGATTTTGATGCCTTAAAAACCATCACACATATTATTAGAAATGCTTGTTTTTCATGACTATATTCCTTGAAATAGTGGTTGCTTCAGTGTGCTAAGTTTCTTAAGGAAATGATCTTCAAAAAAAGGTGGCTTAGATTCCATGGACAAAGGTTCTTTAAAGTAAACTCATTCTTTCTTTAAAACTTTGTCCTGGGTTCTTATGATATTATAAAAGGATAGTGACAATGTCCTTAATCATGAAGTTATCCTATCAATACTTGTAAAAGAAGGCTTGAACATGTACTAGGAAGCTATAATGAATTCACTCTTCAATTAAATTAACATAAAAATTAAAAATGAAGCATTGAATGCATTCAAAATACTGACTAGGGTTATGAGTCGTGAAACCCTAATCCGAGTTTATCTTGAAGATCATGCAAGGGTGAACATTCAGCTATAGAGTGAAGAAAACTATATGTCTAGTAAGTTGAAAATCATTCTCATCATCCTTGAAATTTGACATTAGAGTCCTAAATGACAGATGTATGGTATGATATTTCTCAACCTTAGAAGTTGTAAATCTATGCATAATCTGATCTAATGCATGAGTTAAGAAGGAATTCGTGGTGCTATGTTTTTATTGCTTATTGAATAGGACCTACAGTTCACAAACCTCCATCTTCATGCTTGAAATAAATTGAAAACTTGTTCCTTGTAATCTATCAACTTAGTCTTGAATGTGAATTGATATTTTCATATTTTTTCATGTAAGGAGTGTTGTACATGGTTGAAGAAAAAGATTGAAATTGTAATGTGATGAATTCCCAGTCCTTGTTGGTATGAAGAACTCCTATAGCCTTGGGTCTCAAATTTTTTTGACAAGCTTTAGTTTCAAAGGCTTATAGTTTAGAAATGCATTATCTGTTTCAAAGCACTTAGTGCTCTCATAGGGGCTCAAATGAGACTCAAAAATCAAAATGGTGAAGAAAAAGGTTTCAAGTGGTTATAAAGAATGTTTAAAGGCTCTAATAATGTACATACATGTCATACATTCATGACAATGAGTTTTTGTGCTACAAGACAAATATTCCTCGTGGAAGAGAAGGTAAAGAATTTAAAGAACCATTACAAGTCTAATGTATGAGAGGTTTGAATGGAATATTTTCAGTCGTGGAAGAGTGTCGGGAGTTCAAGCACCCTCAATCCTCATCATTTTACCTTAAAGGATATTAAAAGAGCCTTTATATTATGAAGGTATAATTGATGCATGTTAGATGCAATAATGACAATATTGAGGCAATTTTTATATGAAGACCTTTTCATCTCCTTGTACGTATGGAAAAGTAAGCTAGTTGAAAAGACATTGAAGTTGAAGGGAAAATGTCATTTTCATGAGTTACTTTTGTTTATAAAAATATCATTTTTGTGTATAAAGTTGTTTTTGAAGAACGTGAGAAGTGAGTGCAAGGTTGAGAGAGTGAGAAAAGTGATAATGTGCTGAAACTATTGCAAACTAGGAAATATTGTGCAAGAGAGTATAAGGGAAAATTTAAGATCACTATTTGTTGTTCAACAACTAAGTTAAGTGTGTGATCAAAATTGTTGTAAAGTCTTAGTATAAGCTTAAGAAGTTTTGAAAGTAGGTGTTTTCATGCAAGTTATAGCTTGCAATCAGTCAAGTAGGTGCTTTATTATATCTTGAAGTTGGTGCTTCATGTTCAGTGGGCTCTCAATAAGTTTTTAACCTTTGTAATCATAGTGCATTGGCTCGGTTTGTTTTCTCCCATCTTGGTTTTCCAACTTAAAACTATGTCTCTCTATGTGTTGTACTTTTGAATTCATGTGAATTGTGTTTTTTCTCTTTCATATTAAGTTTAAACAATTTTATTGGTTTTGAATTGTACTACAAATTTTGAATTGACATTGATTCACCCCCTTTCAGGTGTCCTAATTTCCAATAATTAAATCTCTCAAAAACCTACTACATGCCATCTCCTTTAGCGATGAGGATATCCCACCTACTACCACTGGTGATCTTCCTACGTCTTTGCTTATCAATGCTACTATCGGTTCCATCTATATCAAGCATGTACTTATTGAAAATGGCTCTGCTATAAATCTATGTTCTCTTTCACTACTCACATAATTAAAAATTCCGATAATTTGATCACTAAATCCTCTACCATTGTTTGTGGCTATGATTCCACACTCGTGCACATACACCGGTACCATCACCTTACCTTTACAAGTTGGACCTAAAACCCTTCCCACTTTTTATATATCATTGACACATCATTTCAATTCAATTGCTTACTTGGTAGACCATGGATTCACACCATGCGAGCTATTCTTTCTAGGGTTCATTGGTTTGTCAAATTTTTACATGATGGATATGAGCATATTATTTCTACCGATCATGGCACATTCATTTTTATAGCATAGATCTAATCACTTTCATTCCTATATCAATGATGCATTCTCTTCCATAACATAATATCAGTTTATATGATATCAATCGATCTAGTTCTCCCATTACTTCTTCTACCTCCACACCCCTTCCTTTCATCCCTCTACATACCCTTTGAAATTATATCATCCACCTCATCTCTATCTAGAACTACCACTACCCCTCCTATTGCTACTCCTCCCAACCCTACATCTAGCTCTGCTCCTCTTAATATAATTGATAATGCTATCCAACAAGATAATGCCAACACTAATGATTTTGATGATGAGGTTGATGTCATCAAGCTTACCGATGAAAAATTGCACAATCTCAACTTTACTCCTCTTGAAATAGATGAATCCTACTTCTAAGAATTTTTTTGCTATTGTCCCGGTGAGTATCAATTTAAGAAACCTCCTCCCTCTACTACAACCATGATCCCTTTTTAGGCTACTATACATGCACTAGATCTCATGCCTTCTCCTCCAGGTTACATCTGCTCCACCACCCGATCCATTTACATGTACCTTATTCATACATGACTCTTATTGGCCTCATATTCCATTTGATCCCACTTTCCCTAACACTGTTTGCACACATGAAGGATTAACATAATTAGGATTCACACTCGATGATCTCCTCCCCCTATCACTCCCCCACTTGTATCATGGATATGTTCTCATTATTGCTTCTTATGGCCTTTGTGTCTTCCATTTGTTGGTTTTTCTTGCATGTGCACCTGTTCCTCAAAAAATCTTGGCTTGACTATATTGGTTGAACTCTTGACCCCAACCATATCGATATTACCTTTCCCATGACTTTTGGCCACATCACCATTTGTAATGATTATTTTCTTGGCTATACCCCAAACCTAACCCGCTAGTATGCACATGATTGTCCACAACCTCCTTTTACCGATGAAGATTACGCTATGGGCAAGCATAATTTACACCACACTGGATATCTCTATGATCAACCTCATACTATCACCCAATATGTCTCTAATCGAAATATTATCGATTCTACAAGCTTGACATTGACGATCTCCTTGATGATTTTACCTGATTCTTCACCCATCACACACTTGGGGGCATCACATTGTCTCCCCCTTACATCATTTATAATTTTCTCTAGTGTCTACTACTACACTTCATATATAAGATTTCTACACATACTCACTTCGATGATACACAAATTGTCTGTCATTACCCAATGACACGATCTAGTGCTATGTTTCACACTTGACTATTAAGGGCACACTTCATCCATGAACCTCACATCCTCTACTCTCGTTCAATTCAAGCTCAATACTAAATGATACATCTTTCATAACACCTACTTCTCTCTCTTGCTTTGCACTTATTGACTATCTTTCCTAGCATCACCACAACGTTGGTTCACATACTTTCCCTTCATTACCCAATGAAGCACTCTAGTGCTAAGGTTCACACTTAATTGTTGAAGGAACACTTCATCCATGAAGCTCACATACTCTACTCTTGTTACACTTCGATATCAATACTACACGATACATATTTCATAACATTTATTTCTCTCTCTCGTTTTGTTCTTCCCGACTATCTTTCTAAGCATCACCACATCGTTGGTTCACATACTTTCTCTTCATTACCCGATGACGCACTCTAGTGTTATGGTTCACACTTGACTATTAGGGCACACTTCATCCATGAATCTCACATCCTCTACTCTCATTACTCTTCAAGTGCAATACTACACGCAACATCTTTCATAATATCTACCACTCTCTCTCGCTTCACACTTTATGACTATATTTATGAGCATCACCATATCATTAGTTCACATACTCTCTCTTCATTAAATGATGATGCACTCTAGTTCCACAATTCATACTTAACTATTGAGGGTCCAATTATTAAATGAACCTCACATTATCTACGCTTCACACTCATTACTTCATGATACATCTTTTCTATCATCTACTCTCACGCAATACACTCTTTTTCTATGGTTCATTCTTGATTGTTGAGGGAGCATTTATAAATGAACCTCATCTCACATGCATCCACTTGGGGGAAATGTGACTCATCCTCTCTTCAAATCTCACACATCACAACACACTATCACACTCACATAACATTTGCATATCTTTGTTGCATATTATCTTGTTAGTTTATTTTACTTACATGTTACACTTTGTTTCATATGCATTATGGATTTTTAGTATGTCATTATCTTTTTATATACACATAAGAACGTTCACTTGGTATTCAAATTTGAATGCAATACACATCACAAATTCATACACGATGCATGATACTCGACACCAATCTTTACCAGTCCGTCGAGGCTCCTTGGGTAATCTACCTTTGCTACTCTAATACTTCATATATCACAGGTCCTATTGTCACATTATTTACTAATCTATACACGTTTGACATACTATTTATCTCTCTAAAATTTTAACGGTGCTTCATGTGTAACATTTGTCTTGCAGATCAATACAACCATGGCTATCTGTCACTTCTTGTTTCCTATTATTTTCTATTGTTTGCAGGCTATGCCCTATGTCTTGCTTGATCATTGTATGCTTTTGGTCACTTTTGTCCTAATTGTCTTGTGACATTGTGAGTGATGTCCCATGTTTGAAACCCATTTTTGTGGTCTATCTTGTCTTCCTAGTTGCTTGTTACATTGTCTTCTATTACATGCTAGCTCATTTTTACTAACTCTTGTTACTAGCCTACTTTGTTTGCATGTTCCTTGGTTTCTACCATGCACATCCCCTACCCCCTGTAGGTATCCACACTAAAATATGCATATCAACTTCATATCCTCTCCTTTATAATGTATTCTCGTATAGTCGTTGCATGCACCCAAACAAGGGGGCATTTATTGGGTGAAAAAACCACCCCTACAATAGCTTAGAGCTTCAGTATAACACAACATAATATAAAATCAACACAATAACATAGTTATATATTAGATCAAAATCAAAGTTGGGCCCAAAACATAGAGCGTACACTAACACCTAGACCTAGAAAGTTGTAGTGGGAACTTGTGTCCCACATGGGTGCTTGTGTCATGGGGATAAAATAATCATTTCTCACTCCAAAACAATTTATAACAATTTTCGGATCGATGCAGGCACTTCCCTCCAAAGAATAAAATTCAATCTATTAGTTACATTTCAATTATAATAAGAATAATTAGAATAAGTGGAACAAATCAGAATAAAAGGAACAAATGAGGGATGTACCATACATAATTTTTCTTATTCAAGAAGTGTCATGGAAGGAGAGAAAATCTAGACATCTCTCCTTAATAGTCTTCTCTTAGTGTGAGATCACCTAAAAAAATCGCTCTTGGCCTAAGATCACCCAAAATCTCACCATCGGCATTAAAATCTATAAACTCCAAGAAAACATGACAATTTTATATCTCATACTCTCTTACATATCAGGTGCACACTTTCCTTTTACACATTTCTACACTCTTCACTTACTTATACATTCATTAATATGATTTTTCATGTATAAAATTTTGACTACTTTCTCCTCTCTTCTTTTGCAGTCCATCCTTATATGTAAAAATAAATAGCTCACATCAGTAAGCAAAAGCTCTAATAACACGCTACTATGCATACACTTCACCCCTAGGGTTTACTTCCCCTTTTTAGTCTCCATGCTTCACTTTGCGATCTATTTACGCTTCACATGTTCACTTGGGATGCTTTCAACAACACTCTTCTCTACAGGATTACAAAGTGTGCATCTTCTATCTACTATATGTTATTGATTATTCACTCAACAACATATATTGGGAGAAAATGTAGACACAAAATCTATGCACTTGGGTGCATTTCTAGGTCCTAGAGCATACTAATATATACATGATTCCTAATCAAGAAAACTAGTAATTGACAATGTCTTTTAGGCCTTTTTCTTTGTCTCTTATACTTTTATTGACCTTACACACCCTACAACCTTGTTGGTATTTGACTAATTTATCTTTTATGGCCTCAAACACTAGCACCCAATTAGGACACTAGCACATAGAAGCTCTTATCCCTCCTGGGCACTCTTGACCATCTCTACCCTTTTCTCACTCTTTTTGGTTTCTTTTACTTCTTGGGAATATTTTTCACATTTGGGTTGTCCTTCCAGTTGTCAATTATGAAATTCAAACAAGGGAATCATATATATACTTATTTATTTCTCTCAAATCAGGGGCTAAGCACTAAGCATTATCTACTATCACCTAAGCTTGCATCTAAAGGCACAAGAGTATTACAAAGCATCCATATAACACATCCATATAAGGGGAAAGGGCTACATCACTCTACGTACACAACATAGGAGGGGAATTCTATTCTATTCCATCTCACACATTCTATACATTTGCTATATTCTAGATCTATCCCACTATCATTGTGCAACTTACACAAGGGAATCATAGGGAATCATTACACACACTTTCACACATAACTATATGGAGTTTGAAATGTAGTGCAAATATCATACTAAGTTCAATCTTTCGGTGATTGTTGTGTAAATCGACTCCATATTCTCCCTATTTATTTTTAGATTTGATGTGGTTTGTGGGTATGTGCATCCGGATATCTTATTCGCAAGTTACAGGTGAAAATATTAACATTGGAGCAAATCCATAATGAAAAACATGGACTAACAAAGAAGCTCCTCATGCACAAAAATATCAGAACCTGAGCATTTGGGTGGACACTAGTGCCCAGATCCAATCACTAGTGCTCGGGTGCTCTGTCCTCTCGTGGGCACTTCTGTCCTACACATTTTTGGGTCTCAGAACCTCTAGTGATCCTTGACGATGCTACTTCTAGTATATTTCAACTATTCAATGACCTAGATCATCTCTGCAAATTGTGTGAAATCAATTAATTCATCTCCCCTCTCTTTCTCTCTTACTCAGGGTTTCATATTATTGCTTGCTTATTGCTTGTCTATTTATTGTATTTTATTACTTGTGCATCATACACTACAATAGTTACTCTAAAATATAGATTTAATTATATTTATATTAAATCACATACCACCTAAGTAGATTACTATGGTAGGGTTCTAATCTTGGTTTGTTTCCCAAAAACATGAATCATAAATACTTTAAAAATTAATTTTATATGTCCGGTAGTTCTTAAGTGTGCCTTTAGGTTCATCATCATTTTGTCTTTCTTTAAGATGTGAGATCATTTCATTTCATTTCATCAATCAAACATAATATAAGGCAATTGATAATTAAGGCTCAAAATCATGTGTACACACACACACACACACACACATGATTTTATCATCCATTTATTTATTTTTAATTTATCTTTTTAATATATAAATCCCTCGCCCCATTCCTTAAATTCTTAATAATTTAACTATAATGTTGAGACACATACTTTGCTATAAGATGAAATCCACATAATTGAATAATTTTGACATCATCCACCGAATATTTGTTTAAGACTTTCCATTTTTTTGATTCATTAATATTTCCCAAGTTTGGGTTAACAATTTTGTGTTTATAATAGTTGAGCAATTTTTTGTTTATAGTAGTTGAGTAAGTATTATGATTTAATCTCAATTGTAGTAATACATTCACTTTGATTTGATAAATTTGATTGACTTCAATTTAAATACATCCCGGCTAATGGTCCTAATTCTCTTATCACTAAGTTTTATTTCCTATATTTGGAGGATAATCTATAGTTTTACTTGTTTTATAATCTGTAGGTTTATGTATATATATTATATTATATTCATCCATTTGAGTTTTTGATGAATTGTCAAAGAGCGAAATCCTATTAAGACATTATCTATGATCAATAGATGCCAAGTTAGCCTAGCTTAAAGAAATTTATGATTGTATCTCACATAGTTTGCATAGGGTTTTATTCACTAGTGGTCGCTCCGAGGGGAGCAAGTTTACGCCGTGTGGTGTAGTGGTTTTTTTTTTGTTTGTATAGTGTAGAATATTCTCTCTCACCCAATTTTTTTTTTTGGTTTGTACAATGTAGTGGTTGTTTTTTTGGTTTGTTTGAGTCGGGGCATATATAGGGAGGGGAATAAGTTAGCAGTTTTATAGGCATGTATAGGCAAATTAATCACCTATTTTGAATATGCCAATACACGAGGGTCAAATCAATTAAATTACGATTACGAAGAGCAAGAAAACCTAAGGGTCAGCTCTGTCCTGAGAACTCACATTCAAATCCAACAATCAGGTAACAACGGGACTCTATAATGGAGGAGTAGGGTCTGCGAAGGATCAAACGACACCAAAAGGAACCCAGAGCTCGACAGGAAATAAAATGGGAAAGGCTCAAGGTTTTCAGACTTAGCCACATACGAGTTGACTCAGGCCAAACAATAGATTCACGGAAGGCACCATGTGTCATCTCGGTGCATTTCCAAAAGATGCATCCAAAGAGCAACCCCTAAATGAATGCAAAGCTTCCACATGTCCCAAGTCCAAAAGGAGACAGTCAACAGTTAAAAAGTCTCAGGTCAGTGAAATCCTCCACATGTCTCATCGGTGCAACACCAAGGCTAGGTCCAAAGAGTGGGTTCTCAAATGAGTGTGGGCTCGCCACGTAGTCCAAGTTAAAAATTGGGACAGAGTGGGCCCGAATCAGCTAAGTATAGAAAGGCCAGTGGAAAGAACCACGTGTCAGTGCAACACAATTTTAAAAGTGAGAGCCCAAGGTGGAAACTCAAATGCACCAGCTCTCCATGTGTCCCATGCCCAAAAAGAGGAAGTCAAAAGGTAGAACCAGCCGTTGAAAAGTCTAAGCACAGGTAGAGCGGGTTTTGAAATGAGTGTGAGGCTTTCACGTGTCTAGGGTCCAACATAGTAGATCGGGCATGGCGAGAAGAGACACCAGGGTAAATAATGGGAATGGCGATACTTGGTTGCTGGCCTTGGGCCCGGACCGGATGGGAAAACAGAATATAGCACAAGCTCTGGCCCAAATCATCTATGGTTCGTGAGATAATCTTATTTCCCTTGCAAATCCATGGTCATGGGGTCATATCTATGAGGAAGTTGTTCTCTTTTTAGACATGTATTTTGAAATGGCAGAAACACCTCTCTTTTTGGGAGCCATTGGAATCTCTTTGCAAGTCTAAATTGAAGATATCCTACAATGATGGCATTCCATAAGACCACATATCTTTGAGGCATTTTTTCAAACAGTTCACGTACATTGTTAATGCTTCCACATTTTGCATACATGTCTACAGGGCACTTGCAACTACATCATCTGACAAAAGTATATTCTCTATTATGCTTTGGTGGATGTCCTTACCCTGTTTCAAAGCTCCTATTTTGGCACAGGTAGGGAGTATGCTAGCAAAAGTGAACTGATCAGAGTTGGATACCTGTTGGTTACATTTGGTGAAACAATGTCAATGCATATGTATGGGTATAATAGATTTCCAATACTTCAAGGAATTTTCACCATTCAAAGTTTGAAAAGAGATACATGCACATGAATTCCAGGAAATATGCCAAACACCCAAAATGTTTCAGAAGTCCCCCCATTGCTTACATGTAGAAAACTACAAATTCACTTGAATCGGATGACACAAGAATCAAGATCAAACCTGAAATCAGTAGGAGCCTTAGATTCTCTCTACGTGTATTCTGTAAACAAGGTTTATAAACTATGCGAGCCAAAAATTAAGGCCTCCAGGAAGTACTCATCATGCATTAAAATCCATAGAATTCAAACCCATGGGTATCTCTGCTGGAATTTTTTTTGAACATTTATCTACAATCAAACTGAAACATATGTGATTTTGGGTTTCTGCCACCATTGAATTCATATAATTTAATTTGTAGAAAGTCATATAAAGTCATCCATAAAATGATTTTCACTTTCATACTATTATTAGTATATAATTTGAATTATGAGAAATATGTTTTATATTTTATTTGTATAAATTCATTAATTTGATGATTAAAGACATACTTAAAGAAAAGAATATTTTTGTATATAATTTAAATTTTGTAAAAATTACAATAATAAATAATTGAATCCCCATCACAAAAACTATCAATAGTATCTTTTTATTATTAAACTTGTGAGAAGTCTTATTCGACAACTAGGTAGGATTTGAACATGCATCCCAGGTCAGGCACCATTACAATAGGGTAGGACACACATGCAGGAAGAGACAAGTAGTGAAAGTAGGAGGAAACAAAAATGATGAAAAACACCTTAAGCATGACTGGAGGAAGCAGGTGAGTGACAAGCAGGTGAAAAGCATGTAAAATGTCAGTGTCTTGACTTATATTTTATAATTACCTTTGATACTTGTGCAAGAAAACATCCAAACAAAAAACCTAAATCTTAACCCCTATATCCATTGTTCTCTTCATTCAGCAGTGGATTATTTTTTTGTTTCCTATGAATATAAATTATAATCCTCTATGCCTAAATATAGATTTCACCCTTCAAATACCACCCCATTCAACTCCAGCCAAGAAACACATTCATGTGGGTCCTTGTAATTTTGATAATTAAATAATTTACATTATATTAATAGACATAAATAATTCATCACAAGTCAGCGGAAGCCTCCACGTGTCTCATCGGTGTAAGACCAAGGCTGGGTCTAAAGAGCGAGGTTTGAAATGAGTGTGGGGTTTCCACGTAGCCCAAGTTAAAAAGTGGGACATAGCAGGCTGAATCATCTAAGTATAGAAAGGCTAGCGGAAAGAACCACGTGCCACTCAAGTAATTTTAAAAGTGAGAGCCCAAGGTAGAAACTCAAATGTGCACGGCTCTCCATGTGTCCTAGGCCGAAAAGAGGAGGTAAAAGGTAGAACCAGCCATTGAAAAGTCTAATTAGAGGTGAAGCCAGCGGAAGGTGCCACGTGTTGATTCGGCACAACTTCAAAGACCAACTCGAAGGTGGATCCCAAACAAGTGCGGGCTTGATACGTGGCTTCTTCTATCGACACTTTTATACTTAGCCATTTTAGGTGAGATTTGTCCCCCTTTTTAGACCGGGATTTGTTTGTTTTGTTTTTTAATAATCTTTCTCAATTAATCAAGTTGTTTCTATATAAATTATACTCTGCAAAATTAAAGAGAATTTCTTATAGCCAATGATTAATAGGGTTCAATATAACTTGGTAATTGAAGAACATGCCACATGTAATGCTGACCTGCAACAAATATATTGGAAAATTATCTAAATGTGCCAAACGTTTGCTCTGTTTGACAGATAGAAAATGTGTATTTAATTACTCTACTTGAGATAAAGCAATGTAAATGTAGTGACATTGTATGCTGATTGTGCAAAAAAAATTTAGTTTATATTTTTTCAATTATCATTATATGCATTGTATGTCTGAAACATATTTGAAGTAGTTAAAGAGAGCTTGGTACATGAGCTTTAGAGCTTGTGGTTTGTACATGTGGAGCTTGGTAGGGTCTTACATTCGTTCTTGTTTGTTATGGGGGGGCGCGGGGGGTGGGCGATGGGCATGCACTTATAATATTATGTGTAGAACTTTTCCCTAAGGATGTGGATGGTGTCTTCGTTGGAAATGATTGCCTATTTTAGGGATATTTGTGCTTTTTCTAGTCTTTGATGTGTAAGAAATATTGCGAATATTGCATCGTTGTTTACAAGTGTGCCTTCCATGTATTTATTTTGTACGCATTTAGATAGTAGTTGTTATATGTGAGTACAATTTGTTCCAATATGGTCTGCTATGGCGTTGAATGTGGCCATCATGTTTGAAGTGCCTGCAAGGAGGTGGGTAGACAATGCATTAGAGGCATAGATTGAAAATATTGAATGGTTTATGTTTGAACTGAAGACAACATAGTATATAGTATTTAAGGAAATGATCATGAACATTCGTGTATTAAAAGTCAACATATATTTTGAAGTGGCATAAAGAGGTTTATGACCAGAAACAACATAAAAGTAAACACGTGGGTGTTAGCTAAATCCTAAATATCATGTTCTTAAAATCTCTCATTTTTTCTAAAGTTCATTGTTGCTGACATTTCTAGATTTTAAGGTGGCATTGTTTTGCATATCAGCTTCAAAGTCGTTCAAGCATCCATACTTGGATTTTTTGTTTGAAAACAAACTCAAAAATAATAATAAAACTCATTATTATGGATTTCATAAGGTTAAACAATCAATTCTAAAATCAAATGATCTGTAATTTGTATGGATATAAATCTTATGCATTTAGGAACCATTTTGAGATGTTTGATTCGAATGTGAGACAGCTAGAAGGTTGCAGACAACTATATAAAATATGAATATCAAATGCTTGTTTCATATCTTGTTTTATAGGGTCTTGAATATAGTATTGATGGAAGATCTAATATGATTTTCGAAGCAACATATGGAAGATCGATAGAAATATTGGAATTTTACCTTTCAATGATACCATCCTGTATGGAAGGACTGAGAGAAGTGGTTTATTTTTGAAACAAATACCTTAGAATCTAAACCTCGGAAGTGTAGCTAGCTAATTTTGATTGATTGATTTTAAGTATTTAGGATTTTTCTTCGGTAAAGAAAAATATATTATTTGATAGAATTGACAAAAAAAAACTTTAAAGGTTAATGGCCGTGAATTCTGAAAACTATGAGCAGGTCATTTTAGGGAAAAACCTACGAAACAGATTTGTTAAGTCGAATTAAGTTTCGAAGCCTACATGCGTGGAAGTAGATGAAGACATTAAGGAACTCTTCATCTTTGGCTTGCTAACTTTTACATCCTTAAATCAAAACTTGACAATCTACCTGATCCAAGAGGGTTTCTAACCGGAAAAGTTTATGGAATTAGTTACTAATTGAAGTGGTAGCTTAATATAAACAACGTGAAATTATTTGGATACAATCTTGATTATATATTATGCCAAATAGTTAAGATCCCATCAGAGTAAAAAAATGATGGGATGGATATGTACATAAAATGCAATTTACAGGTGTAAACTTGAGTTGCACAAGTTTAGCATGTGTCAAAATGGGAGGTTCATGATAGGGTATGGATATCCATCAAAGCATAATCGTAAATGAATTATATTCAGATATTAGAGTTGAAAATGGCCTGATAGACATGTATGAAAAATGGGAAAGCATATATAAGGCACATGAACTATTTGATAAAATTTCTCTCTTATATGCTTTGGTGGATGTCCTTTACCTGTTCTAAAACTCCTATTTTGGCACAGACAGGAGTATGCTAGCAAAAGTGAGCTGATCGGGATGGATACTGTTCATTACATTTGGTGAAACAATGTCAATGCATATGTATGGGTGTAATAGATTTCTAATACTTCAATGAATTTTCACCATTCAAAGTTTGACAAGATATACATGCACATGAATTCCATGAAAGATTCCAAACACCCAAAATGTTTCACAAGTCCCCCCATTGTGTACATGAAGAAAACTACAAATTAACTTGAATCGGATGACACAAGAATCAAAATCAAACACGAAATCGGTAGGGGCCTTCAAATTCTGTCTACATTTTAGGTAGCCCAAGAGTTTTAATCCTTGACACAACAAACACTTTTCATTTCCCAACACTATCAATTATTTTTGTTTTTCAGTTATGGTTTTAATCTTGTGCATTTCTATGGTATTTGGCCACTTCATTAAGATATTTAATAAAATTTAAAAGACAAAAAATTAGTTAGATGATTATTTTATTATAAATATTTAGAGAGAGAGAGATAATGTCACGGTCAAATTCTAAAGCCAAGAAAGAAACAATTAATCTTGGGAAAACCAAATGCATTAAATTTGTTTATAATGTTTTACATATATATTCACTAGGTACATTCAATTATGATTCACACAAATTTGTTTTTGAAAAATTCTTAAGAAAAATTAACACATCAAATAATTGTAACACATTTAAGAGATAAGCCAAATCAGTATTGAGATGAGATAGGGCTTGAAATCATCATGACCATATTGGGATGAGACTGGGACAACCAAAAAAATGGTTAAAATTAAGGAGAATTAAATCAATGAAAGGTTCATTGTGAATAATTCTTTTAGTTGATAAAATATTTCCATATCACCAAGCCCATAGGAAGCAAAGCATTAAATATGAAAGCTATGTTGTTAGAAATATGTTTATAAAAAGGGTCTAAATCCAAGCTTCCTAAGATCTTGAGGTTAGAGCACGTCTAAGTTTAAACAATAAGGACATGTTCATTTCTTTGACCCTCCTTAAACCCGGACCACCCATTACGGTGGGTTTGTAAATTCTATTCAAGCAACCAAACATTTACGAGTTTTCTAAATGATAATTTCTTGTGCGTCTTCCATTTCTTGACATCCATTTTCCTTATAAGTATAACACATGCATAATAGTAATTTTCATTAGCAAAATCATTTTTTCCATTCCTAGCATTGCATATGAGATGTTTTGTGACCCAGATATTTATGTAAATCTTCATTTTAGATAACCTAATAGTCTTCTTAATTGTATCACATATTAATGCTTGGTAAAGATAGATTTAACTTTTGCTTGGGATACATTAAGTTTCTTTTTATGTCTATTTTATTATTAAAAACATGTCTGTATTATTTTGAAAGGAGAATAAGTTATATTCATTGTTCTTATCTACTTTAGTCATTTTATTTTGATCTCCTCTTTTGGGTTCTCCCTCTAGGAGATTTGCATACACACACACACACACACACACACACACACACACACACACACACACACACACACACACACACACACACACACACACACACACACACACACACACACACACACACAATAACCAACCGCTTGAAGAAAAATTTAAAGTAACCACTCTTATCTAAAATTTCTATTTCATTTGTATATGTACATGAATAAATCATTGTGAGATGAAATAGACATGAGAGGTTCTCCTATTGATATTTCCCCCCTAATATCTGTATGCATCAAGGATTTTGATACGGCATCCATCAACCTCTATTTAATAGCTAAAGTAAATCATGGATGGATTTGGTTCCACTGAATGGTCACTTGTAGTTAGCATCTTTGTTGTCTGTTGTTACCTACTGCAAGTTCGATTGAAAAATAATGCTTGTGTGGAATGAAACAGAGACCCCAAACTAAAACCCAACTTCAAGTTTATCAATGATGTCAAGACATACGTTCAAATGAAATATTTATATGAGAATTCAATTGCATATTCATAGAGTTCTAACATACACTCTCTGATACCAGTTTCATCGTACCAAGATAAATGAACTTAATCACTACCAAGCTGCCTCTAAAATTTTTCAACATCCAACTTCTTCTATGCAACAACTTAAAATCTAAGTCACCAAGAAACAAAAATGAACCCAAAACATGGAAGCGACAATTTTCAAAGAACACTTGGAAGCGAAACCGTACAGAAACCTCTACATAATAAATAATTAAAAATTAGAAATATATATAAAAAGATACAATATTTCGGAGGTATGATATTATTTTTATTTATAAGATTGATTAATAAGGCCTTTGGACATGCCTAGAAACTTGTAGGCATGCCGAGAAAATGTTTCAAAAATTCCCGAAACTACAAGAGACACCCCAAAAATGCATGGATTGTTCCCAACAAGTTCTCGGATGGTGCTGGTGTTTCAGTGCATTTCATGGTGTTTTTCCTCAGAAACACTTCCGACATAAATTCCATGGGCAGGGGTGTTTCATGTAACTTAACCTAAAATAATTATGATTATCCATTAACACAATAGCTAGAGTCCATTTGAACATGGACGGGGTGACCCAAAGTGGAGACTCAGACGAGCGCGGGGCTTCCACATGTTCCAGAGCCTGAAAAGTTAGAAGCGGTCACTGAATTGACTAAGTATAGAAGGGCTAGCAGATAGAGCCACATGTCATCCTGACGCAATTTCAAAGGTTAAAACTCAAGGGGCAGGCCCAAGTGTGTGTTGAGCCTCCACGTGTCCAAGGTCAGACTTATGGCCCTGCCAAGAAAAAGGGACTTAGCCAAAACATAAAGAAACTAAGAAATGTTGTAGAAAGAGCCATGTGTCTCATCAAAGCACAATTTCAAAGGTCCGTCCCAAAATATAGTTCCCAAACAAGTGCTAACCCACCACATGTCGCAGAGTTCAAAGAGGTAAAGTCATTTGTTGAAAAATTCAATAGCAAGCGGAAGCCTCCACGTGTCTCGTCCACACAACTTCAAAAGAAAAACTTGGGGGCAATTTCCAAATGAGCGTGAAGCCTCCACGTGTCTGGGTTAGGAACAGTGTCTCTACCAATAGGAGAGACCCAGGAAAAATACAAAGGATGCCATAGAGTCCGTGGAAGCCGCCACATGTCAGATTGGCATGATTTCAATAGCAAAAGGAGGGAGCCAAATCTTCATCATGTGCGAGGCTGCCACATGGACGCAGTATAGACGAAACTTTTAAATATTGTGTGCACTGCGACCCTAACCTTTAGACAGAAATATCTTTCGACTAGAAAGTTTGATTTGGGCGGGAGAGGATTTTTGGGAAGATCTTGGCGTCGACTTCTCACCTTCCTCCATTAATGTTTTGGCCCACTAATTTTAGGGGCTATCAAGTCTCTCACCTATCACCATGATGAATAATGGGCCTCTTTCTTGTCTAGTAAGGCACAATGATGTGGCATGAGTGTTGCAGTGAGAGTCTTCATTGTGGCATGTCGAATTCATTGCATATCTTAAGGTGGTTCGGGATTCGATTTTCCCCTTTCTCCTTCTCTCTATTATAGGTGGATTCAATGCATTACAGGGGTGGTTGGAACAAATTTCAATTTTCCCTCTCTCTTTCTCTCTCATTCTTCTATATATTATAAAGGAGGGGCATTTTCAAATGGTTGGTCATTGTTTCTCTCTTGCCCCTCTCTCTCTTTCTTCCTTAGGGTAGAATGGAGTCTAAGCCTCCTTTCATGGCTCTGTAATGGCATTTTATTACCCCTTTCCCACTGATGATGTACCATGTAACTTTTGGAGCAATAGAATCTATTTCATGATGCATTTGTCCATCCTTGGCTCATTTTATTGTCTCTTCTTACCTCTCATTGTTACAGGGTATATTGTGCAAATTTATGATGTTCATTATAGGTTCTGGGAGCTATGCTTAATGGGTTTTTAAGTGGTGTTCCATGTGAAATCTATCTCCAGTCCATGGTGCATCTTGTCCACCTCTCTCTCTCGGTCACCTCTCTTCACTTCGAGCAATTTGGAGTCTCGTGATCAACTATTTCCTTTTACGGTGTATCACTTTGCTTAGTGTAGGCTTTTTTCTCTCTCTCTCTCTCTCTCTCTCTCCCTATCCCCTTGGAAAGGTTAGATTAGGATTAGTTAGATTATGCATGTACTTGAGTAGCTTGTGGAAAGTAGATTAGGAAATAGGAACCAACCTTCTCTAGAGGTCCATCTCAAGTTTTGCAAGTCCCATAGCTTGAGAGATGGTCCAATGTTTTGCAATCACACTGAATTTCCCACTCACAACCAGGCCATTCGGGGGTGTTGTAATTTTGCTCTAACAGAACCCAAATAATTAGAATAAGGAAGTTGGTTTTAAGATCAATCATGATCAGAGGCTTATCATCAACATGACCAAAAATGAGATATGAGTAGTGGCAATTCTTAGTGGCCAGCCTAGTTTATTAAATTAACATATAAAAAAAATGAATGCTGGACGTCTATCCCATCTCAAACAATTTTATCTTGATCAGTGATTATGAGAATTTAGTATGTTATTCCTTGATTTTTCCTTTCATTTTTTTGCACGTGGTTTTTTCAAAATCATGTTCATTGTGTTATTGTCCATGTTTAAACTTTGGTATTCTAGAAGTTGATTATTTCTTGATTCATTCTACAAAGTGATGTCTCACAGAGTTTCCCTGGCGATGGCTTGCATGTCAACCCAAAACATTGGCATGGAAAAGAGATTAGCGAAACATAAGCCCAGAACTGAAAATCTATTTCTGTTAACTGAAAACAAGGATCATTTAGGAAGTATCAGAAAATATAGGATCAATACAGATGTATTAGAGTGATGAATATGTGTGCTTTTGAGAGTATAAGAGTAGATTCAGAATTAACTCTAAGCAAGCAAGAGCTAAAAGATCTCTACAACAGATGAGGGAACTTGGGTTTGGTTATGGGGAAAAAAACAATGTGAATCACAACAACTTTGGTTTATCATAATGTGTAGGAAATAGATTATACCATATAGCACTTTGTGTTTAAAATGACAGTGGAATATATGAACGTTTTCTATGTCTTGAGGAATTGATTTTCCCCCTCTACACCCGAAACTCAAAAAATAAATGAGTAGTCAATATTGATCGCTAATGAAATAGGAAATAATTGTATTGGATAACTATAACATAGTTTAGAACTGATTATCTAAGCCAACCATGACACACTTATTGTTCCCACAGTAGTGAATACCCTCGGTCTTATAGCCGTAAACCATGAAGTCCCACCCAACAAATTTTTTATATCGCTGCACATTAATTTTCTTTTGGCATTTAATTTTTGTTATGCTTCTTTCATTGTCCAGAAGAATATGCTCTATTATTTTGTAATTTTAAATTTAAATTAAAATTAAAATTTGTAAGACCTTAAAGTCAGTAGCATTTAATAGTAGTAATGTAATTAAAGGCATACTAGTTCACATGCTAAGGATATAATATTTATTAGCTAGTGGAGGAGGAGCACTATTCTATAGTGCATGGCAATAAAATGTTTGAGTTTTTTGTGAAGGCTTGAGTGTGCGTAAGTAGCGCGTAATGTGATTAAAGGTAAAATTTAAGTTTGCAAAATCATAGTAGATTTGGAATCCTTTGATGGACACCTCTTCTGATACGACTAATTCCTATGTGGATGGTTTTGTCCTTTAAATTTCCCCACCCTTTCGAATCTAATTTCGTGAAAATTAGAGCCATGCCGTAGAAGAAATTCATGTTTTAAACTCCTCATATGCTCATTTTCATTTACCACGACATTTTTAATCAAACTTTCCTCATGTTGTTTCCATTAAAATGTTTTACCTATTTTCAATTGATGGGAAATGATTTTAGTTCTCCTTTTATGCGTTTGGAATGCATGGGACCTTGCATCTTTCATTTTTAACCTTTTATAGAGAAATAAATTATTCATTGGGAAAATATGACATTTTTTTCCAAAATAAAAAAGTGATAAGTTCAAAAGGAAACCCGTTCAAACTATTTGAACCGCATTTCCTTAGCCACTCAGATGGCACCACATGTCCAGCCTTGGTGGAGCTGTGGAGGGGTGGAGCAAAATGAGAAATCGTGCTTTTTCTTCCAAATGTCAGGAAATGTATATTTCTCCCCAATCCCTTCATTGCTTGGATCTTGCCATGTGTAGGGTCCAAATTTGAAGGTAAAAGGGGGAAAAGATAGCAAAATGCACTCATCTGGTTTTTAACGCCATTAACGAACGGAGCTCGCAAAATGCAAAAATGGATCATTCTTCATTATTTTTCTCTGTATTCTTGTCATTTCTCCATGAGATACATTTTTGGTTTATTATGGAGCCAAATCGATAAGTTTAAAGGGATTTAAATTTTGATCATCGAAAAGGGAGTTTATCGGGCATATGTGATAAAAGGGGAGAAAACTTACCACTAAGCACTTGGGTGCTATGAAAGTGGTCAAAAGGTGAAAATGATATGACCACATAAAGAAGAAAACCATGAGATGCCACCCTACTAAAGTAATCATGCTCGAACACCGGAATATTTACCTTTTTGAACCTTTGGTTTTCATGAGTGTGTTTTTTCCATGTCACTTTCCAAAAGCAGATCTACAACAAACATTATTCCTTTTGGATATTATTTTCTTGGGGACAAAGTATGGATGTACATGAGTTGTTATAAGAACATGGTTTTGGCCATGGAAAAGGGGATTCTGGTTTTCTGGGAAGGTTGTAAATTTTGAAGTAATTTAATACAGAAGTTCTTTCTTTCTTATTTCCTTTGTTATATCTTTCTCTCTCCTTGCTTGATTCAATGGATCATTTGTTTTGCATTCAATAGAAACTTTTTGTTTTGGTTTGTGTAAATCTTTAGAACTTTGTGTTTGCAGATTTGTGCCGGTGGTGAATTAATTTATCCTTTTCTATATTTTCTTGGTTCAATGTGAGTAGGGAGATACTATGATATCTATATTTCCCAAAAGCATTGGTGTTTTATTCCTTTTACCATCTCTTTATTCTTCCATTCCTTCTGATTGATAATATTTGGAGTATGAAAATATACCAGGATACTAGGATCCAAAAATTGATAGTTGTAGATTTGTACATTTGTTTTTCCATCTTTGAATAAGGGAACCTCTCCCATTAAAGCGAGAGGGACTTGTTGTCCCTTGACTGTGGTTTCAACCCATGTTCCATTCTGAAACCCAACAGATGGAAGGTGGTATTTGGGAACAATGGACTGGTAAACATTGTTTCATATGCATTATGATTAGGCATACAACTATAACGACCTTAAATATATGATATACAAATAGAGCATGTGGAAGTCTAGAAGTAAAGATTTTCCATTATACATAGAATAGATTACCATGTTTAGATATTCGAAGTCCATAGACCTAAACATTTGTGCAAATTTTTACAAAACCCATTGTGTAGGCTAGTAAAGAGAGCTTAATTTATCCAATTAAGGGTCCAATACAGTACTGTTATATCCTACCATCTTAGTCTATACCTAAATTTAATGATGTAAGAAGTAGGAAATTATTTACATAGTTATTCTTGGAACTATGCAAAAGTAGGAATTATGTGGAAATGATTTTTTAAAAATTATGGGTGAGATATTATTTTCCTTGTAGACAATGTGGAATGTTAAACCTTATAGGAAATACATCCAAAAAAATCCAACACTTTTATTTATGGTGGGACTGGATAGGTTCAATATGTACAGGGTTTGAGGGAAAAGCATAAGTATAACATGTACAAGATGGAATGCTTTTCCAATGATGACACAGAGGAGGTTGAGGTGCTTGTCATTTAGGTTCCTTCTTCATCTTCATGTCTTTACAGATGCTACCGATCACTTAAGCTCCTCAAGCTTATTGACGATGCCCTGAGCCTTTAGCATCTTCATCGGTTCCACGAGTTCCACTGCTTTATGAAATTATTGTTAACCTCTTTCAGTAACTTACCATTCATGAAAAATTCTTGGACAACTTCCTCCACATCATCATGAACAATGTCCCAAAATTCCTGAAAGAAAAAAGTAGGGAAACCATCTAGCCCAGGAGACTTATCCCCTTCTAAATAAAAAACAACATCTTTTTTCCTGGGAGAAGGAATTTTTACCAACTCAAGCATTCTCCTGAAGAGTGATAACAGGTTTGAAGAAATGAGTTATTTTAATCTCCTTAAGGTCAAGGTCGGTGACCTCAATGATCAACAAATCAATGAAGAAACTTATAAATTCATTTGAAATCATGACCTAATTCTTCAACCTCACTCCTCTCCTATCCTCAATTTCCATTATTGTATTACTCTGTTTATGAATAGAAGCAATCAAATGAAAAAAATGTATTCCTATCACCCTCTTTTAACCATAAAGACCTTGAATTTTGTTTCCAATATGATTCCTCTTTTGCTTCCAGTTATGATACTCCACCAAAAACAATTTTTCTTTGTTCCTGATCTCTTGATCATACCTCCCACTTTCCAAGACTTCCTTAATCCTTTTTAGATCCTCAACTACTTTTTATTTTTGGGAAAAAATGTTACCAAAAATTCCTTATTCCAAATTTTCATTCTAGCTTTGACATTTTTCAACTTAGACACCAATTTGAACATAGCTTTACCATTACTTCCAGATGCTAGCCCAAGCCTTATCCCAAATTTAGTAGATAAATTTTCACTTAGAATGAAAGACAATAAGAGGTAACATTATGGAGGTAAAACAACTTCTACACATTAATACATTTTAGGGCATGTTAATACATTTTACAAGATCCTTTTCTTGTGCCCTCATTGAAGCCTAAAGTGACAAACCATATTCTCCTTCTTATCCCCTACTATAAATTCTTATAGGTCATTATTTTTCACTAAAAAAATGTGCAAAGCATAAATTTTTTTTTTTCCTCTACAAGAGAAAAATGATACTCATGATACAATAACAATTCTGGTTCATAAGAATTCTTATTAGTCTAGGCAGTATAAATGTGTAGGTGTCAGAAACAAGCAATAAAAACTCTGGTTCATAAGAATTCATAGTATTTTCCTGTAGAGTGTTATCTCTAGGACCCTTTTAGAAGCTATGAAGTGCATGCCTTATCTATGAATTTTTGAAACATGTCGTTGTAAGCTTTTGCTTTCATTTTCTTCTGTGTAGTTTCGATAGCTATAATTGTTTGTTGCACGGTTTATTACACTAATTCAATTTTTTTTTGTGGAATACATTTTTGTAATGGTACCTTCATCCATAGGTGTAGACGTTTGGTAGTGAGTGTCTACATATTCACATAGTAGGCATTCTAGAAGGTTGGCATTTGTGTTTGTGTGGACACCTAGTGAGCCAAAGTTGTCATCCATTTGAAAGTGGCCTGTAAGTGGAAATTAAATGTTAGTTAGAAATATTTGAAGTGATTACCATAAATCAAGTTACAGTTTTTAGCTAAAGCAAAAAAGAAGACAATAAATTAATATGTGGAGCCTAGTTGTAGGCGGTAAAAAACAAGTTAATTTTAGATGGAGTATTGTTCAAACGACATAGCAGGTGGATTCCTTGGTAGGTACGTAACTATGTTGTGGTTAGAGGTAGGACGTGTTGTAAGTATGCTTCTACTTTTAACCAGAGTGTAACATACTTTTCTTCTTATAGGAGTTTGTAACTGGTGTATGAGAAGTGCGGGAAAATGCGAGAGGTTGGTAAGGGCTCGAACTTAGAACAAGGCTATGAAGGTCAGGCCTTGTCGTTCTTTGTGGCCAATGTCGATGCTAGATTTATCGAGAGTGAGCCCTTAGGCTTTATGAATAGTTAGGGCCCATGCCATTTTCAATGGTAGCTGTCGGCATAATTGCTTCTTGTTATAGGGGATTGATATGTATGTAGGATGAACTAGGTCCCAGTTGTGCCTTTATAGTTGGGGAATTTGATAATGACATACAAAGGCAAATGTGGGGGCATGATTGCTTTCTTGTACAACATTATAACAATATGTCCTTGTGCACCATTAACAAGGCCGGTTTGCACCCAAAGATTTGTTGTCAACATTGCTTGTTCACCTTCACATAGCAATAGGTTGGTCTCTAATTGTGTGTTGCTTCTTTTCCTAGCGTCAGTTTGGTGTGCCTATTCAGTTGTAGCTATAGCGATTGATGTGTTAAGGGCCCACATTATGTACTTGTTATGTATGGTTACCAATGTTTTTGTAGCATAGAGGGTGTTGCGATTTGGAAATTTGCTTGTTCTGCAACACTTATTTATGTAGGAGTCCATGACATTAGTAGATTCCATTCATGCTCTATAGCAAGGGTGTTTCTGACATTTAGTAGTAGACTCCGGCCAAGAATCGCAATGGCGGGCGAGTGCCTTGTTGGCGGAAGTTAACAGTAAGTGTGATTGTATTCTGAAAAGTGACCATAACATATGGCCATAGGTACCTAGAATGTACAAGGGAGTATCTTTAATTGGAGGTAGTTGGGCAAGGTCTCCAACCAGAATAATTGAACGGCCTCCAAAAACTCTGCATTTACAAGTGGGAAATGCTTCTGTAGGTGGCTATTTATGTTGCACAACATCTTCGGGCCGATAAAACTCATTTCATCGATTAGTATGTATTCCACATCTAGCATGGCTTGTTGAAATGTAGCGAGGGTTTGCCCTCGAAGAGGGGTAACTTCAGCTATTGGTATGTGGAGCGTAGTGTGTATTGTTGTGCCAAAAATGTTGAATGTTGCAAGTCCTGTTGGAGATAGGAGGAGTAAGCGGGTGGCATGGAGGTTGCTGCGTGAGTGGAGTGTCCTTGATATTTCTGAATTAAATTTGATTTACCTAGTGCCAGTTGTTCCTTGTATTATCATGTACAACGGGAAATATTTGGTTGTGCATCTGCATGGGTTAAGAATATTTGTAATGCATCTTTTTGTTCTGGTGATAAGGCACAACCATCTATAGCCGGTAGAAATAATGGTGTAGTTATTTCGGTGGTGGAGCGAGAAATTTCTATGAAATCTCCCCCTATTTCATGTAATTGGTTACCAGTAGTAACTTGTGGCCAAGTTTGTGAAAGGTCAAAATCACGCTTCCCAAGTATGCCTAGGTCATTGATGTTGACAACCCTTGTAGGGTGTAATCTTGACAACACCTCCCATTCATCCATCTGAGTTGTGGTGGGTGCATCGTGATCATTATCGAGAGATAGTGGTTAGGATGCTAACTGTTTGGTGGTGGGTTAGCCGATGCACATGCCATGCCTGGTAGGTTGGAGAGAATGTAGCCCACTGAAGCTAGTGGGTTTGGGGATGTGCCAATGTTGGATGGAATACAGTGGAAAGTTTTGTACAAGAGGAGTTCTGTGAAGTAGAAAGTGTTGTATAAAGGTGAGCTAACAGCAGGGGTGGCTATTATTCGGGGAAAAATCTAACAATAACTTGTTTAGGTCATGCTTTCCATGGCTTCCCTTTCCTATACTTATTATAGGCCCATGACCGAGTGGCTTCTATTAAACAATAGTTGTCTAGGGCAAGAGGTCGTGCTATGTAGGCATCTATAAATGGTGTTGTACAACTTCTGTTGGAATGGGGCTATGAAATTTTCCTATAGATGGTTTTCCCCACGGATAGTTTTATGAACACTCAGTTGCATATGGTAAGTGGTAATTTTCTTGCATGCCTATGTCCCGGTCAGAAATTATTTCTGAAAGGAGCTTGTTATATGTTGTCTTGACATTTTTCGGGTTTTGTGCTTCACGAGATTACGAAAAGCATATGGTGGTATGTTTCTAACTTGTGCTCAGCTTTGATGCATATTTTGTTATGTACTTCAAAACAACATTACGTGAAACCATGGGATGACATTCGATGTTGGCTCGCCAGTGGTCAACATATCTTTGTTGTGGATATTTAACTTATCATCGTAACGAGCTAGAGTATAAGTGCATGCCCTTACGTTCTAGGCATAATGTCAACATAGCTTGTATTGGCCATGGGAATTTGTACCTACATTTTAATTGGTTGCCTTTCCTCTATAAGTATGTAGTTGTAGTACATTTGGTGTGGTGTTGGAACCGAGTTAACTAAAACTATATAGTCATTATTGGTAGGTGCAAGCAGTATTTTTGATGAACGTAGCAAACATGGATCATCTATTGTTGTATGGGGCATGTGGGAAGAAACTTGAAAGCTTGGAAGAGGGTTCCAAGTTGTGACCTAGTTGTCGAAGAATGATTTTGCCACTTATACGGGCCTGTGTGATCCACCCAGTCTAAGGTGTCCATATTTGGAGTGTCAGTGAGCCATATGAAACCATGAATATGTGCAGAACCTCTGTGTTGCCATTCAAACTTGGTATAGTAAGTGTTAGTATGAAACATGCCAAGAAAAAGAGCCCACAATAGTTGTAACCTAAGCTTTAAAAGATACATAGGGTTACCTGTACCAGAAGTCTTTTGTGTGTAGGTGTTTTTCCAAGATTTCTTCACGGAATATTGCAAACCTTACATCCATGTATGTTGTTGTCAAGTGTGGGTATGCAATGATGTTATGGTTTGTCCATTTTTGGGCAACAAAAGGGGTGGAGGGACAAGGTCCTGGCATGAGGTGATGTAAAGTCGGCCATCTAGTAAGAAGCAATGCGGAGGGTGAAAAATAAGGTTGGCATTCGTATCTCGGTAAATCATGTTGGTAAGTTCACGGTGAGGCTCAAAACCATCTTATGTATGATGTACATGATTCATAGGAAGAAGGATGAGGATGAGGAAGGCACCCATAACCAAGGAGGGAGTGAAGAAATAAACATAAAGGATCAAAAGACTCCAAGATTAACTAAGGAGCAAATTGAGGATGCCGTGGAGAGGGAGGTAGCATGAATTATTAAGGACTTAGTGGATCAAGAGGTGGAGCGTAGTGCCGAGAAGGTATTAAAGGAGTCGAGGAGATTGCAAGCATTGGGAAGTAGTATGGAAGCATGTGTGGGGATCCCAACCTAGCAGTAAGCTTCCCAAAGGCGGCGCACAGGTAGGTAGAAAGGGTATGGTAGTGGTGTAGGAACAAGAAATGACTTACATTAATTATCTAAAAAAATTACAACGCATGCATTTCCAAAGTACTATGCCTTAAAACCAACTCCTTTCATGGTCTTCTTTCAATAAAGAGGGTGTGTACCCATGCACAAGGAATATGTTGTCTTGGGATTTTGAGTCCCATGTTGATGAGCCTGAATTTGAGGTCAATCGAGATGCATTGGTGAAGATCTTTGGATGCCAAGGGAGTAAACGCAGCTGCAGTGAATTCCCAACAACTATTAGATGAGAAGGTTTGTAATGCACTCAACAAGGTGTTAGTAGAAGTTGAGGTGAGGCTCTTCAGGAGAAATGACAGAATAAGGGTCTTGGAGGAAGAGCTTGAGAAGAAAAATGAAGAGATCAATGAAAGAGATAAGGAGATAAAGCAGGAGGAGCTGATCAGTGCACAATTAAGGTGCAAGTTAAGGGATGAAAAAGCTAAAGTGTGGGAAGTTTATAAGAAGGTAGAGGAGATTACAGGTGTCATCATTCTAGTGCATCTAGATCTAACTCCTCCAGACCAAAAGTATAAGTTAGCCTTGTATTGCTTGGAAGACTTAACCTGCATCCTCACCATGGATAGGCAGCCACTCACATTAGATTCGATAGAAGAGGTGATGGCGCACTTTGGAAGGAGGAATAAAAACTAAAGATTGGGGAGACAGTTACTTGGTATTCAAGCTCCTTTCCACTATAAATACCACCGTACAAATGGTTGAGGTTGTATATGACAATTGTGCTGACAGACACAGAGCAATGAGCATATTGGTTGCTATGCATGAGGTGGATTTGAAGGAATTTCAAGAAAATAACAAAGGCAATAGGGTGGAGTGCGATAAGATCCTAGCCGAGGTTGAGAAAAATTTGGAAGCAATCGAAACCTTGCAGGGGTTTGATTAAGAATCAACTTAAGGAGCTATATACCCGGTCACACGTAGAATGGACATGCTAGACGATATTACCAAGTAGCTAGAAGGCATTGTATATACAACAAATTATAAGAGCAAAGAATTGATTTTTGATGAGGTGAGAACTCTATTAGGTGACCTACTTTAGTAGGTGCAGAGTGTGGTAGATGCCTAGAAAATGATTAAGGCAATAGTGAAGAAGGAATTCCCACTCCTCCTACAACAGTAGTAGATTCTTCTATTATTTCATTCTTTATTCATATTGTCCCAGTTCCACTATTCTTTATTCTTTGAAGAAGCAGGATGTTTCCGAGGACAGAGAACACACATAGTGTGGGGTGATGTTAGGCCCTAAAATATTGGCTAAGTACCAAAATGTGCACGTGCAGGACTAGTGAGAAGAAGGCTGCTTAGGGGAAAGCACACATGACAAAGGGGTTTAAGTGAAACTAGGGCATGCACGGGATATAGAACATAGTTTTAAAGGACTTATCCATATTTGGTGTTCTAGAGGAACTTGAGGAAAAGCGTGAGGACTCGACTAGGTATGATAAGTCGATAAGGTGCCGGACTAGATACTTAGAGGTTAAGAAAAGGATATTACTTGCAAGGAATATTCCCAGAAGACATCATTACATAGAGTGGAGGGTTTGCAAAGGGATAAACATTCACCTATGGAGGACCACATCAACACTTGGCACATGATTTGTGCTTAGAGAAGGCATGGCGATGGGTGTTGATCTTATATAAAGAAATTCTTGGGCCAAAGACACAGATATGGGGAGATAGATAGATGAAGAGGAGAGACAAGAGAGATAGACATGACACTCAGGAAGAAATACATAGAGTAACGAAGTGTTGCAATAATGCTAGGGTTTAGAGCACTTAGTGCTAGAGGGTTGTAAGGGATGCCATAAGCATATGTATGGGTACTGGGATCTGTAACAAGGGATAAAATGGGAAAAATATAGTTAGGATCTCATATCAGGAAGGTTTGCAGGAGACAAGTCTCTGTCATTTAATATATATGGTCTGAGATGACCCTTTTGACTATAATGTGGCTACCAGAACTCTTTTAAATCAATATATATGTGGGTTCGTTCTATATAACTTGTTTATGGGTGTAAACCCTCATGTTATATGACTATCATGGCTTAGATATGGTTTATTATGCTTCTTACAATGTTATTTAGCTTTTGTGATGCATTAATGTGTAGATATGTTAGTTACATCTTCTACCTTTTCAAGTAAGTGAATGAACTTCTATTTCTACAAATAATCCTCCATTAATGGTGGAACCTTCTCAAAGCTCACATAAAAGAGGGGCTTAACACCCACGCGTGCCTCGGTTGAGCGCTCGGCGCCCATTGGGTGATATGCCTATGCGCTTGGGGTTAGAAAGAAGTATTAAGGGTAAATAAATGACTCCACTAGTCCTATACCAGGCACCCTATTCCACTTAGATCCTCTAAATACATTCATTTTTGGGCTCGACATAGTTGTTCATGTTCCTCTTTTCTCTAATTATCTCTCGCAATGGACATTTGTTATCAATTTGAGTCCTTTCCCTTTTCTTCTTACACATTAGGGTTTAGTATTTCCTTTCATATATTGTTCTAGATCATGTATATATTTGTTTACTACATTTACTTAGTCATTTACAACTATGCATAACTTAGATTAACTATCCCCATACTACTTCTTATTATTTAATTTTAGTTAATCAGTAAGCATCCTTTATAAATATCACGAGCATGAGAGATAAGTGGTAGACCAATAACAAGGTTAATCTGAGACATGTCATACATGATCCTAAAGTTAACATGACCTAATCTTTCATGCCACAATTTTAAGTCATTCATATTTTTCGTAGAAAGACATTAAACATATGCAAAACCTTTAAATACATATAAACCATTCTTTTGTATGCCTTCAACAATAGTAACATCTAACTCATTTTTAATAAACCATTTATATTTTAGTAAAATTACACTATAATTGTTTTGAGTTAGTTGTGAACAAGAAAGAAAATTCATTTTCAATTTAGGAACACACAAAACATCATTTATAAAACCATTGAAAACTTTAGCTTTTCCTTGACTTTGAACATCGAGAATGGAATGATCACCAAGATAGATTTGATCATTACATTCTTTGATATCAATTAGAATATTAGATCTATAAGTCATGTGCCTAGATGCACCACTGTCTAATATCCATTCCTTTTTTTTTGGTAGTGATTAATGCAACATAAAAATAAACTACATTAGGTTTTTATTATTCTTTTAGTTTTGGTTTTCATTTTGATGTGGTTTTTCTCTTTTTGATTTTTGAAATTTAGTTTATTTTTATTTACCCTACAATCTTCCTTTTTGTACAAAGTTCCCAAAATTGTAACGTTTCCCATCAAAACTAAATTTTAAATTATCATTCCCTAATTTATTATCTTTACTAAGAGGTTTAAAGTTTTAATTTTTACCTAGAAAAGTTATTCTTAGGTTTTTGTGTGAGAATTTCTTGAGTGGAATTCTCCTTCAAATCAAAGTTTGACATGACTTTCTCTTCCTAAATTAGGAGAAAACTCAGAGTAGATAGGTTGGGAATATCTTGTTTAGTTTGATATTTTGAATTTAAAATGGAAATGAAGTTCCTAAACCTTTCATGGATGTTCATTTGAATAATAAAATACAATAGTTTATCATGAATCAAATCACAGTTACATCCATCTAATTGATATTTAATGTTTTTAAATTTTCATAGAAAATTAATCACTTTTTTCTCGCTTCATGGGATTTGTCATTAATTCAAGAATCAATTTTATAATATTTAAAAGGTGTGTAACTTTGTGTATTAATTTTAACTATTTCCAAGCTTCACTTGAACTTTCCTAGTTTCCAATGTGCAGTAGAAATTCATCTTGCATGTTTCATAGTATGATTGACATTGCTTCCTACACTTTCTATTGAAATGTGGATATGTTTTTGTTCTCACCTTTATCCCATT